>OX451740.1:1261893954-1263188954 GCA_948472305.1 Vicia faba
TTTAATTTAAAAATTAAGAGTGTCGAATAAATTAAAAACACTTACTCTTAGAGTAAATTGATTCTTCTTCAATTTAAAAAGTAAATCTATGTCACATTATCATCTTATTAAATACTTTCAAACATGGCCGTTGATTATTCAACCATTCTTTTTAAAAAAATGTCATCAGTATGTTCATGATAGTATTCATTAAAAAAAATGGACAATAAAAATTAAAATTATGACAAATTTTTTTTTGGAAATTATTATTTAAAAACTAATTTTAGTGACTAAAATCAAAATTATAAAATATTTATAAAGACAAAAAAAAAATATTCAACTCTAAAAAATCTATATTCATAAAGATATCTTTCAAAAATAATAATAAAAGTGTATTAAGACTTTACCAATTCAAATTAAGAAGCACCCGTGCAATAAAACGGAAAGAATATTTTCGCGCGATTCTGCGTAAGTGTGCCACGCTGGCAATCCGTGCCTTACCCCGCTCAGCCAATAAACGCAAAGGTTGAGAGCACTATATAATAACATTCCACTAGTTATGTCACGGTCTAAAATCTCTTCTCGCCTTCTCAGTTTTCAGTCATTTGTATCTCAGAAACTAGGGTTTTAGGTTTTCCGATATCTTCTCCGATCAGAAAATGAAGTTCTACTGCTACAACCAAGGGCGAAGAGGCAAATCAAAGGCCGCCAAATCTGTTTCAAGATCCTCAAAGGCCGGTCTTCAATTTCCCGTCGGTAGAATCGCTTAGATTCCTCAAGGCAGGTAAATACGCCGAACGTGTTGGTGCTGGTGCTCCCGTTTACCTCTCCGCCGTTCTCGAATATCTCGCCGCTGAGGTTTGTTTCTCTTCGGTTTAATTTAGATCGATTGCGATTGAAATTTTTGTTTGAATCTTAGTTTTTTTTTGGTTGTTTTTTGATTATTTTTGATTATCGGAATCTTAATTTTTCAATTGTGTGATTTAGGTTTTGGAATTGGCTGGGAATGCTGCCAGAGACAACAAGAAGAATCGTATTGTTCCAAGGCATATTCAGCTTGCTGTAAGGAACGATGAGGAACTGAGCAAGCTTTTGGGAACTGTAACCATTGCTAATGGCGGTGTTTTGCCTAATATTCATCAAACTTTGTTACCTAAGAAGGTTGGAAAGGGAAAAGAAGAAATTGGATCTGCATCTCAAGAATTCTAGGGTTTTTCCATTTATCACATGTTAGTTGTAAAATACACGTTTGGTTACTCCAAATTGGACGCACTGGTTTTGATCAACTGGTTTTTATCTAGTGAGAGATGACACAAATTAAATTGCTCGATAGTGTGTTGCACTTTGGAATCTTGCTATTTGTTCACCGAAAAATTGCACCAAATAATGAACTTTTTTGCAAAAGTTATATGGGGGTATATTTATCATGAATGAAATTAGCTGTGTTCCAACAATTTTTTGTTCGTCATGTTTTCTATTGCAAAGAGAAAGTGTTTCTTTATAGAGATTATGATAATAAAAAAGACGAATCCAAATGTATACACCCATTCATTGTGTGACTGGTTACTCAACACCCAACGCATAAATTCTGACCAGTCGCACAAATCATCATTTGTGCACTATTCTACTATTTGATCGTCTTGCAATTTTGTTATATGTTTTGGATTGTGGAGGGAGTACCATTGTTGTTTTTATTGGAGATATCCGGTGATCTATGTGTCCTTTGGGTTCTCAACTATAATGTTTGGAAAAGGAAGATAAGCGATTTGTTTTATGTTTTATCTGGTGAAAAACTCAATGAAAATAGTGATGTAGTGTGTTCCATAAACAAGTTTGTGGTTACATTTGTCAATGAGTGGATGATAATGTTTTGAATAATGTGAATTCGTTGTCTTATGGTGGCTTTCTTTGAGCAAAACTTGAGGAGATTTATTTAAGAAAGATGGGGAACAATAAGTTGTTCTTGTTCAAGCAGTTGATGCCTTTGAGGTAGTGAATGTTCACCAATGACCAATCACTAGAATACTTTTCAAGGTATTCTAAATCAATTGTCAAGGATAAATCTTACTTTGATGATGAAATTCAAAGTTTGTGGTTTTTTGGTATTTTGCCTAATTATTAGGATATTTCTAGGACATCATTGTCTAACTCTTTTTTGAATGGTATCATCTTGGTGGACTTTGTTCAAAGTAGTGTGTTGAATGAGGGGTTGAGGTCACAAGGTCCTTCTTCACATTCTGAAGTTTTGATTATTGAATCGATGGGGAGACATCAAAGTAGATGTTTAAGTAATCGTGAGATATCATGTGATAAATTACAAGGAGTTTCTAATAATAGATTCTTCAATATTGAGTGTCTTCATTGCGGGAAAAAAACACAAAAATATATTGTTAGAACTTAAAAAAGGAAAACAAGAAGAAAAGCTACATCAATACAAATAGAATGAGAGTTTTTCAATTTTTTAGAATACGAACAACTGTATAGTTACCGGTCTCGTAAGTTGAAAAAATATCATGTCTCGAAGTTACATGAGTAAAAGCATACAACTATCACAAACACGAATAACATCTTTATTGTTACCTTCTTGTCTCTAATAAACCTATCCATCGGAAAGAAGAAAAATTGAATGACAACAAAAGGAGAATGCAGAAGTTGCACCGACTACTATGAGAAAAATAATATTTTCTTCTTCTTTCTGTCAAACCCTAATAAACAACTTACCAAATTAGAAAATAGAATTTACTATTCTATTTTATTCTTTAGCAATAAAATATTAGAAGAAATACAACTTAGTTATTTCTTTAACGTTAGGAGAATATTATTATAACAAAGAATTTTTTTTAGATAGACATAATTATAAAAATTAATTTTACACACAATCAATCACAAAATTTTAATTAATTAAAAAATAATTATAATATTTTCTCTTACCTTCATAATCATATGAATCCATAAATCTAATTAAAAAAATTAAAGTTAAAATAAATATAAAAACTTTTTTATTGAATGTTTCTTTGAATATGGATTTAAGTAGATTTCCACACAAAAATTTCTATATAAAAAATATAGGATAAAAATAAAAATAACTAAAGCAGTAACCACACGGTTACCAATATAACAACTTCAATATTAATTTTATTTAGAGACAAATCAATGAGATTGTTCATAATTCAATTAAAATGTCCATATCTTTGACTAATTTTTAGTTAATGATAAAATTACATTATATTGTAATGAGCACTTTTGGATTAATGAAAAATTATTGTTAAATCGTGTAGGTAAACTAGCGAGTTTTTAATTAATATAATAAGAAAGACCTTATTAGTGGGTAAGACTCTTAGTTGCTTGCTCACAACATGTTCAAATATCACATTTTTAAAATAACATATATTTTCAAAAACAGTTTGTATACATTCTTGAGGACTAATACAAGAATTATTACAAAGTTAATCTTACATTGGCATTTCAAAATATTTTCAAACAAATCACACACACACACACACAAAGAAAATTTTAAAAGTGAGCTAAGCAATTAAGAGTCCGTAGATAACTACGCATGAAAATTGTGCTAACACCTTCCCTTTTCATAACTTACCTCTCGAACTCAAAATCTATCAAAGGTCTTTCCTGTTTTTTCACCTTTCCTAAATGTTGAATAAAAGAAAAGTCGGTGGCGACTATTGCTAACCACAACATTTGCTATAAAACAAAAAAGTCAATTCTCCCACCGTATTACACCTCCCCAACAACTACAAACATGTGTGGTTGCTCCATATAAACGTCCTCAGTAAGATCACCGTATAAGAAAGCACTTTTCATGTCTTGCTGACAAACATGATAACCATGGTATGCAACAAGAGCTAAAAAGACTCTAATTATATCCCACCTAGCTACAGAAGCAAAGACTTCACTGTTGTCTATACCTTTCTTCTGAAGCGTACCATTTCATAACAAATCTTGCTTTGTATTTATTAATACTCCCATTCTCCTTCAACTTGGTTTTAAACACCCATTTTACCCTCAATCTGCTTCACACCCGATGGAAGCTCAGTAAGACACCATGTATTGTTTTTCTCAATTGCTTGAATTTCTTGCTTCATAGCAACTCTCCATTTCCCCTCCTTCATTACATCTTCAAACAATAGAGGATCCCCTACCGAAGCTAGCATATCACATAGAACTATTTGAATGAAATTGAGATCATAGTCTTATAAATACGTAAGAAGTATCATTTTCCTTGGTTCCAAATCTATAATAGTCACATTTGGTTCATTCCGTACACGGTGATCCTCCATTTTATTTGGAGGAATCTTATCACTTTCCTCATCACTGTCATCTGCATCTGAATCACAAACTTCATCATCACATCCTTCCCAGACCAATGTTGTTGATGTAGAACTACTTCCAGACTCACAACCCCATCCCTTTTGCTCATCAAATCTAACATCTAGATTGATAACCACCTTTTTATTGTTAGGATTGTATAGTCTCTATGCCTTTGATTCTTGAGGCATTCCCAAAAATAAACCTCTCCAACTCTTATCAATAAGTTTCTTCCTTTTATAATTTGGAACATGTAAACACTTACAAAAACTTTAAAGTGCTCGACTGAAGGTGGATTAAGTGTCCAAAGTTTTTAAGGAGTTTTATACTTACTAGAAACTGTGGGGCTTATGTTGAGAATGTAGGTTGTCCAAGCAACTGATTCAAACCAGAAAGTAGTAGGCACCTTAGCATCTTTCATCATGCATCTGACCATACTCATAATGGTCCTATTCTTTCTTTCTACTACTCAATTCTGCTGTGGAGTGAGAGCTGTTATGAGCTACATTCCGATCCCCTCTTTAGCACACATGTATTGAAACTTTGTATGAGTAAACTATCATCCTCTATATATTCTAAGATGCGTAATGGCAGACCCTGATTCCTTCTCAATCTGAGTCTTGAATTTCTTGAAAACATCAAATGTTTCTAATTTTTCTTTCAAGAAAAAAACCCATAGCTTTTTACTAAAAATCATCAATCATTGTAAGTATGTACCTCTTCTCACTATGTACCTCTTCTCACTGCTTGGTTGAGGAGTGATAAGGCAACACAAATATGCATGAAGCAACTTTAACCCCTAAGTGGATTTCCACTTGCTTTGCTTTGTAAAATCCTTTCTCTGCTACTTCCCTACCATGCAAGTTGAGCAAATTTCTGAATTTCCCGGTAGCTTGGGTAGACATGTAACCAACTTTTTCTTCTCTGACTTCATTAGGTTTTGATAGCTCAATTGTCCAAATCTATGATTACATAGAATCAACGAATCTTCCTTGACACCAGTAATTTGAAAACATTGATCTAAGCTGCTGCACTCACTTTTCTTTGGCATATAAAGCATAGACATTTTGTTTGTCTTCATTTTGATTTGTAGTAAAAGTCCTTTCTCCTCATGAAAAACTTTGTAGACAATGTTCTTGATAAGAAAGACTAGTCCCCTTTCTTGCATTTTGCCAACACTAAGCAAATTTGTTGTCAAACCAGGTACATAGAAAACATCTTAACCCACAAGCACCTTATGTTCTTTTACCAGCCGTGCACTGCCTTTGCCTACAACTTCAATTTTGGTGCATAAAGAATCCAAAAACCACCAACTCTGCTGACTCTCAAAGTTTTGATATTCATAAGCCATTAAGCTTACTTTTTCTTTCCTTCTTTACACTTCTTCAATAGTCACCATAAGGATGTAAAAACAAGATTGGTTCTACATCTGGCCTTATGTTTTGATGATAATTTTACATGGTATCTTAGAAAATAATTGTGTACTCTAATGGTTTTTGTCTAGTGTGTAGGTTTTGCTAAATAGTCTATAACTCTAGTAAGAAGACGTGTGACATCATCAGGTTCTGAACTCAACACTATGGAAGAATACCTTTGGTGTGTTACAAGTTAAAGTCAAGGTTCTGGAATTCTTCTCATGCAACGGTTTTAAGGAACGTTAGTACAAGAGCTTATGATCGTGAGTTTGCAAGGAAGCTTTGAGGCCCTCTAAAGCTTTGCTTCTGTTGTCCTAAGTTTTGAAGATGCTAAAGACAAGGTTCTGCTGAACAAGTTCTGAAGATCCAAAGATATTACTTCTAAAGACCAAGTGTTGAAGACTCTGAAGACAAGGTTCTGCTGAACAAGTTATGAAGACTCCAAAGACTTAGGCTAAGAAGATTCAAGTTCTGATCCTTCTACAACATTATTCATCAACATTCATCAGAAGCCTCTGAATACATATAAGATAAAGATCAAGACTAACTTGCGTGAGACGGTGAGTATAAAAGTACAAAGTACACCGTGACCTCTACTCTTATAGGGTGGCGTAAGGACATTCCTTTTTGTACTTGTTGTCTACTATTCCCACCATGATCGTTGGGGACAAAATAACTGGTTTTATGTTTCCTATTCTACCCTTCAACGAATCTCTTTTTCAGCTATAAAAGGAGGACTTGGAAGAACTTGAACTTAACACTTATTGTTCTACAAAACTATGCTAAAGAGCTGCACAAACTCTTTTGAGATATTATTTGTATAGTTTTGTATTTTTAGCAAGGAGATTTTGTTCGTATATTGCTATCAACACTTTTGTGTTATTGTACTTAAACATTATGTAAACTTCTTGTAAGAAGCATCTCTGCATACATATCTTTGTGAATCAACGGTTGTTGATAGGTTCCTTGAGAGACTTAGTGAGTTAGGATTCTCAAGAAGACTTTGGTTGTAGTCATCGTGGATTGTCAAAAAGGACCGCCGAACTTGTTAGGGTTGTCAACAAGGTTGATCAGACTTATTGTGGTTGTCTGTAATCGGTTGATTATAGTGGATTAAGTCATTGTGGATAAGGTAAATCACCTTGCGGGGTGGATTGGAGTAACTTAGTTAACAGTGAACCAGGACAAAAATAATCGTGTTCATTTATTTTTATTCACTTGTTAGCTTTGTGTTTGAGTTGCGAAAAGATTATATTTGGTGCAACCCAATTCAAACCCCTATTTCTTGTGTTTCTTGTAACTTCAATTGGCGTCAGAGCTCCGGTTCTGTAATGATTATTTTAGTACCATGGTTTTGGGATTGACAATAATTTTCTAAAACATGGTTCACAACAAAGATGTTATGGGAGATGTTCTAACATGTTGGGAAGGTTCACTGAAGAAATATGTTTTCTCAGATGTTGTAAGATTCTATACCAAAACATGTATAGGTAGTTTTAAATCTTGACAAATTTAATTGGATTCTATGATATTCCTTTTGAATATGTCTCAGTAAATTTCGCAGGTCAAGAAGATTTAATCCGAAACAAGTTTTGTATCTCCGACTGTACATAAGTTACTAAATTGAGCCTTGAGACAATTTAGGAAAACTTGTATTATTTGTTCCAAGGTTTAAGGAGATTTTTCTTCACAATTAGTGCATCACTCAGTTTGTGGATCAGAAATATCTGGATGCAGATTTCAAATCCCACTGACTGCAAAGGTCTATTTAAAGAGAAGAAATATATCTAATGTATCAATCATTTTAATAATATTTTCAATAATTTGTAAATTAGGGGAAGCTTAGAGTCTTAGGTTTTGATAGTCTCTTGTGTGGGTATAAGTCACCCTTGTATCTTTAGATACTTGTGGTAGACGTAATGTTCTCACTCAGAAGCCTTTAGGTAATGAGTTGAGTATTGTTCTTGGTTGAAGCTTTTAAGCAAAACCAAGTATTGTTCTTAGTTAAGAGTCTTAACTAAGTAATTTTGTATTGGAAGTGTAACCTTCTTGTTGTATTGTGTTGTAGCGTAATGGCGGCAAGCAAAAAGTAAGTTATTATTTACCGGGTGATATTTAGGTTATATTGTATCGTGTCCACAAAGATTGGTTATTGAATTTCCGTTCGAAAATCATTCGTTAATGAGTTTGGGATTTGAATGGTATAGAAAAGTATCAACAAAAAATAAATGTAAAAAAAATAAAAAACTAAGGAAGAACTTATTAAGCCTGCATATAATCTACTCATCACAAACTTAAATCTACCGACCAGTTACACTCAACCTAACAATACTCATCAATGTCACTATTTATCACTCACAACCTAAGTAATTTATAACCCAAATTGAGAGACTGACTGTATCACCAATGAAATGATCTCTCTACCTCATCAACAACACAGAAGACAACTATATAATCACACTAACAATCTCTCAGCAGAACACAACCACACAGAGGCATTAAACTCTGATACCCAAGTAGATTTCAGATCTAAATCTATCTCTAGAATTCATAAACTAACATATAATCATCCTAGATAAGAATCTAAGTAGTATATGTCTATAACAACTCAAATCCCTAGCACAGAGCAAAAATCTAGGACATCAATTAACAAAGATTTGTAAAGCAAGTTTAATATAACGCCATGGGTGAAAAATATACATAAGTTCAAAGTAAAATACATAAAAAACCAAACAAAAGAGAAATACATAGAGAGGAGAAGATATAAACCACAAATCTTCCGATTTGTCAACGTCGGTCAATGAGAAATCCACCTCCAATCATCCATAAGCAAAACCCTAGTGTTGTTATCTAAGCTAATCCACTACAAAAATGAGGTTGATGGAGTTGGGAGAACAAAAATCACTCCCAAAATCATCCCCATTCAAAATGAAATGAAATGAAATATAAACAAAATTGTGATCCGCAACCGTCATACGGCGTCACAACTCACGTCGCCCAGCGACAACTTCTATACAATTGGCCCAGGTTGTGCCACACATGCAACTGGGGAAAATATCTTTCTCTCGCCCGGTGACAGACACACATCTCCCGACGACACTAGGTAGAAGCAACAAGGAATTTTGGCCTACAAATTTCGTCCGGCGACAGGAAATTTCACCCGGCGATCTATGACAGTCCAACAACTTCTGTTGCTTTCCTGCATAACTTCCAATGGCTCCAATCTTTCTCCTTATTCCTCATTGATAAAAAATGCATCTTGGAGCTTTATTCCTCTTGCTCCAACAATGCTCAAAACCTACAAAATGAATACAAAACTATCTAACAATATACTTTATACATGAAAATGCATTATACACAAACTAAACATATTTATACACAAAGTTGTATTATTCAACTAATATTAACAACTAAGAGTTGATAAGTGCAACAAAAAGTATATACAAAAATAACTACAATTTTCACTTATCAAACTCTCCCCAACTTGAATAATTGTTTATCCTCAAACAAAGTCTAATATCCCAAAGAACAAAGAATGATAAATTAAAGAATTATAAATCAATAGGTTTTGAAAACAGAAAACAAATGCAATGGTTCAAATGAAAAAATAGTACAGACAAAATAAACACTTACCCTTAAACTACGACTATAACATAAACACAAAACAAATGCTAAATACAAAATTCATGCTAAACATTCTAAAACAATACTAGTTCACAAATGAATCACACCTAGCAAACACAATCACCGATAGATGGAAAACAAATAAAAATGGGGGTATTTTCATTCATCCAACTGAAGTGGTGAAAAACACAAGAAGGGGGGGGGGGGGGGGTTGAATTGTAAAACTGAAATCTAAAGCAATTGACAAGATATTTTTATCCTGGTTCGTTTGATCTCAAACTACTCCAGTCCACCCGTCAAGGTGATTTCGCCTCTCTCCAACGAGGTCTTAATCCACTATATTCAACTGAATATTACAGACTGCTTTAACAACTGCTAAAGCCTTCTTGATTCAAACCACAACCCGGTTTGTCAAGGTAACACTTTCTTACAAAGAGATAAAACTATGTGTGTGGATGTTTTCTACAAAACTTTATCACAACTGTGATGTATACACAAATTGAAGCTTAGAAACTAGATTGCTAAACAGTAATGGAATATCAGAGTGTATGGTTTAGCAAAACTGATAGGACGAAGATTATGGTTCAGCTTTGTGCGTGTAGAGATTTGGAGAGCATTAACCATTTCAATCTTCAAAGCCTTGTTTATATAGCACTGAGATGATGAACGTTGGATGCAATATTCTTGATTCAATGCTAATAACAAGCTTTCCTTTTTGAGCAGATCTTGTCTGGAATGAGGCCGTTGGAATTAATTTGCTTTCAATGCACAGTACCGTTGCTTACTTAATGCAAGTTCTGGCTTGGCTCATTCTGATTCTGCTTCGCTGCTGATGAACTATTGTGTTTCTGTATCAGAGTGTTGAGCGCAGTCTTGTTCATCAGGCTTCAGCATGTACGTGAGTTGATCATCTGATTTTGACGTTCTGATCTAGCAACTTCTGATGCTGGTGTCTGAAATCAAGTTCTGATGCTGAATAGATGTGATCTTGCTTATTTCAATCAGAGTATCTGCAAGTCAGAACATAATAATTTTAGGCAGCAGATAGTTCATACATGAAACTTATAAATACTATATCTTTTCACTTTGTTATCATCAAAACTCAAATATAGGGTAGTAGATTCAAACTTTGTTCTAACAATCTCCCCCTTTTTGATGATGACAAAAACTAGATATTTTAAATGAAAATAACGTGAAAAGGTATCTGGAATATGTATCAGAATAAGAAGTAAAAGGATAAGGAGTAAGGAGATGTCAGAGTTGAGAGATACTCCCCCTGAGTTTATTACTTCCCTTTGATTATACGTGTTCTTCAGGATCAGATCTTTTTGCCTTTCTTTGAACATCAGAGTATCAGAGTCTTTGACTTATCAGAAGCTTTGTGTCAGAGCAGAGCTTTAGAGCTTTTCTTGTCATAGCTTTGCTTTGGATCAGAGTATTAGGATGGATCAGAACTTCATATTGATCAGAGCTTCTAGTCTTCAGAGTGTCCAGGAGCTTCCTTGTGCCTGTAGACTTTAAACAAAACAGAAAAAACATTTCAAGTAATAGAGTTAGAATGTTTGAGAATTTCTGTCTAGTTAGCCGTTATTGATTTAAATATCATTCTTGTTCTCCCCCTTTTTGTCAGCAATCAAAAAGTGTTGGTGATGTGCTAAAATAATTAAGATCAGAAAAACTAATCATATTAAGATAGTTCAGAATCAAAACAAGAAAATATTACAAAACATAATCAAACAGTACATCAGAAAATCAGGGAAAACATGAAAAAAGGTCATGCATGAAAAAAAGATTAAGGTTGAGGAGGCAAGCGTGTGAACAGGTTCTCCAGCATGGCTTGAATCTTTTCAGAAGTCTCATTCTGTTTATGCACCATGCTGACAACAGTGTCAATCTTGCTGTCCTGCACATCCATTCTCTCTTTCATCTTCTGATCATTTTCATCCATCCGCTGCTGCAGACGCATGTCATTCAGCCTTAGTTCTTCCAGAGTCTGCCTGTCCAAGGCAGCTTGAGAAGCATCAGAAGCAGGAGGCTTCTAAGAACTTTCAGCGGCATCCTCTGCTTGACTTTCTTCAGCTTGAATGGTCTTGTCTTCTTCTGATTGAGTGGTCTTGTCCTGTACCTTTGCAGCTTGTTGTTTCTCAGACCAAGGTTCACTGTCCAGAGGGAGCACGTCCTCTTTCAGAAGCATACTTCCAACTTCATTCAGAAGCTTGCTGAAATTTTGTTGAGCCTGCTCATAGTTGATATCCTGCAACTTGAGGGCTTCAGCACGTACCCAAAGTCTGAATTGTGACCAGAGCTGATCAGAAGCAGCTGGGTCAATCATTCCCGGACAGACTTGCTTCAAAGAAGCAATCCATTGCAGCACACCTGTTTCAAAATTCAAAATACCAGAGCCAACATCTGGTTGCTTTGGTTTTGGGATGGCAATTTTGTGTTTTAGATCAGCAAGACGGTCAAGACTGGTTAAGTCAATGAAAGTCCTGCTGGGGTTTTCAGAGGTTTTCTGAGAGGCTGTTTGTTTTGGAGAAGGGGTATCAGAATCAGAGATTACGATTGGACTGGGTGGTGTTTTGGGAGTATTTGGAGGTGTCGATTCTGATGAGGATGGTAACTGGGGCATGACAACAGTTGTTCCACATGGCAACTGAATTGCCAGCGGTGATGGTTGAGGTGAATGAGGTTCAGATTGATGAGGGGAAGGAGTTTCAGAGTGGTGAAACTCTGTTTGTGGTGAAGGTGGATTAATTTCTGGTTGGGGAGAGGGAGGTGGAATCTCTGATTGCTCAGGGATCAGAGGTTCTTCTGAGAGTGGTTGTTGTTGTTGTTCTAGTTCTGGTTCTGGTTGTGGAGGAGGAACATTTTGTGGTTCAGAGTTTGGTTGATCAGAGGCATGTTGATCAATATCAGACAACACTTGGTCAAGTGCTGATGTTGTTGAAATTGTTGGTTGTTTGGGGTGTTTGGTTCTAGGTCTTCTGAGTTTTAATGCCTCAGAAGGGTCTTCTTCTTGTACGGTTTCATCAATGGTAGGGATGGGGATTGAGATTCTATGAGAGGTTTGAGGAGGGATAGATGCTGGAATAGTAAAAGAATTTGAAACAGGGGCAGCAGATGAAATACCTCTTTTCTTTGGAGTCTGCTGAGATGATCCTTCTGATGGCGCCTTCCTCTTCTTTGTCTTCTTCAGAGTCACTTCTGGTTGAGGTTGATGCAGATCTCTGATATTCAGCTTTGGATCTGTACCATCTGCCTTGCACGCATCCAAGTACCTGAGATCCACCTCTGGTTTGGATTCAATTTCAGAAAATAACGGAAAATCACTCAGAGGCACTCTTCTGCTGGAGATATCAGCAGTGGAAGTAGCTCTGGGTTCCTTCTGAATATTCTCTATCAGCTTCATCTTTTTTAGATTCTTTGCGTTCAGAGGTTTCCCAATTGTTGGTTCAATAGTGCTCAGCTCTTGAGCTTCTATCAGATGCTCAATCAGCCTATTCTCTGTCAGAATATCTGATATCAACCTTCCAAAAGGTATCCAGTCCCTCTTGGTTCTTTCTTCTTCCCTTGTTTCTTTCACACTGGTTCTGAGGTGGTTGAACAGGAAGTGAGCCAGATTGATCTTTATCTTCTGATCAATAAAGTAGATCAGAAACTGCTGATCCACATTTATGTAATCAGGAGAGCTGGTTGGTTTCCTGTGGTTGAAGCACCCCAGAATAATCTTAGCCCATACTCTGAAATGATCCTTCAGATCTTTAATCTTGCTGCTGGGCAACCCAAGAGTGAAAATCCTGTTAGCTACCACACCTATATCAACACATCTTTCAGCCATGTCCACACAACGGACGCCACCACCACTTTGACCGATTAGCCTTGCAATGAGATCTTCAGTACACAATCTTCTTCCCCATAACAGAGGAGATGACTAGATGTGTTGAAACCTTGGCGTGAATCCAAAATTCCTTGACCAGCGCTGGGAATGTTGGTCCAACCAACCTATCGAAATACCTTTCCCACTTTTGAGCCCTAACTTCTTCAGTTAGGTCAAAACCATTTTCCTTCAAGCTTTCAAAATCAATGATTAACTCAGAAAGCACTTCAAGATTCTTCACCGGAGTGAGGAGAGTTCTGAGTGGCACTTGATATTGCTCAGATGATGCTTTCTTCTGATTACCTGCAGAAACGCTGCTGGAGGTTGCCATGTTCACACTAAAAGGGTTTTGAGAATGAACTGAGGAAAATAGTTTGCAAGAGATGAACTCAGAAATATGCAGAAAATGCTTGAGTGTTAGTGAGAAAGCGTAAAGAATAAGAATGAGAGATTAATGTGCTTAAATAGAGTTTTCAAAACTATTTTGAAAAGATAAACGTTTTTTAAGAGAGAGAAAAATCATGATTGCCATTTAAAAGCATGATTACTTTTCATTAAATGCTTGCTGATTTTGGGGGATTTGAGAAAGATACTTAAAAACGGTTACCAGACATGTGTCTCAATGCACCCAATCAGCGCTTTGCCTTCTCAGAAGCGTGCACGCGTTCTGCTTCAGAGATATGCTGATGATTGGATGACACTTGTTTGATGTAGTGATCAGCACGTCTGTCTTTGAGCTTAGACTCTCAGATCTTTAGACTTGCATCTGATACAATCTGCATGTTCTATCTTTTTAAGCAAATAGCATAAGTATTATCACAAAGTATAGGAATGTTACTCTCAAAAATCTGGAAGTCTTCAAGCTGACTTTTCATCCAGAGCATTTGTGTGCTACATCCTGCTGCTGCTATGTACTCAGCTTCTGCTGTTGACAGAGCAATTGTTGATTGCCTTTTGCTGGACCAAGAGATCAGATTTTCTCCCAGAAACTGGCAGCTTCCAGAAGTACTTTTACGTTCTACTCTGTCTCCAGCAAAATCAGCATTACAGTAGCCTACTAAGCTGTAATCACTAGATTTTCTATAAAACAAACCCAGATTAGTAGTACCTTTCAGATACTTGAAAATTCGCTTAACAACTGTTAAGTGAGATTCTCTAGGATCTGATTGGAATCTAGCACAGATACAAACACTGAATAATATGTCAGGTCTTGAAGCAGTCAGATAGAGGAGAGAACCAATCATACCTCTGTAGACTTTCTGTTCTACATTTTTGCTTACCTCTTCTCTTTCCAGAATGCACGTGGGATGCATTGGAATCTTTGATGGCTTACATTCTGAGAGGTCAAATTTCTTCAGAAGATCTCTGATGTATTTGCTTTGATGAATGTAAGTTCCTTCTGGAGTTTGATTGATCTGAATTCCTAGAAAGAATTTCAGTTCCCCCATGAGGCTCATCTCAAATTCTGCCTGCATACACTTAGCAAATTTTCTTCCAAGAGAAGGATTAGTAGAACCAAAAATAATATCATCAACATAAATTTGACAGACTAAGATGTCACTCTTAACTGATTTACAGAATAGAGTAGTGTCCACCTTCCCTCTGGTGAATTCATTTTCCAGCAGAAAGTTACTTAGCCTTTCATACCAAGCTCTGGGAGCTTGTTTCAGACCATACAGTGACTTCTTTAGTTTGAAAACATGTTCTGGATGTTTTGTATTTTCAAAACCTGGGGGTTGGTGTACATAAACTTCTTCTTCTATATAACCATTTAAGAATGCACTTTTGACATCCATCTGATACAGAGTGATGCCTCTATTAACAGCAAATGAAATTAAAAGTCTGATAGATTCTAACCTGGCGACTGGGGCAAAGGTTTCTGTATAGTCTATCCCCTCTTGCTGACTATAACCTTGTGCAACCAGTCGTGCCTTGTTTCTGATGACTTCACCTTGTTCATTTAGCTTGTTTCTGAACACCCATCTTGTTCCAATGACGAATCCTTTTGGTCTGGGAACGAGATCCCATACGTCGTTTCTGGTGAATTGATTCAGCTCTTCTTGCATTGCCAGAATCCAGTCATTATCCAGAAGTGCTTCATCAATAGAAGAAGGTTCAATCAGAGACACCAGTCCCATAAGTGTTTCTTCAGAGTTTCTGAAGCTTGCTCTTGTTCTGATTGGATCTTCCTTTCTTCCTAGGATAGTCTCTTCTGGGTGATCCAAGCTGCTTCTGGGTAATCTCTTCTGAGGTTGATCAGCAGCTGTTGTAGGATTTCTAGCAGTGCTCCTTCCAGACGTTGAAGGAATGTCTGTGTTGAGAGCTTCTGATGACTTGTCTTCAGAACCTGCAAATTCAATTTCTATACCTGCCAAAAACTTCATTCTGCTTTGACTTTTCAGAGTCAAGCTTGTCATCAAAACGAACACTGATTGATTCTTCCACAATCTGTGTTTCTGTATTGTATACTCTGTACCCTCTTGAGCGTTCAGAGTATCCTAACATAATACACTTCTGTGCTTTAGAGTCAAACTTGTTCAAATAATTCTTTGTATTTAATATAAAGCAAGTACATCCAAATGGATGAAAATATGAAATGTTGGGCTTTCTGTTCTTCCACAATTCATATGGAGTCTTTTCCAGAATAGGTCTTATTGAGATTCTATTCTGAATGTAGCACGCTGTGTTTATTGCCTCTGCCCAGAAGGTCTTAGCAACGTTTGTCTCATTGATCATGGTTCTGGCCATTTCTTGCAATGTTCTGTTCTTTCGTTCTACAACTCCATTTTGTTGGGGAGTTCTAGGACAAGAGAAATCATGCAGAATGCCTTTGTCATTAAAGAATGACTCAAAATCTTTATTTTCAAATTCTCCACCATGATCACTTCTGACTTTAACGACTCTAAGATCCTTTTCATTCTGAACTTGGTTACAGAAGGTAACAAACACAGAGTGTGACTCGTCCTTGTGTCTTAAGAACTTTACCCATGTCCATCTGCTATAGTCATCTACGATTACTAACCCATACTTCTTACCACTGACTGAAGCAGTTTTAACTGGTCCAAATAAGTCAATGTGCAGAAGTTCTAATGGCTTAGAGGTAGAAACAACATTTTTGGATTTAAAAGAAGGTTTTGCAAATTCGCCTTTCTGACATGCTTCACACAGAGCATCTGAATTGAACTTCAAATTAGGAAGTCCTCTGACCAGATTGAGTTTGTTAATCTGAGATATTCTTCTCATACTAACATGCCCCAATCTTCTGTGCCAGATCCACTGCTCGTTGTTAACAGACATAAGACATTTTACATTCTGACTTTTTAGTTCAGAAAGTTTGATTTTGTAAATGTTGTTTTTCCTCTTACCATTAAACAGGATAGTCCCATCTTTCTGACTAACAGCTTTACATGAATTTTGATTAAAGATTATATCATAACCGTTATCACTTAATTGACTTATGGATAACAGATTATGCATCAATCCATCTACTAGCAGAACATTATTAATAGAGGGAAGATTTCCATTACCTACAGTTCCAGAGCCAATTATCTTTCCCCTCTGATTGCCTCCAAAGCCAACGTGGCCTCCAGGCTTAAGTTCCAGGCTTTGGAACATATGCCTTCTTCCCGTCATGTGTCGTGAGCAGCCAGAGTCTAGGTACCATGACTGGTGTTTCTGACTTGCTGCTAAAGATATCTGCAACACGTATTATTTTATCCTTAGGTACCCAGATTTTCTTGGGTCCTGATTTGTTAGTTTTACCAAAACTCTGGTTGAATTTTGGTTTCATAGAGTGCTTACTGCTAGTATATTTGATATCATGTGTGTGACCATACACAAAGTGTGAATTCAGAGGAGTGTGTTTAATGGTTAAGTCCATGACATTCTTTGGTGTAGGAACCTTACCTAGGTATCCTATTCCTTTCCTGCCGTTTCTGCTAACTCCATAGATCATTGAAGCCATTCTGCTTCTATCTATGCTTTTAGCTAGGAACTTCTGGAAACTGTGATCATACTCCTTGATGATCTCATCAGCGTTGCTGGGAGTTTCAGAAATTGGTTCCTTCTGAGAGTTTTGTAAAGTGTTTTCTAATTTTGAAATCTTATCTCTCAGCTCAGAATTTTCCAATTTGAGACTCTCAGACTTATTAGAGTCAGATTCAAGATTCCTTTTCAGGTCTCTGAATTTAGCTCTAATTTGCTGATAGCGTTCCAGAATTTCATTAAGGCTTTCAGCAAGTTCAGCCTTTGTAAAGTTAACAGCAAAGTTAGGAAATACCTCTTCAGTGTCTGATTCTGAGTCTGATTCAGAAGCTTCACTATCTTCTGAAATGTTAGCCATGAGAGCTATGTTCGCCCTTTCATCATCTGATTCTGAGTCAGCTTCAGACGAGTCAGAGTCATCCCATGTAGCCATGAGACTTTTCTTCTTCTCTCTTCCAAACTTCTTTTTGGGCTTTTCCCTCTGAAGCTTTGGACAGTCACTCTTATAGTGTCCTTGCTCGTTGCACTCATAGCAGATGGTGTCTTTGGTGTTTGGCTTTTTGCTACTGGAGGAGCCTTCAGATCTTCTGTATCCAGAGGAAGAATCTGTCCTTCTGTATCTGGAAGAAGACTTGTTCTGATCAGATCTTCTGGGATTCCTGAACTTCCTTTGTCTTTGCTTCCACAGTTGATTTACTCTTCTGGAGAGAAGGGAAAGTTCGTCTTCTTCTGATGAGGATCCATCAGATGTTTCTTCAACTGCCTGCAAAACTTTAGACTCAAATTTTCTGTTAGATTTTAATGCTAAAGGCTTACCTTGCTTCTGAGGCTCATCAACTTCTAGCTCTATCTCATGACTTCTGAGGGAGCTGATAAGTTCCTCCAGAGTGATTTTGTTGAGATCTTTAGCTAACTTCAGAGCAGTAACCATAGGCCTCCACTGCTTGGGTAAACTTCTGACGATTTTCTTGACATGGTCAGCAGTAGAGTATCCTTTGTCCAGAACTTTGAGACCAGCTACCAGAATCTGGAATCTAGAGAACATAGTTTCAATGGATTCAGATTCTTCCATTTTGAACGCCTCATACTTCTGAATGAGCGCCAGAGCTTTTGTTTCTTTGACCTGAACGTTGCCCTCATGCGTCATTCTGAGAGAATCAAAAATATTCTTTGCTGTGTCTCTGTTGGAGATCTTTTCATACTCAGTATAGGAGATGGCACTGAGGAGGATGGTTCTGGCCTTGTGGTGATTCTTGAAGTCACGCTTTTGTTGATCAGACATTGTTTTTCTATCAATCTTTTGACCACTTGCATTCACAGGGTGCGTGTATCCATCTGTCACCATATCCCACAGATCAGCATCACGTGCCAGAAAGAAGCTTTCAATTCTGTCTTTCCAGTAATCAAAGTTTTCTCCATCAAAGACTGGAGGTTTGCCACTGAATCTGTCTCTGTCCTCATTGTTGTCATTGCTGATGTGAGAATTGTTTCCTGCCATAGTGTTTTTCTGACGCTGGATCTTGTACTGACACGGTTAAGTGTTTTAGCTCAGAACCAGGCGCTCTGATGCCAATTGAAGTGGTGAAAAACACAAGAAGGGGGGGGGGGGGGTTGAATTGTAAAACTGAAATCTAAAGCAATTGACAAGATATTTTTATCCTGGTTCGTTTGATCTCAAACTACTCCAGTCCACCCGTCAAGGTGATTTCGCCTCTCTCCAACGAGGTCTTAATCCACTATATTCAACTGAATATTACAGACTGCTTTAACAACTGCTAAAGCCTTCTTGATTCAAACCACAACCCGGTTTGTCAAGGTAACACTTTCTTACAAAGAGATAAAACTATGTGTGTGGATGTTTTCTACAAAACTTTATCACAACTGTGATGTATACACAAATTGAAGCTTAGAAACTAGATTGCTAAACAGTAATGGAATATCAGAGTGTATGGTTTAGCAAAACTGATAGGACGAAGATTATGGTTCAGCTTTGTGCGTGTAGAGATTTGGAGAGCATTAACCATTTCAATCTTCAAAGCCTTGTTTATATAGCACTGAGATGATGAACGTTGGATGCAATATTCTTGATTCAATGCTAATAACAAGCTTTCCTTTTTGAGCAGATCTTGTCTGGAATGAGGCCGTTGGAATTAATTTGCTTTCAATGCACAGTACCGTTGCTTACTTAATGCAAGTTCTGGCTTGGCTCATTCTGATTCTGCTTCGCTGCTGATGAACTATTGTGTTTCTGTATCAGAGTGTTGAGCGCAGTCTTGTTCATCAGGCTTCAGCATGTACGTGAGTTGATCATCTGATTTTGACGTTCTGATCTAGCAACTTCTGATGCTGGTGTCTGAAATCAAGTTCTGATGCTGAATAGATGTGATCTTGCTTATTTCAATCAGAGTATCTGCAAGTCAGAACATAATAATTTTAGGCAGCAGATAGTTCATACATGAAACTTATAAATACTATATCTTTTCACTTTGTTATCATCAAAACTCAAATATAGGGTAGTAGATTCAAACTTTGTTCTAACACCAACAATCTTGCAAACAATAGACTAAATTATGCATTCATCCAAAAATTTACATTGAAAATATAAAAGCAAGAATCTCAAGGGCTTTTCAAAGTTGTAATGTGGCTTGGTTAACAAACAAGTGATAAGTCCTAAAGCTAATCGAAACGAAAACTTGCCTAAACCTAAGGGAGTAATTACTTCCACAAAGTTTTAAACAATAGAATTTCAATCAAACTTCTTCTTTATTCCAAGTTTCATACCAATACATATCACTTATTAACACAACATTATTCCATACTCTTTTTATTTTTATTTTCTTTTCTATTTTTTTACTTTCTTTTTCTATCACTTCTTTTTCACATTTTATTTCCAACTTGAATTTAACCAACATCTTAGTGAATACTCCCTACTTTCTAAGACAAAGTAAAAATTTAAACCAAAACAATGGTTGAGGATTCAAGAAAACAACAAATCAACATTCATGCAAAAGGGGGAACTAAACACTCATAGACAAGTATTTAGCAAATACAACATGGATATCGATAAAAAGCTCAAAGATGTTACTAATGGTCACACACTTACAAGGTGAATTGACTATTTGGCTAGGTAGTCGTGCTTAAAATGAAACAAAAATTCCTTGATCCTTTTCTTGCATTCATACAATCAACAAAAAAAAAAGATTAAGCATAATAAAGTCCAGTTAAAACAAGAATTATAGCCTCCAGCATATGTGAACAATGGAAAGCTACCTCACAAAAAGGTAGAAACTAAAGTAATTCACAAATGAACAAGTATACAAAAGAATGAATGACATACAAAATTGTAAAAAGTCTAAGTATCATGAATATGCTAAAGTATATAAAGTGATAAACACATACCTCGAATGTGTACAAAACTTTAACAAAATCATTACCATGCATTTGCAAGTAAAAACGGTCAAACTTGACAAATCACCTCAATATTCTACAAGTTACCAGACCAAAACTTGAGTCCAAACAATAACAAAAGAATTAGAAAAGTAATACTCCTACAAAATTTCAAAGTACAAAATTTACAAAATTTACAACAAACAAAACTCCTCAAGCTAAACACGACAAGGTTTCGGAAACACAAATTGACATAACAAAAAAAAAAAATAGCGATATGAAAACCGAGTGAAAATGAATTAACAAGTTGAACTGTGAAGATTTGAAATTCAGAACATTTCCTTGTTTCAACTTGTTAAAACACAAATCACCACACACATAAACAAATTCAAACAAACATGCTTATTTTATGTCTAATCTCGATGCCTTTATTGTGGAAGCTAGTAACCTCCTCTTGTCATGCCATGGTATTGTCACACCGTGCAAACATAAAGAAAGTGTCCTAACAATCACACAACAAACGTTACAAAAACAAGACAATTCACAATAATACGTGAAAACACATATATGCACAAACATCAGATACAAGTTAATATACAATTTATATACAACATGTACATTAATTATAAAACTCAAAAACAAAAGAATCATCGCAATGCAAAAACAATAGAATCAATCCCCGACAACGACACCATTTTGTTGCAGCGGTCTGGCGGCAAGCAAAAAGTAAGTTATTAATTTACCTGGTGATATTTAGGTTATATCGTATTGTGTCCACATAGATTGGTTATTGAATTACCGCCCGACAAATCATTTGTTAATGAGTTTGGGGGTTTGAATGGTATAAAAAAGTATCAACAAAAATAAATGTAAACAAAAGAAAAAACTAAGCAAGAACTTATCAAGCCTGCATATAATCTACTCATCACAGACTTAAATCTACCGACCAGTTACACTCAACCTAACAATACTCATCAATGTCACTACGTATCACTCACAACCTAAATCATTTCTAACCCAAATTGAGAGACCGGTTATATCACCAAAGAAATGATCTCTCTACCTCCTCAATAATACAGAAGACAACTATGTAATCGCACTGACGATCTCTTAGCACATCACAACCACACAGAGGAATTAAGCTCTGATACCCAAGTACATGTCAACTCTAAATCTATCTCTAAAGTTCAGAAACTAACAGATAATCATCCTAGATAAGAATCTAAGCAGTATATGTCTATAACAACTAAAATCCCTAGCACAAAGCAAAAACCCAAGACAATAATCAACAAAGATTTGTAAAGTAAGTTTAATATAACTCCATGGGAAACAAATATACACAAGTTCAAAGTAAAATACATACAAAACCCAACAAAATAGAAATACATAGAGAGGAGAAGAGATAAACCACAAATCTTCCAATTTGTCAGTGCCAGTCAATGAGAAATCCACCTCCAATCATCCATAAGCAAATCCATAGTTTTGTTATCTAAACTAATCCACTATAAAAATGAGGTTGATGGAGTTGGGAGAACAAAAATCACTCCTAAAACCATCTCCATTAAAAATTAAATGAAATGAAATATAAACAAAATTGTGACCCACAACCGTCGTCCGACGACATAACTCACGCCGCCCAACGACGACTTCTATACACTTGGCCCAGGTTGTGCCATGCATGCAACTGGGGAAAATATCTTTCTCTCTCCCGACAACAGATACACATCGCCTGACGACACTAGGTAGAAGCAATAAGGAAATTTGGCCTACAAATTTCGTCCGACGACAGGAACTTTCGCCCGACGTTCCATGATAGTCCAACAACTTCTTTTGCTTTCTTGCATAACTTCCAATGGCTCCAATCTTTTTCCTTATTCCTCATTGATAAAAAATGCATCTTGGAGCTTTAGTCCTCTTGCTCTAACAATGATCAAATACCTACAAAATGAATACAAAACTATCAAAAGATACACTTTATACACGAAAATGAATTATACACAAACTAAACATATTTATACACAAAGTTGGGTGTTGTACCCCAAAATTTGCCCTCCCATTTTCTCAACATTTTCTCATCACAAGACCCTTGGAGCTCAAGATCTAGTTAGGGTTTCCTCTGCTCAAGATTTCTCCTTGCACTGTTGACCCAAATTAGGGTTTGTGTTTGAACAAAGATATTTTGACCTAAAATGCCTAAGATGACTTTCATGCTTCATGTTGGACTCCCAAGTTTATCCATACCAAGTTTCAAGCCTTGATTCCAAACTTTGCCCAGTCAATTGGACAGTTGACCTAGAAATCAATTGTATTGGGGAAAAAGTCAACTGTGGCCAATTGACAGTCAAACCTCATGAAATTGATCCACATCAACATTATGAACTCACATGGACCATTTGATCAAGTTTGGATCACAATTCCACAAGAAATTTGATCAGATCACCAAAAGGGCAAAATGGTCATTTTTAGGGTTTTGACTGCACAAAGGCAATTTTTGACTGTTTGACCTAGCCAATGGCAAACCAAGCTCACATATGGACTCAAGGACCCCATGGAATTGTCTTGACATACTCAACAAGTTCAAAAGATCCCAAATGCACAAGATTGACAGTTGAATTTCCCAGTCAATTGATCAATTTTGACTGTATACTGAAAAGTCAAACTTTGACTTTTTGGTCAAAATCAAGTGTCAAGATTCATTTTTCATCAAAACATGCCAAATCATGAAACTTGTTCATCAAGAAATCAAGGATTGCAAATTAGGGTTTGAAATGAAGATTTTTCATAACTTAGAATTTTTCTAAGTTATGAAAAACCCTAATTTTTTCCTAACTTTGTCCCACTTTCTCACCAAGATTCATTTGGATTCAAGCAAAAGTTAAAACATGAAAGTTGTAGTCCATTGCAAAATCTACAACTTTGAATCACAAGGTTTTCCCAAAAGAAGCTTGTATCTCAAGTTACAATTTTTGGAACAAGGGTACCAAACCATTCTTAACTTAGAGAAATTTTGAACCATTTTAGGCAAGGTTTTTACCTAACTTCATGACCATTTTTCACATGCTTCCACTTGGAATTTCAATTTGAATTTCAAAGATGGATTGTATTACACATTCCAAGCTTTCCAAAATGTCAAGGAACTCATCAAACAACCTCATGGTTAGGGAGAATCGAATTTGGCAAGTTGGGACAAATTCACTTTTGTTATGACCAATTTACATGTTCATAGACTTGTGCCATTTTGAAATCAGCATGCATAAGCTAGTTACAGGCCTCTAATCCCATTTGCACTCAATAATTAAATTCCAATCCATTGTATGTTAGCATTATTTTGTGCATTTGGACATTACATGTTAGATTAAGCCTTAATTAGATAAAGCATTTTTGCCATTTTTGAAAAGTAGAACTTTATGTCAATTAGCAATCCAAGCAAGTACAGTGCAAATCCTTTTGGCACAAGTTTATGAACAAAACACACTGATCAAGGGGAAGGTTAGCAGCACATTAGGGGGGCCTCTATCAGTCTAAAACTCAAGTGGACACTTTGTTGCTTAAAGTTGAAGAAACATAGCATAACAAGACACAACTCTCATTCCTGTAAACCAGAGCTTAAGCAAAGTTATCAAACACTTTCTAATCATCAAGCCTAAGCTGAAACACGAGCCAACCATCTCCATTGCCTTCTCAAACACAGAATCACCCTCAAACTGCCAAAACAGGGCACCTGCTGCAGATTGAGTTCCATAACACCATCCATTCATGCATTCTTGCTAAAACCACTTCAAACATATCCCACATCATCCCTTGAAACTATTCCAAGCCTCAAACACGACCTGTAACACTCCCAAGCAACATCACCATTTTCATTTTTTTGTTTTGCAGTTGAAGTTCCCTAACACGATTCTCTTGGTTTCCAAACAAAGTAAAGCTTGGAATAGCATCCTTGGACATCAAGGAAGCTGTACCAATCATCACCTTGCATTGAAAACACCTCCATCATCAGATACGATTCCAACTGAACAGGTAAGTTCATGGACTTCTATCTCCCTATCCAGGCATTGTTAGCTCTAGGTTTGTGAATGAAAAATGTTCTACTCATGCCCCTGAAGTTGTACATATCTTTACTTTCCATTTATTTTGCATGTGCTATGAGAATTTAAGGTCTGAACATTGATGGAAACTTAGGTCAAGAATTAGGGATGGAGAAATTCTCTCTCATCTTAGAGAGTTAAGTCAAGTTCTTTATATGTCTGGATTCGTCTCTTAATGCTCTACATTTTTCATGTTGTGAGTTTTGCTTGAAAGTCCAGGAATCTGGAGATAGAAAACGCGCGTTTTGTTCATGTTCAAACAGTCTGGAGGTTGAAGAAGGTCTTTTGGGCTGGGCTCTGTTTCATTTTTCTATTTGCACCCTTTTGTTACTTTTACACCCCCTTGGCCCATTATGCTTATTTTCATGATTTTTTGACCTTTTCTTTTTTGTTCTGACTTATTTATTTTTCCTCATAACATTAAAAAATAAAAAAAATATTTTTCACACCATTTTTATATTTATTAGGCATTTATTTGTTTAAATTGATATTTGTACATAAATAAATATATAGATATACTTTTATTCAAAATACTAAAAAATAATGCAAACACATTTATTTTCTGATTTTTATTTTATTTTATCTTCTGAAAATATTTTATATAAAATATACTTTTTTTTATATATTAAATATTATTATTTTGTGCATATTCAATATATTTAATAAATAATACAAATACATACATATATATTAGTATATTTAGGTTAAAAAATATAAAATATATACATTTTTATTTTTATTAATATTTAGCATTAAAAATACCTTTTTGGCAAATATACTTTTTTTTTATTATTTCTTGTAAATAATTAATAAACATTGTATATATTAAAAAATAAATACCTTTTATTTGCAAAATTAGGGTTTTGCCCTAAATTTATAAAAAACTCCAAAAAAAATTAATACTTTTATTTTGTTTATTTGACATATAAAAAACACTTTTTCTTCATACATATAAAAAAACATTTTTTGCATCTTGCATATTTATTCCATTTTTATTTAATTGTTGTATATTAAATAATTTGTATAATTCCCCAATTTGATGTAATAGTCTAGGTTTAAATTCCTTGTCAAAATACCCCCATTTGAACATTTGTATCCTCCTTCCCATATATTGTGTTGTAATAACTTAGGAACTTTATTTTTCGCACTTTAACGCTTTCTAATTATGCCATGATAGAATTAGGGTTTGTATGCAAATAAATTAACAAAATAGTTTGACCTAATTTCAAGATAAACAAGCATGAAAATGGACAACACTAATCACACTTGCACCCCTAGGGTATTCCACTTGTTGCCTTCAATAATGGGCCATATTGCAGGTTAGGTCTCTTTGGGCAAAACAAACACAATTCAAATGATCATAGTCCCTCGACGACGCTTTCGAAAGTTGCCTAAAAAATGATCAAGTCCCTCCAAGGAAAAATTGCCCAAAGATACTTGGCACCATTGCAATCATGGTCTAAACGATGACCTGCGCCCGTCCCTTTCACATCCTAACACAAGATTGTCCACAAAATGCAATGGTGGAACAAAATTGTTAAAAGGGTTAAAACATAGCAAAAATCTTTGAGAACTTTAGGGTAGATAGCTCTTAAGTACTTGTCAACTTGCCAAACAAAACACTTGCCTATTTTCAAACCACACATCACTACACTTTCAAAACAACTCTCAAAAACCTTGAAACATCTTTTCAAAAAGACAAACACCTTTTGTAAAACGTTAGAGTAAAGAATTGTTACAAGGGTAGCCTAGACAAGGCATCTTTTTCAAAACATTTTTCAAAACCACGCACAAAGCACCATTTCAAACAATTTAAAATCAAGGCAAGTTGATCTAAGCAAGTAACTAAGAGCCCATGGATAACCATGGATAGAAAGGGTGCTAATACCTTCCCTTTCTATAATCTACTCCCCGAACCCACGAAATATCTCAAAGGTTTTTACTGTGCTTTTTAAACCTTTCCTTAGGATAAAATAAAAAGTCGGTGGCGACTCTTGCTCAACCGAAACATTTGCGAAAACAAACGCAAAACCCTAGTCAGTTCTCCCACCGTATCACAGAACTGGCGACTCTGCTGGGGAGAAATTTAAAAGTGGAGTAACCTTAGGGCTTAGATCACCCTCTTGCATGAATAATTGTATGTTTTGTTTGCTTTATCTTTTGGTTCTTTGTTTGGGCTTGAAATCCTAAACCCGGATTTGGGAAACATTTCATAGATAGCAATACGTTGTGGAAACTGTGCGGGGTATACCGACATGGTTGAAGTAATAGCTATATTAGTGCGACATATTTGTGAGTACCGGTAACCCTTGAGTTCAATCAAGGAGAGTACGGGGCCGCTGAGTGATGTCACTAAGCACTAATGACCTAGAACCTTACTTGACCATCTTGGCCTTTTATTAGGGGTAGTGAGATGACCGGCTTTGGTGCAGTTCGAAGTTGGTAGATACTCGATACTACACTGATTGAGGGTTATTTTCTTGGAATATTTTGGTCGCTAGTTAAGTGGCTAAACCAAAACCATGAACGATGAAAACAATCCAATGATATTGAGCTCCTTAGAACCCGGTTACTATTTATAGGACAGGTTTTTAAGCCAACTACACTCAAGAGGGTACTTACCTATGAAACCTCATGCAAGCCTGAAACTAGGGTTTGGTGTGAATTGCTTGTACATATGTTTCGTGCATACATCATAAACATCATAAAGCATCATATGCATTCACTAACCATTCCAAGGGTTTAGATCTTCATCTTTGTTCTTATTTTGTAGGTCATGGAAATTCTTCGAAGAAAAACCATCCAAGTCAACCTTGTGAGAATCCCTCCTCAACTCAAGGAGCTCACATCAAGGATTCCGGAAAGCTCACCCTTCAGTGAAAGACATGGTAGACTGCTCAGCCTAGTCAACACCAACATTGAAGAGGATATGATGAAAGTGCTATTCCAGTTCTTTGACCCTCTTCACCACTGTTTCACTTTCCCCGACTACCAGTTGGTGCCCACTTTGGAGGAGTTTTCTCAACTCCTGAGAATTCCTATCCTTAATCAACTACCCTACAACGGTACGGAAAAGGAACCAAAGCCTGAAGATGTTGCTCGAGCATTACATCTACAACCTTCTGACATCAAGGGGCATTGGGAAACCAGAAGCGGCGTCAAAGGATTCTTAGCAAAATTCTTGTTTGAGAAGGCACAAGAATGTTGGAATTCATTGGACCTACAAGCCTTTGAAGAAATTGTGGCACTCCTTATCTATGGGTTGGTCTTGTTCCCAAATCCTGACCAGCTGGTAGATGTCAATGCCGTCAAAATCTTCTTATCCAGAAATCCAATACCAACATTACTTGGGGACATTCTTCACTCATTTTACACACGAACAATGAGAAAGAGGGGTGTTCTCATGTGCTGTACTCCTCTCCTTGCAAGGTGGTTTATTTCGCACCTTCCACAATCTGTCTTGAAGAATGACCAAGGCTCAAGGTGGTCCCAACGATTGATGACTCTTACTCACTCTGATGTACATTGGTGTTCTCGGTCCAGAGAAAATGTCATCATCGTCGATCGTTGTGGAGAGTTCCCTAATGTCCCATTACTTGGCATTAGAGGGGGAATTACCTACAACCCTTGCCTAGCTTTGAGGCAATTTGGATATGCACGAAGAGATGGCCCTCACGACATGTTGATTCCTGACCTAGTTTTTGACTTCGACAACGATGCGCAAGGACTTCGCCAAAGATTCATCAGAGCTTGGAGGATGCCCAACAAGGTTGATAGCAAGACACTGGGGCACAAGAACTCCATCCCTCTTGAGCCTTATCTCAAGTGGGTACGAGCCCGAGCCTAGAGTCTAGTGATGCCTTATCCTCATGTTCTCCCTATGATTAAAGAGCCTGTTAAGGAAGGAGAGGTTCCCTACACCATCCTATATCCTGACATGCCTACATCGTGGGAGGAGATGCAGAAAAGTTGGATCCAGCTCAAGGAGGAACGAAACACTTTTGAAGCCAGCTTCTACGCTAGTGAGAAGAAGGTTCTAGAGCTTACCCGCCGACTCCATGAGGAAGAGACCCTCAACACCTACATCGCACCAAAGAGGATGCGTAATGTCTTTTTACCTTGAGAAGTTGTTTTGTAATATTTGGCCCATGGGGCATTTATGTACTAACAAATTTCTTCTTATTAATATGACGTGCGTTCTTTTTTGTCTGCAACAAGTTTGAATATTCTAAATCCTTGAATGCATTGCATACATAAGCATACCATTCATCATGTGCATAAGCAGGTCTCACGCCAGGTTTCCTTATCTGTCTGCTGTTTATTTCAGTAGGATGGATCTCGAGCAAACAGTCAAGGACCTACAGGCTCAAAATGCACAGTTTCAGCAACTCCTGATGACCTTGGCTAAGGGTCAAGAGGATCTAAAGACCTTGCTGGGGAATAAAGACCCAGTGAAAAAGAAGAAAAAGAGACTCGGGGTGGCTACTTTAGGGAGAAGATTTGAAGGAGAGGCCAGAAGAGTGCTTGAATTTCCTCCTACTTCTGAGGAGGGAACCAGTAAAGGGGGAGCGGCTGCGGTACCTTCCGAGTCCGATATGGAAGAAGAGGAGGCTGAAGAGGATGAAGACTATTCTGATCAACAATACCCTTCGGGTGATGACAAATACAAAGGTTTAGAAGATAGGTTGGCAGCCATGGAGCTTCATAGAGTGCCGAGTTTGGATTTCGAAGACTTGGGTTTAGTTGCCGGGATTGTGATTCCCCCAAAGTTCAAAGTGCCAGTTTTTGTGAGGTATGGCGGGCTGTCCTGTCCAAAAATGCATCTCAGGTCCTACGTAAGGAAGATCCAACCTTATACGGCAGATAAGAACCTTTGGATCCATTTCTTTCAAGACAGCCTTTCTGGGGCTCAACTGGAGTGGTTCTATCAGCTAGAGGGAACCAGTGTCCGAAACTGGGAAGACTTGGCCACCGTCTTTTACAAACAATATCAGTATAATTCTGACCTTGCTCCCACGCGTACCCAACTTCAGGGTATGTCACTGGGAACAGGCGAAGGATTCAAAGAATATGCACAAAAATGGAGGGATTTGGCTGGCAGGGTGCAACCGCCTTTAACCGACCGTGAACTTGTTGACATGTTTCTAGGGACCCTGTCTGGTCCATTTTTCAACCATCTAATTGGTAACTCTTCCGCGGGGTTTACCGATTTGATCTTAACAGGCGAGAGAATAGAAGCTGGCATCAAGTCAGGGAAGATTCAGAAGGGTGCCGCTGCAAGTGTTGAGAAGAAGCCTTTCAAGAAGGAAACGGCTGTTGTATACTCCCAGAGAAGAGCAGGGAAGACTGAGCGCCGGCCGACCGTGGGGGCCGTAATGATCCAAAACCCTTCAAGTGAGCAGCCTCGCTATAACCAGTCCAGACCAAATCAACAACGGGTGGAACGACCACAACGGCAATTCACCCGCATTAATATGACGCCAGCGCAAGTGCTTCCCCATCTCTTAAAGTTGAATCTCGCCACTATCAAAGAGGCACCAAAAAATGTGAATACGTCCTCTCCGCATTATCATCCTAATGCTAAATGCGCCTACCATTCTGACAGTGTCGGGCACGACACCAACGATTGTTGGGCACTCAAGCATAAAATCTAAGACCTGATAGAGGCAAAGGAGGTGGAGTTCGACGCTCCAGAGAAGCCGAACGTGATATCTGCTCCAATGCCAAAGCACGGCCGAAATGTCAATGCCATTGAAGAAGATTTATATGTTGCTGATGTCAATGATCTGATGACTCCGTTGTTAACCATCAAGTTGAATCTGTTAAAGGCCGGGATTTTCCCGGGATGTAAAGAAGATTGCTACTGCTGTTACTCTCTGCCGTTTGACTGTCCATTACTGAAGAAAGGCATCCAAGGCCTAATGGACAGTCGACAAATTTTGTTTGAAAAAGTTTCTGCTATTCCAACCCATACTGAAGATGTCTCAATTATAACCATTCACGCCAATCTTTCCAAGGCCGTCAGAAAGCCTGTTAAGATTACACCAGCTACGAAGTCTGTTCCTTTGAAGATAACAATGCCAGGGCCTGTCCCCTACATTTCTGAGAAGTCAATACCATGGAACTACGGCGGTGACGTATACTACCATGGTATTAAACAAATTGAAAAAACTGAAGGAAGCTCGGATGAGGAAGAAGCCAGCATTGGAAACATTGCGGGCACGAGCAAAATCACCCGGAGCGGGAGAATATTTTCTCCAGAGATTGCCCCTCCAAGAGCAATCTTTGGACCCTCATCTGCTGCCGAAGTTATCCCTGCACCAGTAAAACTCTCCGCTAGAACCCCATTGATTGAAGAGGTTGTTATTCCTAGTATTGTCCCTCCTACCGCTGCTGATAAAGGTAAGGGAACCCAAGATGAGCTCGTCAGGACGAGGGCTCAACCCTTGGTCATCCCGGAAACCTCCAAGAAAGAAATGGAAGAGATCTTGAAGATAATCAAAAGGAGTGATTACAATGTGGTAGAACAACTGGGGCAAACCCCCTCAAATATCTCCATGTTGGCACTACTACTTTGCTCAGAAGCGCACGCCAAAGCTTTGATAAAATTCCTAAAGGCAGCCCATGTGCCCCAGGAGACCTCTGCAGATCAATTCCAAAATTGCGTGGCCAGCCTTACTGCGGACAATGGATTAGGTTTCTCTGATGCCTACCTAACTCCTAAAGGTAGAAACCACAATGATGCTTTGCACATTTCAGTCGAGTGCCGAGGAACTACTCTCGCACATGTCTTGGTCGACACTGGTTCGTCGCTGAATGTACTGCCTAAGAAAGCTTTGGACCGACTAGATTGTGAAGGTTTAGAGCTGAAGCCGAGTGATATTGTTGTCAGAGCTTTCAATGGTTCGAAGAGGATGGTCCATGGGGAGGTTGATATTCCCATCAAGGTAGGCACTGAGGTGTTTAAATCTACTTTCTATGTGATGGACATCCGTCCGTCATATTCTTGCTTGTTGGGTAGGCCGTGGATACACAATGCCGGGGCAGTCACCTCTTCCTTGCATCAAATGTTGAAGTACCCTGTCAAGGGGAAGATCATAACCGTCCATGGCGAAGAGGAGTATATGATCAGCCACCTGAACTCCTTCCGGTATGTGGAGGTAGAGGGTGAGTTCATTGAGACACCTTTCCAGCATTTCGAAGAAGTCCCTCCTGAAATAACAGTAGCAAAGTTGGTAGCTGAAGTACCAAAGCAGATGGCCAGGATGGCATCTCTGGAGGACGCAAAGGCCGCAATAAAGGAGGGGAAGAATTCAGCATGGGGGCAGTTGCCTGATATTCCACATAAAACAGACAAATTTGGATTAGGGTTCACTGCCGCGGGCCAGAAAGCTATGCGCCGTTCGAAGATTAAAAGAGCGCCAATCAAAATTTCTCCCTACAGAATCAACGCTTTGGAGGATGAAGACAAAGAGAGCAACATCGAAGAGTGGATTTACCCAACTATCAAAGGAGGATTATGCAACTGGGAGGCAAAAGACTTTGTCCCCATCACTTTTTTCATCAGTAATTTATCTGTCAAACATTTCCTATTGGTCTGTAATATTTATTTTCGAACAATCCGTACACTATCTTTTTACCTCATGCCTTGCCCGGAGCACGTAGGTCCATTTGTAAGGGTTTTGATTATTTTCATATCCATATGCCATGTTTAATGATTCATTAGATGTTTTTCATTTGATAAACTGCTGTGTTCATTTTCTTTCCTTTTGCATTTTTTGTTTAAGGATGGCTATCCCTTACACACACCCACACTCACAAATGCAGGTACCCATCCACTCCGGATTCCATGGGTGACTATTCTGCTATATCCTTCAATAACTCTGAAGATCTGGTCAATCAAGCCGAGTATGAAGATGACTAAGGTTGTGAAGTACCAGGGGAACTAGCCAGACTTCTACAGCAAGAGGAAAGGGCCATCTTACCTCATGAAGAGTTGTTGGAGACTGTCAACTTAGGAACCGAGGAAAACTGGAAGGAGGTGCAAGTGGGTGCCAATCTGGAACCAAGTGTCAAGGAGCGCCTGATACAATTGTTAAATGAGTATGTTGAAATCTTCGCTTGGTATTATGAAGACATGCCGGGTTTAGACACAGACATCGTGGTTCACCGTCTCCCCACAAGAGAGGATTGTCCACCGATCAAGCAAAAAGTCCGCCGAATGAGGCCTGACATGTCTGAAAAGATCAAAGCAGAAGTGATGAAGCAATTCGACGCTGGCTTTCTGGCTGTTACATCTTATCCTCAATGGGTCGCCAACATCGTGCCAGTACCTAAAAAAGATGGCAAAGTCAGGATGTGTGTGGACTACCGGGATTTGAATAGGGCCAACCCCAAAGATGATTTTCCGCTACCGCACATCGACATTTTGATCGACAACACAGCTCAGCATAAGGTGTTTTCCTTCATGGATGGATTCTCGGGCTACAATCAAATCAAAATGGCCCCCGAGGATATGGAGAAAACAACTTTTGTCACACAATGGGGCACTTTCTGTTACAAGGTGATGCCGTTCGGGCTGAAGAACGCAGGGGCAACTTATCAACGCGCCATGGTAGCTTTGTTTCATGATATGATACATCATGAGATTGAAGTTTACGTAGACGATATGATAGCTCGATCGGAAACAGAGGAGGAGCACCTTGAACATCTAGAAAAGCTGTTTGCCAGGTTGAAAGAATACAAACTCCGGCTGAATCCAAGTAAGTGCACTTTTGGAGTTAGGTCTGGTAAACTTCTAGGATTCATTGTATGCAACAAAGGCATTAAAGTCGATCCAGAAAAAGTAAAAGCAATACAAGAGATGCCTGCTCCCCGTACTGAAAAGGAGGTTAGAGGGTTCTTGGGGCGCTTGAACTATATTGCCAGATTCATTTCTCATCTGACTTCTACCTGTGAGCCAATTTTCAAACTATTGAAGAAAGATCATGTGGTCGAATGGAACGACGATTGCCAAGCTGCTTTTGATAAGATCAAGGAGTATTTGCTAGAACCTCCTATTCTGATGCCACCCTTCGAAGGAAGACCATTGATCATGTATCTGACCGTCTTGGATAACTCAATGGGGTGTGTTTTGGGCCAGCATGACGAGTCTGGTCGAAAAGAGCATGCTATTTATTACCTTAGCAAAAAGTTTACCGACTGTGAGACTCGCTACTCACTGCTCGAGAAAACTTGCTGCGCTTTGGTATGGGCTGCTCGCCGACTAAGGCAGTATATGTTGACTCATACTACCTTGTTGATTTCCAAAATGGATCCTATCAAGTATATCTTCGAAAAGCCCGCTTTATCTGGAAGAATAGCTAGATGGCAAATGATCCTAACTGAGTATGACATCCAGTACACCACCCAAAAAGCTATAAAAGGGAGTGTACTAGCTGACCATCTGGCTCATCAAGCTATCGAAGATTATCAACCCATGAGATTTGACTTCCCGGACGAGAACATCATGAATTTGGACAACATTGAAGGTAACAGACCGTATGACGGACCCGAAAAGGGATCCCGATGGACCCTGTACTTTGATGGTGCTTCAAATGCACTTGGAAACAGTATCGGTGCGGTACTCATTTCCCCGGAAGGTTGTCACACACCTTTCACGGCCCGACTTTGCTTCAGCTGCACAAACAACATGGCTGAGTATGAAGCTTGCATCTTTGGTCTCAAGGCTGCTATAGACTTGGGGATCAAATCTTTGATCGTATTTGGGGACTCGGCATTGGTTATCAGTCAAATCAAAGGAGAGTGGGATACCAAGCATCCTAATCTTATCCCATACAAAGAACATGTCTTGACATTGTTGCCTCATTTCGAGCAAATTACCTTCGAGCATTTCCCGCGAGAAGAGAATCAGCTAGCAGATGCTCTAGCTACAATGTCCTCCATGTTTAAACTCAACTGGGATAATGAGGCTCCCCAAATCACCATCGAGCGAGTGGATGAATCCGCACATTGTCACGAGATTAATACCGAAGAAGTAGTGGAACAACCCTGGTTCCATGAAATCAAAAGGTATCTTCAGACTAGAGATTATCCCGAAGGAGCTTCCGTAAATGACAAGAAGTTCTTAAGGAAATTTGCTGCCAAATTCTTCCTGAGCAACGACATCCTTTACAAACGAAGCCATGATTGTGTATTACTCCGATGCGTAGACAAAGCTGAAGCAGAGTTGATCATGACTGAGATACACAGCGGCACATTTGGCACTCACTTGAGCGGGCATACAATGGCTAAGAAGATCCTAAGGGCAGGCTATTACTGGTCTACCATGGAAGCTGACTGCCATCAACATTCCCGTACTTGCCACAAGTGTCAAGTCTACGCTGACAAGGTTCATATCCCTCCGGTTCCTCTCAACGTTCTGACTGCTCCTTGGCCATTTGCAATGTGGGGCATTGACATGATTGGAGAGATCAAGCCCACGGCTTCCAATGAACATCGTTTCATCCTGGTTGCCATTGACTATTTCACCAAATGGGTCGAAGCGGCCTCCTTCGCCTCTGTTACTAAAAATGTGGTTGCCCGCTTCATCAAGCAAAATCTCATATACCGGTATGGTGTTCCAGACAGGATCGTCACGGATAACGGTACAAATCTGAATAACACGATGATCACCGCACTGTGCGAGCAGTTCAAGATTTATCATCACAATTCATCTCCCTATCGGCCGAAGATGAACGGTGCTGTTGAAGCTGCGAACAAAAACATTAAGAAGATCATTCAGAAAATGACAGTCACTTACAAAGACTGGCATGAGATGTTACCGTTTGCCCTACATGGATACCGTACGATGGTACGTACTTCAACCGGGGCAACCCCATTTTCTTTGGTATATGGCATGGAAGCTGTCCTGCCTATGGAGGTTCAGATTCCTTCTCTAAGGATTATGAAGGACGCATGTTTGAATGAAGATGATTGGATTCAGACCCGACTTGATCAACTCAATCTAATCGACGAGAAACGACTCGCTGCTGTATGCCATGGTCAGACGTATCAAAAGCGGATGATCAAGGCCTTCAATAAGAAAGTCAGACGTCAAGTGTATCAAGTCGGAGATCTCGTAATAAAGCGGATTATCTTGCCGCAAAGTGATCCCAGGGGCAAATGGACTCCTACATACGAAGGACCATTTGTGATCAAAAGCATATTTTCTGGTGGTGCAATGATTCTGACCACCATGGACGGCGGCGATTTGCCACACCCTGCGAACGCAGACATAGTCAAAAGATACTACGCATAAAATAACCCGACAAGTTGAAAACCCGAAAGGGCGGCTTGGGCAAAAATGGGCATCCCGGTGAACCGAAAACCCGAAAGGGCGGTTCAGGCAAAAATTAGGGATAAAAATAAAAAAAATCTGTACACCCAGCAAGCTGAAAACCCGAAAGGGCGGCTTGGGCAAAAAGGGGTTTCCCGGTGGATCGAAAACCCGAAAGGGCGATTCAGGCAAAAGTTAGGGAATTAAAGTGTATGACTATGTCTCGTCGGATCATTTCAAAGACAATCTCTTCATCAACCAGTCCCGAGCTTCTGATCAATCCAGCCATCGGCAGACGAATCATTGAATGGACAGATAGTCAGAGTTGTGAAGGCTATAGCAGAATGGAATCCCATGGAATTATTTCACATAGCCATCTTTCTTTTGTATAAATTTTTCAATATTAACAACGACATCCTCTTACTAGGATGATCGTCTCCTTTGTACAAATATACTCATAGAAAGTTAATACAAATACTTTTCCCAGAAATTTGTGTCGTTTCCTTTTTCTTGTCTCTTGCACTAATTGTTTTATTTTGAGAAACGTCCAATGTTTTGTTAAATAGGCATATGCATTTGAACATAATCATTTCCTTATGAATCAAGAAAGAGGATTACTGATAGGTTGAAGGTGCAGTTGGATATCTTGATACCCTTTCAAAGGAAATCCCGAGCAGATTTGAAATCCATATTCCTCAGTCAGAGCTTAATTCCCTAAACAGAGTCAGACTTCAGAATCCTCATCAGCGAAAGCTCTCTCAAAAAAACTGATTTCCCCAGCCAGAGAATCCTCCATAACTCAATTCCCCTCAGAATTAAGTTTCAGTATCCCCAGCAGAGCTAAAACTTCAGGCTATCGATCCCCAGCGGAGCCAGACTAGTGAACCTTCTCCCCACAGAGATGCTTCTCACTAGACTAGAGATTCTCAGTCTTACCTCCCCAGCTTAAGTCTACCAGGTTCTAAAATCCCCAGTGGAAATCATCATAAATTCTCTTACCCTGCAAGTCACCAAGGAAATTCCAAGTCCCCGCAAGTGGTTCTAAGGCCCCTCGACGTTTGAAGGTCTGGTATTCCCCAAGCAAATCTGAAGACTTTCAGTTTTCAGTTCATCATTGTATATTCGAAGATTCTCCAGTGAAGATCTCCTCAAGACAGAAATTCCCCAGAAGATTGGTATACAACCCAAGCTCCTTATTCCCCAGCAACAGCCAAGATTTTTTTTCTTCCCGGCAGCAGTCAAGATGCTTTTATCTTCAGCCATCTAGGATTCATCTATCCTCCGCAAGACAACTCTCCAGTTTACATGCGCATTCATTTACATTCATATAACATACGTTGCATCATGCATCATGACATTGCATACAACTAACTCTTTACCTTTTCAGGTAAGATCAGTCAACAGACAAAAAATCATTATCTTCCGAGACTCTTTCTAGAAATAGTTCAGATGTGACCCATACATGGCAACATTCTGATGCTTATTCCAGATTCATCCAGATGCAGTTTTATATGAGCTCATCATCAGGAAACCCTACACCGGTTCCTCCTCAACTTCAAGATTTCTGAAAACAGTTCACGGGTTCTCCAAGTAACGGATGTTAACCTATCGCTTGTTCAGTTTCTTCTCAAGACTTCTGAAAACAGTTTATGGATTCTTCCCAACAACGGATGTTAATCTATCGCTTGTTCAGATGCAACTTTTGAAAACAGTTTACGGACGCTTCCCAACAACGGATGCTGCTCTATTGCTTATTCAACCTCAAGACTTCTGAAAACAGTTCACGGGTTCTCCAGTAACGGATGTTAACCTATCGCTCGTTCAGATTCTTCTTCGAAGACTTCTGAAAACAGTTTACAGATTCTTCCCAACAACGGATGTTAATCTATCGCTTGTTCAGACTCTTCTCAACTTTTGAAAACAGTTTACGGATGCCTCCAGATACGGATGTCAATCTATTGCTTATTCAGACCCCAGTTCAGAGATGGTCCTAAACATGGACACCTTTCTGATACTCATTCCAGATGGCATCTTTAAGCCCATCTCCAAATGGCATCTCTAAGCCCATTCCCGCATCCATTGCTTTGACGAGTGCAAATTTAAGGGCACTCTAGTGTCCAATCTCCTTTTACCCTCGAGTCGCGAAAGGCCAACTTGCCAATCTAACTCTTAAGGTTCAAGAAGATTGAACAGGGGCAACTGTTGTACCCCAAAATTTGCCCTCCCATTTTCTCAACATTTTCTCATCACAAGACCCTTGGAGCTCAAGATCCAGTTAGGGTTTCCTCTGCTCAAGACTTCTCCTTGCACTGTTGACCCAAATTAGGGTTTGTGTTTGAACAAAGATATTTTGACCTAAAATGCCTAAGATGACTTTCCTGCTTCATGTTGGACTCCCAAGTTTATCCATACCAAGTTTCAAGCCTTGATTCCAAACTTTGCCCAGTCAATTGGACAGTTGACCTAGAAATCAGTTATATTGGGGAAAAAGTCAACTGTGGCCAATTGACAGTCAAACCTCATGAAATTGATCCAGATCAACATTATGAACTCACATGGACCATTTGATCAAGTTTGGATCACAATTCCACAAGAAATTTGATCAGATCACCAAAAGGGCAAAATGGTCATTTTTAGGGTTTTGACTGCACAAAGGCAATTTTTGACTGTTTGACCTAGCCAATGGCAAACCAAGCTCACATATGGACTCAAGGACCCCATGGAATTGTCTTGACATACTCAACAAGTTCAAAAGATCCCAAATGCACAAGATTGACAGTTGAATTTCCCAGTCAATTGATCAATTTTGACTGTATACTGAAAAGTCAAACTTTGACTTTTTGGTCAAAATCAAGTGTCAAGATTCATTTTTCATCAAAACATGCCAAATCATGAAACTTGTTCATCAAGAAATCAAGGATTGCAAATTAGGGTTTGAAATGAAGATTTTTCATAACTTAGAATTTTTCTAAGTTATGAAAAACCCTAATTTTTTCCTAACTTTGTCCCACTTTCTCACCAAGATTCATTTGGATTCAAGCAAAAGTCAAAACATGAAAGTTGTAGTCTATTGAAAAATCTACAACTTTGATTCACAAGGTTTTCCCAAAAGAAGCTTGTATCTCAAGTTACAATTTTTGGAACAAGGGTACCAAACCATTCTTAACTTAGAGAAATTTTGAACCATTTTAGGCAAGGTTTTTACCTAACTTCAAGACCATTTTTCACATGCTTCCACTTGGAATTTCAATTTTCATTTCAAAGATGTATTTTAGTACAAATTCCAAGCTTTCCAAAATGTCCAAGAACTCATCAAACAACCTCATGGTTAGGGAGAATCGAATTTGGCAAGTTGGGAAAAATTCACTTTTGTTATGACCAATTTACATGTTCATACAATTATGCCATTTTGAAATCAGCATGCATAAGCTAGTTACAGGCCTCTAATCCAATTTGCACTCAATAATTAAATTCCAATCCATTGTATGTTAGCATTATTTTGTGCATTTGGACATTACATGTTAGATTAAGCCTTAATTAGATAAAGCATTTTTGCCATTTTTGAAAAGTAGAACTTTATGTCAATTAGCAATCCAAGCAAGTACAGTGCAAATCCTTTTGGCACAAGTTTATGAACAAAACACACTGATCAAGGGGAAGGTTAGCAGCACATTAGGGGGGCCTCTATCAGTCTAAAACTCAAGTGGACACTTTGTTGCTTAAAGTTGAAGAAACATAGCATAACAAGACACAACTCTCATTCCTGTAAACCAGAGCTTAAGCAAAGTTATCAAACACTTTCTAATCATCAAGCCTAAGCTGAAACACGAGCCAACCATCTCCATTGCCTTCTCAAACACAGAATCACCCTCAAACTGCCAAAATAGGGCACCTGCTGCAGATTGAGTTCCATAACACCATCCATTCATGCATTCTTGCTAAAACCACTTCAAACATATCCCACATCATCCCTTGAAACTATTCCAAGCCTCAAACACGACCTGTAACACTCCCAAGCAACATCACCATTTTCATTTTTTTGTTTTGCAGTTGAAGTTCTCTAACAAGATTCTCTTGGTTTCCAAACAAAGTAAAGCTTAGAATAGCATCCCTGGATATCAAGGAAGCTGTACCAATCATCACCTTGCATTGAAAACACCTCCATCATCAGATACGATTCCAACTGAACAGGTAAGTTCATGGACTTCTATCTCCCTATCCAGGCATTGTTAGCTCTAGGTTTGTGAATGAAAAATATTCTACTCATGCCCCTGAAGTTGTACATATCTTTAATTTCCATTTATTTTGCATGTGATATGAGAATTTAAGGTCTGAACATTGATGGAAACTTAGGTCAAGAATTAGGGATGGAGAAATTCTCTCTCATCTTAGAGAGTTAAGTCAAGTTCTTTATATGTCTGGATTCGTCTCTTAATGCTCTACATTTTTCATGTTGTGAGTTTTGCTTGAAAGTCCAGGAATCTGGAGATAGAAAACGCGCGTTTTGTTCATGTTCAAATAGTCTGGAGGTTGAAGAAGGTCTTTTGGGCTGGGCTCTATTTCATTTTTCTATTTGCACCCTTTTGTTACTTTTACACCCGCTTGGCCCATTATGCTTATTTTCATGATTTTTTAACCTTTTCTTTTTTGTTCTGACTTATTTATTTTTCCTCATAACATTAAAAAATAAAAAAATATTTTTCACACCATTTTTATATTTATTAGGCATTTATTTGTTTAAATTGATATTCGTACATAAATAAATATATAGATATACTTTTATTCAAAATACTAAAAAATAATGCAAACACATTTATTTTCTGATTTTTATTTTATTTTATCTTCTGAAAATATTTTATATAAAATATACTTTTTTTAATATATTAAATATTATTATTTTGTGCATATTCAATATATTTAATAAATAATACAAATACATACATATATATTAGTATATTTAGGTTAAAAAATACAAAATATATACATTTTTATTTTTATTAATATTTAGCATTAAAAATACCTTTTTGGCAAATATACTTCTTTTTTTTATTATTTCTTGTAAATAATTAATAAACATTGTATATATTAAAAAATAAATACCTTTTATTTGCAAAATTAGGGTTTTGCCCTAAATATATAAAAAACTCCAAATAAAATTAATACTTTTATTTTGTTTATTTGACATATAAAAAACACTTTTTCTTCATACATATAAAAAAACATTTTTTGCATCTTGCATATTTATTCCATTTTTATTTAATTGTTGTATATTAAATAATTTGTATAATTCCCCAATTTGATGTAATAGTCTAGGTTTAAATTCCTTGTCAAAATACCCCCATTTGAACATTTGTATCCCCCTTCCCATATATTGTGTTGTAATAACTTAGGAACTTTATTTTTCGCACTTTAACGCTTTCTAATTATGCTATGATAGAATTAGGGTTTGTATGTAAATAAATTAACAAAAATAGTTTGACCTAATTTCAAGATAAACAAGCATGAGAATGGACAACACTAATCACACTTGCACCCCTAGGGTATTCCACTTGTTGCCTTCAATAATGGGCCATATTGCAGGTTAGGTCTCTTTGGGCAAAACAAACACAATTCAAATGATCATAGTCCCTCGACGACGCTTTCGAAAGTTGCCTAAAAAATGATCAAGTCCCTCCAAGGAAAAATTGCCCAAAGATACTTGGCACCATTGCAATCATGGTCTAAACGATGACCCGCGCCCGTCCCTTTCACATCCTAACACAAGATTGTCCACCAAATGCAATGGTGGAACAAAATTGTTAAAAGGGTTAAAACATAGCAAAAATCTTTGAGAACTTTAGGGTAGATAGCTCTTAAGTACTTGTCAACTTGCCAAACAAAACACTTGCCTATTTTCAAACCACACATCACTACACTTTCAAAACAACTTTCAAAAACCTTGAAACATCTTTTCAAAAAGACAAACACCTTTTGTAAAACGTTCGAGTAAAGAATTGTTACAAGGGTAGCCTAGACAAGGCATCTTTTTCAAAATTTTTTTCAAAACCACGCACAAAGCACCATTTCAAACAATTGAAAATCAAGGCAAGTTGATCTAAGCAAGTGAGATAGTATTTCTTATATCTAGATGGTGATTTCTAGGTAGAAGTTGTAATAGGTAGGGATTAAGTGAGAAGTTATAAACTGTGACCGTTTTGGCTTTAAATTGATACTACTAATAGTGGATTTCATTCCTGGCTTGGTATCCCCTAGAGTAGGTGATGTTGCACTGAACTGGGTTAACAATTCTCTGTGTTATTTATATTCTGCAATTTAATTTCAGTATCAATCACAACTTGATAAATCTATTCAGTTTGTCAACAGATGTTGTAACATTTGTCTTGACATTGTTCTGATGTTTGGAGATCAGTATTAACATGTATTGCCCGTACCAAAAATTTCAATTGGTATCAAAGCAGACACATGGTCCATTGTGTGAGCTCTAGGGAGTATTTTTTTGGTAGTGGTGTTCCTTTTGGAAGGCTGGAATGAGATCATTCTGATTATCAATGGACATCAGATCTTGAAGAACAGCCAGGATAGGAGAATCCTAATGCTGAAGAGATAAAAGGGAAGAGGTTGAGTTGGCTCTTAGTAACTCTAAAATTTTCAACTTCATGATATATGGAATTGGTAGCTGTTGTACCCCAACTTTTCCCCCTAAGATCCCTTCACCATACCATTTTGATTCAATCACAACAGATCACATTAGGGCTTGTGGTTCTTCTCCTTATCTTTAGCTTTGATCTTTGAGGAATCCACAAGCACCTTGACTTGTTTTCTTTTGTGATCATGAATATTTTGTCTTGATTTTCCTTCTAATTAATAAAATTCAATGTTGGTTTGTCTTACTTGTTGATAATGTATGTAAAGGCAATATGGCTTAGCAAGTTGATCCACTGGTTCATGAGTTTATTTCCATGCCCTGGTCAATAAAGCTTGAGAAATTAAAACCTCACCATTGAAGTTGTTTTGGAATGGATGGCATGGCAAGGTTTATTTTGGTTCATCACATTTCAAATTTATCAAGATTGATTCAAAAGTACAAGGGGTTGATTGAAGAAGTTGTCATGGTTGGACAAGGTATTGTTCCCATTGGTCACAAGTGCATATTTCTATCAATTATAAAGATATGGAAGTGGTTTTGGTTGCTATGAGTCCTCATTATCATCCTCAACAACTTCTATTTACAAAGCAAGAGTGTTGGCATAAGAAGGTTGTTAAAAATTGTCAAAGTTTCTCAAAGCATTTTCTTGATCTAGGAGCTAGGGTTTTGAACTTCAAAGAAGTATATCTTTCTCATATTTTGGTATTTTTGAGTGATTCAAAAGAAACACTTATCTTAAAAGGGTTATTAAAAAATCACTTCAAAAGTTTCAAGGAGTTTTCATGTGGAAGAAACTTGATGATGAAGAAAGATTACAAGTCCTCCAGATGAACCCTCATTTTCTCATGTGTGACTTCAAATGATCATAACTTGGTCAATTTTTATCATCTTGAGCCCACTCTTTTTCCACAATGATCTTGAGGATGTGAAATTTATTCTTTCTTTTATTTTCAAAGTGAGAAAATGGATGGAAGATGCCGTAAGGATACAAAAGATTATAGGTCATTTCATGATTTTTTGCCAACTTCAACAATTCATATCTCTCTCTCAATTTTTGGATATTTTGAATGGTTCAAGTTTTAAAATGAAATTCAAGAGGTCTATTTCATGCCATATTTTTTGTTCAAGAGCAAGTTCCAAGTGGAAGGCCATGTTTGGATGCAAAACATTATAGGTCACTTTTGAAGAAAAATTTGAAATATTTCCATGGAAAGTCAACCCCTTTTTCCAACTTTGAATCAATGCAACTCTCAGCTCAAGCATCCATTTGATTCCATTATTTTTCCATTGCAAAACTTGTAACCTCATCTTTCTAAAGCACCAAGAATCATGCCCTAAGACCCCTTGAGTTAAAAATGCCATTATTTTGAAATTGGTAGCTTGAAACTGAAGTTTCATCACAAGTCAGATTTTGAAATATTTGTTTTGACTTCTAATCACAAGTTTTCCACGCGTTTTTGCTTCTAATCATGTTTAGCAACTTTCCAAAGGTGTTTAGCATCATGAAACACATGATTTAGCCGAGTTTTGATGCTAAACAAGTCACACTTTGTTCATGCTGCAGACCTCCCATGATTTCCCTCCAAACTTCATCATTTCACACACTTGAGGATCCCATTCATTCTCCTATAAATAGAGGGTCATCCCCCATTCATTTCCTCAAGCTTGGATAGCCAGAATCACCCTGCCAAACTTGTTCCATAACTCAAATGTATGTAACTTATAAATCAGTGTTCAATCCTTTTCCAATCCAATTTTTCTATCAATTTACCTTCCTTGATCTTTCCTAAAGCTAACCATACAATTACCTTCAAGAATCATGCCCTATATTGCCCCATAGAAGTCCAATTTCAGAGCTCTCTAACTTAAATTCAATAGGTAGATTTCTCCATCAATTCTTCAAAACTTTGATATCATTATGAAGCTCTCATTGCCCTAGTTCTAGCCGCAACACTTGTTTTTATCTGGAAACACGTTTTGACCATGAAATTTCAAATCCCTTTTCAAAACTTTCCTTCCAAATTGCTTGAGCTACAGTTTATATAAAATTGTCGCGAAGGTGTGGTTGTCTTCGTCTTGAAGAGACGAAGCGAATAACGTAGGTCTGAGATTTTGATTTTACAGTTTGAGAGACCTGCAATTCACGTTGGCTGGAGGTTGAAGATGATCAACGTGTCATCTTCTAACCAATGAAGGTGCGCCATCTGTTTTTTTTGAAAATCTGATTTAATTAATGATTCAATGCTTCATTCACTAATGACCATGATATGCACAACGTGCCAGATCCCTTGGATTTGATTACTAACGCGTTTTGACTCTCATCCAATGGTCCACATATTTTTGACTTTATTTTTCTTTTCTGATTTTTATATTTAATTGTTTTAAATTTCAAAAAAATCATAGAAAATTCATTTAGTCCAAAAAAACTGAAAAAATTCTGAAAAATATTTTTGATTTTTCTCTTTTTGATTTTTATTTTTTCACAATTTTATTCTGTGTTTTGATATTTTTTTTTATAAATTTTCAATTTATTTGAATTATTTTAAATGTTTAAAAATACTTTTATGCATTTTTAAATTTTGAAAAAATTATGGAATGATCCAATGATATTATGACAAATATTGGTGACCTCATTTATTTTTTATTTCTGACTTTGTTATTTATTTATCATTTTTTGGTTTATTTTGCCTATTTCTTTTAATTTTAAAAATAGTTTATGACTTAAAAAAATTACCAAAAAATTTATAAAAATATTTGAGTTCATTTCTAATTTTTCTATGGTCTTACTTAATATTTCTTGATTAATTTGAACATAGTTTCCTTTTTTCTCTATTATTTTCATTTTTTAATCATTTTTAAACCCTAATTCTTTTATTTTAAAATACAATTTAATTTTTGTATATTTTCTGGTTGATCTTGGATTGAATTTTTGATCATGAACTTTATTAATCTCATTGGATTCATGGTGTTGAGTCTAACTTCACAAAAATGGATGAATGATTTTAATAATAGTTTGATTAAATTTTAATTCAAATGTGGTTTGTATATTCTTTCCCATCCTTCTTCATCTTATCCCTTTCTTATTGCACTAAGTGTTATTAGAGCATGATCTCTATATCATGTCTCGAAATAAATGGTGCATAGATTGCTATTGACTGGCTTCAAAATAGGTGCGACTTCTACATAAGTCCACTTACGATTGCTTAACATAGCGCTAAATTTTGCCTCGATTCGAATAAATGATCATTCGTGGCCCAAACCTATGTTTTCAAGCCCAAGTATGTTAATTTGATCTCTTTGATCCAATAACCTTGAGATTCATTGCGTGGAGGCTTTGGTTCTACCAACCCTCTAATGGATCTACAACACTTTTGGTCAACGCAAATCACTTATATATCGTTGATCATTAAATGGTACTTTTGAGGATTCCAAATGGATGATATACTTGACAAAAAGAAAATGCAACTTGTTGTATGGAGGCTTTAGTTCTACCAATCCACTAATGAGTTCCAAATGCAAGTTTCAAGATGGTCATCCAACTAACCACTAATTATTAAATTGTTTTTACTTTATGATTTTATTTTTTATGCTTTATGTACCATTTACTTTAAGCATTACATTTCATGCCATTTTTATTTTGCTCACTTGAGCTTTTCTTTTCTCTTCTAAGACACCTAATAATCAACATGAACCATAAAAACCTTTAATGATACTTGGACTATTTGGTTACTATCCTTGGCATTATGGAGCATTGGACTTCTGGGACTTAGGATTAGAGACCTTGGCCTATGTTGGAGACTTTGTGACCTTAATTGATATTTTGTCTGGAGTTCTTGAGGTTTACCTTAAGACATTGAGTTGTTTGTTTGTTTTGTATGCAGATTATTGTGATTACATTCTTTGTCTGTAATCTGGAATTCACCTGTATACAGCCGTTATTCTGCCCAATTTTTGTGAAGACTTAATACATTTGAAGTTTGGTTCTCAAGAGGTCTAGTATATTCTCTTGTTTGGTTTTAATCCAAAGAATGAGAATTCTATCTTGACTCATAATGTCAATTATTGACTTCGTGTTGGTTAGATGGTTCTTCTCTCTAAATTTTACCTTATGCTTTAGGATAGTCCTTTCTTCTCCTCCCATCTTCTTTAATTTCAAAAATCTTCTTCCTCCTTTTGAAAACTCTTCTTGTTTTTTAAACTTGAACCAATTTTATAATAAACTTGGGCTTATGTCCATGCATTTTCAAAACCATTTCATAAATAAATTTCAATCAACTTAATAATACTTTGACATTTTTTTGGATAGAAGACTAAAAGTCAATCAATCTCATTTCAAACCATTTAGCCACTTTGGCTTGCCATTTTAAAACTTTTCTCAAAAGATTAGACTCTTGTCAATCCTTGTAGTGATGCAAACAACTATACTTCTACAATATATAGTGAAGTGAGACATTTTCCACTTGGGTGTTGAGTGAGGCATTGTTGATTTTAAAATCAAAGCCATATCCTCCATTTTGAGATGATGCAAATTCTCCTTTCTCATGATTGTGGGTGTGATACGGTGGCAGAGCCGACTGTTTTGGAATGCTGGTTTGCATTTTGCATTTTGTGTTCGCAAAATGTCGCGGTAAGCAAGAGTCGCCACAAACTTTTATTTCATCCAATCAAAAAGGAAAAAAGTACAGAAAAAAAAATCCTTTTTCGAGATATTCTGAGGACGGGGGGTAGATTATAGAAAGGGAAGGTGTTAGCACCCTTTCTATCCATGGTTTTCCATGGGCTCTTAGGTACTTGCTCATCTTTTAAAATTGCTTGTGTATGTGTTTTATTTTGAAAAAGTTTGACTTCGTGATAACCCTTGTATCAGTCTTCAAAGGTGTGACGAAGTTGTTTTGAAAATTGTTTTGAAATGTGTAAGTGTGAAAAAGGTTTGATTTGAGCAAATACCTACTAGCATCTACTTACTCGAAAAAAGATCGTTTCTATTCTCGTTCCTTTAGACAGCGCTATCCTACTATTAAGAAATAGGTAGCACCGTTGTTGGAGTTGTAAGGGTCAATTCGAAAGGGACGTACGATCACTAAAGCAATGTTAGGATATCTTAGTAATAACCCTAGAGTCTTAAGATCATATTCGAGGCAACATTTCCGAGGCAACATTTCCGAGGCAACATTTGAATGGGACATTTGATCTTTTTTAGATAGAAGGGTAACCACTAAGACACCCTATACTTAATGATCGTTTACCGAAGGCAACCGAAGTGAGAGCGTACCCTAAGAGTGATATGTGCGAGTGATTTGTTTCAATTATTTATCTTTACACATTAGGGTTTTCTAACTGGATTAAATTGTCATGCATTCTTGTTATACAATCCTATTAACATACATCTAAACAGTCAAATATTTGCAAGAATTAAAATGCGAGAAAGTAAATTTACGCTATTACAAGGCTTCGGGGAAGGGGATTAATTACATAGCCAAAAACCCGCAAAAGACGATAAATTAAAGAAAGTCCTAGATTGAACTATTACATACCGGGAACAATTACATCAATATTGTAAGAATAATAAACGCGCGCGATGAAACGAATACGAGACAAATAGGGTTTTGACCCTTGACTAAACCTAATTGTAATTGATTAAAGGGAAAATCATTTTTTGTCGTTTTTGTTATTTGAGAAAATAAAGCTCAATTGAATAATAAAAAAGAACCTAATTACTAATTAATTTTAATTAAGAAAAATAATTAAATTAACCTATTTTTTGTATTTTTATTTTATTTGCAAAAGGGAAATATTTAAATCAAAGAATTAAGCCTAATTTTCTAGTTGATTTTAATTGTGAGAAACAAATTAAAATTGCCCTAAATTGAATTAAATTAAATTTGATAAAAAAACTAATTCTAAATTTTTTGATTATTGATTTTATGATTTCTATTTTATGAAAAAATGTATTAATTTGTGAATCAAAATAAATAATAAAGAAAAGAAATAATAAAAGAAAATTGAATGGGCCTGAATGTTGTTGCTGAAAAAAGGGGGTGAAAGACTGAATTTCTGGGCCCAAGTGGACAAAAGCCCGTTTGACTTTGTTGGATCCAGTGCACTCATTGACTGGAGGCGCATGATGGACCTTCAAGGGAGAAGCCTTGGATCTGGGGCGTTAATGAATCAGAGGGCCAGATCTTGATGGTGTATGGTGAGTACCTTGTCCTACAAAGTGTCTGATTGCCTGTGGAAAAATATTAAAAACAAAGTTTGGGACCTGGGAATCGAACCCAGGTCCTTATGCATATTTCCACCCCCACACTACCATCTGAGCTACACGCTTTATTTGTATATACAATAATAAACAATTATTATATAATGAAAACAAAATGCTAAATTTTAAAACGCGCAAAATTCAAATCACCCAACCAGGGGGTGCCACGCATCCGTCTTCTTCCTCCCCACCATTGCTTTAGGTTTTATGACTTTTACCTACAGACATCAATCTTAGGTATAGCCCATGTCCATTTCAAAAATCCTGTACGCGCATGATAAATGAAAACTAATGGTACCAATCAACTCGTTTCAACCTCACGAGCATCATGGTACCATTATCAATGCCCAATTTCTCCTGCATAAGAAACCCCTAAAAAAAACGAAAAAAATCCTAGCCATGTCATCTGCATATACAGGCGTTAAAAATGCAATTGAATCATGGTGTCACGTTGCAAACATCTCAAAGATTATAAATATGCCAATCAAATATGCTAAATATGCAAGAATTAGTGTATTCGATTTCAAGAAATCAAGCAAATCGTATGAATGTTGTAGGGTGATTCTGAGTGTCTCAGGCCTTGCAAATGATCTTGTTGGCTTCAGGGATGATCCAAGAATATGAATTGCTCTTTTGAAACGCTTGAAACAGCTTGCAGAGCAAGATTTGATCAACACTTTCCTTGAAAAATTTCAAACTTAAACCCTAATTTTCAAAATTAGGTTTATTGGTGAACAAGTTTCACGTTTTGATACATCTTGATGAAAAATGACCCTTGGCACTTGATTTTGACCAAAAAGTCAAAGTTTGACTTTTCAGTTTACAGTTGATTTTTGATCAGTTGATTGGAAAATTCATCTGTCAATCCAATGCATTTGAGATATTTTGAACCTTGTGATTAGGTCAAGATGATGCCATTGAGTCCTTGAAACCATGCTTGAACCCAAATTGCCATTGGCTAGGTTAAAAACCAGAAATTGCCCTTCTATAGTCAAAACCCTAAAAATGACCATTTTGCCCTTTTGATGATCTGATCAAATTTCTTGAGGAGTTGTGGTCCAAACTTGATCAAATGGTACATATGAGCCTATAATGTTGATATGGATAAAAAATTATGAGGTTTGACTGTAAATTGGCCACAATTGACTTTTTCCCCAATACAACTGATTTTTAGGTCAACTGTCCAATTGACTGGGCAAAAATTTGATTCAAGGCTTGAAACTTGGTATGAGCAATCTTAGGGGTCCAACATGAAGTATGAAAGTCACATGAGGCATTGAAAGTCCAAAAAATCCTGTGCAAACTCAAACCCTAATTTCAAGTCAACAGTGCAAGGAGAGGTCTTGAGCATAGCAAACCCTAATTCTGTCTTGAGTCCAAAGAGTCTTGTGAGGAGAATCTTGATAAAATGAGAGGGAAAATTTTGGGGTACAACAGCTGCCCCTGTTCAATCTTATTGAACTTGAAGAGTTAGATTAGCGAATTTTGCCGTTCGTGACTCGAAGGTAAAAGATGATTGGACACTAGAGTGCCCGTAAATTTGCACTCGTTAAAATGTAGTTGGGGGAATGGGCTTAAAGATGCCATTTGGAGATGATTGAATCTTGTTGGAGATGATTGAATCTTGTTGGAGATGGGCTTAAAGATGCCATCCAAAACTGTTTGTTGAATTGTATGTTGTAAGTCAGAAGAATAAGTATCAGAATGGTATCCGTGTCTGGAACGTATCTGAACTGTATCTGGAGACTGAATCTGAATGAGCAATAGAATAGCATCCGTGTCTGGAGCATCTCTGAGCTGTATCTGAGCTTTGAATTTGAGTAAGCAATAGAATAGCATCCGTGTCTGGAGCATCTCTAAGCTGTATCCGAATTCTGTATTTGAATAAGTAATAGAATAACATCCGTGTCTGGAGCATCTCTGAGCCTTGAATCTGAATAAGCAATAGAATAACATCCGTGTCTGGAGCATCTCTAAGCTGTATCCGAATTCTGTATTTGAATAAGCAATATAATAGCAGCCGTGTCTGGAGCATCTATGAGCTTTGAATCTGAATAAGCAATAGAATAGCATCCGTGTCTGGAGCATCTCTAAGCTGTATCCGAATTCTATATTTGAATAAGCAATAGAATAGCATCCGTGTCTGGAGCATCTCTGAGCTTTGAATCTGAATAAGCAATAGAATAACATCCGTGTCTGGAGCATCTCTAAGCTGTATCCGAATTCTGTATTTGAATAAGCAATAGAATAACATCCGTGTCCGGAGAATCTCTAAGCTGTATCATGATTGTATATTGGTAGCTTGTTAATCTTATCCTGAAAAGGGTAAAATGTTAGCTAAAACACAAAGTCATGTTGCATGAAATGTATGATGCAATATATGTGTTTTATGATATATGAGTGTAATGTATGCGCATGTAAGCTGATTAGCTGTCTTGCTGAGGAAAATAAATCCTTGATAGCTGGAGATAATAAAATCTTTGACTGCTGCTGGGGAAAATAAATGCCTGATCGCTGCTGGAGATTTAAAATCTTTGATTTCTGAGGATGAGAAATCCTTACTGACTTCTTGGGGATTAAAGATCCTTGACAACTTCTGCGGGGATGTGAGAATCCTTCATGACTTTCCTGGGGATATAGGGATCCTTCAAGTATTTGGAGTTGGAGGATGATAAACATTCCGTTGTGAGAATAAAGCCAAGTGTTGTTTGAGAAACCTGCTTGGGGAATCCCGAGAACTTTGATGACTATGGCTGGAGATTACACAAAGGGAATCCTTACCCGGCTGGGGAATAGGGAAAACTCTGGCGATCTCTACCGGGGATCAAACAAAGGAAAACCTTGATCTGCTTGAGAATAAGGAAGACTCTGATGGCTTCTGCGGGGAACTAAGAATGAGAATCTTTAATCTGTTCAGGAGAATTTAAATCCTTGGGGACTTCATGCTGAGGAGTCAAGAATGAGAATCTTCGATCTGCAGGGGATTAAAAATTCTGACAAATCCATACTGGGGAGCTATGAAGATTCTGGCAACTTCACTGGGGAATCAAGAATGAGAATCTTCATTCTGCTAGGGGATGAAAAAATCTGCGGGGAATAGCTATACTGCTAGGGAGTAGCTATCCTGCTGGAGAGTAAGTTTAGAACTCTGGGGGTAAATCTTATTCCTGTTTGGAAGGAGTTCAGGAGTTTGGGTTGTATGCCATTCTACTGGGGAATTATCCTACTTCAGGGATAAGACAAAAGTTAACTGTTATCTGGTTGATTCTCAGATTTTAAGACAACTTGCTGAGGAAATTGAGGAAAACTGAATGGTTCCCGCTGTGGACTGGTAGTTGGAATTTTGACTCCGTTGGGGAAGAAGGTTTCATCTCCGCTGGGGAATCTGTAGTTCAAAGTTTTTGCTCCGCTGGGGATTGGGAGTTTGACGTTTAACTCTGATGGGGATTTTGAAATTTAATTCTGCCGGGGATATGTATTTCAAGGTTTTAGCTCCGCTGGGGATCTAGATGACGTACTACAGGGGATTTCTATTTGGAATAGCCTAAAGACGTTTTCCTATCCTTTCAACCTATCAGTAATCGTTCTTTCTCATTTCGTTTATTTGTAAACATGTGATTATATTCAAATGCATATACTCATTAATAAATCATTGGACATTTTCAAATAAAACACAAGTGTAAAAAGGAAAAGGCAAATAGTTTTCGGCACTTTGAAGTATCTTTGTATTAACTTTGGGTAAGTATTTTGTACAAAGGAGACAAACATCCTAGTAAGAGAATGTTGTCATAAAAAATGAGAAAAAGTTATACAAAGAAAGATGGCTATGTGTAAAAATTCCATGGGATTCCCATTCCGCTATAGCCTTCATAACTCTGAATATCTTGTCCATTCGTTGCTTTGTCCGGAGATGATTGAGTTGATTAGAGCCCGGAGCTTGTCTGTGAAGAGATTGTGCTTAAAGTGATCCGACGAGACATAGTCATACTCTTTAATTCCCTAACTTTTGCCTGGACCACCCTTTCGGGTTTTCGATCCACTGGGAAACCCTTTTTTGCCCAAGTCGCCCTTTCGGGTTTTCAACTTGCTGGGTGTACAATTTTTTTTATCCTTAATTTTTGCCTGAACCGTCCTTTCGGGTTTTCAATTCACCCAAATGCCCTTTTTTTCCTAAGTCGCCCTTTCGGGTTTTCAACTTGCCGAGTCATTCATGCGTAGTATCTTTTGACTATGTCTACGTTCGCAGGGTGCGGCAGGTCGTCGCCGTTCATGGTGGTTAAGATCATTGCTCCACCAGAAAAGATGTTCTTGATCACAAATGGTCCTTTGTAGGTAGGAGTCCATTTGCCCCTGGGATCACTTTGCGGCAAGATGATCCGCTTGATTACGAGATCCTCGACTTGATATACCTGGCGTCTGACTTTCTTGTTGAAAGCCTTGATCATTCGTTTCTGATATGTCTGACCATGACAAACAACAATAAGTCGCTTTTCATCAATCAAGTTAAGTTGATCAAGCCGAGTCTGAATCCAATCGTCTTCACTCAAACCAGCATCCTTCATGATTCTCAAGGAGGGAATCTGAACCTCGATAGGTAAAACAACTTCCATGCCGCATACCAAAGAACAGGGTGTTGCCCCAGTTGAAGTGCGTGCCGTGGTACGGTACCCGTGGAGAGCAAAAAATAGCATCTCATGCCAGTCCTTGTAGGTGACTGTCATCTTTTGTATGATCTTCTTGATATTTTTGTTCGCGGCTTCGACAACACCGTTCATCTTCGGTCGATAGGGAGATGAATTGTGATGTTGAATCTGGAACTGCTCGCACAGAGCAGTGATCATAGTATTATTAAGGTTTGTACCGTTGTCGATGATGATCCTTTCGGGGATGCCGTACCAGAAAATGAGGTCCTGCTTGATGAAGCGGGCAACACCATTCTTTGTGACGGATGCGAAGGACGCTGCTTTGACCCACTTGGTGAAGTAGTCAATGGCCACCAGGATGAAGCGGTGTCCATTGGATGCTGTAGGATTGATCTCTTCAATCATGTCGATTCCCCACATAGCGAATGGCCAAGGAGCTGTTAAGACATTGAGAGGAACTGGAGGTATATGTACCTTGTCCGCATAGATTTGGAATTTGTGACATGTACGAGAATGTTGATGGCAGTCAGCTTCCATGGTAGACCAGTAATAGCCTGCCCGTAGAATCTTCTTAGCCATCATATGTCCGCTAGAGTGAGTGCTAAAGGTACCATTGTGCAATTCAGCCATGATCTGCTCAGCTTCAACCTTGTCCACACAACGGAGTAGAATGCAATCATGATTGTGCTTGTACAGGATACCATTGCTCAAGAAGAACTTAGCTGAGAATCTCCTTAAGAACTTTTTGTCGTTGACTGAAGCTCCTTCAGGATATTCTTGAGCCTCGAGATACCTTTTGACTTCATGAAACCAAGGTCGGTCCATTACTTCTTCGGTATTAATCTCGTGACAATGTGCAGGTTCGTCCATCCGTTCAATGGTGATTTGGGGAGCCTCATTATCCCAGTTAAGTTTAAACATGGATGACATTGTAGCTAGAGCATCTGCTAGCTGATTTTCTTCTTGCGGGAAGTGCTCCAAGGTAATCTGCTTGAAATGTGCTAACAATGTCAAGACATGTTCTTTGTAAGGGATGAGGTTCGGATGTTTAGTAGCCCACTCTCCTTTGATCTGACTGATGACCAAAGATGAGTCCCCAAATACAATCAAGGATTTGATTCCCAAGTCTATGGCAGCCTTGAGACCAAAGATACAAGCTTCATACTCGGCTATGTTGTTGGTGCAGTTGAAGCAAAGTCTGGCGGTGAAAGGTGTATGGCAACCTTCTAGAGAGATAAGTACAACACCGATACCGTTGCCAAGTGCATTGGAGGCACCATCAAAGTACAGGGTCCATCGGGATCCTTGTTCAGGTCCGTCATATGGTCTGAAGTCTTCAATGTTATCCAAAGTCATAATGTCCTCGTCTGGGAAGTCAAATTTCATGGATTGGTAATCTTCGACAGCTTGATGGGCCAGATGATCGACTAGCACACTCCCTTTTATAGCTTTTGGGTCGTGTACTGTATATCATACTCAGTTAGGATCATCTGCCACCTAGCTATTCTTCCAGATAGTGCAGGCTTCTCGAAGATGTACTTGATCGGATCCATCTTAGATATCAGCAAAGTGGTATGAGTCAACATATACTGCCTTAGTCGGTGAGCAGCCCATACCAAAGCGCAACAAGTTTTCTCGAGCAGTGAGTATCGGGTCTCACAGTCGGTAAACCTTTTGCTAAGGTAATAAATGGCATGCTCTTTTCGGCTAGACTCGTCATGTTGGCCCAATATGCACCCCATTGAATTCTCTAGGACGGTCAGATACATGATTAGCGGTCTTCCTTCGACGGGAGGCATCAAGATAGGAGGTTCTAGCTAATACTCCTTGATTTTATCGAAAGCAAATTGACAGTCATCATTCCATTTAACCACCTGATCTTTCTTCAAAAGCTTGAAGATTGGTTCAAAGGTAGATGTTAGGTGAGAAATGAACCTTGTGATGTAGTTTAGGCGTCCCAAGAAACCTCTGACCTCCTTCTCAGTGCGAGGAGCAGGCATTTCTTGTATAGCTTTGACTTTGGCAGGATCAACCTCGATGCCTTTGTTGCTGACAATGAAACCCAAGAGTTTACCGAACCTGACTCTGAAGGTGCACTTGTTAGGGTTCAGTCTGAGCTTGTACTCCTTCAACCTGACAAACAACTTTTGCAAATGGTCGAGGTGTTCTTCTTCAGTTTGTGATTGGGCTATCATGTCATCTACGTAGACCTCTATCTCATGATGTATCATATCATGAAACAAAGCTACCATGGCACGCTGATAGGTTGCCCCGGCATTCTTCAGTCCGAATGACATCACTTTATAACAGAACGTACCCCACTGTGTAACAAAAGTAGTTTTCTCCATGTCTTCAGGTGCCATTTTAATCTGGTTGTAACCTGAAAATCCATCCATGAAAGAAAATACCTTGTGCTGAGCTGTATTGTCAACCAAGATATCAATGTGCGGTAGTGGAAAGTCATCTTTAGGGCTGGCCCTATTTAAGTCTCTATAATCCACGCACATTCTGACTTTGCCGTCCTTCTTAGGCACGAGCATAATGTTAGCAACCCATTGTGGATAGGAAGTAACAGCCAGAAATCCAGCATTGAACTGCTTCATAACTTCTGCTTTGATCTTTTCTGACATGTCGGGTCTCATGCGACGAACTTTCTGTTTAACTGGTGGACAGTCTTCTCTTGTGAGTAGACGGTATACCATAATGTCTGTATCAAGTCCCGGCATGTCTTCATAGGACCAAGCAAAGATCTCAACATATTCATGTAACAGCTGAATTAGGCGCTTTTTGACACTTGGCTCTAGGTTGGCACCCACTCTAATTTCTTTTCTGCCTTCCTCAGTTCCCAAGTTGATTATCTCTAACAACTCCTCATGAGGTAGAATATCCATTTCTTCCTGTTGTAGCAGTCTAGCCAATTCCCTCGGTACCTCACAGTCTTCATCACCTTCGTATTCGGCATGGTAGACTAGATCTTCAGAGTCACTGAAGGCCATAGCAGAATTGTTACCCATGGAATCCGGAATGGAAGGGTACCTGCATTTGTGAGTGTGGGTGTGTGTAAGGGATAACCACCTTTAAACAAATAAAATGTAAAAGAAAGACAATGAACACAAAAGTTTATATGTGAAAACGTCCATGATTCATTAAAATGGCATATGAAGATGAAAAAAATCAAACCCTTACAAATGGACCTATGTACCTCGGGTAAGGCACAAGGTAAAAAGTGTACGAATTATCTGAGAATTATTAAAAACCAAACAGAAATGTTTGAAAGATAAATTACTGATTCATGAAAGTAATGGGAACAAAGTCCTTTGCCTCCTAATTGCATAGTCCTCCGTCAGCAGTAGGGAAAATCCAGTCTTCCAGATTGCTCTCCTCTTCACCATCCTCCAAAGCATTGACTCCATGATGGGTGATCTTCACTGGTGGCCCTCCATCCCGGGAGCGACGCACAGCCTTTTGACTAGCCGAAGTGAAACCCAAGCCGAATTTGTCTGCCTTAAAAGGAAAATCGGGAAGCTGCCCCCAAATTGTGTTTCCTCCTTCTTCAATCACAGCCTTTGCATCTTTGAGCGATGACATCCGAGGCGGAGGTCTGGTAATCATGGGTACAGAAGACACTGTCTTGGTTGCCGCAATCTCCTGAGCTACCTCCTCAAAATGCTGAAAGGGGGTTTCGATGAATTCACCATCCAATTCTACATAGCGGAAAGAATTTAGATGGCTTATCATGTATTCCTCTTTGCCGTGAACAATTATAATTTTCCCTTGGACATGGTACTTAAGCTTTTGATGCAGAGTTGAAGTGACGGCTCCAGCATGGTGAATCCAAGGTCTTCCCAACAAGAAAGAATAGGAAGGACGGATGTCCATCACATAGAATGTGGAGTTGAAGGTTTCAGTTCCCACTTTAATCGAGATGTCCACCCCCCCGTGGACCATCCTTTTAGAACCATCAAAGGCTCTGATAATGATATTGCTGGGTTTCAGGGTTAGGCCTTCACAATCCAATCTATCCAAGGCCTTCTTCGGTAAGACATTCAGTGAAGAACCAGTGTCTACCAGGACGTGTGCTAGAGTAGTCCCTCTGCATTCCACCGAGACATGTAAAGCGTCATTATGTTTTCTCCCTTTTGATGTTAAATCGGCATCGGAGAATCCTAGACCATTGTCACCTGTTAGGCTAGCTAAACATTCCTGGAACTGATCCGCGGAGGTTTCTTGTGGCACATGGGCCGTCTTCAAGAATCTGATCAAAGCTCTAGTGAGCTTCCGAACAAAGCAGTAAGGCCAACATAGAGATTTTTGAGGGGGTTTTCCCCAGTTGTTCCACAACATCATAATCTCTTTTCTTGATTATTTTCAAAATCTCTTCCATTCCTTTTTGAGAGGTTTCAGGGATGACCAATGGCTGAGCCCTCGTCCTGACGGGCTCTTCTTGGATCCCTTTCCCTATATCATCAGCAGTAATAGAAGGGACAACCACAGGAGTCACAACTTCTTCAATAATTGGAGTTCTCGCAGATATGTTGATCGATACAGGGGTAACCTTAGGAGCAGCTGAGGGTCTGAAGATTGCCTTTGGAGGCGCAATCTCCGGAGAGAAAATTCTTCCACTGCGGGTGATTTTACTCGTTCTAACAATGTTTCCAATGTCAGAAGTCTCTTCATCAGAACTCTCTTCAGTTGATTCAATTTGTTTAGTACCGTGGTAAAAGATCTCTCCTCCATAGTTCCACGGTATTGATTTGTTGGACTTGTACATGACGGGCCCCAGCATGGTTATCTTCAAAGGTGTAATCTTAGGATCAGATGTAATCTTAACAGGTCTTTTAGAGACCTGGGAAAGATTGGCGGATATGGTAATTATTGAAACATCATTGACAGGAGTCGGTGTAACAGGAGTCTTCTCAAAAAGGATTTCTTGATTATCCATTAGGCGTTGGATGCCTAACTTCAACAATGGACAGTCGGTTGGTAAGGATGAACAAAGGTAGCAATCTTCTTCACAACCTGGGAAAATCCCAGCCTTCAACAAATTCAGCTTGATTATCGGTAGCAGAGTCATCAAATCATCAACAGTAGCAACAAAAAGACCCCCTTCAACAGCATGGGCATTGTGACCATGTTTTGGAATTGGAGCAGAGATCACATTCGGCTTTTCAAGAGCGTTGAATTCAACTTCTTTAGCATCTATCAAATCCTGAATATTATTCTTGAGGGCCCAACAACTTTTGGTGTCGTGCCCCAGGCTGTCTGAATGATAAGCGCACTTGGCATTGGGATGGTAGTGTGGTGACGAAGTGTTAGGGTTTTTAGGGGCGTCCCTCAAACTTACAAGGTTTAACTTCAAGAGATGGAGTAGAACCTGAGCGGGAGTCATGTTTATCCGGGTGAATTGCCGTGCAGGCCTTTCCATCCTTGCTTGGTTGGTTCTGGGTTGATTGTTTCTGGGCTGATCAGCTGTAGACTTCTGAATCATTACGGCCCCCACCGCTGGCCGACGCTCAACTCTTCCTTGACCTCTTTGGGAGTAGACAACTGATACTTCTTTCTTTGCTCGAAAAGTCTTTTTGACGGCAGCGGAAGCAGATGCATCTTTTTGAATTTTACCGCTCTTGATTTCGGCTTCAACTCTCTCACCAGTCAGAATTAACTCAGTGAACCCCACAGATGAACTTCCAATCGGGTGATTAAAGAAAGGACATGACAGAGTCCCCAAGAACATATCAACAAGCTCTCTTTCAGATAAAGGTGGCTGCACCCTTCCAGCCAAGTCCCTCCATTTCTGAGCATACTCTTTGAAGCCTTCATTTGAGACCATGCCCATACTCTGTAATTGAGTACGGGTTGGTGCTAAGTCCGCATTATATTGATACTGCTTGTAGAAGGCAGCAGCCAAATCCTTCCAATTATGCACATCAGACCTCTCTAGCTGGTAGAACCAATCCAACTGAGTTCCCGAAAGACTGTCCTGGAAGAAATGGACCCACAGGTCTTTGTCAGAAGAATGTGGTTGAATTTTCTTGACGTAAGACCGCAGGTGCATCTTTGGGCAAGACAACCCATCGTATTTAGCAAAAAGAGGTACTTTGAATATGGGAGGGATCACAATCCCCGAAACCATCCCTAACTCTTCGAAATCCAGCCCAGACACTCTCTGTATCTCCATGGCAGCTAGACGCTCTTCCAAGTTCTTGTATTTTTCATCTGTAGGAGGGTACTGCTGTTCAGAATAGTCTTCATCCTCCTCTTCTTCTTCTTCTTCCTCAGACTCAGATGGCACTGCAACTCCCTTTCCTTTTCCTACTCCTTCATCAGATGTTGAGGGGAAATCCAGGGCTCTTCTTGCTTGACCTTCAAATCTTCTACCCAAAGTAGCCACACCAACTCTCTTCTTTTTCTTTTTCTCCTTTTCCTTTTCCAGCAAGGTTTTGAGCTCCTCTTGCCCCTTGGCTAGGGTCATGAGTAGCTGTTGGAACTGTGAATTCTGCGCTTGCAAGTCTTTGACCGTCTGCTCAATATCCATCTTGCTGAAATAAACAGCAGAGAGATAAGGAAACCTGGTGTGAAGACCTGTTTATGCATATGATGAATGATATGTATTCATGTAATGCATTCAAGGATTCAAAAATTCAAAATTGTTTTAAACAAAAAAGAAACACACGTCATATTAATAAAATAGAATTTGTTAGTACATCAATGCCCCATGGGCAAAATAATATAAAATTCTAATGTAAAAAGACATCGTGCATCCTCTTTGGTGCAATGTAGGTGTTGAGAGTATGCTCTTCATGAAGTTGATGAGTAAGTTCCAAAACCTTTTTCTCACTGGCGTAGAATTGGGCTTTAAAAGTATCGCGTTCTCCCTTGAGCTGTATCCAACTCCTTTGTAAATCTTCTAGTGATGTTGGCATGTCAGGATGTAGGAGGGTGTATGGAACCTCTCCTCCCATAACAGGCTCTATAATCACAGGAAGCATGTAGGGGTAAGGCATCATAAGACTTTGGGCGCGGGTTCATACCCACTTGAGGTAAGGCTCAAGGGGGATGGAATTCTTGTGTTCCAAGGTCTTACTGTCTACCTTGTTGGGCATCCTCCAAGCTCGAATGAACCTTTGTCGAAGTCCTTGATCGTCGTTGTCAGAGTCAAAAACCAAGTCTGGAATCAGCATGTCATGTGGGCCATCTCTTCAGGCATACCCAAACTGTCTCAGAGCCAAGCAAGGGTTGTAGGTAATGCCTCCCCTAATGCCTAGTAGAGGGACATTAGGGAATTCCCCATAACGGTCAATGATAATGACATTCTCTTTCGATCGAGAACACCAATGGATATCTGAATGTGTAAGGGTCATCAATCGTTGTGACCACCTCAAACCTTGCTCATTCTTCAAAACTGATTGGGGAAGATGAGAAATAAACCATCTTTCTAGTAGAGGAGTACAACACATGAGAACACCTCTTTTCCTCATTGTTCGAGTGTGAAATGAGTGGAGGATATCCCCAAGAAATGTAGGCACCGGGTTGCGAGCCATGAAGATTTTGACAGCATTGACATCTATACGGTGGGAGAACTGACTTGAGGTTTTGCGTTTGTGTTCCCAAATGTTTCGGTTTAGCAAGAGTCGCCACCGACTTTTTATTTTATCCAAAGGGAAGGTCAAAAAGCACAGGAAAGACCTTTGAGATGTTTTCTTGGGTTCGGGGGGTAGATTATGAAAAGGGAAGGTGCTAATACCCTTTTCATCCATGGTTTTCCATGGGCTCTTAGTTACTTGTTTAGATCACTTGCTTTTTCTTTTCAATTGTTTGAAATGGTGCTTTTGTGTATGGTTTTGAAAGTATTTTGAAAAGAGGCCTTTGTTTAGGCAACCTTTGTAATGATTCTTGTTTGAATATATACAAAGGTGTTTGTATTTTGAAAAATGTTTCAATGTTTGAAAGTTTGTTTGGAAACTGTTTTGAAATTGTGTGTGTGTTTTTGAAATGAGCAAGGATGGTTTGGAAGTTGATCAAGTAACTAGGAGTTGTCTACCCTACTCAAAGATCTTTCCTACACATTTTTAACCCTTTGATATTGTTGTTTTACCATTGTATTTGGTAAATAAGCTTATCTTTGGATGTTAAACGGGACGGGCGTGGGTCATCGTATGACCATGATAACAATATTGCCAAGTATCTTAGCAAGTTTTTGAGGGTCTAGATCATTTTTGTATAGGCAACCAAGATAGCGTCATCGAGGGACTATGATCTTTTTGTTTGGTTTGTTTTGCCAAGATACCTAGCATGCATACCATGGCCATTTTAAGGCAACAAAGTGGATGAAATCCTAGGGGTGCTTGTGTGCATTGTGTTGTCATTTTTCATGCATTTTTGTCTTGTGTTTAGTCATGCTATTTGTTTTGATTTTTGGTTATCATACAAACCCTAATTTACTATCATGGCATTTGAAAGCGATAAAATGCGTAAAAGTAAATCTAAGACTATTACAACATTATTATAGGGAGGGAGATACAAGTTTGAATAGGGGGATATTTGCACAAAATAAAGCCCTAATTTACTATTACAACCCAATTGAATTTAATTTAGAAATAAATAAATAAACAAGTATTTAAATGTGCAATTAAATATAAATATGCAAAATGTTTTTGTATTTATTTTAATGTATGTAAAATAAATTTATTTAAGTCTTAAAAATAAGAAAATAAAAAAAATGATTATTTTTGGAAAGGGTGGAAACCCTAATTTTTTGGTTTTAAAGAAAATATGCTTTATATTAATTATTTATTCATTTATGTACAAAAAAATAAAAAAATATATAAAAATGTTAAAAAATAATATTTGTGAGAAAATAATATTTTAAGTATAAAAATAAAATGTATAATATTTTTATATTATTTATAAGTTTATTTAAGAAAATAAAAGTATTGTTATTTAATAAACTATTTTTATGTCTAAAAAATAATAAAAATAATAAAATAAAAATGCGAAAATTAAGAAAATATTTTTGGTGATTTTTAATATTTAGAAAAAAAAAATAAAGTCAGAAAATATAAATAAAATGAGAAAATATACAAAATATAACAAATGGGCCAAGGGGGTGCAGATAACACAATGGAGGGTGCAAACAGCAAGGTAAGCCAGGCCCAACCCAACTCACTTCGTCCCTAACCTCTGGAAACAGAAAACACGCGCGCCCTTGTTCAAACTTGTAACTCCTGCATACGTGCTTAAAAACAAAATCTTGCAACATGAAAGTTATAGCTTATCATCACACGATTCTAATGATATAAAAAACTTGATCTAACTCTCAAAGACCAGAGAGAATTTCATTGGCCCTAAATTCTGACCTAGTTTTTTCAGCATGTTCATCATCCAAATTCTCCTAGCTCAGTTAATATAAATACAAGTTATGCATATGTACAACTCAAGCACATTACAGACTACATTTTTGCTTCACAAACCTAAGCCTAAGGATGCCTAAATAAGGAGTTAGGAAGTTGACAAATACCTGTTTCAGTCAAGTTCGAATATGGCAATGTAGGAGTTGTGAGTGGGGCCTGAAGGTTTTCTGAGCTTGCTTGATGTTCCCTTGACCTTTCCCAATGCTTAGCTTGCTTTGAAATAGCTTGAATATCCCTATAGAACTCAATCTGCAAACTCAAAAATTGAAAATGGTGAAGTGTGAAAACAAGGTTACAGTTGCTTGAGAAAGGTCTGGATAACTTAGGTGTGATATATGGAATGTGTTTGAAGTGGTTTGGGACAAAACGCACGAGTGGAATTTGTTTTGGCTTGAGTTCTGCAGGGCTTGCTCTGTTTTGGGTAGAAAATGGAGTTTTTGTGCTTAAGGGTGTTTTAGAGGCTTGGCAATCGTGTTTCTGGCTTGGTGTATTATGCTGAACTTGTTTGAAATGTTCACAAGACTTGCTCTTATTAGATTTCCAAGTTGTGGACTTTTTGCACAATTGCTTGTTTTTGAAGAAAAGGTAGGAAGTGACAATGCTCAAGTTGTACAAGCTAGCTCAAAGTCTGCATAGGGTTGGTGAGCTTTTCCTGATGTTTGTGGAGTTGGTTTGCAGCAAAAGCTTTGGTTCAAGGCTCAAGGAAAACAAAATTGCATAAAGTGTGCTTTATGGAAATGGCATTGTTATCTTTATGCCATAAATGGAATAAACCCTTGTATAATGCTCTAAAGCTCATAATCAAACCAATATCCATTGTATTTGCATTTAATTAAGGAGCGTGGAAAGGTTTAAGACCTGTAAAACAAGTACAAGCATGCTTTGGACAAATTTGCAAGTTGTAGCATGGTGCAAAATGCCTTGGACAAAAGTGATGATTTGCCATTTTCAATCTTTCGATTCTCCCTAACCACAAATGATCTTGGAGAGTTCTTGGACATTTTGGAAATCTTGTAACATGATATACAATCCATATTTGAAATGCATTTTGAGATTCCAATTGGAACTAGGTGAAAATTTTCCATGAAGATAGGTCAAAATCCTGCCTAAACTAGGGCAAAATTTCACTAAGTTAAAAGTTTCATGGACCCTTATTCACAAAATCATAACTTGAGATCCAAGCATATTTTGGGAAAACTTTGTGAACCAAAGTTGTAGATTTTGTGGAGGACTACATCTTTTATGTTGGAAGTTTTCTTTGAATCCAATTGCATCATGGTGAAAAAGTTGGGAAAAGTTGGGAAAAAATAAGAAATTTTCATAACTTAGAAAATTTCTAAGTTATGAAAAATTTCAAACTTAAACCCTTGGCACTTGATTTTGACCAAAAAGTCAAAGTTTGACTTTTTAGTGTACAGTTGATTTTTGATCAGTTGATTGGAAAATTCATCTGTCAATCCAATGCATTTGAGATCTTTTGAACCTTGTGATTAGGTCAAGATGATGCCATTGAATCCTTGAAACCATGCTTGAACCCATATTGCCATTGGCTAGGTTAAAAACCAGAAATTGCCCTTCTACAGTCAAAACCCTAAAAATGACCATTTTGCCCTTTTGATGATCTGATCAAATTTCTTGAGGAGTTGTGGTCCAAAATTGATCAAATGGTACATATGAGCCTATAATGTTGATGTGGATAAAAAATTATGAGGTTTGACTGTAAATTGGCCACAATTGACTTTTTCCCCAATACAGTTGATTTTTAGGTCAACTGTCCAATTGACTGGGAAAAAATTTGATTCAAGGCTTGAAACTTGGTATGAGAAATCTTAGGGGTCCAACGTGAAGTATGAAAGTCACATGAGGCATTGAAAGTCCAAAAAATCATGTGCAAACTCAAACCCTAATTTCAAGTCAACAGTGCAAGGAGAGGTCTTGAGCAGAGCAAACCCTAATTCTGTCTTGAGTCCAAAGAGTCTTGTGAGGAGAATCTTGATAAAATGAGAGGGAAAATTTTGGGGTACAACAGCTGCCCCTGTTCAATCTTCTTGAACTTGAAGAGTTAGATTGGCGAATTTTGCCGTTCGTGACTCGAAGGTAAAAGATGATTGGACACTAGAGTGCCCGTAAATTTGCACTCGTCAAAATGTAGTTGAGGGAATGGGCTTAAAGATGCCATTTGGAGATGATTGAATCTTGTTGGAGATGATTGAATCTTGTTGGAGATGGGCTTAAAGATGCCATCCAAAACTGTTTGTTGAATTGTATGTTGTAAGTCAGAAGAATAAGTATCAGAATGGTATCCGTGTTTGGAACGTATCTGAACTGTATCTGGAGACTGAATCTGAATGAGCAATAGAATAGCATCCGTGTCTGAAGCATCTCTGAGCTATATCTGAGCTTTGAATTTGAGTAAGCAATAGAATAGCATACGTGTCTGGAGCATCTCTAAGCTGTATCCGAATTCTGTATTTGAATAAGTAATAGAATAACATCCATGTCTGGAGCATCTCTGAGCCTTGAATCTGAATAAGCAATAGAATAACATCCGTGTCTGGAGCATCTCTAAGATGTATCCGAATTCTGTATTTGAATAAGCAATATAATAGCGTCCGTGTCTGGAGCATCTCTGAGCTTTGAATCTGAATAAGCAATAGAATAGCATCCGTGTCTGGAGCATCTCTAAGCTGTATCCAAATTCTGTATTTGAATAAGCAATAGAATAGCATCCGTGTCTGGAGCATCTCTGAGCTTTGAATCTAAATAAGCAATAGAATAACATCTGTGTCTGGAGCATCTCTGAGCTGTATCCGAATTCTGTATTTGAATAAGCAATAGAATAGTATCCATGTCTGGAGCATCTATGAGCTTTGAATCTGAATAAGCAATAGAATAGGATCCGTGTCTGAAGCATCTCTAAGCTGTATCCGAATTCTGTATTTGAATAAGCAATAGAATAGCATCCGTGTCTGGAGCATCTCTGAGCTTTGAATCTGAATAAGCAATAGAATAGCATCCGTGTCTGGAGCATCTCTAAGCTGTATCCGAATTCTGTATTTGAATAAGCAATAGAATAACATCCGTGTATGGAGCATCTCTGAGCTTTGAATCTGAATAAGCAATAGAATAGCATCCGTGTCTGGAGCATCTCTGAGCTGTATCTGAGCTTTGAATTTGAGTAAACAATAGAATAGCATCCGTGTCTGGAGCATCTCTAAGCTGTATCCGAATTCTGTATTTGAATAAGTAATAGAATAACATCCGTGTCTGGAGCATCTCTGAGCCTTGAATCTGAATAAGCAATAGAATAACATCCGTGTCTGGAGCATCTCTAAGCTGTATCCGAATTCTGTATTTGAATAAGCAATATAATAGCATCCGTGTCTGTAGCATCTCTGAGCTTTGAATCTGAATAAGCAATAGAATAACATCCGTGTCTAGAGCATCTCTAAGCTGTATCCGAATTCTGTATTTGAATAAGCAATAGAATAGCATCCGTGTCTGGAGCATCTCTGAGCTTTGAATCTGAATAAGCAATAAAATAGCATCCGTGTATGGAGCATCTCTAAGCTGTATCCGAATTCTGTATTTGAATAAGCAATAGAATAGCATCCTTGTCTGGAGCATCTCTAAGCTGTATCATGATTGTATATTTGTAGCTTGTTAATCTTATCCTGAAAAGGGTAAAATGTTAGCTGAAACACAAAGTCATGTTGCATGAAATGTATGATGCAATATATGTGTTTTATGATATATGAGTGTAATGTATGCGCATGTAAGCTGATTAACTGTCTTGCTGAGGAAAATAAATCCTTGATAGCTGGAGATAATAAAATCTTTGACTGTTGCCGGGGAAAATAAATCCCTGATCGCTGCTGGAGATTAAAAATATTTGATTGCTGAGGATGAGAAATCCTTACTGACTGCTTGGGGATTAAAGATCCTTGACAACTTCTGTGGGGATGTGAGAATCCTTCATGACTTTCCTGGGGATATAGGGATCCTTCAAGTCTTTGGAGTTGGAGGATGATAAACATTCCGTTGTGAGAATAAAGCCAAGTGTTGTTTGAGAAACCTGCTTGGGGAATCCCAAGAACTTTGATGACTATGGATGGAGATTACACAAAGGGAATCCTTACCCGACTGGGGAATAGGGAAAACTCTGGCGATCTCTACCGGGGATCAAACAAAGGAAAACCTTGATCTGCTGGAGAATAAGGAAGACTCTGATGGCTTCTGCGGGGAACTAAGAATGAGAATCTTCAATCTGTTGAGGAGAATTTGAATCCTTGGGGACTTCATGCTGAGGAGTCAAGAATGAGAATCTTTGATCTGTAGGGGATTAAAAATTCTGACAAATCCAAGCTGGGGAGTTATGAATATTCTGGCAACTTCATTGGGGAATCAAGAATGAGAATCTTCATTCTGCTAGGGGATGAAAAACTCTGTGGGGAATATCTATACTGCTGGGGAGTAGCTATCCTGCTGGAGAGTAAGTTTAGGACTCTGGGGGAAAATCTTATTCCTATTTGGAAGGAGTTCAGGAGTTTGGGTTGTATGCCATTCTACTGGGGAATTATCCTAGTTCGGGGATAAGACAAAAATTAACTGTTATCTGGTTGATTCTCAGAATTTAAGACAACTTGCTGAGGAAATTGGGGAAAACTGAATGGTTCCCGCTGTGGATTGGTAGTTGGAATTTTGACTCCGTTGGGGAAGAAGGTTTCATCTCCGCTGGGGAATCTGTAGTTCAAAGTTTTTGCTCCGCTGGGGATTGGGAGTTTGAAGTTTAACTCTGATGGGGATTTTGAAATTTAATTCCGCTGGGGATATGTATTTCAAGGTTTTAGCTCCGCTGGGGATCTAGATGACGTACTGCAGGGGATTTCTCTTTGGAATAGCCTAAAGACGTTTTCCTATCCTTTCAACCTATCAGTAATCGTTCTTTCTCATTTCGTTTATTTGTAAACATGTGATTATATTCAAATGCATATGCTCATTAATAAATCATTGGACATTTTCAAATAAAACACAAGTGTAAAAAGGAAAAGGCAAATAGTTTTCGGCACTTTGAAGTATCTTTGTATTAATTTTGGGTAAGCATTTTGTACAAAGGAGACAGACATCCTAGTAATAGAATGTTGTCATAAAAAATGAGAAAAATTTATACAAAGAAAGATGGCTTTGTGTAAAAATTACATGGGATTCCCATTCCGCTATAGCCTTCGTAACTCTGAATATCTTGTCCATTCGTTGCTTTGTCCGGAGATGATTGAGTTGATCAGAGCCCGAAGCTTGTCTGTGAAGAGATTGTGCTTAAAGTGATCCGATGAGACATAGTCATACGCTTTAATTCCCTAACTTTTTCCTGGACCGCCCTTTCGTGTTTTTGATCCACCGGGAAACCCTTTTTTGCCCAAGTCTCCCTTTCGGGTTTTCATATTGCCGGGTGTACAATTTTTTTTATTTATCCCTAATTTTTGCCTGAACCGCCCTTTCGGGTTTTCGATTCACCGGGATGCCCTTTTTTGCCCAAGTCGCCCTTTCGGGTTTTCAACTTGCCGGGTCATTTATGCGTAGTATCTTTTGACTATGTCTGCGTTCGCAGGGTGCGGCAGGTCGTCACCGTCCATGGTGGTTAAGATCATTGCCCCACCAGAAAAGATGTTCTTGATCACAAATGGTCCTTCATAGGTAGGAGTCCATTTACCCCTGGGTAGATCCAGCTGTCGATGTCTGAATCTTCTTCACTGTCCTCAATTGTATTAACTCCCCGATTGCTGATGTGTAGAGGAGGTCTTCCAATCCGCGCGCGCCTAACAACCCTTTGAGCCCCTGTAGTAAAGCCTGTAACACCCCGTTTTTGATTAAATGTTAATTCGGTTATTTGAAATAAAAATATTCATAATGATAAAATACTATTTTGAGTAATATTAATTTGGTGTGTAGTAATATTTGACTTTGTTTGATTAATTGGCATGATTAGATTTATATAGAATAAATATTATTTAGTGTAATATTGTTTAATAGGGTTATATATTATAATTTGAATTAAATAATTGTTGGGGCCAAATTACAATTTTAGAAAGATAGAGGGAGGAAAGTTAGTAGTACAAAGAGAGTTTTATAAAAGAGAGAAGGAGGGTTAGTAAGAGTAGTAGGAAAAGAAAAGAGGAGAAAGAAGAAAGAAAAGAAGAGAAGAGAAGAAAGGGAGCTAGGGTGGAGTTGCAACATCTTCATCATCTTGTTTCAATAAAACCCACACCAAGGTAAGGGGTTTGATTCTCCATCTCATATTGTTAGGTTTTGGTAAATATATTTTGGATTTGGGGGTAAAATGGATAGTTGATTTTATAGGGTTTTGTTGGTTGATTGTTAGAATGGTTTAGAGAAGTTGGATTAGGAGTATGGTTTGTGGGTGTATTAGGTGCTAGCTTGTAGAAATTAAGAGTATTGAAATGGGAAAGAAAACCATGGTAGTGGAATGATAAAAACTCAAAAGAATGAGATTTTCGCGCAGGCTTCACAACACGGGCCGTGTTGCAGCACACGGGTGCCCGTGTTGAAGCTCTGACTTGGCATTTCCCAAAAATCGTTTCGGCCATAACTTTTGAACCGTAACTCCGATTTAGGCGCCGTTTGATGCGTTGGAAAACTAGTGAAATTTTCTATATGATTATGAGGAATTAGGTAGCTTTAAGAGCTTATTTTAATAAGTGATTATTGGAGAAAGTGTTTATGTTTATAGGTGAATTTGATTGTTATGTATTTTAGTGAAGTGTTTGGTGATGTTTGGTGTACTAAATGAATGATCTTGTGAATTATAGGTCAAATGCAAAATGCATTATGTTTTGATATGGTTTGAATGATTGGGTATGACAACATGTATGCTTATGTTTAATATGCATGTTTGTATGAAAATGATGATGCTACATGATGATATGGGAGGCTTGTGATGAATTGTTCATGACTAAATGATTTTTGTTGATAATGATGATATATGTCCTTGTACATGATGATGTGATGATCATATTGATATTCTCGAAATATACTTTCCGATTTGGAATTGTTGATAGTTGATGGTTTATGTTTTGGTTGAGTAAGTAATCTCGTTTGTATACATTTTACTTGACGTTGAGATTGATAAATTATATGTATGCATGCATGTACAATAGTTGATGTTCCATTGGTTGGATTTGAGGGCATGTGTATGTTAAGATTGTTGTGAGTCTTAATTGCATGCATTGGTTATATTGTACATTGCATGGCATGGTGGTCTTGAAACAGAGACGGTGGAACTTTGGGTCCACAATATCTAGACGGTGACCCTATTATGGGAAAAGACGTAGTGACCTTGATCCGGAAGGGAAATACAGGTGGTGGAACATTGGGTCCACAATATCTAGACGGTGACCCTATTGTGGGAAAAGACGTAGTGACCTTGATCCGGAAGGGAAATACAGGTGGTGGAACATTGGGTCCACAATATCTAGACGGTGACCCTATTATGGGAAAAGACGTAGTGACCTTGATCCGGAAGGGAAATACAGGTGGTGGAACATAGGGTCCACAATATCTAGACGGTGACCCTATTGTGGGAAAAGACGTAGTGACCTTGATCCGGAAGGGAAATATAGGTGGTGGAACTTGGGTCCACGAGTCGGTACCGCATTTGCATATGTTGGGTCGTGTTGTGAGTCACATGTATAATTGTGCATGATATGTATGTGTGTTGATGTGTTTGATTAGGTTCCAATATTGTTGTTGTTTGAATTATGGTTATATGCTAAGGATGTGAGTATTTCGGATAATCGGTTTACATGGTTAATATGTTGGAAATGGATTCCTTGAGTAAGGATGCTGCAGGTGATAAAGTGAACATGATCATTATGTATTGCTTTATTTATTGCCATTTCATTTACTTAAAATTACATGTTATATGATTATTGGAATTCTTACCCTTTTGTTGGCCAATGCTTTTGATGGCATTGTGCAGGTACCGAGGACGATAGCGCGAGGCGCTAGCTAACGGATGCATTGGATTGCAATCTGTTTTATTTGATTAGAGTCGAGTCGATGCTCTGGTAGTAACACATGGGGGGGAAATTTATTAGTGTCGAACTCGATTATTTTGTATTTGGATTATGATGTATATAATCCTTATTCGTGTATATGATGTTTTGTATATGTGAGACTTGATAACATATGCTTATGTGAATTATGATGGCTTGATGCCTTGAATTATGTTTTGATTCCTCCATAAATGGAGATGATGTGAAATTATGAAACTCCATTGCGTTTGCACGAGAGAATGAAGTAAATATTTATAGTATGTTTGTTTTGTGTTGGAATGCTTATACTTTCAAACATACCCTGTCTGTTTTTCCTTAAAAACTTTGGAATGTGATGTGTGTTGTGGCATCCCTTCCGTGCAAATTTTATTTCTCTGATTTTAATCTTTACCTTTAATTTGGGTATTTAGAAGGGGTGTTACAAAGCCCAAACCAAATTTTCCAGTTTTGTGAGTGAAATCAGGGAGCCGACCCCAATTGGTACACCCATCTTCTTCAACAACAGCCCTGGCATCCTTGAGAGAAGCCATCTTCAACGGAGGTTTGTTGGTAGTAACTTCAGTTGATGCCAAAGTCTGAGGGACCTCTTCGAAGTTTTGACAAGGAGTTTCTATGAACTCCCCATCCATCTCCACATAACGCAAATAATTGAGATGACTTACCATGTACTCTTCTTCACCTTGCACCGTGACAATTTTCCCTTGTACTAGGTATTTCAGCATCTGACGGAGTGTGGAAGTGACAACCCTAGCCTTATGGATCCAAGGACGACCCAACAAGCAAAAATGCGATGGTCTGATGTCCATTACATAGAAGGTGGATCCAAAGGTCTGAGAACCCACTTTGACAGGGATGTCCACCTCCCCGTGCACCATCATTTTTGATCCATCAAAATCCCTGATGTTGTACCCCAAAATTTTCCCTCCCATATTTCTCAATACATTTCAAGTGAGGTCCTCAAATTGCTCAAAGTAGTCCAAAGGTTGACCAAACAAACTCTCTCCTAAGGCAGTCTACCTCAAATTAGGGTTTCAGTTTGCATCAAGATGCTTGAGTCCAAAGGGTCTCAAATGCTCACCATTGTCCTAATATGCTCTCAAGATCATTCATATCAAGTTTCAAGCCTTGCAGAGAAAGTTTGCTCAGTCAATTGCTCAAAAGCCTGAAAATCGATTGTGCTAGGGCAAAAGTCAACTGTGGCCCACATACAGTTAAACTTCAAGATTTTTGGTAAACATTCTCATTTTGAAGTATTATTCATCATTTGACCAAGGGTTGATCATGATTCCTCAAGTATTTCTCACAATTCATCAAAACCCAAAAGTTGCTAAATTAGGGTTTTGTAGGAAAAGTCAACTCAACTTTGACCAAGCATAACTTTCTCATAATTTATCAGAAATGACCCATCCAAAGCTCATTTTGAATAGGATGCAATTCCCTACAATTCATATTCATCTCCCAAGTTCAAAAAATTCACTCACAAGAAGATATAAATTTGGACATTATAGGTCATTTTGAAAAGTCAACAAAAACACCTTTTTTGTCAAAGCTTCATACATGAACATGGAAGACTCAATTGAGATTATACCAAAAGGGTTGCTTAGAGGACATCTTGAGCTTTCTAAAAATTCCAAGAACACATCTCTAGGGTCAAAATTGAAGGAGTTATGCATTGGTGAAGTTGACCCTTTTTGCAAAATTGCCAAGAGTCAAATATGTCTCAAATTGCAATTTTTATCAAATGGGCCCAACTTTTTGTGTTTGTTTTGAGTTTGTAACATGGTCCACAACCCATGATCTTTCCCACTTGCCTTTATTTTATTTTTGTCATTTATTTTGATTTTTATTTCAATTAAATCAAATTGAATCAAAATAAAATCATCAAAATATCAAAATAATTTAAACCTTGAGATTTTGTGCATATTTCAGGTCCATGGATAGCTGGCAATGAGATCAAATCACGCAAGGCTTGTTTGTACACAAAAAGATTGGATTTTGGCTTGATTTGAAAAGATTTATATGAGAATAAAATCTTGATCAATGATCATTATTAGAGAAGATTGGATGCAAATTTGTAAACCTAATTCACTCAAGGCTACATATAGAACAAATCCAAACCAAATGCACAAGGGTTAGAGGCGTGAGAAGCTGAGAAAGAATTGGCAAAAACTCAAGAAAAATGGCAATCTGATTTCATAGTTCCAGGCGCTTTCAAGCCATTCCAAACACGCCATTCACTTGCTGGACATTCAAGGAGTCTATCCCAATCATTAGCAAGCACGTTCGTGACCAAAAACTAACTGTAAGCACCTCACGATATCCTTACTTTCTTGAAATTCAATATCACGATTCTGGCATTTGTAGCATGAATTCTTTACATATTCTTGTTCATTGAAACATTTGCAAGCTAATGATAATGTTCAATTGCTTTTTTGTTAGCCATACTGAGATCCACCATTGTTAGGGTTTAGGTTTTGTTTTTAGGGATTTTTCATACAGGAACAATTGGCCATAATGGAGGAGACCATTATGATTAGCGGGTCAAACCCAGTTGATCCATGATCTTGAATTTTATTTATATTGCTTGTATGCAATTTCTGAAATGCACAGGGTTATAGCTACAGTGCCATGTCCGTAGGTAAAAGTTTAGAGTTTTAAATGACAGATCCAGGGAAGAAGACGATAGCATGTCACAACTTTATTGGCCGGTTTAAATTCTGGCGTGTTTATTCTGGCTAGAAGTCTATAGTTCTGATTTATTTGTTTGTTTCTGTTGTATTGATAAACTAACACCCAACGCAGTTGGTCAGAAGAAGGAAGTCAGAAGTTCATGATTCTGGGTTCGATCCCAGGCGTGACCTTTCGGCATTTCCCCCCTTTGTTTTCACCAGATCCAGCGCCTACATCTTCTGAGGGTCATCTTCTGATTTCATTAACCAAGACAAGATCAAGCATCCCCTGGGCATTATCCTCTGAATCCATCAGTCCGAGCCAGATCCAGTGCACCCCATCTCCTGAGGTTCATAGTCTGCTGGATCCACTAGCCAGGAGCAGGCCCAATATCACCATCCTCTGGACCATCATCCTCTGGACCACCATCCTCTGACCAGCGCCGCTGACAGCAGACCCTTGGGTTATTTCTTTTTTACCTTTTTAATTTCTTTTTTATTTATTCTTTTCTTTATCAATACTAAATTTTTTTAATTGACCAATCAAAAAATAATTAAAAAAAATCAATTTCACCAATTTAGATTTAGGTTTTACTTTTATTTTTATCAAATTTAATTTAATTAGTTTAATTTAATTCTAGGGTAATTATAACTTTTTTTTTGTAAATAAATTAAAATCAATTAGAAAATTAGGATTTGTTTTGATTTAATTTTTTATTTCTTTTCTTAAAATAATAAAAAATGCAAAAATAGGTATCATTAATTATTTTTCTTAATTTAAATTAATTAGTAATTAGGTTTTTTTATTTAACTAAAATCTTATTTTTTCTCAAAATAATAAAAAACAACCAAAAAATGATTTTTCTTTTAATTAGGTTAGACGGGGTCAAAACCCTAATTTCTTCTCGTTCTCGATTCATCGCGCGTTTATTATTATTATTTTTTTGCAACTATTAATGTAACTGCTCATGGGATGTAATAGTTTAATTAGGACTTTTCGCTTATTTATCGTTTTTGCGGGTCTTTGGCTATGTAATTAATCCCCTCCCTGAAGCCTTGTAATAATGTAGTTTTATTTTCTGCATTTTAATTTTCGCAAATATTAACTGTTAGATGGATGATAATAGGATTGCATGCCAAGAATGTATGTTAATTTTAAAATAGTTAGCAAATCCTAAATGTGCAAAGATAAAATTGAAATCAAATCACTCGCACATGCACACTCCTAGGTTATACTCTCACTTTGGTTGCCTTTGGTAAACGATCATTAAGTATAGGGTATTTTAGTGGTCACCCTCTTGTCTAAACAAAGATCAAATGTCCCGTTCGGAAATGTTGCCTCGAAAATGCTGCCTCGAATATGATCTTAAGACATTAGGGTTATTACTAAGACGTCCTAACATTGCTTTAGTGGTCGTACGTCCCTTTCGAATTGACCCTTTACAACTCCAACGACAATGCTACCTACTCACTAATAGTGGGATAGTGTTGTCTAAAGGAAGCAAGAACATAAACATTCTTTTTTCGAGTAGGTAGATGCTAGTAGGTACTTGCTCGTAATAAACTTTTCACACCATACACTTTGCAAACAAAGTTTTCAAAAACACTTCGTAACACTCTTGAGGACTGATACAAGGGTTAGAACGAAGTAAAACAAAAACTTTTCAAAACAAACACACACAAGAAATTTTTAAATGATGAGCAAGTACCTAAGAGCCCGTAGAAAACTACGGATAGAAAGGGTGCTAATACCTTCCCTTTCTATAATCTTCCCCCCGTACTCAAAATCTCGAAAAAGGAATTTTTCTGTGCTTTTTTCCTTTCCATTTGGATAAAATAAAAGTCGGTGGCGACTCTTGCTTACCGCGACATTTACGAACAAAAAAAAATGCAAACTAGTATTAATAGTCGATTCTGCCACCGTATTACAGAACTGGCCACTCTGCTGGGGAATAATAAGTGGGGTATACCTTAGGATTTAGTTCATCATAATTTGCTTCTTTTGTTTGATTTGATTGCTTTACTTTTGAGGGTTTTGTATTGGGAGTTACTATAGATCCTAACCCGGATCTGGGGACACCTTTTATGTAAGTAGCAATAAACTGTGAGGGAACTGTACGGCATAGACCGATACGGTTGAAGCAGTAGCTACATTGATGTGGCACATTGGTTGGTACCGGTATCCCTTGTGGAGAAACAAGGAGAATACGAGTCCGCTGTGTGGTGTCATTAAGCATCAACTGACCTTAGAACCTATAATTGACCAACTTGGCCATTAGAAAGTAGTGAGATAGCCGGCCTCAGTATAAAGCTGAGAACTGGTTGATACTCGATGCTACACTTATTGAGACCATACTCTCGAGATAGTTCCGGCCGCAAGAAAAGATTGCGTGAGCTGAAACCATGAATGATGGAGGATGGTCAGTGATATTGAGAACCTCTAGAACCCGATTACTATTATTAGGACAGGTTGAAACCAACTGAACTTCAAGAGGGTAGTACCTAGACCCCATGCAAGCCTGAAACTTAAGGGCTCTTGTGTGACTTGTTTGCCTTTACCATGTCTGTTATCTGCTATACCTGTTGTGTGTTTTACCATGACATCATGCATCATAATATAGCATGCATACTTCATTACACTAACCATTTCAAAGACCAAGGGGATTTATCTTTGTTATGTTTTGCAGATTATGTCTTCTATGCGCAGAAACACCATCCGAGTTAACTTTGTGCAAATACCTGCTCAACTCAAAGATTTAGCCTTAAGAGTTTCTGATACTTCTTCATTCATTAGGAGACATGGTCAGCTTCTTAGCTTAGTTACCTTAAAGCTTGATGAGCAGATGATGAGTGTGCTTTTCCAGTTCTTCGACCCTGTGCATCATTGCTTTACTTTTCTGGATTACCAGCTGGTTCCTACTTTGGAAGAGTTTTCTCACTTATTGGGCATATCCATCCTTGAACAGATGCCCTTCACAGGTTTGGAAGAAACTCCTAAACCAGAAGACATTGCTTCAGCTCTGCATCTAAAACGGGCTGATGTAGTATCCAACTGGGAGACACGAAGCGGGGTTGAAGGTTTCTTAGCTAAGTTTCTAATAGATCAAGCTCAATTATTCTGGGATAGTTTGGAATTTCGGGCTTTTGAAGACATCTTGGCTCTCCTTATCTCCGGTTTGGTTCTTTTCCCGAATCCAGATTCATTCATAGATGTGAATACGGTTAAGATCTTTTTGTCTCGCAATCCCGTACCTACTCTTATTGGTGATATTTTGCATGCCCTCTACACTCGTACTGTGCGTAGAAGAGGAACCCTCATGTGTTGCATGCCTTTGCTGGCGAGGTGGTTTATTTCGCACCTCCCCAAGTCCGTGTTGAAGAATGAGGAAGGTTTAGGATGGTCCTACAGAATAATGTCCCTTGCCCATACAGACATTCTTTGGAGTTCCAAGGCTATGGAAAGCATTGCAGTCATTTATCGTTGTGGGGGATATCCCAATGTCCCATTGCTTGGAATCATAGGGGGAATAACCTACAGTCCCTGCTTAGCTTTACGACAATTCGGTCGTGCCCGGAGAGACGGTCCTCATGAGCTACTTCTTACAGATATTGCATTTGACTATAAAGGGGACGTTGACGAGCATCGCCGAAGGTTCATACGAGCTTGGGGCATGGTGAACAAGTCTGACCCTCAAGAGCTAGGACCAAAGACTTCTCTCTCTATGCAACCTTATCTCCAGTGGGTCCGAGATCGAGCCTAGAAGCTTGGGATGCCTTATGAAGCTGTGTTGCCAGTGATTGTGGAGCCCACCACTGAAGAGGGTGTTCCTTATACAGTCCTTTATCCATACATGCCCACTGATCTTGGGGCATTGAAGAGATCCTGGATTCAGCTGAGAGAGGAAAGAGATACCTACCGGGAGAAGTATCATGAGCAAGAAAGGAAGATTTTGAAGCTCACCAGGAAACTTGAGAATGAAAGGACAATCAATGACTACGTTAGCACGAAAGGGAAGCGTCCATGGGAGTTTTAATTTTTGCTTTTTAGTTTAGATTTGTTTTTCATTTACTTTGTTGTAAACACCTTAAAGGCATTGTTGAACCTTTTACAAGTTTATTCTAATAAAGTTTGTTTAAATTTTTGGTTTGCAAATTTAAATCTCCCAAAGTCTTTGAAATCATTACATACGCATCCCATTATCATGCACATCATTACAAGTATCATTACAGGTTTCTCATCTCCTTCGTTGTTTATTTCAGCACGAAATGTCTTCTGAAACACCTACCGATCAAGCCATCAAAGCTCTTCAAGCACAGAATGCCCAATTCCAAGAGATGTTCTTGAACTTGGCTAAAGGGCAAGAGAATTTGAAGACTCTCATCCTGAAGGAAAAGAAGAAGAAGAAGAAGAAGGTGGTTCTTCTGAATATGGGTAACAAATTTGGGAATAGGTTGCGACAGTAAGCTGATCTGTCTGTTTCATCCAAAGGAGAGAAGACCAAGAAGAAGAAAAGGGTCCCAGTTTGGTAGTCTCTGATAACGATACAGATTATGATGAGGAACAATATCCTCCTGCTAAGGATAGGTACAAACAACTAGAAGACCGGCTGAGTGCTATGGAGATTCAGAAGATCCCTGGTTTGGATTTCGGAGATCTAGGATTGGTATCGGGAGTGGTGATCCCTCACAAGTTCAAAGCTCTAGTTTTTGCCAAGTACGATGGAGTGTCCTGTCCAAAACTCCATCTCCGCTCGTATGTCAAGAAAATCCAACCCCACACTGCTGATAGAAATTTGTGGGTGCATTTCTTTCAAGATAGTCTGTCAGGGACTCAGCTTGAATGGTTTTATCAATTGGAAGGAGCCAACGTCCGAAATTGGGAAGATCTTGCTGCTGCTTTTTATAGACAGTACCAGTATAATGCCGACCTCGCTCCCACGCGTACTCAACTTCAGAGTATGTACATGGGTGCAAGTGAAGGTTTTAAGGACTATGCTCAAAAGTGGAGAGATTTGGATGGCATGGTTCAACCCCCTTTATCTGATCGAGAGTTAGTTGACATGTTCTTGGGGACACTATCTGGTCCATTTTTCAATCATCTGATTGGCAGTTCGTCATCTAGGTTTACTGAATTAATTATGACTGGAGAGAGAATAGAAGCTGGTATCCGAAGTGGTAAGATACATAAGGATACTTCATCAAATGCAGTGAAGAAGCCTTTCACCGGTAAAAAAGAATCTAGTGCAGTCTAAGGCCCAAGGGGCCAGAGAAGACCTGAACACCGTCAAGCGGTAAATGCGGTAGTGATATCAAGACCCACAGTTGCTCCGCAACGCAACCATCAACCAAGGGTGGAAAGACCACAAAGGCAGTATACTCGGCTCAATATGCTCATGTCTCAAATTTTACCAGTTATTGAAGGCCAACCTGATAGCTCTGAGGGAGGCTCCGAAGAACCCCGACACCACTTCTCCTCAATGCCCGCTGTGCCTATCACTCCGATAGCCCAGGTCATGATACCAACAACTGTTGGGCTTTGAGAAACAAAGTACAAGACTTGATCGAGGCTAAAGAAATTGAGTTTGATGCTCCAGAGAAGCCCAACGTCATAACTGCCCCTATGCCCAAACATGGTCATGCAGTAAATGCTGTGGACGATGATTTATTTGTGACCTCCGTGGAATAAATTTCTACTCCTTTGATGACGGTTAAGAAGAATTTGTTGTTGGCCGGGTTATTTCTGGGCTGTGGCGAAGGTTGCCACATATGTTCAATTCTTCCTGCTGGTTGCCCCTTGTTGAAATCAGGTGTTCAACGCCTGATGGATAATAGAGAGATCCTGTTTGAGAAGACTATGATTCGTTAGTTCCGATTGAAGATGTTGCCATCATAACCATTTCCGCCAATCCTTCCAAGGCTTCCTCGAGAACGACTGTTAGGATTACACCCGTCCCAAGACTCATTCCGTTGATCATTACTATTCCTGGTCCTATCCCATACACTTCAGACAAGGCTGTCCCGTGGAACTATGGTGCTGATGTGTACTACCATGGAATTAAACAAGACTTTAAAGATGAGGAAGCTGATATTGATGTCAGCAATATTGTCGGGGCCAATAAAGTTACCTGAAGTGGAAGAATCTTTTTTCCCGAGATTTCCCCTCCGACTGTTCAAAAGCCTGTTGTCATTCCATCTGCCAGTACATCAACTACTGTTCCAATTCTTACTCCAGTTATCACTCCTGTCGCCGAGCCATCTGAGACTCGGGGCAAAGAAATCGCAAGTGAGCCTGCCCGGACGGAGGCACCTAAAAATGTTGTGTTGGAAGCCTCTAAACAAGAGATAGAGGAAATTCTGAAGATTATCAAGAAAAGCGACTACAACATAGTCGAGCAGCTGGGGCAGACCCCGTCAAAAATCTCCATGTTGTCCTTATTGTTATGTTATGAAGCCCATGCAAAGGCTCTAATTGCATTTCTCAAGACTGCGCATGTGCCACAGGAAACTTCTGCCGATCAATTCAAAGACTGCGTAGCCAGTTTGACTGCCGACAATGGGTTGGGTTTCTCAGATGCAGATCTAACTGCTAAAGGAAGAAATCACAATGATGCTCTGCACGCCTCGATCAAGTGCAGGGGTACTACTATGGCCCATGTACTGGTGGATACTGGGTCCTCCTTGAATGTTTTGCCAAAGAAAGCATTAGATCATCTGGACTGTGAAGGTTTGATTCTGAAGCCGAGTAATATTGTGGTCAGGGCTTTTGACGGATAAAAAAGGATGGTACACGGGGAAGTGGATATCCCTGTTAAAGTTGGCTCTCAAACTTTTGGATCCACCTTCTACGTAATGGACATCAGACCATCGTATTCTTGCTTGTTGGGTCGTCCCTTGATTCATAAGTCTGGGGCAGTGACTTCAACGCTCCATCAAAAGCTGAAATATCCGGCAAAGGGGAAGATTTTCACAGTACAAGGTGAGGAGGAGTATATGGTGAGTCATCTTAATTCCTTTCGCTATGTGGAGATGGATGGGGAGTTCATCGAAACCCCCTGTCAGAACTTTGAAGAAGTCCCCCAGACTTTGGCGTCAACTGAAGTTACTACCGATAAATCTCCGATGAAGATGACTTCTCTCAAGGATGCCAGGGCTGTAGTTGAAAAAGGTGGGTGTGCAAATTAGGGTAAGCTCCCTTATTTCACACACAAGACTGACAAATTTGGTTTAGGCTTTACTGCAGAGGCTCAAAGGGTTGTTCGGCGCGCACGGATTGGAAGACCTCCTCTATACATCAGTAATCAAGGAGTGAATGCAATTGAAGATGATGAAGAGGATTCAAATATCGACAGCTGGATCTACCATACAACCAATGGTGGCTTGAAGAACTGGACGGAGAAAGACTTCATACCTGTTTCTTTTATTCCTCAATAATTGACTTTTGTTTTAAGAGTTGTAATAAACAGTTTGAAACTTTATGGCCCAGTGCCTTGCCCGAGGCACCTTGGTTTTGTTTGTGAGGGCTTATTATTTGTCATTTTCATATATCATCAATAAAGCATTGGAAGTTTCTTGCATTATAAATTTTACGCTCCTTGTTTTTCTTTTCTGTCTCTCACTTCATTAAAACAGCTATGCTCTTACGCACACTCATGTATCATAATGCAGATCCATATCCATTATGGATCCCATTGATAACAACTCTACTACTGCCAGTTATGACTTCGAAAATCCGATCAACCAAGTTGAGGACGAAGGTGAGGTTCCTGGAGAACTTGCTAGACTGTTACTGCAGGAAGAAAGGGCCATACAGCCTCATGAAGAGTCAATTGAATCAGTAAATTTGGGTACAAACAAAGACATGAAAGAGGTTAAGATAGGTGCAAATCTGGAGCCTAGTGTCAAGCAACGGTTGATACAAATGCTACATGACTATGTTGAGATCTTTGCTTGGTCTTATGAAGATATGCCTGGTTTGGACACTGATATCATAGTACACCACCTGCCAACCAAAGAAGACTATCCTCCGGTAAAGCAGAAGGTTCTCCGTATGGGCCCCGAGATGTCTGAGAAAATCAAAGCTGAAGTCATGAAACAGTTTGACGCCGAATTTCTAGCTGTCACTTCTTATCCGCAGTGGGTTGCCAATGTGGTTCCAGTGCCTAAGAAAGATGGTAAGGTATGGATGTGCATGGACTATAGAGATCTGAACAGGGAAAGCCCCAAGGATGACTTCCCACTACCTCACATCGATGTTTTGGTCGACAACACCCCACAACACAAGATCTTCTCCTTCATGGATGGTTTCTCTGGTTACAATCTGATTAAGATGGCTCCCGAAGACATGGAGAAGACAACCTTCATTACACAGTGGGGTACCTTCTGTTACAAGGTAATGCATTTTGGGTTGAAGAGTGCTGGGGCAACTTATCAGCGCGCCATGGTCACTTTGTTCCACGACATGATTCGCCATGAGATTGAGGTTTATGTTGATGACATGATCGCAAGGTCCTAGACTGAAGAAGAACACCTTGACCATCTACATAAGCTATTTGACAGGTTGAAGATGTATATGCTAAAGTTGAACCCGAACAAGTGCACCTTCGGGGTAAGGTCTGGTAAGATGCTGGGTTTCATCGTCAGTGATAAAGGTATACAAGCGGATCTTGCAAAAGTAAAGGCTATACAGGAGATGCCAGCTCCCCGTACAGAAAAGGAGGTTAAAGGCTTTTTGGGGCGTCTAAATTACATTGCAAGATTCATTTCACATCTGACTGCTACTTGTGATCCAATCTTCAAGCTGCTGAAGAAAGATCAAGTGGTAAAATGGAATGAGGAATGTCAGACCTCTTTCGAAAGGATCAAAGAATATCTCCAAGAGCCACCAATTCTGATGCCTCCAGTTAAAGGAAGACCTTTGATCTTATACTTGACAGTGTTGGATAATTCAATGGGGTGCGTGCTGGGGCAGCATGACGAGTCTGGCCGAAAAGAGCATGCTATTTACTACCTTAGCAAAAAGTTTACCGACTGCGAGACCCGATACTCGTTGCTCGAGAAAACTTGCTGCGCTTTGGCATGGGCTGCTCGCCGGCTGAGACAGTATATGCTGACTCACACTACCCTATTGATATTAAAGATGGATCCGATCAAGTATATCTTCGAAAAGCCTGCCTTGTCCGGAAGAATAGAAAGATGGCAGATGATCTTGACTGAGTATGACATCCAATACACAATCCAGAAAGAAATCAAGGGGAGTGTATTGGCGGATCATTTGGCACATCAGACCATGAACGACTACCAATCCATGAATTTCGAGTTCCCGGATGAGAACATCATGTTGGTGACCGACTGTGAAGAACCTGGACCGGATGAAGGACTTGAGGAAGGATCCCGATGGTCTATGTATTTTGATGGAGCCTCAAACGCGTTGGGTAATGGTATTGGCACTATAATCATATCTCCTGAGGGCTGTCACACTCCATTCACCGCCCGATTATGTTTTAACTGCACCAACAATATGGCGGAGTATGAAGCATGCATCATGGGCCTTCGAGCAACTATTGACCTGAGGATTAAATTTTTGAGTGTATTCGGAGATTCTGCTCTAGTGATCAGTCAGATCAAAGATGAGTGGGATACGAAGCACCCAAATCTTATTCCTTACAAGGAGTATGTACTGACATTGCTTCCGCACTTTGAGGAGATAACCTTTGAACATTTACCTAGAGAGGAGAATCAGTTAGCAGACGCGCTGGCTACCATGTCTTCTATGTTTAAGGTCAGATGGGACAATGAAGCTCCCCAGATTACCATTGAGAGGTTGGACTAACCCGCACATTGCTGTGACATTAAGACGGAAGAAGTAGCAGATAAACCCTGGTTTCACGAAGTAAAGAGGTATCTTGAGGCTCAAGAATACCCTGAGGGTGCATCTGTTAATGATAAGAAGTACTTGAGGAGGTTTGCTGCGAAATTCTTCATCAATAATGGTATCCTCTACAAGCGTAACCATGATTCAACCTTACTGCGATGTGTGGACAAGAACGAGGCATAAAGTATTATGTCAGAGTTACATGAAGGTACCTTCGGAACTCATTCCAGTGGACATACCATGGCAAAGAAAATCCTACGGGCAGAGTATTATTGGTCCACTATGGAAGCCGATTGTTATCAGCATTCTCGAACCTGTCATAAGTGCCAAATCTATGATGATAAGGTGCATGTACCTCCAGTTCCTCTGAATGTTTTAACCGCACCTTGGCCCTTTGCAATGTGGGGCATCAATATGATCGGCAAGATAAGACCTACTGCGTCCAACGGGCATCGTTTCATTCTAGTAGCAATTGATTATTTTACGAAGTAGGTTGAGGCAACTTCTTTTGCTACAGTAACCAAGAACGTCGTAGCGCGGTTCATCCAACATAATCTGATCTTCCGATATGGTGTACCAGAGAGGATCATTACGGACAATGGTACAAATCTAAAAAATACGATGATCATCAAGCTCTGCAAACAGTTCAAGATACATCATCATAACTCTTCTCCCTACCGGCCGAAGATGAACGGGGCTGTTGAAGTGGCTAATAAGAACATCAAGAAGATTGTGCAGAAGATGACGGTGACATACAAAGACTGGCATGAGATGTTACTATTCTCTCTTCATGGGTACCAAACCTCAGCACGGACATCAACAGGGGCAACACCCTACTCTTTGGTGTATGGCATGGAGGCAGTCTTACCGATTGAGGTCCAGATACCCTCTCTTCGGATTATGAAGGATGCGGGTTTGAACGAAGACGACTGGATCCAGACTCGGCTTGATCAGTTGAATTTAATCGATGAAAAGAGACTTACTGCTATTTGTCATGGTCAGACATATCAAAAGCGAATGATCAAGGCATTTAACAAGAAAGTTAGACGACAAGAGTATCAAGTCGGGGATCTAGTGATCAAACGCATCATACTGCCGCAAGGTGATCCCAGGGGAAAATGGAACCCCACTTATGAAGGGCCATTTGTGGTTAAGAACATCTTCTCAGGAGGATCCATGATTCTAACCACCATGGATGGTGACGACCTTCCTCACCCCGTCAATGTAGACATAGTGAAAAAATACTACGCATGATAAAAAACCCGCTAGGTTGACTGGCCTAGGCAAAAATAAGGGCTTCCCGGAGAACCAAAAGGGTTCAGACAAAAGTAAGGGATGAAAATAAAAAAACTGTACACCTGGCAAGTCGAAAACCTGAAAAGGCGGCTAGGGCAAAAAAGGGTATCCCGGTGGACTGAAAACCCGAAAGGGCGGTCCAGGCAAAAATTAGGGATTAAAGCATAACACTATGTCTCATTGGATCATCTTGCAACAAGACTTCGATATCGACTATGAAGCTCAGATGGTGCCAATAAATCTGATTTACCTTCAACCACGTAGCAAAGTGATGAGATGCTCGAAGATATAAAGGAAATAGCAGAGTTAGAACCCAGTGGGATTGTTCACATAGCTGTTGTTCTTTTTTGCAAATTGCATAATTTCTATCTTTCGGCGGTGTTATCTTACTAGGACGTCATCCTCTTGTACAAAACGCCTATTATAGGCTAACTTCAAGGATCAATACAATTCATTTTACAATAAATTTCAAAAAAATTGTTTTTCTTTTTCTGCTTTTGTTTTGCAAGAACTTCCAATGATTCATTTTTGATATATGCATTTGAAAATAATTGCTGTTCATAAACACTTACATGCGAAACAAGAGACAATTACTCGTAATTCCAAGAACAGGGGCAAACAAGAAAATGTCCAAACCTTACAGTTGCACTACCCATCAGATACAGGGACATAGACAAATTGAGAATATGACTAAAGGTACATATACTCCCTGTAGAGTTAAAAGATATCCTAAGACAATGGTGTTAGCTCTTCCCAGCCAAAGTTCATAATCGCGAATGAGTCGGCAAAATTCTCCCCAAGCAGAGTTTATTTATCACCAGCACTAGAAGATTAGCCCCAATGGAGTTTATTTCTTCCACAAGAAGAAACTCAGTCCCTAACAAGGATTCATTGTCACCAGGAACAGTAGTTGATCCCCAGCCGAAGTTCATAATCGCGAATGAGTCGGTAAAATTTCCCCCAAGTAGAGTTTATCTATCACCAGCACTAGAAGATTATCCCCCAATGGAGTTTATTTCTTCCACAAGCAGAAAATCAGTCCCCAACAAGGATTCATTATCACCAGGAATAATAGTTCATCCCCAGCCGAGGTTATTTCTCCAAAATCAACAGATCTTCTAGCAGAGTATTTCTCTTCCCCGCAGAGCCATTTCCTCGCCAGTTTATTCTCCAACAGGGTTATTCTCCCGCCAATTTATTCTCAATTCATCTTCGGTCATTATCCCCAGAAAGCGAGAAGAACTCAACTCCCTGAACTCTCCGACAACAGTCTAGGACTTATTCTTCCCAGCTAGAGAACATAACAGGAACATTACATATCCATACATCATGGAATACACATATACATCATACAACACAATCTCGTTTATTTTGAGAACATCATTACTCAATACATGGCATACATCATAACATTACATATGACTAACTCTTTACCTTTCAGTGAAAGATACAATCAAATTCTCACAAGCTCTCTGGTTCAGTCAGATCAATGCTAAGATTCCTATTCCACTTCAAGTTACGAAGCCCGAATCCGACCAGATAATATCTTGATTTCTCCATCATGCTATGAAGCCCGGAAATCGACCGGAAAATAGTTGAATCCCCAGCAAATTACTGTGAAGCCTGGAATCGACCAGATAGCAGTACAAAGCACCATGAAGCCTGGACTCGACCAGATAGTGGTACATCTTACATTCAAGCTATGAAGTCCAGATTTGACCGGATAGTATCTTGATCTCTACAAAGCACCATGAAGCCTGGACTTGACCAGATAGTGGTATATCTTTAACGCAAGTGTGATACGGTGGGAGAACTGACTTGAGGTTTTGCGTTTGTGTTTGCAAATGTTTCGGTTTAGCAAGAGTCGCCACCGACATTTTATTTTATCCTAAGGAAAGGTCAAAAAGCACAGGAAAGACCTTTGAGATGTTTTCTTGGGTTCGGGGAGTAGATTATGAAAAGGGAAGGTGCAAGCACCCTTTTCATCCATGGTTATCCATGGGCTCTTAGTTAATTGTTTAGATCACTTGCTTTTGCTTTTCAATTGTTTGAAATGGTGCTTTGTGTGTGGTTTTGAAAGATGTTTTGAAAAGAGGCCATCGTTGTGTCAACCTTTGTAATGATTCTTGTTTGAATGTATACAAAGATGTTTTGTCTTTTGAAAAGATTTCAATGTTTGAAAGTTTGATTTGGGAAATGTTTTGAAATTGTATTGTGAAGTGTATTTGAAAATAGCAAGGATATTTTTGCAAGTTTTTTGGTCAAGTAACTAATAGTTGTCTACCCTATTTTACTCAAAGATCTTTCCTATACGTTTTTTAACCCTTTTTGACAGTGTTGTTTTACCATTGTATTTGGTAAACAACCTTGTATTTGGATGTTAAACGGGGCAGGCGCGGTTCATCGTATAGACCATGATAGTAATTGTGTCAAGTATTTTTGGCAAAATTTTGAGGGACTTGATCATTTTATTTAGGCAACCAAGACAGCGTCATCGAGGGACTATGATCTTTTGTTTTGCTTTTTTTTTTGCCAAAGTATTCAACATGCATAACATGGCCCTTTTGTTTAGGCAACCAAGTGGAGATACCTTAAGGGGTGTTTGTGTGCAAGTGTGTTTTATTGCATGCATGATTTTATCTTGAATTAGGATTTTCTATTTCATTGATTTTATCTTGCCATACATATCCTAATTACTAGCATTTACATTTTGAAAGCAATAAAATGCGGAAATGTAAAATCCTACGCTATTACAACATTTAGGGGATGGGGGATACACATTTGTACATGGGGGTGGTTCAACGAGAAAAATAGATAAGAAAGGAAAATAACAAGGGGAAGAAAAATAGAAAGAGAGAGAGGGCTAGCGCGCTGCTGAGAGGAAGTCAGAAGTTCTGACCCAGGCCTGCTGCAGGATTATCAACCTGTTAGTGAAAATGTATGAGTAAGAACTTCTGACTCTGGTGCCCTGCAAAACAGAAACCTGTTAGTGGGAAGGTCAGATGTTTTGACCCCCATGCGCTGCAAGACAAAAGTTTGTTAGTGGGGAAGTCAGAAGTTCTGACCCTGTTGGAAACACAATAATTTTTAGAAGTTCTGATGTTATTGACAGCAAAACAGGCCTTAGAAGCGCTGACGTCAGAGTCAGAGCTTGATTTCCCCCTGTGCTAGCCAGAACATCTGCAATTTTATTGTTTTTCCACAAAACAGAAGGCATGCCTAGGATGATCTCAGCATGTGTCAAAGTGTTTCAGAAGGCAGAACCAACAAGGTCACAAACAGGTTCTACACTGATTCACTTCCTACTTAAGCATTCAGAGGTGTGAAAATCCTCAGAACGCATACAACAACAACATGATATTTACATTGTGTTTATTGAGCATGCAAAGCTGATGATGCTTAGCAGCGTGATGAAAGTCAGCAGGTGCTTACCTTGCTGTTGGAAGAAAATTTGTGAGTTGGAGCTAACTTTAGCTCTGATGGTGTTCTGGACAGGTTCTTTTTAGGATGGGTGGATGGAGAAGATATGTGTATGTATGGGCGTTCCCTAGTCAGGAAGCAAACGGAGTATCAATGAAGCTTGGAGGCAGGAAGTTCAAAGTTATGAAGCACTGGGGATTTTGGCAGAGTTTCACAAGGTTTCCTTCACTAGAGTTTTCTGTTCCTCTTCTAGCAATTTTTTCAGGATGTTTTTTCACGTCCCTTTGTGATGGACAATGGTGTCCTATTTATAGGCAAGGCTTTGTGGATTTTTGAACGTTAAATGGCGCCCATATTATGCAGTAGAGGTTAACTTATTTTTGAAGGAAGTTCATGAAAAGTTGTGATGATGGACAGCTTTTCAGCCTAGGTTAGAACAGTAAGCGAGGATTAAGGAGAAGTGACACCTATAGGCGAAAAGTGGCGCCTAGACCCATGCCTAAGCCTGCACAAAGGTGTTTAACAAGCCAGACATGGAGAGACCCCTTGGATGAATGTTCTGGAGTGGTTGTGAGAATTAATGAGCATTAAATGGTGATGAGATTTATCAAAATCCAAAATCTTGTAATAGGAGATTTTGCATCATTACCTAAAACTTGAGCTAGTAGTTCTGCTTAAAAAAGAACAACGTAAACCAAATTCTGACCTTGGCCTCTTGCTGCCTCAACAAATTCTGAGAGTTTTCCAGTATACTCCTTTGATCTGCCTTTAAAGACTCTGGGCTTAGTGATCCTGCTTCAGTATTTTACCCAATCTGCTGATCCCATTACATTCTGATCCCAGTGCATTCTGAAGGAGTTTTAGGCTTTGTTGCCTTCTTTACACTTCTCTAACAAACTCTGGTTGAGCTTTTGCATAACTAATGAAAGAGCCATGTTCTGTTTAAAGATCACGTGCTGAACCACTTTTACAATCTCTGACTGAGTTGGTGTAGTTGCTGAAGAACCACCTTTTGACTGAATGTTATGTGCTGAGCCAAATTTGCAACTTCTGACTGTTTCTGCCTGGAGGGTGGTTCAGAAGCTCTGAGGTGCCACTTTCTTCTTAAACACTTCCCCCCCCTTTTTTTTAGAAAAATTCTAAGTATTTAGAATTTAACTTTTCCAAGGTAAATTTTTTGACTTTTGAGCTTGCAAATGACCATTTTGCTCTTGTAATTTGTTTACTTGGAAAGGAATGATAATAAAGGGCTTGGATTTGTTTAAGAGAAAGTCTGAGAGTTCAGGATGGATTCCTGAAGGATGAGAGGGCAAATTTTGGGGTACAACAGTTGCCCCTGTTCAATCTTCTTGGACCTGAAGAGTTAGATTGGTGAATCTTGCCTTTCGTGACTCGAAGGTAAAAGAGTATTGGACACTAGAGTGCCCATAAATTTGCACTCGTCAAAATGTAGCTGAGGGAATGGGCTTAAAAGATTCCATTTGGAGATGGTAGAATCTTGCTAGAGATGGGCGTAAAGATGCCATCCAAGATTTGTTTGTTGAAAATCAGGAGGATGAATGTCAGAATGGTACCCGTGTCTGGAACGTTTTTGAATTGTATCCGAAATCTGAAATCTGAATAAGTGACAGAAAGACATCCGTGTATGGAGTATCTCTGGGCTGGGGAATGGGTTTGAATGAGTGACAAAATGGCCGCCGTGTCTGGAGCGTATATGGACCGTATCTGAAGTTGATAGTCTGAATGGTTAATAGAATGACCGCCGTATCTGGGGTGTATCCCTACTGTATCTGAAATTGATAGTTGAACCTGAATGAGAAATAGAATGGCCTCCGTGTCTGGGGCGTATCTAGTCTGTATCTGGTTACGGAAGTTTGAATGAGTAGCAGAATGACCGCCGTGTCTGGGGTGTATCCCTACTGTATCTGAAATTGATAGTTGAATGGGTAATAGAATGACCGCCGTGTCTGGGGTGTATCTCTACTGTATCTGAAATTGATTGTTGAACCTGAATGAGAAATAGAATGGCCTCCGTGTCTGGGGCGTATCTAGTCTGTATCTGGTTGCGGAAGTCTGAATGAGTAGCAGAATGACCGCCGTGTCTGGGGTGTATCTCTACTATATCTGAAATTGATAGTTGAACCTGAATGAGAAATAGAATGGCCTCCATGTCTAGGGCGTATCTAGTCTGTATCTGGTTGCGGAAGTCTGAATGAGTAGCAGAATTACCGCCGTGTCTGGGGTGTATCCCTACTGTATCTGAAATTGATAGTTGTACCTGAATGAGAAATATAACGGCCTCCGTGTCTGGGGCGTATCTAGTCTGTATCTGGTTGCGGAAGTCTGAATGAGTAGCAGAATGACCACCGTGTCTGGGGTGTATCCCTACTGTATCTGAAATTGATAGTTGAATGGGTAATAGAATGACCGCCGTGTCTGGGGTGTATCCCTACTGTATCTGAAATTGATAGTTGAACCTGAATGAGAAATAAAATAGCCTCCGTGTCTGAGGCGTATCTAGTCTGTATCTGGTTGTGGAAGTCTGAATGAGTAGCAGAATGACCGCCGTGTCTGGGGTGTATCCCTACTGTATCTGAAATTGATAGTTGAACCTGAATGAGAAATAGAATGGCCTCCGTGTCTGGGGCGTATCTAGTCTGTATCTGGTTGCAGAAGTCTGAATGAGTAGCAGAATGACTGCCGTGTCTGGGGTGTATCCATACTGTATCTTGACTTTGACAATCTGAATGAGTAATAGAATGACCGCCGTGTCTGGAGCGTATCTGTACTGTATCTGAAATATTTGAATATTTGTTAAAGATAGCTTTTAATCTTATCCTGAAAAGGGTAAAATGTTAGCTAAAACACAAAGTTATGTTGCATGACATGTATGACGCAATAAAACATGTTCTATTAATGTTTATGATATATGAATGTAATGTATGCGCATATAAGCTGAGTAGCCGTCTTGTTTGAGGGAAATAAATCCTTGATAAATGGAGATAATGAAATCTTTGACTGCTGCTGGGGAATATAAACCCTTGACTATTGTTGGAGATTCAAAACCTTTAATTGTTGAGACCGAGAATGTCCTTTGGACTACTGCTGAGGATTAAAAATCCTTGGTAACTTGTGGGGAATTGAGAATCCTTTATGACTTTCCTGGGGAATAAGGAAAACTCTGATGATCCCTACTGGGGAATTAAAATTTGGGAGGCTCCAACTGGAGAAATGAGAAAAAGAAATCTTCGTTCTGCTGGGAAATAACTGTGGGGAAAATGCTTATCCCGCCGGGGAAATCAGGAGCTTGGGTTTTATGCCAATCTACTGGGGATTCCTGTTTTGTGGAGAACTCCGCCGGGGAATCGGAGGAAGTTGGATAGTATTCCACCGGGGTTTAAGATTTGAAGTTTTGGACTCCGCTGGGGAAGAAAGTTTAGAGTATTCTGTCTCTGCTGGGGATATATACTCTAAGGTTTTAGCACTTTTAAGGATCTGGATGACATACTGTAGGGGATTCCTTCTGGAATAGCCTAAAGACGTTTTCCTATACTTTCGACCTATCAGTAATTATCCTTTCTTATTTTGTTTTATTTGTAAGCAGTGATTATATTCAAATGCATATGCTCATTTAACAAACCATTGGACGTTTTCAAATAAAACATAAGTGTAAAAAGAAAGGAAAGGCAAGCAAATTTCTGCACTTTGAAGTATCTTTGTATAAAGGAGACAGTCATCCTAGTAAGAGAATGTTGTCGAAAAATTGAGAAAATTTTTGTATAAAGAAAGATGGCTATGTGTAACAATTCCATGGGGTCCCCATTCTGCTATAGCCTTCACAAGTCTGAATATCTTACCCATTAGTTGCTTCGTCCGCGGATGATTGGATTGATCAGAAGCTTGGAGTTTGGTCATGAAGAGATTGTCCTTAAAGTGATCCGGTGAGACATAGTCGTACGCTTTAATTCCCTAACTTTTGCATGGACCACCCTTTCGGGTTTTCAGTCCACCGGGAAACCCCTTTTTGCCCAAGTCGCCCTTTCGGGTTTTCAACTTGCCGGGTATATAATTTTTTTTATTTATCCCTAATTTTTGCCTGAACCGCCCTTTCGGGTTTTCGATTCACTGGGATGCCCATTTTTTCCCAAGTCTCCCTTTCGGGTTTTCAACTTGTCGAGTCGTTTATGCGTAGTATCTTTTGACTATGTCTGCATTCACAGGGTGCGGCAGGTCATCGCCGTCCATGGTGGTCAGAATCATTGCCCCACCAGAAAAGATGTTCTTGATCACAAATGGTCCTTCGTAAGTAGGAGTCCACTTGCCCCTGGGATCACTCTGCGGCAAGATGATCCGCTTGATTACAAGATCTCCGACTTGATATACCTGACGTCTGACTTTCTTGTTGAAAGCCTTGATCATCCGTTTTTGATACGTCTGACCATGACAAACAGCAGTAAGTCGTTTCTCGTCGATCAAATTAAGTTGATCAAGCCGGGTCTGAATCCAATCGTCTTCACTTAAACCAACATCCTTCATAATCCTCAAGGAAGGAATCTGAACTTCCATAGGTAAAACAACCTCCATGCCATATACCAAAGAAAAGGGGGTTGCTCTAGTTGAAGTACGTGCCGTGGTACGATATCTGTGCAGAGCAAACGGTAACATCTCATGCCAGTCCTTGTAGGTGACTGTCATCTTTCGAATGATCTTCTTGATATTTTTGTTCGCGGCTTCAACAACACCGTTCATCTTTGGCCGATAGGGAGATGAATTGTGATGTTGAATCTTGAACTGCTCGCACAGAGCGGTGATCACAATGTTATTCAGGTTTGTACCGTTATCCGTGATGATCCTGTCGGGGATACCATACCGGCATATGAGGTTCTGCTTGATGAAGCGGGCAACCACATTCTTTGTAACAGAGGCGAAGGAAGCTGCTTCGACCCACTTGGTAAAGTAATCAATGGCCACCAGGATGAAACGGTGTCCAGTGGATGCTGTAGGCTTGATCTCTCCAATCATGTTGATTCCCCACATCGCGAATGGCCAAGGAGCTGTTAGAACGTTGAGAGGAACTGGAGGAATATGTACCTTGTCAGTATATAATTGACATTTGTGACAAGTACGGGAATATTGATGATAGTCAGCTTCCATGGTAGACCAGTAGTAGCTTGCCCGCAAAATCTTCTTAGCCATCGTATGTCCGCTCAAGTGAGTGCTAAATATGCCGCTATATATTTCAGTCATGATCAATTCGGCTTCAGCCTTGTCCACACAACGAAGTAGAACACAACCGTGGCTGCGCTTATATAGGATACCATTGCTCAGGAAGAACTTGGCAGTAAATCTCCTTAAGAACTTTTTTATGTTGACTGAAGCTCCTTCAGGGTATTCTCGAGTCTTGAGATACCTTTTGATTTCATGAAACCAGGGTTGTTCCACTACTTCTTCGGTATTAATCTCATGACAGTGTGCAGGTTCGTCCAATCGCTCGATGGTGATTTGTGGAGCCTCATTATCCCATTTGAGTTTAAACATGGAAGACATTGTAGCCAGAGCATCTGCTAGCTGATTTTCTTCTCGCGGGAAGTGCTCAAAGGTAATCTTCTCGAAATGAGGCAACACTGTCAAGACATGTTCTTTGTATGGGATAAGATTAGGATGTTTGGTGTCCCATGCTCCTTTGATTTGACTGACAACCAAAGCTGAGTCCCCAAATACGATCAGAGATTTGATTCCTAGGTCAATTGCAGCCTTGAGACCAAAGATACAAGCTTCATACTCGGCCATGTTGTTGGTGTAGCTGAAGCAGAGTCTAGCAGTGAAAGGCGTATGGCAACCTTCTGGAGATATAAGTACTGCTCTGATACCGTTGCCAAGTGCATTTGAAGCGCCATCAAAGTATAGGGTCCATCGAGATCCTTGTTCAGGTCCGTCATACAGTCCATTACCTTCAATGTTGTCCAAAGTGATAATATCCTCGTCAGGGAAGTCGAACCTCATAGATTGGTAATCTTCGACGGCTTGATGAGCTAGATGGTCAGCTAGTACACTCCCCTTTATAGCTTTTTGGGTTGTGTATTGGATATCATACTCAGTCAGGATCATCTGCCATCTAGCGACTCTTCCGAATAAAGCAGGCTTCTCGAAGATGTACTTGATTGGATCCATTTTAGAAATCAATAAAGTGGTATGTGTCAACATATACTGCCTTAGCCGGCGAGCAGCCCATACCAAAGCGCAACAAGTTTTCTCGAGCAGTGAGTAGTGGGTCTCACAGTCAGTAAACTTTTTTCTAAGATAATAAATGGCATGCTCTTTTCGGCCAGACTCGTCATGTTGGCCCAGTACGCACCCCATTGAGTTATCCAAAACAGTCAGATACATGATTAAAGGCCTTCCTTCGACGGGTGGCATCAAGATAGAAGGTTCCAGCAAGTACTCATTGATCTTATCAAAAGCAACTTGACAATCATTGTTCCATTCAACCACCTGATCTTTCTTCAACAACTTCAAGATTGGCTCACAGGTAGATGTTAGGTGAGAGATGAACCTTGCAATATAGTTTAAGCGTCCCAAGAAACCTCTAACCTCCTTCTCAGTGCCAGGGGCAGGCATTTCTTGTATATATTTGACTTTGGTAGGATCAATCTCGATGCCCTTGTTACTGACGATGAATCCCAAAAGTTTACAGGACCTGACTCCGAAAGCACACTTGTTAGGGTTCAGTCTAAGCTTATATTCCTTTAATCTGACAAACAACTTTTGCAGATGGTCGAGGTGTTCTTCTTCTGTTTGTGAACGGGCTATCATGTCGTCTACGTAGACTTCGATCTCATGATGTATCATATCATGAAACAAAGCTACCATGGCTCGCTGATAGGTTGCCCCGACATTCTTCAGTCTGAATGGAATCACTTTATAGCAGAAGGTACCCCACTGCATAACAAAAGTAGTCTTCTCCATGTCTTCGGGGGCCATTTTGATCTGGTTGTATCCCGAGAATCCATCCATGAAGGAAAATACCTTGTGTTGAGCTGTGTTGTCAACCAAGATGTCAATGTGTGGTAGTGGAAAATCATATTTAGGGCTAGCCCTATTTAAGTCTCTGTAGTCCACACACATTCTGACTTTGCCGTCCTTCTTAGGTACAGGCACAATGTTAGCAACCCATTGTGGATAGGAAGTAATAGCCAGAAAGCCAACACTGAACAGTTTCATCACCTTAGCTTTGATCTTTTCGGACATGTCAGGCCTCATTCGGTGGACTTTCTGTTTGATCGGTGGACAATCTTCTCTTGTAGGGAGATGGTGAACCACAATATCTGTATCCAGTCCCGACATGTCTTCATAGGACTAGGCGAAGATCTTAACATATTCATTCAACAACTGAACTAAGCGCTCTTTGACATTTGGTTCCAGGTTGGCACCCACTTTAACTTCTTTTCTGTCTTCAGCAGTACCCAAATTGATAGTCTCTAACAACTCTTCATGGGGCAGAATAACCTTTTCTTCTTGTTGCAAAAGTCTAGCTAACTCTCCAGGAACTTCACAGTCTTCATCACCTTCGTACTCGGCATGATTGACCAAATCTTCAGAGTTACTGAAGGCCAAAGCAGAATAGTCACCCATGGAATCTGGAGTGGATGGGTACCTGCATTTTGTGAGTGTGGGTGTGTGTACGGGATAGCCATCTTTAAACAAAATAAATGTAAAAGGAAAGAAAATTAACACAAAAGTTTATAGATGAAAATGTCCATGATTCATTAAAAATGGCATATGAAAATGAAAAATCAAAACCCTTACAAATGGACCTATGTGCCCCGGGAAAGGCACAAGGCAAAAGGGTGTACGAATTGTTTAATTATTACAGACCAAATAAGAAATGTTCAAAAGATAAATTACTGATTGATGAAAGTAATGGGAACGAAGTCTTTCGCCTCCCAGTTGTTTAATCCTCCTTCAATGGTTGGAAAGATCCAATCTTCAAAATTTCCTTCTTCATCATCATCTTCTAAAGCATGAACTCCATGGTGAGTGATTTTTAAGGGTGGTCCTCCAGCCCGGGAGCGACGCACAGCTTTCTGGCCAGCAGCAGTGAAACCCAATCCGAACTTATCCGTCTTGTGAGGAAAATCTGGCAGTTGCCCCCACACTGTACTTCCTCCTTCTTTGACTACAACCTCCTCATCTTTAAGGGATGACATTCGGGACACAGGCTTGGTAATGATAGGCACATCAGTCATTGTCTTTTCTACGGCGACCTCAGGAGAAACCTCTTCAAAGTGTTGGAAAGGTGTTTCTATGAATTCACCATCTAACTCCATGTAGCGGAAATAGTTAAGGTGGCTTATCATATATTCCTCCTCACCATGAACTGTTATGATCTTACCCTGGACTGGATATTTTAGCATTTGGTGTAGAGAAGAAGTGACTGCCCCAGCGTTGTGGATCCATGGCCTCCCCAATAAGCATGAATATGAAGGACGGATGTCCATCACATAAAAAGTAGAGTTGAAAATTTCTGTACCCACTTTGATTGGAATGTCCACTTCTCTGTGAACCATCCGCTTAGAACCGTCGAAGGCTCTAACAATGATATTACTGGGCTTTAGGGTCAAACCCTCACAGTCCAATTTGTCCAATGCTTTCTTTGGTAGAACATTCAAAGATGAACCGGTATCAACCAGAACATGAGCAAGTGTGGTCCCTCTGCACTCTACCGAGACATGCAGTGCATCATTATGCTTTCTTCCCTTAGGGGTCAAATCAGCATCAGAAAAACCAAGACCATTGTCGGCTGTAAGGCTAGCCACGCACTCTTGAAACTGATCTGTAGAAGTTTCTTGAGGCACGTGTGCTGTCTTTAAAAATTTGATCAAGGCTTTGGCATGAGCCTCAGAGCAGAGTAAGAGAGCCAACATAAAGATTTTGGAAGGGGTTTTCCCCAGCTGCTCTACGACATCATAGTCGCTCTTCTTAATTATCTTTAAGATTTCCTTCATCTCCTTTTGGGTGGTCTCGGGGATAACCAAAGTCTGAGCCTTCGTCCTGACAGGCGCTTCTTGGATCCCCTTACCTTTATCGGTAGTAACAACAGAGGGTCTAGCTTCGAGAGCATCAATTTCTTCAATAACCGGACTTCGCACAAATATCTTGACAGGCACATGAGCACTTGAGGGTCCGAAGACTGCTCGTGGAGGAGCAATCTTCGGAGAGAAGATTCTTCCGCTACGAGTTATCTTGCTTGTCCCTGCAATATTCCCTATGTCAGGAGTTTCTTCATCGAAATTCTCTTGGACTGATTCGACCTGCTTAACACCATGGTAGAAGATCTCTCCTCCATAATTCCATGGTATCGTCTTGTTGGAATTATATGGAATAGGCCCCGCACGGTAATCTTCAGCGGTACAAGCTTTGGATCAGGAGTAATCTTAACAGGCCTTTTGCAGGTCTTGGAAAGATTGTCGGAAATGGTGATTATAGCAATGTCATTGATTGGAGTAACAAAGGTAACAGGAGTAACATGAGTGATAGTAGCAACAAGAGTTTTCTGAAAGAGGATCTCTTGAGTATCCATCAGGCGTTGGATGCCTGATTTCAACAGTGGGCAGTCGGTTTGCAAGGTTGAACAGAAGTAACAGTCTTTTTCACAGCCTGGGAATATCCCGGCTTTCAACAGATTCACTTTAATTATTGGCAACAGAGTCAATAGGCCATCAATAGTGGCAACATGAAGATCTTCCACAATTGCATGGACATTATGACCATGCTTTGGCATAGGAGCAGATATTACATTAGGTTTTTCGGGAGCATCAAACTCTACCTCCTTGGCATTTATCAAATCTTGGATCTTGTTTTTAAGAGCCCAACAGTTGTTGGTATCATGCCCTACACTGTCCGAGTGGTATGCATATTTTGCATTGGAATGATAATAAGGAGAATAGGTATTTGGGTTTTTCGGCGCTTCTTTCAAGTTGGTAAGGTTTAGCTTTAACAGATCAGGGAGGACTTGAGCCGGTGTCATATTGATTCGGGTGAATTGCCGTTGTGGCCTTTCTACCCTTTGCTGATTAGCTCTTGGTTGATTGCTGCGATGTTGATCGGCTGAGGAGTTCTGGATCATTACAGCCCCTACCGTTGGTCGGCGCTCCATTCTCCCTTGACTTCTCTGGGTGTGAACAGCAGAAACTTCCTTCTTGGCTGGGAAGGTCTTCTTGATAGCAGTGGAAGCGGAGGCATCCTTCTGAATTTTACCACTCTTAATGCCAGCTTCGACCCTTTCACCGGTCAGAATTAATTCGGTGAACCCTGCAGATGAGCTCCCGATCAAGTGATTGAAGAATGGACCTGACAGGGTCCCTAAAAACATGTTAACCAACTCTCTATCCGACAATGGTGGCTGCACCCTTCCAGCCAAATCCCGCCACTTTTGGGCATACTCCTTAAATCCCTCATTAGAGGCCATACCCATACTCTGTAGTTGAGTACGAGTAGGCGCTAAATCTGCATTGTATTGGTATTGTCAGTAGAAAGCAGCAGCTAAATCTTCCCAGTTATGGACATCAGATCTCTCAAGTTGATAGAACCAGTCCAATTGCGTACCCGACAAACTATCTTGAAAAAAGTGGACCCAAAGATCCTTATCAGAAGAGTGAGGTTGGATTTTTCTGACGTAGGATCTCAGATGCATCTTTGGACAGGACAAATCGTCGTATTTAGAAAATGTAGGTACTTTGAACTTGGGAGGAATGATGATTCAAGCAACCAACCCTAGTTCTTTGAAATCTAGCCCAGGTACCCTTTGCAACTCCATGGCTGCCAACCGATCCTCAAGATTCTTATACTTATCATCCGCCGGAGGGTATTGCTGTTCGGAGTAATCTTCATCCTCTTCCTCTTCTTCTTCTTCAGCTTCAGATTCAGAGGGCATTGCAACTCCCTTTCCTTTACCAACCCCTTCGTCAGACGTCGAGAGGAATTCTAGAACTCTCCTAGCTTGATGCTCAAATCTCCTTCCCATAGTGGCCACACCAATTCTTTTCTTTTTCTTCCTTTCTGGTTCCTTCTCTTTCTCTAACAGTGCTTCAAGCTCCTCTTGACCCTTTGCCAAGGTTATGAGGAGTTGTTGGAATTGCTAATTCTATGCTTGCAGATCTTTAACCGTCTGCTCTATATCCATCTCGCTGAAATAAACAGCAGAAAGATAAGGAAACCTGGTGTGAAGACCTGTTTATGCATATGATGAATGATATGTTATTCATGTAATGCATTCAAGGATTCAGAAATTCAAATTTGTTGCAAACAAAAAGAACACACGTCATATTAATAAGAAGAAATTTGTTAGTACATAAATGCCCCATGGGCAAAATATTACAAAGCTTCTTAATGTAAAAAGATGTTGCGAATCCTCTTTGGTGCGATGTAAGTGTTGTGAGTTTCCTCTTCGTGAAGCCGGCAGGTAAGCTCCAAAACCTTCTTCTCACTGGCATAAAAGCTGGCTTCAAAAGTGTTCCGTTCCTCCTTGAGCTGTATCCAACTCTTTTGCAATTCTTCCAATGATGTTGGCATGTCAGGATGTAGGAGGGTGTATGGAACATCTCCTTCCATAACAGGCTCTTTGATCACAGGGAGAATGTGGGGGTAAGGCATCATAAGACTCTAGGCACGGGTTCGTACCCACTTGAGATAAATCTCAAGGGGGATGGAATTCTTATGCCCCAGTGTCTTACTACCCACTTTGTTGGGCATCCTCCAAGCTCGGATAAACCTTTGTCGAAGCCCTTGAGCGTCGTTGTCGAAGTCAAAAACCAAGTCAGGGATCAGCATATCATGAGGGCCATCTCTCCGGGCATACCCAAATTGCCTCAGAGCTAAACAGGGGTTGTAGATAATGCCTCCTCTAATGCTAAGTAATGGGACATTAGGGAATTCTCCACAACGATCAATGATGATGACATTTTCTCTGGACCGAGAACACCAATGAACATCAGAGTGTATGGGGGTCATCAACCGTTGAGACCACCTTAAACCCTGCTCATTCTTCAAAACTGTTTGGGGAAGGTGAGAAATAAACCACCTTGCTAGGAGAGGAGTACAACACATGAGAACACCTCTTTTCCTCATTGTTCGTGTGTGAAATGAGTGTAGGATGTCCCCAAGCAACGTAGGTACAGGATTCCGAGATATGAAGATCTTGACAGCATTCACATCTATAAGCTGACCAGGGTTTGGGAACAAGACCAACCCATAGATGAGAAGTGCTACAATCTCCTCAAAAGCTTGCAGATCTAAAGAATTCCAGCAGTCTTGTGCCTTCTCAAGCAGAAACTTTGCCAAGAAACCCTTGACACCACTTTTGGTTTCCCAATGACCCTTGATATCAGATGGTTGCAAGTGCAAGGCTTGAGCAACATCTTCTGGCTTTGGTTCTCTTTCCGTACCGTTGTAGGGTGGTTGATGAAGAATAGTAATCCTCAGGAGTTGAGAAAATTCCTCCAAAGTAGGTACTAGTTGGTAAGCAGGGAATGTGAAACAATGGTGTAAGGGGTCAAAGAACTGGAAGAGAACTTTCACCATGTCTTCTTCAATGTTGGAGTTGACCAAGTTGAGAAGTCTTCCATGTCTTTCACTGAAGAGAGAATTCTCTGGAATCTTGGAAGTAAGCTCCTTGAGTTGAGGAGGGATCCTCACAAGGTTGACCTGGATTGTTTTCCTGCGAAGAGATTCCATGACCTACAAAACAAGAACAAAGATGAAGATCCAAACCCTTGAAATGATTAATGGATGCATATGATGCTTTATGATGTTCATGATGTATGCACAAGCATATGTATAAACAAGTCACACAAGATCCTAGTTTCAGGCTTGCATGAGGTTTCATAGGTAAGTACCCTCTTGAAGTTAGTTGGCTCAACCTGTCCTATAAATAGTAACCGGGTTCTAAGGAGCTCAATATCACTGGATTATTTTGTGTTCATTGTCTCAGTTTAGCCACTTAACTGGCGACCGAAATATTCCAAGAAAACAACCCTCAATGAGTGTAGTATTGAGTATCTACCAACTTCGGACTGCACCAAAGTCGGTCAATTCACTACCCCTAAAAAAGGCCAAGATGGTCAAGTAAGTTTCTAAGAGTTCATTAGTGCTTCATGACATCACTCAGTGGCCCCGTATTCTCTTTGATTGACTCAAAGGCTACCGGTACCCACAAATATGTCGCACTAATATAGCTATTGCTTCAACCATGTCGGTATACCCCGCACAGTTTCCACAACATTTTGCTATTTACCTATGAATGTTTCCCAAAAATCCGGGTGGAGGATTCAAACCCAAACAATAGAACCAAATGTAAAGCAATCAAAGCAAACAAGATAAGCATGCAAAGGTGATCTAAACCCTAAGGTTACTCCACTTTGAAGAGGTTTTCCCCAACAGAGTCGCCAGTTCTGTGATACGGTGGGAGAACTGACTTGAGGTTTTGCGATTGTGTTTGCAAATGTTTCGGTTTAGCAAGAGTCGCCACCGACTTTTTATTTTATCCTAAGGAAAGGTCAAAAAGCACAGGAAAGACCTTTGAGATGTTTTCTTGGGTTCGGGGAGTAGATTATGAAAAGGGAAGGTGCAAGCACCCTTTTCATCCATGGTTATCCATGGGCTCTTAGTTACTTGTTTAGATCACTTGCTTTTGCTTTTCAATTGTTTGAAATGGTGCTTTGTGTGTGGTTTTGAAAGATGTTTTGAAAAGAGGCCATCGTTGTGGCAACCTTTGTAATGATTCTTGTTTGAATGTATACAAAGATGTTTTGTCTTTTGAAAAGATTTCAATGTTTGAAAGTTTGATTTGGGAAATGTTTTGAAATTGTGTTGTGAAGTGTATTTGAAAATAGCAAGGATATTTTTGCAAGTTTTTTGGTCAAGTAACTAAGAGTTGTCTACCCTATTTTACTCAAAGATCTTTCCTATACGTTTTTTAACCCTTTTTGACAGTGTTGTTTTACCATTGTATTTGGTAAAAAACCTTGTATTTGGATGTTAAACGGGACAGGCGCGGGTCATCGTATAGACCATGATAGCAATTGCGTCAAGTATTTTTGGCAAAATTTTGAGGGACTTGATCATTTTATTTAGGCAACCAAGACAGCGTCATCGAGGGACTATGATCTTTTGTTTTGATTTTTGTTTTGCCAAAGTAATCAACATGCATAACATGGCCCTTTTGTTTAGGCAACCAAGTGGAGATACCTTAAGGGGTGTTTGTGTGCAAGTGTGTTTTATTGCATGCATGATTTTATCTTGAATTAGTATTTTCTATTTCATTGATTTTATCTTGCCATACATATCCTAATTACTAGCATTTACATTTTGAAAGCACTAAAATGCGGAAATGTAAAATCCTACGCTATTACAACATTTAGGGGATGGGGGATACACATTTGTACATGGGGGTGGTTCAACGAGAAAAATAGATAAGAAAGGAAAATAACAAGGGGAAGAAAAAGAGAAAGAGAGAGAGGGCTAGCGCGCTGCTGAGAGGAAGTTAGAAGTTCTGACCCATGCCTACTGCAGGATTATCAACCTGTTAATGAAAATGTATGAGTCAGAACTTCTGACTCTGGTGCCCTACAAAACAGAAAACTGTTAGTGGGAAGGTCAGAATTTCTAACCCCCATGCGCTGCAAGACAAAAGTTTGTTAGTGGGGAAGTCAGAAGTTCTGACCCTGCTGGAAACACAATAATTTTCAGAAGTTCTGATATTATTGACAGCAAAACAGGCCTTAGAAGCGCTGACGTCAGAGTCAGAGCTTGATTTCCCCCTGTGCTATCCAGAACATCTGCAGTTTTATTATTTTTCCACAAAATAGAAGGCATGCCTAGGATGATCTCAACAGGTGTCATAGTGTTTCAGAAGGCAGAACCAACAAGGTCATAAACAGGTTCTACACTAATTCACTTCCTACTTAAGCATTAAGAGGTGTGAAAATCCTCATAACGCATACAACAGCAACATGATATTTACATTGTGTTTATTGAGCATGCAAAGTTGATGATGCTTAGCAGCGTGATGAAAGTCAGCAGGTGCTTACCTTGCTGTTGGAAGAAAATTTGTGAGTTGGAGCTAACTTTAGCTCTGATGATGTTCTGGACAGGTTCTTTTTAGGATGGGTGGATGGAGAAGATATGTGTATGTATGGGCGTTCCCTAGTCAGGAAGCAAATTGAGTATCAATGAAGTTTGGAGATAGAAAGTTCAAAGTTATGAAGCACTGGGGATTTTGGCAGAGTTTCACAAGGTTTCCTTCACTAGAGTTTTTTGTTCCTCTTCTAGCAATTTTTTTTGGATGTTTTTTCACGTCCCTTTGTGATGGACAATGGTGTCCTATTTATAGGCAAGGCTTTGTGGATTTTTGAACGTTAAATGGTGCCCATATTATGCAGTAGAGGTTAACTTGTTTTTGAAGGAAGTTCATGAAAAGTTATGATGATGGACAGCTTTTCAGCCTAGGTTGGAATAGTAAGCGAGGATTAAGGAGAAGTGACACCTATAGGCAAAAAGTGGCGCCTAGACCCATGCATAAGCCTGCACAAAGGTGTTTAACAAGCCACACGTGGAGAGACCCCTTGGATGAATGTTCAAGAGTGGTTGTGAGCATTAATGAGCATTAAATGGTGATGAGATTTATCAAAATCCAAAATCTTGTAATAGGAGATTTTGCATCATTACCTAAAACCTGAGCCAGCAGTTCTGCTTCAAAAAGAACAATGTAAACCAAATTCTGACCTTGGCCTCTTGCTGCCTCAACAAGTTCTGAGAGTTTTCCAGTATACTCCTTTGATCTGCCTTGAAAGACTCTAGGCTTAGTGATCCTGCTTCAGTATTTTACCCAATCTGCTGATCCCATTACCTTCTGATCCCAGTGCGTTCTGAAGGAGTTTCAGGCTTTGTTGCCTTCTTTACACTTCTCTAACAAACTCTGGCTGAACTTTTGCATAACTACTGAAAGAGCCATGTTCTGTTTAAAGATCATGTGCTGAACCACTTTTACAATCTCTGACTGAGTTGGTGTAGCTGCTGAAGAACCACCTTCTGACTGAATGTTATGTGCTGAGCCAAATTTGCAACTTCTGACTGTTTCTGCCTGGAGGGTGGTTGAGAAGCTCTGAGGTGCCACTTTCTTCTTAAACACTTTTCTCCCTTTTTTTAGAAAAATTTTAAGTATTTAGAATTTAACTTTTCCAAGGTAATTTTTTTGACTTTTGAGCTTGCAAATGACCATTTTGCTCTTGTAAATTGTTTACTTGGAAAGGAATGATAATAAAGGGCTTGGATTTGTTTAAGAGAAAGTCTGAGAGTTCAGGATGGATTCCTGAAGGATGAGAGGGCAAATTTTGGGGTACAACAGCAAGTTATGAAGCCCGGACTCTACCGAATAGTATCTTGATTTCTCCAAATACCGTGAAGCCTGGACTCGACCAAATAATGGTATAGGACGTTGTGAAGCCTAGACTCGACCAGATAACAGCAAAGCACCATGAAGCCTGGACTCGACCAGATAGTGGTACATCTTATACGCAAGTTATGAAGCCTGGACTCGACCAGATAGTATCTTGATTTCTCCAAATACCGTGAAGCCTAGACTCGACCAGATAATGGTATAGGACGTTGTGAAGCCTGGACTCGACCAGATAACAGCAAAGCACCATGAAGCCTAGACTCGACCAGATAGTGGTACATCTTACACACAAGTTATGAAGCCCAAACTTGACCCGATAGTATCTTGATTTCTCCAAATACCGTGAAGCCTGGACTCGACCAGATAATGGTATAGGACAGTGTGAACCCTGGACTCGACCAGATAACAGCAAAGCACCATGAAGCCTGTACTCGACCAGATAGTGGTATATCTTTAACGCAAGTTATGAAGCCCAGACTCGACCAGATAGTATCTTGATTTCTCCAAATACCGTGAAGCCTGGACTCGACCAGATAATGGTATAGGACGCTGTGAAGCCTGGACTCGACCAGATAACAGCAAAGCACCATGAAGCCTGGACTCGACCAGATAGTGGTATATCTTTAACACAAGTTATGAAGCCCGGACTCGACCGGATAATATCTTGATTTCTCAAAATACCGTGAAGCCTGGAATCGCCCAGATAATGGTATAGGACGATGCGAAGCCTGGACTCAATCAGATAACAACAAAAGACACTTAAGCCTAGACCCGATCAGATAACAGTATGAGACACTGCGAAGCTTGGATTTCGACCAAATAGCAGTCTACTTGGCCCATTACTAAGAAGCCCGAAATCGACCAAATATTAGTATTGCCTTAAAATCAAGTTGAAGCCCGAAATCGACCGGATAACAACTTAATCTCATCTCCCCAGTAAGTCACTGTAAATCCTAGAGCACGACCAGATAACAGTCGAACTTATCACTATGAAGCCTGGATCACGACCAGATAGTAGTTCATTTTCACCTCTTCGACCAAGAGACGATTCCCCAGTAGAATAACTGACGACCGAAGATCCTAAAATTCAACTTTTCTCAAGACAAAGAACAACATTCCCCAGCGAAATCTTCCTCAATAACATGTATACGGGCTCTCACTAAGGAATCTCTTAGGTGATTGACACTCCTTCGGATGGCATCTTTAAGCCCATCTTGCATCATCAATCTCCAAATGGAATCTATAAGCCCATTCCCGACATTTCAAGACCAATATCACTGCATGTGAGTGCAAATTTCTGGGCACTCTAGTGTTCAATCATCTTCCACCTTCGGATCACGAAAGGCAGAAAAGCCAATCTACATCCTCAGGTTTAAGAAGATTGAACAGGGGAATCTGTTGTACCCCAAAATTTTCTCTCCCATATTTCTCAATACATTTCAAGTGAGGTCCTCAAATTGCTCAAAGTAGTCCAAAGGTTGACCAGACAAACTCTCTCCAAAGGCAGTCTACCTCAAATTAGGGTTTCAGTTTGCATCAAGATGCTTGAGTCCAAAGGGTCTCAAATGCTCACCATTGTCCTAATATGCTCTCAAGATCATCCATATCAAGTTTCAAGCCTTGCAGAGAAAGTTTGCTCAGTCACTTGCTCAAAAGCCTGAAAATCGACTATGCTAGGGCAAAAGTAAACTGTGGCCCACATACAGTCAAACTTCAAGATATTTGGTCAACATTCTCATTTTGAAGTATTATTCATCATTTTACCAAGGGTTGATCATTATTCCTCAAGGATTGCTCACAATTCATCAAAACCCAAAAGTTGCTAAATTAGGGTTTTGTAGGAAAAGTCAACTCAACTTTGACCAAGCATAACTTTATCATACTTTATTAGAAATGACCCATACAAAGCTCATTTTGAAGAGTATGAAATTCCCTACAATTCATCTTCAGCTCCCAAGTTCAAAAAATGCACTCACAAGAAGATATAAATTTGGACATTATAGGTCATTTTGAAAAGTCAACAAAAACACCTTTTTTGTCAAAGCTTCATACATGAACATGGAAGACTCAATTGATATGAAACCAAAAGGGTTGCTTAGAGGATATCTTGAGCTTTCTAAAAAGTCCAAGAACACATCTCTAGGGTCGAAATTGAAGGAGTTATGCATTGGTGAAGTTGACCCTTTTTGCAAAATTGCCAAGAGTCAAATATGCCTCAAATTGCAATTTTTATCAAATGGGCCCAACTTTTTGTGTTTGTTTTGAGTTTGTAACATGGTACACGACCCATGATCTTTCCCAATTGCCTTTATTTTATTTTTGTCATTTATTTTGATTTTTATTTCAATTAAATCAAATTAAATCAAAATAAAATCATCAAAATATCAAAATCATTTAAACCTTGAGATTTTGTGCATATTTCAGGTCCATGGATAGCTGGAAATGAGATCAAATCGTGCAAGGCTTGTTTGTACATAAAAAGATTGGATTTTAGCTTGATTTGGAAAGATTTATATGAGAATCAAATCTTGATCAATGATCATTATTGGAGAAGATTGGATGCAAATTTGTAAACCTAATTCACTCAAGGCTACATATAGAACAAATCCAGACCAAATGCACAAGGGTTAGAGGCGTGATAAGCTGAGAAAGAATTGGCAAAAACTCAAGAAAAGTGGAAATCTGATTTCATAGTTCCAGGAACTTCCAAGCCATTCCAAACATGCCATTCACTTGCTGGACATTCAAGGAGTCTATCCCAATCATTAGAAAGCGCGTTCGTGCCTAGAAACTCACTGTAAGCACTTCACGATATCCTTACTTTCTTGAAATTCAATATCACGATTCTGGCATTTGTAGCATGAATTCTTTACATATTCTTGTTCATTGAAACATTTGCAAGCTAATGATAATGTTCAATTGCGTTTTTGTTAGCCATACTGAGATCCACCATTGTTAGGGTTTAGGTTTTGTTTTTAGGGATTTTTCAAACAGGAACAATTGGCCCAAATGGAGGAGACCATTGTGATCAGCGGGTCAAACCCAGTTGATCCATGATCTTGAATTTTATTTATATTGCTTGTATGCAATTTCTGAAATGCACAGGGTTATAACTATAGTGCCATGTCCGTAGGTAAAAGTTCAGAGTTTTAAACGACAAATCCAGGGAAGAAGACGATAGCGTGTCACAACTTTACTGGCCAGTTTAAATTCTTGCGCGTTTATTCTGGCTAGAAGTCTATAGTTCTGATCTATTTGTTTGTTTCTGTTGTATGGATAAACTAACACCCAACGCAGTTGGTCAGAAGAAGGAAGTCAGAAGTTCATGATTCTGGGTTCGATCCCAGGCGTGACCTTTCGGCATTTTCCCCCTTTGTTTTCACCAGATCCAGCGCCTACATCTTTTGAGGGTCATCTTCTGATTTCATCAACCAGGACCAGATCAAGCATCCCCTGGGCATTATCCTCTGGATCCATCAGTCCGAGCCAGATCCAGCGCACTCCATCTTCTGAGGGTCATAATCTGCTGGATCCACTAGCCAGGAGCAGGCCCAGTATCACCATCCTCTGGACCACCATCCTCTGACCAGCGCCGCTGACAGCAGACCCTTGGGTTATTTCTTTTTTACCTTTTTAATTTCTTTTTTATTTATTCTTTTCTTTATCAATATTAATTTTTTTTAATTGACCAATCAAAAAATCATAAAAAAAATCAATTTCACCAATTTAGATTTAGGTTTTACTTTTATTTTTATCAAATTTAATTTAATTAGTTTAATTTAATTCTAGGGTAATTATAACTTTTTTTTGTAAATAAATTAAAATCAATTAGAAAATTAGGATTTGTTTTGATTTAATTTTTTATTTTCTTTTCTTAAAATAATAAAAAATGTAAAAATAGGTCAAATTATTATTTTTCTTAATTTAAATTAATTAGTAATTAGGTTTTTTTATTTAACTAAAATCTTATTTTTTCTCAAAATAATAAAAAACAACAAAAAAAAAAGATTTTTCTTTTAATTAGGTTAGACGGGGTCAAAACCCTAATTTCTTCTCGTTCTCGATTCATCGCGTGTTTATTATTATTTTTTGTTGCAAATATTAATGTAACTGCTCATGGGATGTAATAGTTTAATTAGGACTTTTCGCTTATTTATCGTTTTTGCGGGTCTTTGGCTATGTAATTAATCCCCTCCCCGAAGCCTTGTAATAACGTAGTTTTATTTTCTGCATTTTAATTTTCCCAAATATTAACTGTTAGATGGATGATAATAGGATTGCATGCCAAGAATGTATGTTAATTTTAAAATAGTTAGCAAACCCTAAATGTGCAAAGATAATAATTGAAATCAAATCACTCGCACATGCACACTCCTAGGGTATACTCTCACTTCGGTTGCCTTCGGTAAACGATCATTAAGTATAGGGTGTTTTAGTGGTCACCCTCTTGTCTAAACAAAGATCAAATGTCCCGTTCAGAAATGTTGCCTCGGAAAGGTTGCCTCGAAAATGTTGCCTCGAATATGATCTTAAGACATTAGGATTATTACTAAGACGTCCTAACATTGCTTTAGTGGTTGTACGTCCCTTTCGAATTGACCCTTTACAACTCCAACGACGGTGCTACCTACTCACTAATAGTGGGATAACATTGTCTAAAGGAAGCAAGAACAAAAACGTTCTTTTTTCGAGTAGGTAGATGCTAGTAGGTACTTGCTCTTAATAAACTTTTCACACCATACAATTTGCAAACAAAGTATTCAAAAACACTTCGTAACACTCTTGAGGACTGATACAAGGGTTAGAACGAAGTAAAACAAAAACTTTTCAAAAAAAACACACACAAGCAATTTTTAAATGATGAGCAAGTACCTAAGAGCCCATAGAAAACTACAGATAGAAAGGGTGCTAATACATTCCTTTTCTATAATCTACCCCCGTACTCAAAATCTCGAAAACGGAATTTTTCTGTGCTTTTTTCCTTTCCATTTGGATAAAATAAAAGTCAGCGGCGACTCTTACTTACCGCAACATTTGCGAACAAAAAAAACACAAACCAATATTAACAGTCGGTTCTGCCACCGTATTGCACCTGACCACAATGTTACTCGGCTTCAAAGTCAGACCCTCACAGTCCAAACGGTCCAACGCTTTCTTTGGCAGCACGTTCAGTGAAGATCCGGTGTCAACCAGCACATGAGCCATAGTTGTTCCCTTGTATTTAATCGAGACATGCAGAGCATCATTGTGATTTCTCCCTTTAGCGGTCAAATCCGCATCTGAAAATCCTAGCCCATTGTCAGCAGTCAGGCTAGCCACGCAATCTTTGAACTGATATGCAGAAGTTTCCTGAGGCACATGCGCAGTTTTGAGAAATGCAATCTAAGCCTTTGCATGGGCTTCAAAGCACAATAACAGAGACAACATAGAAATATTTGAAGGGGTCTGCCCCAACTGTTCGACCACATTGTAGTCGCCTTTCTTAATAATTTTCAATATTTCCTCTATTTCTTGTTTAGAGGCTTCCACCATAATTTTTCTAGGCGCCTCCGTCCGGGCAGGCTCACCTATGATTTCTATGCCCCGAGTTTCAGATGGCTCGGCGATAGGGATGATAACTAGAGTAGGAACTGGAACAGTGGTTGATGTACTAGCAGATGGAATAACAACAGGTTTGTGGATAGTCGGAGGGGAAATCTCGGGAGAAAAGAGTCTTCCACTTCTGGTGACTTTACTAGCCCCGACAATATTAATGACATCAGTATCAGCTTCTTCATTCTTCAACTCTTGCTTAATGCCATGGTAATACACATCAACACCATAGTGCCATGGGACAACCTTGTCTGAAGTGTATGGGATCGGACCAGGAACAGTGATTATTAGCGGAGTAATTCTTGGGACAGATGTAATCCTAACAGTTTTTCTCTAGGAAACCTTGGAAGCATTGGCGGAAATGGTTATGATGGCAACATCTTCATTGGGAACAACATGGATCATAGTTTTCTCGAACAGAATCTCTTTATTATCCATCAGGCGCTGAACACCTGACTTCAACAAATGGAAACCAGTAGGTAGAATCGAGCACATGTGGAAACCTTCACCACAACCCGGGAATACACCGGCCAACAGTAAATTCCTCTTAACAGTCATAAGAAGAGTAGAAATTTCATCAACAAAGGTCACAAACAAATTATTGTCAACAACATTAACCCCACGACCATGCTTGGGGATTGGAGCAGTTATTACATTCGGCTTTTCTGGAGCATCAAACTCTATCTCCTTAGCTTCCAGCAAATCTTGTACTTTGTTTCTCAAAGCCCAACAGTCATTGGTATCATGGCCAGGACTCTCAGAGTGGTAGGCGCACCGCGCGTTAGGATTGCATTTAGGAGAGGTAGTGTTAGGATTTTTGGGAGCCTCCCTCAATGTGTTCAAGTTAGATTTCAGCAGGTGAGGTAACACTTCAGCCAATGTCATACTAATGCGGGTAAACTGCCGCCGTGGTCTTTCCACCCTCTATTGATTGTTGCGTTGTGGAGCAATAGCAGGTCTTGGTATCACAACAGCACTTACCGTTGAACGGTGTTCAGATCTGTTTTGGACCCTCGGGCTATAAACTGCACTGGCTTCCTTCTTCCCAGTAAAAGGTTTCTTCATCGAACTCGAAGAAGCATCCTTCTGTATTTTAACACTTCGAATTCCGGCCTCCACTCTTTCTCCAGTTAAAATCAACTCGATGAAACCAGACGATGAACTTCCAATCAAGTGGTTGAAAAAGGGGCCATACAACGTCGCCAAAAACATATCAACCAATTCCCTGTCGGATAAAGGGGGTTGGACTTTGCCAGCTAAATCTCTCCATTTCTGAGCGTAATCTTTGAAACCTTCACCTGCACCCATGGACATACTCTGGAGTTGAGTACAAGTGGGAGCAAGGTCGGCATTGTACTGGTACTACTTGTAGAAAGCAGCAGCAAGATCTTTCCAGTTTCGCATATGGCTCCTTCCAACTGGTAGAACCATTCAAGCTGAGTCCCTGACAGACTATCTTGAAAGAAGTGCACCCATAAATTTCTATCAGCAGTGTGGGGTTGAATTTTCCTGACATAAGAGCGGAGATGGAGTTTTGGGCAAGACACTCCATCATACTTAGCAAAAACTGGAGCCTTGAACTTCTAAGGTATGACCACTCCAGATACCAGTCCTAGTTCTCCGAAATCCAAACCAGGTACCTTCTGAACTTCCATAGCACTCAGACGGTCTTCTAGCTGCTTGTACCTATCCTCGGCAGGAGGATATTGCTCATCATCAAAATCAGTATCATTATCAAAGACCGCAGGACTAGGGCCCTTTTCTTCTTCTTGGTTCTCCCCTTCTTTGGATGAAGAGGTCAGATCAGTTTGATGCTTCAACCTTTCTCCAAATCTTCTGCCCATATTCAGAAGCCCGACCTTCTTCTTCTTCTTCTTCTTCTTTTCTTTCAGAATGAGAGTTTTCAGATCCTCTTGCCCCTTAGCCAGACTTATGAACATCTGTTGGAACTGGGCGTTCTGTGCCTGAAGCTCTTTGATGGCTTGATCGGAAGACATTTCTGCTGAAATAAACAGCGACAAAGATAAGAAACCTGTAGTGGTACCTGTGATGATGTGCATGATAATGGGATGCGCATGTAATGATTTCAAAGACTTTGGGAAATCTAAATTCGCAAACCAAAAATAAACAAACTTTATTAGCTTAACTTTGAAAGGTTCAACAACGCCCTTAAGGCATTACAAAGAAGTAAATAAAACAAATCTAAAACTAGAAAAGCAAAATCAAAAGTCCCATGGACGCTTTCTCTTTGTGCTGATGTAGTCATTGAGCACTCTTTCCTCCCCAAGCTGTCTGGTGAGCTTCAAAACCTTCCTCTCTTGCTCATGGAACCGCTCCCTGTAAGTATCTCGCTCATTCTTCAGCTGAATCCAAGACCTTTGTAGCTCCCCAAGATCAGTAGGCATGTAAGGATAGAGAACCGTGTAAGGAATACCGTCTTCAGTAGTGGGTTCCACAATCACTGGTAACACCACTGCATATGGCATCACAAGCTTCTGTGCACGAGCTCGGACCCATTGGAGATAAGGCTGCATAGGAAGGGACGTCTTTGGTCCCAACTCATGGGGGTCTGATCTATTTACCATGCCCCAAGCTTGTATGAACCTCCGACGATGCCCTTTAACATCCTCTTCATAGTCGAATGCAATATCCTCGAGAAGTAACCTATGGGGACCATCTCTCCGAGCACGACCAACTTATCGTAAAGCTAGACAAGGATTGTAGGTTTTACCTCCTCTGATACCAAGTAATGAGACATTAGGGTACCCCCACAACGGTCAATAACAGCAACGTATTCCATAGCCCGGGAACACCAAATAATATCTGTATAAGTAAGTGACATTATTCTGTGTGACCAACCCAAACCTTCTTTGTTCTTCAGCACAGACTTAGGGAGGTGAGAAATAAACCACCTTGACAACAATGGCATGCAGCACATAAGAGTTCCTCTTATCCTTGTGGTACGAGTATAGAGAGCGTGCAAGATATCTCCAAGCAAGGTAGGCACAGGATTGTGAGAAAGGAAAATCTTGATAGCATTCACATCTATAAAGGAATCCGGATTAGGGAAGAGAACCAAACCATAGATAAGAAGAGCCAAGACATCTTCAAAAGCCTGAAAATCTAGATCATCCCAGAATAGCTGAGCTTGGTCTATCATAAATTTGGCTAGAAAACCTTCGACTCCGCTTCGAGTTTCTCAATTGGATACCACATCAACCCGTTTCAAATGCAAAGCTGAGGCATTGACTTCTGGCTTAGGAACTTCTTCCATACCTGTGAAGGATACCTGTTCAAGAATGGATATGCCCAATAGATGAGAGAATTCTTCTAAGGTGGGTACCAACTGATAATCTGGAAAGGTGAAATAGTAATGCTCAGGATCGAAGAACTGAAAAAGTACACTCATCATCTGTTCATCGGGGTTTGAAGTAACCAAGCTGAGAAGTTGACCATGTCTCTTAAAGAACATAGAGGTTTCAAAAATATTTGACACTAGCTCTTTGAGTTGGGATGGTATCTCCACAAAGTTGACTCAAATAGTCTTTCTACGTGCGGACGCCATGATCTGCAAAATAGAGAAAAGATGAATTCCCTTGGTCTTTGAAATGACTAGTGTAATGAAGCATGTATGCTATTTTATGATGCATGATGTCATGATAAAAAACAACAGGTATAGCAGATAGCAGGCATGACAAAGGCAAACAAGTCACACAAAGCCCTTAGGTTTAAGGCTTGCATGAGGTCAAAGGTAATACCCTCTTAAAGTTAAGTTGGTTTCAACCTGTCCTAGAAAAAGTAACCGGGTTCTAGGGGATCTCAATATCACTGACCATCCTCCATCGGTCATGGTTTCAGCTTACACAATCTTTTCTTACGACCGAAACTATCTCGAGAGTATGGTCTCAATTAGTGTAGCATCGAGTATCAACCAGTTCTCAGCTTTAGATCGAGGCCAGCTATCTCACTACTTTCTAATGGCCAAGTTGGGAGATTAAAGGTTCTAAGGTCAGTTGATGCTTAACGACACCATGCAGTGGACCCGTATTCTCCATAAGTGATATCGGTACCAACCAAAGTGCCACACCAACGTAGCCACTACTTCGACCGTGTCGGTCTACACCGTACAGTTCCCTCACAATCTATTTCTACTTACCTAAAAGGTATCCCTCAGATATGGGTTAGGATCTATAGTAACCCCAAGCAGAAACCATTAAAAGTAAAGCAAACAAATCAAACAATAGAAGCAATTATGATAAACTAGATCCTAAGGTATACCCCACTTATTTTATGTCCCCAGCAGAGTCGCCAGTTCTGTGATACGGCAGAGCCGGCTGTTTTGGAATGCTGGTTTGCATTTTGCGTTTTGTGTTTGCAAAATGTCGCGGTAAGCAAGAGTCGCCACCGACTTTTATTTCATCCGATCGGAAAGGAAAAAAGTACAGAAAAAAAATCCTTTTTCGAGATATTCTGAGTACGGGGGGGTAGATTATAGAAAGGGAAGGTGTTAGCACCCTTTCTATCCATGGTTTTCCATGGGCTCTTAGGTACTTGCTCATCTTTTAAAATTGCTTATGTATGTGTTTTATTTTGAAAAAGTTTGACTTCGTGATAACCCTTGTATCAGTCCTCAAAGGTGTGACGAAGTTGTTTTGAAAATTGTTTTGAAATGTGTAAGTGTGAAAAATGTTTGATTTGAGCAAATACCTACTAGCATCTACTTACTCGAAAAAAGATCGTTTCTATTCTCGTTCCTTTAGACAGCGCTATCCTACTATTGAGAAATAGGTAGCACCGTCATTGGAGTTGTAAGGGTCAATTCGAAAGGGACGTACGATCACTAAAGCAATGTTAGGATATCTTAGTAATAACCCTAGAGTCTTAAGATCGTATTTGAGGCAACATTTCCGAGGCAACATTTGAACGGGACATTTGATCTTTTTTAGATAGAAGGGTAACCACTAAGACACCCTATACTTAATGATTGTTTACCGAATGCAACCGAAGTGAGAGCATACCCTAAGAGTGATATGTGCGAGTGATTTGTTTCAATTATTTATCTTTGCACATTAGGGTTTTCTAACTGGATTAAATTGTCATGCATTCTTGTCATACAATCCTATTAACATACATCTAAACAGTCAAATATTTGCAAGAATTAAAATGCGAGAAAGTAAATCTACGCTATTACAAGGCTTCGGAGAAGGGGATTAATTACATAGCCAAAAACCCGCAAAAGACGATAAATAAAAGAAAGTCCTAGATTAAACTATTACATCCCGTAAACAGTTACATCAATATTGTAAGAATAATAAACGCGCGCGATGAATCGAATACGAGACAAATAGGCTTTTGACCCTTGACTAAACCTAATTGTAATTGATTAAAGGGAAAATCATTTTTTGTCGTTTTTGTTATGTGAGAAAATAAAGCTCAATTGAATAATAAAAAAGAACCTAATTACTAATTAATTTTAATTAAGAAAAATATTTAAATTAACCTATTTTTTGTATTTTTATTTTATTTGCAAAAGGGAAATATTTAAATCAAAGAATTAAGCCTAATTTTCTAGTTGATTTTAATTGTGAGAAACAAATTAAAATTGCCCTAAATTGAATTAAATTAATTAAATTAAATTTGATAAAAAAACTAATTTTAAATTTTTTGATTATTGATTTTATGATTTTTATTTTATGAAAAAAAGAATTAATTTGTGAATCAAAATAAATAATAAAGAAAAGAAATAATAAAAGAAAATTGAATGGGCCTGGATGTTGTTGCTGAAAAAAGGGGGTGAAAGACTGAATTTCCGGGCCCAAGTGGATAAAAGCCCGTTTGACTTTGTTGGATCCAGTGCACTCATTGACTGGAGGCGCATGATGGACCTTCAAGGGAGAAGCCTTGGATCCGGGGCGTTGATGAATCAGAGGGCTAGATCTTAATGGTGTATGGTGAGCACCTTGTCTTGCAAAGCGTCTGATTGCCTGTGGAAAAATATCAAGAACAAAGTTTGGGACCTGGGAATCGAACCCAGGTCCTTATGCATATTTCCACCCCCACGCTACCATCTAAGCTACACACTTTATTTGTATATACAATAATAAACAATTATTATATAATGAAAACAAAATGTTAAATTTTAAAACGCGCGGAATTCAAATCACCCAACCAGGGGGTGCCACGCATCCGTCTTCTTCCTCCCCACCGTCGCTTTAGGTTTTATGACTTTTACCTACAAACATCAAGCGTAGGTATAGCCCCTGTCAATTTCAAAAATCCTGTACGGGCATGATAAATGAAAACGAATGGTACCAATCAACTCGTTTCAACCTCACGAGCATCATGGTACCATTATCAACGCCCAATTTCTCCTGCATAAGAAACCCCTAAAAACAACGAAAAAAACCCTAGCCATGGCATCTGCATATACAGGCGTTAAAAATGCAATTGAATCATGGTGTCACGTTGCAAACATCTCAAAGATTATAAATATGACAATCAAATATGCTAAATATGCAAGAATTAGTGTATTTGATTTCAAGAAATCAAGCAAACCATATGAATGTTGTAGGGTGATTCTGAGTGTCTCAGGCCTTGCAAACGATCTTGTTGGATTCAGGGATGATCCAAGAATATGAATTGCTCTTTTGAAACCCTTGAAATGGCCTACAGAGTAAGATTTGATCAGCACTTTTCCTTGAAAAATTTGAACTTGTTCTCTGCCTTTTCACTCCTCTAGCCCTCTTGTTCTTGGTCTGCCTTGGTTCACTATCTATAATAGAGTGCATTAGGGTAAATATTTGCATCAAATCTTTGCCATTTATGAAGATTGATCATTGATTTATTCTTTGCACCAAATCTTTCCAAAACAAGCATTTTCAATCTTTTTCTGTCCATATGAAGCCTTGCACGATTTGGTCTTGCCACCAACTGTATAATAACTCTAATCATGTACAAAATCTCAAGGTTTAATTGATTTTTGATATTTTCATTATTTTATATTGATTTTATTTGATTTAAATGAAATAAAATCAAAATAAATAATAAAAATAAAATAATAACAAGTGGAAAGGCTCATGGGTCGTGGATCGCATCACAAACTCAGTGCAAGCATAAAAAGTTAGGCCCACTTAGCAAAAAATGCCATTTTGGACACATTTGACTTTTGGCCATTTTGCAAAAAAGGTCAACTTGGTCAATGCACAACTCTCTCAATTATGACCCTAGGGAGGTGTTATTGGAATTTTTAAAAAGCTTAGGATGTCCTTTAAGCAACCCTTTTGGTCTCATCTCAATTGGGTCTTCCATGTTCATGTATGAAGCCTTGACCCAAAAGGTGTTTTTGTTGACTTTTCAAAATGACCTATAATGTTAAAATTCATATCTTTTTGTGAGTGCATATTTTGAACTTGGGAGATGAAGATGAATTTCATGGAATTGCATCCTCTTCAAAATGATCTTTGGATGGGTCATTTTTGATGAAGTATGAGAAAGTTATGCTTGGTCAAAGTTGAGTTGACTTTTTCTATAAAACCCTAATTTAGCAACTTTTGGGTTTTGATGAATTGTGAGCAATCCTTGATGAATTATGATCAACCCTTGATTAAATGATGAATGATACTTAAAAATTAGGATGTTTACCAAAAATCTTGAGGTTTGACTGTATGTGGGCCACAGTTGACTTTTGACCTATCACAGTCGATTTCTAGGTATTTGAGCAATTGACTGAGCAAACTTCCTCTGCAAGGCTTGAAACTTGACATGGATGATCTTGAGAACATATTAGGACAATGGTGAACATTTGAGTCCTTTGTGGTTCACACATCTTGATGAAAATGGAAACCCTAATTTGGGGTATACTGCCTTAGGAGAGAGTTTGTCTGGTCAACTCTTGAACTTCCTTGAGCAATTTGAGGACCTCACTTGACATGTATTGAGAAATATGGGAGGGCAAAGTTTGGGGTACAACAGTGGGTAGTAAGTATGTTTTCCAAATAAACAATGACGATGATGTCTTATCTCATAAAATCAATCAACACACTTGTGTTTTAAAATTTTTAAAAGAGGAACTATGTGTACCCTAATCCCCTATTGCATGAAAGGTGGTACGTAGGCACTAAAGGTTCGCAACCGCAGCGGGTGCAAAAATCATAAAAAAAACTTCTTTTCTCACCTCCACCATCCATTTTACATACAAAATTTTATATCCAAAATATATGGATTTTACAAAGAGGTTCCTACGGAGTACCGTAGATGTTTAGGGTGCTAATACCTACCCTTTGCATAACCAACCCCCTTACCTTGAATATTTCCCCCTCTTTTTGGGTTACTCTCTCTTTTTCCATTCCTTTGGAAACAATAAAGTGCGCTGGCAATTTTTATTTTGATCTGTATAAGTCTAGTCAATCGAATGGCTTAGTCTTAAACATTTCTACCGCTATAGAAAAAAATGGCGACTTCACTGGGGAAAGATTAACCTCTTGATGGTCCATCCCTAAGTGGGTTAAACATATCTTTGTTTATATCTGCATATGTGCTATTATTTGTTATATATTATATGTTGTTTATATGTTTATCTGGATTTTCCTGGTTTCCAGGGTGCTTGGTGGTTACTCATAAGTCTTATACTCGGACTTGGGCAAACTTTAAGATAGGACGGGCGGTATAGTCATGTTAACTTTGAGGGAGTAATCCCAAAAAAAAGGAGGCATGAGATCCCCCACTCAGTGGAAGCCCCTTTGACTGTAGTGTCGTTTACTGAGTAATCGGGAAGGCGTACTGCTTTCAACCTGGGAGCCTGCTGAAGCTGAGGACCGTAGAATACCTAACCCATCTTGGCCTTTTAGGTGTAGTGCGGAAGCTATGACGGAGTAATCCGGAAATAGTTGTCACACGATACTATGCTCGAACGAGTTTTTCTTGAGAATATTACTAATTACCGAGTCAATCAGGAAGTTGGTAATATCCGAAGGAAGGATGTAGACTCTGGGAACCTCTAGAACCTTGTTCGGAAGGTGATAACTTTTAGACCATACTTTATGGGTAGTACCTTCGACCTTATGCTCGTGACGTTGAACCTATGAACCCTATATGCGTGATCTTGTGTGTGATTGTTGCATCATGCATCCATGCACTCATAAGCATCTTTTGAAGAAATTTTATTTCAAGGGACTTAAAAGTTGACCATTTGTGAATATCTCAGGTACCTTTTGACCAGGGATTCTGGAAAAAGAAAGACCGAAAAATACAGTTTCAAAGATCCCAAGATAGATGAGTTGATCAGTCTAATTCTTGAGATTGAATGTTCTACAGATTTTCGAAAGAAGTATGGATCCATCATTCCTCTCATGAAGCTTAGGATAAAGCATGGTATTATCTCGACCTTGGTCCAGTTCTACGATCCGATGTATCATTTCTTTACTTTCCCTGATTATCAGTTGATTCCTACACTGGAGGAGTATTCTTATCTGTTGGATTTACCCATTACCGATTGTGTTCCTTTTACTAGTTTAGAGGGTGAACCAAAACCACACGAGATTGCTGCTTTGATTTATCTGGGGAAGTCTGAGGTTGAAGCCCATATGACTACTAAAGGAGTAATTAGAGGATTACCAGCTCATTTCTTATTGGAGAAAGCTCGTTACTTTGCCAGGATGAAGAGTACATTTGCTTTTGAGGCCATTTTTGCTCTACTTGCTTACGGGTTGTTCTTATTTCCTAATGTGGATAAGTTTGTTGATGTTAATGCTATCAGAATTTTCATGATTGGAAACCCAGTTCCTACATTGTTGGGTGATGCTTATTACTCTATTCATCTTTGGAATTCTTATCATGGGGGAATGATTGTCTGTTGCACGTCTCTGTTGTACCAGTGGTTTATCTCTCATATGCCTCAGTCTGACGCTTTTTGGGATGTCAGGAAGGAACCCCGTTGGGCTCCTAAGATCACGACACTTACTTAGATATTGATTGGTATCATCGGGCTTACCATGATGTAGAAATTTTCGACAGTTGTGGTAGTTTCCCCAATGTACCTCTTCTTGGTACAAAGGGAGGAATTGACTATAACCCTGTTCTTGCACAATGATATCTTGGTTATCCGATGAGGGATAAACCAAATAGTATTCATTTGATCAATTTATTTCTGAAGGAGGGAGAAGATCACTGTGAAGCAAGGGAGAAGATTGCGAAGGCTTGACGTCACATTTATAGGAAGAGTAGGAAAGACCTGGGACCTAGGGGGTTGTTTCTTTGGGGTCTTATCTTCAGTGGGTCCTGTTGTACCCCAAAATTTGCCCTCCCATATTCTTCAAGATTTGTCTTCAAATGGTTCAAGACTGCTCAAGGATTGCACAATCCAAATGCCTCATAAGCCAGTCAAAATTAGGGTTTTGGTGCCCTCAGGGAATTTGAGGTTTTCAATGGCTCAATCAAGTCCCATAGGCCCATATATATTGTCAAGCATCTACATGTCAAGTTTCAAGGTTCACAATGCCAATTTGCACAGTCAAAAGCCCTATTTGATTCACAATCAACTCCAGGGGTAAAATGGTCATTTGGCAGTCAAAAGTCAAATTTTTTGGTCAACATCTTATTTTGAGCTCACAATCATCATTTGATCAAGTCTTGATTATGATTCCTCAAGCATGGCTCAAAAATCATCCAAGATGCAAAAGTTACTATTTTTGGACAGTTGAAAAGTCAACTGTATCTTGACCAGGGCATAACTTTTTCATGGTTCATCAGAAAAATCCCATCCAATGCTCATTTTGAAGGGGATGACATTTCCTACAACTCATCTTCACATTCCAAGTCCAAGAAATGCTCTCATAAAAAGTTATCAATTTCTACATTATAGGTCAATTTCAAAAGTCAACAAAAATGTACTTTAAGTCAAAGACCATAACTTGAGATTGGTAAATCCAAATGACATGAGACCAAAGGAATTGGTTAGAGGACTTCAAGACATTTCCAAAATGTCCAAGAACATGTTCATATGATCAAAATTGAGCAAGATATGCATTGGAGAAGTTGGGAAATTTTCATGAATTTGCAAAAGTCAACTATCCTTAAAACTTCAATTTTTGACAAAAGGGCCCACTTTCTTCCACTTGATTCAGCCTTGTCATGCCACACACGTGTCCCATGATTAATTTCAGGATCAAACATTTATTTTTCCATTTTATTTAATTTTTATTGATTTAATTCATTTTAAATCCATAATAATTCAAATAAAATCTAAAAATCAATGGAATAGTATCTTTGTGATTTGAATAACTTCTATATGTCATATGCCAGCTAACCAATTCGTGCTAAGCCTTTTTTGTGCATAAAATCTTAGATTTGAACCAAATATGGAAAGGTCTTCAATGGTGGTCAACCAAATCTCCAAACTTCAATACACAAAGATACAAGCCCAAATTTTGACCTAGACTGGTTGCCATATACATATGCAAGGAGGCTAAACCTAATTCACGACCTAGACATTGCTAAAACGGCCAAGGCAAAACTGAAAAATTGTTGGAAAAGTGGGAGATCAAGAATAGGGTTGCAGGCGTTTTCAGACCAAAATAAGAACGTGTCCTTCTTCCTTGCTAGCCACTGAAGCTAAGACGACCATTACCACGTCCAAAGACCACCTACAAAGCGTTATAAGTTCTCACAAACTCGCCCCTGAACACGAAATCTAAGCTCTCTATTCTTGCATTTTTTCTCAAAAACGTTAGCATATTCATACTCCTTGCTTGATTTCTAACGTAACTGTAATAACCAATTTCGTTTTTAGGCCCTGAATCGTGATGCCCGATTCTAGGGTTCATGTTCTTGTATTTTAGGTGTTTTTGGTACAGGGCGAATTGGACCCAATAATGGGGATAGAGATGATCAGGGGACCAAGACGAATATGCCCATGGTCTCAGGTGGCATTTTCATGGCCTGAGGTCAATTTTTGAAGCAATCTACGAAACCTCCTGCAGATAAAAATCCGCAGGTAACTTAACCAGGATATTAGTGAAGAAGACGATGATGTGTCTTCCTATCACTGGCCCATTCAAATCAAAAACTCGCGCATTTTTTTTTATTGCCAGGATATCACTTTTATTATATATAATATTACTTGCTTATTGTTATGATGAATGAAACGCGTTGGCTGAGTGGTTGGGAAGGCATGCATATGTTCATTGGGACCTGGGTTCGAATCCCAGGTCCCCCAAAATCTTTGTGCTATTTTGTTTCAGGGAATTATGTGCAATACTCCAAGCGAGTATCACCATACGCCTCATCCAGATGCACGCCAAGTGGCCACAACCACAAATCCAGTGGTCATAAGATGATCCACACCATACTCCAAGTTAAAGCTGCGCATGGACAATTCTCAAAAGTCAAACGTGGCTGGAGAATAATGGGCTTCAGATTCCAGAACACACCTCCATCAGGGCCCCCCCCCCCCTTGGGTTTGCATTTTATTTTTTATTTTCTCTCATTCATTTGCTTTATTTTTATTGTTTTTTTTTAATTAATTACTAACCAGCAAATTAATTAACATTTTCATAATAAATTCAGAATGCATAAATAAAATAATTTTTTTTATTAATTAAATTTAATCATTATTTTTGTAAATAAATACTAATAAATTGATTTAGTTTAATTAGGGTTAATATTGAATACTTTTGCAATAAATAAAATGGATTAGAATTAGGTTTTTTCTCTTGGCAACTTTTAATTTCTTTTATTTTATTTTTATTTTCATTAAAAACATAAAAAATTCAAAAATACTTTTTTTCTTGTAATTAATTAATTAATTAGTTATTAGGCTTAATTTTAATTAAATGCAAAAAAAGGACAAATTTCTTTCTTTTCTCAAAAAGGGTCAAAACCCTAAGGACGTCCCGATTCAATTTCTTCGCGCATATTTATTTTGATCATATTGATGTATCTGCTCAGGGAATGTAATAGATAATTAGGACTTTATCGCTTTCTTTAATTTCTCATATTTATTTTCCAAAGGGTTATGTTTTTGGCGATGTAAAACCCGACGCCTTGTAATAGCGTAGATTCACTTTCCGCACTTTATTTTCCACAATTATTAAACTGTTAATTATGCATGACAAGACTTGTATGAAAAATAAAACCAACTCGTAGCTCACAATAACCCTGTTCAAAGATAATATTAAACTGAAACAATACACATGCACATGCCACTCCTAGGGTACGCCTCACTTGGTTGCCTCGAGGTGGTCGTCAAGTATAGGGTGTTTTAGAGGTCGCCCTCCTGTCTAAAGATCCAGTTGCCTCGAAACGGTTGCCTCAGATAAAAAGGATCTAGGACATTAGGGTTACCGCTAAGGCGTCCTACTATTGCTTTGGTGACCACATTGTCCCTATAATCGAATTGACCCGAATAACTCCAACGATGGTGCTACCTACTTCTCAATAGTGGGATAATATTGTCTAAAAGGACTCTTACAAAGCTTAATTCCTTAGAGTAGGTAGATTTCTCCTGGGTACTTGATCTTTCAAAAAACAAAAACAATACTTTTCACACCTACACTTTCAAAAAGTTTTCAAACAAATACTTCATACACTCTTGAGGACTGATACAAGAGTTACCTAGAAGTTTTTCAAACTAAACTTTTTTCAAAACCCACAAACACAAGAAAAGCAAACAATTTTTGAAAACATAGTGAGCAAGTACCTAAGAGCCCGTGGATAACCACGGATAGAAATGGTGCTAACACCTTCCCTTTCTATAAATCTACCTCCCGAACCGAGAAACATCTCGAAAAGGAATTTTGCTGTGCTTTTGTCCTTTCCTTGTTGGAGAAAATAAAAGACGGTGGCGACTCTTGCTTACCGCGACATTTCACGAACCAGCTTTAGAACAGTCAGTTCTATTTCCACCGATCACAGAACTGGAGACTCTGCTGGGGAAACTTAATAAGTGAGGTGTACCTTAGGATTAGACCACTCTTTTTTTTAATTGCTTGCTTTGTTTGCTTTAATATTGTGGGCCTGCTTTGGATTTTCATAGATCCTAGCCCGGATCTGGGGGATACCCTTTTAGAAGTAGCAACAAACTGTGAGGGAATCATGCGGGGTATACCGACACGGTTGAAGTAGTTGCTACATTGATGTGGCACTTTGGTGAGTACCGGTAACCCTTGAGTCAAGTCAAGGAGAGTACGGGGCAGCCGCGTGGTGTCGTGAAGCATCAACTGACCTTAGGAACCTTACTTGACCATCCTGGCCTCTTTAGGGGTAGTGAGATGACCGACTTTGGTGCAGTCCGAAGTTGGTAGATACTCGATACTACACTCATTGAGGGTTGTTTTCTTGGAATATTTTGATCTCCAGTTCAGTGGCTAAATCAAAATAATGAACATAGAAAACAATCCAATGATATTGAGCTCCTTAGAACCCGATTACTTTTGATAGGACAGGTTTTGAGCCCACCAACTTCAAGAGGGTAGTACCCCAAACTTCATGCTGGCCTAAACTCTAAGGGATGTCTGGTGTGACTTGTGTGCCTTATCATGTTTGCTTTTTGTGAATACCTGTGGTGTGTCCTTATCATAACATCATAACATCATAAAGCATCATATGCATTTACTAACCACTTCAAGGGTTCGAATCTTCATCTTTGTTCTTGTTTTGTAGGACATGGAATCTCTCCGTAGAAAGACAATTCAGATCAACCTTGTAAGGATCCCTCCTCAGCTTAAGGATCTTACATCCAGGATTCCCGAGAACTCTTCCTTCAGTGAAAGGCATGGTAGACTCATCAGCTTGGTCAACACCAACATTGAAGAAGATATGATAAAAGTTCTCTTCCAGTTCTTTGACCCTTTGCACCATTGCTTTACTTTCCCGGATTATCAATTGGTGCCTACTTTGGAAGAGTTTTCCCAACTTCTGAAGGTTCCTATCCTTAGTCAACTACCCTACAACGATACGGAAAAGGAACCAAAACTTGAAGAGGTTGCCAAAACACTACGTCTGCAACCATCTGACATCAAAGGGCATTGGGAAATCAGAAGTGGTATCAAAGGATTCTTGGCAAAGTTCCTGTTTGAGAAGGCCCAAGAATGTTGGAATTCCCTTGACCTACAAGCCTTTGAAGAAGTTGTGGTACTCCTTGTCTATGGGTTGGTATTGTTCCCAAATCCGGATCAGCTTATAGATATCAATGCTGTCAAGATCTTCATGTCCAGGAATCCCATACCTACGTTGCTTGGGGACATCCTCCACTCATGTTACACTCGAACCATGAGAAAAAGAGGTGTTCTCATGTGCTGCACTCCTCTCCTGGCAAGGTGGTTTATTTCGCACCTTCCACAATCAGTTTTGAAGAACGAGCGGGGTTTGAGATGGTCACAACGGTTAATGACTCTTACACATTCTGATATACATTGGTGTTCTCGGTCCAGAGAAAATGTCACTATCATTGATCGTTGCGGAGAGTATCCTAATGTTCCTTTACTTGGAATTAGAGGAGGCATTACTTATAACCCGTGTCTGGCTTTGAGACAATTTGGATATGCTCGGAGGGATGGCCCTCATGACATGTTGATTCCTGACATAGTTTTTGACTTCGACAACGATACGCAAGGACTTCGCCAAAGGTTTATCAGAGCTTGGAGGATGCCTAACAAGGTTGATAGCAAGACACTGGGGCACAAGAACTCCATTCCCCTTGAGCCTTATCTCAAGTAGGTACGAGCCCGCTCCCAGAAGCTTGTGATGCCATATCCTCATGTTCTCCCCGTGATCAAAGAGCCAGTTTTGGAAGGAGAGGTTCCGTACACCATTCAACATCCTGACATGCCAACATCTTGGGAGGAAATGCAAAAGAGCTGGATCCAACTCAAGGAAGAGCGGAATTCTCTTAAAACCAGTCTACATGCCAGTGAGAAGAAGGTCTTGGAGCTCACCCGCCTACTTCACGAGGAAAAGACCCTCAACACCTACATAGCTCCAAAGAGGATGCGCATTGTATTTTGGGATTAAGTATTTTGTAATATTCCGCCCATGAGGCATTAATGTACTGAACAGATTATTTATTAATATAACGTGTGTTCCTTTTTTGTCTACAACGAATTTGAACTTTCGAACCCTTGAATGCATTGCATAAATAGCATATCATGCATCACGTGCATAACAGGTACCCTTTTTTACAGGTTGCTTAATCTTCTTCGCTGTTTATTTCAGCAATCATCATGTCTTCCGAGCCTACTACTGAACAAGCTATCAAGTCCCTCCAGGCCCAGAACGCCCAGTTCCAGGAATTGGTCATGAGCCTAGCCTAGGGTCAACAGGAATTGAAGACTCTGCTTTTGAAAAAGAAGAAGAAGAGGACTGTGTTATTCAATACCGGACGCAGATATAGGAATACACTGCAGAATGAGGCTGATATGGCTACTTCCTCTGTAGGGAAAGATAGTCCCCAAGGGGGAAGGGTTCCTAGTCCCGTGATCTCCGACAACGAGACAGATTACAATGATGAGCAGTACCCTCCTGCTGAGGATAGGTACAAACAGCTAGAGGACCGCCTAAGTGCTATGGAGATTCAACATGTGCCCGATTTGGATTTCGGAGATCTAGGTTTATCTTCTGGGGTGGTGATCCCGCACAAGTTCAAGGCACCTGCTTTTGCAAAGTACGACGGGGCTTCCTGTCCTAAGCTGCATCTCAGATTATATGTAAGGAAGATCTAACCTTACACTGCAGACAAGAACCTATGGATCCATTTCTTCCAGGATAGTCTTTCAGGGACTCAACTCGAATGGTTCTATCAGCTGGATGGAACCAGTATTCGAAACTGGGAGGACTTGGCTACTGCATTTTATAAGCAGTATCAGTACAATTCCGACCTCGCTCCTACGCGTACCCAACTCCAGGGTATGTCGCTAGGGACGGGCGAAGGTTTTAAGGAGTACGCGCAAAAGTGGAGAGACCTGGCTGGCAGGGTGCAGCCACCGTTGACTGACCGTGAACTCGTGGACATGTTCTTGGGGACCCTATCTGGTCCGTTCTTCAACCATCTGATTGGTAATTCTTCTGCAGGGTTTACAGACCTCATTCTGACTGGTGAGAGGATAGAAGCTGGTATCAAGTCTGGGAAGATACATAAAGGTGCCTCCTCGAGCACTGAAAAGAAGCCCTTCAAGAAAGAATCTAGTGCTGTTTATGGTCCAAGGAGACAAAACAAACCGGAACGCCGCCAAGCTGTTAACGCGGTGGTAATCTCAAAGCCTACTTCTGCTCCTCAGCAATACAACCAACCAAGAGGTGAGAGACCCAAAAGGCAGTACACTCGGCTCAATATGACCCTGTCTCAGATATTGCCGCAACTACTGTCAACCAATCTGGTAACTGTCAAAGAAGCTCCGAAGGTGGTAAACACAACATCTCCAAAGTACAACCCCAACGCCCGCTGCGCTTATCACTCTGACAGCCCGGGGCATACTACGGATGATTGTTGGGCTCTGAGGAATAAGGTTCAGGACCTTATTGATGCTAAAGAAATACAGTTCGAGACGCCTGAAAGGCCCAATGTTGTGACTGCTCCCATGCCCCAGCATGGAGTGAATGCTGTGGAAGAAGACCTGTATGTAGCCTCTGTGGATGAGATTGTTACTCCGTTATTGACTGTTAAAAGGAACCTGTTGCTAGCCGGTTTATTTCCGGGATGTAGTAAAGGTTGCCATCTGTGTTCTGTTTCACCTGCTGGTTGTGCTTTGTTGAAGTCAGGTATCCAGAGCCTGATGGATAATAAAGAGATCTTGTTCGAGAAGGTTGCTGTTCCTGCTACCCCTACTGAAGAAGTGTCCATTGTTACTATTTTCAACAACCCTCCTAAGGCTCCCTCAAAGAAGCCTGTCAAAATCATGTCCACTCAGAAGATTGCTCCTATCATCATCACTGTTCCGGGGCCCCTCCCCTATACATCCGACAAAGCTGTCCCGTGGCACTATGGGGCAGACGTTTATGTGCTTGGAGTTAAACAAGAGTTTGATACTAGTACTGGCGTCAGTAACATCACTGGGCCTGCTAAATTCACTCGTAGTGGTAGGTTGTTCTCACCAGATATTGCACCTCCAGCTATCCAGAGACCTATTATCATCACACCTGCAAGTGTGCCTACTCCCATTCCTGATCAAGTTCCTGTTTCTACCCCTGCTGCCGAGTCATCTGATACTCGGGGCAAAGGGATTGCTACTGATGTGCCTGCCCAGACGGAGGCACCGAAGACCGTCAATGTTGAAGCTTCCAAGCAAGAGATGGAAGAGATTCTTAAAATTATCAAGAAGAGTGATTTCAACGTAGTTGAGCAGCTGGGGCACACCCCATCTAAAATTTCTATTCTATCACTGTTGTTGTGTTCTGAGGCCCATGCCAAGGCCCTGATTACCTTCCTGAAGACGGCCCACGTGCCACAAGAGACGTCTGCTGACCAATTTACCGATTGTGTGGCCAACTTAACTGCTGATAATGGTTTGGGTTTCTCTGACGTCATTCTGACCGCCAAAGGAAAGAACCATAACGACGTCCTGCATGTCTCCATTGAATGCACGGGCACTACTCTTGCCCATGTGTTGGTAGACACCGGTTCTTCGTTTAACGTATTACCCAAGAAGGCCCTAGACAGGTTGGATTGTGAGGGTTTGGAGCTGAAGCCTAGTAACATTGTTGTCCGGGCCTTTGACGGGTCCAAAAGGATGGTACATGGTGAAGTTGACATTCCAATTAGGGTCGGTTCCCAGGTCTTTGATTCTACTTTCTATGTGATGGACATCCGACCATCCTATTCTTGCTTGCTGGGTCATCCTTGGATCCACAAGGCTGGAGCTGTGACCTCAACTCTACATCAGAAGCTTAAATACCCGGTCAGAGGGAAGATTGTTACAATGCAGGGGGAGGAAGAATATATGGTCAGCCACCTCAACTCGTTCCGGTACGTAGAGATGGATGGGGAGTTCATTGAGACCCCTTTTCAACACTTTGAAGAGGTGCCTCAGACACTGGCGTCAGCAGAGACTGTGACTGAAGAAGATTCTCCGTTGAAGATGGCCTCCTTAAAGGATGCCCGGGCTGTTATCGAGAAGGGTGAGTGTGCAAACTGGGGCCGACTTCCTGATTTCACTCCGAAGACTGACAAATTTGGTTTGGGTTTTCTATGCAGAATCTCAGAGGGCTGTTCGTAAGGCAAGGATTGGAAGACCTCCTGTGTTCATCACCAATCCGAGAGTAAATGCTATTGAAGATGACGTGGAGGAATCTGAATTCAACAACTGGATCTACCCAACGACCGACGGTGGACCAAACAACTGGACTGCGAAAGACTTCATACCTATTACTTTTGTCACTCAGTAATGAACTCCTTTGTTTTAAATTTGTAACGAACAATAATTTGAAACTTTATGGCCCGGTGTCTTACCCGGGGCACCGTGGCTTCATTTGTGAGGGCTTTTGTGTGCCACTTTCATATATCATTAATAAAAGCATTGGACGTTTTTTGCATTTCAAACCTTGCGCTCCTTGTCTTTCTTTATTATATATTGTAAAACAACTATATTTACACACACTCACCTATACAGGTTCTAATCCACTCTGGATCTCACTGGTAACGACACTGCTACTGCCAGTTATGACTTTGAAAATCCGATCAACTTAGCCGAAGACGAAGGTGAAGATGATTGTGAAGTGCCTAATGAGCTTGCAAGACTGTTACTCCAGGAAGAGAGGGCCATTCAGCCACATGAAGAGCCAGTGGAAACGGTAAATCTGGGTACCGAGACAGACAGAAAAGAAGTCAAGATTGGTGCCAATCTGGAGTCTAGTGTGAAACAACGGTTGATTCAGATGCTGCATGACTATGTGGAAATCTTCGCCTGGTCTTACGAAGACATGCCTGGGTTGGATGCCGACATTGTGGTTCATCACCTGCCTACCAAGGAAGAATGCCCTCCGGTAAAACAGAAGGTCCGCCGTATGCGTCCAGAGATGTCCGAGAAAATCAAGGCTGAGGTTATGAAACAATTTGATGCCGGGTTTCTAGCAGTGACATCTTACCCTCAGTGGGTTGCCAACGTGGTTCCAGTGCCGAAGAAGGATGGTAAGGTCCGAATGTGTGTTGATTACAGGGATTTGAACAGGGCAAGCCCTAAGGATGATTTCCCTCTGCCTCATATCGACGTTCTGGTTGACAACACTGCTCAGCATAAAGTATTCTCCTTCGTGGATGGCTTCTCCGGTTATAATCAGATCAAGATGGCTCCTGAAGACATGGAGAAGACCACTTTTGTTACTCAGTGGGGCACCTTTTGCTACAAGGTCATGCCTTTTGGGTTGAAAAATGCTGGGGCAACCTACCAACGTGCCATGGTTGCTTTGTTTCATGACATGATCCATCACGAGATCGAAGTATATGTCGATGATATGATTGCAAGGTCCCAAACTGAGGAGGAACACCTTGACCATCTACAGAAGCTGTTTGACCGTCTGAAGTTGTACAAGCTGAGGTTGAACCCGGACAAGTGCACCTTCGGGGTGAGATCTGGAAAACTACTAGGTTTCATCGTGAGCGACAAAGGTATTCAAGTGGACCCTGCCAAAGTGAAAGCCATACAAGAGATGCCAACTCCCAAGACAGAGAAAGAAATCAGAGGCTTTCTAGGACGTCTGAACTACATTGCCCGATTCATCTTGCACCTAACTGCTACTTGTGAACCAATCTTCAAGCTACTGAAGAAAGATCAAGTGGTACGTTGGAACGATGAATGCCAGGCCGCTTTCGAAAGAATCAAAGAGTATCTCCAAGAGCCACCCATTCTTATGCCACCGGTTGAAGGGAGACCTCTAATATTATACTTGACAGTACTTGACAGCTCAATGGGGTGTGTGCTGGGGCAGCATGACGAGTCTGGCCGAAAAGAGCACGCTATTTATTACCTTAGCAAAAAGTTTACCGACTATGAGACCCGATACTCACTGCTCGAGAAAACTTGTTGCGCTTTGGTATGGGCTGCTCGCCGGCTGAGACAGTATATGTTGACTCACACTACTCTATTGATTTCAAAAATGGATCCAATCAAGTACATCTTTGAAAATCCTGCTCTGTCCGGGAGAATAGCAAGATGGCAGATGATCTTGACGGAATATGACATCCAGTACACGACTCAAAAAGCAATCAAGGGGAGTGTATTGGTAGACCATTTGGCACACCAGGCAGTGGATGACTACTAGTCCATGAACTTTGAATTTCCAGACGAGGATATCATGGTAGTAACTGATTGTGAAGTACCTGGACCGGATGAAGGACCTGAGGAAGGATCCCGATGGTCTATGCACTTTGATGGAGCCTCAAACGATTTGGGTAACGGTATTGGCGCTGTAATCATCTCCCCAAAAGGCACTCATACTCCACTTACTGCCCGACTATGTTTCAACTGCACCAACAACATGGCGGAGTATGAAGCGTGTATCATGGGTCTTCGAGCTGCAATTGACTTAAGGATCAAGTTTCTGAGTGTCTTTGGAGATTCTGCTCTCGTGATCAGTCAGATCAAAGGCGAGTGGGATACGAAACACCCAAATCTTATTCCTTACAAGGAGTATGTACTGACATTGATACCCCATTTCAAAGAGATAACTTTTGAACACTTCCCAAGAGAGGAGAATCAGTTGGCGGACGCGCTGGCTACGATGTCTTCTATGTTCAAAGTCAAATGGGACAACGAGGCTCCCCGGATCATTATTTGGAAATTGGATGAACCTGCACACTGCTGTGATCTTGAGACCGAAGAGGTAACAGAAAAACCTTGGTATCATGAAGTGAAGAGGTACTTGGAAACTCAAGAATACCCCGAGGGTGCATCTGTCATTGACAAGAAGTTCCTGAGAAGGTTCGCGGCTAAGTTCTTCCTCAGCAACAACATTCTCTATAAACGAAACCATGATTCAACCTTACTGCGTTGTGTAGATAAGACTGAAGCAGAAAGGATCATGGCAGAGCTGCATGAAGGTACCTTCGGAACTCATTCCAGTGGACATACCATGGCAAAGAAAATCCTTCGGGCAGGATATTTCTGGTCCACAATGGAAGCTGACTGTTACCAACATTCTCGGACATGTCACAAGTGCCAGATCTATGCTGATAAGGTGCACGTTCCTCCAGTTCCTCTGAACGTCTTGACAGCACCTTGGCCTTTTGCAATGTGGGGCATTGATATGATCGGCGAGATCAGACCTACGGCATCCAACGGGCATCGCTTCATCCTGGTAGCGATCGACTACTTTACAAAGTGGGTTGAAGCAGCTTCCTATGCTACCGTAACCAAGAACGTTGTGGCACAGTTCATTCGGCACAACCTGATCTGTCCATACGGCGTCCCGGAAAGGATCATTACGGATAATGGTACCAATATTAACAATAAGATGATCACTGAGCTCTACGAGCAATTCAAGATACAACACCACAACTATTCTCCTTACCGACCGAAGATGAACGGGGCTGTAGAAGTGGCGAATAAGAATATTAAGAAGATTGTGCAGAAGATGACAGTGACCTACAAAGATTGGCATGAGATGTTACCGTTTGCTCTTCATGGTTACCGTACCTCAGCAAGGACGTCAACAGGGGCAACACCCTTTTCCTTGGTCTATGGCATGGAGGCGGTCTTGCCTATTGAAGTCTAGATACCCTCTCTCCGGATATTGAAAGATGCAGGTTTGAGCGAAGATGACTGGATCCAAACTCGACTTGATCAATTAAATCTAATCGATGAAAAGAGACTCACCGCTATTTGTCATGGTCAAACGTACCAAAAACGGATGATCAGGGCATTTAACAAGAAAGTCAGACAACAAGAGTATCAAGTCGGAGACCTGGTAATCAAGCACATCATTCTTCCTCAAAGTGACCCCAGGGGAAAATGGACCCTACGTACGAAGGGCCATTTGTGGTTAAACATATCTTCTCAGGAGGAGCTATGATTCTAACCACCATGGATGGTGACGACCTTCCTCACCCCGTCAATGCAGACATAGTAAAAAGATACTACGCATGAATTAAAGACTCGCTAGGTTGACACACCTAGGCAAAAATAAGGGCTTCCCGGTGAACCAAAAGGGTTCGGGCAAAAATAAGGGATGAAATGAAAAAATCTGTACACCCGGCAAGTCGAAAACCTGAAAAGGCGGCTTGGGCAAAAATGGGTATCCCGGTGGACTGAAAACCCGAAAGGGCGATCCAGGCAAAAATTAGGGATAAGCGTAATACTATGTCTCATTGGATCACCCTGCATCCAGACTTCAGTATCAACCGTCAGGCTTACACGGCACCAATCGATCAGCTTCATCATCAACTAAGCAGCAAAGTGATGAGACGCTTGAAGACATAAAGGCGATAACAGAGTTGGAACCCAGTGGGATTGTTCACATAGCTGTTTTGTTTTCCTTTTCACAAAATGTATAAACTCTGTTGTTCGGCGGCGTTCTCTTATTAGGAAGTCAGCCTCTTGTACACAAAACGCCTATTTACAGGCAAATTCCAAAAATCAATACAAGCTCATTTTTCAGACAAATTGCCAATTGTTTTTCCTTTATCTGTTTTGTTTTGCAAAGAACGTCCAATGTTCATTTTTGATATATGCATTTGACATTAATTGCTAACTCATAAATATTTGCATACGAGACAAAGGACTAATTACGGGTGATATCAGAAACAGGGGCAATAAGAATTATCTAAGTGATATAGTTGCTCTGTCCACCAAGGTACTAAGGTAGGTTCGGCTGAAGAATTTGACCAAGATACCTTCACTCCCCTCCAGAGTAAGACAAGATTCATCCATACTCTCCCCAAGCAGAGTTGGTCTCCCATCAGCCCGAAAGGCACAGTATCCCTAGCCAGTCAGCAACACTCTCCCCAAGCAGAGTTAGCCTACTGTCAGCCCTAAGGAAGTTGGATATCCCCAGCAAATCTTAACATTCCCCAGCCGAGTATACAGATGTTCCTAAGCAAGCATCCCCGACAGTCTTAATATTCCTCGACGAAAATATAAGATTGTTCCCCGGCGGAATACCAGACACCCCAGTGGAGCCATTCCCCAGTGCAGTCCAAAAAGCTTCCCCAGGAGAGTTGAACTATCTCCCTAGTAGATTCTGGAAGCTTATCCCCAGTAGATTCTGGAAGCTTATCCCCAGTAGAGTCTGGAAGCCAATCACTGGCAGAGTACATGCATCTCTCCCCGGCCATATTCAAAAGGTTATTCCCCACCATAGCCTATAACTGGGTTATCCTCAGCTAATTACCACGGAAAGATCGTCCTCGGCGAAGTTCTTCCTACCCCCCAGCGGAGTTCATCAAATCTTCCAACAGAGCTTATCAACGGAATCCCCAGCGGAGTTATCATCAAAACCTCAGCAAAGTATCTCTTCCCACAGAGTAATTCCCCGCAGAATAATCTCTTCACCAAGTTTATCCCCCAACAGAGTCATCTTCTCCTACCGGTTTATTCTTGCAATAGTCATCCCCAGTGGAAACGAAGAACTCTACTCTTCAACATCAACCCAGGATTTAACTTCCTGGCATTCGTCAAGGATTTATTTTCCTAGACGAAGATACATTCATAAACATCACATTTCATACATCCTGCTTACATACATGATAAAGTGCATACGACACGATCTCGTTTTGAGAACATCATGACATCATGCATTTCATACATCATGACATTGTATACAACTAATGTTTTGCCTTTTCAGGAAAAGGTCAATCAAAAGACGATTACCATCAACTTTTGAAGTTCCATATTTGATACCTTTATCTAGCCAGGGTATATCTGTGAGCGATTGATTGTAGATTCGATACTTGTATCTAGCCAGGGCATATCTGCATGAAGAGTTTAGAGATTCGATACCTGTATCCAGCCAGGGCATATCTGTAGACGACTAATTCCAGATTCAATACCTGTATCTAGCCAGGGCATATCTGTGAGCGATTGATTGTAGATTCGATACCTGTATCTAGCCAGGGCATATTTGTGAGCGATTGTTTGTAGATTCAATACCTGTATCCAGCCAGGGAATATCTGTAAGCGATTGATTAGAGGTCTACGCCTGTATCCATCCAGGAAAGCTATCTCTACCAACCTTTTGAAGTTCCAGATTCGATACCTGTATCTAGCCAGGGCATATTTGTGAGTGATTGATTATAGATTCGATACCTGTATCCAGCCAGGGCATATCTGCATGAAGAGTTTAGAGATTCGATACCTGTATCCAGCCAGGGCATATCTATAGACGACTAATTCCAGATTCGATACCTGTATCTAGCCAGGGCATATATGTGAGTGATTGATTGTAGATTCGATACCTGTATCCAGCCAGGGCATATCTGCATGAAGAGTTTAGATATTCGATGCCTGTATCCAGCCAGGGCATATCTGTAGACGACTAATTCCAGATTCGATACCTGTATCTAGCCAGGGTATATCTGTGAGCGATTGATTGTAGATTCGATACCTGTATCTAGCCAGGGCATATCTGCATGAAGAGTTTAGAGATTCGATACCTGTATCCAGCCAGGGCATATCTGTGGACGACTAATTCCGGATTCGATACCTGTATCTAGCCAGGGCATATCTGTGGATGACTAACTCCGGATTCGATACCTGTATCTAGCCAGGGCATATCTGTGAGCGATTGTTTGTAGATTCGATACCTGTATCCAGCCAGGGCATATCTGTAAGCGACTGCTTAGAGGTCTACGCCTGTATCCAGCTAGGAAAGCTATCTCTACCAACCTTTTGAAGTTCCAGATTCGATACCTGTATCTAGCCAGGGCATATCTGTGAGCGATTGATTGTAGATTCGATACCTGTATCTAGCTAGGGCATATCTGCATGAAGAGTTTGAAGATCAACACCTGTAACAGGCCAGGAAACTATCTTTCTTTCTCAAGTACGCAAGTTCTCTCTAAGGAATCTCTTACGCGATCGACACCCCTAGATGGCATCTTTAAGCCCATCTCCACAACTATCCATTACATCTCCAAATGGAATCTATAAGCCTATTCCCGACAAGATTCTATTACGTCTCCAAATGGCATCTATAAGCCCATCCTCCTATCCACCATATCTCCAAATGGCATCTGTAAGCCCATTCCCGACATCACATTGCTGATATTCTACTATGCGAGTGCAAATTTCTGGGCACTTTAGTGTTCAATCATCTTCCACCTTCGGATCACGAAAGGCACGCAAGCCAATCTACATCCTCAGGTCTAAGAAGATTGAACAGGGGCAACTGTTGTACCCCAAAATTTGCCCTCCCATATTCTTCAAGATTTGTCTTCAAATGGTTCAAGACTGCTCAAGGATTGCACAGTCCAAATGCCTCCTAAGCCAGTCAAAATTAGGGTTTTGGTTTCCTCAGGGAATTTGAGGTTTTCAATGGCTCAATCAAGTCCCATAGGCCCATATATATTGTCAAGCATCTACATGTCAAGTTTCAAGGTTCACAATGCCAATTTGCACAGTCAAAAGCCCTATTTGATTCACAATCAACTGCAGGGGTAAAATGGTCATTTGGCAGTCAAAAGTCAAAATTTTTGGTCAACATCTTATTTTAAGCTCACAATCATCATTTGATCAAGTCTTGATCATGATTCCTCATGCATGGCTCAAAAATCATCCAAGATGCAAAAGTTACTATTTTTGGACAGTTGAAAAGTCAACTGTATCTTGACCAGGGCATAACTTTTTCATGGTTCATCAGAAAAATCCCATCCAATGCTTATTTTGAAGGGGATGACATTTCCTACAACTCATCTTCACATTCCAAGTCCAATAAATGCTCTCATAAAAAGTTATCAATTTCTACATTATAGGTCAATTTCAAAAGTCAACAAAAATGTACTTTAAGTCAAAGACCATAACTTGAGATTGGTAAATCCAAATGACATGAGACCAAAGTAATTGGTTAGAGGACTTCAAGACATTTCCAAAATGTCCAAGAACATGTTCATATGATCAAAATTGAGCAAGATATGCATTGGAGAAGTTGGGAAATTTTCATGAATTTACAAAAGTCAACTATCCTTAAAACTTCAATTTTTGACAAAAGGGCCCACTTTCTTCCACTTGATTCAGCCTTGTCATGCCACACACGTGTCCCATGATTAATTTCAGGATCAAACATTTATTTTTCCATTTTATTTAATTTTTATTGATTTAATTCATTTTAAATCCATAATAATTCAAATAAAATCTAAAAATCAATGGAATAGTATCTTTGTGATTTGAATAGCTTCTATATGTCATATGCCAGCTAACCAATTCGTGCTAAGCCTTTTTTGTGCATAAAATCTTAGATTTGAACCAAATATGGAAAGGTCTTCAATGGTGGTCAACCAAATCTCCAAACTTCAATATACAAAGATACAAGCCCAAATTTTGACCTAGACTGGTTGCCATATACATATGCAAGGAGGCTAAACCTAATTCACGACCTAGACATTGCTAAAACGGCCAAGGCAAAACTGAAAAATTGTTGGAAAAGTGGGAGATCAAGAATATGGTTGCAGGCGTTTTTAGACCAAAATAAGAACGTGTCCTTCTTCCTTGCTAGCCACTGAAGCTAAGACGACCATTACCACGTCCAAAGACCACCTACAAAGCACTGTAAGTTCTCACAAACTCGCCCCTGAACACGAAATCTAAGCTCTCTATTCTTGCATTTTTTCTCAAAAACGTTAGCATATTCATACTCCTTGCTTGATTTCTAACGTAACTGTAATAGCCAATTTTGTTTTTAGGCCCTGAATGGTGATGCCCGATTCTAGGGTTCATGTTCTTGTATTTTAGGTATTTTTGGTACAGGGCGAATTGGACCCAATAATGGGGATAGAGATGATCAGGGGACCAAGACGAATATGCCCATGGTCTCAGGTGGCATTTTCATGGCCTGAGGTCAATTTTTGAATCAATCTACGAAACCTCCTGCGGATAAAAATCCGCCGGTAACTTAACCAGGATATTAGTGAAGAAGACGATGATGTGTCTTCCTATCACTGGCCCATTCAAATCAAAAACTCGCGCATTTTTTTTATTGCCAGGATATCACTTTTATTATATATAATATTAATTGCTTATTGTTATGATGAATGAAACGTGTTAGCTGAGTGGTTGGGAAGGCATGCATATGTTCATTGGGACCTGGGTTCGAATCCCAGGTCCCCCAAAATCTTTGTGCTATTTTGTTTCAGGGAATTATGTGCAATACTCCAAGCGAGTCTCACCATACGCCTCATCCAGATGCACGCCAAGTGGCCACAGCCACAAATCCAGTGGTCATAAGATGATCCACACCATACTCCAAGTCAAAGCTGCGCGTGTACAATTCTCCAAAGTCAAACGTGGCTGGAGAATAATGGGCTTCAGATTCCAGAACACACCTCCATCAGGGCCCAACCCCCCCCCCCCCCCCCTTGGGTTTGCATTTTATTTTTTATTTTCTCTCATTCATTTGCTTTATTTTTATTGTTTTTTTTAATTAATTACTAACCAGCAAATTAATTAACATTTTCATAATAAATTCAGAATGCGTAAATAAAATAATTTTTTTATTAATTAAATTTAATCATTATTTTTGTAAATAAATACTAATAAATTGATTTAGTTTAATTAGGGTTATTATTGAATACTTTTGCAATAAATAAAATGGATTAGAATTAGGTTTTTTCTCTTGGCAACTTTTAATTTCTTTTATTTTATTTTTATTTTCATTAAAAACATAAAAAACTCAAAAATACTTTTTTTCTTGTAATTAATTAATTAATTAGTTATTAGGCTTTATTTTAATTAAATGCAAAAAAAGGACAAATTTCTTTCTTTTCTAAAAAAAGGTCAAAACCCTAAGGACGTCCCGATTCAATTTCTTCGCGCATATTTATTTTGATCATATTGATGTATCTGCTCAGGGAATGTAATAGATAATTAGGACTTTATCGCTTTCTTTAATTTCTCGTATTTATTTTCCAAAGGGTTATGTTTTTGGCGATGTAAAACCCGACGCCTTGTAATAGCGTAGATTCACTTTCCGCACTTTATTTTCCACAATTATTAAACTGTTAATTCTGTATGACAAGACTTGTATGAAAAATAAAACCAACTCGTAGCTCACCATAACCCTGTTCAAAGATAATATTAAACTGAAACAATACACATGCACATGCCACTCCTAGGGTACGCCTCACTTGGTTGCCTCGAGGTGGTCGTCAAGTATAGGGTGTTTTAGAGGTCGCCCTCCTGTCTAAAGATCCAGTTGCCTCGAAACGGTTGCCTCGGATAAAAAGGATCTAGGACATTAGGGTTACCGCTAAGGCATCCTACTATTGCTTTGGTGACCATATTGTCCCTATAATCGAATTGACCCGAATAACTCCAACGACGGTGCTACCTACTTCTCAATAGTGGGATAGTACTGTCTAAAAGGACTCTTACACAGCTTAATTCCTTAGAGTAGGTAGATTTCTCATGGGTACTTGCTCTTTCAAAAAACAAAAACAATACTTTTCGCACCTACACTTTCAAAAAGTTTTCAAACAAATACTTCATACACTCTTGAGGACTGATACAAGAGTTACCTAGAAGTTTTTCAAACTAAACTTTTTTCAAAATCCACAAACACAAGAAAAGCAAACAATTTTTGAAAACATAGTGAGCAAGTACCTAAGAGCCCGTGGATAACCACGGATAGAAAGGGTGCTAACACCTTCCCTTTCTATAAATCTACCTCCCGAACCGAGAAACATCTCGAAAAGGAATTTTGCTGTGCTTTTGTCCTTTCCTTGTTGGAGAAAATAAAAGACGGTGGCGACTCTTGCTTACCACGACATTTCGCGAACCAGCTTTAAAACAGTCAGTTCTATTTCCACCGATCACAGGTCCAAACGAGAGCTATTCAGTTCAAGATGTTGTATTCCTGGGAAACACTTATGCCTGATTTGTTTGTGAAGACCACTCCTCCCTTATTGGATGATGTGGAAGAGCTACAACTTGCTTTGGTCAGGATGCAGCAGGAAAAGGATGATTGGAAGAATAAGTGCCAAACTTTAGAGATTTCCTATAGAGAAGACTTGAAGGAGAGAGACGAATTGATTGAGATCCTTGAGAGTCAGGATGTAGAGATGATGGAAAGGCAAGGGGATTTATTTTCTCCTAAGCCTCAGTCAGTTGATAGTTGCTCGCTTCTTAATTCAGGTAATTGGAAGGAAGTTGCCACCAGATATGCTGAAGAAAACCAAAGGTTGAAGGCTCAGATTACCAGGCTTACAGGGAAGCGCCAGCGTATAAAGTGATCTTCATCAGCTTTACTTCCTAGAGTTTTAGACTTTATTTTCATCTTGTACTTGGGATTGTTGAAACTTGTAACCTATTTTGAAGTTATTATAATAATTTTTTTTTTAGTATTTCAAATGTGTTATTACTTTGATATTTGAAAAGTGTCTATAAATCTTTAAGTCCCTTGAAATATTAATAATAAAAGTAAATCATGTGTACCACATATCATGCATCATATCGAACAGATTTCTTGCATTTGTTATGCATATCCAGGTGTCATACCAAGCTTCTTTACTTCATTCAGCAAGCAGACTCACCACTACAACACTCGAGCTAATTTTAGAAGGAAGATGGACAACTTAGAACAAGAGAATCGCGAGCTGCGCGAGGAGGTTTCTGCTTTGAAGGCCGGCATGGACAATCTTACTGCTCTGATGGAATCTCTTGTGGCTGCTCAGAATAAGCCACCGAGTGTTCAACCTCAACCAACAAGGGCTACTGTTGAAGCTCTGACTGTCCCTGTGTCTGCTACCCCAGCTGTTGTTCAAAATCGCATGCCTCAAGGTTATCCATGGGGAATGCCAGAGAACTTTGCGCCTGAAAGTTTCAATCTTGGTCCTAAAGAAGCTCCAGTTGTTCAGACTAATGTTACTCCTGCACCTCCTGTGGTGCATGCTGCTCCTGCTGCATCTCCTTCAGTGAATATGGTCCCATTTGCTAATGATGATATGTGTCGTCCTTTTCCTCCACCAAGTGAAGACTTGGGTCTTTATGATAGAATGGATGATTTTCAAGAACAGTTTGACAAGATGCAGAGGGAGATAAAGGCCCTCAGGGGAAAAGAGTTATTCGGGCAGAACATGAATGAATTATGCTTGGTCCCAAATGTTAAGATACCTGCAAAGTTTAAGGTCCCGGAGTTGAAAAGTACAAGGGCAACAGTTGCCCCCGTGCTCATATGGTGATGTATGTAAGGAGAATGTCTACCCATACTGATGATCAGCGTCTGCTGATTCACTTTTTTCAGGATAGTTTGACCGGTGGTGCACTGAAGTGGTATATGAGTTTAGACAATGTCAACATCTATAATTTCAATGACTTGGGAGAAGAGTTTATCAGACAATACAAATCCAACATGGACATGGTGCCTGGCCGTGATCAACTCAAGGCCATGGTTCAGAAAGACAGGGAATCATTCAAAGAATATGCACAAAGATGGCGTAAGGTAGCCATCCAAGTGATTCCTCCCATGGAAGAGAAGGAGATGACTAATATTTTCTTGAAGACTCTGGGTGCTTTCTACTATGAAAGGATGGTAGCGAGTCCAAGTGACTTTATGAAATGGTAGGCTGGGTATCCGTTTAGAAGAGGCTGTAAGAGAGGACCGTTTAACAAAGAGTGAAGGTTCTGGAAGTGCGAAGAAGCTATCTTATGGGTTTACCAAAAATAAGGAAGGAGATACAAATGCTGTTATGCAAGAGAGGAGAGTTAATCCTCCTAGAAGAAATTATCAGCATCATCAGCAAGTTGTCACAGTCACTCCGGTTGTTGGTGTAGCTCCAACCACTGTTGCTTATCAGAGACCATCCCAACAGGGGAATCAAGGGTATAATCAGAGAAGGGAGAGTTATTATCCTATCCCTATGAGTTATATAGAGTTACTCCCAGCGTTAATTCAGAAGAAGTTGGTTCAGACCCGACCACCTCCCGATGTACCATCGCCGTTGCCTTGGTATTACAAAGCAGACCAAACATGTGCTTTCCATCAGGAGCACCAGGGTATAATGTTGAGAATTGCTATCCTTTGAAGACTGAGGTACATAAATTGGTGAAGTCCAGTATTCTATCTTTCAAAGATGTGGGCCCTAATGTGAAAGACAATCCTCTACCCAAACATGGAGGAGCAAACACTGTGAATATGGTGGCCAGTTGTCCTGGTGACTTCCAGTTTTTTGATGTTAATCTGGTTAGGGGATATTTGGTAAAAATGCACGCAGACCTCTGTGAATTTAGCTACTATACGCATGACCATGCCGGTTTTTCTATCTGCAGTACAAACATACAGGGATGCGATAAGATAAAGGCTGATTTGTAGGAGATGATGGATGAGGGCCTCATCCACATAATCAGGCCTAGGGAAGAGTATGAAGAGGAAGTGGACATGGTTTCTAGATGTCCTGGAGAGTTCAGAATTTTTGATGTGGAGTATATGAATGAGGACCTTGTGCAATTGCACGCTACTTTCTGCCACATGGTTGGTCAGGTGGAACATTAATATGGATCTTGCCGGGTTTGCTACCAGGACTCCCGAGGATGTTTAATCGTGAGGAAAGGTGTTCAGTTGTTGTTAGATAATGGAACCATTAAGGTTACAGGTCAAAGGGATGATTATCATGAAGTTGATATGATTGAGGTTTGTTTGGATGAAGAAGAGTCAGATGATGAGTATGCCTATGCAGATGCGTATTTATCCTCAGATGAGGATTTATTTTCTAGAGATGACTCCATAATGACTGATTATGTTGAAGAAGGGGTAAACATCATCGTGCCTTGTTTTGGTGCACCCGCCCATTTTGAAGTTGAGTATCATAGCAAGCCGACTATTACTCCATTGTTGATTAGTTTGTCGGGCCCTGTCCCCTAGCCGATGCCTGATGTTGGAAATATTTCCGAGACTAGCAGAGTGACCCGCAATGGTCGTATATTTGCACCAGTTGTTCATGGAGATGTTAGTGCTGGAAAGAAAATTGTTGAGAATGTTGAACCCAAGAAGGAAGTGGGTGAATCTAGTGGAACTACGCTAGAAAATGATGTGGATGATATTTTGAAGATAATTAAGATGAGTGACTACAGAATTGTAGATCAGCTACTGCAGACTCCTTCAAAAATATCTATCTTGGCTTTATTGATGAATTCCTCTGCTCACATAGAATCTTTGATGAGGGTATTGGACCAAGCTTTTGTGGAAAGTGACATGCCTATAGACCAATTCAGCAGTGTAGTGGGGAACATTACGTCATGTGATAACCTGAGTTTCTACGACAATGAACTGCTAGATGAAGGAAGGAATCACAACCTGAACCTCCACATCTCTATAAACTGCAAGAATGATTCACTATCATGTGCTGATTGATAATGGATCCACATTGAACATCATACCAAGAAGCACGCTTATGAAGTTGAAATATCAAGGAACACCCATGCGCCCAAGTGGCATTATTGTGAAAGCGTTTGATGGATCAAGGAAATCTGTTATTGGTGAAGTGCACTTGCCTATTCATATAGGCCCACATTTGTTGTAGATTACTTTCCAGGTTATGGATATTGTACCTGCTTATAGCTGCTTGCTAGGAAGGCTGTGGATACATGAGGCAGGGGCTGTAACTTCGTATTTACACCAAAAGCTGAAGTTTGTACGTGAAGGAAAAGTGGTAATTATAAATGGAGAACAAGCATTATTGATATCTCACCTATCCTCTTTCAGCATTGTGGAGGCGGATGAAGCTTCTGTTGGAACTCAGTTCCAAGCTTTATCCATTGATAACATAAGGGGAAATGAGAATTCCATGGTTTCGCTTAAGGATGCGCAACAGGTTGTGCATAATGGTCATAGTGAAGTATGGCGACAAATTATGGATCCACCTGTAAATAAGAACATAGCTGGCTTGGGGTTCTTTGTGAAGAATGATAAAGGTAAGAGCATGAAGCCGAAGTTTACTGCAGCCAAGTATCAAGATATCTTCCGTAGCGGGGGTTATCTTCATCCAACTGTCTTCGGGATTAATGCCATTATGGAAGATGAAACAAAGCCATAAATGCCAAATTATGTGATGCACAGAGTTAAGGTTCAGAACTGGATCACCATTGATGTTCCCTCTTGCATACATGTTTCAAAGTAATTTGTTTTGTCAATCTTTTTGAAAAGCTTTCACTCTGCCGAAGGTGAAAGTATTAATATTGTAAGGGCTTATCTGTTTGCTATGACTTTTAAAATCAATAATAAAGTTGTCTTTGTTTCCCCAAATTATGTTTTTTATTTATTTATTTTTATTTTATTTTTGCTTTTTCTTGGAAAATGGTAATCAGAAAAAACCTTTCAAAATAAATAATAACTGAAATTCAATCTGCATGATCACTTGTTATATGTGTCAGTTTCTAAAAACAATCATAAATCATATGTGCAGATTATTTAAAAAACCCATTGAGTACAATGACCCTGCACCCTCTCCCAACTTTGAATGTCCCGTGTATGGGGCCAAAGAAGAATACTATGATGAGATTCCGAAAGAGGTCTCACGGCTGCTTGAGTGAGAGGAGAATTCCATTCATCCATATAAAGAGCCATTGGAAGTAATCAATTTGGGTTTAGAAGAAGATCCGAAAGAAGTCAAGATTGGAGCATTACTGCATCCTGATATGAAGAGCAGGTTGACTGATATGTTGAGAGAGTATGTGGATATTTTTTCTTGGTCTTACCAAGATATGCCTCGTCTAGATATAGATATTGTAGAGCACCGTTTTCCGTTGAAGCCAGAGTGTTCGCCAATCAAACAGAAGTTGAGAAGAACTCACTCGGATATGGCAGTGAAGATCAAAGAGGAAGTTCTAAAGTCGATTAATGCCGGTTTTCTTGTGACATCAGTGTACCCTCAATGGATTTCCAATATTGTCCCAGTACCGAAGAAAGACGGAAAAGTTCGCATGTGCGTAAATTACAGAGATCTAAATAAATCTAGTCCAAAAGATGATTTTCCATTGCCACATATTGATATGTTAGTGGATAGCACAACAAAATTCAAAGTTTTCTCATTCATGGACGGATTTTCCGGGTATAATCAAATAAGAATGGCTCTAGAGGACATGGAAAAAACAACGTTTATCATACCCTGGGGGACATTCTGTTACAGAGTGATGCCCTTCGGGTTGAAGAACGCTGGTGCAACGTACCAGAGGGCTATGATAACCCTATTCCATGACCTGATGCATAAGGAAATTGAGGTATATGTCGATGATATGATTGCTAAATCCCAGACTGAAGAAGGGCATGTAGAAGATTTGTTGAAGTTGTTTCAGCATTTGAGAAAGTATCGTCTCCGCTTGAATCCAAATAAATGTACCTTTAGTGTTCGATCAGGGAAATTGTTGGGTTTCATTGTTAGCCAAAAAGGAATTCAAGTTGACCCGGATAAAGTCAAAGCAATTCAAGAGATTCCAATGCCGAGAACTGAAAAGCAAGTCAGAGGGTTCCTCAGGCGTTTGAATTATATTTTCAGATTCATTTCTCATATGACTGCAACGTGTGAGCCAATCTTTAAGTTGTTAAAGAAAGATCAAGGTCGTGTGTGGACATATGACTGCCAAAGGGCATTTGAAAGTATTAAAGAATATCTGCTCGAACCTCCTATCTTGCTCCCTCCTGTTGAAGGAAGACCATTGATTATGTATCTGACAGTGTTAGATGATTCCATGGGCTATATTCTGGGACAACAAGATGAAACATGGAAGAAAGAGTATGCCATTTATTATCTCAGTAAAAAGTTTACTGATTGTGAGTCGCGGTATTCCATGCTGGAGAAGACATGTTGTGCTCTGGCCTAGGCGGAAAAATGTTTGCGGCAGTATATGTTGAATCACACTACTTGGTTGATCTCCAAAATGGGTCCAATCAAGTACATTTTTGAAAAGCCTTCTGTTGTACCCCAAAATTTTCCCTCCCATATTTCTCAACACATGGCAAGTGAGGTCCCCAAATTGCTCAAGGAAGTTCAAGAGTTGACTAGACAAACTCTCTCTTAAGGCAGCATACCTCAAATTAGGGTTTCCATCTTCATCAAGATATGTGAACCACAAAGGACTCAAATGCTCACAATTTTCCTAATATGTTCTCAAGATCATCCATGTTAAGTTTCAAGCCTTGCAGAAGAAGTTTGCTCAGTCAATTGCTCAAATGCCTAAAAATTAACTGTACTAGGTCAAAAGTCAATTGTGGCCTACATAAAATCAAACTTCAATATTTTTGGTCAACTTCCTCATTTTTAAGTATTATCCATCTTTTTATCAAGGGTTGATCTTGATTCCTCAAGGATTGCTCACAATTCATCAAAACCCAAAAGTTGATAAATTAAGGTTTTATAGGAAAAGTCAACTCAACTTTGACCAAGCATATCTTTCTCATACCTTATCAGAAATGACCCATCCAAAACTAATTTTGAAGAGGATTCAATTCCCTACAATTCATCTTCAGGTCCCAAGTCCAGAATATGCACTCACAAAAAGATATGAATTTTGACATTATAGGTCCTTTTTGGAAAGTCAACAAAAACACCTTTTGGGTCAAAGCGTCATACATAAACATGTAAGACTCAATTGAGATGAGAGAAAAAGGGTTGTTTAGAGGACATCCTAAGCTTTCTAAAAAGTCCAAGAACACCTCTCTAGGATCAAAATTGAGAGAGTTATGCATTGGCCAAGTTGACCATTTTTGCAAAATTGCCAAAAGTCAAATGTGCTCAAATTTGCATTTTTTGCTAAATGGGCCTAACTTTTTATGCTTGCACCTCAATTATAATGTGATCCATGAATCAAATGTTCACTCACCCATTATGTGCTTTATTTTTCAATTTATTTTGATTTTTCATTAATTAAAACGTGAATTAAATCAAATAAATGATGAAAATTAACAAAGATATGATTTGATTTGTTTTTTGGATAGATTGGCAATCAAGATATGCTGAGTTAACAAGAGCAAATCGAATCATGGGAAATTGATACAAGAAAGGCATGATTTGGATCAAAATAGCAACATATCATATAGCTTGCAAATAAAATCAAATCTTGGATAAATGCAAAGATTTAGTCCAAGTTTGTTAACCTAATTCACTCTAGGTTATATAATGAAGAATTCCAGATCAAAAAACAAGGGTTAGAGGTCGTGAGAGGCATAGAACAAAACTCAAAAAAGTTGGCAAAAGTATGAATTGGTTTTCACTCCACAGGCCCTTTCAAGTCATCCTAGCTATCCCAATCCATTGCTAGACGTCCCAGCAAGCTGTCCCAATCATTTGCAAGGCCTGAAACACCCAGAAACACGCGCTACACCTCACACGGTTTGACATAATTTTCCAATTCGATTATCATAATTCTTGCATCATTAACACTTTTGATTGTTATATTCGTGTTTGTCATCATGTTTGCAAGCTAACCATGTCATTTAATTGCGTTTTTGATGCCTGTACACGATGTTACCATTGCTAGGGTTTCTGAGTTATTTTTAGGGTCTTTTTGTACAGGAAAAATTAGGCCTTGAATCAGGTACCATGATGCTCGTGAGGATGAGACGAGTTGATTGGTACCATTACCTTTCATTTATCTTGCGTGTACAACATTTTTGAAATGTGCAGGGTTATACCTACAGTGGACGTCTGTAGGTAAAAGTCTCTTTTTCTAAAACGACCGTCCAAGGAAGAAGACGCTTGCGTGTCAGCCAACCATTGGGATATTTGAAAATCGCGCGCTTTGGAATCACCCCTTTTAATTTTCTTATATTATATTTCATTGTTATTGTAATTACAACTAACCATCATAGCTCAGCTGGCAGCGTGGCATTGGATTTAAGCGTGAGGACCTGGGTTCGATCCCAGGTCCCAACATTTTCTTTATTTTCCTTTCTATCAACAGATCCAGTGCCTCACAATCTCAAGCGCCTTCCATACAACCTCAACATCCAACCATTTGATGCGCTCTTACCAAGATCCAACGCCTACCATGAGAGGACCATGATACACCTCAAAGTCAACACTGCACAAGATCAAGCGTGGTCAACCAGGCTTGGAGTATTTGGGCCAAAGAATTCAGATATTCACCCCCTCTTTCAGCAACACTAACAAGCCCAATTCTCAATTTCTTTTCTTATTTTTTATTTTTTATTTTAATTTGTTTAATTATTTTATTTTTTTAAAAACCAGTTTTAATTAAATCATAAAAAATCAAAAAAGGTCATAAAAAAATTAGATTTAGTTGTTTTCTTATTAAATTAAAATTTTGTTAATTAATTAGATTAATATTTAAATTAGGGTAACTTTAATTTGTTTTTTTTCACAATTAAAATTAAATTAGAAAATTAGGTTAACTCTTGATTTAATTTTTTTATTTTTTCTCAAATAAAACAAAAATACAAAAATATGTTGTTTAGAATTAATTAATTTATTTTAAAAATTTAACATTAATTAGAACTTAGGATTTTCTTTTAATTTAATTCTCCGTTATTTTCTCAAATAACAAAACATGACAAAAAAATATTTTTCTTTAATCAATCCCAAGTAGGATTAGTCAAAGGGTCAAAACCCTAATCGCCTCGCATTTAATTCGCCGCGTGCTTGTTAATTATTTTGCCATTATTTTGTAATTGTTCAGGGTTTGTAATAGTTAACTTAGGGTTTTTATTTACTGTTAAAATCCCCAATTTTTAGTTATGTAAATAATCCCCCTCCCCGAAGCCTTGTAATAGCTAGGTTTATTTTCTCACATTTTTAATTCCAGCAAATATTTAACTGTCTAGATTTATGCTAATAGGATTGAATGGGAAGAATGCATGAAAAAATTAATACGGTTAGAAAACCCTAATGTGCAAAGATAATAAACTGAAATTAAATCACTCGCACATATCCACTCTTAGGGTATACTCTCACTTCGGTTGCCTTCGGTAAACGATCATTAAGCATAGGGTGTCTTAGTGGTTTCCCTCCCGTCTAAAAAGATCAAATGTCCCATTCAAATATTGCCTCGGAAATGTTGCCTCAGAAATGTTGCCTCGAAAAAGATCTTAAGACTCTAGGGTTACTACTAAGGTGTCCTAATATTGCTTCAGTGACCGTATGTCCCTTTCGAATTGACCCTTACAAATTCCAACGACGGTGTTACCTATTTCTCAATAGTAGGATAGCGTTGTCTAAAGGAAATAAGAATAAAAACGATCTTTTTTCGAGTAAGTAGATGCTAGTAGGTACTTGCTCAAATCAAAATTTTTCACACTTACACCTTTCAAAACAATTTTCAAAAACAACTTCGTCACACTCTTGAGGACTGATACAAGGGTTATCACGAAGTAAAACTTTTCAAAACAAGCACACAAACACAAGCAATTTAAAAATGAGCAAGTACCTAAGAGCCCATGGAAAACCATGGATAGTAAGGGTGCTAACACATTCCCTTTCTATAATCTACCCCCCGTACTCAAAATCTCGAAAAAGGATTTTTTCTGTACTTTTTTCCTTTCTGGTTGGATGAAATAAAAGTCGGTGGTGACTCTTGCTTACCGCGACATTTTGTGAACAAAAAACGCAAAACACAAACCAGTATTAAGTAGTCGGTTCTGCCACCGTATCACAGAACTGGCGACTCTGTTGGGGATTCATAAGTGGGGTATACCTTAGGATCTAGGTCATTAAAATTGCTTCTCTTGATTGCTTTGTTTGCTTTATTTTTGAGGGGTTTGTTTGGGGTTACTATAGATCCTACACCCGGATCTGGGGGCACTCATTAGGTAAGTAGTAATAGACTGTGAGGGAATTGTACGGCATAGACCGATACGGTTGAAGCAGTAGCTACGTTGGTGTGGCACTTTGGTTGGTATCGGTATCCCTTTTGGTGAAACAAGGAGAATACGGGGCCGTTGCATGGTGTCGTGAAGCACTAAAGAACCTTAGAACCTTAGTTGAACAACTTGGCCATGAGAACTGGTTGATACTCGATGCTACACTCATTGAGATCATACTTTCGGAATATTTCGATCGCAAGAAAAGATTACGTGATCTGAAACCATGACCGATAAAGGATGGTCAGTGATATTGAGATCCTCTAGAACCCGATTACTTTTCTAGGACAGGTTTGAAACCAACTTAACTTCAAGAGGGTATTACCTTTAACCTCATGCCAACCTTAAACATAAGGGCTTTGTGTGATTTGATTGTGTTTGCAATACCTGTGTTTGCTATACCTGTGGTTTATCGTGACATCATGAATCATAACATGGCATTCATGCTTCATTACACTAACCATTTAAAAGACCAAGGGAATTTATCTTTGTTCTGATTTGCAGATCATGGCTTCAGTGCGTAGAAATACTATCCGAACCAGCTTTGTGCAAATACCTTCCCAACTCAAAGAGCTAGTATCAAGAGTTTCTGAAACTTTTAATTTCATTAAGAGACACTGTCAACTTCTCAGCCTGGTTACTTTAAACCTTGATGAACAGATGATGAGCGTACTTTTTCAGTTCTTCGATCCCAAGCATCACTGCTTCACCTTTCCAGATTATCAGTTGGTACCCACCTTGGAAGAATTCTCTCAGCTATTGGGTATACCCATTCTTGAACAGGTACCCTTCACAAGTATAGAAGAAGTTCCTAAGCCAGAAGTCATTGCCTCAGCTTTGCATTTGAAATGGGCCGACGTGGTATCCAATTGGGAAACTCGGAGCGGAGTCGAGGGTTTTCTAGCCAAATTTCTGATAGACAAGGCTCAGCTATTTTGGGATGATATGGATTTTCAGCCTTTTGAGGAGGTCTTGGCTCTTCTTATCTATGGTTTAGTTCTCTTCCCTAATCCAGACTCCTTCGTAGATGTGAATACTATCAAGATTTTCCTTTCTCGCAACCCTGTGCCTACCTTGCTTGCAGATATTTTGCACACTCTCCATACTCGTACCATGAAGAGAAGAGGGACTCTTATGTGCTGCATGTTGTTGCTGTAGAGGTGGTTTATTTCTCACCTCCCTAAGTCTGTACTGAAGAACGAAGAAGGTTTGGGTTGGTCGCACAGGATAATGTCACTCGCTCATACGGATATTCTTTGGTGTTCCCAAGCTATAGAAGACATTGCTATTATTGACCGCTGTGAGGAGTACCCTAATGTCCTATTACTTGGTATCAGAGGGGGTATAACTTACAATCCTTGTCTAGCTTTGTGACAATTTGGTCATGCTCGAAGGGATGGTCCCCATGATTTGCTTATTGAGGGCATTGTATTCAACTATGAGGATGATGTTAATGAGTATCGCCGAAGGTTCATACGAGCTTGGGGCATGGTAAACAGATCTTACCCCAAAGAGTTGGGACCAAAGACTTCCATTCCTATGGAGCCTTACCTCCAATGGGTACGAGCTCGTTCCGAGAAGCTTATGATGCCTTATGTGGCTGTATTACCAGTGATTGTGGAGCCCACTACTGAAGAAGGCATTCCTTACACGGTTCTCTATCCTTACATGCCCACTGATCTTTGGGAGCTTTAGAGGTCTTAGATTCAGCTGAAGAATGAACGAGATACTTACAGGGAACAATTCCATGATCAAGAGAGGAAGGTTTTAAAGCTCGCCAGGCAGCTCCAGGAAGAAAGAGTGCTCTATGATTATATCAGCACAAAGAGAAAGCGTCCATGGGACTTTTGATTTTTCTTTTCTAGTTTTAGATTTGTTTTATTTGTAACGCCTTAAAGGCATTTTGAACCTTCAAATTTAAGCTAATAAAGTTTTTGTTCATTTTGGTTTGCAAATTTAAATTTCCCGAAGTCTTTGAAATCATTACATGCGCATCCCATTATCATATACATCATTACAGGTACCACTACAGGTTTCTCATCTTCTTCGCTGTTTATTTCAGCAGAAATGTCTTCCAATCAAGCCATCAAAGATCTTCAGGCACATAACGCCCAGTTCCAACAAATGTTCATCAGTCTGGCAAAGGGGCAAGAGGATCTGAAAGCCCTCATTCTGAAAGAGAAGAATAAGAAGAAGAAGGCTGTCGGTATTCTGAATATGGGCAGAAGGTTTGGAGAAAGGTTGAAGCAACAAACTGATATAACCTCTTCATCCGAGGAAGGGGAGAACCAAGAAGGGGAAAAGGACCCTAGTCCTGCAGTCTCTGACAATGATACTGATTATGATGATGAGCAATATCCTCCTGCTGAGGATAGATACAAACAGCTAGAAGACCGTCTGAGTGCCATGGAAGTTCGGAGGATACCTAGACTGGATTTCAAAGAATTGGGACTGGTATCGGGAGTGGTCATCCCTCAGAAGTTCAAAGCTCCGGCTTTTGCCAAGTATGATGGAGTGTCCTGCCCAAATCTCCATCTCCGCTCGTATGTCAGAAAAATCCAACCCCACACCACTGATAGAAATTTGTGGGTGCATTTCTTTCAAGATAGTCTGTCAGGGACTCAGCTTGAATGGTTCTACCAGTTGGAGGGAGCCAGTGTCAGAAACTGGGAAGATCTTGCTGCTTCTTTTTACAAGCAGTATTAGTACAATGCCGACCTTGCTCCTACTCGTACTCAACTCCAGAGTATGTCCATGGGTGCGGGTGAAGGTTTTAAAGATTATGCTAAAAAATGGAGAGACTTGGCTGGGAGAGTTTAACCCCCGTTGTCAGATAGGGAGTTGGTTGATATGTTTCTAGGGACACTATCTGGTCCATTTTTCAATCACTTAATCGGCAGCTCGTCATCTAGTTTCACCGAGCTGATTTTAACTGGAGAAAGAGTAGAAGCTGGAATTTGGAGTGGTAAAATACAGAAAGATGCCTCCTCGAGTCCAGCAAAGAAGCCTTTCGCTGGTAAGAAGGAAGCCAGTGTGATCTATAGCCCGAGGGGCCAAAGCAGATCTGAACACCGTCAAACGGTAAATGCTGTAGTGATACCAAGACTCGCAGTTGCTCCACAATGCAACAATCAACAAAGGGTGGAAAGACCACAACGACAGGTTACCCGCATCAACATGACTTTGGCTGAAGTTCTACCCCATTTATTAAAATCCAACTTGGCAACCTTGAGAGAGGCTCCCAAGAATCCAAACACTACCTCTCCCAGATACAATCCCAATGCGCGGTGCACCTACCATTCTGAGAGTCCTGGCCACGATACAAATGACTGCTGGGCACTGAGAAACACAGTACAAGACTTGCTTGAAGCCAAGGAGATAGAGTTCGATGCTCCAGAAAAGTCGAATATTATAACTGCTCCCATGCCCAAACATGGTCGTGGAGTTAATGCTGTTGACACTGATTTGTTTGTGACCTCTGTTGAAGAAATTTCTACTCCTCTTATGACTGTTAAGAAGAATTTTCTATTAGCCGGTTTATTTCCGGGTTGTGGTGAAGGTTGCCACATGTGTTCGATTCTACCTTCTGGTTTCCGTTTGTTGAAGTCAGGTGTTCAGCGCCTGATAGATAATAAAGAAATTTTGTTTAAGAAGACTATGATTCCTGTTGTTCCAAATGAAGACGTTGCTATTATAACCATTTCCGCCAATCCTTCCAAGGTTTCCTCGAGAAGACCTGTTAGGGTTACACCTGTTCAACGAATTGCTCCGCTGATAATCACTATTCCTGGTCCCATCCTGTACACCTCAGACAAGGCTGTCCCATGGCATTATGGTGATGATGTGTACTATCATGGCATTAAGCAAGATCTGAAGAATGAAGAAGCTGATATGATGTCAGTAATATTGTCGGGACTAGTAAGGTTACCCGAAGTGGAAGGGTCTTCTCTCCCGAGATTTCCCCTAAGAATGTCAACAAACCTATTGTCATTCCATCTGTTGTTCCTGCTAGTACATCAACTACTGTTCCTGTTGTTACTCCGGTTACTACTCCTGTCGGCGAATCGTCTAATTCCCGCGGCAAGGAAATTATAGGTGAGCCTGCCCGGACGGAGGCACCTAGGAAAATTGTTGTGGAATCCTCTAAGCAAGAAATAGAGGAAATACTAAAAATCATTAAGAAGAGCGACTACAATATGGTCGAGCAGCTGGGGCATACCCCATTAAAGATATCCATGTTGTCTCTGCTGTTGTGTTCTGAAGCCCATGCGAAGGCTTTGATTGCATTTCTCAAGACTGTGCATGTACCGCAGGAAACTTCAGCAGATCAGTTCAAAGATTGTGTGGCCAGCCTGACTGCTGACAATGGGTTGGGTTTTTCAGATGCGAATCTGACACCGAAAGGAAGGAACCATAATGATGCTCTGCATGTCTCGATTAAGTGCAGGGGCACCACTATGGCTCATGGGCTGGTAGATACCGGGTCTTCACTGAATGTTCTGCCAAAGAAAGCGTTGGACCATTTGGATTGTGAGGGTTTGACTCTAAAGCCTAGTAACATTGTGGTAAGGGCTTTTGACAGATCGAAGAGAATGGTGCACGGGGAGGTGGACATCCCTGTCAAAGTGGGTTCTCAGACTTTTGGGTCTACCTTCTACGTAATGGATATCAGGACGTCGTATTCTTGCTTGCTGGGTTGTCCTTGGATCCACGAGGCTGGGGAAGTTACTTCCACACTCCATCAAATGCTGGAGTACCCGGTGAAGGGAAAGATTGTCATAGTGCGAGGTGAGGAAGAATATATGGTGAGTCACCTCAATTCCTTCCGCTACATAGAGATGGACGGGGAATTCATAGAAACTCCTTGTCAAAATTTCGAAGAAGTCCCTCAGGTATTGGCATCAACTGAAGTTACTACCAACAAACCTTCATTGAAGATGGCTTCTCTCAAGGACGCCAGGGCTGTGGTTGAAGAAGGTGGGTGTACCAATTGGGGTCAGCTCCCTGACTTCACTCACAAAACTGACAAATTTGGTTTGGGCTTTACTACAGGGGCTCAAAGGGCTATTAGGCGCGCTCGGGCTGGAAGACCTCCTCTACACATCAACAATTGGGGAATTAATGCAATTGAAGACAGTAAAGAGGATTCATACATCAACAACTGGATCTACCCAACAACCAACGGTGGACCGAATAACTGGACGACTAGGGACTTCATACCTGTTTCTTTTATTCCGCAGTAATTGACTCATTTGTTTTAAGATTTGTAATAAACAATTTGAAACTTTACAGCCCGGTGCCTTGCCCGAGGCACATTGGCTTTGCTTGTGAGGGCTATTATTTGTCATTTCATATATCATTAATAAAGCATTGGACGTTTCTTGCATACAAATTTTGCGCTCCTTGTTCGTCTTTTCCGTCTCTCACTTTATCAAAACAACTATTCTTTTACACACACTCACGTATAATACTGCAGATCCATATCCACTCGGGATCCCATTGATAACAGCTCTGCTACTGCCAGTTATGACTTCAAAAATCCGATCAACCTAGCCGAGGACGAAGGTGAGGATGATTATGAGGTGCCTGGAGAACTCTCTAGACTATTACAACAGGAAGAAAGGGCCATACAGCCTCATGAAGAGCCAGTTGATTCAGTGAATTTGGGTACAGAGGAAGACAAGAAAGAGGTTAAAATAGGTGCGAATTTGGAGCCTAGTGTCAAACGACGGTTAATACATATGCTACACGACTATGTTGAGATCTTCGCCTGGTCCTATGAAGACATGCCTGGTTTGGACACTGATATCGTGGTACATTGCCTGCAGACTAAAGAAGACTGCCCTCGGATAAAGCAGAAGGTCCGCCGTATGCACCCTGAAATGTTAGAGAAAATCAAGGCAAAGGTCATGAAACAGTTCGATGCAGGATTCTTAGCTGTCACTTCTTATCCGTAGTGGGTTGCCAACTTCGTTCCGGTACCTAAGAAGGACGGTAAGGTAAGGATGTGTGTGGACTACAGAGATCTGAACAGGGCAAGCCCCAAGGATGACTTCCCACTTCCTCACATTGATGTGCTCGTCTACAACACTGCACAACATAAGATATTCTCTTTCATGGATGGTTTTTCTGGCTACAACCAGATCAAGATGGCTCCTGAAGACATGGAGAAGACAACCTTCATTACGCAGTGGGGCACCTTCTGTTACAAGGTAATGCCTTTTGGGTTGAAGAATGCTGGGGAAACTTATTAGCGCGCCATGGTCACTTTGTTCCATGATATGATTCACCACGAGATTGAGGTTTATGTTGATGACATGATAGCCAGGTCCCAGACTGAGGAAGAGCACCTTGATCATCTCCAGAAACTGTTTGATAGGTTGAAGACGTACAAGCTGAGGTTGAATCCGAACAAGTGTACCTTTGGGGTAAGGTCTGGTAAGCTTCTGGGTTTTGTTGTCAGTGACAAAGGTATTCAGGTAGACCCCGCAAAGATAAAATCCATACAAGAGATGCTGGCTCCCTGCACAGAAAAGGAAGTTAGAGGTTTCTTGGGACGTCTGAATTACATCGCCAGGTTCATTTCACATCTGACTGCTACTTGTGAGCCAATCTTCAAGCTGCTGAAGAAAGATCAAGTGGTAAAGTGGAATGATGAATGCCAGACCGCTTTTGAAAGAATCAAGGAATACCTTCAAGAACCACCAATTTTGATGCCTCCAGTTGAAGGAAGACCTTTGATATTATACTTGATAGTGCTAGACAATTTAATGGGGTGTGTGCTGGGGCAGCATGACGAGTCTAGTCGAAAAGAGCATGCAATTTACTACCTTAGCAAAAAGTTTACCGACTGCGAGACCCGATACTCATTGCTCGAGAAAACTTGTTGCGCTTTGGCATGGGCTGCTCGCCGACTGAGACAGTATATGCTGACTCACACTACTTTGTTGATATCAAAGATGGATCTGATCAAGTATATTTTCGAGAAGCCCGCTCTCTCCGGAAGGATAGCAAGGTGGAAAATCATCTTAACCGAGTACAACATCCAATACACAACCCAAAAAGCGATCAAGGGGAGTGTATTGGCGGATCATTTGGCGCATCAGGCCGTGGATGACTACCAGTCCATGAATTTCGAGTTCCCGGATGAGAATATTATATTGGTAACTTATTACGAAGAACCTGGACCAGATGAAGGACCCGAGGAGGGATCCCGATGGTCTATGTATTTTGATGGAGCCTCAAACGCATTGGGTAATGGCATCAGAGCTGTAATTATATCTCCTGAGGGCTGTCATACTCCGTTCACCGCCCAATCATGTTTTAACTGCACCAACAATATGGCAGAGTATGAAGCGTGTATCATGGGTCTTCAAGCTGCTATTGACCCGAGGATTAAGTTCTTGAGTGTATTCAGAGATTCCGCTCTGGTAATAATTCAGATCAAAGGCGAGTGGGATATGAAGCAGCCGAATCTTATTCCTTACAAAGAGTATGTACTGACATTGCTCCCACACTTTGAGGAGATAACCTTTGAACATTTCCCACGAGAAGAGAACCAGTTGGCGGACACGCTAGCTACCATGTCTTCTATGTTCAAATTTAGGTGGGACAATGAAGCTCCCCAGATTACCATTGAGAGGTTAGATGAACCCGCACAATGCTGTGAGGTCGATACTGAAGATGTGGTAGACAAACCCTGGTTTCACGAAGTCAAAAGGTATCTCGAGGCTCAAGAATACTCCGAGGGGGCATCTGTTAATGATAAGAAATTTCTGAGAAGGTTCGCTGCGAAGTTCTTCATTAGTAATGGAATCCTCTTTTAAGCGTAACCATGATTCAACCTTACTGCGGTGTGTAGACAAGAGCGAGGCAGAAAGGATCATGGCAGAGTTACATGAAGGCACTTTCGGAACCCATTCTAGTGGACATACCATGGCAAAGAAAATCCTACGGGAAGGATATTACTGGTCCACTATGGAAGCCGATTGTTATCAGCACTCTCGAACCTGTCATAAGTGCCAAGTCTATGCTGATAAGGTGTATGTACCTCCGGTTCCCTTGAATGTTATGACAGCTCCTTGGCCCTTCGCAATGTGGGGCATCGACATGATCGGCGAGATCAGACCTACTGCGTCTAACGTGCATCGCTTTATTCTGGTAGCCATTGATTACTTTACGAAGTGGGTTGAGACAACTTCCTTTGCTACAGTAACCAAGAACGTCGTGGCGCGGTTCATCTGACACAATCTGATTTGTCGATATGGTGTACCAGAGAGGATTATTACTGATAATGGTATAAATCTCAATAACACAATAATCACCGAGCTCTGTAAGCAGTTCAAGATACAACATCATAATTCTTCTACCTACCGGCCGAAGATGAATTTCATTGTTGAAGCAACTAACAAGAACATCAAGAAAATTGTACAGAAGATGATGATGACGTACAAAGACTGGCACGAGATGTTACCATTTGCTCTTCATGGGTACCGTACCTCAGCACGGACGTCGATATGGGCAACACCCTACTCTTTGGTGTATTGTATGGAGGCAGTCCTAACCATCGAAGTCCAGATACCCTCTCTCAGGATTATGAAGGATGCGGGTTTGAACGAAGACGACTGGATCCAAACCCGACTTGATCAGCTGAATCTAATTGATGAAAAGAGACTTACTGCTATCTGTCTTGGTCAGACGTATCAAAAGCGAATGATCAAGGATTTTAACAAGAAAGTCAGATGTTAAGAATATCAAGTCAGGGATCTAGTGATCAAACGCATCATACTACCGCAAGGTGATCCCAGGGGCAAATGGACCCCCACATACGAAGGGCCATTGTGGTTAAGAACATTTTCTCGGGAGGAGCTATGATTCTAACCACCATGGATGGTGACGACCTTCCTCACCCCGTCAATGCATACATAGTGAAAAGATACTACGCATAATCAAAGACCCGCTAGGTTGACTGGCCTAGGCAAAAATAAGGGCTTCCCGGTGAACCAAAAGGGTTTGGGCAAAAGTAAGGGATGAAAATGAAAAAAAACTGTACACCCGACAAGTTGAAAACCTGAAAAGGCGACTTGGGCAAAAAAGTGTATCCCGGTGGACTGAAAACCAGAAAGGGCGGTCCAGGCAAAAGTTAGGGATCGAAGCGTAACACTATGTCTCATTGGATAATCTTGCAACCAAACTTAGGTATCGACTATCAAGCTCAGACAACGTCGATCAATCTGATCCACCTTCGACCAAGCGGCAAAGGGATGAGACAATTGAAGATATAAAGGCAATAACAGAGTTGGAACCCAATGGGGTTGTTTCACATAGCTGTTTTTTATTTCTTTTACACAAATTGTATAATTTCTATCCTTCGGCGGCGTTCTCTTACTAGAACGTCAGCCTCTTGTACAAAACGCCTATTACAGGCCAACTTCAAAATCAATACAAGTCATTTTCACAAAACTTCAATTTGTTTTTTCTTTTTCTATTTTGTTTTGCAAGAACGTCCAATGATTTATTTTTGATATATGCATTTGAAAATGATTTCTGCTCATAAATATTTACACAAGAAACAAAAGACGATTACTCGTAATGCCAAAAACAGGGAAAACAAGAAGTGCCCAAACCTTACAGTTACTCTGCCCATCAGGTACCGGGATAGAGCCAGCTTGAGAACATGAGTAGTAGTACGTACACTCCCCACAGAGTAAAAATTATCCAAAGGCATTGATGTCAGCTTTCCCGAACAGGTCATAGCTCTCCCCAGCTGAGGTTCACAATCGCGAGTGAGTCAGTAGATTTTTCCCCAAGTAGAGTTTATTTCTCTCACAAGCAGAAATTCAATCTCCAACAGAATTCATTATCACCAGCAACGAAAATTCATCCCCAGCTGAGTTTATTTCTCCAAATCAGCAGATCTATCAACATAGTTATTCCCCGCAGAGTTATCCTAAGACAAGGTCTCTTCTGGCAAAATATTCACCAGCCGAATGGATGTGAATCCCCAACTAGTCATATTTGTTCACCATCCCCAACATAAGTAGAGGAACTATGATTTTGTACAGCAGTCAAGAATACCATTTCTCATACTCTCCAAACATCAGTTAGGGATTTATTTTCCCGGACTCAGATTATTACGTCAGAATTTCATGAACATACATCACGACATACGCATACATTACATATAACATAATCTCATTTATTTTGAGAACCTCATCACAATGCATCTCATACATCGTACATAACTAACCCTGTAGTTCTTTCAGGAAAGACAATTATTATCAACAATTTCCAGCAGGTCCATGATCAACACTCAAAGCTAAACAGAGTAATCATCGGTGTGACAAGTGCAACCTTACCCAGGTTCCTTCTTACAACCCTACTATCCAGGCTTTCATATCAAAGTAACCCTACTATCCAGGTTCCTTCTCCTCCAGGCTTTCATATCAAAGTAACCCTACTATCCAGGCTTTCATATCAAAGTAACCCTACTATCCAGGTTCCTTCTCACAGCTCTACTATCCAGGCTTTCATATCAAAGTAACCCTATTATCCAGGTTCCTTCTCACAGCCCCACTATCCAGGCTTTCATATCAAAGTAACCCTACTATCCAGGTTCCTTCTCACAACCCTACTATCCAGGCTTTCATGTCGAAGTAACCCCACTATCCAGGTTCCTTCTCACAGCCCTACTATCCAGGCTTTCATCTTGAAGTAACCCTACTATCCAGGTTCCTTCTCACAACCCTACTATCCAGGCTTTCATATAAAAGTAACCCTACTATCCAGGTTCCTTCTCACAGCCCTACTATCCAGGTTCCTTCTCACAGCCCTACTATCCAGGCTTTCATATCAAAGTAACCCTACTATCCAGGTTCCTCCTCACAGCCCTACTATCCAGGCTTTCATATCAAAGTAACCCTACTATCCAGGTTCCTTCTCACAGCCCTATTATCCAGGATTTCATATCAAAGTAACCCTACTATCCAGGTTCCTTCTCACAGCCCTGCTATCCAGGCTTTCATGTCGAAGTAAACCTACTATCCAGGTTCCTTCTCAAGCCCTACTATCCAGGCTTTCATCTCGAAGTAAACCTAGTATCCAGGTTCCTTCTTATAACCTTACTATCCGGGTTCTCCCTCTCCCATACCCAGACAGCAGCCCACAACACTGTAAGACCGGAACCCGATCAAACACGATTGGATTAGCATCTCTCCATTAAGTCGCGGTGCAGCATATACCCCGACTAGATACGTAGTTCACTTCCGCCTCCCCAAACCGGAGTTATTCCCCAGTAGAGTAACAGACAACTGGAGCTCCTAAAACTCTATTTCTCCCAAGACAGAGATTAGCAGGTATACAGGTTCTCGCAAAGGAATCTCTTACACGATCGACACCTCTTCGGATGGCATCTTTAAGCCCATCTCTAACAATATTCAATCCTCTACCTCCAAATGGCATTTGTAAGCCCATTCCCAATATCACAAATCAAGTATCGCTTCATGCGAGTGTAAATTTATGGGCACTCTAGTGTTCAATCATCTCCCACCTTCAGATCACGAAAGGCAGACGAGCCAATCTACATCCTCAGGTTTAAGAAGATTGAACAGGGGCATCTGTTGTACCCCAAAATTTGCCCTCCCATATTTCTCAACACATGGCAAGTGAGGTCCCCAAATTGCTCAAGGAAGTTCAAGAGTTGACTAGACAAACTCTCTCCTAAGGCAGTATAACTCAAATTAGGGTTTCCATATTCATCAAGATATGTGAACCACAAAGGAATCAAATTCTCACCACTGTCCTAATATGTTCTCAAGATCATCCATGTCATGTTTCAAGCCTTGCAGAAGAAGTTTGCTCAGTCAATTGCTCAAATGCCTAAAAATCAACTATACTAGGTCAAAAGTCAACTGTGGCCTACATACAGTCAAACGTCGAGATTTTTGGTTAACATCCTCATTTTGAAGTATTATCCATCATTTTATCAAGTGTTGTTCTTGATTCCTCAAGGATTGCTCACAATTCATCAAAACCCAAAAGTTGCCAAATTAGGGTTTTATAGGAAAAGTCAACTCAACTTTGACCAAGCATAACTTTCTCATACCTTATCAGAAATGACCCATCCAAATCTCATTTTGAATAGGATGCAATTCCCTACAATTCATATTCAGCTCCCAAGTACAGAATATGCACTCACAAAAAGATATGAATTTTGACATTATAGGTCCTTTTGAAAAGTCAACAAAAACACCTTTTGGGTCAAAGCTCCATACATGAACATGGAAGACTCAATTGAGATGAGACCAAAAGGGTTGTTTAGAGGACATCCTAAGATTTCCAAAAAGTCCAAGAACACCTCTCTAGGGTCATAATTGAGAGAGTTATGCATTGGCCAAGTTGACCATTTTTGCAAAATTGCCAAAAGTCAAATGTGCTCAAATTTGCATTGTTTGCTAAATGAGCCCAACTTTTTATGCTCGCGCCTCAATTATAATGTGTTCCACGACTCAAATGTTCACTCACCCATTATGTGATTCATTTTTCAATTTATTTTGATTTTTCATTAATTAAAAAGTGAATTAAATCAAATAAATGATGAAAATTAACAAAGATATGATTTGATTTGTTTTTTGGACAAATTGGCAATCAAGATATGATGAGTTAACAAGAGCAAATCGAATCAAGGGCAATTGATACAAGAAAGGCATGATTTGGCTCAAAATAGCAACATATCATATAGCTTGCAAATCAAATCAAATCTTGGATAAATGCAAAGATTTAGTCCAAGTTTGTTAACCTAATTCACTCTAGGTTATATAATGAAGAATTCCAGATCAAAAAACAAGGGTTAGAGGTCGTGAGAGGCATGGAACACAACTCAAAAAAGTTGGCAACAATGTGAACTGGTTTTCACTCCATAGGCCCCCTCAAGCCATCCTAACTATCCCAATCTATTGCTGGACGTCCCAGGAAGCTGTCCCAATCATTTGCAAGGCCTGAAACACCTAGAAATGCGCGCTACACCTCACACGGTTTAACATAATTTTCCAATTCGATTATCATAATTCTTGCATCATTATCACTTTTGATTGTTATATTCGTGTTTGTCATCATGTTTGCAAGATAACCATGTCATTTAATTGCGTTTTTGATGCCTGTACACGATGTTGCCATTACTAGGGTTTCTGAGTTATTTTTAGGGTCTTTTTGTACAGGAAAAGTTAGGCCTTGAATCAGGTACCATGATGCTCGTGAGGATGAGACGAGTTGATTGGTACCATTACCTTTCATTTATCTTGCGTGTACAACACTTTTGAAATGTGCAGGGTTATACCTATAGTGGACGTCTGTAGGTAAAAGTCTCTTTTTCTAAAACGACAGTCCAAGGAAGAAGATGCTTGCGTGTCAGCCAGCTATTGGGATATTTGAAAATCGCGCGCTTTGGAATCACCCCTTTTACTTTTCTTATATTATATTTTATTATTATTGTATTTACAACTAACCATCATAGCTCAGCTGGCAGCGTGACATTGGATTTAAGCGTGAGGACCTGGGTTGGATCCCAGGTCCCAGCGTTTTCTTTATTTTCCTTTCTATCAACAGATCCAGTGCCTCACAATCTCAAGCTCCTTCCATACAACCTCAACATCCAGCCATTTGATGCGCTCTTACCAAGATCCAACGCCTACCATGAGAGGACCATGATACACCTCAAAGTCAACACTGCACAGGATCAAGCGTGGTCAACCAGGCTTGGAGTATTTGGGCCAAAGAATTCAGATATTCACCCCCTCTTTCAGCAACACTAACAGGCCCAATTCGCAATTTCTTTTCTTATTTTTTATTTTTTATTTTAATTTGTTTAATTATTTTATTTTAAAAAAAATCAGTTTTAATTAAATCATAAAAAATCAAAAAAGGTCATACAAATTAGATTTAGTTGTTTTCTTATTAAATTAAATTTTTGTTAATTAATTAGATTAATATTTAAATTAGGGTAACTTTAATTTGTTTTTTTTTCACAATTAAAATTAAATTAGAAAATTAGGTTAAATCTTGATTTAATTTTTCTCTTTTTTCTCAAATAAAACAAAAATACAAAAATATGTTGTTTAGAATTAATTAATTAATTTTCAAAAATTAACATTAATTAGAACTTAGAATATTCTTTTAATTTAATTCTCCATTATTTTCTCAAATAACAAGACATGACAAAAAATATTTTTCTTTAATCAATCGCAAGTAGGATTAGTCAAAGGGTCAAAACCCTAATCGCCTCGCATTTAATTCGCCGCGCGCTTGTTAATTATTTTGCTATTATTTTGTAACTGTTCGGGGTTTGTAATAGTTAACTTAGGGTTTTATTTACTGTTTAAATCCCCGATTTTTGGTTATGTAATTAATCTCCCTCCCCAAAGCCTTGTAATAGCTAGGTTTATTTTCTCGCATTTTTAATTCCTGCAAATATTTAACTGTCTAGATGTATGCTAATAGGATTGTATGGCAAGAATGCATGACAAAATTAATATGGTTAGAAAACCCTAATGTGCAAAGATAATAAACTGAAAATAAATCACTCGCACATATCCACTCTTAGGGTATACTCTCACTTCGGTTGCCTTCGGTAAACGATCATTAAGCATAGGGTGTCTTAGTGGTTGCCCTCCCGTCTAAAAAGATCAAATGTCCCATTCAAATGTTGCCTCGGAAATGTTGCCTCGGAAATGTTTCCTCGAAAATGTATCCTCGAAAAAGATCTTAAGACTCTAGGGTTACTACTAAGGTGTCCTAATATTGCTTCAGTGACCGTACGTCCCTTTCGAATTGACCCTTACAAATTCCAACGACGGTGTTACCTATTTCTCAATAGTAGGATAGCGCTGTCAAAAGGAAACAAGAATAGAAACGATATTTTTTCGAGTAAGTAGATGCTAGTAGGTACATGCTCAAATCAAAACTTTTCACACTTACACCTTTCAAAACAATTTTCAAAAACAACTTCGTCACACTCTTGAAGACTGATACAAGGGTTATCACGAAGTAAAACTTTTCAAAACAAGCACACAAACACAAGCAATTTAAAAATGAGCAAGTACCTAAGAGCCCATGGAAAACCATGGATAGAAAGGGTGCTAACACCTTCCCTTTCTATAATCTACCCCCCGTACTCAAAATCTCGAAAAAGGATTTTTTCTGTACTTTTTTCCTTTCCGGTTGGATGAAATAAAAGTCGGTGGCGACTCTTGCTTACCGCGAAATTTTACGAACCAAAAATGCAAAACGCAAACCAGTATTAAACAGTCGGTTCTGCCACCGTATCACACCTGCTCTTACTGGGAAAATTACCCGCTGGCAGATGCTGTTATTTGAATATGATATCGAATACGACACTCAAAAAATCTATTAGGAGCAGCGTGTAGGCAGATTATCTTGCTCACCAACCAATTGATGATTATCAGTCTGTGAATTATGATTTCCCTGATGAGGATGTAATGTTTCTGAAAGTGAAAGATTGTGATGAACCATTTCCTGAGGAAGGTCCTGACCCTGAATCTCGCTGGAGTATGATATTTGATGGAGCTGTGAATACTTATGGTAAAGGAATTGGTGTTGTGATTGTCACTCCACGTGGATCACACATTCCTTTTACTATAAGTGTAAGTGTTTAGTTATTGGCATGTATTTTTGGAAAAACCAGGTGTGTGAATGTCATGATTGATGTCATAACATTCTGGATTATTAGGTACTTTATGCAGAAAAAGAATGGCATACAGTAGCTGCTGTTTATGAGTGTGTATCTGAGCATTTTGCAATGATCACATTTATCTCTTTCTACCAAAATCAGTAAACAGGAATTCTGATGTCATAACAAATGTTAAGACATCTTGTACTGATCTAACAGTTATGCAGTTTGGTTAATTCTGAGATTTTTCAGGAAGTTGGTTCATTCCTTCCAGAACAGAATCTCACGTGGACTTTAGGTTAACCTAGCTCAACCCTAATCTGGTTGATAAAGTCTTGTGACCAAGTCTTGAGGTTAACCCTAATTAACCCTAGCTTTTCGTGGAAGCCCTAACTGAAGAAACAACTGCATATATATTTAACAGGAAAGCTGATTGGAAATCAACTCTTTGACAGAAGATCAATTTGGAGTTGTATAGTTTTAACTGTTGTAATCCAAGCAAGTATCATTGTGATAAGTGACTTGGAATAGGTTTTGATTGTAAGGGTTTTTGTATCACTCAAAGCTTTGAAGCAAGAGTGTTTGTGTCTCTTGACTAAAGCTTTGAAGCAAAAGTCAAGTTAGGTTTATGTATCACTCAAAGCTGTGAAGCACGAGTGTTTGTGTTACTTGATTAAAAAGCTGTGAAGCATAATCAAGTGTATGTTCTGAAGAGTGTCTTCATTATTTCATTAGTAAATTGTTTAAGTATCACTGCTGTGATTGAGGGGGAGTGAGTAGGAACTCAGGTTTAAGTTGAACTTAGATTGAAGTTGCATTGGGTAGGTCTTAAGTGAAGGAGATAAACTGGTTGGTTTATTCCTGAATTAATATCTCTTATAGTGGATTTCCTCCCTGGCTTGGTAGCCCCCAGAGTAGGTGTTGTTTCACACTGAACTGGGTAAACAATTGACTGTGTTCTTTACTGTTTTTATTTACTGTCTTATATAAAGTCAGATACAGTGTCATAACATTCACTATGACATTGAGTATCTGCTGCCAGAATTTCAATTGGTATCAGAGCAGGCACCCTGCCTGTATTACTGGGTGAGATCTAGGGATATCACTTTCTGGCACTATGGACAAAGAAGGAGTTTTTGGAAATAGACCACCCATTCTGGATGGATCAAATTATGACTACTGGAAACCTCGTATGATTGCCTTCTTAAAATCACTAGACAAAAAGGCTTGGAGAGCTGCTGACAAAGGATGGAACCATCCCACCATAACTGAGAAAGATGGGACAATCAGTCTAAAGCCTGAGGAAGAATGGAGCAAAGAAGAAGATGAGTTAGCCCTGGGTAATTCCAAGGCTTTAAATGCCTTGTTCAATGGAATTGATAGAAACATATTCAGACTAGTACATCAATGTGAACTGGCCAAGGAAGTGTGGGACACTCTCAAAACTACCCACGAGGGCACATCCAAAGTAAAAATGTCAAGGCTTCAGATGCTGACTACCAAGTTTGAGAACCTAAGGATGAAGGAAGATGAAACCATTCATGAGTTTCATATGAACATCTTGGAGATTGCCAACACCTCAGGAGCATTGGGAGAAAAGATGTCTGAAGAAAAACTGGTGAGAAAGATTCTCAGATCCCTGCCTAAAAGATTTGCAATGAAGGTAACTGCTATAGAGGAAGCCCAGGATATCAGCAAGTTAAAGGTGGATGAACTCATTGGGTCTCTTCAGACTTTTGAGATGGGGATCAGTGACAATGTTGACAAAAAAAACAAGAGCATAACACTTGTATCCAACACTGAAGATGAAAACAAGGAGAATGAAGAAGAAAATATTTTAGAAGCTATAGCCATGCTTGGAAGACAATTCAACAAACTCATCAAGAGAATGGATCCAAAGTCAAGGTCAAATGTTAAGAACATCCCCTCTTACATTAACAGATCTTATGACTCCAGCAGAAGACCAAAGTCTGAAGAGAAGGGAAATCAAGGCAGAGGAATTCAATGCCATGGTTGTGAAGGATATGGGCATATTCGAGCTGAATGTCCTACCTTTCTTAAGAAACAAAAGAAAGGAATGTCTGTTACCTGGTCTGACTGTTATTCAGAAAGTAGTTCTGAAGAAGAATCTGCCAAACTAGTTACTGCACTAACTGGTGTTTGTACCTCTGAAAGTGACACTAGTGATGAGGAAGTGACATTTGAAGAACTGGCTGATACTTACCAGAAATTATGTATCAGAAGTGCTGAAGTCTGTATGCAAAATGAGAAACAAACAAAACTCATCATAAAGTTGGAGGCTGAAAAAAGGGCAGACATTGAAACTATAAGTCATCTAGAAGGGGAAGTTCAAATGCTGAACTCAAAACTGAACCAGATGACCAAATCTGTCAAGATGCTGACAAATGGAACTGACAAATTGGAAGAAATCCTTCAGGTTGGACAAAATGTGGGAAACAAGTCTGGTCTAAGATTTGTGGCAGCAAAGAAATCTGGTGCAGACAAGAAGATCAGGCCTGATAAACAAATGTCAAAGCAGAAGTCACAACATAACACTCAACATCGGGAACAGAGAAATATGAAGAAAAAGTACCAAAGATGGAGATGTCATCATTGTGGGAGGTTTGGTCACATAAAGCCATTCTGCTTCAGATTGTATGGATACCCCAATCAGAACCCAGGTGTCAAACCTAAATCTAACAAGGTACCACATACTCCACAGTGGAAGAAAAAGGCTACTGCCCTGATAGCCCACACTTCCCTTAGAGTCTCTGCAAAGGAAGACTGGTACTTTGACAGTGGGTGTTCTAAGCACATGACTGGAATCAAGAACCTTCTCAATAATGTTAAACCTCACACCACTAGTTATGTGACCTTTGGAGATGGCGCTTGTGATTGGTGGGAATGAGAACTGATTGTTTTTAGCTGGTTTCGCGAAATGTCGCGGTAAGCAAGAGTCGCCACCGTCTTTTATGTTCTCCAACATGGAAAGGACAAAAGCACAACAAAATTCCTTATTAAGAATGTCTCTCGGTTCGGGAGGTAGATTTATAGAAAGGGAAGGTGTTAGCACCCTTTCTATCCATGGTTATCCATGGGCTCTTAGGTACTTGCTCTTATGTTTTCAAAATGTTTGCTTTTCAAATGTGAGTGGGTTTGAAAAAGTTTCATTGAAAGATTTCTGAGTGACTCTTGTATCTGTCCTCAAGAGTGTTTGAAAAATTTGTTTTGAAAGCTTTTGAAAGTGTCAGTGTGAAAAGATTTTTGATTTGTTTTTGAAGAGAGCAAGTACCCATGAGTCATCTACCTACCCTAAGGAATTAGGCTGTGTAAGAGTCCTTTAGATAGTGCTATCCCACCATTGAGAGGTAGGTAGCACCATCGTTGGAGTTGTTCGGGTCAATTCGATTGTAGGGACAGTGTGGTCACCGAAGCAATGGTAGGACACCTTAGAAGTAACCCTAATGTCCTAGATCCTTTTTAATCCGAGGCGACCATTTCGAGGCGACTGGATCTTAGACATAAGGGCGACCGCTAAAACATCCTATACTTGACGACCACGTTTCGAGGCAACGAGTGAGGCGTACCCTAGAAGTGGCAGGTGCATTGTGTGTTGTTTTTAGTTTATATTTATCTTGGATTAGGCAATCGTGAGCTACAAGTTGTTTTTAATTAACATACATTCTTTCATGCAATTTAGCAGTTAGGAGTGCGGAAAATAAAATACGGAAAGGTAAAAGCTACACTAATACAAGGCGCGGGTCAATACATCGCCAAAAAAACAAAGACCCATTTTTTGATAAAGATGCGGAAAGTAAAGAAAAGCAATAAACCTAATTACTATTACATCCTTGGAAGCAGTTACATAATAATCAAAATAAAAATAGTGCGCGAATTAAAATCAGGACGTCCTCGGGTTTTGACCCTTTGCTTGAAATTAAATTAAAATTAAATACTAATTTAATTAATTATTTACAAGAAAGATATTTTTTTGTGTTTTTTGTATTTAATGAAAATAAAGAAATTAAAATTAAAAGAAAACCCTAGTTCTAAGTTTATTTTAATTATTAATGAAATGTTAAAGTTAAACTAATTTAAGCTAATTAATTAATTTTCATGTTATTTACAAAAATAATAGTAATTAATAATGATAATAATAATTAATAATGATAATAATAATCAATTAAGAAAAAGATAAAAAGTGTCAAAACCTAATTCTATGTAATTTTTATTTATTAAGAAAAAGATTGAATTTTAAACCTAAATTAACCTAGATTAGTTATTAGAATTTATTTACAAAAATAAATTAGTGATGAAATTAATAAATAATCAAATATATTTACAATTTTGATTTCTGATTTTTATTATGGAAAATGAATTTATGGTGAATTAATAATAATAATTAAAACAATTAAAAGAATTAAGAGAAAAGAAAAAAAATTAAATAAAACTATGCAAACCAAGGGGGTTAGATGGCCCATATGGAGGTCAATTGTAAGAAATTCTGGCCCATTAGACAAAGTCACGTTTGACTTTCTGGCATCACGTGCAGGCTTGTTGACTGGGACACACCATATACTCCATCTCCTGGCCACTGGATGGATCTCATGGCCACTTGGCAGGCTTAGGCGTGAGGGTGCATGATGGAATTTTGGGCATATGCTGCATGTGAACGCATTGTGAAAAATAGAAAGAATTGTATGGGGGACCTGGGAATCGAACCCAGGTCCTAGCACTTGCATGACACGTTCTTTGCCAGTTGAGCTATCGAGCGCGTTTGTTAAACTAATAGACAATAAATATTATATAAATAAAACAAACATTAATGGTATAGAACAAAATAAAGCGCGCCAGATTTGAACTACCCAGTCACATGATGCCACGCACGTCTTCTTCTTCGTTTCCTGTAAAAAACAAAACAAGATAGCGGGGGTTTTTAACCCCCACTAACTACAACCACGAATAATAGCGATTAGAGATAGGGACAATATAAAAAAGGCGCGATGATTCCATTCAATTCGTCTTGAGCTTCTGAGCTTAATGGTATGTGTCTCAAGGCCTGATTTTTCCTCAATAAGAAAGCCCTAATTTAAAAGCTTGGAAACCCTAAAACATGTTAATGGCAAATCATGATTCAGAGTGTTATAATGCAATTAAACCATGTCAAAAGCTTCATGGGAGTCCTGTGAATACAAAACACCCAACAATATGTATCAAATGCGCATGAATCATGACATGAAATTCTGGAAAATAATGCAAACCGTAGGGCTTGTTCTTGCGTATTCTTTGAGCTTTAGGACTCGTTTTTGATTGCAAACCGTTTCTGGAGACTCAGGCAAGGTGTTGGAAACAAGAACAGGGTTTGAATTTGCTTGGAATACTGATTTCAGTTTTCAAGTATTTCTTCAATTTTTGCAATTTGATTATGGCTTTCTATGGCAGCTTTTTCGTCTCCAGCTTTAGGGTTTGCTTTAGCACATATATGTGAATGAATTTAGGTTAGAATAAGGCCCATGAATCCATTGCATTATGACTTGAATATGTGATTGCCAATCATATCTTTTTCAATCTTTTCTTTCATGAAACCTTGCCAATCATGGATATTTTGAGGTCTTGGAAGTGCACACGAGTTGCCATCTTGCCCTAGCCTTATTGCTTCACAAAAAGATCCAAAAAGTATATCTTTTTAATTTTCCTACAATTAAAACCAATTAAATGAATTAATATTAATATAAATTCAATTAATTAATGAAAAATAAGAAAATAAATCAAATTAAGTCCAATGGGTCGTGCATAGGCCTTGGGTAATGATTCAAGAAAGAATTTGAGGCCCATTAGCAAAAATGAAGTGTTTTAGGCAAAGTTGACTTTTGAAAGTTCCCAAACATTTCCCAACTTCTCCAATGCATATCTTGCTCAAATTTGAAGATATGAACATGTTCTTGGACATTTTGGAAAGTTATTGAAGTCCTCTAACCAATGTCTTTGGTCCCATGTCATTTTGATTTACCAATCTCAAGTTATGGTCTTTGACTTAAAGTTCCTTTTTGTTGACTTTTGAAAATGATCTATAATGTTGAAATTGATAACTTTTTGTGAGAGCATTTCTTGTACTTGGAGTGTGAAGATGAGTTGTAGGAAATGTCATCCCCTTCAAAATGAGAATTGGATGGGATTTTTCTGATAAACCATGAAGAAGTTATGCCTTGGTCAATTTGCAGTTGACTTTTCAACTGTCCAAAAATAAAAACTTTTGACATCTTGAGACTTTTTGAGCCATGCTTGTGGAATCATGATCAAGAATTGATCAAATGATGATTGTGGCTTCAAAATAAGATGTTGACAAAATTTTTTGACTTTTGACTGTCAAATGACCCTTTTGCCCCTGCAGTTGACAGTGAAGCAATTAGGGTTTTTGACTGTGCAACTTGATGCTGTGAGTCTTGAAATTTGACATATAGATGCTTGACAATGTATATAGGCATATGGGACTTGATTGGACCCTTGGAAACCTCAATTTCTTTGCAAGAACCAAAATCCTAATTTTGACTGTGTTAGGAGGCAATTGGACTGTGTAACCCTTGAGAGATTTTGAACCATTTGGAGATTGATCTTGGCAAATCTTGAAGAATATGGGAGGGCATATTTTGGGGTACAACAGTTGCCCCTGTTCAATCTTCTTAGACCTGAGGATGTAGATTGGCTTGCGTGCCTTTCGTAATCTGAAGGTGGAAGATGATTGAACACTAGAGTGCCCAAAAATTTGCACTCGCATAGTAGAATATCAGCAGTGTGACGGCAAGAATGGGCGTACATATGCCATTTGGAGGAATGATGGATAGGAGGATGGGCTTATAGATGCCATCTGGAGCTGTGACAGAGCCTTGTCGGGAATGGGCTTATAGACGCCATTTGGAGACTGTTGGTATGTGGATGGGCTTATAGATGCCATCTAGGTGTTGATCGCGTAAGAGATTCCTTAGCGAGAACTTGCGTACCTGAGAAAGAAAGATAGTTACCTGGCCTGTTACAGGGGTTGATCTTTAAACTCTTCATGTAGATATGCCCTGGCTGGATATAGGTATCGAATCTCTAAACTCTTCATGTAGATATGCCCTGGCTGGATACAAGTATCGAGTCTACAATCAGTTACTCACAGATGTGCCCTGGCTGGATACAGGAATCGAATCTTCAAACTCTTCAAACGTGCCCTGGCTGGATACAGGAATCGAATCTGGAAATAGTCATCAACAGATTTGCCCTGGCTGGATACAGGTATCGAATCTTCAAACTCTTCAGACGTGCCCTGGATGGATACAGGAATCGAATCTTGAATTAGTCGTCAACAGATTTGCCTGGGCTGGATACAGGTATCGAATCTTCAAACTCTTCAGACGTGCCCTGGCTAGATACAAGAATCGAATCTGGAAATAGTCGTCAACAGATTTTCCATGGCTGGATACAGGTATCGAATCTTCAAACTCTTCAAACGTGCCCTGGTTGGATACAGGAATCGAATCTGGAATTAGTCGTCAACAGATTTGCCCTGGCTGTATACAGGTATCGAATCTTCAAACTCTTCAGACGTGCCCTGGCTAGATACAGGAATCGAATCTGGAAATAGTCGTCAACATATTTTCCCTGGCTGGATACAGGTATCGAATCTTCAAACTCTTCAGACGTGCCCTGGCTAGATACAGGAATCGAATCTGGAAATCAGAAAGGTTGGCGAGTTGTCTCTACTGACAGGTTATCTCCATGGACGGGTGGTCTTTAACGACGAGTGTCTATTGCGACAAGGGTCTATAACGACGAGTGTCTATAACGACGAGTGTCTATAACGACGAGTGTCTATAACGATAAGCGTCTATAATGACGAGTGTCTATAACGACGAGTGTCTATAACGACGAGTGTCTATAACGATGGTGTCTATAACGGCGAGTGTCTATAACGACGAGTGTCTATGACGACGAGTGTCTATGACGACGAGTGTCTATAACGACGGGTGTCTATAACGACGGGTGTCTATAACGACAGGTGTCTATAACGACGGGTGTCTATAACAACGAGTGTCTATAACAACGAGTGTCTATAACGACGGGTGTCTATAACGACGAGTGTCTATAACGACGAGTGTCTATGACGACGAGTGTCTATAACGACGGGTGTCTATAACGACGGGTGTCTATAATGATGAGTGTCTATAACGACGAGTGTCTATGACGATGAGTGTCTATAACGACGGGTGTCTATAACGACGGGTGTCTATAACAACGGGTGTCTATAACGACGGGTGTCTATAACGACGAGTGTCTATAACGACGAGTGTCTATGACGACGAGTGTCTATAACGACGAGTGTCTATAACGACGGGTGTCTATAACGATGAGTGTCTATGACGACGAGTGTCTATGACGACGAGTTTCTATGACGACGAGTGTCTATAACGACGAGTGTCTATAACGACGAGTGTCTATAACGACGAGTGTCTATAACGACGAGTGTCTATGACGACGAGTGTCTATAACGACGAGTGTCTATAACGACGAGTGGAATTAATTTTAACTGGACTTGTCTTCTTTTGACTGAATTTGTCTACCTTGACATAGTTGATCATTTAACTGTATCCTTCCTGAAAGGTAGAGGTCAGCCCTATGCAATGCATGGTATGGATCAAGCGATGATGTTCTCAACATGAGTGAGATTATATGATATGATGTGTATATGCATGCATCATGATGTAATGTGATGTTTATGAATGTATTTTCATCTAGGAAAATAAATCCTTGACGAATGCCGGGAAGTTGAATCCTGGGCTGATGTCGAAGAGTAGAGTTCTTCGCTTCCGCTGGGGAGGATGATTGCAAGAATAAACCGGTAGGAGAAGATGACTCCGTTGGGGAATAAACTTTGCTGGAGAGATTACTCTGCGGGGAAAATACTCTGTGGGGAAGAGATACTTCGCTGAGGTTGATGATAACTCCGCTGGGGATTCCGTCGATAAGCTTTGTTGGAAGATTTGATGAACTTCGCTGGGGGATAGGAAGAACTTCGCCAAGGACGATCTTTCCGTGGCAATTAGCTGAGGATAACCCAGTTATAAGCCCTGAAGGGAACAACTCTGAATAAAACCGGGGAGATGCGTTCGTACTCTGCAGGGAGTGAAGGTAGCTTGGTCATGTTCTTCAGCTGAACTTACCTTGGTACCTCGGTGGACAGAGCAACCAAATTGCTTGGACAATTCTTATTGCCCCAGTTTCTGTGGGAGAAGGTACCTATGGAGGTCTTGATTGACAAATCTTCTTCTGGTAGACAAGTGACAAGATGACGGGACGTAGTCGTCCGCTTTGATCCCTAACTTTTGCCTGGACCGCCCTTTCAGGTTTTCAGTCCATCGGGATACCCATTTTTTGCCCAAGCCGCCTTTTCAGGTTTTCGACTTGCTGGGTGTACAGATTTTTCATTTCATCCATTATTTTTGCCCGAACCCTTTTGGTTTGTCGGGAAGCCCTTATTTTGCCTAGGTGTGTCAACCTAGCGGGTCTTTGATTGTGCGTAGTATTTTTTCCGACTATGTCCGTTCTCAGAATGTATGGAGTTGTCACTGTCAATAGCGTTGTGCTGCCCTACTACCAGAGGATCTTCGTTTGATCGTCCAATGCCCCAAGTGATCCAGATGGGTATTTGCCCTAAGCTGGCTGGCCTTTTGAGAGATTCTCTGAATCTTGACTTAACTGCCCCAGATGATGGACAATGATCACGTCTGCCCCTTGATTGGGAGTGCTTTTATTCATCATATATTCTTCGTGCGAGCTTCTATGTTGTTCAAACAAAAAGTCATATGCAAACAGTGTTATATCAAGAATGCAAAGCTTATGTCTGTCTCGAAGTTTTTGAAAATGCAGTTTTTTCATAAAAATAAGTGAGTGTTTTGTAAGCTGTGATGTCAACTCGTTATTTTACCGCAAGCCTTAAGGAGTCAGGATACCTTTCGTAACAGTATGCTTTTGAACTAACCCATGCTTCAGCTAGGACTTTTGAGGGTTATAACGTGGCCTGGTTCACAGTTTAAGAAACAAAGGGAAAAGGCTCAAATTTTATTTGTACCCACCCGCTCTTCGTGATGTTCTTCAATCCTAAACTCAGTTAATCGTGCATTAGACCTTGTTTGAGTCTTTGCTTTGATATTTCGATGATGATTCAGATGTTGACAATTTATTTTGAATAGGCAGTCTTTTCTTTTTTGTTGAGGGTTTGTAGGACCTCTTTCTTTTTGATTTCGTTATCCCTGTTTTTTGCCTGAACTATTTCTTTTGTGATTACAGTCAGCGGGATGCCCCAGTTTTTGTAAGTCTCCTTCATAGGTTTTGACTTATTGGGCTTTAATTTTTTGGTAATGACTGCCCTTCTTTATGATTATTCAGGACCATCACTGTCTTTTGTTTTGTAAAGACTCCCTTGGTTCCATTCGTTGTGCACTTGGATCAACCGAGAGAACTACCGTGCCCCAGGTTATGATTAAGGGTTTTAATTTTCGAAAAGAAAAACTCCTACTTCTTTGGCTCAAAGGGGTTGACGAGGGATTATCATCCTTATAACTCCAGTGTTTAGGAATTGAAACAATGCCTGTACCTCATCAGCGGGGTCTGTTCAAAAGCATACTATAGATTGTGGTATCATTTTCGTCATCCTCCCTCAAGAGGCTTAGAATTTTTCAATCAAGAGTTGATCATCACAAAAAAATATGAAAACAGTTTGCATATAGTGAATACGAAATAATTACTTCAAAACAGACATGTGTAATGCATTAATGAAATAACAACGTTTGACATAAAATGTTTGAACAATCAAAGAAAATACAACTTGAACATTCGAATGAACAAAAAATTTCCAATCCTAGCCATGTTTTGGGAAGGGAGCAGCGATCACATTGGGAGCCTCTGGAGAGTCGAATTGGACTTCCTTTGCATCGATCAGGTCCTGAACCTTGTTTCTCAAAGTCCAACAGTCATCTGTAGCATGCCCCGGGCTGTCAGAATGGTAAGCGTAGCGAACATTGGGGTTGTACCTTGAAGGGGTCCTGTTGGGATTCTTTGGAGGGTCCTTGAGAGTTACCAACTTGGTTTCTAACAACTGTGGCAATATCTGGGACAAGGTCACGCTGAGGGGAGTGAATTGCCTTTTAGGTCTCTCCTCCCTTTGTTGATTGTGACGCTGAGGAGCACCTGCCGGTTTTGAAATGACCATCGCGTTGACAGCTTGGCGGTGTTCAATTTTGTTCTGCCCGTTTGAACCATAGACAACACCAGATTCTCTCTTGGATGGTTTCTTCTCAGTGTTCGAGGAGTCACCATTATGTATTTTCCCCGACTTGATGCCAGCTTCTATTCTTTCACCAGTCAAGATCAGATCTGTAAACCCAGTAGAAGAATTCCCAATCAGATGGTTGAAGAACGGACCAGACAGGGTCCCCAAGAACATGTCGACGAGCTCACGGTCAATTAGAGGTGGTTGTACCCTTCCAGCAAGGTCCCTCCATTTTTGAGCATATTCTTTAAAGCCTTCGCCTGTACCCATAGACATCCCCTGAAGCTGAGTGCGCGTGGGAGCAAGGTCGACATTATACTGGTACTGCTTGTAGAATGCAGTGGCCAAGTCCTCCCAGCTGCGGATGTTGGCTCCATCCAGCTGATATAACCACTCGAGTTGAGTCCTTGAAAGACTATCCTGGAAGAAGTGAATCCACAAATTCTTGTCATCCGTGTAGGGCTGGATCCTCCTTATGTATGACCTGAGATGCAGCTTAGGACAGGAGGCCCCGTCGTATTTTGCAAAGGCAGGTGCCTTAAACTTGTGTGGGATCACTACCCCAGAAGACAGACCTAGATCCTCGAAGTCCAGGCCGGGCACTTTTTGTATCTCCGTAGCGCTTACCCGGTCTTCGAGATGTTTGTATTTGTCCTCAGCTGGAGGGTACTGTTCATCATTGAAATCCATCTCGTTGTCGGAGACCACCGGACTAGGAACCTCTATCTCATGGGGACTGTCTTTTCCAACAGATGGGGTAGTCTGCTCAGCTTCATTTCGTGATCCATTCCCAGATTTGCGTCTAGGGTTGAACAACACTGTCCTCTTCTTCTTCTGAATCAGAGTCTTCAATTCCTGTTGACCCTGGGCTAAGCTCATGACCAACTCCTGGAACTGGGCATTCTGGGCCTGGAGGGCCTTGATGGCTTGTTCATTGGATGATTCAGGATTCATGATGACTGCTGAAATAAACAGCGGAGAAGGTAAGTGACCTGTCAAAAGGGTACCTGTAATGCAATGATATGTATGTATGCATGCAATGTTTTCAAGGATCTCGCAGGGTAAACAGAGAAGCTTGTTAGAATTGGAATACAGTAGCTTGATGGAAGGAACTTCATGTTGTTGAGAGTCCTTCTTCAAGAGTCAAAGCTCACCATATCAAGTGGGTCATAGCCCCTGACTCAAGTCATTAACCTTGGCTAGAGGAAAATAAATCCCCTTTACCCCTTGCTGGACATTTGATTCATCATGACCTGCATCACAAAACCCTTGAGGTCCTTGAAATGGATTAGTCCTTATGTAGGATGCATGCAATGGTATGATGGTATGATGTTATGCTATGCGTGGAGTAATGTAGGTAAACCCTGTTATGAGTCCAAATTAAGGACTGTAAACAAAACCTGCAAGAAACTCAAGTGTCAGATAACAAGTATGCAAGTAGTCAAGTTTGAAGGCACACAAGTCACACAAAGAGCCCTTAGAGTTTAGGCCAGCATGAAGTTTAGGTACTACCCTCTTGAAGTTGGTGGGCTCAAACCTGTCCTATCAAAAGTAACCGGGTTCTAGAGGATCCCAATATCACTGACTACCCTCAATCGGTCATAACTCCAGCGTCGCAATCTTTTCTTGCGGCCAGAACCATCGCGAGAGTTTAGCCTCAATGGGTGTAGCATACTGCTACTGTTCTATGGCCAAGTTGGGTCAAATTAGGGTTCTAAGGTCGGTTGGTGCTTAATGACTCCTCAGAAGATCCATATTCTCCTCGTTGCAACACAAGGGATATCGGTATAGACCAAGGTGCCACACCAACGTAGCCACTGCTTCACCCGTGTCGGTCTACGCCGGACAAGTCCCTCACAGCTTATGCTGCCTAAAAGGGTATCCCCAGATCCGGGTTAGGATCTATGAAACTCCAAGACAATGCCCACAATAATAAAGCAAACAAAACATTCAATTAAAAACATAAGTATGATCTGATCCTAAGGTACACCTCACTTTACAGTAGTCCCCAGCAGAGTCGCCAGTTCTGTGATCGGTGGGAATGAGAACTGACTGTTTTTAGCTGGTTTCGCGAAATGTCGCGGTAAGCAAGAGTCTCCACCGTCTTTTATGTTCTCCAACATGGAAAGGACAAAAGCACAGCAAAATTCCTTATTGAGAATGTCTCTCGGTTCGGGAGGTAGATTTATAGAAAGGGAAGGTGTTAGCACCCTTTCTATCCATGGTTATCCATGGGATCTTAGGTACTTGCTCTTATGTTTTCAAAATGTTTGCTTTTCAAATGTGAGTGGGTTTGAAAAAGTTTCATTGAAAGATTTCTGAGTGACTCTTGTATCTGTCCTCAAGAGTATTTGAAAATTTTGTTTTGAAAGCTTTTGAAAGTGTCAGTGTGAAAAGATTTTTAATTTGTTTTTGAAGAGAGCAAGTACCCATGAGTCATCTACCTACCCTAAGGAATTAGGTTGTGTAAGAGTCCTTTAGATAGTGCTATCCCACCATTGAGAGGTAGGTAGCACCATCGTTGGAGTTGTTCGGGTCAATTCGATTGTAGGGACAGTATGGTCACCGAAGCAATGGTAGGACACCTTAGAAGTAACCCTAATGTCCTAGATCCTTTTTAATCCGAGGCGACCGTTTTGAGGCGACTGGATCTTAGACATAAGGGCGACCGCTAAAACATCCTATACTTGACGACCACGTTTCGAGGAAACGAGTGAGGCGTACCCTAGAAGTGGCAGGTGCATTGTGTGTTGTTTTCAGTTTATATTTATCTTGGATTAGGCAATCGTGAGCTACAAGTTGTTTTTAATTAACATACATTCTTTCATGCAATTTAGAAGTTAGGAGTGCGGAAAATAAAATACGGAAAGGTAAAAGCTACGCTATTACAAGGCGCGGGTCTATACATCGCCAAAAAAACAAAGACCCATTTTTTGATAAAGATGCGGAAAGTAAAGAAAAGCAATAAACCTAATTACTATTACATCCTTGGAAGCAGTTACATAATAATCAAAATAAAAATAGTGCGCGAATTAAAATCAGGACGTCCTCGGGTTTTGACCCTTTGCTTGAAATTAAATTAAAATTAAATACTAATTTAATTAATTATTTACAAGAAAGATATTTTTTTGTGTTTTTTGTATTTAATGAAAATAAAGAAATTAAAATTAAAAGAAAACCCTAGTTCTAAGTTTATTTTAATTATTAATGAAATGTTAAAGTTAAACTAATTTAAGCTAATTAATTAATTTTCATGTTATTTACAAAAATAATAGTAATTAATAATGATAATAATAATTAATAATGATAATAATAATCAATTAAGAAAAAGATAAAAAGTGTCAAAACTTAATTCTACGTAATTTTTATTTATTAAGAAAAAGATTGAATTTTAAACCTAAATTAACCTAGATTAGTTATTAGAATTTATTTACAAAAATAAATTAGTGATGAAATTAATAAATAATTAAATATATTTACAATTTTGATTTCTGATTTTTATTATGGAAAATGAATTTATGGTGAATTAATAATAATAATTAAAACAATTAAAAGAATTAAGAGAAAAGAAAAAAACTTAAATAAAACTATGCAAACCAAGGGGGTTAGATGGCCCATATGGAGGTCAATTGTAAGAAATTCTGGCCCATTAGACAAAGTCACGTTTGAATTTCTGGCATCACGTGCAGGCTTGTTGACTGGGACACACCATAGACTCCATCTCCTGGCCACTGGATGGATCTCATGGCCACTTGGCAGGCTTAGGCGTGAGGGTGCATGATGGAATTTTGGGCATATGCTGCATGTGAACGCATTGTGAAAAATAGAAAGAATTGTATGGGGGACCTGGGAATCGAACCCAGGTCCCAGCACTTGCATGACACGTTCTTTGCCAGTTGAGCTATCGAGCGCGTTTGTTAAACTAATAGACAATAAATATTATATAAAAAAAACAAACATTAATGGTATAGAACAAAATAAAGCGCGCCAGATTTGAACTACCCAGCCACATGATGCCACACACGTCTTCTTCTTCGTTTCCTGTAAAAAACAAAACAAGATAGCGGGGGTTTTTAACCCCCACTAACTACAACCACGAATAATAGCGATTAGAGATAGGGACAATATAAAAAAGGCGCGATGATTCCATTCAATTCGTCTTGAGCTTCTGAGCTTAATGGTATGTGTCTCAAGGCCTGATTTTTCCTCAATAAGAAACCCCTTTTTTAAAAGCTTGGAAACCCTAAAACATGTTAATGGAAAATCATGATTCAGAGTGTTATAATGCAATTAAACCATGTCAAAAGCTTCATGGGAGTCATGTGAATACAAAACACCCAACAATATGTATCAAATACGCATGAATCATGACATGAAATTCTGGAAAATAATGCAAACCGTAGGGCTTGTTCTTGCGTGTTCTTTGAGCTTTAGGACTCATTTTTGATTGCAAACCGTTTCTGGAGACTCAGGCAAGGTGTTGGAAACAAGAACAGGGTTTGCATTTGCTTGGAATACTGATTTCAGTTTTCAAGTATTTCTTCAATTTTTGTAATTTGATTATGGCTTTCTATGGCAGCTTTTTCGTCTCCAGCTTTAGGGTTTGCTTTAGCACATATATGTGAATGAATTTAGGTTAGAATAAGGCCCATGAATCCATTGCATTATGACTTGAATATGTGATTGCCAATCATATCTTTTTCAATCTTTTCTTTCATAAAACCTTTACAATCATGGATATTTTGAGGTCTTGGAAGTGCACACGAGTTGCCAGCTTGCCCTAGCTTTATTGCTTCACAAAAAGATCCAAAAAGCATATCTTTTTAATTTTCCTACAATTAAAACAAATTAAATGAATTAATATTAATATAAATTCAATTAATTAATTAAAAATAAGAAAATAAATCAAATTAAGTCCAATGGGTAGTGCATAGGCCTTGGGTAATGATTCAAGAAAGAATTTGAGGCCCATTAGCAAAAATGAAGTGTTTTAGGCAAAGTTGACTTTTGAAAGTTCCCAAAAATTTCCCAACTTCTCCAATGCATATCTTGCTCAATTTTGAAGCTATGAACATGTTCTTGGACATTTTGGAAAGGTATTGAAGTCCTCTAACCAATGTCTTTGGTCCCATGTCGTTTTGATTTACCAATCCCAAGTTATGGTCTTTGACTTAAAGTGCCTTTTTGTTGACTTTTGAAAATGACCTATAATGTTGAAATTGATAACTTTTTGTGAGAGCATTTATTGGACTTGGAGTGTGAATATGAGTTGTAGGAAATGTCATCCCCTTCAAAATGAGCATTGGATGGGATTTTTCTGATAAACCATGAAGAAGTTATGCCTTGGTCAATTTGCAGTTGACTTTTCAGCTGTCCAAAAATAGAAACTTTTGACATCTTGAGACTTTTTGAGCCATGCTTGTGGAATCATGATCAAGAATTGATCAAATGATGATTGCGGCTTCAAAATAAGATGTTGACCAAAATTTTTGACTTTTGACTGTCAAATGACCCTTTTGCCCCTGCAGTTGACTGTGAAGCAATTAGGGTTTTTGACTATGCAACTTGATGCTGTGAGTCTTGAAATTTGACATATAGATGCTTGACAATGTATATAGGAATATGGGACTTGATTGGACCCTTGGAAACCTCAATTTCTTTGCAAGAACCAAAACCCTAATTTTGACTGTGTTAGGAGGCAATTGGACTGTGCAACCCTTGAGAGATTTTGAACCATTTGGAGATTGATCTTGGCAAATCTTGAAGAATATGGGAGGGAAAATTTTGGGGTACAACAGCGCTAGAGGAGAAATCAAAGGAGTTGGTAATTTGGACTGCCCTGGAGTTCCAAATCTGAATGAAGTACTATTGGTAAAAGGCCTGACTGCTAATCTCATTAGTATCAGTCAATTATGTGATCTAGGATTCAAGGTCAACTTCTCAAAATCTGAATGTCTTGTAACTTATGAAAAACAAGAAGTTGTAATGAAAGGAGTCAGATCTAAAGACAACTGTTACTTGTGGGAGCCTGAGAACACTAATTACTCCACTGTGTGTTCTATTGCCAAAGAAGAAAAAGAGGTGAAACTGTGGCACCAAAAACTTGGCCATCTTCATCTAAGAGGAATGAAAAGGATTATCTCCATGGAGGCAGTCAGAGGGATTCCAAGACTGCAAATTGATGAAGGGAGAGTTTGTGGTGAATGTCAGGTTGGTAAGTAGACTAGGATGTCACATCCAAAGTCAAGACATCTGACCACCTCTAAGGTTCTGGAACTTCTACATATGGATATGATGGGACCAATGCAGGTGGAAAGTCTTGGTGGAAAGAGATATGCCTATGTTGTTGTGGATGACGTTTCCAGATTCACCTGGATTAACTTCATTAGGGAAAAATCTGATGTGTTTGAAGTTTTTAAAGAACTGTGCAACAGAATTCAAAGAGAAAAAGAAGGGTGTATTGTCAGAATCAGAAGTTATCATGGCAAGGAATTTGAAAACAGTAAGTTTAATGAGTTCTGTTCCTCAGAAGGAATTAGTCATGAATTCTCTTCTCCTATTACTCTTCAACAAAATGGAGTTGTAGAAAGGAAAAATAGGACCATACAGGAATCTGCCAGAGCTATGATACATGCCAAAAGACTTCCTATTCATTTTTGGGCTGAAGCTATGAATACAGCCTGTTATGTCCATAACAGAGTCACTTTGAGAAAGGGAACCTCATCCACCATTTATGAACTCTGGAAAGGAAGAAAGCCAACTGTGAAGTACTTCCATGTATTTGGTAGCAAATGCTAAATTCTGGCAGATCGTGAACAAAGGAGAAAGCTGGACCCTAAAAGTGATGAAGGTATATTTCTAGGATACTCCTCCAACAGCAGAGCTTATAGGGTATTCAATTCCAGGACCAAAGTCATGATGGAATCAATAAATGTCATAGTTGATGATTATCATGAAGAAACAGATGTCCCTTGTAATGTTGAGACATTCTTTGAGACTCCAACTCAACAAAATGACCTTCCTAACACCACTACAGCAGTCTCTGAATCCAAGGAAGCTAGCAAAATCCCTTCCATCAGAATTCAGAAAGATCATCCTAAAGAACTCATCATAGGGGATCCTAACAGTGGAGTCATTACAAGATCTAGAGAAATCATCTCAAACTCTTGCTTTGTGTCTAAAATTGAACCAAGAAATGTTAAGGAGGCTTTAACTGATGAATACTGGATTGGTGCAATGCAAGATGAATTGAACCAATTTAAGCAACATGAAGTTTGGGAGTTAGTTCCTAGACCAGAGGGAACAAACATCATTGGCACAAAATGGATATACAAGAACAAATCAGATGCTGAAGGAGTTGTCACTAGGAATAAGGCAAGACTTGTTGCCAAAGGATACACTCAAGTTGAAGGGGTTCATTTTGATGAGACCTTTGCCCCTGTAGCCAGACTGGAATCTATCAGACTCCTATTGGGAATTGCTTGTCTCCTGAAGTTCAAGCTGTTTCAGATGGATGTAAAAAGTGCCTTCCTAAATGGGTACTTAAATGAGGAAGTTTATGTGGAACAGCCTAAAGGTTTTGTGGATCCAAACCACCCTAATCATGTCTACAAATTGAGGAAAGCACTATATGGCCTGAAACAAGCTCCTAGAGCATGGTATGACAAGTTAACAAAATTTCTCTCAGACAAAGGATACAGAAAAGGAGGCTTGGATAAAACCCTCTTTGTCAAAAATGAAGGAGGGAAGTTAATGGTAGCTCAAATATATGTTGATGACATAGTGTTTGGGGGAATGTCAGAACAAATGGTTAAACATTTTGATGACCAGATGCAGGCTGAATTCGAAATGAGTCTCATGGGAGAACTGACTTATTTTCTTGGACTGCAAGTCTCACAGATGGAGGACTCAATCTTTCTATCTCAAAGCAAGTATGCAAAGAACATTGTCAAGAAGTTTGGTATGGAGAATGCCAGTCACAAAAGGACTCCTGCACCTACTCATTTAAAGTTATCCAAAGATTCAAGTGGGGTTAAGGTGGACCAAAGTCTGTACAGAAGCATGATAGGAAGTCTGCTGTACTTAACAGCTAGCAGACCTGACATTGCTTTTGCAGTTGGAGTTTGTGCAAGATACCAAGCTGATCCTAAAGTCAGTCATATCAACCAAGTGAAGAGAATTTTGAAGTATGTAAGTGGAACTTACAACTATGGCTTGCTGTACTCTCATGGTTGTGAACCAACTCTGACTGGTTATTGTGATGCTGATTGGGCTGGAAGTGCTGATGATAGAAAAAGCACCTCTGGAGGATGTTTCTTCTTAGGAAATAATTTGTTCTCCTGGTTCAGCAAGAAACAGAACTGTGTGTCTCTCTCTACTGCTGAAGCTGAATACATTGCAGCTGGTAGTAGCTGTTCTCAAATGATCTGAATGAAACAGATGCTCACTGAGTATAATGTCACACAAGATGTTATGACATTGTACTTTGACAATCTGAGTACAATCAACATTTCCAAGAACCCTATTCAGCATAGCAGGACCATGCACATTGACATTAGACATCACTTTATCAGAGAACTTGTAGAGGAGAAGACAATTAAACTGGAACATGTTGCCACTGAGCTACAGCTGGCTGACATTTTTACCAAGGCACTTGATGCAAATCAATTTGAAAACTTGAGGGGCAAGTTGGGTATTTGCCAACATGAGGAATTGTAGCAATTAATTTTGCTTAAAACAAGGGTTGAAGGAGTTATTTTTGTTAAGTCTATTTTGATTGGGTTAATCATATGTTTTCCCAATTCTTTCAAAATTATTAAGAAGTTGAATAGACACTCATTTGCCTCCTTCCACTCTCGACTTTGCAACAAATCCCATTCTATCAATCAAAGTTTTCTCTCTAGTTGCTACTGGTTTTCTAAGACTATCAAAATGTCTCAAACTTCATCCTCATCCAAGACGATCGTTTCATCTTCATCATCTGATCAAGATTCTCGGGCAATCACCTCATGCATGGATTCTGAAGTCCTGGAGATTACTCCTCTTAGAGAAATGGCAACTAACCCCTCCAAGGTCAAAAAGCTGAGAACAAGGCATGCAGGAAGGTCTCAAGCTACTTCATCCGGTAATCCCTCTCAACCTTCATCTTCTGTACCAAATAGGGAAGGCTCAGCTTACGTTCATCAAGCAATAGCTAGGCTTGTTACAAGAATTTTGAGTGAGAACCACTATGTACCTGGGATTTCTGTTCCATTAAATCAAGAATCAGCAAGCCCAAATGTTGAAGTAAATCCAGATGTCTCTGAGAATGTTGAGACTCCAAATGACAACATTCAGAAATCATCTGAAAACCTTGATGATATTCAAAACCCTTCAAAGAAGAATGTTGAACCACCTGTTATTGATGTGGATGAGGAATACTCAGACAATGACCTAATTTCAAATATCAACCCTAGCATAGCTAGGAGAATGATGAACAGAAAGGGTAATCAGGATACTGCAAAATGTCTGACCAAAGAGAAACCTGCTGATAAGAAAACCAGGTCTGAAGGCAAGACTGGTGTGGAAACTGTGAAGACTGGACTGTCCAAGGTGAAGGTGAAAGCCCGAGTACATGCTGGGAGTCTCTCAAAGCCTGTGAGACAACCAATAGCAAAGAAGAGGAAATAACCTGAACCTTCTGATTCTGATGAGGAATCAGAATTTGAAATTGATGCTGAAGACATTCCTCTCAGAAGGAAACTCCCTTCCAGCAAAATGGCTAGAGTTCCTGAAGTCCCCACTGACAACATTTCATTTCACCACCCTGAAAATGCCAACAGATGGAAGTATGTTTGCTTGAAGAGAATAGCCTTGGAAAGAGAACTAAACAATGGTGCCATGGATTGTAAGGAAATCATGGACCTAATCAAAGCTGCTGGACTAATGAAGACTGTGGAAAAGTTTACCAAATGATATGAAAATCTTGTCAAGGAATTCATAGTGAATTTGTCTGCTGAATGTGCTGATGGAAGGTCAGCTGACTTTGAATGTGTCTATGTGAGAGGAAGAAGGGTTAATTTCTCTCCATCTGAAATTAATAAATTCCTTGGAAGATCAAATGAGGCTTGCCCTGAACTAAAAGTTATTGACAATGAGGTATGCCAAACCATCACAGCAAGACAAGTCAAGTGTTAGCCCTCAAAAGGCAAGCTGAATGCTAGCAAGCTAAGCATAAAATTTGCCATCCTGCACAAGATTGGTGCAGCCAACTGGGTCCCTACAAACCATAAATCAACCATCTCTACAGGATTGGGGAGATTCATTTATGCTGTTGGAACCAGGACTCAATTTGACTATGGCAGGTATATTTTTGATCAAACTTTAAAACATGCTGGAAGCTATGCTGTTAAAGGCCCTATTGCCTTTCCCTCCCTCCTATGTGGAATTGTCCTTGTTCAGTACCCTGACATCCTGGTGGAAAGAAATACTGTTTGCAAAAGAGCTCCTGCTCTTGGGTTACACTACAAGCTATTTCAGGGATCTCATGTTCCTGACATTGTCATGACATCAGCTGAGACATCAACTGTAAAAACTCAGTCCAAGACATCTGATGTTATATCTGTACTGAAGGAGATCTGCAAAGAGCTGGAGACAAGGAAAAAGACTCTAGAAAACCTAATTGCCAGATTAGAACAAGAGGAGACTGAAGGAAACAGAAGGGAAGAGGGTGCTGCTGAAGATCAGCTCAATGCTGAAGAAAGTAGCTCCTCTGAAGATGACAGTGCTTAAAGTTTGGTGGAGTTGACAAGCCTGATGCTGGTTCCTGTTGATGCAAGTGTTTTCAGATTTTATTTGTTGTTTTTATTACTCATTTTGGATGACTGTATAACATATAAGTACATGTATCTTTGGCCTATTTGTGTCTAAAGAGGGGGAGATATTTTTGTGTTAATTACTTGGTAGACATCATATTTTTTCTGCAGTCATATTCATTCTGCTGCTCTCTATTCTCTGACTGCTTAGGGGTTTTAGCCAAAAATCTGCCAAAGGGGGAGTTTGTAAGTGTTTAGTTATTGGCATGTATTTTAGGAAAAACCAGGTCTGTGAATGTCATGACTGATGTCATAACATTATGGATTATTAGGTACTTTATGCAGAACAAGTATGGCATACAGTAGTTGCTGTTTATGAGTGTGTATCTGAGCATTTTGCAATGATCACATTTATCTCTTTCTACCAAAATCAGTAAACAGGAATTCTGATGTCATAACAAATGTTAAGACATCCTGTACTGATCTAACAGTTATGCAGTTTGGTTAATTCTGAGATTTTTCAGGAAGTTGGTTCATTCCTTCCAGAACAGAATCTCACGTGGACTTTAGGTTAACCTAGCTCAACCCTAATCTGGTTGATAAAGTCTTGTGACCAAGTCTTGAGGTTAACCCTAATTAACCCTAGCTTTTCGTGGAAGCCCTAACTAAAGAAACAACTGCATATATATTCAACAGGAAAGCTGATTGGAAATCAACTCTTTGACAGAAGATCAATTAGGAGCTGTATAGTTTTAACTGTTGTAATCCAAGCAAGTATCATTGTGATAAGTGACTTGGAATAGGTTTTGATTGTAAGGGTTTTTGTATCACTCAAAGCTTTGAAGCAAGAGTGTTTGTGTCTCTTGACTAAAGCTTTGAAGCAAAAGTCAAGTTAGGTTTATGTATCACTCAAAGCTGTGAAGCACGAGTGTTTGTGTTACTTGATTAAAAAGCTGTGAAGCATAATCAAGTGTATGTTCTGAAGAGTGTCTTCATTATTTCATTAGTAAATTGTTTAAGTATCACTGCTGTGATTGAGGGGGAGTGAGTAGGAACTCAGGTTTAAGTTGAACTTAGATTGAAGTTGCATTGGGTAGGTCTTAAGTGAAGGAGATAAACTGGTTGGTTTATTCCTGAATTAATATCTCTTATAGTGGATTTCCTCCCTGGCTTGGTAGCCCCCAGAGTAGGTGTTGTTTCATACTGAACTGGGTAAACAATTGACTGTGTTCTTTACTGTTTTTATTTACTGTCTTATAGAAAGTCAGATACGGTGTCATAAGATTCACTGTGACATTGAGTATCTGCTGCCAAAATTTCAGTAAGGTTAACATTTGATTGTACTAATAATATGGCAGAATATGAGGCTTGCATCATGGGTCTCGAGGAAGCTATTGATCTCAGAATTAAAATTCTTGACGTGTATGGTAATTCAGCTTTGGTAATAAATCAGATTAAAGGAGAGTGGGATACTCGTCACCCCGACTTGATCCCTTACAAAGATTATGCTAGAAAATTGTTACCCTTCTTTAATAAAGTTGAATTCCATCACATCCCCAGGGACGGAAATCAAATGGCGGATGCTCTGGCAACTCTGGCTTCTATGTATCAAGTAAATACTTGGAATGATATACCTCAAATTATAGTTCGGTGGCTGGATAGGCCCGCTCATGTGTTTATAACAGAAGAGGTAGAAGATGAGAAACCTTGGTATTATGATATCAAGCATTTCCTCTAGACCCAGGAATACCCGATTGGTGCATCGAATAAGGATAGAAAGACATTGAGAAGATTGGCTGGAAGCTTCTTCCTCAGTGAAAATGTGTTGTACAAGAGAAATTATGACACGGTCTTGCTCAGATGCATGGGTAGACACGAAGCAGTCATGTTGATGCATGAGATTCATGAAGGTTCATTTGGCACTCATGCCAATGGACATTCGATGGCTAAAAAGATGCTAAGGGCAGATTACTATTGGCTGACAATGGAGTCTGATTGTTACAAATTTGCAAAGAAGTGTCATAAATGTCAGATTTATGCGGACAAGATTCATGTGCCTCCGACACTTCTCAATGTCATATCTTCCCCATGGCCTTTCTCTATATGGGGTATTAACATGATCGGGATGATAGAACCCAAAGCTTCGAATGTACACTATTTTATATTGGTAGCAATTGATTACTTCACCAAATTGGTGGAAGCTGCTTCATATGCTAATGTTACTAAGCAGGTGGTTGTGTGCTTCATTAAGAATAATCTCATATGTCGGTATGATGTGCCGAGCAGAATTATCACCGACCATGGCTCAAATCTGAACAACAAGATGATGATAGAACTTTGTGAGGAATTCAAGATTGTACATCACAACTCATCTTCGTGCAAGCCAAAGATGAATGGGGCTGTTGAAGCTGCTAATAAGAATATCAAGAAGATCATCCAGAAGATGGTTGTTACTTATAAAGATTGGCATGAAATGCTCCCTTTTGCTTTGCATGGATACCAGACATCTGTCCGCACTTCAACAGGAGCAACCCCGTTCTCCCTTATGTATGGAATGGAAGTTGTGCTCCCAATCGAAGTTGAGATTCCCTCCTTGCGTGTGATAATGGAATTTGATTGAAGATAAGAGAATGACGACTTTGTATCATGGGCAGTTATATCAGAAGAGAATGAAGAAAGCTTTTGATAAGAAGGTCAAGCCTCGTAAATTTAGAGAAGGAGACCTCGTGCTCAAGAAGATCATGTCTTTTAAGGCAGATTCTAGGGCCAAGTGGACTCCCAATTTTGAAGGCCCATATGTTGTCAAGAAAGCCTTCTCTGGCGGTGCATTAATTCTTGAAACTATGGATGGCGAGGAGTTCCCACATCCCGTGAATGCTAATGCAGTCAAGAAATACTTTTCCTAGAGAAATAAAAAGAACATCTCGCTAAGTTGAAAACCCGAAATGGTGACTTAGGCAAAAAGGAGCATCTCGGTAGACCGAAAACCCGAAAGGGCGGTCTAGGCAAAAATTAGAGACACAAACAGAATAAATTTCCCGCTAAGTTGAAAACCCGCAAGGGAAGCTTAGGAAAAAGTTAAGGACTTTCTTGGCAAGTAACTACATCAAAGAAGACTTGATCATTAAAGCAACAATCTTCTCGGATCCTCATCATACTTCAACAGAAGCTGCTACTAAGGATTTCAAAAGTTGTTAGAGGGGATAGTGGTCATTATATCTCAATGTATCTTTTCCATTATATATTACCATTTTCAGAACTTTGTAATCATCCATGGAGTCTCGCCATTCACAGACTACCATTCTATCAATGAAATTTGAGCTTTTACCCAATTATTTGTATTTCTTATTTTATTTAGCTTGCAAAGACTCCATTTATTATTGATAATAATTTTCAAAGTGAAAATATAAATAAAAAAATTGTTCTTCAAAAAGAAATTACAATTTACTTTTACTTTAGATTGTGTGATTCAAGAGGAAAACAAAAGTAGTGATCCCAGGAATGGACAAACTCCAGTAGTTTTGAGAAGATTTTGTTTCCCCCAGGAAGGTTTACTCATGATGTTTTCGCTGTGTTGGGTTTGTGACTCCAGTGTCCCCAGTCAAGTCTTGGTTTTTTTTCTTATTTTCTGAGTTTGCATGATATGAAGACTCAAACCAAGATTTCTCCAGTGAAGGTTTCACTTATTTGATAGAAGTCCTTTTTCCCCAGAGAAGTTGGTACAATTATTACTCTCGAAGAACACATATCTCCGGTTTCCCCAATGAAGAACGTATATTGGTTTCCCCTTTGATGATATGGTATTTGATCTCATCAATGGAGTCAGTACAAAGTCCCCAATAGATGTCTCGATGATGAGGCGTTATATGCCTTAGTGAAGTTTGTATGTTTTTCCTCCTTTAAAATGGGCCTGAATTCCCCAGTGAATGTTTTGATGATTCGGTGTCCATCTGCTCTATTTGAAAACAGTTTTGCAATCCCCGGTAGAAGTGTTACAATTGAAAACATTTATTTCCCCGTTGAAGTCTGAGTGCTATTCCCTGGTGAAGCCTGGAGAAGGATGTTATATCCATGTATCTATACTATTTTGTCACTATGTTATGTTTCTCCACAGTGAAGTTAAGCCATGCAATATGTTGTACCCCAAAATTTTCCCTCCCATATTTCTCAAAACATTTCAAGAAAGATCCTCAAGTTGCTCAAGGTAGTCCAAGGGTTGGCCAGACAAGCTCTCTCCTAAGGCAGTCTACCCCAAATTAGGGTTTCATGTTGCATCAAGATACTTGAGTACAAGTGATCCCAAATGCTCACCAATGTCCTAATATGTTCTCAAGATCATCCATGTCAAGTTTCAAGCCTTGCAGAGGAAGTTTGCCCAGTCAATTGCTCAAAGGCCTGAAAATCGACTGTGCTAGGGCAAAAGTCAACTGTGGCCCACATACAGTCAAACTTCAAGATTTTTGGTCAACAATCTCATTTTGAAGGATATTTCATCATTTGATCAAGGGTTGATCATGATTCTGAAGGAAAATTGCGATCGAAAGCGCAACGAAATTTAAAATTTTCCTTTAGCGATCCTTACGAATGAACATGGTCAGTGATAGAAATATTTACCTCTTGTGGCGATTCAGACCTTTGGTGTTGTGATCACGAGCGTTGATGAAGAACAACGCCTCTACTCAGTCCACACGAATAGATCGCTTCCGGTCACAGTGCTAGCTGATCACGAACGGAAACCTTGAGTGAGAGAGAGAATCCAAAACGAAATTGCATCAAGTGAAATTGCTTCATCACAAGGGTTCTATTTATAGAATCACTCGTGTGGGCTACAAGCTAAAAGCCCAATTAAGGAATCTAAAAGCCCAATTAAGCTTATGGACATCATACCTTATGATGTACCATATATCACTTATCCACGTGGTACCTTACCACTTTCCGTATTACACTTAAGTGCACCGTACCTTACGGTGTTCCTTATTTATTCTATCTCTCATCAACCTGTCCTTATGTGTGTGACCCTGTAGGTTTTCGCGACGTTGGCAATTATATTAAATCACACATTTAATATAATAAACAATGAGCGGTATCTAGCAACACATCACTGTTACCCAAGTCACGAAAATGTCATGTGATCTGACCAAACCTTTTCCGTGATAATATTTGTGTTGTACAATTACCCTTTTGCCCTCATGTCTATATTGAACACAAGGCATACACTGTGTCACCCTTGTCCAGTTCAATATTTGGCCCTTAGACATTTATCCTGTTATACAGGATGAGCAAATTCCATCTAGGTCACTCATGTCCCTTAGCATGCTTTGTGAAGTACCCATCAACCGTCTTTATAGTCATCCAGTTACGGATGACGTTTGATCAACAATAAAGTACTTGACTCTACATCTAGGGTCCATAGTGGTTTCAGGTCGAAGGGTGGTATACACCATTATCATCATGAGAATAACTTATGACACTTTGCATAACATTCTATGTAGTATTCTCATAGCGGGTCAATCCAATATAAATATTACTCCTAATATTCATACCTATGTCAAGACTTGATAACTCCTTATCTATGATCCATGAGATGTGATCATCAATCTATCTTCATAATAATCTTAATGCTTTAATGTTATCCCACTTCACATTAAAGCTTGACTTTAGATACTTTAAGAATAGTGTCTTATGTTTAATGGGATCTCATGATTAAGTCACACTTAACATTTCATTAAACAAATAAACCGTTCTAGGGACTTTATTACAATTGGAAAGCAAACATAATAAAGAAATGCCTTTTATTATTAATAAATAATTTGATACAAGTACCAAAAGTATTGGCCTCTAGGGCTTACACCAACAATCTCCCACTAGCACTAGAGCCAATCAGGCATACCCCTAATACCCATAGATCTAGTATGTCCATCATGCTTCAGCTGCGCAAGAGGCTTTGTTAATGGGTCAGCAACATTGTCAAGTGTAGGTACTCTGCATATTTTCACATCTCCCCGATCGATTATCTCTCGAATGAGATGATAACGCCTAAGTATGTGTTTGGATCGTTGGTGAGATCTAGGCTCCTTAGCTTGTGCGATAGCACCATTGTTATCACAATAGAGATCAATGGGATCCACAATGCTATGGACTATGCCAAGTTCACTAATGAACTTCTTGATCCAAACAGCTTCCTTTGCTGCAGTTGAGGCAGCAATATACTCAGCCTCGGTTGTAGAATCAACAACTGTATCTTGCTTTGAACTTTTCCAGCTCACAGCGCCACCATTTAAACAAAACACATAACCATATTGCAATCTAAAGTCATCCTTATCTGTCTGGAAGCTAGCATCGGTGTATCCAATTACAGCAAGCTCTTCCTGACCTCCATATATAAAGAATGAGTCCTTAGTCCTTCTTAAGTACTTAAGGATATTCTTGACAGCTACCCAATGAGCATCACCGGGATTAGACTGGTACCTACTCGTTGCACTTAAAGAATACGAGACATCTGGTCGAGTACATAGCATGGCATACATGATAGATCCTATTGCAGATGCATATGGAATCTTATCCATGCGATACCTTTCTTCCTTAGTTGAAGGGGATTGTGTTTTTGACAGACACATGCCATGTTGCATAGGTATGAATCCTTTCTTGGAATCATGCATATTAAAGCGTCTCAACACTTTTTCTATGTATGTACTCTGACTTAGGCCAAGCAGTTTTTGTGACCTATCTCTATAGATCCTGATTCCTAATATATAGGCTGCTTCACCTAGGTCCTTCATTGAAAAGCATTTCCCTAACCAAGTCTTCACTTGTTGCAAGGTAGGGACATCGTTTCCAATGAGTAATATGTCATCTACATATAATACCAGGAATACGATCATGCTCCCACTAACCTTCTTGTAGACACAAGGCTCATCTTCATTCTTGATGAATCCATATTGTTTTACTGTTTCATCAAAACGAAGATTCCAGCTTCTGGAAGCTTGCTTCAATCCATAAATTGATCGCTGTAACTTACATATCTTTTGGGCTTCTTCTGGTATGTCAAATCCTTCAGGTTGTGTCATGTACACATCCTCAAGAAGATTCCCATTAAGGAAAGCAGTTTTGACATCCATCTTCCATATTTCATAATCATGATATGCAGCGATAGCAAGTAAAATCCGAACAGATTTAAGCATTGCAACTGGTGAAAAGGTTTCATCATAGTCAACCCCATGAATTTGTTTATAGCCTTTTGCAACCAGTCTTGCCTTATAGGTATGTACCTTACCATCCATGTCAGTCTTCTTTTTGAAGACCCACTTGCATCCTATAGGGTTAACTCCTATAAGAGGCTCTACCAAGGTCCAAACCTGGTTTGTGTACATGGAATCCATTTCAGATTTCATGGCTTCTAGCCACTTCTCGGACTCAGGACCAGTTATGGCCTCTTGGTAGGTCACAGGCTCATCTTGATCCATAAGTAATACATCACCCTGATCACTTATAAGATATCCATATCTCTCAGGTTGTTGACGTATCCTGCTTGACCTACGCTGGTCTTGTTCTACTTGAGCAGGTTGCTCTTCCACAACTACTTGTGTTTCCTGCTCTAATTCCTCCATAGGTGTATCAATGCTTTGTGGTTCTTGAATTTCTTCAAGCTCTATTTTCCTCCCACTGATTCTTTTGGAAATAAAATCCTTTTCTAGAAAAACTCCAGTTCGAGCGACAAACACTTTTCCCTCAGAAGGATTGTAGAAGTAATACCCTCTTATTTCTTTAGGATACCCCACAAATAAGCATTTGTCAGATTTGGGCTCAAGCTTAGTTGAAATTTGTCGTTTCACATAAACTTCGCAACCCCAAATCTTCATTTAAGACATATGTGGTTTCTTACCACTCCATATCTCATATGGTGTCTTCTCAACCTTTTTGGATGGAACCCGGTTAAGTGTGTAAGCTGCAGTCAATAGTGCACGTCCCCAAAAGGAGTTCAGAAGATCCGCATGACTCATCATGGATCGGACCATGTCTAACAAGGTTCGATTTCTTCTCTCAGATACACCATTCCATTATGGTGTTCCGGGAGGAGTAAGTTGGGATAAAATCCCACATTCCTTTAGATGGTCATCAAACTCTAGGCTTAAATATTCACCTCATCGATCTGATCGAATAACTTTAATATTCTTACCTAGTTGGTTTTGTACTTCATTCTTGAATTCCTTGAATTTTTCAAAGGTTTCAGATTTGTGTTTCATTAAATACACATAACCATATCTACTGAAATCATCAGTAAATATGATGAAGTATTGAAAACCTCCTCTGGCTGGTATGTTCAGTGGTCCACATACATCAGTATGTATGAGGGCCAAAAGATCATTAGCCCTTTCACCTTTTCCTGTGAATGGGGACTTTGTCATCTTTCCAATTAAACAAGATCTGCATGTCTCATATGATTCATAATCAAAAGAGTCCAAGAGTCCATCTTTATGGAGTTTGGAAATGCTTTTCTCATTTATGTGGCCTAAGCGACAGTGCCAAAGGTAACTTGGATTTAACTCATTAGGTTTAATCCGTTTAGTATTAATGTTATAAATTGGCATTTCAAGATCAAGGACATATAGTCCATTGTTCATTTGTGCAGAAGCATAGAATATATCATTCAAATAAATAGAACAACAATTGTTCTTTATTATAAATGAAAAACCAAACTTGTCCAAACAAGAAACGAAAATAATATTCCTACTAATTGCAGGTACATAATAACAGTTCTCTAACTGAATTATTAAACCACTAGGTAAAGTCAAAACATAAGTTCCTACGGCTAAAGCAGCAACCTTTGCTCCATTTCCAACTCGTAGGTCAACTTCACCTTTTGCCAAATCTCTACTCCTTTTTAGCCCCTGCACATTAGTACAAATGTGAGAACCGCATCCAATATCTAATACCCATGATGCAGAAGTAGATAAATTAATTTCAATAACAAAAATACCTGAATTTGAAGTCCCTACTCCATTGTTCATATCTTCCAGGTACTTTGGGTAGTTTCTCTTCCAATGTCCAGTCTTACCGCAATGGAAGCAAGTGCCCTCCTTTGCTATGCCTCCACTAGGATTCAAAGCAGTAACAGTAGGTTTAGGCTTGGAAACTTCCTTGCCTTTCCCTTTACCAACTTGCTTGGTAGGCCTCTTGTTCAGCTTCTTTCCATTACTGACCATCAGAATGGACTTCCCTTTTGTCTTCATATTCTGCTCAGCAGTTTTCAACATGCTTAGCAATTCTGGAAGACTCTTATCCATGTCATTCATGTTGAAATTCATGACAAACTGATTAAAGCTATCTGGAAACGATTGCAAGATAAAATCAGTTGCAAGTTCCTTTCCAAGCGGAAACCCTAACCTTTCAAGGTTCTCCACATACCCAATCATTTTGAGTACATGGGGACCTACAGGGTTTCCCTCAGATAACTTGCTGTTAAAAGGGGCCTTTGAAACCTGAAACTTCTCATTTCTTGCCTGCTCTTGATAGAGCATTTTCAGATGTCCGATCATATTGAACGCTGACATGTTCTCTTGTTGCTTTTGCAACTCCGAGTTCATAGTAGCTAGCATGAGACAAGCGGCTTCATTAGCATCATTAAAATGCTTCTTATAAGCATATCTTTCTGCCTTAGGTGCCGAACTAGGCGGTTCCTCTTCAGGAACAGGTGTCTCCAAGACATACAACTTCTTATCGTGCTTGAGGACAATCCTCAGATTTCGGTGCCAATCCAGGAAATTTGTCCCAGACAATTTTTCCTTATCTAGGATTGATCGAAAAATATGGTTGTTTGTTGTCATGGTAATCTACAAAAAACTGAAAATATAAGTATCATTAAAACAACATATTTAATTAGGCCTTTAATCAAATATGCTCCCACTATTTTACTCAAACCAAATGACCCTCATCATTTGATTCGGAAAATCCCGTTGGAAGACTTTCTAGTGGGTCGAGATCCATATTTCACTTCGTTCTAAGTCAGTGTTAGGCTGATTACACAAAACTAGGTTATTTAGGTAGGAACTCCTTCCAATTGTATCTCATACAACTCTCGAATATTTTCAGTTGGGTGAATAACTCCTTATTCTAATTCATCATATGAATCATTCCCAACTCTTGCTTCTAAACATGTATAATCTTATTATAATGTGTTTAGTTAAGTTTGACCCATTGTTTTAGCAGTTGGATATTACAATTATCCCATCTCACCTTACTAATATAGAACATGCACCTCGCGTAGGCGAAACCTACATTGTTCGATACTAGTCTTGATGAGTGCTAAAAATTGGAAAGCATGAACTTAATATTTAACTTGAGGGATTTTGTTATTAGTTTGATCTCACCGGCTTAACATGCAATTCGTCTCTCTCATGCATCAACATACAAACACATGCATCAATATACATAAAAGGATACAGTTTGGCCCCTAGCGCAATTGTTCTCCCAAGCCAATGAGAGAACCTAAGCTAACCTAATAACGATCTAAACTTCTCCAAGCAAGATCTCCAATGTTATCCTCCTTTGATATTGTATTCTTCTCTTTCTTCATAACATTACATTACATAAAAGAAACTCGTTTTACATACGAGGGAGTGAGATGAGAAAAGAAGTTACATCAAGAATTTTAGAGAGAGGCACGACACGCAGGCTGTATTTTACAATCACAAAACAAAATAAAGGAAAAAACTAAGGCCATAACTGATCACCACAAGACAATAATAATAAACACACTTTTATTATTACTTTAAATTTTGTTAATTAAAAAAAAGGCAAATTAAATTTCGACGATTGATCACACTACGCAGAGTTAGCCGGGGGTTCCGCTAACTCTTGTGCATTCACAACCCTAATCACATAACTCTGCAACAACACAACCCTTGTGCTGTCATGAACCCTAATGCAACAGTTTTATGCTGTCAAACACATTTTGATTGATAATTCAGTATGATTAATCACATGCCATTGCTTCACCATACTAATGTCGGATTCCGAAGCATATGAACAGTGATCGGTCAAAGTAATAACAATCATCAAGTGTTTGAATGAACGAAACAGAAACAGTATATCCCATATACCATCGTTGCATCAGATTTACTTATATCATATATAAAAGTGATCGATCTTATTTGTGTAACCTATGGACGATCGATGTATCGCTGCTTCACCATACTAATGTCGGATTCTGAAGCATAGTCAACATCAATCACCCAAATCGTACACAACAGATGCCAAATTTAATTACTCGTTTATTATTCAATTCATTCTGGTTTTAATCGAATCAAAACAGAAAATGTAGAACATAAACAACTATCAGATCCATGGTTTCGTAAGTGGCTCTGATACCACTGAAGGAAAATTGCAATCAAAAGCGCAGCGGAATTTAAAATTTTCCTTTAGTGATCCTTATGAATGAACATGGTCAGTGATAGAAATATTTACCTCTTGTGGCGATTCAGACCTTTGGTGTTGTGATCACGAGCGTTGATGAAGAACAACGCCTCTACTCATTCCACACGAACAGATCGCTTCCGGTCACAGTGCTAGCTGATCACGAACGGAAACCTTGAGTGAGAGAGAGAATCAAAAACGAAATTGCATCAAGTGAAATTGCTTCATCACAAGGGTTCTATTTATAGAATCACTCGTGTGGGCTATAAGCTAAAAGCCCAATTAAGGCTATAAGCTAAAAGCCCAATTAAGCTTATAGACATCATACCTTATTATGTACCATATATCACTTATCCACGTGGTACCTTACCACTTTCCGTATTACACTTAAGTGCACCGTACCTTACGGTGTTCCTTATTTATTCTATCTCTCATCAACCTGTCCTTATGTGTGTGACCCTATAGGTTTTCGCGACGTTGGAAATTATATTAAATCACACATTTAATATAATAAACAGTGAGCGGTATCTAGCAACACATCACTGTTACCCAAGTCACGAAAATGTCATGTGATCTGACCAAACCTTTTCTGTGATAATATTTGTGTTGTACAATTACCCTTTTTCCCTCATGTCTATATTGAACACAAGGCATACACTGTGTCACCCTTGTCCAGTTTAATATTGGGCCCTTAGACATTTATCCTGTTATCCAGGATGAGCAAATTCCATCTAGGTCAATCATGTCCCTTAGCATGCTTTGTGAAGTACCCATCAACCGTCTTTATAGTCATCCAGTTACGGATGACGTTTGATCAGCAATAAAGTACTTGACTCTACATATAGGGTCCATAGTGGTTTCAGGTTGAAGGGTGGTATACACCATTATCATCATGAGAATAACTTATGACACTTTGCATAACATTCTATGTAGTATTCTCATAGCGGGTCAATCGAGTATAAATATTACTCCTAATATTCATACCTATGTCAAGACTTGATAACTCCTTATCTATGATCCATGAGATGTGATCATCAATCTATCTTCATAATAATCTTAATGCTTTAATGTTATCCCACTTCACATTAAAGCTTGACTACGGATACTTTAAGAATAGTGTCTTATGTTTAATGGGATCTCATGATTAAGTCACACTTAACATTTCATTAAACAAATAAACCATTCTAGGGACTTTATTATTTTGGAAAGCAAACATAATAAAGAAATGCCTTTTATTATTAATAAATAATTCGATACAAGTACCAAAAGTATTGGCCTCTAGGGCTTACACCAACAGATTCATCAAGGATTGCTCATAATTCATCAAGACTCAAAAGTTGCTAAATTAGGGTTTTGTTGGAAAAGTCAACTCAACTTTGACCAAGCATAACTTTATCATACTTTATGAGAAATGACCCATCAAAATCTCATTTTGAATAGGATGCAATTCCCTACAATCCATATTCAGCTCTCAAGTTCAAAATATGCACTCACAAGAAGTTATGAATTTGGACATTTAGGTCATTTTGAAAAGTCAACAAAAACACCTTTTTTGTCAAAGCTTCATACTTAAGCATGGAATATAAAATTGAGATGAGACCAAAATGGTTGATTAGAGGACATCTCAAGATTTCTAAAAAGTCCAAGAACACCTCCAAAGATTCAAAATTGAGGAAGTTATGCATTGATGAAGTTGACCTTTTTTGCAAAATTGCCAAAAGTCAACTATCCCTAAAACATCAAATTTTGCCAAATGGGCCCAATCGTTTTCACTTGTTTTGGGTTGGCAACATAGCCCACGAGCTCTAGCCTTTGCCACTTGTCCATATCTTATTTTTATTATTTATTTTGATTTTTGTTTGAATTAATTTAATTTAAATCAAAGCAAATCAAATAAAATCCAAAATATTGAAAGGAAGAGATTTTGTGCTTGTTTCAGGTTCCAAATACAGCTAGCAAATCATTCAAATTCGTGCAAGGAATTAGAGTAGACAAAAAGACTGAAAAAGGCCATGTTTGGAAAGATCTTAAAAGTGAATCAAATCAAATAAAAAATCATTGAAGGAGAAAGATTCAGATGCAGTTATCAACCCTAATGCATTGCTTGGTACATATAGAGTGCGTGCAGACCTAAAAAAGAGAGAGGGACAAGCGTAAGAGGCAGAACAAAATCTGAAAAAAAGCAAGAAAAGTGTGAGATCGAATTTTCACTTAGAGGCAATTTCAGGACCTTTGAACGATCTCAATCCCTTCCCGAGGTTCCCAGCAAGCTAAAGCCATTGAAACCAGGCATTTTCAAGCCCCAAAAAGCTCTGTAAGTCGCTCACGACCTAACCTTGTTCTTGAATTCGAATCTCATAATATAGGCATTGTTAGGATGAATTAATTGTACATTCTTGATCTATGGAACATATGCAAACTTTCTGCATCATTCAATTTCATTTATATGGCCTATACTGTAAATCACCATTGCTAGGTTTCGTAGCTCCGTTTTAGGGTTTTTTCTTGCAGGGAAAATTAGTCTTTGTAAGTGGTACTATCACGTTCAGGAGGACGAGACGAACACAACCATGGCATTAGATGTCATTTATGTTGCCCATAGAAGATTTTGGAATGAACACGGCCTATAGCGACGGAAAAAACGTTCGTAGGTAAAAGTGTTTTACTTTTACCCACGGAGAGAGGAAGGAGACAATTTGCTGGCACCCTCCTATTGGCTTGTTTGAATTTTCGCGTTAGATTTCCATTACTGCGCTTGTTTCATATATTATGTTTATTATTTATCTTATATACAACAAAAACAAAATGGCCCAGTGGCAGCCAGGCAACGCTTAAGGCATTGGAAGGCTGGGGGTCAGGGGTTCGACCCCTGCCTCCAGCATTTGCTATTTTCTTGTTTTCTTTCAGATAATCCAGGGTGTTCACAAGTCAGAAGACCACCATAGGTCTTCATCATCAATCATGCCAAGTGGCTGGATGGCCAAATCTGATGGCCATCCAGGAAGGTGCATCATGAACCAAGTCAAGTGTGCCATACTGGATCACAAAGGTCAAACGGGTCTCACTCTAATGGGCCCAGGAAATTGCTCTTTGCACCCCTATTTTTTTCAGGCCCAATTCTCTTTCTCTATTCTTTTATATTTATTTTACTTAACTTATTTAATTTATTTTACTAACCAATAATTAATTTTATTTTTTATCAAAAATCACAAAAAATATTATTTGTCACCAATTAGATTTAGGTATTATTTTTAGCAATAAATTAATTAATTTAATTAGGTTTGATTAAAGTAGATAACTTTAATTTATTTTGCAAATAATTAAAATCAATTAGAATGAATAGGTTTTATCACTAACTTAATTATTTTATTTTTCCTAAAATAACAAAAACCCAAAAATATATCATTTAATTATTTTCATTAATTAATTTAATAATCAATAAATTTTGCATTTAATTTAAAAACCTAATTTCTTTTCTCAAAAAATAATCAAAAACAACCAAAAAACATTTTTCTTTTAAATTAGGATAGAAGGGTCAAAACCCTAGTTTCGCATTCAATCTAATTTGTCATCGCGCATTTTATTTTTATTTTTTTATCCAATTATTGTATCTGCTCACAGTTTATAATAGTTTAATTAGGACTTTATTTATTTTTACCGCTTTTAATTTCAAAGGGTTTGTTTTTGTCTATGTAAATACCCGAAGCCTTGTAATAGCGTAGTTTAATTTCTGCATTTTGAATTCCACAAACTATTAACTGTTAGATGTATGAATAACTAGGGTTTGCATGACAAGAATGTATGACTAAGGTTAAAACAGTTAGATCACCCTAAATCTGCAAAGATAAATAAACTGAAATTGAATCACTCGCACATGCGCACTCTTAGGGTACACTCCCACTTGGTTGCCTTCAGTAAACGGTCATTGAGTATAGGATGCTTTGGTGGTCGTCCTTTTGTCCAAAGATCATAGTTGCCTCAGAATGGTTGCCTCGAATATTGTTGCCTCGGATAAATGATCTAAGACATTAGGGTTATTACTAAGACATCCTAACATTGCTTAAGTGACCGTACGTCCCTTTCGAATTGACCCTCAAAACTCCAACGACGGTGCTACCTACTCACTAATAGTGGGATAACATTGTCTAAAGGAAACAAATATAGAACGATTCTTTTTCGAGTAGGTAGATTAGTTCTTAAGTACTTGCTCAAGACAAACTTTTTTCACATTTACACTCCTTTACAAACAAAGTTTTCATAGCACTTCATTACACTCTTGAAGACAGAAGCAAGAGTTAAATCAAAGTTAAAATAAAAACTTTTCAAAGCCCAGAAACACAAAGAAAACAATTTTGAAAATGATGAGCAAGTACCTAAGAGCCCGTAGATAACTACGGATAGAAAGGGTGCTAATACCTTCCCTTTCTATAATCTACCCCCCGTACTCAGAAATATCTCAAAAAAGGAATTTTTCTATGCTTTTTTCCTTTCCTTGTTGGATAAAATAAAAGTCGGTGGCGACTCTTACTTACCGCGACATTTTGCAAAAACAAACGCAAAACACAAACCAGCAAATTCCTTAACGAAATAGGGAAACACGATCCCGGTTCTGGCCACCATATCACAGGACTGGCGACTCTGCTGGGGAGTTAATAAGTGGGGTGTACCTTAGGAATAGTTCATTATATTGTTTTCAATTTTTTGATCTGTTTGCTTTATCTTTGTGGGATTTGTATCGGAGTTACTATAGATCCTAACCCGGATCTGGGGAATACCTTTTAGGTAAGTAGAAATAGATTGTGAGGGAACTGTACGGCGTAGACCGATACGGTTGAAGCAGTAGCTACATTGGTGTGACATGTTAGTTGGTACCGATATCCCTTGTGGAGGAACAAGAAGAGTATGGGGCTGCTAATGGGTCATTAAGCATCAACTTACCTTAGAACCTATAATTGACCAACTTGGCCATAGAAAAGTAGCAGTATGCTACACTCATTGAGACCATACTCTCGCGATGATTCCGGCCGCAAGAAAAGGTTGCTAAACTGGAATTATGACCGATCAAGGATGGTCAGTGATATTGAGAACCTCTAGAACCCGATTACTATTACTAGGATAGGTTGAACCAACTAAACTGAAAGAGGGTAGTACCTAAACTCCATGCCAGCCTAAAATTTAAGGGCTATTGTGTGACTTGTTTGCCCTTACCATGTTTGCTATCTGTGATACTTGTGGTGTGTTTCTATCATGACATCATGCATCATGACATTACATGCATATTTTCATCAGACTAACCATTTCAAAGACCGAGGGGATTAATCTTTGTTCTGTTTTGCAGATCATGGCATCTATGCGCAGAAATACCATTCAGATCAGTTTCGTGCAGATACCTGCTCAGCTTAGAGAGTTGGTTTCAAAGGTTCCTGATACTTCTTCCTTTGTCAGAAGACATGGTCATCTCCTTAGCCTGGTAACTTCCAAGTTAGATGAGCAAATGATGAGCGTCTTGTTCCAGTTCTTTGACCCGTTGCACCACTGTTTCACCTTCTCGGACTATCAGTTGGTCCCTACCTTGGAGGAGTTCTCGGATCTACTTGGCATATCTATTCTAGAGTATACACCATTTACAGGTTTGGAGATAGCTCTTAGACCGGAGGATATTGCTTCAGCCCTCCATCTAACAAAGGCTGATGTGGTATCTAACTGGGACATTCGGAGTGGGGTTAAAGGCTTCTTGGCTAAATTCTTGATTGACCAAGCTCAACAGTTCTGGGACAGTTTGGACTTTCAAGCATTTGAAGACATCCTGGTACTTCTCATCTATGGCTTGGTTCTATTCCCTAATTCAGATTCTTTCGTCGATGTGAACGCAGTTAAGATCTTCATGTCCCGTAATCCAGTTCCTACTCTCTTAGGTGACATTCTACATGCTCTTTATGCCCGTACTGCTCGGAGAAGGGGAACCCTTATGTGTTGTGCACCACTGCTGGCGAGGTGGTTTATTTCTCACCTCCTCAAATCTGTATTGAATAATGAGGAAGGTATGGGTTGGGCTTACAGGATCATGTCCCTTGCTCACACGAACATCATTTAGAGTACTAAAGATATGGAAGAAGTAACTGTCATTGATCGGTGTGGGGAATACCCCAATGTTCCATTGCTTGGAATTATAGGAGGAATAACCTATAATCCTTGTTTAGCCTTACGACAGTTTGGACGAGCTCGAAGGGACGGTCCTCATGAGCTGCTGCTTCCAAACATTGTCTTTGACTTCCAGGGGGATGTTGAGGGACATCGTCGTAGGTTCATACGAGCTTGGGATAGGGTGAACAGGTCTGATCCACATGAGCTAGGAATGAAGACTTCTCTCCCGATGCAACCATACCTCCAATGGGTTCGAGCCCGTGCTCAAAAGCTAGGGATGTCGTACGAAGCTGTCTTGCCGGTAATTATGGAGCATACTGATGAAGAAGGGGTTCCCTATACGGTCATCCATCCATACATGCCTACTGACATTGGGGCATTGAAGAGGTCTTGGATCCAGCTAAGGGAAGAACGGGATACTTACAGAGAGAAGTATCATGAGCAGGAACGGAAGATCCTAAAGCTTACAAGGCAGCTAGAGAATGAGAGGTTCCTCAATGATTATGTCAGCACGAAAGGAAAACGACCATGGGAGCACTGATGTCTTTTGCTATTTCTAGTTTAGATTTGCTTTTTAGTATTTCTTTTGTAACGCCTTAAAGGCATTTGTTAAACATTGTTTCAAGTTTTAATCTAATAAAAGTGTGTTTCATTTTGGTTTACAAATTTGAATCTCCCTAAGTCTTTGAAATCATTTCATACGCATTCCATTCCCATGCACCTCATTATAGGTACCCTTACAGGTTTCTCATCTTCTTCGTTGTTTATTTCAGCACAACATGTCTTCTGAAACACCTACTGATCAAGCCATCAAGGCTCTGCAAGCTCAGAATGCTCAGTTCCAGGAAATGTTCATGAACTTGGCCAAGGGTCAACAAGATCTGAAGACTCTTATCTTGAAGGACAAGAAGAAGAAGAAGAAGAAGAAGAAGACGGTCCTCCTGAATATGGGTCACATATTTGGGAACAAGTTGTGGGAAGAAGTTGATTTGTCTCACTCATCTGGAGGGGGAGAGAATCAAGAAGAAAGGAGGGCTCCTAGCTCTGTGGTTTCTGACAATGACACTGACTTTGATGAAGACCAGTATCCTCCTGCTGAGGATAGGTATAAGCAACTTGAAGACCGGTTGAGCGCAATGGAGATCTAGAAGGTCCCTGGTCTGGATTTCAGAGATTTAGGTCTGGCATCTGGGGTGGTGATCCCACACAAGTTTAAGGCTCCTGCCTTTGCTAAGTATGATGAGGTATCTTGTCCAAAGCTACACCTCCGCTCGTATGTCAGAAAGATTCAACGATATACTGCTAATAGGAACCTCTGGGTTCATTTCTTTCAAGATAGTCTGTCAGGGACTCAACTTGAATGGTTCTATCAACTAGAAGGAGCTAACATCCGTAACTGGGAGGACCTTGTTGCTGCTTTTTACAAGCAGTACCAGTATAATGCCGACCTTGCTCCCATGCACACCCAACTTCAGGGTATGTCTATGGGTGCGAGCGAAGGTTTTAAGGACTACGCTCATAAGTGGAGAGATCTTGCTGGAAGAGTAAAACCCCCTCTGGCTGATAGGGAGTTGGTGGATATGTTTCTTGGGACTTTTTCTGGTCCATATTTTAACCATTTAATCGGAAGTTCATCGTCTGGGTTCACCGAATTAATTATAATTGGGGAGAGAGTTGAAGCCGATATCAAGAGCGGCAAGATACAGAAAGGTGCTTCATCAAATACAGAGAAGAAGCCTTTCAAGAAAGAGTCTAGTGCAGTTTACAGCTCGAGGAGCCAAAGCCGACCTGAGCGTCGCCAAGCAGTTAATGCGGTAGTTATATCAAGACCAACTGTTGCCCCACAATGTAACAATCAGCAAAGAGTAGAGAGACCACAAAGGCAGTATACTCGGCTCAGTATGACTCTATCTCAAATTCTGCCGCAATTGTTGAAGACCAACTTGGTGATTCTGGAGGAGGCTCCAAAGAATCCCAACACCACATCATCGCTGTATAATCCGAACGCCCGCTGTGCTTATCACTCTGATAGCCCAGGGCATGATACCAATAATTGCTGGGCTTTGAAGAATAAAGTGCATGATCTGATTGATGCTAAGGAGATTGAGTTTGAAGCGCCAGAAAAGCCTAATGTCATAATGGCTCCTATGCCAAAACATGACGCGGGAGTAAATGCTATTGAAGATGATGATGAAGAGCCTGACTTCGACAGCTGGATTTACCCGACTACCGATGGTGGATTAAGCAATTGGACGGCAAAGGACTTCGTACCTATTTCTTTTATTACACAGTAATGAGACTTTTGTTTTGAGTTTGTAACAGACATTTTAAAACTTTACGGCCTGGTGTCTTACCCGAGGCACCGTGGCTTTGTTTGTGAGGGCTTAATATTTACCATTTCCATATATCATCAATAAAAGCATTGGACGTTTTCTTGCATTACAAATATTACGCTCCTTGTTTTTCTTTTCTATCTTGCAAAAACAGCTATTTGTCTTACACACACTCACATATACAGGTCTACATCCACTCTGGATCCCACTGATAACGACTCTGCTACTGCCAATTATGACTTCGAAAGTCCAATCAACCAAGCCGAGGACGAAGGTGAGGATGATTGCGAAGTGCCTAGTGAACTTGCTAGACTGTTACTTCAGGAAGAGAGGGCCAGACAGCCACATGAAGAGCCAGTAGAAACAGTAAATATGGGTACAGAGGTAGACAAGAAAGAGGTCAAGATCGGGGAAAATATGGTGCCTAGTGTTAAGCAATGGCTGATTCAGATGTTGCGTGACTATGTTGAGATCTTTGCCTGGTCTTATGAAGATATGTCTGGGTTGGATACCGATATTGTGGTTCACCGCCTGCCCACCAAGGAAGACTGTCCTCTGGTAAAATAGAAAGTTCGCCGAATGCGCCCAGAGATGTCTGAGAAAATCAAGGCTAAGGTTATGAAACAGTTTGATGCCGGTTTTCTAGCAGTTAATTCTTACCCGCAGTGGGTTGCCAACGTGGTTCCAGTACCGAAGAAAGATTGTAAGGTTCGAATGTGTGTCGACTATAGGGATCTGAACAGGGCGAGCCCCAAGGATGATTTCCCTCTGCCTCATATCGACGTTCTGGTTGACAATATCGCACAACATAAGGTCTTCTCCTTTATGGATGGTTTTTCTGGTTACAATCAGATTAAAATGGCTCCCAAAGACATGGAGAAGATAACGTTTGTCCCACAGTGGGGTACCTTTTGCTACAAAGTCATGCCTTTCGGATTGAAGAATGCTGGGGAAACGTATCAGCGCGCCAAGGTCGCTTTGTTCCACGACATGATTCATCAGGAGATTGAAGTATATGTTGACGACATGATTGCAAGATCCCAGACTGAAGAAGAACATCTTGACCATCTTCAGAAGTTATTTGACAGGTTGAAGTTGTACAGACTGAGGCTAAATCCGAACAAGTGCACCTTCGGGGTGAGGTCTGGTAAGCTGCTGGGTTTCGTCGTTAGTGATAAAGGTATTCAAGTGGATCCTGCAAAGGTGAAGGCTATACAGGAAATTCCAGATCCCCGAACAGAAAAAGAAGTCAGAGGCTTTTTGGGATGTTTGAACTATATTTCCCGATTCATCTTACACTTGACTGCTACTTGTGAGCCAATCTTCAAGTTACTGAAGAAAGATCAAGCGGTAAGATGGAACGATGAATGTCAGGCCGCTTTTGAAAGGATCAAAGAATATCTCCAAGAGCCACTGTGATCGGTGGATTTAGAACTGACTGTTTAACGCTGGTTCGCGAAATGTCGCGGAAGCAAGAGTCGCCACCGTCTTTTATTTTCTCCAACATGGACAAGACAAAAGCACAGCAAAATTCCTTATGAGATAGTTTCTCGGTTCGGGAGGTAAATTTATAGAAAGGGAAGGTGTTAGCACCCTTTCTATCCATGGTTATCCATGGGCTCTTAGATACTTGCTCATTGTGTTTTCAAAATATGTTTGCTTTTCAAGTGTGAGTGGGTTTGAAAAAGTTTCGTTTAAAGATTTCAGAATGACTCTTGTATCAGTCCTCAAGAGTGTTTGAAAAATTTGTTTTGAAAGCTTTTTGAAAGTGTCGGTGTGAAAAGAGTTTTGATTTGTTTTTTTTAATAGAGAGCAAGTATCTATGAGTCATCTACCTACCCTAAGGAATTAGGCTGTGTAGAAGTCCTTTAGGTAGTGCCATCCCACCATTGAGAGGTAGGTAGCACCACCGTTGGAGGTGTTCGGGTCAATTCGATTTTAGGGACAGTGTGGTCATCAGAGCAACAGTAGGACACCTTAGAAGCTACCCTTATGCCATTGATCCTTTTTAAATCCGAGGCAACCGTTTCGAGGCAACTGGATCATGGACATAAGGACTTACTAAAACGTCCTATACTCGACGACCACGTTTCGAAGGTAAGGCAACAGATGAGGCGTACCCTAGAACTGGTGTGTGAATTGGTGTGTTGTTTTCATGTCAATATTTATCTTTGATCAGGGCATTTGTGAGCTACGATTTATTTTTAATTAGCCATACATTATTTCATGCAATTAGAATTTAAAAGTGCTGAAATTTAAATGCGGAAAGATAAATCCTACGTTATTACAAGGCGCGGGTCTATACATCGCCAAATTACAAAGACCCATTTTAATAAAAATGCGGAAAGATAAAAAGACCTAATCACTATTACAAGCCTTAAGCAGTTACATAATATTCACAAGAAAATAAATGCGCGAAAAGAATAAAAATAGAACGTCCGAGGGTTTTGACCCTTTTGAAATTAAATTGAATTAAAAGTCTAATTATTATTAAGAAAAGAAATTGTTTTTATGTTTTTTGTATTTAAGAAATAAAGAAAATTAAAATTAAAGTTAGTGAAACCCTAGTTCTAAATTATTTTTAATTATTAATGAAAAATATACAAGTTAACCTAATTTACACTAATTAGTTAATTATTTATTTACAAAAATATTTAGTAATTAATAATAATAATGATAAGAGGAAATTATTTAAGAAAAAGATGAGATTGTTAAAAACCCTAATTCTACCTATTTTAATTTATTAAGAAAAAGTGTTAAAATTGAAAACCTAAATTAACTAAATTAATTATTAAAATTTATTTACAAAAAACAAGTTAATGAGTAAATTAATAAACAATTAAACATTTTTGTATTTTGATTTTCTGGATTTATTATGAAAAGAAAATTATTTTTAAGTGAATTGAATAACAATAATTAAAAGAACTAGGAAAAGAAAAGAAAAGAAAACTAAAAGAATATACAAACCAAGGGGGTATCTGGCCCATTTAGGAGGTATGGTTTGAGAAATTTGGCCCATCAGAACTAAGCCTTTTTTGACTTCTTGGGATCACGTGTGGGATGGTTGACTGAGGTGTATGATAGAATTCATGTTCTGGCCTTTGGATGAGATCTTCTGGCCACTTGGCAAGCCTCAGCACGCGCGTGTATGGTGAACCACTGAATGAGCGCTACATAGAAACGCGTTAGGATAAAAATTATGGAACATGTGGGGGACCTGGGAATCGAACCCAGGTCCCAAGGCTTGCAACGCACATCTCTTGCCAATTGATCTATCATGTTCATTTGTATATAATATAATAAAGAAACATAATATAAAAAAGATGCCCACTATGCTGAAAAACGCGCCAACGTTTAAACCTCCCAATCACATGAAGACACGTAGGCTTCTTCTTCGTTTTTGTACCTGCAACATAGACAAATAATGGGGGTTTTAAACCCCCACTAAGTACAACCAGGAAAAATAGCGATTAGAAGATGCCCAAATATAAATTGAGCGCGAGGTTATTAATAGCTTCGTCTTGTTGCAACGAGTTGGCCTATACTGGTTTGATGGTCCAATTTTACACCCTATGCAAAGCCCCAATTTTGGAACTCTGAAACCCTAAAACACGTTAATGGTGAATCACGATACAGGGCCTTACAATGCAATTGAATTATATCATTAGCTTCAGAAGGTTAATATCAGTATAAATCAATCAAGAAAAATGACTAAAAGTGCATGAATCATAATGTGGAATTCAAGAAATTTTGGCAAACCGTGTGATCGGTCTTCTTCAATTCTTTATGCGTTTGGAATGATTCTTGATGCTAACAGGTTCCTGGAAGGTCTAGCAATGTGTTAGAATAGGTTTTAGGCCTTGAACAATCCTGCAAGTACGATATCAGATTCCAAGTTTTTTGATGAAATTTTGCAAATTGGTATGCAGCTTCTGAGAAGTCTTTCGTGTCTCTTTGCATTAGGTTAGGTTATGCCTTTGTATCTGAATAGAATTAGGTCAAGAAAACAAGCCCAAGGTCCATGAATTTATGATTTCAATCTTTGATTTTTCCATATCTTTTTTCAATCTTTTTTCATGGAAATCTTGCCAATTGTGGAATATATTGTCCCCTTGAGATGGTGCACGAAATCTCTAGCATGTGTGGAAGATATTTGCTGCACAAAAAAGATTTAAAACCATGATTTGATATTTTTCTCATATTTAAATCTAATTAAATGAATTAATAATAATAAAAATTCAATTAATTAATTAAAAATAAGAAAATAAATCCCTTTGAGCTTAATGGGTCGTGCATATGCTTTGGGTAATGATTCAAGGAAGAATTTAAGGCCCATTAGCATTTTTGAAGCTTTTGAGGCAAAGTTGACTTTTCAAAATTCCCAAAACTTTCCCAACCTCTCCAAGGCATATCTTGCTCAATTTTGAAGCTATGACCATGTTCTTTGACATTTTGGAAAGGTCTTGAAGTCCTCTAACCAATGCCTTTGGTCCCATGTCATTTTGATTTACCAATCTCAAGTTATGGTCTTTGACTTAAAGTGCCTTTTTGTTGACTTTTGAAAATGACCTATAATGTTGAAATTGATAACTTTTTGTGAGATCATTTCTTGGACTTGAAGTGTGAAGATGAGTTGTAGGAAATGTCATCCTCTTCAAAATGAGATTTGGATGGAATTTTTCTGATAAACCATGAAGAAGTTATGCCTTGGTCAATTTGCAGTTGACTTTTCCAACTGTCCAAAAATAGAAACTTTTGCATCTTGAGACTTTTTGAGCCATGCTTTGAGAATCATGATCAAGAATTGATCAAATGATGTTTGTGGCTTCAAAATAAGATGTTGACCAAAAATTTTGACTTTTGACTGTCAAATGACCATTTTGCCCCTGCAGTTGACTGTGAAGCATTTAGGGTTTTTGACTGTGCAATTTGATGCTGTGAGTCTTGAAACTTGGCATATGGATGCTTGACAATGTATGTAGGCATATGGGACTTGATTGGACCCTTGAAAACTTCAATTTCTTTGCCAGACCCAAAACCCTAATTTTGACTGTGTTAGGAGGCAATTGGACTGTGCAACCCTTGAGAGATTTTGAATCATCTGGAGATTGATCTTGACAAATCTTGAAGAATATGGGAGGGAAAATTTTGGGGTACAATAGTTGCCCCTGTTCAATCTTCTTAGACCTGAGGATGTAGATTGGCTGGCGTGCCTTTCGTAATCCGAAGGTGGAAGATGATTGAACACTAGAGTGCCCAGAAATTTGCACTCACATAGTAGAGTGTCAGTAGCGTGATAGCGGGAATGGGCTTACAGATGCCATTTGGAGAGATGATGGATAGGAGGATGGGCTTATAGATGCCATTTGGAGATGTGATGGGACTTTGTCGGGAATGGGCTTATAGATGCCATTTGGAGACTGTTGGTATGTGGATGGGCTTATAGATGCCATCCAGGTGTCGATCGTGTAAGAGATTCCTTAGCGAGAACTTGCGTACCTGAGAAAGAAAGATAATTACCTGGCCTGTTACAGGAGTTGACCTTCAAACTCTTTATGTAGATGTGCCCTGGCTGGATACAGGAATCGAATCTTTAAATTCTTCAGACGTGCCCTGGCAAGATACAGGAATCGAGTCCGGAGAATAGTCGTCAACAGATACACCCTGGCAAGATACAGGAGTCGGATCTTTAAATTCTTCAGACGTGCCTTGGAAAGATACAGGAATCGAGTCCGGAGAATAGTCGTCAACAGATACACCCTGGCAAGATACAGGAGTCGGATCTTCGAACTCTTCAGACGTGCCCTGGCAGGATACAGGAATCGAGTCTGGAAAATAGTCGTCAACAGATACACCCTGGCAAGATACAGGAATTGGATCTGGAGTTGTGACAGTTGATAGATAATTTTTGTAAGTGGAAAGAGGGAACCTGTGTAGGGTTGCCTGATGATGAACTCGTGTAAAACTGCATCTTGGAAAGAAGGACACCTGTGTAGGGTTGACTGATGATGAGATCGTGTAAAACTGCATCCTTGAAGGAAGGAAACCTGTGTAGGGTTTACTGATAACGAGTCCGTGTAAGACTGTATTTGAAAGGGTGAAGGAACCTGTGTAGGGTTACTTCGATGACGAGTCCGTGTAAAACTGCATCTAGAGCTGGGAAGGAAACCTGTGTAGGGTTAACTTTGATGACGAGTCCGTGTAAAACCGTATCTAGAGCTGAGAAGGAAACCTGTGTGGGGTTACTTTGATGATGAGCTTGTGTAAAACTGCATCCTAGAAGAAGTAAAACCTGGGTAGGGTTTCTGATGACGAGTCTGTGTAAAACTGCATCCTTGGAAATGGAGAACCTGTGTAGGGTTTCTTTGACGACGAGCCCGTGTAAAACTGCATCTTTGGAAAGAGAGAACCTGTGTAGGGTTTCTTTGGGATAAGTCCATGTAAGACTTCTGGAGGAATCAGGGTAAGGTTACTGTAGTATAAGTTCGTGTAAAACTTCTGGATGAACCGGGGTAAGGTCATCTTGAGATAAGTCCGTGTAAGACTTCTGGAGGAACCGGGGTAAGGTTACTGCAGGATAAGTTCGTGTAAAACTTCTTGATGAACCGGGGTAAGGTCATCTTGAGATAAGTCCGTGTAAGACTTCTGGAGGAACCGGGGTAAGGTTACTACAGGATAAGTTCGTGTAAAACTTCTGGATGAACCGGGGTAAGGTCATCTTGATATAAGTCCGTGTAAGACTTTTTCTGAAAGAAAAGGAACCGGTGTAGGGTTACTTTGTGATGGGTCCGTGTAAGACTTCGTCTGAAAATTGAGAAGGAACCGGTGTGGGGTTGCCTGATGATGAGTTCGTGTAAAAATACATCTGAGGTTGAGAGGGAACCGGTGTAGGGTTGCCCGAGGATGATCAAGTAGATAATTGTCCTGTTTGGTTTCAGATATTAACCCACGATTGGTCGTCTACAGAATTTTCCTGGCTTGTTACCGGTGTTAATCTGGAACTGTAAAGGTAGATGGTAATCATCTTTTGATTGACTTTTTCCTGAAAAGGCAAAGCATTAGTTGTATGCAATTTCATGATGCATGAACTGCATGATTTTAAGATGTTCTCAAAAATAAATGAGATTTGTGTTGTATGATGCGTATGCATGCTATAATGTATGAAGATGTGATGTTCATGAATGTATGTTTTCGTCTAGGAAGATAAATCCTTGACGGGTGCCGGGAGTTCAAATCCTGGACTGATGTTTGAAGAGTAAAGCTTTATTTCCGCTGGGGTGATGGTTGCAAGAATACCGGTAGTAGAAGATGACTCTGTTGGGGAATAGACTTGGCGAATAGATTACTCTGTGGGGAATGCTCTGTGGGAAAGAGAGGTACTTTGCTGAGATGCTGATGATAACTCCGCTGGGAATACCATTGTTGAGCTATGTTGGAAGACTGGATGAACTCCGCTGGGGATAGGAGGACTTCGCCGAGGACGATCTTTCCATGGCAAATGGCTGAGGATAACCCAGTTATATCCTGGTGGGGAAATAAACTTTGAATAAAGCCGGGGAAGCGTTCGTGCTTTGCAGGGGATAAGCTTCCAGAATCTACTGGGGATAAGCTTCCTGCTGGGGAGATGGATTCCACTTTCCTGGGGAATCTTTTCAGATTGTACTGGGGAAGTGGCTCCACTGGGTGTCTGCATTCCGCCGGGGAACAATCTTAGATCAAGATTGCCGGGGATGCTTGTTAAGAATGTTTGTATACTGCTGAGGAATGTTAAGACCTGCTGGGGATGCCCAATTTCCTTAAGGCTGACAGTGGTCTAACTCTTCTTGGGGGAGAGTGTTATTGACTTGCTGGCTGACTCTCTGGGGAATTAAGATATTTTGGTTACATTCTTCAGCTGAACTTACCTTGGTACCTTGGTGGACAGAGCCATTTGCACTGTTTGGACAATTCTTATTGCCCCAGCTTCCGTGGGAGAAGGAGGTAATGGACAAACCTTCTGGTTGATAGGTGACGAGGTGCCGGGACATTGTCGTACGCTTTGATCCCTAACTTTTGCCTGGACCGCCCTTTCGGGTTTTCAGTCCACCGGGATACCCATTTTTGCCCAAGCCGCCTTTTCAGGTTTTCGACTTGCCGGGTGTACAGATTTTTTTTCATATTCCTCCCTTATTTTTGCCCGAACCCTTTTGGTTCGCCGGGAAGCCCTTATTTTTGCCTAGGTGTGTCAACCTAGCGGGTCTTTGATCTTGCGTAGTATTTTTTCGACTATGTCCACACTCTCAGGATGTAGGGAAGTTCCCCTGTTAGTAGTGTTGCGTCGTGCTACCAGAAGATCTTCGTTTGATCGTCCAATGCTCCAAGTGATCCAGATGGAGATTTGCCCCAGGCTGGTTGGCCTTTTGAGAGATTCTCCGAATCTTGACTTAACTGCCCCAGAAGATGGACAATGATCATGCCGTGCCCCTTGATTGGAAGTGCTTTTGTTCACTAGATATTCTTCGTGCGAATTTCTCTGCTGTTCGAACAAATAGTCATACGCAAACAGTATTATATCAAGAATGCAAAGCTTATGTCTGGCTTGAACTTTTTTGAAAATGCATTTTTCATAAAAACAAGTGAATTTTTTGTAAACTGTGATGTCAACTCAGTATTTTACAGCGAGCCTTATAGGAGTCAGGATACCTTTGTAATAGTATGCTTTCGAACTAACCCATGCTTCAGCTAGGACTTTTAAGGGTTGTAGCATGGCCAGGTTCACGGTTTAAGAAACAAAGGGTAAAGGCTCAAATTTTATTTGTACCCACCCGCTCTTCGTAATGTTCTTCAAACCTAAACTCAACTGATCGTGCGTTTGACCTTGTTTGGGTCTTTGTCCTGATATTCCAATGATGGTTCGGATGTTGACAATTCATTTGAATAGGCAGTCCTTTCCTTTTGTTGAGGATTTGTTGGACCTCTTTCTTTTTGATTTCATTATCCCTGTTTCTTGCCTGAACTGTTTCTTTTGGAATTACAGTCAGCGGGCTGCCCCAGTTTTGTAAGTCTCCTTCATAGGTTTTGACTTATTGGGCTTTAGTTTTTTTTTTTTGGTAATGACTGCCTGTCTTTATGATTATTCGGAACCATCATTGTCTTTTGTTTTGTAAGGACCTCTTTGGTGCCATTCGTTATGCACTTGGATCAACTGAGAGAACTACCCTGCCCCAAGTTATGATTAAGGGTTTTAATTTTCGAAAAGAAAAACTCCAACTTCTTTGGCTCAAAGGGGTTGACGAGGGATTATCTTCCTTATAACTCCAGTGTTTAGGAATTGAAACAATGCCTGTACCTCATCAGCAGGGTCTGTTCAAAAGCATATTGTAAAGATCGTGGTATCGTTTTCGTCATCCTCCCTCAAGAGGCTTAGAATTTTCAATCAAGAGTTGATCATCACAAAAATGAAAGCAATTTTAAGCATAGTGAACATAATTACTTCAAAACAGACACGTGTAATGCATTAATGAAATAATAGAGTTTGACATGGTAATTGTTTGAATAAGCATAGAAAAATACAATATCAGAATTTAAATGAAACAAGAGTCTCTCAATCCTAGCCATGCTTTGGCAAGGGGGCAGTGATCACATTGGGAGTCTCAGCAGGCTCGAATTCGATCTCTTCAGCATCAATCATATTCTGGATCTTGTATTTTAACGCCCAACAATCCTCAGTATCGTGCCCCGGGCTACCAGAATGATAAGCACACCTCGCATCTGGGTTGTAATTTGGAGACGAGGTCTTGGGATTTGCAGGAGGGTTGATCATCGCAATCAGATTCATCTTCAACATGTGTTGCAATGCTTGTGACAATGGCATGTTGATGTTGGTGAATTATCTTTTAGGCTCGTCCGGCCTTTGCTGATTTTCCTTTTGTGGTTGTCGGCGTGGTGCAGAACCAGAGATCATGATTGCCCCTGCATGTTGGTCACAGCGACTCTTTTGACTGTATGCAGCATTAGACTCTTTCTTCCCCGTGTAAGGCTTTTTGTGAGTATCAGAAGGTGTGGCCTCTTGAATCTTCCCAGCCTTGATACCAGCTTCAATTCTTTCCCCAGTCAGAATGAGGTCTGTAAACCCTGCAGATGAATTACCAATGAGATGATTGAAGAATGGCCCAGATAGGGTCCCCAAGAACATATCAACGAGTTCCCGGTCAGTCAGAGGTGGTTGTACCCTTCCAGCAAGGTCCCTCCATTTTTGAGCATATTCTTTAAAGCCTTCGCCTGCACCCATAGACATTCCCTGAAGTTGAGTGCGCGTGGGAGCCAGGTCAGCATTGTACTGGTACTGCTTGTAGAATGCAGTGGCCAAGTCCTCCCAGTTTCGGATGTTGGCTCCATTCAGTTGATAGAACCAGTCGAGTTGAGTTCCTGACAGACTGCCCTGAAAGAAGTGAATCCACAAATTCTTGTCAGTCGTGTAGGGATGGATCCTCCTTATATATGATCTGAGATGCAGCTTAGGACAGGATGCCCCGTCGTATTTTGCTAAAGCAGGTGCTTTGTATTTATGTGGGATTACTACCCCAGAAGACAAACCTAGATCTTCGAAGTCCAGGCCAGGCACCTTTTGTATTTCCATATCACTTAGCCTGTCTTCTAACTGCTTGTACCTGTCCTCAGCTGGAGGGTACTGTTCATCATTGTAATCGGTCTCGTTGTCGGAGACTACTGGACTAGGCACCTCTCTCTCATGGGGACTGTCTTTCCCAACAGATGGGGTAGTCTGCTCAACTTCATTTTGTGATCCATTCCCATATTTGCGTCTAGGGTTGAACAGCACCGTCCTCTTCTTCTTCTTTTTCAAAAGCAGGGTCTTCAGATCTTGTTGCCCCTGGGCTAGACTCATGATCAACTCTTGGAACTGGGCGTTCTGAGCCTGGAGGGCCTTGATGGATTGCTTAGTAGATGACTCAGGATTCATGATGATCGGCTTAAATAAACAACGAAGAAGGTAAGCAACCTGTAAAAGGGATACCTGTAATGCAATGATATGTATGTATGCATGCAATGTTTTCAAGGATCTCGCGGGGTAAACAAAGAAACTTGTTAGAATTGGAGTCCGATAGCTTGATTGAAGGAATTGCATGTTGTTGAGATTCCTTCTTCAAGGGTCAAGGCTCACCATATCGAGTGGGTCATAGCCCCTAACAACCTTGGCTAGAGGAAAACAAATCCCCTTTGCCCCTTGCTGGATAATTGGTTCAGCATGACCTGCATCACAAGCCCTTGAGATCCTTGAAATGGATTAGTTCTTATGCAGGATGTATGCAATGGTATGATGTTATGCTATGCATGGGGTGATGTATGTAACCCTGTTATGGGTCCAGGTTAAGGACTGTAAACAAAACCTGCAAGAAACTCAAATGTCAGATAAACAAGCATGCAAGTAGTCAAGTTGGAAGGCACACAAGTCACACAAGAGAGCCCTTAGAGTTAAGGCCAGCATGGGGTCTAGGTATTACCCTCTTGAAGTTGGTGGGTTTAGACCTGTCCTATCAGAAGTAACCGGGTTCTAGAGGATCCCAATATCACTGACTACCCTCAATCGGTCATAACTCCAGCATCACAATCTTTTCTTGCAGCCAGAACCATCACGAGAGTTTAGCCTCAATGGGCGTAGCACACTGCTACTGTTCTATTGGCCAAGTTGGGTCATTTAAGGTTCTAAGGTCGGTTGGTGCTTAATGACTCCTCAGAAGACCCATATTCTCCTCGTTGCGACACAAGGGATATCGGTACAGACCAAGGTGCCACACCAACGTAGCCACTGCTTCACCCGTGTCGGTCTACGCCGGACATGTCCCTCACAGCTTATGCTACCTAACAGGGTATCCCCAGATCCGGGTTAGGATCTATGTAACTCCGATGCAGCCCACAATATAAAGCAAACAAGCACCACAATTTAAAACACAAGTGATCTTAGTCCTAAGGTACACCTCACTTTATAAGACCCCAGCAGAGTCGCCAGTTCTGTGATCGGTGGATTTAGAACTGACTGTTTAACGCTGGTTCGCGAAATGTCGCGGAAGCAAGAGTCGCCACCGTCTTTTATTTTCTCCAACATGGACAGGACAAAAGCACAGCAAAATTCCTTATGAGATAGTTTCTCGGTTCGGGAGGTAGATTTATAGAAAGGGAAGGTGTTAGCACCCTTTCTATCCATCGTTATCCATGGGCTCTTAGATACTTGCTCATTGTGTTTTCAAAATATGTTTGCTTTTCAAGTGTGAGTGGGTTTGAAAAAGTTTCGTTTAAAGATTTCAGAATGACTCTTGTATCAGTCCTCAAGAGTGTTTGAAAAATTTATTTTGAAAGCTTTTTGAAAGTGTCGGTGTGAAAAGAGTTTTGATTTGTTTTTTTTAATAGAGAGCAAGTATCTATGAGTCATCTACCTACCCTAAGGAATTAGGCTGTGTAGAAGTCCTTTAGGTAGTCCCATCCCACCATTGAGAGGTAGGTAGCACCACCGTTGGAGGTGTTCGGGTCAATTCGATTGTAGGGACAATGTGGTCACCAGAGCAACAGTAGGTCACCTTAGAAGCTACCCTTATGCCATTGATCCTTTTTTAATCCGAGGCAACCGTTTCGAGGCAACTGGATCATGGACATAAGGACTTACTAAAACGTCCTATACTCGACGACCACATTTCGAAGGTAAGGCAACAGGTGAGGCGTACCCTAGAAGTGGTGTGTGAATTGGTGTGTTGTTTTCATGTCAATATTTATCTTTGATCAGGGCATTTGTGAGCTACGATTTATTTTTAATTAGCCATACATTCTTTCATGCAATTAGAATTTAAAAGTGCTGAAATTTAAATGCGGAAAGATAAATCCTACGTTATTACAAGGCGCGGGTCTATACATTGCCAAATTACAAAGACCCGTTTTAATAAAAATGCGGAAAGATAAAAAGACCTAATCATTATTACAAGCCTTAAGCAGTTACATAATATTCACAAGAAAATAAATGCGCGAAAAGAATAAAAATAGAACGTCCGAGGGTTTTGACCCTTTTGAAATTAAATTGAATTAAAAGTCTAATTATTATTAAGAAAAGAAATTGTTTTTATGTTTTTTGTATTTAAGAAATAAAGAAAATTAAAATTAAAGTTAGTGAAACCCTAGTTCTAAATTATTTTTAATTATTAATGAAAAATATACAAGTTAACCTAATTTACACTAATTTGTTATTTATTTATTTACAAAAATATTTAGTAATTAATAATAATAATGATGAGAGGAGTATGGGTAGGCACAAAATCAACATTGTATTGATATTATTTGTAGAAAGCTGCGGCAAGATCTTCCTAATTGTGGACGTTGGCTCTTTCTAGTTGGTAAAACCAGTCGAGTTGTGTTCCAGACAGACTGTCTTGGAAAAAATGCACCCATAAGTCTTTATCAGTGATGTGGGTTTGGATTTTTCTCACATATGATCGGAGATTCATTTTAGGGCATGACACTCCATCATATTTTGCAAACATAGGCACTTTGAATTTCGGAGGAATCACAATCCCCGATACTAGTCCCAATTCCTCAAAGTCTAAGCCTGGCACCTTTTGTATTTCCATCGCGCTCAAACGCTCTTCGATATGTCTGTACTTGTCATCAGCTGGAGGATACTGTTCCTCAAAGTAGTCTTCCTCTTCTTCTGATTCTGACGGGACAGTTGTTTCCTTGCCTTTCCCTTCTCCTTCACCGAAAGTTGTTGCAAAGTTCAAAGTCCTTCTTGTCTGTCCCTGAAATCTTCTCCCCATGTTTAAGACTCCAGTTACCTTCTTTGTTTTCTTTTTCCTCTCTTCAGCTAGCAGAGTCTTCAATTCTTCTTGACCCCTGTCTAGGGTCATGAGCAACTGTTGAAACTGCGTGTTCTGAGCTTGGAGATCTTTCACTGTTTGTTCGAGAACCATCTTACTGAAATAAACAGTAGAGAGATGAGGAAACTTGTTGCAAAAGACTTGTTTATGTTATGATGAATGATATGTGTATATGCGATATTTTCAAGGATTTCAAAGATTCAAGTTAGTTTTAGACAAAAAGAAACACACGTTATATTAATAAGATAAAGTTTGAGTACGTCAATGCCCCTTGGACAAAATAATACAAAACTCTAAGATAAAAAAGTAGTGCGCATCCTCCTTGGTGCAATGTAGGCATTCAGGGTCCGCTCCTCATGAAGTAGCCTAGTGAGTTCCAAAACCTTCTTCTCGCTTGCGTAGAATTGGGCTTCGAAAGTATCTCGCTCTCCTTTGAGTTGTATCCAATCCCTTTGTAAGTCTTCAAGAGATGTGGGCATGTCAGGATGTAGGACAGTGTATGGAACATCTCCTTCTTTGACAGGCTCAATGATTACCGGGAGAATGGAGGGGTAAGGCATCATAAGATCCTGAGCGCGAGTTCATACCCATTTGAGGTAAGGCTCAAGAGGGATGGAATTCTTGTGCCCCAAATTCTTATTATCCACCTTGTTTAACATCCTCCAAGCTCAGATAAATCTCTCGCAAAGACCTTGATCATCGTTGTCGTAGTCAAATACCAAACCTTGAATCAGCATCTCGTGCGGGCCATCCCTTCGGGCGTAACCAAACTGTCTTAAGGCTAAGCATGGATTGTAGGTGATGCCTCCCCTAGTGCAACACATGAGAACACATCTTTTCCTCATTGTGCGAGTGTGAAAAGAGTGTAGGATATCCCCTAGCAATGTAGGCACTGGGTTGCGTGACATGAAGATTTTGACATCGTTCACATCTACGAGTTGGTCTGGATTTGGAAACAAAACCATCCCATAGATGAGGAGAGCCACAATTTCCTCAAAGGATTGCAAGTCCAAGGAATTCCAACAACTTTGGGCTTTCTCAAACAGGAACTTTGCTAAGAAACCTTTGACACCACTCCTAGTTTCCCAATGAGTTGTAACATCAGATGAGTGCAAGTGTAGAGCTTGAGAAATCTCTTCTCGCTTTGGGTCTCTTTTTGTACCGTTGAAAGGTAGTTGATTGAGAATGGGAATCCTCAAGAGTTGGGAGAATTCTTCCAAAGTAGGCACAAGTTGATAGTCGGGAAATGTGAAGCAATGGTGCAAAGGATCAAAGAACTGAAAGAGCACCTTCATCACATCCTCATCTGTGTTGGAGGTGACCAAGTTGAGTAGACGACCATGCCTTTCGGTGAATAGAGAGTTCTCAGGAATCCTTGAAGCTAGCTCCTTAAGCTGTGGAGGAATTATTACAAGGTTGACTTGAATAGTTTTCCTGCGAAGTGAATCCATATCCTACAAAACAAGAACAAAGATGAATCCCAAAATCCTTGAAATGATTAGTGGATGTATATGATGTTCATGATGTTATGTACAAGTATGCATATACAAGCAAAGAAAACAAATCCTTAGTTTAGGCTTGCATGGAGTTTTATAGGTAAGTACCCTCTTAAAGGTTAGTTGGCTTAAACATGTCCTAGTAATAGTAATCGGGTTCTAAGGAGCTCAATATCACTGGATTGTCTCCTTGGTCATTGTTTCAGCTCAAGCCTCTTTAATGGCGACCGAAATATCGCAGGAAACCAAACCTCAATGAGTGTAGTATCGAGTATCTACCAACTTCAGACTGCACCAAAGCCGGTCATCTCACTACATCCTAAAGGCCAAGTTGGTCAAAGTAAAGGTTCTAGAAGTTCATTAGTGCTTCATGACATCACTCAGCGGCCCCGTATTCTCTTTGATTAACTCAAAGGCTACCGGTACCCACAAATATGTCACACTAACATAGCTATTGCTTAGACCATGTCAGTATACCCCATAGAGTTTCCACAATGTATTGCTATTTACCTATAATCTATCCCAAATCCGGGTAGAGGATTCAAACCCAAACAAAGAACCATAATGTAAAGCATACAAGTCAAACAATTTAAGCAAGTAAATGTGATATATCCTAAGGTAACCCCACTTTTAATAAAATTCCCCAGCAGAGTCGCCAGTTCTGTGATATGGTGGGAGAACTGACTTGAGGTTTTGTTTTTTTATCGCAAATGTTGCGGTTAGCAAGAGTCGCCACCGACTTTTCTTTTATCCAAAAGGAAAGGTGAAAAAAGCACAGGAAAGGCCTTTGAGATTGTTTCTTGAGTTAGAGGGGTAGATTATGAAAAGGGAAGGTATTAGCACCCTTTTCATCCATGGTTTTCCATGGGCTCTTAGTTACTTGCTAGATCACTTACTTTTGTTTGAAATTGTGCTTTGTGTGGTTTTGAAAGTATTTTGTAAAAGAGGCCATTGTTTAGGCAATCTTTGTAATGATTCTCGTTTGTAAGAATTTATACAAAGATGTTTGTCTTTTTGAAAATGTTTTCAATGTTTGTAAGATGTTTGGAAATGTGTGTTTTTGTTTTGAAAATAGCAAGGATATTTATTTGAAAAGGAGCAAGTAACTAGAAGTAATCTACCTACTCAAATGTCTTTCTTGTTCATTTTCTTTTCCTTTGATATTGTTGTCTTACCATTGATTTGGTAAGCAACCCTATCTTTGGATGTAAACGGGACCGGCGTGGGTCATCATATAACCATGATTAGCAATGTTGTAAAGTATCTTAGCATTTTTGAGGGACTAAGATCATTTTGTAAGGTAACTTTGGATAGCGTCATCGAGGGACTATGATCTTATATTTGTTTATTTTTCTAAGATACTTCACATGCGTAATATGGTCATTTTTGTTCAAGGCAACCAAGTGGAGTAACCCTAGGGGTGTTTGTGTGCAAGTGTGTCATTTTCATGCTTGATTTTGTCTTGGATTAGGGTTTTCTACTTGATTGATTTTATCTTACCATACAAACCCTAATTACTAGCATATTATGTAAAAGCGATAAATTGTGTAATTTAAAGATTACTATGCTATTACAACATTTTGTGGGAGGCTATTACAACCAAATCGAATTTATACAAGTATGAGATAAAATAATGTACAAGGCAATTTAAATATGCAAAGATATATAAGTTCAAGAAAAAAAAGATTTTGTTTTATTTTTTATATGAAAAAGTTTTAAACTAAGCCTAATAAATAAGTCAAGGTTAAACTTAAATTAATTAAGAAAAGGAAATTATTTTTTTAGAAAAAGATTTTGATTAACCCTAATTCTAATTTATTAAAATAAAATAAAATAAAATTTCTTTAAGTACTTTTGAATTTTTGTCTTGAAAATAACAAATAGTGTTTATGAAGTATTTTGGCCCTTTTGTATGTTAAAATAAATATTTATAAGTGTGAGAAAAAAGAATAAATATTTAACCTAATTCTATTTTAATTTACAAGTTTATTAAGAAAAATAGTTAATATATAATTAAATAAAAATATTTTTTATGAAAAAATAAAATAAAATAAACAAAATATAATATTATCATTTTTATATTTTTTTTATGATTTTATATTATTAAGAAAAATATATTTGATGAAATATAATGAAAATAAAAATATTAAATAAAATATATGGGCCAGGGGTGCCGTGAGTAAACTGGAGGCAGAAAGTTAGTAAAAATATCAGGCCCAATGCTCATAAGCCCACACTGCAAACAATCAAAAAAAGATGAAAAAATGTGGATAAAATGCAAAAGGCAGCGCTAAGGCTCGAACCCGTGACCTAGGGCATTTCTGCATGCTGCCTTACCACTGGGGTGGCTGTACATCCTTTAGTTCAAATAAAAACAAAAATACATAACATAAAACACTTCCTTGCCATGTACTTCATCTTCAACCTCTAGCCAGCCGGACCCCTTGTAACTCTTTCATCTCTGAACAAAAATGGAAAGTGATAACATGAACATTATAGCATTTTAATTCATGATTCTAACCATGTGCATAACTAGAACTATAAGTCCAAGATCAGAGAAAATTTTATTGGCCCTAATTCTTAATCTAATTTTTTTCAGAAACATCACACTCAAAATTCTCTCAACTCAGGCCAAATAAATGCAAGCTATGGATATGTACAACTTCGTAGCAATGATATCTACATCTTTTATTCACAAATGGAAAGCTAACTATGCATGTATTAAGAGTTAGAAAAACAGAAAACTCACCTTGAAAATGGAAATCGTGTTTTGGAAATGAGCTTGCTTTAGGATGCTGTGATGATCAGGTTAGCTTACTTGAACCTCTAGGAAGCTAATGCAATGCTTAGCTTGTCTTGAGGATGGCTGGAATGATTTGGAGAAGTCCACATGTGTTACTCTATTTTTGAACTTCAACAATAGGGAAGATGGAGTTACAGTGATGTTTCAGGGTGTGGGATGGTTTGCTTGTAAGGTAAGGAAGCTTAGGAAAGCAAAAGGCCTAAAAACGCACGAGTGGAATGGAAGATTCAGTTCACAAGTTAGAAATGGAAAGTTTGGAGGCTTGGTGTGCAATTTCTAATTCTAGGATTTTTCAAGGCTTGGGCATTCGTGGTTTTAGTTGCAAAGTGATGGCTTTATATAGAGCAAAAGGTTGGAGGACTTGTACTTGCTCAGAAGTACAAGATCACATGTCTTGCTACATTTATTGTTTTAAAGCAAGGTGAGGAGACAAGTCCCTAAGTGCTGTACAGGCGTGGTCTGTTTTGGTAGAGGCTTCAGGCAAGTTGCTCTTTGTTGAAGCAAGGAGTGAAAAGTTGCAAAAGTTGTGCTTTATCAAAATGGAAATGGCACCTTTGTGCCAAAAATGGAATTGTTTATGTACAAAGCATTGAATGCTTGGATTTAAGGCATGAAACCTTGTGCAATTCATTAATGGTGGAGTGACAAACGATTTTGAGGCCTGAAAAGTGAAGATTGTACAACATGCTTGAGGATTTGAATTTTGTTCTTCATGAAATGGCTTGAAATCAAAGTGAGAAATTGCCAACTTCATCTCTTCGATTCTCCCTACTCAAGAATGATCTTAAGGAGTTCTTGGACATTTTGGAAAGCTTGCAGTGTTCTCTATAAATCATCTTTGAATTTCTTTCCAAGATTCCTCTTGGTACTAGGTGAAAAGTTGCCATGAAGTTAGGTCAAAAACCTGCCTAAATTAGGGCAAAATTTCACTAAGTTATTTTAGTTCATGGGCATGTATTCACAAAATTATATCTTGAGATCCAAGCATCTTTAGGAGAAATTGTGTGAAGCAAAGTTGTATATTTCTTGGATATCTACAACTTTCACGTTGGGAACTTTCTTTGAATCATCTTGTATCATGGTGAAAATTTGGCTTAAAGTTGAGAAAAAATAAGAAATTTTCTATACTTAGAAAATTTTCTAAGTTAAGAAATTTTCAAATTTCAAAACAAAATCTTCAATCTTTGATTTCTTTATGAACAAGTTTCATATTTTTACATGTTTTGATGAATTATGATCTTTGGCACTTGAATTTGACCAAAAAGTCAAAGTTTGACTTTTTAGTATACAGTTGACTTTTGATCAGTTGACTGAAAAATTCATCTGTCAATCCAATGAATTTGTAATGTTTTGAATCATGTCATTAGTTCAAGATAATGAAATATAACTCTTGAAATCATGATCTAAACCACTTGGTCATTTGCTAGGTCGAAAATCAAAAATTGTCCCTTCTTAGTCAAAACCCTATTTTTGACCATTTTGCCCTTTTGATGATTTGATCAAATTTCTTGAGGAATTGTGGTCCAAACTTGATAAAATGATACATATGAGTCTAAAATGTTGATGTGGATAAAAAATTATGAATTTTGACTGTAGATTGGCCATGGTTGACTTTTTCCCCAATACAGTTGATTTTTAGGTCAACTGTCCAATTGACTGATCAAAAATGTGATTCGAGGCTTGAAACTTGGCATGAGTAATCTTGGGGATCCCTAGTTGTCCTTGAAATTCATATGAAGCATTGATAGTCCAAAAATATTTGTACAATCTCAAACCCTAATTTTGGGTCATCAGTGCATGATGAGATGTCTTGAGCTGGTCAAACCCTAATCCAGTCTTGAGTCAAAGAGATCCTGTGAGAAAAATCTTGATAAATGAGAGGGAAAATTTTGGGGTACAACAGATGGCATGGAAAGGTTTATTTTGGTTCATAAAATTTCAAAGTTATCAAGATTGATTCAAAAGTACAAGGGGTTGATTGAAGAAGTTGTCATGGTTGGACAAGGTCTTGTTCCCATTGGTCACAAGTGCATATTTCTCTCAATTCTCAAGATATGGAATTAGTTTTGGTTTATATGAGTCCTCATTATCATCCTCAACAAATTCTATTTACAAAGCAAGAGTGTTGGTACAAGAAGGTTGTTAAAAATTGTCAAAGTTCCTCAAAGCATTTTCTTGATCTAGGAGCTAGGGGTTTGAACTTCCAAGAAGTATATCTTGCTCATATTTTGGTATTTTTGTGTGATTCCAAATACATCCTTCTCTTAAAAGGGTTATTAACAAATCACTTCAATATTTTCAAGGATTTTTCATGTGGAAGAAACTTGATGATGAAGAAAGATTACAAGTCCTCCAGAAGAACCCTCACTTTCTCATGTGTGACTTCAAATGATCATAACTTGGTCAATTTTTATCACCTTAAGCCCACTATTTTTTCACAATGCTCTTGAGGATGTTAACTTTATTCCTTATTTTATGTGAAAAGTGATAAAATGGATGTAAGATGCCCTAAGGATACAAAAGATTATAGGTCATTTCATGATTTATTTTCCAACTTTAACAATTCATAACTCTCTCAATTTTTGGAGATTTTTAATGGTTCAAGTTTCAAAATGACATTCAAGAGGTCTATTTCATGCCATCTTTTTTGGTCAAGTGGAAGGCCATGTTTGGATGCAAAACATGATAGGTCACTTTTGAAGAAAAATTTGAAATATTTCTTATGGAAAGTCAACCATTTTTCTCCAACTTTGACTCAATGAAACTCGCAGCTCAAGAATCCATTTTATTCCATTCTTTTTCCATTTCAAAGCTTGTAACCTCATCTTTCCAAAGCATCAAGAATCATGCCCTAAGACCCCTTGAGTTGAAAATGCCATTGTTTTGAAATTGGTAGCTTAAAACTGAAGTTTCATCACAAGTCAGATTTTGAAGTCTTTTTTTTGGCTTCTAATCACAAGTTTTCCATGCGTTTTTGCTTCTAATCATGTTTAGAAACATTCTAAAGGTGTTTAGCATCATGAAACACACGATTTGGCTGAGTTTTGATGCTAAACAAGTCACACTTTGTTCATGCTACAGACCTCCCACGATTTCCCTCAAAACATCATCATTTCACACGCTTGAGGATCCCATTCATTCTCCTATAAATAGAGGGTCATCCCCCATTCATTTCCTCAAGCTTGGATAGCCAGAATCACCCTACCAAACTTTTTCCATAACTCAAATTTCTGTAACTTCGAAATCAGTGTTCAAGCCTTTTTTCAATCCAATTTTTCTATCAATTTACCTTCCTTGATCTCCCCTGAAGCTAACCATTCAATTACCTTTAAGAATCGTGCCATATATTTCCCCTTAGAAGTCCAGTTTCAGAGCTCTGCAACTCAACTTCAATAGGTAGATTTCTCCATTAATTCTTCAAAACTTTGATATCATTGTGAAGCTCTCATTGCCCTGGTTCTAGTCACAACACTTGTTTTTATCTGGAAACACGTTTTGACCATGAAATTTCAAATCCCTTTTCAAAACTTTCCTTCCAAATTGCTTGAGCTACAGTTTATATAAATTTGTCGCGAAGGTGTGGTTGTCTTCGTCTTGAAGAGACGAAGCGAATGGCATAGGCCCGAGCTTCTGATTTTACAGTTTGAGAGACCTGTAATTCACGTTAGCTGGAGGTTGAAGATGACCAACGTGTCATCTTCCAACCAATGAAGGCGCGACATCTGTTTTTTTTTTTTGAAAATCTGATTTAACTAATGATTCAGTGCTTTATTCACTAATGACCATGATATGCACAGTGTGCCAGATCCATTGGATTTGATTACTAACGCGTTTTGACTCTCATCCAATGGTCCACATATTTTTGACTTTATTTTTCTTTTCTGATTTTTATATTTAATTGTTTTAAATTTCAAAAAAATCATAGAAAATTCATTTTTAGTCCAAAAAATCTGAAACAATTCTGAAAAATATTTTTGATTTTTCTTTTTTCACAATTTTATTTTGTGTTTTGATATTTTTTATAAATTTTCACTTTATTTGAATTATTTTAAATGTTTAAAAATACATTTATGCATTTTTAAATTCTGAAAAAATTATGGAATGATCCAATGATATTATGACAAATATTGGTGACCTCATTTTTTACTTATTTCTGACTTTGTTATTTTTATCATTTTTTGGTTTATTTTTCCCATTTCTTTTAATTTTAAAAATAGTTTCTGACTTTAAAAAGTTACCAAAAATTTTATAAAAATATTTGAGTTCATTTCTGATTTTCCTATGGTCTTACTGAATATTTCTTAATTAATTTGAACATAGTTTCCTTTTTTCTCTATTATTTTCATTTTTTAATCATTTTTAAACCCTAATTCTTTTATTTTAAAATACAATTTAATTTTTGTATATTTTCTGGCTGATCTTGGATTGAATTTTTGATCATGAACTTTATTAACCTCATTGGGTCCATGGTGTTGAGTCTAACTCCACAAAAATGGATGAATGATTTTAATAATAGTTTGATTAAATTTTAATTCAAATGTGGTTTGTATATTCTTTCCCACCCTTCCTCATCTTATCCCTTTCTTATTGCACTAAGTGTTATTGGAGCATGATCTCTATATCATGTCTCAAAATAAATGGTACATAGATTGCTATTGACCGGCCTCAAAATATGTGCAACTTCTACATAAGTCCACTTACGATTGCTTAACATAGCGCTAAATTTTTTCCCGATTCGAATAAATGATCAGTCGTGGCTCAAACCTATATTTGTAAGCCCAAGTATGTTAATTTGATCTCTTTGATCCAATAACCTTGAGATTCATTGTGTGGAGGCTTTGGTTCTATCAATCCTCTAATGGATCTATAACACTTTTGGTCAACGCGGATCACTTAAATATCGTTGATCATTAAATGGTACTTTTGAGGATTCCAAATGTATGATATACTTGAAAAAAAGAAAATGCAACTTGTTGTGTGGAGGCTTTGGTTCTACCAATCCTATAATGAGTTTAAAATGCAAGTTTCAAGATGGTCATCCAACTAACCACTAATTATTAAATTGTTTTTACTTTATGATTTTATTTTTTATGCTTTATGTACCATTTACTTTAAGCATTACATTTCATGCCATTTTTATTTTGCTCACTTGAGCTTTTCTTTTCTCTTCTAAGACACCTAATAATAAACATGAACCATAAAAACTTTTAATGATACTTGGACTATTTGGTTACTATCATTGGTATTATGGAGCATTGGACTTCTTGGACTTAGGATTAGAGACCTTGGCCTATGTTGGAGACTTTGTGACCTTAATTGATATTTTGTATGGAGTTCTTGAGGTTTACCTCAAGACATTGGGTTGTTTGTTTGTTTTGTGTGCAGGTTATTGTGATTATATTCTTTGTCTGTAATATGGAATTCACCTGTATATAGCCGTTACTCTGCCCAATTTTTGTGAAGACTTAATACATTTGAAGTTTGGTTCTCAAGAGGTCTTGTATCTGCGCTTGTTTGGTTTCAATCCAAAGAATTGGAATTCTATCTTGACTCATAATGTCAAGTATTGACTTCTTGTTGGTTAAATGGTTCTTCTCCCTAACTTTTACTTTATGCTTTAGGATAGTCCTTTCTTCTCCTCCCATCTTCTTTAATTTCAAAAATCTACTTCCTCCTTTTGAAAACTCTTCTTGTTTTTTAAACTTGAACCAATTTCATAATAAACTTGGGCTTATGTCCATGCATTTTCAAAACCATTTCATAAATAAATTCCAATCAACTTAATAATAGTTTGACATTTTTTTGAGAGAAAACTAAAAGTAAATCAATCTCATTTCAAACCATTTTGCCACTTTGGCTTGCCATTTTAAAACTTTTCTCAAAAGATTAGACTCTTGTCAATCCTTTTAGTGATGCAAACAACTATACTTCTACAATATGTAGTGAAGTGAGACATTTTCCACTTGGGTGTTGAGTGAGGCATTGTTGATTTTAAAATCTAAGCCATATGCTCCACTTTTAGATGATGCAAATTCTCCTTTCTCATGATTGTGGGTAGTAAGTATGTTTTCCACACGGACAATGACGATGATGTCTTATCTTATAAAATCAATCAACACACTTGTGTTTTAAATTTTTTAAAAGAGGAACTACGTGTACTCTGATCCTCTATTGCATGAAAGGTGGTACGTAGGCACTAAAGGTTCGCAACCACGCCGGGTGCAAAAATCATAAAAAACACTTCTTTTCACACCTCCACCATCCATTTTACATACAACATTTTATAGCCAAAATATACAGATTTTACAAAGAGGTTCCTACGGAGTACCATAGATGTTTAGGGTGCTAATACCTTCCCTTTTCATAACCAACCCCCTTACCTTGAGTCTTTCCCCCTCTTTTTGGGTTACTCGCTCTTTTCCCATTACTTTGGAAACAATAAAGCACGGTGGCAATTTTTATTTTGATCTGTATAAGTCTAGTCAATCCAATGGCTTAGTCTTAAACATTTCTACCGCTACAGAAAAATGGCGACTTCACTGGGGAAAGATTGACCTCTTGCTGGTCCACCCCTAAGTGGGTTAAACCTATCTTTGTTTATATTTGTATATGTGCTATTATTTATTATATAGTATATGTTGTATATATGTTTGTCTGGATTTTCCTGGTTTACAGGGTGCTTGGTGATTACTCATAAGTCCTATACCCGGACTTGGGCAAACTTTAAGATAGGATGGGCGGTATAGTCATGTTAACTTTGAGGGAGTAATCCCAAAAAAAGAAGGCATGAGATCCCCCACTCAGTGGAGGCCCCTTTGACTGTAGTGTCGTTTACCGAGTAATCAGGAAGACATACTACTTTCAACCTGGGAGCCTGCCGAAGCTGAGGACCGTAGAATACCTAACCCATCTTGGCCTTTTAGGTGTAGTGCGGAAGCTAAGATGGAGTAATCCAAAAATAGTTGTCACGCGATACTACGCTCGGACGAGTTTTTCTTGAGAATATTACTAATTACTGAGTCAATCGGGAAGTTGGTAATATCCAAAGGAAGGATGTAGACTCTGGGAACCTCTAGAACCTTGTTCGGTAGGTGATAACTTTTAGACCATACATTATGGGTAGTACCTTCGACCTCATGCTCGTGACGTTGAACCTATGAACCCTATATGCGTGATCTTGTGTGTGATTATTGCATCATGCATCCATGCACTCATAAGCATCTTTTGAAGAAATTTTATTTCAAGGGACTTAAAAGTTGACCATTTGTGAATATCTCAGGTACCTTTTGACCATGGATTCTGGAAAAAGAAAGACCGGAAAATACAGTTTCAAAGATCCCAAGATAGATGAGTTAATCAGTCTAATTCCCGAGATTGAATGTTCTGCGGATTTTTGAAAGAAGTATAGATCCATCATTCCTCTCAAATTCATCACGGGTTAACCAAGCAATGGGTAAAACTCAGGGAAGGTGATAATAACTTATTCATCATACCTTTATTAAAAGTGTTCCTAGTGGTTTATTTAGTCTCATTCTATCAACTGTTACTTTTGTTGTTGATGCTAAAAGGGAAGTTTAAGGGCATTGGGTATCTCAAGAATACAAGATAGAGTATCTAAGTTTTGTTAAGTGGTCTTCTTACTAAAGGACTGATGACTATTGTGTAAAACATAAGTCAATTGTGTCATAAAGGTCTGATGGTACATGTCATCAAGGAAGAATGTTTTATCTCTAATGAGATGTATGGATTTCTTATAGTTGTAACCCAAAATTTTCTCTCCCATTTTACTCAACACATGCTCATTAAGACCTTCAAGTTGCTCAAGGATGCTCAAGAGTTGACCAGACAAAGTATTTCCTAAAGCAATGAACCTCCAACTAGGGTTTCCAGTTTCATCAAGAAGGCTGAGCTCCAAAGTCCTCATATGCTCTCCATAGTCCTAATATGTCCTCAAGACCCTCCAAGTCAAATTTCAAGCTTTGCACAAGAAGTTTGCTCAATCAACTACTCAGATGCTTAAAAATCGACTGTATTAGGTCAAAAGTCAACTGTGGCCCACATACAGTCAAACTTCAAGATTTTTGGTAATCATCAACATTTTGAAGTGATATCCATCATTTTATCAAGGGTTGACCATGATTCCCCAAGGAATGCTCTTAATTCATCAAAACTCAAAAGTTGCTAAATTAGGGTTTCTCAAGAAAAGTCAACCAAACTTTGACCAAGCATAAATTTCTCATACTTTATCATAAATTTCTCATCCAAGGCTCATTTTGAAGGTAATTAAATCCTCTACAACTCGTCTTCATCCCTAAAGTTCAAAAAAGTCACTCATAAAAAGATATGGATTTCTACATTATAGGTCCTTTTGAAAAGTCAACAAAAACACATTTTGGGTCAAAGCTTCTTACATGAACATGGAAGACTCAATTGAAATGAGACCAAAAGGGTTGTTTAGGGGACATACTAAGATTTTCTAAAAAGTCAAAGAACACCTCTCTAGGGTTAAAAGTGGAAGAGTTATGCATTATCAAAGTTGACCATTTTTGGAAAATTGCCAAAAGTCAAATGTGCTCAAAAATGTATTTTTTGCCAAAAGGGCCTAGCATTTTAGGTTTGTATCTTGTTAAGGACATGGTCCACGACCCAAATCAGCATCCGTATCTTATTTTCTCTATTTATTTATTTTATTTTGATTTTTATTTATTAAAAATCACATTAAATCAAATAAATAACAAAAAATATCAAAGATTGTTTTGATGATCTGATTTTGATGGAGATCAAATCTAATTATGATGGCCTAATCAAGCCAAATCTAATCAAGGCAAAAAAGGCATGATTTGGTCAAGTTTGGAATGAAAGAATATGGCTTAAAGATCAAATATTTTATCCATCAATTCTCAAGATTGGATCCAAAATTGTTACCCTAATTTTTCATACTACATATGATGAACAAAAACAAGGAAAGAGACAAGGGTTTGCAGTCGTGAAAACAGAGAAAGAAACTTGAATTTTTTGGCAAAAAGTGGTGATTCGTTTTCTCATATAGAGGGTGATTCAGGCCATTCCAAAGCTTCCAATCTCTTCCTGGACATCTCTTGGAGCTAACACAATCAATTGCAAGCATTCACAAGCCTAGAATCACCCCACAGTCTCCATACAGTTTGCTTCTTTTTTTTAAAATCGATTATGTTAATTCTTGCATCTTAAGCATGTTTGAATGATACATTTGTGATTGTTAACGTATTTGCAACATGTTTGAATGGTTTAATTTATGTTTTGATGAATATATTGACGATTGCGATGACTAGGGTTTAAGAAGCCATTTTGGGGCTTCTCTGTATAGGTGAAATTATGCCAAGAAACTAATGCCATAATACTCATGAGACTAGGACGAATTGATTGGTATAGTTAGAATTGATTTATTGTGCATCATGTGAATTTTTGAAGCTTGCAGGTGTATAGCTATGGAGTTTTGTCCGTAGGTATAGATATGAGATCTAAAACGACGGACAGGGAAGAAGACGGTGACTTGTCACCACCCACTGGCACATTTGAATTTCGCGCGTGTTTTCCAGCTCATCCATTATATTTCACATATTATTTTTAATTTTATTATCATAACAACTAAGCAGCGTAGCACAAATTGCAGGGCAAGCGTGGAATGAGTGGAAGGACCTGGGTTCGATCCTAGGTTCTAGCATAATTTTCTTTATTTTCTTAACACTCTACACAGGATCCCATGCGCCTCATGAGCAAATGTCCATCCTGCACCTCATTAATCCAGCCACTGGATCGTTGCCAATGCAGATCCAATATTCAACCCAAGGAGAGACCATGGTGCACCTTCCAAGCGTGCCAACACAAGATCTGGCACAGGATTGGGCCAGGCCATAATGGGCCTAACAAATTCAGAAACACCCCCCTGGGTGCTTATGCAGGCCCAAATTCTTACTCTTTTTTTATTTTAATTCTTTTTCTTATTATTTATTAATTATGTTTTTTCTATAGCACAAAAAAATCATATTTTTTTATTTAATAAAAAATACATAAAAACATCAAAAATATTTTTTTTCATAAATTTTTTATTAATTAATTAATTAGATTAAATTAGGGTAATTTAATGACTTATTTATTATAATTCAAAATAATTAGAATTAAGGTTTAATTTTATAATTAACCTAATTTTCCCCCAAAAACAACATAAATATTTTCTCAAATTAGATTTTAGGTCGTCTAATTATTTCTCACATTTAATTTGCCGCGCACTTTTAATTTTTTTTATTTTTATTATTTGTAACTGCTCCGAGTTTGTAATAGATTTAAATAGGGTTTTAATTCCGCATTTTATTTTCAGTAAAAAATAATTATGTATCTGCCCAAAGCCATGTAATAATTAGGACTCTAATTTCTTGCATTTTAATTTCCGCAAACCATAAACTGCTTAGATGTATGTATAGGATTGTATGGAAAGACGAATTGCAATTAATACAGTAGAAAACCTTAAATATGCAAAGATAATTAAATGGAAAAAAATACACTTGCACATGCTCACTCCTAGGGTTTGCCCCACTTGGTTGCCTCGGAAATATTGGTCATGTCCCTCGAACGTAGGGGTACCTTAGCAATGACCCGTGATTCAAAATCGTCATAAAGATCATAGTCTCTACTTGTTCCTCGAGTTGCCTACGAATTAATCTTATGACGATAGTCCCTTCGAAATGCTAAGGTATCTTTACTTGTTGCCTTCAGAGACCATTTTGTCCCTTCGAACGTCCCTTTTAAACTCCAACAACGGTGCTACCTATTCCTTAATAATAGGATAGCGCTGTCTAAAGGAAAACGAACAGATCTTTTTTCGAGTACGTAAATTAGTTCTTAGGTACTTTCTCAAACAAAACTTTTCACACAAACACTTTTCAAAACAATTTTCAAAACAACTTCGTCACACTATTGAGGACTGATACAAGAGTTATCACGAAGTAAAACTTTTTCAAAACCAGCACACACAAGCAATTTTAAAAAATGAGCAAAGTACCTAAGAGCCCGTGTAAAACCACGGATAGAAAGGGTGCTAACACCTTCCCTTTCTATAATATACCCCCCCCCCCCCCCCCCCCCCCGTACTCAGAAACATTATCGAAAAAGGTTTTTTCTGTTCTTTTTCCTTTTCCTTAGTTGGATGAAATAAAAGTCGATGGCGACTCTTGCTTACCGCCACATTTACGAATACAAAACATAAACCAGTATAACAGTCGGTTTTGCCACCGTATCACATAACTGGCGACTCTGCTGGGGAAAGAATTAAAGTGGGGTTTACCTTAGGATCTAGGTCATTTTTAAAATTGCTTTCTTGTCTACTTTGCTTGCTTTATCTTTAAGGGTTTTTGCTTAGGTATTATTGAAGATCCTACACCCGGATCTGTGGACACTCTTTAGGTAAACAACAATAGATCGTGGAGACTGTACGGCGTAGACCGATATGGTTTAAGTGATGGTTGTATTGGTGTGACACTTTGGTTGGTAGCGGTATCCTTCGGGTTGAAACAAGGAGAATATGTGGCCGCCGCGTGGTGTCGTGAAGCACTAACGGACCATAGAACCTTAGTTGAACAAACTTGGCAATTAGAAAGTAGTGAGATAGCCGGCCTCGGTAGAAAGCTGAGGATTGGTTGATACTCGATGCTACACTCATTGAGATTAGGCTTTCGGCATATTTCGGCCACAAGAAAAGATTGCATGAGCTGAAACAATGACCGATAAAGGATGATTACTGATATTGAGAATCTTTAGAACCCAATTACTTTTCTAAGACAGGTTTGAAACCAACTAAACTTTAAGAGGGTACTGTTGTACCCCAAAATTTTCCCTCTCATATTTCTCAAGACATTGCACGAAAAATCTCCAAGTGACTCAAGGTTGTTCAAGAGTTGGACAGGCAAGTTATCTCCTAAGGCAGTTAACCCCCAAATTAGGGTTTTGTGTTGTATCAAGATACTTGAGTCCAAATGACCTCAAGATCTCCCTAATATCATACTATGTTCTCAAGGTCATCCATGTCAAGTTTCAAGCCTTGCAGAGGAAGTTTGCTCAGTCAATTGCTCAAGGGTCCAAAAATCGATTGTGATAGGGCAAAAGTCAACTGTGACCTATAAACAGTCAAACTTCAAGATTTTTTGTCAACATTCTCATTTTGAATTATATTTCATCATTGGATCAAGGGTTGATCATGATTCATCAAGGATTGCTCAAAATTCATCAAGACTCAAAAGTTGCTAAATTAGGGTTTTGCAGGAAAAGTCAACTCAACTTTGACCAAGCATAACTTTCTCATACTTAATTACAAATGACCCATCCAAAGCTCATTTTTAATAGGATGAAATTTCCTAAAATACATCTTCATACCCCAAGATCAAAAAATGCACTCACAAGAAGTTATAAATTTGGACATTATAGGTCATTTTTGAAAGTCAGCAAAAACACCTTTTTTTTCCAAAGCTTATAACTTGAGCATGGAATATCAAAATGAGATGAGACCAAAAGGGTTGTTTATAGGACATCTCAAGATTTCTAAAAAATCCAAGAACACTTCGAAAAGTTCAAAATTGAAGAAGTTATGCATTGTTGAAGTTGGACATTTTTGCAAAATTGCCAAAAGTCAACTATCCTCAAAACTTCAAATTTTGTCAAATGGGCCCATTCTTTTCCACTTGATTTGATCTTGCATAGTTTCCCACGTGTCCTAGCTTCAGCAATGAGCCCATATTTTATTTTTATTATTTAATTTGATTTTTATTTGAATTTATTCATTTTAAATCAAATTAAATCATATAAAATCTAAAACTTTGATAACATGAGATTTTTTTGCTGTTTCAGGCTTTGATTGTCATCATTAACATCATCAAAATCAAATCAGACCAAATCATGTGCAAAAAGATTGAGATTTGGCAAAATTGGCAAGTTTGTAAAGGGAGATAAAATCAAATATGCAAGCATTGATGGGAGAAGATTTGGATCAATTTGGTTGACCTAATACACTACACAATACATAAGCAAGCCAAGGCAAACAAGATCAAGGGTTGGCAATTGCAGAGAGAGGCAGAACAAGAAGTTGAAAAAAGTCATAAAAAGCTTGAGATCGAAATCGTGTTTAGAGGTGTTTTCAAGGGCTGAGACCTGTCTCAATCGCTTCCTGGGCGTTCACTCAATCTACCTGGATCAAAACCAAGCATCTTCAGACCCCATAACACGCTGTAAGTGTCACGATAACTGCCTCTGTTCTTGAAATCGATTTGGATTATTCTTGCATCATTTGAGAAAACTATTGGCATATTTGTAATCCTCACAACATTTCCAAGCTATTTGCATCATTCAATTTTGTTTATCTAACCCGTAATGTAAAACGCCATAGCTAGGGTTCTTGGAAGTGTTTTTGGGGTTTTCTATTTTAGGAATAATTGATCCACAATAATGACATAGCTTTGATCAGGAGGCCATAACGAATCCAACCATGTTCTTGGAATGGATTTATTTGGCCTGGAGAGATTTTTAGCATAAGCGTGCGTCTTTTGCTGCATATTCAAATCCGCAGGTAATGTTGTTACAGGTCTGAGGATAGGGATGAGTTCGTGTCATCCTCCGGTTTGCCCATTCAAATATTTTTTGCGCGTTTTTATTTTTTGCTGGCATTTATTTTGTTTTTAAATATTATGTTTAATATGTATTATAAGAACAAATGAAACAGCATGGTGCGTTGGCAAGGCAAGCGTTGTAAACTCCTTCAGGACCTGGGTTCGAATCCCAGGTCCCCCACTTTCTCATTATTTTTCCTCTTCAGGTACTCCTATGCACGCTTAGGCTTGCAGAACACCTTGCATCCTCATTCATCCAATGGCCAGATGGCCAAAGGCCAAATCTGATGGTTCCAAGCTGATGGTCCACCAAGGCGCCAGTCAATGCATAGGCACCAGATCACCAAGAGTCAACAAAGGCCATCGTTTTTGGGCCTCCCAATTGCTATCTACACCACAAAATTCAGGCCCATACTCCTTCTTCTTATTTATTTTGTTCGTTTATTTTAATTGTTTTATTATTTTTATTTAACTTCCAACCAATCACAAATTTCTTTTTATAAAATAAAATCACAAAAAATATTTTTTATTTCAAATCAAATTTGAATTTTTTATTTTTCCTTAATAAATTTATTAATTAATTAGGTTTTAAATTAGAGAACTTTAATTTCTTTTGAAAAATAATTAAAATTAATTAGACTTTATTAGTTTTAACCATTAATTTAATTATTATGATTTCTTTCCTAAAATAACAAAAAACCCAAAAATAATTTATTTTTTATTAATTAATTAATTTAATTTAATTTAGTGATTAACCTAGGTTATTTCTTTCTTAAAATAAAAACAACAAAAATATTTCTCCTTTAACCAAAAGGGTCAAAACCCTAATCATGCGCTCGATTTAATTTCCCGCACGCGATTTACTTTCTTTTATCCAATAATGTACCTGCTTCCGGATTATAATAGTTAATAGGACTTTTAATTATTTTTTATCGCTTTATTTATTTTCAAAGGGTTTGTCTTTGGCGATGTAAATACCCGACGCCTTGTAATTTAAATTCCGCATTTTATTTCCCGCAAATTATAACTGCTAGATGTTTGATAATAGGATGGCATGACAAGACTGAATGTTTTAACCTAAAATCAACTTAGATCACCTTTAACATGTACAAAGATAAAAATAAAATGAAAACGACACACTCGCGCATGTGCACTCTTAGGGTACACCTCACTTGGTTGCATTCATACGCGGTCATTGAGTATAGGTCGTTTTAGAGGTCGTCCTCTTGTCTAAAAGATCATAGTTTCCTCGAAACGGTTGCCTCGGATATTATTGCCTCAAACAAATGATCTAAGACATTAGGGTTACCGCTAATGCGTCCTAACATTGCTTTAGTGACCGTAAGTCCCTCATTCGAATTGACCCTTAAACTCCAACGACGGTGCTACCTACTCATTCATAGTGGGATAGCATTGTCTAAAGGACATTAGCATAGAACAATTCCCTTTTCGAGTAGGTAGATGGTTCTTCGATACTTTCTCTTTCAAAAAAACAAAAACTTTTCACACTTACACTTTTCAAACAAAGTTTTCAAAAACACTTCATACACTCTTGAGGACAGAAACAAGAGTTAAATCGAAGTTTTCAAAACAAAAACTTTTTCAAACCCACAAGCACAAAGAAAGAAATTTTTGAAAACAATTGAGAAAGTACCTAAGAGCTCGTGTATAACCACAAACAGAAAGGGTGCTAATACCTTCCCTTTCTATAATCTACCCCCGAACCCGAGAAATATCTCGAAAAAGGAATTTTTCTGTGCTTTTTTCCTTTCCTTGTTGGATAAAATAAAAGTCGGTGGCGACTCTTGCTTACCGCGACATTTTCTAAAAACAAACACAAAACGCAAACCAGCATTCCAAAAACAGCCAGTTCTTCCCACCGTATCACAGAACTGGCGACTCTGCTGGGAAATCTTATAAGTGGGGTGTACCTTAGGAATAGTTCATATTGTTTTCAATTGCTTGACTTGTATGCTTTATATTTGTGGGCTTGAATTGGAGTTACTATAGATCCTAACCCGGATCTGAGGGATACCCTTTAGGTAAGTAGCAATAAACTGTGAGGGAACTGTACAGCGTAGACCGATGCGGTTGAAGCAGTAGCTACGTTGGTGTGGCACTTTAGTATGTACCGATATCCCTTGTGGCGCAACGAGGAGAATATGGGTCTGCTAAGGGGTCATTAAGCACCAACTGACCTTAGAACCTTTAAATTGACCAACTTGGCCATAGAACAGTAGCAGTATGCTACACTCATTGAGACTAAACTCTCGTGATGATTCCGGCTGCAAGAAAAGGTTGCTAAACTGGAATTATGATCGATCGAGGGTTGTCAGTGATATTGAGATCCTCTAGAACCAGGTTACTATTTTTAGGACAGGTTTGAACCAACTGAATTGAAAGAGGGTAGTACCTAAGCTCCTTGCCAGCCTGAAATCTAAGGGCTATCTGTGTGACTTGTGTGCCTTTACCATGTTTGCTATTTGTGGATACTTGTGGTGTGTTTTCTATCATGACATCATGACATCATGACATTGCATGCATCTTGCATTGGACTAACCTATTTCAAAGACAAGAGGGATTCATCTTTGTTCTGTTTTGTAGGTCATGGCACCCATGCGTAGAAACACCATTCGTATTAACTTTGTCTAGGTTCGCACTCAGCTTAAGGAATTGGTTGCAAAGGTTTCAGATACTACCTCCTTCATTAGAAGACATGGGCACCTTCTTGGTTTGGTCACCTCCAAGATGGATGAACAGATGATGAGTGTCTTAGTCCATTTCTTTGATCCACTGTACCATTGCTTTACCTTTCCGGACTACCAGTTGGTCCCCACTCTGGAGGAGTTCTCTAATCTGCTTGGTATCTCTATTCTGGAACAGACCCCATTCACAGGTTGGGAGAAAGTTCTTGGACCGGAAGAGATTGCTTCAACCCTCCATCTGACAAAGGCTAAGGTAATGGCTAATTGGGAGACTAGAAGTGGGACAAAAGGCTTTTTGACTGAGTTCTTGGTTGGTAAAGCTAATCATTTATGGGACAGTATAGACTTCCAGGCATTTGAAGACATTATGGCTCTTCTCATTTATGGTTTGGTGTTGTTTCCTAACTCGGATTCCTTTGTCGACTTGAATTCAGTGAAGATTTTCATATCCGGTAATCCAGTACCCACTCTCTTGGGTGACATTCTTCACTCTCTTTACGCCCGTACTGCTCGGAAGCGGGGAACCCTTATGTGCTGTGCACCATTGCTGGCGGGGTGGTTTATTTCTCACCTCCCCAAATCAGTTTTGAAGAACAAAGAAGGCATGGGCTGGGCCTACAAGATTATATCTCTCTCTCATAATGACATCATTTGGACTATCAAGGGCATGGAAGATGTGGCTATTATTGATTGTTGTGGGAAATACCCCAATGTTCCACTGATAGGAACCAATGGAGGGATCACTTATAATCCGTGCTTGGCCTTACGTCAGTTTGGGAGAGCTAGAAGGGAAGGACCTCATGAGTTGCTAATGCCAAGTATTGTTTTTGACTTCCAAGGGGATAGTAACGAGCAACGCCACAGGTTCATACGAGCTTAGGATAGAGTACACAGGTCTGATCCGCACGAGCTGGGTGTGAAGACTTCTCTACCAATGGAACCATATCTCCGATGGGTTCGTATACGTGCCCAAAAGCTGGGAATGCCCTACTAACCTGTCTTGCCTATAATTGTTGAAGTTGCTGATGAGGAGGGGGTTCCTCCTACCATTCTACACCCTTACATGCCTACTGACATTGGGGCATTAAAGAGATCCTGGATGCAGCTAAGGGAAGAACGCGATACTTACAGAGAGAAGTATCACGAGCAAGAGCAGAAGGTTCAGAAGTTGACAAGGCAGTTGGAGAACGAGCGAATCCTCAATGACTATGTTCGCACCGACAAGAAACGACCATGGGAGCACTGATTGTCTTTTGATTATTTCTAGTTTTGATTTACTTTTCAGTTTTTCTTTCTTGTAACGCCTTAAAGACATCTGTTGAACAATGGAATTCAAAGTTTATCTAATAAAAGTGTGTTTCGTTTTGTTTACGAATTTGAATCTCTCGACGTCTTTGAAATCATATCATACGCATTTCATTCCATGCACCTCATAACAGGTACCCTTACACGTTTTCTCATCTTCTTCGCTGTTTATTTCAGCATCATGTCTTCTAAACCATCAACTGAACAAGCAATCAAGGCTCTGCAAGCCCAAAACGCCCAATTCCAGGAGTTGTTCATGAATTTGGCTAAGGGTCAGCAAGATCTGAAGGCCCTTATCTTGAAAGAGAAGAAGAAGAAGAAGAAGAAGAAGATGGTCCTATTTAATATGGGTCGCAGATTCAGAAATGATTTGCGAGAAGAGGTTGATTTGACCCACTCATCTGGAGGATGAGATAATCAGGAAGAAAGGAGGGCTCCTAGCCCTGTAGTTTCAGACAACGAAACTGACTTTGACGAAGACCAGTATCCTCCGGCTGAGGATAGATATAAACAGCTTGAAGACCAGTTAAGTGCGATGGAGATTCAGAAAGTGCCTGGTCTGGACTTTGGTGATTTGGGTCTGTCATCTGGGGTGGTGATTCCCCATAAGTTTAAAGCACCAATCTTTGTTAAATATGACAGAGTTTCTTGTCCGAAGCTGCATCTCCGGTCGTATGTTAGAAAGATTCAGCCATTCACCGATGACAAGAATCTCTGCATCCACTTCTTTCAAGACAGTCTCTCAGGGACTCAACTTGAGTGGTTTTACCAGCTGGAAGGAGCTAGTATCCGTAATTGGGAGGACTTGGTTGCTGCTTTCTACAAGCAGTACCAATACAATACCAACCTCGCTCCCACGCGTACCCAACTCCAGGGTATGTCTATGGGTGCGGGCGAAGGTTTCAAAGATTATGCTCAGAAGTGGAGGGACCTCGCTGGAAGAGTGCAACCACCCTTGGTTGATAGGGAGCTAGTGGATATGTTTCTGGGGACCTTGTCTGGTCCGTATTTCAACCATCTCATTGGAAGTTTATCGTCCGAGTTTACAAAGCTGATTATGACCGGGGAAAGGATTGAGGCCGGTATCAAATCCGGTAAAATACAGAAGGGTGCTTCGTCAGGCACCGAGAAGAAGCCTTTTAAGAAAGAGTCCAGTGCTATTTACAGTTCAAAGAGCCATAATAAACTTGAACGCCGTCAAACAATCAATACGGTGGTTATATCAAGACCTGTTGTTGCTCCTCAGCGTGACAATCAGCCAAGGGCCGAGAGGCCACGAAGACAATTCACTCAGCTCAACATGACTTTATCCCAAATTATGCTGCAGTTATTGAAGACCAACCTGGTGACTCCGAGAGAGGCCCCAAAGAGTCCCAACACAATATCACCGATGTACGATCCGAATGCCCGTTGTGCTTTTCACTCTGATAGCCCGAGGCATGATACAGATAACTACTGGGTCTTAAAGAACAAAGTACAAGACCTGATTGATTCTAAGGAGATTGAGTTCGAAGCACCTGAAAGACCTAACATTGTGACTGCTCCTATGCCCAAGCATGGAGTGAGTGCTATAGATGAAGACTCGTTTGTGGTTTCTGTGAGAGACATTGTTACTCCCTTGTTGACTGTGAAGAAGAACCTTTTGCTAGCCGGTTTATTTTCGGGCTGCGATGAAGGTTGCCGTATGTGTTTCGTCCTACCTATCGATTGCCATCTTTTGAAGTCAGGTGTCCAACTCCTGATGGATAATAAAGAAATTCTGTTTGAGAAGACTGTTGTTCCTTTGGTTCCTACTGAAAAAGGTGATATAATCACCATTTTCGATAATTCTTCCAAGGCTTCCTCGAGAAATCCTGTTAGAATTACATATGTTCCAAGAATCGCACCATTGATCATCACTGTTCCTGGGCCTATCCCCTATACATCCAATAAAACTGTCCCGTGGCATTATGGGGCTGACGTATATTATCATCGAGTTAAGCAAGACTTGAGTGCTGAAGAGTCCGATACTGACGTCAGCAATATTGTTGGACCTGCTAAATTCACCCACAGCAGGAGACTTTTCTCCCCTGAGATATCTCTGCCAATTGTTCGGAAGCCTGTCGTTATTACACCTGCCAGTGTACCTATTACTATTCCTGTTTAAGTTCCCATTCTTACCCCTGTTGCCGAGTCATCTGACACTCGGGGCAAAGGGACCACTGATGAGCCTGCCCGGACGGAGGCGCCAAAGAGGATTACTGTTGAAGCCTCTAGACAAGAGATGGAGGAAATTTTGAAAATCATCAAAAAGAGCGACTATAATGTAGTCGAGCAGCTGGGGCAAACCCCATCCAAAATCTCTATGTTGTCTCTGTTACTTTGATTAGAAGCCCATGCCAAGGCTCTGATTGCTTTCCTGAAGACTGCACACGTACCACAAGAAACATCAGCTGGTCAGTTTAAAGATTGCGTGGCTAGTCTGACTGCTGATAATGGGTTGGGTTTCTCAGACGCCGACTTGACTGCTAAGGGGAAGAATCACAATGACGCCCTGCATGTCTCCATTGAATGCAGGGGCACTACTCTAGCTCATGTGTTAGTGGATACTGGGTCTTCGTTGAATGTGTTACCTAAGAAATATCTAGACCGATTAGACTGTGAAGGGTTGGAGCTGAAACCAAGCTACATCGTAGTCAGGGCATTTGATGGGTCCAAGAGAATGGTACACGGAGAAGTGGATATTCCAATTAATGTTGGTTCTCAGGTTTTCGCATCTACATTCTATGTGATGGACATTCGGCCATCTTATTCATGTTTGTTGGGTCGTCCATGGATCCACAAAGCTGGGGCAGTGACGTCTACGCTCCACCAGAAGCTAAAGTACCCAGTGAAAGGGAAAATTGTGACAGTATAAGGAGAGGAGGAGTACATGGTGAGTCACCTAAACTATTTCCGATATGTAGAGATGGATGGGAAGTTCATTGAGACCCCGTTTCAACATTTTAAAGAGGTTCCCTAGACGCTGGCGTCAACTGAGACCGTTGCTGAAGATCCTCCAATGAAGATGGCTTCCTTTAAGTATGCCCGGGCTGTTGTCGAGAAAGGTGGGAGTGCAAAGTGGGGCCAACTCCCTGATTTTGCACATAAGACTAACAAGTTTGGTTTGGGTTTCACTGCAGAAGCTCAAAGGGCTGTTCGGAGTGCACGGACTGGAAGACCTCCCCTGTTTATCAGCAATTCAGGAGTCAATGCCATTGAAGACGATGTTGAAGAGTCTGAGTTCGACAGTTGGATCTATCCTACTACTGATGATGGACTAAGCAACTAGATAGCGAAGGACTTCATCCCAATTTATTTTGTTACCCAGTAATGAGACTTTTTGTTTTGAATTTGTAACAGACAATGTTTTAAACTTTACGGCCCGGTGTCTTACCCGGGGCACCGTGGCCTTATTTATGAGGGCTTTATGTGTGTCATCTACATATATCATTAATAAAAGCATTGGACGTTTCTTGCATTTCAAATTTTGCGCTCCTTGTTTTTCTTTTATTATATATTGCAAAACAGCTATTTTACACACACTCACATATACAGGTATACATCCACTCTGGATCTCACTGGTAACGACTCTGCTACTGCCAGTTATGACTTTGAAAGTCCGATCAACTTAGTCGAAGACGAAGGTGAAGATGATTGTGAAGTGCCTGGTGAACTTGCTAGACTTTTACTTCAGGAAGAGAGGGTTATTCAGTCGCATGAAGAGCCAGTGGAAACAGTGAATCTGGGTACATAGGTATACAAGAAAGAGGTCAAAATCGGTGCGAATCTGGAACCTAGTGTCAAGCAACGGTTGATTCAGATGCTGCATGACTATGTTGAGATCTTTGCCTGGTCTTATGAAGATAAGCCTGGGTTAGATACCGATATTGTGGTTCACCGATTGCCTACCAAGGTAGACTGTCCTCCTGTGAAATAGAAGGTTCACCGAATGCGCCCGGAGATGTCTGAGAAAATCAAGGCCGAAGTTATGAAACAGTTTGACGCCGGTTTTCTAGCAGTTACTTCTTATCCACAGTGGGTGGCCAACGTGGTTCCTGTGCCGAAGAAGGATGGTAAGGTTCGAATGTGTGTCGACTATAGGGATCTGAACAGGGCAAGCCCCAAGGATGATTTCCCTTTACCCCATATCGACGTTCTGGTTGACAACACCGCTCAGCACAAGGTCTTCTCCTTTATAGATGGTTTCTCCGGTTATAACCAGATTAAGATGGCTCCCGAAGACATGGAGAAAACAACCTTTGGTACTCAATGGGGTACCTTTTGCTACAAGGTCATGCCTTTCGGATTAAAAAATGTTGGGGCAACATATTAGGGTGCCATGGTTGCTTTGTTCCATGACATGATCCATCATGAGATTGAGGTATACGTTGACAACATGATTGCAAGATCCCAGACTGAGGAAGAACATCTAGACCATCTTCAGAAGCTATTTGACAGGTTGAAGTTGTACAAGTTGAGGCTAAACCCGAACAAGTGAACCTTCGGGGTGAGATCTGGTAAACTGCTAGGTTTCGTCGTAAGCGACAAAGGTATTCAAGTGGATCCCACAAAGGTGAAGGCTATACAGGAAATGCCAGCTCCCCGAACAGAGAAAGAAGTCAGAGGCTTTCTGGGACGTTTGAACTATATTGCCCGATTCATCTCGCACCTGACTGCTACTTGTGAGCCAATCTTCAAGCTACTGAAGAAAGATCAAGTGGTAAGATGGAATGATGAATGTCAGGACGCTTTCGAAAGAATCAAAGAGTATCTCCAAGAGCCACCCATTCTGATGCCTCCAGTTGAAGGGAGACCTTTGATCTTATACTTGACAGTACTCGACAATTCGATGGGGTGTGTGCTGGGGCAGCATGACGAGTCTGGCCGAAAAGAGCATGCTATTTATTACCTTAGCAAAAAGTTTACCGACTGTGAGACTCGATACTCGTTGCTTGAGAAAACTTGCTGCGCTTTAGCATGGGCTGCTCGCCGGCTGAGACAGTATATGCTGACTCACACTACTCTATTGATATCAAAGATGGATCCAATCAAGTATATCTTCGAAAAGCCTGCCTTGTCCAGAAGAATAGCAAGATGGCAAATGATCTTGACTGAGTATGACATCCAATATACGACCCCAAAAGGCAATCAAGGGAAGTTTGTTGGCAGGTCATTTGGCACATCAAGCAGTGGATGATTACCAGTCTATAAACTTTGAATTTCTGGATGAGAATATCATGATAGTAACCGACTGCGAAGAACCTGGACCGGATGAAGGACCCGAGGAGGGATCCCGATGGTCTATGTACTTTGATGGAGCTTTGAACGCTTTGGGAAATGGCATTGGAGCCGTGATCATATCTCCTAAATGCTCTCATAGTCCGTTCACCGCCCGACTATGTTTCAACTGCACCAACAATATGGCGGAGTATGAAGCGTGCATCATGGGTCTTCGAGCAGCAATTGACCTAAGGATTAAGTTCTTAAGTGTTTTCGGAGATTCCTCTCTCGTGATCAGCCAGATCAAAGGCAAGTGGGATACGAAACACCCAAATCTTATTCCTTATAAGGAGTATGTGTTGACGTTGCTTCCCCATTTCGAGGAGATAACCTTTGAACACTTCCCTAGAGATGAGAATCAGTTGGCGGACGCGCTTGCTACAATGTCTTCTATGTTCAAAGTCAATTGGGACAACGAAGCTCCCCGGATTACTATTGAAAGGTTGGACGAACCTGCACATTGTTGTGACATTGAGACCGAAGAGGTAGCAGATAAACCCTGGTTTCATGAGGTAAAGAGGTATCTTGAGACTCAAGAATACCCTGAGGGTGCATCTGTTAATGACAAGAAGTTTCTGAGGAGGTTCGCGGCGAAATTCTTCATCAGCAATGACATCCTTTACAAGCGTAACCATGATTCGACCTTACTACGTTGTGTGGATAAGAACGAAGCAGAAAGAATCATGGCAGATTTACATGAAGGTACTTTCAGAACTCATTCCAGTGGACATACCATGGCAAATAAAATGCTTCGGGCAGGATACTATTGGTCCACGATGGAAGCCAACTGTTATCAGCATTCTCGGACCTGTCACAAGTGCCAAGTATATGCTGATAAGGTGCACATACCTCCAGTTCCTCTGAACGTCTTGACAGCTCCTTGGCCTTTTGCAATGTGGGTCATTGATATGATCGGCGAGATCAGACCTACGGCATCCAACGGGCATCATTTCATCCTGGTAGCAATTGATTACTTTACGAAGTGGGTTGAAGCAGCTTCCTTTGCTACTGTAACCAAGAACGTTGTGGCACGTTTCATTCGGCACAATCTGATTTGTCGATATGGGGTACCAGAGAGGATCATTACGGTTAATGGTATAAATCTCAATAATAAAATGATCTCTGAACTCTGCAAGCAGTTCAAGATACAGCATCACAACTCTTCTCCTTACCGGCCGAAGATGAATGGGGCTGTAGAAGCGGCTAATAAGAACATTAAGAAGATTGTGCAAAAGATGACGGTAACATACAAAGACTGGCACAAGATGTTACGATTTTCTTTTCATGGGTACCGTACCTCAGCGTGAACGTCAACAGGGGCAACACCCTATTCCTTGGTTTATGGCATGGAGGAAGTTTTGCCCATTGAAGTTCAGATACCCTCTCTTCGGATCATGAAGGATGCAGGTTTGAGCGAAGATGACTGGATCCAGACCCGGCTTGACCAGCTGAACTTAATCGACGAAGAGACTTACTGCTATTTGTCATGGTCAAACGTATCAAAAACGGATGATCAAGGCATTTAACAAGAAAGTCAGACGACAAGAGTATTATTTGGGGACCTGGTTATCAAGCGCATCATACTACCTCAAGGTGATCCCATGGGAAAATGGACCCCTACTTATGAAGGGCCATTTGTGGTTAAGAACATTTTCTCAAGAGGAGCTATGATTCTAACCACCATGGATGGTGACGACCTTCCTCACCCCGTCAATGCAGACATAGTGAAAAAATACTACGCATGAATAAAGACCCGCTAGGTTGACTGGCCTAGGCAAAAATAAGGGCTTCCCGGCGAACCAAAAGGGTTCGGGCAAAAATAAGGGATGAAAATAAAAAAAAATTGTACACCTGGCAAGTCGAAAACCTGAAAAGACGGCTTGGGCAAAAAAGGGTATCCCGGTGGACTGAAAACCCGAAAGGGCGGTCCAGGCAAAAGTTAGGGATCAAAGCGTAACACTATGTCTCATTGAATCACCTTGCGACCAGACTTTGGTATCGACTATCAAGCTCGAACGACACTAATCAATCTGATTTACCTTCAACCAAGTAGCAATGTGATGAGATGTTCGAGGACATAAAGGCAATAGCAGAGTTGGAACCCAATGGGATTATTCACATAGCTGTTTTGTTTAGTTTTTCACGAATTGTGTAAATTCTATTATTCGGCGGCGTTCTCTTACTAGGACGTCAGCCTCTTGTGCAAAAACGCCTATTTACAGGCCAAAATTCAAATCAATACAATTCATCTTCAAAGAAATTTCAAACTGTTTTTCTCTTATCTGTTTTGTTTTGTAAAGAACGTCCAATGTTCATTTTTTATATATGCATTTGACATTAATTGCTGCTCATAAATATTTACATGTGAAACAAAAGACCATTACTTGTAATATCAGAAACAGGGGAAAATAAGAATTGTCCAAACTGTACAGTTGCTCTGTCCACCAGGTATAAGGTAAATTCAGCTGAAGAATATGGTTGAGATGCATTCACTCCCCGCAGAGTAAGACAGTAATGATAGCTCTCCCCAGCTGAGAATTGCAACTATGAATGAATCGGTAATATTCTCCTCAAGCAGAGTTTATCTACCATCAGCACTGAAAGGTCTTAATATTCCCCATTGGAGTATAAGAATATTCCCCAACAGAGTATAAGAATATTCCCCGGCAGAGTACAAGATGTCCCCAGTGGAGTCTGAAATTTTTCCCAGCGCAGTCTGAAAAAGCTTCCCCAGTGGAGTGTGGAAAATCATCCCCAGTAGACTTTGGAAGATTGTCCCTAGTAGAGCTCAAGGGATTATCCCCATAAGAGTCTAAAAGGTTATCCCCAGTGAAGTTGCAACTGAAGGTTCATCCCCAGCGAAGTTCTTTCCTTTCACAAACAAGAAGTCAATCCCCAACAGGATTCAGTATCGCCAGCCACAGTAATTCATCCCCAGCGAAATTTATCGATGGAATCCTCAGCAGAACATCTCTTCCCCACAGAGTAATCTCCTCATCAGTTTATTCCCTAACAGAGTTATCCTCTCCTGCAGGTTTATTCTCACAATCATTTTCATTCACTATCCCTAGCGAAAATGAAGAATTCGACTCTTTTCTCCAGCAGCTACCTGGGATTTATTTTCCCCAGCTAAAACATTACATTTTCATACAACATAATACATGCATATACGCATCATATAACACAATCTCATTTATTTTGAGAGCATCATTGCTTGATACATATCATGCATTACATACAGCTAACCTTTACCTTTTAGGAAAGATGCGGCCAAAATCTCATTCAAAGCTATGAAGCTTTTATCTTAGTCGAACTACTGACCGGTTCTTAAATCTCAACTGAATTAGTCTCGGTTGAATTACAGATAAGGTTCTAAAGCTCGACAAAGTTCCTCCGTCGAAGTATGGACGAGTTCTTAAATCTCAACAGAATTATCCTCCATTGAAGTACAGACAGTTCCTAGATCTCGATGAAGATGTTTCCCTCAGTCGAAGTACTGACCAGTTCTTAAATCTCAACTGAATTATTCTCGGTTGAATTACAGATAAGGTTCTAAATCTCGACAATTTTCCTCCGTCGAAGTGTGGACAAGTTCTTAAATCTCAACAGAATTATCCTCCATTGAAGTACAGACAGTCCTAGATCCCGATGAAGATGTTTCCCTCAGTCTAAGTACTGACCGGTTCTTAAATCTCAACTGAATTAGTCTCGGTTGAATTACAGATAAGGTTCTAAATCTCGACAATTCTCCTCCGTCAAAGTGTGGATGAGTTCTTAAATCTCAACAGAATTATCCTCCGTTGAAGTACAGACAGTCATAGATCTCGATGAAGATGTTTAGCTCAGTTGAAGTACTGACCGGTTCTTAAATCTCAACTGAATTATTCTCGGTTGAATTATAGATAAGGTTCTAAATCTCGACAATTTTCCTCCGTCTAAGTGTGGACAAGTTCTAAAATCTCAACAGAATTATCCTCCGTTGAAGTACAAACAATCCTAGATCTCGACGAAGATGTTTCCCTCAGTCGAAGTACTGGCCGTTCTTAAATCTCAACTTAATTAGTCTCGGTTGAATTACAGATAAGGTTCTAAATCTCGACAATTCTCCTCCGTCGAAGTGAGGACGAGTTCTTAAATCTCAACAGAATTATCCTCCGTTGAAGTACAGACAGTCCTAGATCTCGATGTAGATGTTTCCCTCAGTCGAAGTACTGACCGGTTCTTAAATCTCAACTGAATTAGTCTCGGTTGAATTACAGATAAGGTTCTAAATCTCAAAAATTCTCCTCCGTCGAAGTGTGGACAAGTTCTTAAATCTCAACAGAATTATCCTCCATTGAAGTACAGACAGTTCCTAGATCTCGATGAAGATGTTTCCCTCAGTCGAAGTACTGACCGGTTCTTAAATGTCAACTGAATTAGTCTTGTTTGAATTACAGATAAGGTTCTAAATCTCAAAAATTTTCCTCGGTCGAAGTGTGGACGAGTTCTTAAATCTCAATTATCCTCCGTTGAAGTACAGACAGTTCCTAGATCTCGATGAAGATGTTTCCCTCAGTCGAAGTATTGACCGGTTCTTAAATCTCAACTGAATTAGTCTCGGTTGAATTACAGATAAGGTTCTAAATATCGACAATTTTCCTCCGTCGAAGTGTGGACGAGTTCTTAAATCTCAACAGAATTATCCTCCGTTGAAGTACAGACAATTCCAAGATCTCGATGAAGATGTTTCCCTCAGTCGAAGTGCTGACCGGTTCTTAAATCTCAACTGAATTATTCTCGGTTGAATTACAGATAAGGTTCTAAATCTCGACAATTTTCCTCCGTCGAAGTGTGGACAAGTTCTTAAATCTCAACAAAATTATCCTCCGTTGAAGTATAGACAGTCCTAGATCTCGATGAAGATGTTTCCCTCAGTCGAAGTACTGACCAGTTCTTAAATCTCAACTGAATTAGTCTCGGTTGAATTATAGATAAGATTCTAAATCTCGACAATTCTCCTCCGTCGAAGTGTGGACGAGTTCTTAAATCTCAACAGGATTATCCTCCATTGAAGTACAGACAGTCTTAGATCTCGACGAAGATGTTTAGCTCAGTCGAAGTACTGACCGGTTCTTAAATCTCAACTAAATTATTCTCGGTTGAATTATAGATAAGGTTCTAAATCTCGATAATTTTCCTCCGCCGAAGTGTGGACAAGTTCTTAAATCTCAACAGAATTTTCCTCCGTTGAAGTACAGACAGTCCTAGATCTCGATGAAGATGTTTCCCTCAGTCGAAATACTGACCGGTTCTTAAATCTCAACTGAATTAGTCTCAGTTGAATTACAGATAAGGTTCTAAATCTCGACAATTCTCCTCCGTCAAAGTGTGGACGAGTTCTTAAATCTCAACAGAATTATCCTCCATTGAAGTACAGACAGTCCTAGATCTCGATGAAGATGTTTCCCTCAGTCGAAGTATTGACCGATTCTTAAATCTCAACTGAATTAGTCTCGGTTGAATTACAGATAAGGTTCTAAATCTCGACAATTCTCCTCCGTCGAAGTGTAGACGAGTTCTTAAATCTCAACAGAATTATCCTCCGTTGAAGTACAGACAGTTCCTAGATCTCGATGAAGATGTTTCCCTCAGTCGAAATACTGACCGGTTCTTAAATCTCGACTGAATTAGTCTCGTTTGATTTACAGATAAGGTTCTAAATCTAGAAAATTTTCCTCCGTCGAAGTGTGGACGAGTTCTTAAATCTCAACAGAATTATCCTCCGTTGAAGTACAGACAATTCCTAGATCTCGATGAAGATGTTTCCCTCAATCAAAGTACTGACCGGTTCTTAAATCTCAACTGAATTAGTCTCGGTTGAATTACAGATAAGGTTCTAAATCTCGACAATTTTCCTCCGTCGAAGTGTGGACGAGTTCTTAAATCTCAACAGAATTATCCTCCGTTGAAGTACAGACGATTCCTAGATCTCGATGAAGATGTTTCCTTTGGTCGAAGTGCTGACCGGTTCTTAAATCTCAACTGAATTATTCTCGGTTGAATTACAGATAAGGTTCTAAATCTCGATAATTCTCCTCAGTCGAAGTACTGACCGGTTCTTAAATCTCAACTGAATTAGTCTCGGTTGAATTACAAATAAGGTTCTAAATCTCGACAGATTTCCCCTAGTTGAATTACGGACAAGTTCTTAAAACTCAGCGGAGATGTTCTCTCAGTTGAAGTATAGGCAAGTTCCTAAATCTCAACAAAGATCAGACTTCCCCAAGCGGAATCTTCCACAAACAATAGGTATGCAAGTTCCCGCTAAGGAATCTCTTATGCGATCGACACTCTTGCAGATGGCGTCTTTAAGCCCATCCTCCCACCAGCAATCTCAAAATGGCATCTGTAAGCCCATTCCCGACATTACAAGGCTGATCCCACTTCATGCGAGCGCAAATTTCTGGGCACTCTAGTGTTCAATCATCTTCCACCTTCGGATCACGAAAGGCACGAAAGCCAATCTACATCCTCAGGTTTAAGAAGATTAAACAGGGGCAGCTGTTGTACCCCAAAATTTTCCCTCTCATATTTCTCAAGAAATTGCAAGAAAAATCTCCAAGTGACTCAAGGTTGTTCAAGAGTTGGACAGGCAAGCTATCTCCTAAGGCAGTCAACCCCCAAATTAGAGTTTTGTGTTGTATCAAGATCCTTGAGTGCAAATGACCTCAAGAGCTCCCTAATATCCTAATATGTTTTCAAGGTCATCCATGTTAAGTTTCAAGCCTTGCATAGGAAGTTTGCTCAGTCAATTGCTCAAGGGTCCAAAAATCGACTATGCTAGGGCAAAAGTCAACTGTGACCTATAAACAGTCAAACTTCAATATTTTTTGCCAACATTCTCATTTTGAAGGATATTTCATCATTTGACCAAGGGTTGATCATGATTCATCAAGGATTGCTCAAAATTCATCAAGACTCAAAAGTTGCTAAATTAGGGTTTTGTAGGAAAAGTCAACTCAACTTTGACAAAGCATAACTTTCTCATACTTTATGATAAATGACCCAACCAAAGCTCATTTTTAAGAGGATTAAATTCCCTACAATCCATCTTCATAACCCAAGATCAAAAAATGCACTCACAAGAAGTTATAAATTTGGACATTATAGGTCATTTTTGAAAGTCAACAAAAACACCTTTTTTGCCAAAGCTTATAACTTGAGCATGGAATATAAAAATGAGATGATACCAAAAGGATTGGTTAGAGGACATCTCAAGCTTTCTAAATAGTCCAATAAAACTTCCAAAAGTTCAAAATTGAAGAAGTTATGCATTGTTGAAATTGGACATTTTTGCAAAATTGCCAAAAGTCAACTATCCCCAAAACTTCAAATTTTGTCAAATTGGCCCATTCTTTTCCACTTGATTTGAGCTTGCATAGTTTCCCAGGTGTCCTAGCTTCAGCAATGAGCCCATATTTTATTTTTATTATTTAATTTGATTTTTATTTGAATTTATTCATTTTAAATCAAATTAAATCATATAAAATCTAAAACTTTGATAACATGAGATTTTTTTGCTGTTTCAGGCTTTGATTATCATCATTAACATCATCAAAATCGAATCAGACCAAATCATGTGCAAAAAGATTGAGATTTGGCAAAATTGGCAAGTTTGTAAAGGGAGATAAAATCAAATATGCAAGCATTGATGGGAGAAGATTTGGATCAATTTGGTTGACCTAATACACTACACAATACATAAGCAAGCCAAGGCAAACGAGATCAAGGGTTGGCAATTGCAGAGAGAGGCAGAACAAGAAGTTAAAAAAAGTTATAAAAAGCTTGAGATTGAAATCGTGTTTAGAGGTGTTTTCAAGGGCTGAGACCTGTCTCAATCGCTTCCTGGGTGTTCACTCAATCTACCTGGATCAAAACCAAGCATCTTCAGACCCCATAACGCACTGTAAGTGTCACGATAACTGCCTTTGTTCTTGAAATCGATTTGGCTTGTTCTTGCATCTTTTGAGAAAACTATTGGCATATTTGAAATCCACACAACATTTCCAAGCTATTTGCATCATTCAATTTTGTTTATCTAACCCTTAATGAAAAACGCCATAGCTAGGGTTCTTAGAAGTGTTTTTGGGGTTTTCTATTTCAGGAATAATTGATCCACAAGAAGGGCATAGCTTTAATCAGGAGGCCATAACGAATCCAACCATGTTCTTGGAATGGATTTATTTGTCCTGGAGAGATTTTTAGCATAAGCCTGCGTCTTTTGCTGCGAATTCAAATCCGCAGGTAATGTTATTACAGGTCTGAGGACACGGATGAGTTCGTGTCATCCTCCGGTTGGCCCATTCAAATATTTTTTGCGCGTTCTTATTTTTTGCTCGCATTTATTTTGTTTTTAAATATTATGTTTAATATGTATTATAAGAACAAATGAAACAGCATGGTGCGTTGGAAAGGCAAGTGTTGTAAACTCCTTCAGGACCTGGGTTCGAATCCCAGGTCCCCCACTTTCTCATTATTTTTCCTCTTCGGGTACTCCTATGCGCGCTTAGGCTTGCAGAACACCATGCATCCTCATTCATCCAATGGCCAGATGGCCAAAGGCCAAATCTGATGGTTCCAAGCTGATGGTCCACCAAGGCGCCAGTCAATGCATAGGCACCAGATCACCAAGAGTCAACAAAGGCCAGCATTTTTGGGCCTCCCAATTGCTATCTACACCACAAAATCCAGGCCCATACTCCTTCTTCTTATTTATTTTGTTCGTTTATTTTAATTTTTTTTATTATTTTTATTTAACTTCCAACCAATCACAAATTTCTTTTTATAAAATAAAATCACAAAAAATATTTTTTATTTCAAATCAAATTTGAATCTTTTATTTTTCCTTCATAAATTTATTAATTAATTAGGTTTTAAATTAGCGAACTTTAATTTCTTTTGAAAAATAATTAAAATTAATTAGACTTTATTAGTTTTAACCATTAATTTAATTATTATGATTTCTTTCCTAAAATAACAAAAAACCCAAAAATAATTTATTTTTATTAATTAATTTATTTAATTTAATTTAGTGATTAACCTAGGTTATTTCTTTCTTAAAATAAAAACAACAAAAACATTTCTCCTTTAACCAAAAGGGTCAAATCCCTAATCATGCGCTCGATTTAATTTCCCACATGCGATTTACTTTCTTTTATCCAATAATGTACCTGCTTCCGGATTGTAATAGTTAATAGGACTTTTAATTATTTTTATCTCTTTATTTATTTTCAAAGGGTTTGTCTTTGGCGATGTAAATACCCGACGCCTTGTAATTTAAATTCCGCATTTTATTTCCCGCAAATTATAACTTCTAGATGTTTAATAATAGGATGGCATGACAATACTGAATGTTTTAACCTAAAATCAACTTAGATCACCTTTAACATGTACAAATATAAAAATAAACTGAAAACGACACACTCGCACATGCGCACTCTTAGGGTACACCCCACTTGGTTGCCTTCGTACGCGGTCATTGAGTATAGGTTGTTTTAGAGGTCGTCCTCTTGTCTAAAAGATCATAGTTGCCTCGAAACGGTTGCCTCGGATATTGTTGCCTCAAACAAATGATCTAAGAAATTAGGGTTACCGCTAATGCGTCCTAACATTGCTTTAGTGACCGTAAGTCCCTCATTCGAATTGACCCTTAAACTCCAACGACGGTGCTACCTACTCATTCATAGTGGGATAGCATTGTCTAAATGACATTAGCATAGAACAATTCCCTTTTCGAGTAGGTAGATGGTTCTTAGATACTTGCTCTTTCAAAAAAACAAAAACTTTTCACACTTACACTTTTCGAACAAAGTTTTCAAAAACACTTCATACACTCTTAAGGACAGAAGCAAGAGTTAAATCAAACTTTTCAAAACAAAAACTTTTTCAAACCCACAAGCACAAAGAAAGCAATTTTTGAAAACAATTGAGAAAGTACCTAAGAGCCCGTGGATAACCACGGATAGAAAGGGTGCTAATACCTTCCCTTTCTATAATCTACCCCCCGAACCTGAGAAATATCTCGAAAAAGGAATTTTTCTGTGCTTTTTTCCTTTCCTTGTTGGATAAAATAAAAGTCGGTGGCGACTCTTGCTTACCGCGATATTTTGCGAAAACAAACGCAAAACGCAAAGCAGCATTCCAAAAACAGTCAGTTCTTCCCACCGTATCACAGGTACTTACCTTTAACCTTATGCAAGCCTTTGAACCTAAGGTCTATTGTGTGCTTTGCTTGTGTGTGATTTATTCTGTTTAAACATAACATCATGCATCATAACATATCATCCATTCTTATTACACTAATCATTTCAAGGACCGAGGGAATTTATCTTTGTTTTGTTTTGCAGATCATGGCTTCCGCTCGTAGAAACACTATCCAAATCAGCTTTGTAAGAATACCTCCCCAGCTTAAGGAGCTAGTATCAAGGGTTCCTGAAACTTCTGTGTTCACTAACAGACATGGTCAACTTCTCAACCTGGTTACTTCAAACTTTTATGAAAAGATGATGAGTGTACTCTTTCAGTTCTTTGATCCCAAGCACCACTGCTTCACCTTCCCAGATTATCAGTTGGTGCCTACCATGGAAGAATTCTCTCAGCTGTTGGATATACCCATTCTTGAACTGTTGCCTTTCACAGGTTTAGAAGAGGTTCCTAAGCCAAAAGTCATTGCCTCGACCTTGCATCTGAAACGGGTCGACGTGGTATCCAATTGGGAAACAAGAAGCGGAGTCAAGGGTTTTCTAGCCAAGTTCCTAATAGACAAAGCCTAGATGTTTTGGGATGATATGGACTTTCAGGCTTTTGAGGAGTCTTTCCCTTCTAATCTATGGGTTAGTACTGTTCCCTTATCCAGACTAGCTCATAGATGTGAATGCTATCAAGATCTTCCTCTCTCGCAACCCCGTGCCTACCTTGCTCGGAGATATTTTGCACGCTCTTCATACTCGTACCATGAAGAGAAGAGGGGTTCTTATGTGATGCATGCCATTGCTATCGAGGTGGTTTATTTCTCACCTCCCTAAGTCCGTACTGAAGAATGAAGAAGGTTTGGGTTGGTCGCAAAGGATAATGTCACTCGCTCACACAGATATTCTCTGGTATTCCTGAGCTATGGGAGATACTGCTATTATTGATCAATGTAGGGAGTACCCTAATGTCCCATTACTTGGCATCAGAGGAGGCATAACCTACAATCCTTGTTTAGCTCTACGACAATTTGGTTATGCTCGAAGGGATGGTCCCCATGAGTTACTTATCGAGGGCATTATATTTAACTATGAGGATGATGTTCAAGGGTATCGCCAAAGGTTCATACGAGCTTGGAGCATGGTAAACAGATCTGGCGCCAAGGCTTTGGGGCAGAAGGCTTCCATTCCTACGGAACCTTATCTCCAATGGGTACGAGCTCGCGCCCAGAAACTTATGATGCCCTACATGGCCGTTTTACCAGTGATTATGGAACCCACTACGAAAGGGGGTATTCCTTACACGGTTCTCTATCCTGATATGCCCATTGATCTTGGAGAACTACAGAGGTCTTGGATTCAGTTGAAGAAGGAGCGTGATTCTTATAGGGACCAGTTCTATGCCCAGGAGAAGAAGGTTTTAGAGCTCACAAAGCAACTTCATGAGGAAAGAAGCCTTAATGTCTATCTTGGCACGAAGAGGAATAATCCATGGGAAATTTGATTTTTCTAGTTTTTTAGAATTGTTTTAATTGTAACGCCAAAAAGGGCAATTGAACTTTGAATTCTACTAATAAAATCTTTGTTTCATTTCGGTTCGCATATTTAAATTTCCCACAATCCTTGAAATCATTGCATACGCATCCCATTCATAGCATCGCATAAACAGGTGCCATTACAGGCTTCTCATCTTCTTCGTTGTTTATTTCAGCAGAAATATCTTCTGAACAAAGCATCAAAGATCTTCAGGCACAAAATGCCCAATTCCAACAGATGTTCATAAATCTGGCGAAAGGGCAGGAGGATCTGAAGGCCCTCATCCTGAAGGAGAAAAAGAAAAAGAAGAAGGTTGCTGGTATTCTGAATATGGGCAGAAGGTTTAGGGGGCTATTGAAGCAGCAAGTCGATCTGACCTCTTCATCCAAAGAAGGGTAAAATCAAGAATAAGATACAAGGGAGAAGGACCCCAGTCCTGAGGTTTCTGACAATGATACCGATTATAATGATGAGCAGTATCCTCCTACCGAGGATAAATACAAGCAGTTGGAAGACCATCTGAGTGCTATGGAGGTCCAGAGGATACGGGGGTTAGATTTCGAAGAATTGGGATTGGTGTCGGGAGTGGTCATCCTGCAGAAGTTCAAGGCTCCAATTTTTGCTAAGTACGATGGGGTGTCTTGCCCAAAACTCCATCTCCGTTCCTACGTCAGAAAGATGCAGCCCCACACCGCTGATAGAAATTTGTGGGTTCACTTCTTTCAAGATAGTCTGACAGGGACTCGGCTTGAATGGTTCTACCAACTAGAGAGAGCCAATGTACGAAATTGGGAAGATCTGGCTGCTGCTTTTTATAAGAAGTATCAATACAGCGCCGACCTTGCTCCTACTCGCACTCAACTCCTGAGTATGTACATGGGTGCAAGTGAAGGCTTTAAGGACTATGCCTAGAAGTGGAGAGACTTGGCTGGAAGAGTTCAACCCTTGTTGTCTGATAGGGAGTTGGTCGGTATGTTTCTGGGGATGCTATATGGTCCGTTCTTTAATCATTTGATCGGCAGCTCGTCAGCTGGTTTCACCGAGCTGATTCTAACTGGAGAGAGAGTAGAAGCTGGAATTTGGAGCGGTAAAATACAGAAGGATTCCTCTTCAAGTTCGGTAAATAAGCCTTTTACTGGTAAGAAGGAAGCCAATTCCATCTATAGACTGAGAGGCCAAAGCAGAGCTGAACACTGTCAGACAGTAAGTGTCGTGATGATACCTAGGTCTACAGTTGCTCCACAATGCAATAATCAATAAAGGGTGGAAAGACCACAACGGCAGTTTACCCGGATCAACATGACGTTGGCTAAAGTTCTACCCCATTTGCTGAGATCCAACTTGGTGAGCTTGAAAGAGGCTCCCAAGAATTCGAACACCACATCTCCCCGATATAATCCAAATGCTTGGTGTACCTATCATTCTGAGAGTCCTAGCCACGACACCAATGACTGTTGGGCTCTGAGAAATAAGGTACAGGATCTGATCAAGGCAAAGGAGATTGATTTCGATTCTCCGGAAAAGCCCAACGTCATAATTGCTCCCATGCCTAAGCACGGTCGTGGAGTTAATGTTGTGGATACCGATCTGTTTGTGACCTTAGTAGATGAAGTTTCTACTCCTCTTATGACGGTTAAGAAGAATTTGTTGTCGGCCGGTTTATTTCTGGGTTGTGGTGAAGGTTGCCACATGTGTTCATTTCTGCCTTTTGGTTTCCATTTGCTCAAGTCAGGTGTTCAACGCCTGATGGATAGCAAAGAAATTTTGTTCGAGAAAACTTTGATTCCCTTTGTTGCATTTGAATACGTTGCTATTATAACCATTTTCTCCAATCCTTCCAAGGTCTCCTCGAGAAGACCTGTTAGGATTACATCTGTTCCAAGAGTCGCTCCGCTAATAATCACCGTTCCTGGTCCTGTCCCGTATGCCTCGGACAAAGATGTCCCCTGGCATTATGGTACCAATGTGTACTATCATGGCATCAAACAAGATCTGAAAAATGAAGAGGCTGATCCTAATGTCAGTAACATTGTCGAGACCAGTAAGGTTACCTGAAGTGGAAGGGTTTTCTCTCCCGAGATTTCCCCGAAGACTGTAAATAGGCCTATTGTTATTCTCTCTGCTACTCCTGTTGGTACATCAACTACTACTCCTGTGCTTACTCCAATTATCACTCCCGTCGTCGAGTCATCTGGGACCCGAGGCAAAGAAGTTATAGGTGAGCCTGCCCGAACGGAGGCGCCTAGAAAAATTGTCGTGGAAGCCTCTAAGCAAGAGATAGAGGAAATACTTAAAATAATCAAAAAGAGAGACTACAATATGGTCGAGCAGCTGGGGTAGACCCCCCTCCAAGATATCCATGTTGTCCCTGTTGTTGTGCTCTGAGGCCCACGCGAAGGCTTTGATTGCATTCCTCAAGACTTCGCATGTGCCGCAAGAGACCTCAGCTGATCAATTCAAAGATTGTGTGGCCAGCCTGACTGCTGACAATGGGCTGGGTTTTTCAGATGCAAACTTGACACTGAAAGGGAGGAAGCATAATGATGCTCTGCATGTCTCGATTGAATGCAGGGGCACCATTATGGCTCATGTGCTGGTAGATACTGGGTCTTAGCTGAATGTTCTGCCTAAGAAGGCATTGGATCGGTTGGATTATGAGGGATTGATCTTAAAGCCTAGTAACATTGTGGTGAGGGCTTTTGATGGGTCGAAGAGAATGGTGCATGGGGAAGTGAACATCCCCGTCAAAGTAGGTTCCCAGACTTTTGAGTCCACTTTCTATATAATGGACATCTGGCCGTTGTACTCTTGTTTGTTGGGTCGTCCTTGGATCCATGAAGCTGGGGCAGATACTTCTACACTGCACCAAATGCTGAAGTGTCCAGTAAAAGGGAAGATTGTCACTGTGCATGGTGAGGAGGAGTATATGGTGAACCACCTCAATTCATTCAGGTATGTAGAGATAGACGGGGAATTCATAGAGACTCCTTGCCAGAACTTTGAAGAGGTTCCCCAGATCTTGGCATCGGCTGAAACTACTACCAACAAACCTCCTCTGAAGATGGCTTCTCTCAAAGACACCAGAGCGGTGGTTGAATAAGGTGGGTATACCAATTGGGGAAAGATCCCTGATTTTACTCATAAAACTGACAAGTTTGGTTTGGGCTTTACTTCAGGAGCTCAAAGGGTTGTTCGACGCGCTCGGGCTGGAGGACCTTCCTTATGCATCAGCAATCGAGGAATTAATGCCATTGAAGACAGCAAGGAAGACTCAGACATTGACAGCTAGATCTACCCAACTACCGACGGTGGACCGAGTAACTGGACGGCTAGGGGCTTTATACCAGTTTCTTTTATTCCACAGTAATTGTCTTACTTGTTTTGAGATTTGTAATAAACAACTTAAAACTCTACAGCCTTGTGCCTTGCCCGAGGCACATTGGCTTTGTTTGTGAGGGCTATTATTTGTCATTTCATATATCATCAATAAAACATTGGACGTTCCTTGCATACAAATTTTGTGTTCTCTGTTTTTGCTTTTCTGTTTTCACTTTATCGAAACAGCTATGCTCTTACACACACTCACGTATCATACTGCAGATCCATATCCACTCTGGATCCCATGTATAACAGCTCTGCTACTGTCTGTTATGACTTCGAAAATCCGATCAACCAAGCCGAAGACGAAGGTGAGGATGATTGTGAAGTGCCTGGAGAACTTGCTAGACTATTAATACAGGAAGAAAGGGCTATACAGCCTCATGAAGATTCGGTTGAGACGATAAACCTGGGCACGGAGATAGACAGAAAGGAGGTCAAGATTCATGCAAATTTGGAAGTTAAGGTAAAACAGCGGTTGATACAAATGTTGCACGACTACGTTGAGATCTTTGCCTGGTTATATGAAGACATGCCAGGTTTAGACATTGATATTGTGGTTCATCGTCTACCGACCAAAGAAGACTGTCCTTCGGTTAAACAGAAGGTCCATCGTATGCGCCCTGAAATGTCATAGAAGATCAAAGCAGAATTCATGAAGCAGTTCGACGCAGGATTCTTAGTTGTCACTTCTTATCCACAGTGGGTTGCTAATGTCGTTCCGGTACCTAAGAAGGATGGTAAGGTACGGATGTGTGTGGATTACAGATATCTGAACTGGTCAAGCCCCAAGGATGACTTCCCACTTCCTCACATTGATGTTCTGGTTGACAACACTGTGCAACATAAAATCTTCTCCTTAATGGATGGTTTCTCTGGCTACAACCAGATCAAGATGGCTCCTGAAGACATGGAGAAGATGACCTTCATCACACAGTAGGGCACCTTCTGCTACAAGGTGATGCCTTTTAGGTTGAAGAATGTTGGGGCAACTTATCAGCGCGCCATGGTCGCTTTGCTCCACGATATGATTCACCGCGAGATCGAAGTTTATGTTGATGACATGATAGCTAGGTCTCAAACTGAGGAATATCACCTTGATCATCTACAAAAGTTGTTCGATAGGTTGAAGATATACAAGCTAAGGTTGAATCCGAACAAGTGCACCTTTGGGGTAAGGTCTGGTAAACTTATGGGTTTCGATAGATGAGTTTACCAGTCTAATTCCCAAGATTGAATGTTCTGCAGATTTTCAAAAGAAGTATAGATCCATCATTCCTCTCAAATTCATCACGGGTTAACCAAGCAATGGGTAAAACTCAGGGAAGGTGATAATAACTTATTCATCATACCTTTCTTAAAAGTGTTTCTAGTGGTTTTTTTAGTCTCATTGTATCAACTTTTAATTTTGTTGTTGATGCTAAAAGGGAAGTTTAAGGGCATTGGGTATCTAAAGAATACAAGATAGAGTATCTAAGTTTTGTTAAGTGGTCTTCTTACTAAAGGACTGATGACTATTGTGTAAAACATAAGTCAGTTGTGTCATAAAGGTCTGATGGTACATGTCATCAAGGAATAATGTTTTGTCTCTAATGAGATGTATGGATTTATTATTGTTGTACCCCAAAATTTTCCATCCCATTTTACTCAACACATGCTCATTAAGACCTTCAACTTGCTCAAGGAGAGTTGACCAGACAAACTCTCTCCTAAAGCAATGAACCTCCAACTAGGGTTTCCAGTTTCATCAAGAAGGTTGAGCTCTAAAGGCCTCATATGCTCTCCATAGTCCTAATATATACTCAAGACCCTCCATGTCAAATTTCAAGCTGTGCACAAGAAGTTTACTCAGTCAACTACTTAGATTCTTAAGAATCGACTATATTAGGTCAAAAGTCAACTATGGCCCACATACAGTCAAACTTCAATATTTTTGGTCAACATCAACACTTTGAAGTGATATACATCATTTTATCAAGTGTTGACCATGATTCCCTAAGGAATACTCTTAATTCATCAAAACTCAAAAGTTGCTAAATTAGGGTTTCTTAGGAAAAGTCAACCAAACTTTGACCAAGCATAACTTTTTCATAATTTATCAGAAATTTTTCATCCAAGGCTCATTTCTAAGGGAATTCAATCCCCTACAACTCATATTCATCCCTCAAGTTCAAAAAAGTCACTCATAAAAATATATGGATTTCTACATTATAGGTCCTTTTGAAAAGTCAACAAAAACACCTTTTGGGTCAAAGCTTCTTACATTAACATGGAAGACTCAATTGAAATGAGACCAAAATGGTTGTTTAGGGGACATCCTAAGATTTCTAAAAAGTCCAAGAACACCTCTCTAGGGTTAAAATCGGAAGAGTTATGCATTGTCAAAGTTGACCATTTTTGGAAAATTGCCAAAAGTCAAATGTGCTCAAAAATGTAGTTTTTGTCAAAAGGGCCTAGCATTTTAGGTTTGTATCTTGTTAAGAACATGGTCCACGACCCAAATCAGCATCCATGTCTTATTTTCTCTATTTATTTATTTTATTTTGATTTTTATTTATTAACAATCAAATTAAATCAAATAAATAACAAAAAATATCAAAGATTTTGATGATCTGATTTTGATGGAGATCAAATCTAATTATGGCCTAATCAAGCCAAATCTAATCAAGGCAAAAAAGGCATGATTTGGTCAAGTTTGGAATGAAAGAATATGGCTTAAAGATCAAATATTTTATCCATCAATTCTCATGATTGGATCCAAAATTGTTACTCTAATTCTTCATACTACATATGATGAACAAAAACAAGGCAAGAGACCAGGGTTTGCAGTCGTGAAAACAGAGAAAGAAACTTGAATTTTTTGGCAAAAAGTGGTGATTCGTTTTCTCATATAGAGGGTGATTCAGGCCATTCCAAAGCTTCCAATCGCTTCCTGGACATCTCTTGGAGCTAACACAATCAATTGCAAGCATTCACAAGCCCAGAATCACCCCACAGTCTTCATACGGTTTGCTTCTTTTTTTTATAAATCGATTACGTTAATTCTTGCATCTTAAGCATGTTTAAATGATACATCTGTGATTGTTAACGTATTTGCAACATGTTCGAATGGTTTAATTGATGTTTTGATGAATATACTGGCGATTGCCATGGCTAGGGTTTAAGAAGCCATGTTGGGGCTTCTTTGTATAGGTGAAATTATGCCATGATACTCGTGAGACCAGGACGAATTAATTGCTATAGTTAGAATTGATTTATTGTGCATCATGTGAATTTTTGAAGCTTGCAGGTGTATAGCTATGGAGTTTTGTCCGTAGGTATAGATATGAGATCTAAAACGACGGACGGGGAAGAAGACGGTGACTTGTCACCACCCCACTGGCCCATTTGAATTTTGCGCGTGTTTTCCAGCTCATCCATTTTGTTTCACATATTATGTTTTAATGTTATTATCATAACAACTAAGCAGCGTAGCACAGATGGCAGGGCGAGCGTGGAATGAGTGGAAGGACCTGGGTTCGATCCCAGGTTCCAGCATAATTTTCTTTATTTTCTTAACATTCTACACCAGATCCCATGCGCCTCATGAGCAAACGTCCATCCTGTACCTCATTGATCCAGTCACTGGATCATTGCCAACGCAGATCCAATATTCAATCCAAGGAGAGACCATGGTGCACCTTTCAAGCGTGCCAACACAGGATCTGGCACAGGATTGGGCCTGGCCATAATGGGCCTAACAAATTCAGAAACACACCCCCTGGGTGCTTATGCAGGCCCAAATTCTTACTCTTTTTTATTTTAATTCTTTTTCTTATTATTTATTAATTATGTTTTTTCTATAGCACAAAAAAAACATATTTTTTTATTTAATAAAAAAAACATAAAAAATATTTTTTTTTTCATAAAATTTTTATTAATTAATTAATTAGATTAAATTAGGGTAATTTAATGACTTTTTATTATTATTCAAAATAATTAGAATTAGGGTTTAATTTTATACTTAACCTAATTTTTCCCCAAAAACAACATAAATATTTTCTCAAATTAGATTTTTAGGTCATCTAATTATTTCTCACATTTAATTTGCCGCGCGCTTTTAATTTTCTTTTTTTATTATTATTTGTAACTGCTCCGAGTTTGTAATAGATTTAAATAGGGTTTTAATTCCATATTTTATTTTCAGTCAAAAATAATTATGTATCTGCCCAAAGCCATGTAATAATTAGAACTCTAATTTCTTGCATTTTAATTTTCGTAAACTATAAACTGCTTAGGTGTATGTATGGAAAGAGGAATTGCAATTAATACAGTAGAAAACCCTAAATGTGCAAAGATAATTAACTGGAAAAAAATACACTTGCACATGCTCACTCCTAGGGTTTGCCCCACTTGCTTGCCTCATAAATATTGGTCATGTCCCTCGAACATAGGGGTACCTTAGCAATGACCCGCGATTCAAAATCGTCATAAATATCATAGTTCCTACTTGTCCCTCGAGTTGCCTACGAATTGATCTTATGACGATAGTCCCTTCGAAATGCTAAGGTATCTTTACTTGTTGCCTTCAGAGACCATTTCGTCCCTTCGAACGTCCCTTTTAAACTCCAACGATGGTGCTACCTATTCCTTAATAATAGGATAACACTGTCTAAAGGAAAACGATCAGACCTTTTTTCGAGTGGCTAGATTAGTTATTAGATACTTGCTCAAACAAAACTTTTCACTCAAACACTTTTCAAAACAATTTTCAAAACAACTTCGTCACACTCTTGAGGATTAATACAAGAGTTATCACGAAGTAAAACTTTTTCAAAACAAGCACACACAAGCAATTTTAAAAAATGAGCAAAGTACCTAAGAGCCCGTGGAAAACCATTGATAGAAAGGGTGTTAACACCTTTCCTTTCTATAATCTACCCCCCGTACTCAGAAACATTCTCAAAAAAGGTTTTTTCTGTTCTTTTTCCTTTTCCTTAGTTGGATGAAATAAAAGTCGGTGGCGACTCTTGCTTACCGCGACATTTGCGAATACAAAATGCAAACCAGTATAATAGTCGGTTCTGCCACCGTATCACACTTATGAAGATTTAAAAACAATTTCTATTTGTGGACTCCATAAGTATTTAGTTGCTTATCCTTTTGCTTAATGTTCAAGGAAGTTCAAGTGAAGATGTCACACTAGAAGGTGCAACATCATACAGTTGCAAAAGCTCAAGAACCTGTTCTATGAATATGTTTATTCCAATGCAAGGTGAGTGTCCTGGAGAATAAAGTCATATATGTATGTTTTTTTGTGATCCATCGCAAAGAAAAATCTAGTTTCTATGAAGTCTTCAAAGGTTCTTATCTAGTCCTTGAATGAGAATAATGTATGTTTCAGAGTTAGTCTACTGAGAGAGTACTTTTAGTGATGTTAACTTCAGGACCAAAATCAGTGATGTATTCATTGAGAAAGGTACTAATGTTCAACCAAATATTGGAACATCATCGCAACAGTTTGATACTCCAGACATTGTGGAAGACTCTAAAGGGTTGGCATACACTGAAAGAAAGCTCTTAAGAAAATAACATTTTGTTTAAAAGGGAGTTCATTATTTGGAGTTTATTTTGGTCTGTGATCATGACTTGTTTAAGAGATGAAATATATAATGGTGGTGAGTCTTGGAGTAAAAATCTATTGGCCAAGTTTGAAGAAGATTGTATTATTGGAGGATATTCTGGTCACGTGGATTAGAATTAATTGAATCCTGGTATATCTTTAAGATTATGTACATTGTTGAAGGAAGATGTACTTTCAATGAGGTTGATTACTAAAAAAGTACAATGTAAAATTGAATGTCATGACATTGTAGTGTGACATGCTACTGTAATCAAGGTACAAGGATTTTATTTTGCTTGCAGAAAAAAAGTCATTGGTTATGTCATCATTATGTCAGGGATCTTGCGACAGGCTTATATTGTCACTCCTAAGCTTTGTATGACTGAGAAGCTTTAGGAAGTATTTTCATCATAACTCGAGGTGCAAGTTACATTGAGAATATGAGGGGTAATTATGGAATTGCATTGCTGAAGAATTATCGGAGTAACTGTTAGGATAGTTTCCCAACTATGTTCTTTCACCTAGGGGTGTGTGAAATCTCAGAAGAATCATTTTTAATGGCATGGAGAATGTCATTTCAAATGTTATAATATTTTCCAGTAGTCAAAGCTTAGAAAGAGAAAAGCTGAACAAGAATGGGTCTCTCTCCTATGGTGAGTGGTGCACTGTTACTAAGGTTCACCTTATCTTTTTCCAAAAATAATCTCATTGACAGGATTGTCGTTACAATAAAGGTGCCGTTACATTATAGGTAACTCTCACTGTATTTAAAGGTCTCACAACCTCAACATTCTCACAAGCTACGTTTAAACATGAGCAAATCTTTCAAAATTGATGATGCAAATAAGGCTTTTATGCTGGAAACCAAGAAGGAATTGGGTTTTGGTTCAAAGAAAGTAGTGTCCAAGACTGTAACAAATATTGGAACATCTACTGGAACATCCAGAACAGGGAAATCATATGTAATAAAGATGAAGTCCCTCAAGAAAAAGCATGATCAAATACTTGATTCAGACTCATATGTAGATGAAGATTTGATCAACTTCATTGAATCAAGAGGTAGTGTTGGATAGCTAGTGTATGCTTTTTGTTATAAAAAAAATGAAAAATAAAAAGGTGTGTTTTCTTTTTCCTTTCTTTAAGTCATTTTGAGTTTTTTGTTTTCGTTTTGTTTCTGTTTCTTTTTGTTGTCTCTTTTGAGTCAATTTTGTGTCTTCTTTTGTTTGTCTTGAATTAATTCTCGTGTCTTCTTTTAATTCTCTGTGTGTCAGTTTCTTTTAAACTCTGTTTTGTCAATTTTTGGCTAAAAAGGGGGAGAAAAATATCATTAAGTCTAATCTAGTTATGTTGTCTTCTATATGCAATAGTTTAGGGGGAACATGATTGTTTGTCCTGACAGTGTTGAGTCTGTCTTATTTCTGCTTCTATTGCTACCCACTGCTACTTCTGTTGTGGTTGTTTGCATGATGTCCTATATTATTTTATAACCATGTCTGTTGCATCTTTTTTGTTTGAGTCTTGTCTTTTGTGTATTGTGTTCTGAGTTATGAGCATTGTCGTGTCTTGTGCTCTGAGTTATGTGTGCTCCTTTTGCTGCATGTTCTTCTAATGTGTTGAGTTCTTGAGAGGGAGATTCATCTCTTTGTGATAAGAATTAGTTTTGTGTTTTAGGGGGAGTAACTTGTATGGTTCTAAATATGCAGGTCATCTTATTCCTCATGTATAAAGTTTACATGTTTAGCATGTATCTTGTGTTTGTGTAACTGATGTATCTTTGATACATGTTTTTGTGCAGTTTGGTTTGTGATTTTATTCTTCTATGGTGTTTTTCCTGTGGTTTTATTCCTCTCTACAGTTTTATTGGCCTTTGGTTGTTTTAGCCAAAATTTGCCAAAGGGAGAGATTATTAGTACCATGGATTTGAGATTGACAACAATTTTGCTAAAACATGGTTCATAACAAAGATGTTATGGGAGATGTTCTAACATGTTGGGAAGGTTCATTGAAGAAAAATGTAATGTCAGATGTTGTGACATTCTGTACCAGAACATGTACAAGTTATTTTAAATCTTGACATATTTAATTGGATTCTGTAATATTCCTTTTGGATATGTCTTAGTAAATTTCACAGGTTAAGAAGATTTAATCTGGAACAAGTTTTGTATCTCCAGTTGTACAGAAGTTACTAAATTGGGCCTTGAGACAATTTAGGAAACTTGGTATTATTTTTTCCAAGATTTAAGGAGATTTTGCTGCACAATCAGTGCATCACCCAACTTGTGGATCAATAAATATTTGGATGCAGATTTCAAAGCCCACGGATTGCAGAGGTGTATTTAAAGAAAAGAAATAAACCTAATGTATCAATTATTTCAATGAAGTTTTCAATAATGTGTAAATTAGAGGAAGCTTAGAGTCTTAGGTTTTGAGAGTCTCTTTTGTGGGTGTAAGTCACCCTTGTATCGTTTGATACTTGTGGTAGACATAATGTTCTCACTCATAAGCCTTTAGGTAATGAGTTGAGTATTTCTCTTGGTTGAAGCTTTTAAGCAAAACCAATTATTGTTCTTAGTTAAGAGTCTTAACTAAGTATTTTTGTATTGGAAGTCTAATCTTCTTATAGAGTTATTGTTGATACATTTACTGGGATTAGGACTGTTAGATATCACTGAGGTGATTAAGAAGTGAGATGGGATTTCTCATATCTAGATGGTGATTTCTAGGTACAAGTTTCACTGGGAATGGATTAGGTGAGAAGTTGTAAACTGGGACTATTTAGGATTTTAATTTATACTGCTAATTCCGAGAGTAGATGATGTTGCACCAAACTGGGTTAACAATTCTCTGTGTGATTTATTGTTTTGGAATGTAATTTTAGTATCAATCACAGCTTGATAAATCTATTCAGTTTATCAACAGATGTTGTAACATCTGTCTTGACATTATTCTGATGTTGGGATATCAGTATTAACATGTGTCGCCTATACCAGAAATTTCAGATTATTATTAAACACTTAACCTTTCCAGATAAAGATCCAAACGAGTTTTAGAAACACTATGGTTGATCCTACACCACCACCACCTGCTCTAGTTTCAAATGATAAAGATAACTACACTCTTAAACCTCCAAATCCCATTTTCAGTGCTGAAAAGTTTGAATATTGGAAATACATACTAGAAAGTTTCTTTCTTGGTCATGATGTTAATATTTAGGATATGATAGTTGATGGCTACGATCTTCCCACAAATGCTCCTGGGAAGAAGCTTGAAAGGAAATCTATGACTGATCAACATAAAAAGGATTGTAAGAGTCATCATAAATAAAGAACCATCTTGATGAATGCTATTTCTTGTATTGAGTATGAGAAGATCACAAATAGAGACTCAACTAAGTTTATATTTAACTCTCTCAGAATGACTCATGAATGGAATGATCAATTAAAGGAAACCAAAGCTCTGGCCTTGATTCAGAAGTATGAAGCCCTCAAGATGGAGGATGATGAAACAATTGAGATTAAGTTCTCAAGGTTTCAAACCTTAGTTGTAGAACTGAGAGTTCTGAACAAAGGATATTTTATGCTAGATCACGTGAAGAAGATTATCAGAAGCTTGCCATCCAAATGGAGGCCTATGGTAACTTCACTCAAAATTGCAAAGGATCTCAACAACACTTCTCTAAAAGAACGGATGAATTCTATGAGAAGTCGTGAGATTGAGATAGAACAGGATGAAACTTAGAAGAGAGGGAAATATGTTGCGCTCAAATATGTTAGAAGATCTGAGAAGTCCAAAGCTCTTCAAGCCGAAGAGATTGAGGATTCATAAGAAGATTCTGATAATGATGAAGATGAGTTGTCTATGCTTTCCAGAAGGGTTAACCATCTCTCGAAGATAAATCAAGGCAACAGATTCAGAAGTACTAGAAAGAATGGTGGTCGCTTTGAGTCTACTTCTGATCAGAGGAAGTCTTGTGGCAAAGAAGTCACTTGTTATGAGTGCAATGAGCCAGAACACTACAGGAATAATTATCCTCAAAAGGCGACTCAGAAGAAGAACATGCTAACGTGGCACTGATGGCTCATGTTAGAACTTTTGATGCGAAGATCACTCCAGAAGATGAAACAGAGTATGATTCAAACACAAAAGAGGTAATCTCTAAAAAGGTATTTTCGGATCTTACTCATTCCGAACTACATTCTTCTTTACTTGAAATTTTGGAAAAGCATGAGTTACTCAAGATTGAATTCAAGGAACTCAAAAATTCCCATGAATCCATATCTTCTAAAAACAATAAGCTTAAGGAAGATATCTTCATTATGAATGAATATTTTTTTCTTAAAGATGAGAACTCTGCCCTCAAAGGCACGAGAACTCTTCCAGAAGCTTCTGAGAGAACTGATGATGTCATTAAGAAATATGACAAAGCTTTTCATAAATTCTTAGCCAGAAGCATAGGGAGAAGCATGATGGCTTCTATGATCTATGACATGAGCAAAAATATGACCAATGGTGTTGGGTACAACTCCTATGACGAATCTGATTCTGATAAGGAAGACAAACCTATTACTCTTCACTCCCATTTTGTCTCAGCTGGGTTTGTGACAAAATATAAGGGAAAAGAAAAAGAGAAATTTGATTATGGGAAAACCTTTGGCTAAACCTTCTCGCTTTAATTCCTGTAAATATGATTATTCTGCTCTAAATCCAAATATATTAAGAACTCTAGGAAAACTAACAAGAGAGGACCCAAGAAAGTATGGGTACCCAAGAAACAAATAATCTATGTTGCATATACCCTCAGCAACACAGTTGAACCACCAATTATGGTACCTGAACTCTGGTTGCTTGTGACACATGACAAAAAGAAGGCATATGTTCCAAATCCTGGAACTTAAGTCTGGAAGTGTTGTAGGGTTCAAAGGTGATCAGAAGGATAAGATTATAGGCTCTGAAACAGAAGGACATGGATGAAGGTTCTTGGGGACAACGATGATTCATTATGTGTTACACTCAGGACAAAGTTTCTATAAAAAAATCCCTACAAATTTAGGCGCTGAAGTTAATGAAGCTGCTACAGAAGATCAAGAAGGCAATGTCTCGGAAGTTGCTTAATCAGAAGTTGTTGAAGCACAGACTTTGTGAAGGTGTGAAGAAAATGTAAGAAAGGGCGGGGTTTGAATTGGGTTTTCCTTTCTTGTAAAGCTTTTGCTTATAAGCATTATTCATTGAACAATGCTTTTGATTGTTGCTTCTAATTAATTCTTCTAATTTGGTTCAGAAAACATAAACTCTAAAGCATAAACAAAATTAAAGAACACGCAATATATCCTGGTTCATTTGAGAAACCCCAAGCTAATCAAGTCCACCCTTTCGAGGTGATTTCGCCTTGAACTCAAGGACTTAATCCACTATAATCAATATGATTACAATCGCATGGGAAACCACCGGTGACTAACATCGAATGAAACATTCAGGGATCTAAACTTGATATAACATTCATTGACCCAACAGAATCCGATTCTCCAGAATCTCCTATCAGGATTTCCTTCCAATGATATCCATCAGTAATCTCAGAAAGCTGACCTTCACTTAGTCCCCTTTGAGATATGACTACCATTGACCCAATAGAATCCACTGCCTGGCCGTAACCAAAGTCTTCTCAAGTCTTCTGTTCTTCACTCGATCACTTGAGGTGCCAACCAATTCTAAACATAATGGTTTTTCTGGAGATTATAAGAGTGCTTCTTATCAAGCAGATTACTCCTAATTTAAGTACATATTGTTTGACACAAATTCTGAGCAACAACTCTTGTGTACAAACAATTTACATGAAAATCTTTAAGAAATAACACAATTTGAGCAACAAATCTTGTGTTTTACGTATTTCTACAAAGATGAATCTAATCTAAAATAAGTACAACATCTTGTAGTCTTCTTGTCTTCATCTTCTTTGTTAATCAATGTATGAGCAATAACTCATTGCTTCTTCATAATTATGTCAATATGTATATGATTGATGATTTGAATTACATCTTGAAGAATTTTTCATCTTTATCTTCTTTCTTCATTAAGCAAGATTCAAGCAATAACTCCTTGCTTCTGCATGATTGTTATAGTGGATGATTGCTTCAATTTGGTTGTGTTCTAATAGTGATAACTTTTCTTTTTAACTTGAACATAAACAACCTATGTTTTGAAACTTGAAGCTTTTAGCACCCATCCAAGCAGCCTATGGGAAGCTCATTAACATTCTGCATCATGTGTTGAGCAACAGCTAACCAACCAACAATTTTAAACATACGATTCTTTTCTTATATAGCCAAGAAAAATAGATTCGTTGGCTATTTGAAAAAGAGTCGTTACAAATAGTACTACGACGTCCTTATATCTTTCACACTTTAAGTTAGTGGAGAGGTAGTGGCATAAAGCTTTTCGTACTTTGTACTATTATGTTGTGTTACCATTATATTATTTCCTTCTGCACATCAGAGGCTTCTGCGAGCATGATATTAGAAGCATTAACATAACATAAGGTCTTCATAACTTCAAGTCTTCAGAGTCTTCAAAATTGTTGTCATACCCCAAATTTTCCCTATTGGTTTCTATCTCTTATTTTCCAGAATTATTATTAAGAAGTCACAAGCCTTTCTAAATCAGAGAAGGCCTATGTAAATTGATTGAAGCTCATCCAAGTTCTCTTGCAAAGGACGAGGGGTGTGGCAGTTAAAAGCCTATTGAATTTTAATCAAAGCTTGTAATTTTAGCCCATTTCGAAGAGGGATTTACATTGTTAAATTTTTGGACCTTTCTAAATCAGAAAGGTCCATATAGAAGTAAGAACTCATTCGGTATTTGTTAAGCGCATTTTAAATGTGGGAAAGGGGGTTTACTTTATGGAGAATATTTGGGCCTTTTCTAAAAAAATTAGAAAGGCCCATTTATATTTTAAATAAGATTGAAAGGGGTATAGACAATTCATTTTTTCAGGTGACCTAATAAATCAAATTAGTAGGCCCATTCCAGTTTTTTTTTTTGTGTTGCAGTAAGGAAATTGTTTTACAGTAACAATATTATTATTATCTATTATATTAAAATTGTTTTGTTTTTTATATCAGTATTATTGTGACTTAACATTATATTTTTAATTTCATTGTTTTATTAAGTTGAGAGAGAAACGTATAAGGCCATCACGTTGTCCAAGCCCAAACATCATAGGCCCAAGTCCAAAAGAAGACGCGCATGATAGGGAAAAAATGCAGGTTTTGAAAATAATTACTGTGCAGATTAATCAGAAAATAATGCTAATTTTAAAGAGGAAATAAGTAATGTGCAAATCGAACCTTTCCTTTATTTCATAAACAAAATCAAAATAAGAACAGAAACAAATTTGACATTAAATTAATACAGATCAAAACCTGATACAAACGAATAAATAATATTTTCTAAATCAATCAAAATTAACGACAAACATAACTCTATTTCCTAAATCAACTACCCTTAATTTGATATAAAATCCTAACATCAAAAATAAAACAAGGAATTGGACGAACACGATTATTCACAGGAGGGGGAGGAAATTGACAGAGAAGAAAATACAGAAAAAGAAAATCTACAAAGGGAAGAAGAAGGAGGAAGGTCCGAGGCTTCGCTAGCCCTCACTCGAGATTTGGGTTTCAAAATCTGAAACCCTAAATCTGTTGAACCGTCGACACTGTCTTCATCCTCATCACCATCCATTGTTGTCGCCACTCCCATCACCACCGTCAACTGTGAAAACAAAGGCAAAAGAAGAGGGATTAAAAAACAAGATCAGAACAAATGCGAATAATACAAGGGTAAAATCCCAAAAACTTAGCTTTCACGTTGATGTTTTCTTCCATGATTTTCCTTTTTGAGGTTTGATTTGGGGTAGGGGAAGAGAATTTCCACCATGGGTTGGGATCAATAAAGGTTAGGTTTTTCTTGTTGGTGAGAAGAGAGAGAGAGAGAGAGAGAGAGAGAGAGAGAGAGCAGAGACGGGGTAAGAAAGAAGAGAAGGAAAAAACAAAACTATTTGTTTAGTGTTGTAAAATAAAATATATGTGCCTAATAATATGATGCCTGATGTCCCCCAATTGTCACCATACTCCCTCATTCATAGCCACACAATCTTAACCAAACGAACTAAAAGCGCACCTCCAACACTTTATCATATGAATGCATGTATAGAGTCCAAGCAGAATCAAACTCTCTGGGCATGGCCCATTATCTAAACGTACCCCATGTCTTTTTTTGTTATTGCTAACCCGTGGAAAAACGTACCCCCCTTGGCTTGTCATTGCTGCATAGTGTAAAAATACACCCGCTTTTCTTTTGGGCCTGAAATCAATATTTGAATTCAGGCTCATGCTATTAACACCCCCCTATTTTCATAGTCTAATGTAATTTGCACCCTCTTTGCATTTTATTTAATTTTATTTATTATTTTTATATTTTCTATTTTCTAATTTCTTTTTATAATTATAATATTATATTAATTATTATTATTATTAAATTACATGAATTTAAATAAAGATGTTTTCTACGATTAAGACATAAAAAATATTCAACCAACGACAAATTATTTTTCATAACTAAATTAATTCAAAAATTAATTTTCGAAAAGGATTACGAAGCAAATTTTAATTAACTGAACGCTTTGTCTAAATATCTCCGCTATTCACACACCTAGACCATGTGTCATACGGTGGGAGAACTGACTTGGTGGTTTTGCGTTTGATCGCAATTATCGCGGATAGCAAGAGTCGTCACTGAATTTTCTTTTATCCAATAAGGAAATGGTGAAAAGGACAGGAAAGACCTTTGTGATATTTTCTTGAGTTCGGGGGTTAGGTTATGAAAAGGGAATGTGTTATCACCCTTTTCATCTGTAGTTATCTACGAGCTCTTAGTTGCTTGCTAGATCACTTTTGAAATTATTTTGTTTGAAATGTGTTTGTGGTGGGTTTTAAAAGTATTTTTTGAAAAGCACCTTCGTTTAGGCAAACTTTGTAATGATTCTCGTCTCTATAAGAATGTATACAAAGTGTTGGACCTTTTGAAAATATTTCATGTTTTGAAAGTGTTTAGTGTATTTGAAAAGGTGTTTATTTTTGAAGATGGATTGTGAGCAAGCAACTAAGAACGTTCTACCTACTCAAAAGTCTTTTGTTAATTTCTCCCTTCCTTTTATATTGCCATCTCACCATTGATTGGTAAGTAACATTATCTTTGGATGTAAAGGGACAGGCGTGGGTCATCGTATAGTCATAAGATGCAATGTTGTGAGAAAGAAAATGAATTTGTTTTGATTTTGTTAAAGAAATATTTTAACTTAATTTTTAAAAGGAGATAAATAGTTAGAAGTAAGAAAATTAAACTAAGTTAATTTAATTTAAACAAAGAGAAAGAACTAAACCTAAATTTAATATTAAATAGGAAAATATTTTTGGTCTTTTTTATTTTAAGAAGTTGAGTAAAAAATAAACTAAATAATTTAAATACTTAGTATAATATTTTTGGTATTTTTAATTAATAAAAATAATAATAAAAAGGAAAGAAAATAAAAATAAAAACAAAAATATAAAATTAAAATCAGGGGGGTTAGAAAGTGGAAAGGAGGAATCCCATAAGTTCTGGCCTATGAATGCTTATTAACAAGGGGTGATACTGGAAGCGAAATGAGAAGGCTTAGAAGTTCTGGCCCAGACGTGTTGCTAACAAGTATATGGAGGGGGTGATGCTGGAAGAAGAATGAGAAGGCTTAGAAGTTCTGGCCCAGACATGCTGTTAACATGTAAGTGGAAATGAGATAACCTAGAAGTTCTGGCCCAGGTGTGCTGTTAACAGGTTAGTGGAAATGAGATAATCTAGAAGTTTTGGTTCAGGTGTGCTGCTAACAGGTAAGTGAAAATGGGACAGTTAGAAGTTCTGGTCCAGGCATGTTGTTAACAAGTACATGAGGTGAAATGTTAAGAAATGAAAACAACAAAAGGTGCTCTTGGGGCTAGAACCCATGACCCTTAACACTAATGCCTTATGCGCGCGCTCTCTACCACTAGGGTGGCTATACATCCGGTATTATAAAAAAAACCAGAAATATATATTACAAAATCAATTCTAATAATGAACTTTATCTTCTTCCTCGCGCCATCCAGAGCATCTGCAACTTATTCAATTCTCAAACAAAATGGAAAATGTAAACATGAAAATTATGGCAAATTTCATCATGGTTCCAGAACTATAAAGCATTAGAACTATAAATCAGCAGCAAACATGAATTTTTCCAGTCCTAATCTGAACCCTAATTTTTCAAGAAGTTCTGATCCTAAATCATCTCTACTCAGGCCATATAAATAAAATCTATAGATATGTACAGTTTCAAAGCAATGATATCTATATTTTGTCTTTGAAAATGCAAGCCTAATAATGCCTAAATAATGAGATGAAAATCAGAAGAACTTAGTTTGTAGTTGAAGATCGTGTTCTGAACTAGAGCTTGATTCAAGTTATTGTGATGATCTGGTTAGCTTCCTCAAGTTCCCAGGAAGTTAATGCAATGGTTTGCTTGAGCTCTGGGTGGCTGGAATGTTCTGGAGGAGTCAATATGTAATGCTCTGTTTTTGAAAATGAAGGTTGGTGAAGATGATGTTACAGTCTGAAATCAGAGGTTGGGATAGCTTCTATATGTGTATCAGAAACTTTGTGGATGGTTTGGCCAAGAAACGCACAAGGGATTTTTGGAGATTGGGTTCAAAAATCAGAAATGACAAGTTTTTTGTGCTTGTGTTGCAGTTTCTGGTTCTAGAGAGTTTTAGCAAGTTTCAGGGCTCGTCCAATCCTCTTCTCAGTTTGCAAATGAAGGTTTAATTTATAGGCAAAGGGTTTGGAAGCTTGGTGAAGTCAGAAGTACAAAATCACATGTTGTGGATTTTGACTTGTTGTTGAAGCAAGCTTAGACAAACATGGTTCCAAGGAAAGATAGGGTGGCTAGAAACTTTAAACATGCTTGTTCTGAATTTGTAGGGGATTCTTATGCAGAAAGAGCAAACACAAAGCTGAAGGAGAGTGGACTTTGTGATTAAAGTCACTTTTCCAGAATAGAAGTGTGAACTTTCTTCCTTAAATGGCATGGTGTATTGGACAAAGCTTAAATCAAGTGGTTCATAGATCAGAAGTTTTTGTAATCTTCTAATTTAGGATAGATACACACGTTAGAGGGCCTAAAAAGTAGGACTATGCAGCATTGCTTGGAATTGGATCAGATGTTCATCATGAAAATGACTCATAATTTCAGAATGAATGTCCAAACTTCTGGTCTTTGACTCTCCCTGCTCCAGAATGATCTGAAAGAGTTCTTGGACTTTTCATAAAGCTTGTAACATGCTCTGTAATCACTCTTTGAATCACTTTTTCAAATCTCATTATAACTGCATGAAAATTGGCCCAGAAGTTCTGTCAAAATTCTGACTTAAAACGCCCAGAATTTTTCTAAGTGTTTTAGTTTCATGGACATGTTTTCACAGATTTATAACTTGAGATCCAAGAATTTATAAAAGAAGTTCTTCCCTGCAATGTTTTCGATCTCGTTGAGATCTAAAACTTTCATGTTGGAAGTTTTTCTTGAATCGTCTTGCATCATGATGAAAATCTGTCCCAAAGTTATGAAATTATCATAAAGTTCTTAACACTTAGAAAAATTTCTAAGTGTTTAGAACTTTGACTTTTTTCAAAGTAATCTTGACTTTTGGTTTCTTGATGAACAATCTTCATACTTTGACATGTCTTAATGAAATGTGATTTTTGAAACTTGATTTTGATCTAAAAGTCAAAGTTTGACTTTTCAGTGTACAATTGACTTTTTATCAGTTGACCAAATTTTAATTGTCAATTAATTAATCTTGAGAAATGTTTTGAACCATGCTCTTAAGTTAAAATGATGCATTTGGATTCTTGATATCATGTCTCAAACCAACAAGTCATGTGCTAGGTCAAAAAGTAAAAAATTGAACCTTCTCAGTCAAAAACCCTAATTTTGACCATTTTGCCCTTTTGCTGATCTGATTAAATTTCTTAAGAAGTTGTGATCCAACCTTTACCAAATGGTTCATATGATTCTATTATGTTGATATGGATAAAAATTATGAGTTTTGACTGTAAATTGACCATAATTGACTTTATTGCTCAGTACAGTTGATTTTAGGTCAACTGATCAATTGACTAAGTAAAAATGTAATCCAAAGCCTGAAACTTGACATGAGCAATCTTGAGAGTCCAAAATAATTTATGAAAATCATATGAAGCATTAAAGGTCCAATTGTCTTTATACAAACTCAAACCCTAATTTTGAATTATCAGTGTTTGGGGAGGTATCTTGAGCTGGTCAATTTTGGTGCCGTCTTGAATCAATGGAGATCTTGTGAGAGAATTATTTAGAAATTAATAGGGGAAATTTTGGGATACAACAGCTACCCCTGTTCAATTTTATTAAACCTGAAAAGCGAGAATGGCACGTCGTCGTTCGTAGCTTGAAGGTAGAAGATGATTGAACACTAGAGTGCCCATAAATTTTCACTCGACTATATGTTAGTTCATTATGTAGGGAATGGGCTTAAAGATGTCCTTTGGAGAGATGATGGAGAGTTGTCGGAGATGGGCTTATAGATGCCATCCAAAGGTGGCGGTTGATAGAAATTAGACTAAGTCTAAGCTTGAATGTAACTGGGAAAAGTATCAGAACAAATTGTTGGTCGATTTAATTCTGAATGACATTCTGGAATGGACTCGTGTTAAGCCGTGTTTGGAAATGTATCAGAAGGAATCCGTGTAAGATTACTCCAGGACGAATTCGTGTGAAATTGTATCTGGAAATTCATGAGAAGGAACCTGTGTAGGGCTGCTTCGAGATGAGTCCGGGTGAAACTGCATCTGGAAATGTATGAGAAAGAGTCTTTGTAAGATTGCTTTAAGGTGAGTCCATGTGAAACTTCATCTAGAAATGTATGAGAAGGAGTCTATGTAAGATTGCTTTACGATGAGTCCGTGTGAAACTTCATCTGGAAATTAGAAGGAACCCGTGTAAGATTGCCTCATGATGAGCCCGTGTGAAGATGCATCTGGAAATTAGAAGGAACCCGTGTAAGATTGCCTCATGATGAGCCCGTGTAAAGCTACATCGAGAAATTAGAAGGAACCCGTGTAAGATTGCCTCATGATGAGCCCGTGTGAAGCTGTATATCATGATGAGCCTGTGTGAAGCTGCATCTCATGATGAGCCCGTGTAAAGCTGCACTTCAGGATGGGAAGGAATCCTTGTAAGATTGCTTAAGGATGAGCCCGTGTAAAGCTGCATCTGGAGATTTTTGAGAATGAATATAGGTAAGATCGCTTCATGATGAGCCTGTGTGAAGCTGCATCTGGAAAATAGAAGGAACTCGTGTAAGATTGCTACATGATGAGCCCGTGTGAAGCTGCATCTGGTCGCATAGATAGTTACTCTATCTTGTTTCAGGAACTAATCTTGGACCTGTTGAATATTGTTGATGATAATTATCTGTTGATTGATCTTTCCTAAAAAGGTAAAGAGTTAGCCGTATGCAATGTCATGATATATGAAATTCATTGTGTAATGGTGTTCTCAAAATAAATGAGATTGTGCTATACGCGTTTCGTATGCATATGCTATGATGTATGAACGTGAAATGTTATTGAAGTACATCTTTGTCCGAGAAAATAAATCCTTGACAAATACTGGTGAGCCTTGGGAAATTAAATCCTGGACTGATGTTGGGGGTGAAGAGTATGCACCTCTTCAGACCTTGTTTTAGAATGTTTCCGCTGGGGATTCCTATTTTGTTGTTTGAGGAGAACTCTGTTGGGGAATGTTGACTTTGCTTGAAGGAAACTCCATGGAGAGTGTTAATTTCTGCCTGAGGGAAAGACTTCAGGATTCTAGTCGTCCTTTGCTCTAGTGGGGAATTACCTCTTAAAAGTTAGTTATTATCGGGTCGGATTCCAGGTTTCACACCAACTTGCTAGGGATAAGGAAGTTAACTATTATCTTGTCGGATCCTAGGCTTTACAGCAACTCACTAGGGATAGTGGAATTTGATTGTTATCTGGTTGGATCCCATGCTTTACAGCAACTCACTAGGGATAGTGGCAAACTCTACTGGGGAAAAGGAGCTTTTAAACTGCTATCTTGTCGGGTCCAGGCTTTGCAGTAACTAAGAATTGAGATTTACTGTTATCTGGTCGGGTCCAGGTTTCACAGTAAGTTAAGAGTAGGATGACGTTGAACTATTTTCTGGTCGGATCCAGGCTTCGTAGCAACTTTCGAAGATAACACTGACTTTGTTGATGACTTCACTGGGGATTAGGGGTTTTGGCCCCTAAATTTGTAATAGTTTGAGAGGAAAACTTAAGCTACAGAATCTATAGTTTGTTGGGGAAATAAACCCTGTTGAAGAGAATATTTGACAATCTATTATGGAGGTGTCTCTTTGGAAGAACTCCTCGAGGATTCTTCTTAAGACCAACCTAGACGGGGAGAGGTTTTCCGGAGACTGAAACTATGGCTGGGGATTGCATGGATCCAACTTTATAGGGATATCCATGAATTTGGCCTTGTGGGGTTTGTACCCTTATCCGTGAAGATTATTCTGTGGGGATAACCTTATAGAGGTGGATCTGACGACTTCAACGGGGAACACCTTATGAAAGGGACTTTGTGGGGATTTGTCGTTGTTCATAGTGGTAAGTGTTGTAGCGCTTCTAGAAAATGTGTGTTTGGTCGTACATGACCCTTTTGCTAGAATTCAAGTTCAATGCCCCAAGAAATTCAAATGCAGATCTGCCCTTGTTATTCAGCACTTCTTGAGAGATTTTTTGGAATCTCGACTTGACTACCCAGATGAGTTGGACAATAACCTTTCATGCCCCCTTGATTATATGAGATTTGCAATTGGAAGCGTATTCCAATTTTGAAGTGATTCTGTTCTTTGAGAGAATTTCCATTCATTGAATATTCGTCGTGCGAATTTCTCTGTTGTCAAACAAACAGCCATATACAAACAGCGGTATTCAAACAATGCAAAGTTTATGTTTGTCTTGAAGTTTTGAAAATGAATTTTTAGCAAATAAAAGAATTTTGTAAGAATATGAATTCAACTTAGGATTTACAATAAGCCTTACAGGAGTCAGGATACCTTTTATAACATTATGCTTTCGAACTATACCATGCTTTAATTAGGACTTTTAAGGGGTTGTAACGTGGCCTGGTTCACGGTTTAAGAAACAAAGAATAAGGCTCAAAGATTATTTGTACCCACCCGTTCTTCATGATTTTCTTCAGCCCTATACTCAATTTTGAATTCCAATTGAGTCTGGAATAGCGTTTTGGTGATGGTTCAGATACTGGAGATTTATTTGTGAAGGCAGTCATTTTGCAATATTTTTCATATTGTCGAGGTTCTGTAGTGACCTCTTTTCGATTTATTATCCCTGATTTTTGCCTGACTATTTTTTCTTATTTTTAAGACTACAGTCAGCGAGATGCCCTCTGTGATCGGTGGATCTGGAACTGACTGTTTAACGCTGGTTTCGCGAAATGTCGCGGAAGCAAGAGTCGCCACCGTCTTTTATTTTCTCCAAATGGAAAGGACAAAAGCACAGAAAAATTCCTTATAGAGATTGCTCTCGGTTCGGGAGGTAGATTTATAGAAAGGGAAGGTGTTAGCACCCTTTCTATCCATGGTTATCCATGGGCTCTTAGATACTTGCTCATTGTGTTTTAAAAAATGGTTTGTTTGCTTTTCAACTCTGGGTTTTAAAAAGTTTCTTTGAAAATTTCAGTTCGACTCTTGTATCGGTCCTCAAGAGTGTTTGAAAAGTTGCTTTCGAAAGCTTTTTGAAAAGGTGTCGGTGTGAAAAGTATTTTTTGATTTGTTTTGAAATTAGAGCAAGTATCTAGAGTCGTCTACCTACCCTAAGGAATTCGTCTGTGTAAATGTCCTTAAAGTAGTGCCATCCCACCATTGAGAGGTAGGTAGCACCACCGTTGGAGGTATTCTGGTCAATTCGAGGGTTCGGGACATGGTGATCACCGGAGCAATAGGAAGACACCTTAGAAGCTACCCTCATGCCAGGTTCCTGGATCATGAGGACTTACTAAAACATCCTCTACTCGACGATCACCTTTCGAGGGGCAAGGCAACAGTGAGGCGTACCCTAGGGGTGGTGTGTGATTTGTGTGTCGTTTTCAGATATTTTGTCTTGTCATGTCATGGGTGATCTACGCGTTGCTTTTATTTTAACATTCATTCTTTCATGCAATTTAATTAACAGTTAAAAGTTGCGGGAACATAAAAATCCTACGCTATTACAAAGGCGCGGGTCCACATCGCCAAATTTAATCCAGGACCCGATTTAAAATAAAATAAAGAGTGCGAAAAAGATAAATGTCTGATTTACATGGCTTTGGGGGAATTACATAAAAAAGAGGAAATAAAATAAGCGCGCGAATTGGAATTACTATCGAATGCGAGGGCGTTGGACCCTTTTTAGGAAATTAAATTAAATTATGAGATTAATTAAATTAAATGAGAAAGGAAATTATTTTTTGGAGTTTTTTGTATTTATGGACTTTTAGTAAGAATTAATGGAATTTAAACCTAATTCTAACTATTTTTAATTTATTAAGAAAAATATGTTAAAATTGAATCTAAAATTAACCTAATTATTTACATGGCAATTTTTATTTACAAAATAATTAATATTTAATATGGTGAAAAAAAGAAAAAAGAAGGATAAAAGTACAAAACCCTAATTCTACATTTTTTAATTTATTAAGAAAAACATTAAAATTTAAACCTAAAATTAAGGCTAAATTAATTAATAAGATTTTATTTACAAAAATAGTAATTAATAATTAATAATTAATATGGTGGAAAAAGGAAAAAAAGATAAAAGTGATCAAAACCCTAATTCTACATTTTTTAATTTATTAAGAAAATGTTAAAATTAATCCTAGAATTTAAAAACTAAATTAATTGATAACATTTATTTACAAAATAACATTTAAATAAAATATATTTTATTTTGTGACTTTCTGATTTTTTTTATATTTTTTTATGTTTTGTGAAAATATTAATTTGAAGAATTAAATTAAAATTAAACAAAACAAATAAAAATAGAAAAAAATGGAAGAGAGCAAACCAAAGGGGGTGTTGTCCCCAAACTGGAGGTATGATTCAGCAATTCTGGCCCATTGAAACCCTGGCCCTTTTGACTTTTCCTGGAAGCGTGTGGCATGTTTGACTGAGACATTCCATAGACCTTGAATCCTGGCTTTTGATTTGATCTTAGTGGCCATGTGGCACGCTTAGATGGTGAACGTATGGTGGACGTCTGGGCTTGTGGGGTACCTGAACGCGTTGCAAAGAAAAATAACAAGAATATGGGGGGACCTGGGATTCGAACCCAGGTCCCAAGGTTTGCCAGCGTTGCTTTCCACCATCTGTGCTGCTCGAACGCGTTGTATGTAAAACAAAGAATAAATCATATAAGAGAAAATTAGCATTAGTGGCCTAGAAACAAGAAAAACACGCGCTGAATTCAAATTGCCCAATCATAGCTTGCCACATGATCTTCTTCTCCACTTGTTCGCGTTAGCCTGAAAAAAACAAAACAAGATTGCGGGGGTTTTAAACCCCCACTATATGATGTATGAAAAAATAGCGAATAGGCCGTTGTTGATCATAAATTGATCGCGACCTATGGGTTGAGTTCGTATCAAGCTTCTGGTTCTAATGGTATGGGTCTTGTTGGCCAATTTTTTCAGAATAGGGAAGCCCCAATTTGAAACCTCTGCAACCCTAAAAGACAACAATGGCAATTCTCTGTACAAGCAGTGTTAATTCAATTCAATGATGCCATGAGTTTCGTTGAGTTCATATTAGTATATAACAAGCGTTAGAATGTATGAATATGTCTTATAAATCAAAGCACGAGTATGCAATATATCATGAACGGGACTGCTCTGTTTTACCGTCTCTTGAGGTTGGAAGCTGTGATTTTGATCCAGAAACTTTCCTTGTGACCTTGGCAAGCGATTGGAATAGTTTTCTTGTCTTGAAACCAACTCTAAAGGCGTTATCAGTTTTCACTTTTTGCACAAAAATTGCAAAAGTGTTCTTGATGTGTGGCGCAACTTAGAGGTTCTTTGCACTAGGGTTAGGTTCAGTATATGTATGGCAATAGATTAGGGTTAAATTCTGAGCCAAAAATCCTTGCAATCATGAATCAAATATTGGATTTTAATGGCATATTTTTTCAATCTTTTTCCATGTGTTTTGATACCAATCATGTCCAAATCACCTTGATTCTTTCCATATCAGATAGTGCACGAAATCTTGAAGGTATTCTATGCATAAAAAGATTTGAAAAGCATGGATGAGTATTTTCCCATATTTTATTTTATTAAATGAATTAATAGTAATTAAAAATTCAAATAAATAAATAAAAATGATGAATAAATCCCCTTTGGGCCAAATGGTCGTGCATATGCTTTGGATGATGAATCTTGGAAGAAAATGTGGCCCATTAGCAAATTTGAGGCATTTGAAGTAAAGTTGACTTTTCAAAATTCCCAAAACTTTCCCAACTTACACAAGGCATATCTTGCTCAATTATTAAGATTTGATCATGTTCTTGGACATTTTGGAAAGGTATTGAAGTCCTCTAACCAATTCCTTTGGTCCCATGTCATTTTGATTTACCAATCTCAAGTTATGGCCTTTGACTTAAAGTCCCTTTTTGTTGACTTTTGAAAATGACCTATAATGTTGAAATTGATAACTTTTTGTGAGATAATTTCTTGGAATTTAAGTGTGAAGAGGAGTTATAGGAAATGTCTTTATCTTCAAAATGAGCTTTGGATGGAATTTTTCTGATAAACCATGTGGAAGTTATGCCTTGGTCAAGTTACAGTTGACTTTTTCAACTGTCCAAATATGGAAACTTGTGCATCTTGAGACTTTTTGAGCCATGCCTTGAAAATCCTGATCACGAATTGATAAAATGATGTTTGTGGCTTCAAAATAAGATGTTGACCAAAAATTTGGACTTTTGACTGTCAAATGACCATTTTGCCCCTGCAGTTGACTGTTGAGCAATTAGGGTTTTTGACTGTGCAATTTTGTGTTGTAAGTCTTGAAACTTGGCATGAAGATGCTTGACCATGTTTGTAGGCATGTGGGACTTGATTGGACCCTTGGAAACTTCATTTTCTTTGTCAGAACCAAAACCCTAATTTTTGACTGTTAGGAGGCCCTTGAACTGTGCAACCCTTGGGGAGATTTTGAAGCATGCTCTTTGCAATTCTTGAAGAATATGGGAGGGCAAATTTTGGGGTACAACAGTTGCCCCTGTTCAATCTTCTTAAACCTGAGGATGCAGATTGGCTGACGTGCCTTTCGTAATCCGAAGGTGGAAGATGATTCAACACTAGAGTGCCCAGAAATTTGCGCTCACATAGTAGTGTGATGGTGGGAATGGGCTTATAGATGCCATTTGGAGTTTGATGGATAGGATGATGGGCTTATAGATGCCATGCTAAGAGATGATGGAAGGTGGATGGGCTTATAGATGCCATCTGGGTGTCGATCACGTAAGAGATTCCTTAGCGAGAACTTGCGTACCTGCAAAAGAAAATGATTACCTGACCTGTTACAAGAGCTGGTCTTCAAACTCTTTGTATAGATGCGTCCTGACTGGTTACAGGAGCTGGATCTGGAGCTTCAAAAGGTGATGAATGAACCAGGGATGGTGAGAGAACCTTGGATGATTACTACCTCAACAGGAATGCTGAGAGCACCTTGGGCGACTTCAATCTCAACAGTAACGCTGAGAGAATCTTGGGCGACTTCAACCTCAACAGTAACGCTGAGAGAATCTTGGGCGACTTCAACCTCAACAGTAACGCTGGGAGAATCTTGGGAGACTTCAACCTCAACAGTAACGCTGAGAGAATCTTGGGCGACTTCAACCTCAACAGTAACGCTGGGAGAATCTTGGGGCGATTACTACCTCAACAGGGACGCTGAGAGAATCTGGATGTCTTCTACTGGATAAGAAACAGGGAGATCTTAGGGTCGATCTGACTGAACCAGAGAAGGCCTTTGACTGGATAAGAAACAGGAAAATCTTAGGGTCGATTTAACTGAACCGGTCTAGGTCTTGAAATCTTCAACTGGATAAGAAACAGGGAGATCTTAGGGTCGATCTGACTGAACCAGAGAAGGCCTTTGACTGGATAAGAAACAGAAAAATCTTAGGGTCGATTTAACTGAACCGGTCTAGGTCTTGAAAACTTCAACTGGATAAGAATCAGGGAGATCTTAGGGTCGATCTGACTAAACCAGAGAAGGCCTTTGACTGGATAAGAAACAGAAAAATCTTAGGGTCGATTTAACTGAACCGGTCTAGGTCTTGAAATCTTCAACTGGATAAGAAACAGGGAGATCTTAGGGTCGATCTGACTGAACCAGAGAAGGCCTTTGACTGGATAAAAAATAGAAAAATCTTAGGGTCGATTTAACTGAACCGGTCAAGGTCTTGAAATATAGCTGAGAACTTAACTGGGTCTATCCTGAAAGGTAAAGGTCAGTCATATGCAAGGCATGATATGAATCAAGCGACGATGTTCTCAACATAAATGAGATTTGTAAGGTATGATGCGTATATGCATGCTATAATGTATGGAAATGTGATGTTTATGAATGTATCTTTTCGTCTTAGGAAAATAAATCCTTGACGGGTGCCAGGAAGTCACTCCTGGGCTGATGTTGAAGAATAGATCTTTGCTTCCGCTGGGGATGATAGTTGCAAGAATACCAGTAGGAGAAGATAACTCCGTTGGGGAATAAACTTGGCGAATGGATTACTCTGCGGGGAGAAAAGTACTCTAGCGATCTTGTTGGGAAACAATACTCTGTGGGGAGAGATGTACTTTGCTGGAATGTTGATGGTAACTTCGTTGGGGATACCGTTGTTACGTTAGAAGTATTAATAGACTTCGCTGAGGATAAGAAGACTTCGTCGAGGACGCTCTTTCTGTGGCTTTTGGCTGAGGATAACCCAGTTATATCCTGGTAAGGAAATAACTCTTTGAATAAAGCTGGGAGATGCGTTCGTGCTCTGCCGGGATAAGCTTCCAGAATCTACTGGGGATAAGCTTACTGCTAGGGGAGATGGATTCCAACTTTCCTGGGGAAACTGGATTGGACTCTCCTGGGGAAATTTGAACTGTATCGGGGAAGCGACTCCATTGAATGTTTGATATACCGCCGGGGAACAATCTTTAGGTCAAGACTGCCGGGGATGCTTGTTAGGGATGCATGTATATTGCTGGGGAATGTTGAGATCTGCTGGAGGATACCCAACTTCCTTAAGGTTGATAGTAGCTTTGCTTAGGGAGAGTGCACTGACTTGCTGACTCACTCTCTGGGGAATTAAGATATCTGGTTATGTTCTTCAGCCGAACCTACCTTGATACCTTGGAGGACAGAACAATTAGATCGCTTAGACAACTCTTTATTGCCCCTGTTTCTAATGTTACCTGTAATTAATCCTTTGTTTTGTATGCAAATATTCATGAGTTAGCAAATTATTGTCAATGCATATATCACAAATTGAACCTTGGACGTTCTTCGCAAAACAAAACAGAAAAGGAAAAACAATTGGCAATTTTAACTGAAAAGTATATTTGTATTGATTTTTTGAATTTGCCTGTAAAATAGGCGTTTATGTACAAGAGGCTGATGTCCTAGTAAGAGAAAGCCGCTGAACAAAAGAGTTTATACAGATTTGTACAAAGGAAAATAAAACAGCTGTGTGAAAAGAATGATCCACTGGGTTTCAACTCTGCTATTGTCTTTATATCTCCGAGTGTCTCATCACTTGATGACCTTAGTTGAAGATGAAGCTGACTGATCGATGCCGTCTGAACTTGATGTTGATATCGGATTCTGGATTCAAGGTGATCCAATGAGACATAGTATTACGCTTTTATCCCTAACTTTTGCCTGGACCGCCCTTTCGGGTTTTCAGTCCACCGGGATACCCATTTTTGCCCAAGCCGCCTTTTCAGGTTTTCGACTTGCCGGGTGTACAGATTTTTTTCATTTCATCCCTTCATTTTGCCCGAACCCTTTTGGTTCGCCGGGAAGCCCTAATTTTTGCCTAGGTATGTCAACCTAGCGGGTCTTTTTCATGCGTAGTATCTTTTTACTATGTCTGCATTGGCGGGGTGAGGAAGGTCGTCACCATCCATGGTGGTTAGAATCATGGCTCCTCCTGAGAACACATGTTTAACCACAAATGGCCCTTCGTACGTAGGGGTCCACTTGCCCCTTGGATCACTCTGAGGAAGGATGATTCGCTTGATTACCAGATCCCCGACTTGATATTCTTTCGGTCTGACCTTTTTGTTAAATGCCCTGATCATCCGTTTCTGGTACGTCTGACCATGACAAATAGCAGCAACTCTCTTTTCGTCAATTAGATTTAGCTGATCAAGTCGTGTCTGGATCCAATCATCTTCGTTCAGATTTGCATCCTTCATTATCCGGAGAGAGGGTATCTGCACTTCGATCGGTAAGACTGCCTCCATGCCGTATACCAAGGAGAAAGGAGTTGCCCCGGTTGACGTCCTTGCTGAGGTACAGTACCCATGTAGAGCAAACGGTAACATCTCGTGCCAATCTTTATAGGTCACTGTCATCTTCTGCACAATTTTCTTGATATTCTTATTAGCTGCTTCTACAGCCCCATTCATCTTCGGTCGGTAAGGAGAAGAGTTGTGGTGCTGTATCTTAAATTGCTCGCAGAGCTCAGTGATCATCTTGTTATTGAGATTGGTACCGTTGTCTGTAATGATCCTTTCAGGGACCCCATACCGACAGATCAGGTTATGTCGAATGAACCGTGCCACAACAGTCTTGGTTACCGTAGCGTAGGAAGCCGCTTCAACCCACTTCGTGAAGTAATCAATCGCTACCAGGATGAAGCGATGCCCATTGGATGCCGTTGGTTTAATCTCACCGATCATGACTATGCCCCACATTGCAAACGGCCAAGGCGCAGTCAGAACATTTAGAGGAACTGGAGGAACGTGCACCTTGTCTGCATATATCTGGCATTTATGGCATGTCCGAGAATGTTGGTAGCAGTCAGCTTCCATGGTGGACCAGAAATACCCTGCCCGAAGGATTTTCTTCGCCATAGTGTGTCCACTGGAATATGTTCCGAAGGTCCCTTCATGTAGCTCTTCCATGATCCTTTCTGCTTCAGTCTTATCCACACAACGCAGTAAGGTCGAATCATGGTTTCGCTTATACAGGATGTCGTTGCTAAGGAAGAACTTCGCTGCGAACCTTCTCAGAAACCTCTTATCGTTGATAGAGGCACCTTCAGGGTATTCCTGAGCTTCCAAGTATCTCTTCACCTCGTGGTACCAAGGCTTCTCAGTCACCAATTCAGTCTCGAGATCACAACAGTATGCCGGTTCATCCAGTTTCCAGATGATGATCCGGGGAGCCTCATTATCCCATTTGACCTTGAACATAGAAGACATTGTAGCTAACGCGTCCGCCAGCTGATTCTCCTCTCTCGGGAAGTGTTCAAAGGTTATCTCTGTGAAGTGGGGGATCAATGTCAACACACATTCTCTGTAAGGAATAAGATTCGGATGTTTCGTATCCCACTCTCCTTTGATCTGATTGATCACAAGAGCGGAATCTCCGAAGACACTCAGAAACTTGATCCTTAAGTCGATCGCAGCTTGAAGACCCATGATGCATGCCTCATACTCCGCCATGTTGTTGGTACAGTTGAAGCATAGCCGGGCAGTAAGTGGAGTATGAGTTCCTTGAGGGGATATGATTATAGTGCCGATACCGTTACCCAAAGCGTTGGAGGCTCCGTCAAAGTGCATAGACCATCGGGATCCTTCCTCAGGTCCTTCATCCGGTCCAGGTACTTCACAATCAGTCACAATCATGATACTCTCGTCTGGAAACTCGAAGTTCATTGACTGATAGTCGTCTACTGCCTGATGTGCCAAGTGGTCTGCCAATACACTTCCCTTGATGGCTTTCTGGGTCGTGTACTGAATGTCGTATTCTGTCAAGATCATTTGCCATCTTGCTATTCTCCCAGACAGAGCAGGCTTTTCAAATATGTACTTTATCGGATCCATCTTTGAGATCAACAAGGTAGTGTGAGTCAGCATATACTGTCTCAGCCGGCGAGCAGCCCATACCAAAGCGCAGCAAGTTTTCTCAAGCAGTGAGTATCGGGTCTCACAGTCGGTAAACTTTTTGCTAAGGTAATAAATGGCATGCTCTTTTCGGCCAGACTCGTCATGCTGCCCCAGCACACACCCCATTGAGTTGTCAAGTGCTGTTAGGTATAATATCAGAGGTCTCCCTTCAACCGGTGGCATAAGAATGGGTGGTTCTTGGAGATACTCTTTGATTCTGTCAAATGCAGCCTGACATTCATCATTCCAACGTACTACCTGATCTTTCTTCAGCAGCTTGAAGATTGGTTCACAGGTAGCAGTTAGGTGTGAGATGAATCGAGCAATGTAATTCAGGCGTCCTAAAAAGCCTCTGACCTCTTTCTCCGTCTTAGGAACTGGCATCTCTTGAATAGCTTTGACCTTGGCAGGGTCCACTTGAATACCCTTGTCACTTACAACGAAGCCTAGAAACTTTCCAGATCTAACCCCGAAGGTGCACTTGTTCGGGTTCAACCTCAGCTTGTACAATTTCAACCGGTCAAATAGTTTCTGCAGATGATCTAGGTGCTCTTCCTCAGTCTGGGACCTTGCGATCATGTTGTTAACATACACTTCTATCTCATGATGGATCATATCATGAAATAAAGCAACCATGGCACGTTGGTAGGTTACCCCAGCGTTCTTCAGTCCGAAAGGCATGACCTTGTAGCAGAAGGTGCCCCACTGAGTGACGAAGGTAGTCTTTTCCATGTCTTCAGGTGCCATCTTGATCTGATTATAGCCTGAAAATCCATCCATGAAAGAAAACACCTTATGCTGAGCAGTATTGTCAACAAGGACATCAATGTGAGGTAGAGGGAAGTCATCTTTGGGGCTGGCCCTATTCAGATCCCTGTAATCGACACACATTCTGACCTTTCCATCCTTCTTTGGTACCGGCACCACATTAGCAACCCACTGAGGGTAAGAAGTCACTGCAAGGAACCCGGCATCAAACTGTTTCATAACCTCGGCTTTGATCTTCTCAGACATCTCCGGACGCATACGACGGACCTTTTGCTTAACCGGAGGGCAGTCTTCCTTAGTAGGCAAATGATGGACCACAATATCAGTATCCAATCCGGGCATGTCTTCGTAGGACCAGGCAAAGATCTCCACATAATCATGTAGCATCTGAGTCAACCGTTGCTTTACGCTGAGCTCTAGGTTGGCACCAATCTTTACCTCCTTTCTGTCTGTCTCAGTACCCAGATTTATTGTTTCCACTGGCTCTTCGTGTGGTTGAATTGCCCTCTCTTCCTGGAGCAACAGTCTTGCAAGCTCGCCAGGCACTTCGCAATCATCTTCACCTTCGTCTTCGGCTAAGTTGATCGGATTTTCGAAGTCATAACTGGCAGTAGCAGAGTCGTTACCAGTGAGATCCAGAGTGGATTGAAACCTGTATGAGTGAGTGTGTGTAAATACAGTTGTTTTGCAATATATAAAGAAAGGAAAGAAAGAAAAGGAGCATAAGATTTGAAATGCGAGAAAACGTCCAAGATTTTTATTCATGATATATGAAATGACAATTTATATGCCCTCACAAATGAAGCCACGGTGCCCCGGGTAAGACACCGGGCCATAGGGTTTTAATTGTTTATTACAAATAACAAAACAAAGAAGTTTATTACTGCGTGACAAAAGTAACAAGAGTATGATCTTTAGCAGTCCAATTGGTCAATCCACCATTAGTCGTCGGGTAGATCCAGCTATTGAACTCCGACTCTTCCACTTCATCCTCATTCCCAACAGCATTCACTCCTGGATTGGTAATGAGTACAGGAGGTCTTCTGGTCTTTGCCTTGCGCACAGCCTTCTGACCCTCTGCAGTAAAACCCAGTCCAAACTTGTCAGTTTTCTGTGTAAAATCAGGGAGCCTGCCCCAGTTAGCACATTCACCTTTCTTGACCACAACCCGGCATCCTTCAAGGAAGCCATCTTCAAAGGAACATCCTCTTCGACCACTGTTTCTGCTGCTGCCAAAGTTGGAGGTACCTCTTCGAAATGCTGAAAGGGGGTTTCAATAAACTCCCCTTCCATATCAATATACCTGAAGGAATTCAAATGGCTCACCATATACTCCTCCTCTCCCTGCACAGTGACGATCTTCCCTCTGACGGGGTACTTGAGCTTCTGGTGCAAGGTAGAGGTCACTGCCCCAGCTTTATGGATCCAAGGTCGACCCAGCAGACAAGAATACGATGGACGGATATCCATTACATAGAAGGTAGAGTCGAACACCTGAGAACCCACCCGGATAGGAATGTCTACCTCTCCATGAACCATCCTCTTGGAACCGTCAAAGGCTCTGACGATGATATTGCTAGGTTTCAGCTCCAGGCCTTCACAATCCAAACGGTCTAAGGCCTTCTTGGGTAGCACATTTAGGGAAGAACCAGTGTCCACCAACACGTGCGCAAGAGTAGTGCCCCTGCATTCAATAGAGACATGCAGGGCGTCATTGTGGTCCTTTCCCTTGGCAGTAAGGTCAGCATCTGAGAAACCCAAAATGTTGTCCGCTGTCAGATTTGTTACGCAATCAGTGAACTGGACGGCAGATGTCTCCTGTGGCACATGGGCCGTCTTGAGAAATGAAATCAGGGCCTTAGCATGGGCCTCTGAGCACAGTAGCAAGGAGAGCATGGAGATCTTTTAGGGTGTATGCCCCAGCTGCTCGACAACATTAAAGTCACTCTTCTTGATTATTTTCAGAATTTCCTCTATCTCTTGTTGGGAGGCCTCAGCATTTACAGGTTTTGGTGCCTCCATCCGGGCAGGCTCATCTTCAATCCCTTTGCCCCGAGCATTAGATGACTCGGCAGCAGGGGACACAACTTGATCAGAACTGGGAACAGGTATACTTGCAGGTGTTATAGTGAGGGGTCTTCGAATAGCGGGCGGTGCAATGTCAGGCGAGAAGAGCCTGCCACTGCGGGTAACTTTTGCTGGACCAGTGATATTGCTGATACTGGTGCCAGTGTTGAACTCTTGCTTGATTCCATGCACATACACGTCTGCCCCATAGTGCCAGGGGACAGCCTTATCAGATTCATAGGGGAGAGGCCCCGGAACAGTAATAACAACGGGTGCGATAGTCATGATTTGAACCGGCTTCCTTGGGAGAGCCTTGATTGGATTATGGAAAATTGTAACAACAGAAACTTCCTCTACCGGAACAAACTGAATAGCAGACTTCTTGAACAGAATCTCTTTGCTGTCCATTAGGCTTTGGATGCCCAACTTCAGCAAAGGACAACCAGAAAAGGAAACAGCACAGAAAAGGCAGCCCTCACTACAACCCGGAAATAAACCGGCCAGCAGTAGGTTCCTCTTAACAGTCATTAAGGGAGTAGCCAGATCATCCACAGAAACGGCGTATACCTCTTCATCAACGGCATTTACTCCATGCTGGGTCATAGGAGCAGTCACCACATTTGGCCTCTCAGGCGCTTCAAACTGTATATCTTTTGCATCAATAAGGTCTTGCACCTTATTCCTTAAGGCCCAACAGTCATCAGTGGAATGCCCCAGGCTATCGGAGTGATAAGCACAGCGGGCATTTGGATTGTATTTCGGAGAGGCAGTATTCACCACTTTCGGGGCCTCCCTGACAGTCACTAGGTTGGTGGACAGCAACTGCGGCAAGATTTGCGATAAAGTCATACTCAAAAGGGTAAACTCCCTTCTAGGTCTTTCAGTCCTTTGAGGATTGGTTTGCCGAGGAGCGGCAGCAGGTTTAGCAATCATCACCGTGTTGACAGATTGGCGGCGCTCAGGCTTCTCTTGTCTTCTAGACCCATATACAGCACTGGCCTCTTTTTTTAAGGGTTTCTTCTCAGAACTTGTAGATGCACCCTTCTGAATTTTACCAGACTTCATCCCAGCCTCTATTCTCTCTCCATTCAGAATAAGATCAGTGAACCCTGCAGACGAATTCCCGATAAGATGGTTGAAAAATGGCCCAGATAGGGTCCCCAAGAACATGTCTACCAACTCCCGGTCAGTTAACGGAGGTTGCACCCTGCCAGCCAGATCCCTCCACTTCTGCGCATACTCTTTAAAACCTTCGCTTGACCCTAGCGACATACCCTGGAGTTGGGTACGTGTAGGGGCAAGGTCGGCATTATATTGATATTGCTTGTAAAAAGCAGTAGCCAACTCCTCCCAGTTATGAACCTTGGTCCCATCCAGCTGATAGAACCATTCGAGATGAGTCCCTGAAAGACTCTCCTGGAAGAAGTGGATCCACAAATTCTTGTCCATTGAGTACGGCTGAATCTTCCGCACATAAGACCTGAGGTGTAGCTTGGGACAAGACGCCCCGTCATACTTGGTAAAGGATGGTGCTTTGAACTTGTGAGGAATAATCACACCCGTAGATAAGCCCAAGTCTCCGAAATCCAGCCCAGGCACTTGTTGGATCTCCATTGCATTCAGTCTGTCCTCCAACTGCTTGTACCGGTCTTCAGCTGGAGGATACTGTTCCTCATCAAAATCAGTCTCGTTGTCAGAGACTACCGGACTAGGACCTTTTCCCCCTTGGGGAATGCTCTTGCCTATAGAAGAACCAGCCTCTTCATTCTGCATAGTGTTGCCAAACCTTCGGCCCGAGTTGAAAAGAACAGTTCTCTTCTTCTTCCTCTTCTCCTTCTTCAGGAGCAAGGCCTTCAGCTCTTCTTGGCCCTGAGCCAAACCCATGATTAGTTCCTGAAATTGCGCATTCTGTGCCTGAAGAGCCTTGATGGACATCTCGGTTGATGATGAGTCAGGATTCATGATGCTGAAATAAACAGCGAAGAACAGTAAGCAACCTGAAAAGAAGAAAACCTGCTATGCACATGATGAATGATATGTGTTTATGCAATGCATTCAAGGGTTCGAAAGGCTCTGTGATCGGTGGATCTAGAACTGACTGTTTAACGCTGGTTTCGCGAAATGTCGCGGAAGCAAGAGTCGCCACCGTCTTTTATTTTCTCCAAATGGAAAGGACAAAAGCACAGAAAAATTCCTTATAGAGATTGCTCTCGGTTCGGGAGGTAGATTTATAGAAAGGGAAGGTGTTAGCACCCTTTCTATCCATGGTTATCCACGGGCTCTTAGATACTTGCTCATTGTGTTTTCAAAAATGGTTTGTTTTCTTTTCAACTGTGGGTTTTAAAAAGTTTCTTTGAAAATTTCAGTTCGACTCTTGTATCGGTCCTCAAGAGTGTTTGAAAAGTTGCTTTCGAAAGCTTTTTGAAAAGGTGTCGGTGTGAAATCTATTTTTTGATTTGTTTTGAAATTAGAGCAAGTATCTAGAGTCGTCTACCTACCCTAAGGAATTCGTCTGTGTAAATGTCCTTAAAGTAGTGCCATCCCACCATTGAGAGGTAGGTAGCACCACCGTTGGAGGTATTCGGGTCAATTCGAGGGTTCGGAACATGGTGATCACCGGAGCAATAGGAAGACACCTTAGAAGCTACCCTCATGCCAGGTTCCTGGATCATGAGGACTTACTAAAACATCCTCTACTCGACGATCACCTTTCGAGGGGCAAGGCAACAGTGAGGCGTACCCTAGGGGTGGTGTGTGATTTGTGTGTCGTTTTCAGATATTTTGTCTTGTCATGTCATGGGTGATCTACGCGTTGCTTTTATTTTAACATTCATTCTTTCATGCAATTTAATTAACAGTTAAAAGTTGCGGGAACATAAAAATCCTACGCTATTACAAAGGCGCGGGTCCACATCGCCAAATTTAATCCAGGACCCGATTTAAAATAAAATAAAGAGTGCGAAAAAGATAAATGTCTGATTTACATGGCTTTGGGGGAATTACATAAAAAAGAGGAAATAAAATAAGCGCGCGAATTGGAATTACTATCGAATGCGAGGGCGTTGGACCCTTTTTAGGAAATTAAATTAAATTATGAGATTAATTAAATTAAATGAGAAAGGAAATTATTTTTTGGAGTTTTTTGTATTTATGGACTTTTAGTAAGAATTAATGGAATTTAAACTTAATTCTAACTATTTTTAATTTATTAAGAAAAATATGTTAAAATTGAATCTAAAATTAACCTAATTATTTACATGGCAATTTTTATTTACAAAATAATTAATATTTAATATGGTGAAAAAAAGAAAAAAGAAGGATAAAAGTACAAAACCCTAATTCTACATTTTTTAATTTATTAAGAAAAACATTAAAATTTAAACCTAAAATTAAGGCTAAATTAATTAATAAGATTTTATTTACAAAAATAGTAATTAATAATTAATAATTAATATGGTGGAAAAAGGAAAAAAAGATAAAAGTGATCAAAACCCTAATTCTACATTTTTTAATTTATTAAGAAAATGTTAAAATTAATCCTAGAATTTAAAAACTAAATTAATTGATAACATTTATTTACAAAATAACATTTAAATAAAATATATTTTATTTTGTGACTTTCTGATTTTTTTTATATTTTTTTATGTTTTGTGAAAATATTAATTTGAAGAATTAAATTAAAATTAAACAAAACAAATAAAAATAGAAAAAAATGGAAGAGAGCAAACCAAAGGGGGTGTTGTCCCCAAACTGGAGGTATGATTCAGCAATTCTGGCCCATTGAAACCCTGGCCCTTTTGACTTTTCCTGGAAGCGTGTGGCATGTTTGACTGAGACATTCCATAGACCTTGAATCCTGGCTTTTGATTTGATCTTAGTGGCCATGTGGCACGCTTAGATGGTGAACGTATGGTGGACGTCTGGGCTTGTGGGGTACCTGAACGCGTTGCAAAGAAAAATAACAAGAATATGGGAGGACCTGGGATTCGAACCCAGGTCCCAAGGTTTGCCAGCGTTACTTTCCACCATTTGTGCTGCTCGAACGCGTTGTATGTAAAACAAAGAATAAATCATATAAGAGAAAATTAGCATTAGTGGCCTAGAAACAAGAAAAACACGCGCTGAATTCAAATTGCCCAATCATAGCTTGCCACATGATCTTCTTCTCCACTTGTTCGCGTTAGCCTGAAAAAAACAAAACAAGATTGCGGGGGTTTTAAACCCCCACTATATGATGTATGAAAAAATAGCGAATAGGCCGTTGTTGATCATAAATTGATCGCGACCTATGGGTTGAGTTCGTATCAAGCTTCTGGTTCTAATGGTATGGGTCTTGTTGGCCAATTTTTTCAGAATAGGGAAGCCCCAATTTGAAACCTCTGCAACCCTAAAAGACAACAATGGCAATTCTCTGTACAAGCAGTGTTAATTCAATTCAATGATGCCATGAGTTTCGTTGAGTTCATATTAGTATATAACAAGCGTTAGAATGTATGAATATGTCTTATAAATCAAAGCACGAGTATGCAATATATCATGAACAGGACTGCTCTGTTTTACCGTTTCTTGAGGTTGGAAGCTGTGATTTTGATCCAGAAACTTTCCTTGTGACCTTGGCAAGCGATTGGAATAGTTTTCTTGTCTTGAAACCAACTCTAAAGGCGTTATCAGTTTTCACTTTTTGCACAAAAATTGCAAAAGTGTTCTTGATGTGTGGCGCAGCTTAGAGGTTCTTTGCACTAGGGTTAGGTTCAGTATATGTATGGCAATAGATTAGGGTTAAATTCTGAGCCAAAAATCCTTGCAATCATGAATCAAATATTGGATTTTAATGGCATATTTTTTCAATCTTTTTCCATGTGTTTTGATACCAATCATGTCCAAATCACCTTGATTCTTTCCATATCAGATAGTGCACGAAATCTTGAAGGTATTCTATGCATAAAAAGATTTGAAAAGCATGGATGAGTATTTTTCCCATATTTTATTTTATTAAATGAATTAATAGTAATTAAAAATTCAAATAAATAAATAAAAATGATGAATAAATCCCCTTTGGGCCAAATGGTCGTGCATATGCTTTGGATGATTAATCTTGGAAGAAAATGTGGCCCATTAGCAAATTTGAGGCATTTGAAGTAAAGTTGACTTTTCAAAATTCCCAAATATTTCCCAACTTCCACAAGGCATATCTTGCTCAATTTTTAAGCTTTGATCATGTTCTTGGACATTTTGGAAAGGTATTGAAGTCCTCTAACCAATTCCTTTGGTCTCATGTCATTTTGATTTACCAATCTCAAGTTATGGCCTTTGACTTAAAGTCCCTTTTTGTTGACTTTTGAAAATGACCTATAATGTTGAAATTGATAACTTTTTGTGAGAGCATTTCTTCGACTTGAAGTGTGAAGAGGAGTTGTAGGAAATGTCTTTATCTTCAAAATGAGCTTTGGATGGAATTTTTATGATAAACCATGTGGAAGTTATGCCTTGGTCAAGTTACAGTTGACTTTTTCAACTGTCCAAATATGGAAACTTTTGCATCTTGAGACTTTTTGAGCCATGCCTTGAAAATCCTGATCAAGAATTGATCAAATGATGTTTGTGGCTTCAAAATAAGATGTTGACCAAAAATTTGGACGTTTGACTGTCAAATGACCATTTTGCCCCTGCAGTTGACTGTTGAGCAATTAGGGCTTTTGACTGTGCAATTTTGTGTTGTAAGTCTTGAAACTTGGCATGAAGATGCTTGACCATGTTTGTAGGCATGTGGGACTTTATTGGACCCTTGGAAACTTCATTTTATTTGTCAGAACCAAAACCCTAATTTTTTACTATTAGGAGGCCCTTGAATTGTGCAACCCTTGGGGAGATTTTGAAGCATGCTCTTTGCAATTCTTGAAGAATATGGGAGGGAAAATTTTGGGGTACAACACCCTCTAAATAGTAACCGGGTTCTAAGGAGCTCAATATCACTGGATTATTTTCTGTGTTCATTGTTTCAGTTTAGCCACTTTACTGGCGACCGAAATATTCCAAGAAAACAACCCTTAATGAGTGTAGTATCGAGTATCTACCAACTTCGGACTGCACCAAAGCTGGTCATCTCACTACCCCTAATAAGGCCAAGATGGTCAAGTAAAGGTTCTAAAAGTCCATTAGTGCTTCATGACATCACTCAGCGGCCCCGTATTCTCTTTGATTGACTCAAAGGCTACTGGTACCCACAAATATGTCACACTAATATAGCTATTTCTTCAACCATGTCGGTATACCCCGCACAGTTTCCACAACGTATTTCTATTTACCTATGAATGTTTCCCAAATCCGGGTAGAGGATTCAAACCCAAACAATAGAACCAAATGTAAAGAAATCAAAGCAAACAAGATAAGCATGTAAAGGTGATCTAAACCCTAAGGTAACCCCACTTTTAGAATATCTCCCCAGCAGAGTCACCAGTTCTGTGATACGGTGGGAGAACTTACTTGAGGTTTTGATTTTGTGTTCGCAAATGTTTCGGTTTAGCAAGAGTCGCCACCGACTTTTTATTTTATCCAAAGGAAAGGTCAAAAAGCACAGGAAAGACCTTTGAGATGTTTTCTTGGGTTCGGGGGGTAGATTATGAAAAGGGAAGGTGCAAGCACCCTTTTCATCCATGGTTATCCATGGGCTCTTAGTTACTTGTTTAGATCACTTGCTTTTGCTTTTCAATTGTTTGAAATGGTGCTTTGTGTGTGGTTTTGAAAATGTTTTGAAAAGAGGCCATCGTTGTGGCAACCTTTGTAATGATTCTTGTTTGAATATATACAAAGGTGTATTGTCTTTTGAAAAGATGTTTCAATGTTTGAAAGTTTGAAAGTTTGTTTTGGGAAATGTTTTGAAATTGTGTTATGAGGTGTGTTTGAAAATAGCAAGGATGTTTTTGCAAGTTTTGATCAAGTAACTAAGAGTTGTCTACCCTATCTACTCAAGAGTCTTTCCTACACATTTTTAACCCTTTTACATTGTTGTTTTACCATTGCATTTGGTAAACAACCTTATATTTGGATGTTAAACGCGACAGGCGCGGGTCATCGTATTGACCATGATAGCAATAGTGCTAAGTATCTTTAGCAATTTTTTTTAGGGACTAGATCATTTTGTATAGGAAACCAAGATAGCGTCATCGAGGGACTATGATCTTTTTGTTTTATTTTTGTTTTGCCAAGATACTCAACATGCATACCATGGCCATTTTAAAGGCAACAAGTGGATTAAACCATAAGGGTGCATGTGTGCATTGTGTTATCATTTTCATGCATTTTATGTCTTGTATTAGGTCTATCTATTTGTTTTGACTTTGGATATTGCATACAAACCCTAATCTCTATCATGGCATATTTGAAAGCTGTAAATGCGTAAAATAAATCTACGACTATTACAACATTGATATGGGGAGGGGGGATACAATTTTGAATGGAGAGTATTTGCAAGAAAATAAAACCCTAAGATTAACTATTACATCCAAATTGAATAAATTGTGCAAATAAATAAATAGACAAGTATTTAAATGGACCATTAAATAAATATGCAATATATTATAAATATGCAAAAAATGTTTTTGTATTATTTTTATGTATGTAAAATTATAATATTTAATATATAAAAAAAAAAAGAAAATAAAAGGTTATTTTTGTTAAGGGTAAAAACCCTAATTTTTTAAGAAAGTATATATATATTAATTATATTATTTATGTATAAAAAAAATAAAAAAATAAAATATATACAAATGTCAAAAAATAAAAATATTTTAGAAAAAATATTATTTAAGTATGTAAATAATAAAAATAAAAATATAACATTTTTATGTATTATTTTCAAGTTTTTATTAAAGAAAATAAAAGTATGTTATTTAATAATTATTTTTATGTTATAAAAAATAATAAAAAAATACAAAGTAAAATGTGAAAATTTATGAAAATGTTTTTGGTAAATTTTTTATGTTTAGAAAAATAAAATAAAATCAGAAATGTAAATGAAATAGAAAAATATAAAAAAAATAATGAAATGGGCCAGGGGAGTGTGAGAAGCAAGTCAGGGGGTGCCAAGACCATGAACAAGCCAGGCCCAGCCCAACTGATCTTCGTCTTCAACCTTTGAATCGAAAAAACGCGCGCCTGTGTACAACTTTGTATCTCCTATTTCAGCGCTTAGAAACAAAAACTTACAACACAAAAGTTATAGCATTTTTTAACACAATTCCAACCATATAAAGAACTTAATCTAACTCTCAAAGACCAGAGAGAATTTCTCTGGCCCTAATTTCTAACCTAACTTTTTCAGAAAGTTCATCAATCAAATTCTCACAGCACACTTAACTTAAATGAAATCTATGCATATGTACAGCTTAAGGGCTATGAGTACTACATTTTTTATTCACAAACCTAAGCCTAATGATTCCTAAATAGAGAGATAGAAAGTTGGAAAATACCTGCTTCAGTTGAACACGAGTACGGCAATGTGGATGTTTTCAATGAGGCCTGAGATGTTTGTGAGCTTGCCTGAACTTCCTCTGACCTTCCCCAATGCTTTGTTTGCTTTGAGCTTGCTTGAATAAGCCTGTAGAAGTCAACCTGCACAAGCTGAAATCAGAAAAGGTGAAGCTTGCAAATGGAGTTACAGTCAATGTCCAATGGTTGAGATAGCTTAGGTGGGTTATATGGAATGTATTGGAACTGGTTTGGGACAAAATGCACGAGTGGTTTTTGTTTTGGAACTCAAAGTGCAGAAACTGCCCTGTTTTGCAAGAAGAAGGTGTTTTGGTGTTTTAGGAGGCTTTAGGAGTGGATAGCTCGTGTTTCTGGATCAAGGCAATGTGCAAAAACTTGTTTGGAAAGTTACAAACTTTGTTCTTATCAGGTTTCAAAGATATGGCCCTTTTGCAAGTTTACTTGGTTTTGAAGTAAAAGTGTGAAGTGATACAAGACAGACCTGTACAGGCTATCTTCAAGCATGCACAAGAGTGGTTGTCCTTTGCCTAAGTTTATGGAACTTGTTTGCTGCAAAGAGAGGGGTTCAAGGCTCAAGGGAAGCAAGTTGACATAAAGTTGCCTTTATCAAAATGGCATAGTTAGCTTTTTGCCAAAAATAGATTAAACCCTTGTGTAAACTTCCAATAATCAGAATAATGCCTTAAACTAATGAGTTTGCATTCAATTTTTGAGTGTTGAAGGGTTTAAAGACCTGTGAGCAAGTACAAGTGAGGCTGGATAGAATTTGCAATTTGTGTCAACATGAAACATGCCATGGATCAAAGTAAGTTTTTGCCAAATTCAAACCTTCGATTCTCCCTAACCATAAATGATTTTGGAGAGTTCTTGGAAATTTTATAAAGCTTGTAAAATTCTCTACAATCCATATTTGAAATTCAATTTGAGATTACAAGTGGAAATAGGTGAAAAATTGCCATGAAGATAGGTCAAAATCCTGCCTAAACTAGGGCAAAATTTCACTAAGTTAAAAGTTACATGGACCCTTGTTCCAAAAATCATTACTTGAGATACAAGCTTCTTTTGGGAAAACTTTGTGAATCAAAGTTGTAGATTTTGTGGAGGAATACAACTTCCATGTTGGAAGTTTTGTTTGAATCCAATTGCATCATGGTGAAAAAGTTGGGCAAAGTTGGGGAAAAAATAAGAAAATTTCATAACTTAGAAAAATTCTAAGTTATGAAAATTTTTCAATCTTAAACCCTAATTTGCAAAATTAGGTTTCTTGATGAACAAGTTTCATGTTTTGACACATCTTGATGAAAAATGATCCTTGGCACTTGATTTTGACCAAAAAGTCAAAGTTTGACTTTTTAGTGTACAGTTGATTTTTGATCAGTTGACTGGAAAATTCATTTGTCAATCCAATGCAATTGAGATCTTTTGAACCTTGTGAATAGGTCAAGATTATTCCATTGAGTCCTTGAATCCATGCTTGAACCCAATTTTCTATTGGCTAGGTTAAAAGTCAGAAATTGCCCTTTTGTAGTCAAAACCCTAAAAATGACCATTTTACCCTTTTGATGATCTGATCAAATTTCTTGAGGAGTTGTGGTCCAAACTTGATCAAATGGTTCATATGAGTCTATAATGTTGATATGGATCAAAATTTATGAGTTTTGACTGTAAATGGGCCATAGTTGACTTTTTCCCCAATACAGTTGATTTTTAGGTCAATTGTCCAATTGACTGGGTAAAAATTTGATTTAAGGCTTGAAACTTGATATGAGAAATCTTATAAGTCCAACTTGAAGCATGAAAGTCACATTGAGCATTAGAAGTCCAAAATTCCTTGTGCAAACTCAAACCCTAATTTAGGTCAACAGTGCAAGGAGATGTCTTGAGTAGAGCAAACCATATTTCTGTCTGGAGTTCAAAGAGTCTTGTGAGGGGAAATCTTGATAAAATGAGAGGGCAAATTTTGGGGTACAACAGCTGCCCCTGTTCAATCTTCTTGAACCTGAAGAGTTAGATTAGAGAGTTTGCCTTTCGTGACTCGAAGGTAAAAGAGGATTGGACACTAGAGTGCCCGTAAATTTGCACTCGTCAAAATGTGGTTGAGGGAATGGGCTTAAAGATGCCATTTGGAGAGGTGACATAATCTTGCCGGAGATGGGCTTAGAGATGCCATACAATAAAATTGATCGCATAAGAGATTCCTTTGCGAGAGCCCGTATACCTGTTGTTGAGGAGGACTACGCCGGGGAATGTTGGTCTCTGTCTCGGGAGAAATAGAATTTTAGGAGCTTCGGTCGTCCGTTATTCTACTGGGGAGTCATCTCTTGGTTGAAGAGGTGAAAATGAACTGCTATTTGGTCGTGCTCCAGGCTTTAGAAGGAATTAAATTGTTATCTGGTCACCTCTGGGCTTCAAAGTAATCGGCTGAGTAAACTGTTATTTGGTCAGAATCCAAGCTTCACAGTATACCTTACTGTTATCTGGTCAAAATCCAGGCTTCATAGTCTTATATTGCTATCTAGTTAACATCCAGGCTTCACGATACCTTACTTCCTATCTGGTCAACATCCAGTCTTCAGAAGGAAATCAAATGGTTATCTGGTCGCCTCCGGTTTTCCCTTTGATTTTGGGGCCTACTAATATCGGGTTGGATCCGGGCTTCAAAGTAATTGGCCGAGTAAATTGTTATTTGGTCAACGTCTAAGCTTCACAGTATACCTTACTGTTATCTGGTCAACATCCAGGCTTCACATTCTTGTATTGCTATCTGGTCAACATCCAGGCTTCACGATACCTTACTTCTTATCTGGTCAACATCCAGTCTTCAGAAGGAAATCAAATGGTTATCTGGTCGCCTCCGGTTTTCCCTTTGATTTTGGGGCCTACTAATATCTGGTTGGATCCGGGCTTCAAAGTAATTGGCCGAGTAAACTGTTATTTGGTCAACGTCCAAGCTTCACAGTATACCTTACTGTTATCTGGTCAACATCCAGGCTTCACAGTCTTGTATTGCTATCTGGTCAACATCCAGGCTTCACAAAAACTTGCAGGGGATTCAACTATTTTCCGGTCGATCTCTAGGCTTCAGTATAGTCAAGATATTATCTGGTCGAATCTAGGCTTAATAACTAGAACAGGAATCTGCACATTGATTTGAATAAGAAAATAGGAAAGCATCCGCGTCTGGAGCATCTCTAAGCCGCTTTCTGAGCTTTGAATATTTGTTTTAAGTAGCTGTTAATTTTATCCTGAAAAGGGTAAAAGGTTAACTTAAACACAAAGTTATGTTGCATGAAATGTATGATGCAATAAGATGCGTTTTATCAATGTTTATGATATGTGAATGTAATGTATGATGATTCACTGTCTTGCTGAGGAAAATAGTTCCTTGACCGCTGGAGACAAAATAACTTTGATTGCTGCCGAGGAAAATAAATCCATGACCGCTGTGGGAGATTCAAGATCTTTGACAACCTTTGTGGGGAGAAGTTATACTGCTGGGGAGATCAAGAGTTTGGGTTGTATGTCAATCTATTGTGGACTTCAAGAATGAGAATCTCCGTTCTGTTGGGGGTATCAGGGGAAAACTGAATGGTTTCCGTTGGGGATTGGTAGCTCAAAGTTATTCTCCGCTGGGGATCTTAATGACGTGTTGATTTGACCGTGTATGGAAACCTAACTCCGTTGAGGAAGAAGGTTTTAAAATAACTCTCTGGGGAATTATTTGGTTTTAAAGCGACTCTCCGGGGAATTATCTGGTTCTAAAGCGACTCTCCGGGGAATTTGGAGGAAACTGGATGGTCTCCAATGATGTTCAAAGGTTGAAGGTTTGACTCCGTTTGGGGAAGAAAGTTTCATCTTCACTGAGGGTTTGTAGTTCAAAGTTTTGCTCCGCTAGGGATTGGGAGTTTGAAAACTCAACTCTGAAAGGGATTTTTGAAACTTAACTCCATTGGGGATATGTATTTCAAGGCTTTAGCTCTGCTGAGGATTTCTCCTGGAATAGCCTAAAGACGTTTTCCCATACTTTCAATCTGTCAGTAATTATTCTTTCTCATTTCGTTTTATTTGTAAGCAGTGATTATATTCAAATGCATATGTTCATTTAATAAATCATTGGACGTTTTCAAATAAAACACAAGTGTAAAAAGAAAGAAAAGGCAAACAAATTTTTGCACTTTGAAGTATCTTTGTATTAACTTTGTGTAAGTATTTTGTACAAAGGAGACAGACATCCTAGTAAGAGAACGTTGTCATAAAATTGAGAAAAATTTATACAAAGAAAGATGGCTATGTGTAACAATTCCATGGGGTTCCCATTCTGCTATAGCCTTCGTAACTCTGAGTATCTTATCCATTCGTTGCTTCGTCCGCAGATGATTGGATTGATCAGAAGCTTGGAGCTTGTCCGTGAAGAGATTGTCCTTAAAGTGATCCGATGAGACATAGTCATACGCTTTAATTCCCTAACTTTTGCCTGGATCTCCCTTTCGGGTTTTCGATCCACCGGGAAACCCCTTTTTGCCCAAGTCGCCCTTTCGGTTTTTCAACTTGTCGGGTGTACATATTTTTTGTTTTATCCCTAATTTTTGCCTGAACCTCCCTTTCGGGTTTTTCGATTCACCGGGATGCCCATTTTTTCCCAAGTCGCCCTTTCGGGTTTTCAACTTGTCGGGTCGTTTATGCGTAGTATCTTTTGACTATGTCTGCGTTTGCAGGGTGCAGCAGCTCGTCGCTGTCCATGGTGGTTAGAATCATAGCCCCACCAGAAAAGATGTTTTTGATCACAAATGGTCCTTCGTAAGTAGGAGTCCATTTGCCCCTGGGATCACTTTGCGGCAAGATGATCCGCTTGATTACAAGATCTCCGACTTGATATACTTGGCACCTGAATTTCTTGTTGAAAGCCTTGATCATCCGTTTTTGATACGTCTGACCATGACAAACAGCAGTAAGTCGCTTTTCGTCAATCAAGTTAAGTTGATCAAGTCGGGTCTGAATCCAATCGTCTTCACTCAAACCAGGATCCTTCATAATTCTCAAGGAAGGAATCTGAACCTCCATAGGTAAAACAACTTCCATGTTGTATACCAAAGAAAAGGGTGTTGTCCCAGTTGATGTATGCGCTGTGGTACGGTACCTGTGCAGAGCAAACGGTAACATCTCATGCCAGTCCTTGTAGGTGACTGTCATCTTTTAAATGATCTTCTTGATATTTTTGTTTACAGCTTCGACAGCATCGTTCATCTTTGGCCGATAGGGAGATGAATTGTGATGTTGAATCTTGAACTGCTCGCACAGAGCGGTGATCATAGTGTTGTTCAGGTTTGTACCGTTGTCTGTGATAATCTGGTCGGGGATACCATACCGGCATATGAAGTTCTGCTTAATGAAGCGGGCAACCACATTCTTTGTGACGGAGGCGAAGGAAGCTGCTTCGACCCACTTGGTAAAGTAATCAATGGCCACCAGGATGAAACGGTGTCGATTAGATGTCGTAGTCTTGATCTCTCCAATCATGTCGATTCCCCACATTGCAAATGGCCAAGGAGCTGTTAAGACATTGAGAGGAACTGGAGGTATAGGTACCTTGTCTGCATAGATTTGGCATTTGTGACAAGTATGGGAATGTCGATGACAGACAGCTTCCATAGTAGACCAGTAGTAGCCTGCCCTTAGAATCTTCTTAGCCATCGTATGTCCGCTCAAGTGGGTGCCAAAAGTACCATTATGAAGTTCAGTCATGATCTGCTCAGCTTCAACCTTGTCCACACAATGAAGCAGAACGCAATCATGGTTGCGCTTGTATAGGATACTATTGCTCAGGAAAAACTTGGCAGAAAATCTCCTTAAGAACTTTTTGTCATTGACTGAAGCTCCTTCAGGGTATTCTCGAGTCTCGAGATACCTTTTGACTTCTTGAAACCAGGGTTGGTCCACTACTTCTTCGATATTAATCTCGTGACAATGTACAGGCTCGTCCATCCGCTTAATGGTAATTTGGGGAGCCTCATTATCTCAGTTAAGTTTAAACATTGATGACATTATAGCTAGAGCATCTGCTAGCTGATTTTCTTCTCGCGGGAAGTGCTCGAAGGTAATCTGCTCGAAATGAGGTAAGAATGTCAGGACATGTTCTTTGTAAGGGATGAGATTGGAATGTTTAGTGTCCCACTCTCCTTTGATCTGACTGATGACCAAAGCGGAGTCTCCAAACACAACCAAAGATTTGATTCCCAAGTCAATTGCAGCCTTGAGACAAAAGATACAAGCTTCATACTCGACCATGTTGTTGGTGCAGCTGAAGCAGAGTCTAGCGGTGAAAGGTGTATGGCAACCTTCTGGAGAGATAAGTATCGCGCCGATACCGTTGCCAAGTGCATTTGAAGCACCATCAAAGTACAGGGTCCATCGGGATCCTTGTTCAGGTTCGTCATACGGTCTGTTACCTTCAATGTTGTCCAATGTCTTAATGTCTTCGTCGGGGAAGTCAAACTTCATGGATTGGTAATCTTCGACAGCTTGATGAGCTAGATGGTCAGCTAGTACACTCCCCTTTATAGCCTTTTGGGTCGTGTACTGGATATCATACTCAGTCAGGATCATTTTCCATCTAGCGATTCTTCCAGATAAAGCAGGCTTTTCGAAGATGTACTTGATCGGATCCATCTTAGAGATCAGTAAAGTGGTATGTGTCAACATATACTGCCTTAGCCGGCGAGCAGCCCATACCAAAGCGCAACAAGATTTCTCGAGCAGTGAGTATCGGGTCTCACAGTCGGTAAACTTTTTGCTAAGGTAATAAATGGCATGCTCTTTTCGGCCAGACTCGTCATGTTGGCCCAGTACACACCCCATTGAATTCTCCAAGACAGTCAGATACATGATTAACGGCCTTCCTTCGACGGGTGGCATCAAGATAGGAGGTTCCAACAAATACTCCTTGATTTTATCGAAAGCAACTTGACAGTCATCATTCCATTTAACCACATGATCTTTCTTCAACAGCTTGAAGATTGGTTCACAGGTAGATGTTAGGTGAGAAATGAACCTTGCAATGTAGTTTAGGCGTCCCAAGAAACCTCTGACCTCCTTCTCAGTGCGAGGGGTAGGAATTTCTTGTATAGCTTTGACTTTGGCAGGATCAACCTCGATGCCTTTGTTGCTGACAATGAAACCCAGGAGTTTACCGGACCTAACTCCGAAAGTGAACTTGTTAGGGTTTAGTCTGATCTTATACTCCTTCAACCTGACCAACTTTTGCAGATGGTCGAGGTGTTCTTCTTCTGTCTATGAACGGGCTATCATGTCATCTACGTAGACTTCAATCTCATGATGTATCATGTCATGAAACAAAGCTACCATGGCTCGCTGATAGGTTGCCCCGACATTCTTCAGTCCAAATGGCATCACTTTATAGCATAAGGTACCCCATTGCGTAACAAAAGTAGTCTTCTCCATGTCTTCGGGGGCCATTTTGATCTGGTTATACCCTGAAAATCCATCCATGAAAGAAAATACCTTATGTTGAGTTGTGTTGTCCACCAAGATGACAATGTGCGGTAGTGGAAAGTCATCTTTAGGGCTAGCCCTGTTTAAGTCTTTGTAGTCCACGCACATTCTCACTTTGCCGTCCTTCTTAGGCACAGGCACAATGTTAGCAACCCATTGTGGATAGGAAGTAACAACAAGAAAACCAGCATTGAACTGCTTCATCACTTCGGCTTTGATCTTTTCATACATATTGGGCCTCATTCGGCGGACTTTCTGTTTAATCGGTGGACAGTCTTCTCTAGTAGGGAGACGGTGAACCACAATATCTGTATCGAGTTCCGGCATGTCTTCGTAGGACCAGGCGAAGATCTCAACATATTCATTCAACAGTTGAACTAAGCACTCTTTGACATTTGGCTTTAGGTTGGCACCCACTTTAACCTCTTTTCTGTCTTCGGCAGTACCCAAGTTGATAGTCTCTAATAACTCCTCGTGAGGTAGAATAGCCCTTTCTTCCTGTTGCAACAGTCTAGCCAACTCTCCAGACACTTCACAGTCTTCATCACCTTCGTATTCGGCATGATTGACCAGATCTTCAGAGTCACTGAAGGCCATAGCATAATTGTTACCCATGGAATCTGGAGTGGATGGGTACCTATATTTTGTGAGTGTGGGTGTGTGTAAGGGATAGCCATCTTTAAACAAATAAAATGTAAAAAGAAAGAAAATGAACACAAAAGTTTATATATGAAAACGTCCATGATTCATTAAAAATGGCATATGAAGATGAAAAATCAAGCCCTTACAAATGGACCTATATGCCTCGGGTAAGGCATAAAGCAAAAAGTGTACGAATTGTTTAAGAATTATTACAGACCATCAGAAAATGTTTGAAAGATAAATTACTGATTTATGAAAGTAATAGGAACAAAGTCTTTCGCCTCCCAGTTGTTTAGTCCTCCTTCAATAGTCAGGAAAATCCAATCTTCAAAGTTGCTCTCATCTTCACCATCCTCCAAAGCATGAACTCCATGGTGAGTGATCTTTAATGGTGTCCCTCCAGCCCGGGAGCGGCGCACAGCCTTCTGAGCAGAAGCAGTGAAACCCAAGCCGAACTTATCTGTCTTGAAAGGAAAATCTGGTAGCTGACCCCATACTGTGCTTCCTCCTTCCTCGATCACAGCCTTTGCATCTTTAAGGGACGACATCCGGGACACAGGCTTGGTAATGATGGGTACACAAGTCATTGTCTTGGTTGCCGTAACTTCAGTAGAAACCTCTTCAAAGTGCTAAAAGGGGGTCTCGATGAATTCACCATCTAATTCAACATAGCGGAATGAATTCAAATGGCTTATCATATACTCCTCCTCTCCATGAACTGTCACAATTTTACCCTAGACATGGTACTTAAGCTTCTGATGCAGAGTAGATGTGACGGCTCCAGCATGATGAATCCAGGGCCTTCCTAACAAGCAAGAGTAGGAGGGACGGATGTTCATGACATAAAATGTGGAGTTGAAAGTTTCCGTACCCACTTTAACCGGGATGTCCACCTCCCCGTGGACCATCCGCTTAGAACCATCGAAGGCTCTGACAATGATGTTGCTGGGCTTTAGGGTTAAACCTTCACAGTCCAATTTGTCCAATGCTTTCTTTGGTAAGACATTTAAAGACGACCCGGTATCCACCAGAACGTGAGCAATAGTAGTCCCTCTGCATTCCACCGAGACATGCATCGCGTCATTATGCTTTCTCCCCAGATGTTAGATCGGCATCGGAGAAGCCAAGACCATTGTCGGCGGTTAGGCTGGCTACATACTCCTGGAATTGGTCCGCGGATGTTTCTTGAGGCACATGGACCATCTTCAAGAACTTGATCAAAGCTTTGGCATGAGCTTCAGAATAGAGCAACAAGGCCAACATAGAGATTTTTGAAGGGGTTTTCCCCAGTTGTTCTACGACATCATAGTCGCTTTTCTTAATTATTTTTAAAATCTCCTCCATTTCCTTTTGAGTGATCTCGGGGATGACCAAAGGCTGAGCCCTCGTCCTGACCGGCGCTTCTTGGATCCCCTTACCTTTATTGGCAGTAACAGCAGAGGGTACAACTTCGGGAGTAACAATTTCTTCAGTCACTGGAGTTCGTACAGACGTGTTGACTGGCACAGGAGTAACTTTAGGAACATTTGAGGGTCCGAAGACTGCCCTTAGGGGAGCAATCTCCGCAGAGAAAATTCTTCCGCTACAGGTGATCTTACTCGTCCCCACAATATTTCCTATGTCAGGAGTCTCTTCATCGGAACTTTCTTCAACTAATTCAATCTGCTTAATACCGTGGTAGAAGATCTCTCCTCCATAATTCCACGGTATTGTCTTGTTGGACTTGTATGGGATAGGCCTCGACATAGTAATCTTCAGAGGTACAAACTTTGCATCGGGTGTAATCTTAACAGGTCTTTTGGAGACCTTGGAAAGACTGGCGGAAATGGTAATTATAGCAACATCTTTGATAGGAGTTGGAGTAACAGGAGTAACAGGAGTTTTCTGAAAGAGGATTTCTTGATTATCCATTAGGCGTTGGACGCCTAACTTCAATAACGGACAGTCGGATTGTAGGGACGAACAAAGGTAACAATCTTTTTCATAGCCTGGGAAAATCCCGGCTTTCAACAGATTCATCTTGATTATTGGTAAAGGGGTCATTAAGTCATCAACAGCAGCAACATACAGATCCTCTTTGATAGCATGGGCATTGTGACCATGCTTTGGCATTGGGGCAGAGATCATATTCGGCTTTTCGGGCGCGTCGAATTCCACCTCCTTGGCATCTATTAAATCCTAGATCTTGTTTTTGAGGGCCCAACAATTATTGGTGTCATGCCCTATGTCGTCTGAATGATAAGCACATTTAGCGTTGGCATGGTAAAAAGGAGAAGTTGTATTTGGATTTTGTGGTGGCTCTCTCAAGGTTGTAAGGTTTAACTTCAAGAGATGGGGGAGAACCTGGGCAAGCGTCATGTTTATTTTGGTGAATTGCCTAGCAGACCTTCCCACTCTTTGTTGGTTGGTTCTGGGTTGATCGTTTCTAGGCTGATCAGCTGCAGTCTTTTGAATCATTACAGCCCCCACCGCTGGCCGGCGCTCCACTCTTCCTCGACCTCTTTGGGAGTAAACAACTGACACCTCTTTCTTTGTTGGAAAAGGTTTTTTAACGGCAGCAGAAGCAGATGTACCTTTTTGAATTTTACCGCTCTTGATGCCAGCTTCGACTCTTTCACCAGTCAAAATTAACTCGGTGAACCCCGCAGATGAACTCCCTATCAGGTGATTAAAGAATGGACCTGATAGCGTCCCCAAAAACATATCAACAAGCTCTCTTTCAAACAATGGTGGCTGCACCCTTCCAGCCAAGTCCCTCCATTTCTGGGCATACTCCTTAAAGCCTTCATTAGAGACCATACCCATACTCTGTAGTTGAGTACGAGTAGGTGCTAAGTCTGCATTATATTGATATTGTCTGTAGAAGGCAGCAGCCAAATATTCCCAATTATGTACATCATATCTCTCAAGCTGGTAGAACCAATCTAATTGCGTCCCCGAAAGACTATCTTGAAAAAAGTGGACCCACAGATCCTTATCAGAAGAATGAGGTTGGATCTTTCTGACGTAAGACCGTAGGTGCGTCTTCGGACAAGACAAACCATCGTATTTAGAAAATGTAGGCACCTTGAATTTAGGGGGAATCACAATCCCAGCAACCAACCCTAGCTCCTCGAAATCCAGCCCAGGCACTCTTTGTACCTCCATAGCCGCCAGACGCTCTTCCAGATTCTTGTACTTGTCGTCTGTAGGAGGATACTTCTACTCAGAGTAATCTTCATCCTCTTCTTCTTCTTCTTCAGCCTCAGACTCAAATGGTACTGCAGCTCCCTTTCCTTTGCATATCCCTTCATCAGATGTTGAGGGGAAATCCAGGACCCTTCTAGCTTGGTTCTCAAATCTTCTACCCAGAGCATCCACACCAACTCTTTTCTTTTTCTTTTTCTCTTTTTCCTTTTCCTTCTCTAACAATGCTTTAAGATCCTCCTGACCCTTTGCCAAGGTCATGAGGAGTTGTTGGAACTGTGAATTCTGCGCTTGTAGATCTTTGACTGTCTGCTCTATATCCATCTTACTGAAATAAACAACAGAGAGATAAGGAAACCTGGTGTGAAGACCTGTTTATGCATATGATGAATGATATGTATTCATGTAATGCATTCAAGGATTCAAAAATTCAAATTTTTTGCAAACAAAAAAGAACACATGTCATATTAAAAAGATAGAATTTGTTAGTACATAAGTGCCCCAAGGGCAAAATAATACAAAATTCTAAGGTAAAAAGACGTTGCGCATCCTCTTTGGTGCGATGTAGGTGTTGAGAGTCTGCTCTTCGTGGAGTCGACAAGTAAGTTCCAAAACCTTGAAGCTGGCTTCAAAAGTGTTCTGTTCTTCCTTGAGTTGTATCCAACTCTTTTGCAAATCTTCCAATGATGTTGGCATGTCATGATGTAGGAGGGTGTATGGAACCTCTCCTTCCATGACAGGCTCTTTGATCATAGGCAGAATGTAGGGGTAAGGCATCATAAGACTCTGGGCGCGAGTTCGTACCCACTTGAGGTAAGGCTCAAGGGGGATGGAATTCTTGTGTCCCAGTGTCTTACTGTCCACTTTGTTGGTCATTCTCCAAGCTCCGATAAACCTTTGTCGAAGTCCTTGAGCGTCGTTGTCGAAGTCAAAAACCAAGTCTGGAATCAGCATGTCATGAGGACCATCCCTTCGGGAATACCCAAATTATCTCAGAGCCAAACAGGGGTTGTAGGTAATGCCTCCCCTAATGCCAAGTAATGGGACATTAGGGAATTCCCCACAACGATCAATGATGATGACATTTTCTCTGGACCGAGAACACCAGTGAACATCAGAATGTGTGAGAGTCATTAACCGTTGTGACCACCTCAAGCCTTGTTCATTCTTCAAGACTGACTGGGGAAGGTGAGAAATAAACCACCTTGCTAGAAGAGGAGTACAACACATGAGAACACCTCTTTTCCTCATTGTTCGTGTGTAAAATAAGTGTAGGATGTCCCCAAGCAATGTAGGCACAGGATTCCGAGATATGAAAATCTTGACAGCATTCACATCTATAAGTTGATCAGGGTTTAGGAACAAGACCAATCCATAGATGAGAAGTGCTACAATCTCCTCAAAAGCTTGCAGATCTAGAGAATTCCAGCAGTCTTGTGCCTTCTCAAACAGAAACTTTGCCAAGAAACCCTTGACACCACTTTTGGTTTTCCAATGACCTTTGATATCAGATGGTTGCAAGTGTAAGGCTTGAGCAACATCTTCAGGCTTTGGCTCTCTTTCCGTATTGTTGTAGGGTAGTTGATGGAGAATAGGAATCCTCGGGAGTTGAGAAAATTCCTCCAAAGTAGGCACTAGTTGGTAATCAGGAAATGTAAAGCAATGGTGTAGGGGGTCAAAGAACTGGAAGAGAACTTTCGTCATGTCTTCTTTAATGTTGGAGTTGACCAAGTTGAGAAGTCTACCATGTTTTTTAGTGAAGGGAGAATTCTATGGAATTTTGGAAGCAAGCTCCTTGAGTTGAAGAGGGATTCTCACAAGGTTGACCTGGATTATTTTTCTGCGGAGTGATTCCATTAACTACAAAACAGGAACAAAGATGAAAATCTAAACCCTTGAAATGGTTAGTAGATGCATATGATGCTTTATGATGTTTATGATGTATGCACAAGTATATGTACAAGCAAATCACACAAGTTCCTAGTTTTAGGCTTGCATGGGGTTTCATAGGTAAGTACCCTCTTGAAGTTAGTTGGCTCAACATGTCCTATAAATAGTAATCGGGTTCTAAGGAGCTCAATATCACTGGATTATTTTATGTGTTCATTATTTCAGTTTAGCCACTTTACTGGCGACCGAAATATTCCAAGAAAACAACCCTCAATGAGTGTAGTATCGAGTATCTACCAACTTCAGACTGCACCAAAGTCGGTCATCTCACTACCCCTAATAAGGCCAAGATGGTCAAGTAAAGGTTCTAAAAGTCCATTAGTGCTTCATGACATCACTCAGCGGACCCGTATTCTCTTTGATTGACTCAAAGGCTACCGGTACCCACAAATATGTCACACTAATATAGCTATTGCTTCAACCATGTCGGTATACCCCGTACAGTTTCCACAACATATTGCTATTTACCTATGAATGTTTCCCAAATCCGGGTAGAGGATTCAAACCCAAACAATAGAACCAAATGTAAATAAATCAAAGCAAACAAGATAAGCATGTAAAGGTGATCTAAACCCTAAGGTAACCCCACTTTTAGAATATCTCCCCAGCAGAGTCGCCAGTTCTGTGATACGGTGGGAGAACTTACTTGAGGTTTTGCGTTTGTGTTTGCAAATGTTTCGGTTTAGCAAGAGTCGCCACCAACTTTTTATTTTATCCAAAGGAAAGGTCAAAAAGCACAGGAAAGACCTTTGAGATGTTTTCTTGGGTTCGGGAGGTAGATTATGAAAAGGGAAGGTGCAAGCACCCTTTTCATCCATGGTTATCCATGGGCTCTTAGTTACTTGTTTAGATCACTTGCTTTTGCTTTTCAATTGTTTGAAATGGTGCTTTGTGTGTGGTTTTGAAAATGTTTTGAAAAGAGGCCATTGTTGTGGCAACCTTTGTAATTATTCTTGTTTGAATGTATACAAAGGTGTATTGTCTTTTGAAAAGATGTTTCAATGTTTGAAAGTTTGAAAGTTTGTTTTGGGAAATGTTTTGAAATTGTATTGTGAGGTGTGTTTGAAAATAGCAAGGATGTTTTTGCAAGTTTTGATCAAGTAACTAAGAGTTGTCTACCCTATCTACTCAGAAGTCTTTCCTACACATTTTTAACCCTTTTACATTGTTGTTTTACCATTGCATTTGGTAAACAACCTTGTATTTGGATGTTAAACGGGACAGGCGCGGGTCATCGTATTGACCATGATAGCAATAGTGCTAAGTATCTTTAGCAATTTTTTTTTTGAGGGACTAGATCATTTTGTATAGGCAACCAATATAGCGTCATCGAGGGACTATGATCTTTTTGTTTTGTTTTTGTTTTGCCAAGATACTCAACATGCATACCATGGCCATTTTAAAGGCAACAAGTGGATGAAACCCTAGGGGTGTATGTGTGCATTGTGTTATCATTTTCATGCATTTTATGTCTTGTATTAGGTCTATCTATTTGTTTTGACTTTGGATATTGCATACAAACCCTAATCTCTATCATGGCATATTTGAAAGCTGTAAATGCGTAAAATAAATCTACGACTATTACAACATTGATATGGGGAGGGGGATACAATTTTGAATGGGGAGTATTTGCAAGAAAATAAAACCCTAAGATTAACTATTACATCCAAATTGAATAAATTGTGCAAATAAATAAATAGGCAAGTATTTAAATGGACCATTAAATAAATATGCAATATATTATAAATATGCAAAAAATGTTTTTATATTATTTGTATGTATGTAAAAATATAATATTTAATATATAAAAAAAAATAAAAGGTTATTTTTGTTAAGGGTAAAAACCCTAATTTTTTAAGAAAGTATATATATATATATATATATATATATATATTAATTATATTATTTATGTATAAAAAAAATAAAACAATAAAATATATACAAATGTCAAAAAATAAAAATATATTAGAAAAATTATTATTTAAGTATGTAAATAATAAAAATAAAAAATATAATATTTTTATGTATTATTTTCAAGTTTTTATTAAAGAAAATAAAAGTATGTTATTTAATATTTATTTTTATGTTAGAAAAAATAATTAAAAAAATACAAAATAAAATGTGAAAATTTATGAAAATGTTTTTGGTAAATTTTTTATGTTTAGAAAAATAAAATAAAATCAGAAATATAAATGAAATAGAAAAATATTTAAAAAATAATAAAATGGGCCAGGGGGGTGTGAGAAGCAAGTCAGGGGGTGCCAATAGCATGAACAAGCCAGGCCCAGCCCAGCTGATCTTCGTCTTTAACCTTTGAATCAAAAAAACGCGCGCCTGTGTACAACTTCGTATCTTCTGTTTCAGCGCTTAAAAACAAAAACTTACAACACAAAAGTTATGGCATTTTTCAACATGATTCCAACCATATAAAGAACTTAATCTAACTCTCAAAGACCAGAGAGAATTTCTCTGGCCCTAATTTCTAACCTAACTTTTTCAGAAAGTTCATCAATCAAATTCTCACAGCACACTTAACTTAAATTAAATCTATGCATATGTACAGCTTAAGGGCTATGAGTACTACATTTTTTATTCACAAACCTAAGCCTAATGATTCCTAAATAGAGAGATAGAAAGTTGGAAAATACCTGCTTCAGTTGAACACGAGTATGGCAATGTGGAGGTTTTCAATGAGGCCTGAGATGTTTGTGAGTTTGCATGAACTTCCTCTGACCTTCCCCAATGCTTTGTTTGCTTTGAGCTTGCTTGAATAAGCCTGTAGAAGTCAACCTGTACAAGATGAAATCAGAAATGGTGAAGCTTGCAAATGGAGTTACAGTCAATGGCTAATGGTTGGGATAGCTTAGGTGGGTTATATGGAATGTATTGGAACTGGTTTGGGACAAAACGCACGACTGGTTTTTGTTTTGGAACTCAAAGTGCAGAAACTGTCATGTTTTGCAAGAAGAAGGTGTTTTGGTGTTTTAGGAGGCTTTAGGAGTGGATAGCTCGTGTTTCTGGCTCAAGGCAATGTGCAAAAACTTGTTTGGAAAGGTTACAAACTTTGTTCTTATCAGGTTTCAAAGATATGGCCCTTTTGCAAGTTTACTTGGTTTTGAAGTAAAAGTGTGAAGTGATACAAGACAGGCATGTACATGCTATCTTCAAGCATGCACAAGAGTGGTTATGCTTTGCCTAAGTTTATGGAACTTGTTTTCTGCAAAGAGAGGGGTTCAAGGCTCAAGGGAAGCAAGTTGACATAAAGTTGCCTTTATCAAAATGGCATAGTTAGATTTTTGCCAAAAATAGATTAAACCTTTGTGTAAACTTCCAATAATCAGAATAATTCCTTAAACCAATGAGTTTGAATTCAATTTTTGAGTGTGGAAGGGTTTAAAGACCTGTGAGCAAGTACAAGTGAGGCTGGATAGAATTTGCAATTTGTGTCAACATGAAACATGCCATGGATCAAAGTGAGTTTTTGCCAAATTCAAACCTTCGATTCTCCATAACCATAAATGATTTTGGAGAGTTCTTGGACATTTTGGAAAGCTTGTAACATTCTCTACAATCCATCTTTGAAATGAATTTTGAGATTCCAAGTGGTACTAGGTGAAATATTTCCATGAAGATAGGTCAAAATCCTGCCTAAACTAGGGCAAAATTTCACTAAGTTAAAAGTTTCATGGACCCTTGTTCCAAAAATCATAACTTGATATCCATGCTTCTTTTGGGAAAACTTTGTGAATCAAAGTTGTAAATTTTGTGGAGGACTACAACTTTCATGTTGGAAATTTCGTTTTAATCCAATTGCATCATGATGAAAAAGTTGGGCAAAGTTGGGGAAAAAATAAGAAAATTTCTTAACTTAGAAAAATGAACAAGTTTCATTTTTTGACACATCTTGATGAAAAATGACCCTTGGCACTTGATTTTGACCAAAAAGCCAAAGTTTGACTTTTCAGTGTACAGTTGATTTTTGATCAGTTGACTGGAAAATTCATCTGTCAATCCAATGCAATTGAGATCTTTTGAACCTTGTGAATAGGTCAAGATGATGCCATTGAGTCCTTAAATCCATGCTTGAACCCAATTTTCCATTGGCTAGGTTAAAAGTCAGAAATTACCCTTCTGCAGTCAAAACCCTAAAAATGACCATTTTACCCTTTTGATGATCTGATCAAATTTCTTGAGGAGTTGTGGTCCAAACTTGATCAAATGGTTCATATGGGTCTATAATGTTGATATGGATCAAAATTTATGAGGTTTGACTATAAATGGGCCATAGTTGACTTTTTCCCCAATACAGTTGATTTTTAGGTCAACTGTCCAATTGACTGGGTAAAAATTTGATTCAAGGCTTGAAACTTGGTATGAGCAATCTTATAAGTCCAACGTGAAGCATGAAAGTCACATTGAGCATTATAAGTCCAAAATTCCTTGTGCAAACTCAAACCCTAATTTAGGTCAACAGTGCAAGGAGATGTCTTGAGCAAAGCAAACTCTAATTATGTCTGGAGTTCAAAGAGTCTTGTGAGGGGAAATCTTGATAAAATGAGAGGGCAAATTTTGGGGTACAACAGTAGGGCTGCGAGAAGGAACCTGGATAGTAGGGTTACTTCGATATGAACGCCTGGATAGTAGGGCTATGAGAAGGAACTTGGATATTAGGGTTACTTCTATATGAAAGCCTGGATAGTAGGGTTGTGAGAAGGAACCTGGATAGTAGGGTTACTTAGATATGAAAGCCTGGATAGTAGAGCTATGAGAAGGAACCTGGATAGTAGGGTTACTTCGATATGAAAGCCTGGATAGTAGGGTTGTGAGAAGGAACCTGGGTAAGGTTATTTCGTGAAGAGTTTGGGTAAAACTGTATCAGAAACGAGAGGGAACCTGGGTAAGGTTGCTTTATGTGAAGTTTGGGTAAAACTGCGTCTGAACTAAGAAGGAACCTGGTTAAGGTTGCTTTATGAGGAGTTTTGGTAAAACTGCATCTGAATTGAGAAGGAACTTGGGTAAGGTTGCTTTGTGAGGAGTTCGTGTAAAACTTCAGAAGGAACCCGGGTAAGGTTACTTTGGGATAAGTTCGTGTAAAATTCATAAGGAACCTGGGTAAGGTCACCTTGGGATAAGTTCGTGTGAAACTTCAGAAGGAAATGTATGAGAAAGGACATGTGTAAGATTTTTTAGGATAAACCCGTGTGAAGCGGTGTTTAAGAGAAACCCGTGTAAGATTGCTTCGTGACGAACCCGCGTAAAGCTGCATTTAATCGCGCAGATAATTACTTTGTCTAGTTTCAGGAGCTAATCTTGAACTTGCTGGAAGTTGTTGATGATAACCATCTTTCCTGAAAAGGTACACGATTAATCGTATATGATGCATGAAATGCATTGTATGATGACGTTCTCAAAATAAATGAGACAGTGTTGTATGCAATGTGTATGCCCACGTCATGATATATGAACATGAAATGCTATTTTGACACATCCTAGTGGGAAAATAAATTCCTGACCGCTGCTGGAGAGTAACGGAAATTGAGTTCCTGACCGTCATCGAAAAAGTGGTTCTTCTACTTCCGCTGGGGATGGTGAACCGGAGATGACTATGTTGGGGATTTTCCCCTTGTTTACGGATATTCTGCCGAGGAGAGACTCTGCTTGAGAACAACTCTACGGGGGAATAAATCTGTTTGAGAGAGGAGATGCTTTGCTGGAAGATCTTACTGATTCGGAGAGATAAACTCCGCTGGGGGATGAACTTCTGTAGCCGGAGGAATAAACTTTGTTAGGGATTGAGCTTCTGTATTCAGAGAAATAAACTCTGCTTGGTAGATAACTTTAAGAACCTCTTGCGATTATGAAATTCGGTCGGGGAATATAGATGTTGATTCTCCGAAAGAGCTTGGCTGGAGAAAGTAACTCCTGTTTAGGGAAGCAGAGATCAAAACTTTGGTTGATTCTACTCTGTGGGGAGTGTAGATGTTACTGGGACGCATGCTGAGGATATGATAATGACTTCGCATCAAGACTTTTCTGCCCCTGTACCTGCTAGAGAAAGTTCCTGCGGAGGCCTTGTGGATTGAGTGTTATCCCAACTTATGAGGTGCTTGGTAACTACCGATCAGAATGATAAGTCTTCTACTGATAGGCAAATGATAAGATGACGGGACATAGACGTATGCTTCAAATCCCTAACTTTTTCCTGGACCGCCCTTTCGGGTTTTCAGTCCATCGGGATACCCTTTTTTGCCCAAGCCGCCTTTTCAGGTTTTCGACTTGCCGGGTGTACATATCTTTTTTGTTTTTATCCCCAATTTTTGCCCGAACCCTTTTGGTTCTCCGGGATGCCCTTATTTTTTCCTAGGCCAGTCAACCTAGCGAGTCTTTGTTCCTGCGTCGTATTTTCCGACTATGTCCATGTTCACCGGGTACGGAGAATTGTCATTGTCCATAGTAGTAAGTGTTGTCACACTACCAGAAGATGTTTGTTTGATCATACAAGATTTGTTGCTGGAATTCATGCCCAATGCCCCCAAGTGATTCAGATGGAGATCTGTCCCTGGCTATTTGGCATCTTTGATATATTCCTTGAATCTTGACTTGACTGCCCTAGATGATGGACAATGATCATGTCGTGTCCCTTGGTTGGAAGTGTTTTTCCACTTGAGGTGATCATTTTTATTGAGAACGTTTTTGTTCACTACATATTCGTCATGCGAATTTCTCTATGTTGTTGAACAAATAGTCATATGCAAACAATAATATTTTAAGAATGCAAATCTTATGTCTGTCTTGAAATTTTTGAAAATGCGTTTTTCAGTAAAACAAGCAAATTTTGTAAAATGTGATGTCAACTCAGGATTTACAGCAAGTCTTACAGGAGTCAGGATACCTTTTTAACAGTATGCTTTCGGACCAACCCATGCTTCAGCTAGGACTTTTAAGGGTTATAACGTGGCCTGGTTCACGGTTCAAGAAACAAAGGATAAAGGCTCAAAATTTATTTGTACCCACCCGCTCTTCGTGATGTTCTTCAGTCCTATGCTCAGTTAATTGCGCGTTTAGAATCCCAATTGAGTTCTGGAATATTGTCCTTGATGTTCCGGTGATGGTTCGGATACTGAAAGTTTACTTGAAAAAGGCAATCATTTTGTAATCTTTTTTTGCCGAGGATTTGTAGTACCTCTTTCTTTTTGATTTTATTATCCCTGTATTTTGCCTGAACTATTTCTTTTTGTGATTATAGTCAGCGGGATGCCCCAGTTTTTTTTCTTAAGTCTCCTTCATAGGTTTTGACTTAATGGGCTTTTATTTCGAGAGATAATGACTGTCTGTCTTGACGATTATAGGGAACCATCACCGTCTTTTGTTTTGGAAGGACGTCTTTGATGCCATTCATTATGTATGAAGTAGAATATTGCGACTGAATGCACATCTGAATTAACTGAGAAACTACCCTGCCCCAGGTTATGATTAAGGGTTTTAATTTGTGTGAAAAGAAAAACTCCTACTTATTTGGCTCAAAGGGGTTGACTAGGGATTATCTTCCTTATAACTCAACTGTTTAGGATTTGAAACAACGCATGTACATCGTCAGCGGGGTCCGTTCAAAAGTATACTGTAGAGATTATGGTATCATTTTCGTCATCCTCCCTCTAAAGGCTTACAGCTTTTTAGTCGAGAGTTGAATATCATAAAAAGGAATGGAGTTTAAATATAGTAAATACGAATGAATTGATTCAGAATAGACATATGCAATGCATTGATAAAGTAACAAAGTTTGACATGAATAAATATTCGAACAATCAAAATAAAATTACAAATTGAAAATTCTAATGAACGAAAATCCCTCTTGTTAGAACTTGTCACTTCAAATGGTGGGCCTTGGAGGATTGACAAAAACATTCCAGTTGACCATCTTGTGTGAATTCCAATGCTCCTTCATCAATCAGGTCTTGAATTTTGTATTTCAACCTCCAACAGTCGTCAGTATCATGTCCCGGACTGTTGGAGTGATATGCACACCTTGCATCAGGATTGTAGTTAGGCGAAGAAGTCTTGGGATTCAGATGAGGTCCTATCAACGTAACCAGATTCATCCTCAACATGTGTTGTAAAGCTTGAGACAGCGGCATGTTGAGTTTGGTAAACTGCCTCTTGGGTGTATCTGGCTAACTCTGATTAACCCGTTGTTTTTGGAGAGGTTGTTGTTGGATCCGTGAGGTAGTAGAAATTTGGAAAGGTCCACTCTTCACCAAACCAAACTCTTGTCTTCTTGGAGGTTGATCAATGACTTGGTCCCCGTCCTCGATTGTTTGCTTCATACTGTTGTATCTGTCTTGATGAAGTTTGTTGAGAATGGTTCTCAGCTCTTCTTGTCCTCGGGCTAGGCTTTGGATAAGAGCCATCTGCCCCAGCATCTGGGTTCTCATTGCACCTACCTCAGCTTGCAGTTGTTCCAGTCATTCGTCCTTATTGTCTTCAGGACTTTTCTTGACATAGTTCCAAACGAGGAGTGTTTTCAACTCTTCCTGCCCCTTAGATAGGTTTAGGAACATTTCCCTGAACTGAGCTTCTTGAGTTTGAAGATCTCTGTTGTCTTGTTTGAGAGCCATTGCTGAAATAAACAGTGAGAACATGAGAGACCTGTACTGGAAGACCTGTTATGCAATGATATGTATGATATATGTATGCAATGTTTTCAAGGATCTCGCGGGGTAAACAAGAAACTGTTAGAGTTTGGTTGCAGCTTGATTGAAGAAACTTCGTGTCGTTAAGAGTCCTTCTTCGAGAGTCAAGCTCACCATATCGAGTGGGTCATAGCCCCTGACTCAAGTTATCGTGTTTTAATCTCTAGACGACATTGTCTAGAGGAAAATAAATCCATTTGCCCCTTGCTAGACGTTTGATTTACCATAACCTGCATCACAAACCCTTGAGATCCTTGAAATGGTTAAGGAAATGTTAATGCATGATGTTATGATGTGTATGTTATGCGTTTAAGCAAAAGTGTAAGGTGATGTAAGCAAGTAAACCCGGAAAGAAATCCCAGTTATTGGATAAGGACTGTAAACAAAACCTGCAAGGAACTCATATTGTCAGATAATAAAACTGTGCAAGTAGTTCAAGTTGAAAGCATACAAGTCACACAAACAGCCTTAGTTTAGGCTTGCATGGGTTTTAAGGTAGTACCCTCTTGAAGTTTAGTTGGTTTAACCTGTCCTAGAAAAGTAACCGGGTTCTAGAGGATCTCAATATCACTGACCATCCTTTATTGGTCATGGTTTCAGCTCACGCAATCTTTTCTTACGGCCGAAATATTCCGAAAGTATAATCTCAATGAGTGTAGCATCGAGTATCAACCAATCCTCAGCTCTATACTAAGGCCGACTATCTCGCTACTTTCTAATGGCCAAGTTGGGAAATTAAAGGTTCTAAGGTCAGTTGATGCTTCAACACCACACAGCGGCCCCGTATTCTCCTCGTTTCTCCACAAGGGATACCGGTACCAACCAAAGTGCCACACCAACGTAGCTACTACTTCAACCGTATCGGTCTACATCGTACAATTCCCTCACAGTCTATGGCTACTTACCTAAAAGGTGTTCCCTAGATCCGGGTGTAGGATCTATAGTAACTCCAAACAAAACCCTCAAAAATAAAGCAAACAAAGCAATCAAGAGAAGCAATTTTAATGACCTGGATCCTAAGGTATATCCCACTTATATTTCCCCAGCAGAGTCGCCAGTTCTGTGATACAGTGGCAGAACCGACTGTTAATACTGGTTTGCATTTTTTGTTCGCAAAATGTCGCGATAAGCAAGAGTCGCCATTGACTTTTATTTTATCCAACAAGGAAAAGGAAAAAGAACAGAAAAACCTTTTTCGAGATGTTTCTGAGTACGGGGGGTAGATTATAGAAAGGGAAGGTCTTAGCACCCTTTCCATCCATGGTTTTCCATGGGTTCTTAGGTACTTGCTCCTTTTGAAATTGCTTGTGTGTGCTTGTTTTGAAAAGTTTTGTTTTACTTCGTTTTAAACCTTGTTTCCGTCCTCAAGAGTGTTACGAAGTGTTTTGATAATTTTTGTTTGAAAAGTTTGTTTGAAAGTGTATGGTGTAAAAGATTTGTCGTTTTGAGCAAGTACCTAACAGTTATCTACCTACTCGAAAAAAGGCGTTCTTTTCCTCCTATCCTTTAGACCGTGTTATCCTACTATTAGTGAGTAGGTAACCCTAGTTGTTGGATGTTTGAGGGACTATTGAAAGGGACATAATGGTCATTGAAGGCAACATGTAAGGATACTTTAGCATTTCGAAGGGACTGTCATCATATATTCGTAAGCAACATCGAGAGACAAGATCATTTTCTCGTAGGCAACTCGAGGAATGTTAAGGGACTATGATCTTTATGATGACCTTTAGATTGAGGGTTATTTGCTAAGATATCCCTACGTTCGAGGGACATGGCCATTGTTTTCCGAGGAAACCAAGTGAGGCATACCCTAAGAGTGAGCATGTGCATGTGTTTAATTTCAGTTATTTAATCTTTACACAATTAAGGTGATCTACTATTTTAATTTTATTTGTCTTTTGCATGCAAGCCTATTAACATTCATCTAAGCAGTTTATAGTTTGCGAAAATAAAATGCAGAATGTTTAAAGTCCTAGCTATTACAAGGCTTTTGCAGATACATAATTATTTTGGACTGGAAATAAAAAGGCGGAAATGTAAACCTGAGCTATTACAGAGCTTTGGGGCAGTTATATAATAATAAAGAGTGCGGAAAAGAAATCCTAAAACTATTACATCCCGGAAGCAATTACATAATTAGAAAAAAATGGAAAAATAAAGATAAATATACGTTATTACATTGATAATGCGACCTATACAATTTTCCTAGAAATTAAAATGTAAAAGAATAAATAAAAATAAATTAAGGAAAATTAAAACCTAAAATTCTAAGTTAATGTTTTTGGTAATTTTTGTAGAAAATAATTTTAAGTTAATTAAAAAACCCAATTCTAACTAATTTTAATTAAAAAAAGTTAATTAACTTAATTTATTAATAAATGAAAAAAAACCAAAAATTCAGTTACTAACTAAAACAAAAACCTAATCTTAATTTGTTAAAAAAAGGTTAATTAAAGGGTTAATTACAAAGAAAACCTAAAACCTAATTGTTTTCCTAATTAAAAAAAATGTTTATTTTGAAGAAGAAAAAAAGGTTAATTAAAAAAACCTAAAACCTAATTAATTTTAATAAAAAAAAGGTTCTAAAAAAAGCTTATGTTTAATGATTAACAAAAAAGGATTAAGTTTACCAAAAAATAGATAAAGGAAAAAACATCAATGAAAAATAGGGTTAGAAAATATAAATAATGCAAATGTCAGGGGTGGGTGTTGAACCAAAAATTAATTTAAAACCTAAAATTAGATTAAAAAACCTTAAAATTAATTATTCGAGTTTATTATGAAAAATCAAAGGTTTGTGAAAAATGTTAAATTTTATGAAAAAGATTTTAAACAGAAAGAATAAAAATAAGTAAAAAGATAAATAGAAAGGAAGAAAACTAAAACCAATAGGGGTGGTTGTTGAACCTATGCCCTTAGCCTCCTCAGGATGTCTGTCTCGTCATGTATTGGTTATTCTGTTTTTCCCTCAGCATTTTGTAATAATCTTGCATGGGATCCTGTCTAAATCTGAAGTGTTGAATCTCATTAATACATTAAATAAATTACTATACCATGAAATACAAATAAAGCAAATATATAAAATTTTGTAATATTAAAACGGATATGACATGTATGAATGATTATACCCTTTTGATCATGGAGATCAAATCAGTCTTACCCTTACTGGAGAAGTAGTGAGATGTGGATTTGTAACAAAGATGGCTTGTTTGTTGTGAGATGGGGGTTTGTAATAAGGATTTCAAGGTTTTAGGGTTCTTGAAAGAATTTGATATTCAGACAGGGTTGTGACAACGGTTTTTTTTTTTGTCTCTCCTTCTTTGTGTGAAAAGAATGAGATTATATAATGGAAATTAGAGCAAAGATATGGGCTTTGAATGTGCAATTGGGCCTCCAATATTCACTTGAGTTCGTCACGTTCCAGGCTAAATCGAAGTGGCTTAAGTGAGATTTTTGAAGTTGAAATGTGAAAACAAAATGTAGCCGACATCGAGAACTAACTCATGTCCGAAAATGGGCTCAATCAGATAAACGGTGAATTAGTTATGAATTTTTGAAGTTTCAGCTCAAACAAACTTATTTTGGACTCTAGTGTCAACTCTGACACGTACTTCAATAAAAAAATTGTATTGATCGGAGCATAACCCGGTCTCGACTTTGGAAGAAATGTTGTATATCTCTGAGTCAGTGACCTTGTGTAAAAAGATGGGCCCGATCCGATAAAAATTGACCGAGTTATGAATTTTCGAAGTTTCGACCCAGATGAAATATTATTCAGCATTCAGGATTTTCGGCGCGTCACACATACTCTGAGCAAAAAACGAAGGCCTTTTGGATACCGTTCGAACTCGATACCTCTTGTAAAAACGTAGTCAACTCAATTTGTGAAATTTTGGCGCCAGAACCAGCTAGATACGATGAAAATCGACCAAGTTATGATTTTCTGAACATGACGCAAATAAACTTGTCACAAATTTTCTGTACGAAAATACTTGATAAATCCGTATTTTTAAAGACCTTATGATCAAAATTGTCTTCCGTCCATGAGAGATGAAAATGTAGATGACGTCAAGATGGAATTTTGGCCACCGGAACGGGTTCAAAACAAGCCGCGATCTTTAAGTTATGATTTTTTTTATGCGTAAAAACTGCACTTTCAGCACACTTTTTCACCACATTTCTTCGAGAAAACTCACACATTCAGAGACCTTCTTTAAAGAATTGACTCTTGAGCTGAACCTAAATTTGATATTACATTATCAGAGATATCTTGGCAAAAGAACACCTGAATATGACGCGCTGGGTTGGACTTGTGAATCTTTGAACCCCGAATCGTTGCAAAACGGCGAACCGATCTTCAGCATGGAAAATACTCTGAGAACATCCATTGGCAAAATAAACGTCACTTGTAACCTGAAGAAGCTTGATAAATATACCTTTATTCCATAACCATAAAACCAATAATATGCGTGTATGAAAAGAGGGTAAATTTTGTGGTACAACACCCTCGTTGGAACCCATGGTCATATTCTGTAACTGTACACGAGTTAGTGCAAGATCAGCATTGTATTGGTACTGCTTGTAGAAAACAGCAGCTAGATCCTTCCAAGTGTGGATGTGGGAACCCTCCAATTGATAGAACCATTCAAGTTGAGTCCCAACTAGACTCTCTTGGAAGAAATAGACCCAGAGCTTTTTGTCAATAGTGTGTGGCTGAATCTTATAGACATAGGATCTTAGATGAAGCTTCGGACATGAGACCTCATCATACTTGGCAAAAGAAGAGATCTTGAATTTGTGGGGAATGACCACCCCAGGAACCAAACCCAAGTCTTCAAAGTCCAAGCCAGGCGCAACTTGGATCTCCATAGCCTTTAGTTTGTCTTCTATCTGCTTATATCTGTCGTCGGTTGGCAGGTATTGCTCATCAAAATAATCCTCGTCTTCAAAGATTTGATTGGTTCCACCCCAAGCACGGGTGCTTCTAGCATCTTCATCTTGATTTTCATCCTCTTTGGAGGAATCCTCTTTAATTTGGACTTGTTGAACAGGGCCCTTGGACTTCATCCCCATGTTGAGGATGATAACCTTCTTCTTAGTCTTATTCTTACTCTCTTTGGTAAAGAGTGCTATCAGATCTTCCCGCCCCTTGGCTAAGTTCAGGAGCACTTTTTGGAACTGGGCATTCTGAGCTTGGAGATCTTTAACTGTTTGCTCTAGATCCATTTTCTTACTGAAATAAACAGTGAGAAAAACGAGCAACCTGTCTTGAGAATACCTGTTATGTAATGACATGCATGATACGTAAAATCCAAGGTTTTCAAGGATCTCGCGGTGTAAACACAAGAAAATGTCAGGAGTTGAATTTTGATCACAGTTTTGAAGAGCTTCGTATCATTGGATGTCCTTTCATAAGAATCAAGCTCACCATGTCAAGTGGGTTATAACCCTTGACTCAAGTTATCGCATTTTAGTTTTTTGACGGTGTTTGGTTAGAGGAAAATAAATCCTCTTGCCCCTTGATAGACGTCTGGTTTAACATAACCCTGCATCACAGACCCTTGAGACCCTTGAAATGGTTATTAAAAATTCTATGGTATGATGTCATGATGTATAAGTAATAATACACAAACAAAGCAAATAAGTCGTTATGTACAAATAATCACATACAAACAAACAAATCCTTAGGTTTAGGCTTGCATGGAGTTTATAGGTAAGTACCCTCTTGAAGTTTTAGTCGGCTCAACCTATCCTACAAAGTAAACTGGTTCTAGGGACTCTCGATATCATTGATCTTTCTTCATTGGCCATTGTTTTAGCACAATCAATCTTTTCTTGTGGCCAAAATATCCTAAAAGTCTGATCTCAATGAGCGTAGTATCGAGTATCAACCAATTTTCAGCTTTCCATCAAAATCGGCTATCTCACTACTTCCTAATGGCCAAGTTGTTCTTTAAAGGTTCTAAGGTTCGTTAATGCTTCATGACATCACTCAGCGGCCCCGTATTCTCCTTAATTTGCCATAAGGGATACCGGTACCCACAAATATGTCACACTAACATAGCTATTGTCTCAACCATATCGGTCTACACCGTACAGTCTCCATAATATTTGCTATTTACCTAATGGTGTTCCCAGATCTGGGTAGAGGATAAATACAAACCCAAACAAGGACCCATAAATGTAAAGCAATCAAGTCAAATAATGAAAGCAATTAAATGTGATCTAGCTCTAAGGTAACCTCATTTTAAAGTATGTCCCCAGCAGAGTCGCCAGTTCTATCATACGGTGGGAGAACTGACTTGGTGGTTTTGTGTTTGATTTCAATTATTACAGATAGCAAGAGTCGCCACTGACTTTTCTTTTATCCAATGAGGAAAGGGTGAAAAGAACAGGAAAGACCTTCGAGATATTTCCTTGAGTTCGGGGGGTAGGTTATGAAAAGGGAAGGTGTTAACACCCTTTTCATCCGTAGTTATCTATGGGCTCTTAGTTGCTTGCTATATCACTTTTGAAATTGTTTTGTTTGAAATGTGTTTGTGGTGGGTTTTGAAAGTATTTTTTAAAAAGCTCCTTCGTTTAGGCAAACTTTGTAATGATTCTCATCTCTATAAGAATGTATACAAAGTGTTAGACCTTTTTAAAATACTTCATGTTTTGAAAGTGTTTAGTGTATTTGAAAAGGTGTTTGTTTTTGAAGATGGATTGTGAGCAAGCAACTAAGAACGTTCTACCTACTCAAAAGTCTTTTGTTCATTTCTCCCTTCCTTTGATATTATTATCTCACCATTTATTGGTAAGTAACCTTATCTTTGGATGTAAAGGGACGAGCGTGGGTCATCGTATAGTCATAAGATGCAATGTTTGAGATGCCTTAGCATATTTCTTAAGGGTCTAAGATCATTTGTAAGGCAACATTTGAAGCGTCATCGAGGGACTATGATCTTGTATTTTTTATTGTTCTTTGCTAAGACGTCTCACATGCATAACATGACCATTTTTAAGGCAACAAGTGGAGTAAACCCTAGAGGTGCAAAGTGTGCGAGTGTTTGTATTTCATGCTTGGTTTATCTTGGATTAGGGTTTTCTAAGCATTGTTTTCATCTTTCCATACAAACCCTAATTACTAGCATTTATATGAAAGCGACAAATTGCGGATAGTAAATATCCTATGCTATTACATCATTTGGGGATGGGGTGTACAAATTTACAAATGGGGATTGCAAGAAATTAAACCTAATTATCTATTACAACCATATCGAACTTGAATAATGTACAAGAATTGAAATGTATATAATGTACAAGACATGAATGAAAAGAAAATGAATTTGTTTTGATTTTGTTAAAGAAAATATTTTAACCTAATTTTTTAAAAGGAGATAAATAGTTAGAAGTAAGAAAATTAAACTAAGTTAATTTAATTTAAACAAAGAGAAAGAACTAAACCTAAATTTAATATTAAATAGGATAATGTTTTTGGTCTTTTTTATTTTAAGAAGTTGAATAAAAAATAAACTAAATAATTTAAATACTTAATATAATATTTTTGGTGTTTTTGATTAATAAAAATAATAATAAAAAGGAAAGAAAATAAAAATAAAAACAAAAATATAAAATTAAAATCAAGGGGGGTTTAGAAAGTGGAAAGGAGGAAGCCCATAAGTTATGGCCCAGACATGCTTGTTAACAGGGGGTGATGCTGGAAGTGAAATGAGAAGGCTTAGTAGTTCTGGTCTAGGCGTGTTGCTAACAAGTATATGGAGGGGGTGATGCTGGAAGCAGAATGAGAAGGCTTAGAAGTTCTGGCCCAGACATGCTGTTAACAGGTAAGTGGAAATGAGATAACCTAGAAGTTCTGGCCCAGGTGTGTTGTTGACATGTAAGTGGAAATGAGATAATCTAGAAGTTCTGGTTCAGCTGTGCTGCTAACAGGTAAGTGAAAATGGGACAATTAGAAGTTCTGGTCCAGGCATGTTGTTAATAAGTACATGAGGTAAAATGTTAAGAAATGAAAACAACAAAAGGTGCTCCCGGGGCTAGAACCCATGACCCTTAACACTAATGTCTTACGCGCGCGCTCTCTACCACTGGGGTGGCTATACATTCGGTATTATAAACAAAACCAGAAATACATATTACAAAATCAGTTCTAATTATGAACTTCATCCTCTTCCTTGCGCCAGCCAGAGCATATGCAACTTATTCATTTCTCAAACAAAATGGAAAATGTAAACATGAAAATTATGGCAAATTTCATCATGGTTCCAGAACTATAAAGCATTAGAACTATAAATCAGAAGCAAACATGAATTTCGTTAGTCCTAATCTGAACCCTAATTTTTCAAGAAGTTCTGATCCTAAATCATCTCTACTCAGGCCATATAAATAAAATCTATAGATATGTACAATTTCAGAGCAATGATATCTACATTTTGTCTTTGAAAATGCAAGCCTAACAATGCCTAAATAATGAGATGAAAATCAGAAGAACTTACCTTACAGTTGAAGCCCATGTTCTAAACTAGAGCTTGATTCAAGTTGTTGTGATGATCTGGTTAGCTTCCTCAAGTTCCCAGGAAGTTAATGCAATGGTTTGTTTGAGCTATGGATGACTGGAATGTTCTGGAGGAGTCAATATGTAATGCTTTATTTTTTGAAAATAGAGGTTGGTGGAGATGATGTTACAGTCTGAAAACAGAGGTTGGTATAGCTTTTATATGTGTATCAGAAACTTTGTGGATGGTTTGTCCAAGAAACGCACGAGGGATTTTTGGAGATTGGATTCAAAAATCAGAAATGACAAGTTTTTTGTGATTGTGTTGCAGTTTCTGGTTCTAGAGACTTTCAACAAGTTTCATGGCTCGTCCAATCCTCTTCTCAGTTTGCAAATAAAGGTTTAATTTATAGGAAAAGGGTTTGTAAGCTTGGTGAAGTCAGAAGTACAAAATCACATGTTGTGGATTTTGACTTATTGTTGAAGCAAGCTTAGACAAACATGGTTCCAAGGCAAGATAGGGTGGCTAGAAACTTTAAACATGCTTATTTTGGATTTGTAGGGGATGCTTGTGCAGAAAGAACAAACACAAAGCTCAAGGAGAGTGGACTTTGTAATTAAAGTCACTTTTCCAAAATGGAAGTGTAAACTTTCTTCTTTAAATGGCAAGGTGTATTGGACAAAGCTTAAATCAAGTGGTTCATAGCTTGGAAGTTTGTGTAATCTTCTGATTAAGGATAGATACACACATTAGAGGGCCTGAAAAGTGGGATTGTGAAACATTGCTTGGAATTGGATCATATGTTCATCATGAAATTGACTCATAATTTCAGAATGAATGTCCAAACTTATGGTTCTCGATTCTCCCTGCTCCAGAATGATCTGAAAGAGTTCTTGGACTTTTCATAAAGCTTGTAACATTCTATGTAATCCCTCTTTGAATCACTTTTGCAAAATCTCATTGTAAATTCATGAAAATTGGCCCAGAAGTTCTGTCAAAATTCTGACTTAAAACGCCCAGAATTTTTCTAAGTGTTTTAGTTTCATGGACATGTTTTCACATATTTATAACTTGAGATCCAAGCATTTCTAAAAGAAGTTTTTCTCTGCAATGTTTCTGATCTCATTGAGATCTAAAAGTTTCATGTTGGAAGTTTTTCTTGAATCGTCTTGCATCATGATGAAAATATGTCCCAAAGTTATGAAATTATCATAAAGTTCTTAACACTTAGAAAAATTTCTAAGTGTTTAGAACTTTGACTTTTTAAAAAGTAATATTGACTTTTGGTTTCTTTATGAACAATCTTCATACTTTGATATGTCTTTATGAAATATGATTTTTGAAACTTGATTTTGATCTAAAAGTCAAAGTTTGACTTTTCAGTATACAATTGACTTTTTATCAATTGACCAAATTTCAATTGTCAATCAATTAATCTTGAGAAATATTTTGAACCATGCTCTTAAGTTAAAATGATGCATTTGGATTCTCGATATCATGTCTTAAACCAGCAAGTCACGTGCTAGGTCAAAAAGTTAAAAATTGAACCTTCTCAGTCAAAAACCCTTATTTTGACCATTTTGCCCTTTTGATGATCTGATTAAATTTCTTGAGAAGTTGTGATCCAACCTTGACCAAATGGTTCATATGAGTCTAGTATGTTTATATGGATCAAAAATCATGAGTTTTGACTGTAAATTGACCACAATTGACTTTTTTGCCCAATATAGTTGATTTTAGGTCAAATGATCAATTGACTGAGTAAAAATGTAATCCAAAGCCTGAAACTTGACATGAGCAATCTTGAGAGTCCAACATAATTTATGAAAATCATATGAAGCATTAAAGGTCCAATTGTCTTTATACAAACTCAAACCCTAATTTTGAATTATGAGTGTTTGGGGAGGTATCTTGAGCTGGTCAATTTTGGTGCAGTCTTGAATCAATGGAGATCTTTTGAGAGAATTCTTTAGAAATTGAGAGGGAAAATTTTGGGGTACAACACCAAGTATGCGGAAAATTCAAATATCTTTATAATCCATAAAAAACACAGACCAACTGCGAACTACGAATTGGGACCTTGATTCCTCCTAAGAGGATACGTAGTCAAACAATTATAATCGTGGCGAGTTCCCCTAATAAAAAACTAAAACCCTATTCCCTAAAGATTAATTCTAAACCTAGTATCCTTGCTAACAAGGTAGATGTGGGGTTCCTAACACCTTCCCTTCGTCTAGAACCGAGTCCAAAAACCTAGAATCTCTAACTTTTTAGGGTTATTCTTTATATTCCCTTCCTTAGGATAAAAATTAAGGGTGACGACTCTCAAATTTAAAACTAGTTACAACAGCTGGCGACTCTACTGGAGACTCAACCCTAGGTTTAGCAACCTTGTCTTTTGGTTTTAGGGTTCTTCTTATTTTTTGGGTTTTTTATTTGTTTATTTAACTATTTATTTATTCATTTATTTATCTATTGTTATTTTATCGTATTATTATATCAGTAGTGGGATTTAAATTTTGCAAAATTATTTCAAAAAAAACCCTTAGGGAGAAGGTTTGTCTATTAGCCAAGGGGATACATCAACCCTATGAGTTTATGTGACGAATTCGCCTAGAGTCGGTGGAATTCTGTGAAAGGAATACGTCTCAACACATATCCTCTCGGGAAGTAGGACTTTGGAATGAAACCTATGACTCTTTGTACAACCCTTAAACCAAAATCTCATGATGAGACCTTTCATGACTTAGAGGTGAAAGTTTCGGTCTGCAAAGAGGCTCCACTTAAGAGAGGCTCTTGTGCCTTTCCCTCAAGTTTCATTCATGATACCCTTAAAGAAACTGCCTTATAGGAAGGGTAAAATATTCGTAGGCCAAAACTAGGAGCCTACCAACTAAGTATACCTTTCACATCCCACTATAATCCCTAAACTCGTGAGGGTTATCTTTTCTTCCACTATCATTTTAGCATGCAGGGCTTCCGTCTTTTTATATAATCTCTAGCCTATAGGGATTCTTCTCCGTCTTTCTTTATCCTTAAGGAGTTCCTGTCCGTCTCAATCTCCGAGTCAGTATATGATATCCTCATTTCCATGTCTGTCGTTATCTTTGTCTTTAAGGAGTTCCTTCTTGTCTCAATTTCTAAGTCAGTGTAGGACATCATCATTTCCATATCTACCATTAAACTTGTATAGGGTACCTTACGTCTAGCCTCGTACTACGTCTGTGTCGCATTGCATATCCATGAAACTTTTTTTGCATACCCAAAATCCAAAAAAATAATTTTGCATACCCATACATTTTTGTACATTCATACATTTGCATGTCATGCATTTCCACCTTCGCCCATGGTCGCTATAAATCCAGCTAACAAATTTCCCGATGCTCAAGAACAAAGTCCAAGCATTTCAAGAAAATCTTAGATTGGTGAAGGAAAGGTCAAATGTTGGAGATTCAAAGGAGCTTGGTCCTACAAATCTTATTATGGAGAGAATGTAGCCATTCACTATACAAGCCTATGCAACGCCTCAGTTTCAACTTTCATTGGAAATTCCCCCAATGCCCTATCAACATAATTGGTATGCCGGAAGATAAGTCAAGGGTCACCCTCATGCTTTGATAAGTCCAAAAACTACAAAGCATCTCCTGAAGTCATGTGGATCAACAAAGGAGCTCTTCTATAGGGTCACTAAACTTTATCAATTTCAAATTGTAATTTCCTAATTGCTAAGTTATATTTTGTATAAGCTTTTATCTTTGGATGATTAATTCTAATAAAGTAATCATTCATATTTTGAAATTAATCCATTCATATTCACTCTTTCATCACTTTCCATTTCACTTTTCACTCTTCCATTCTCAATTTTCTTTAACAAACTTCGAGGGAGAATGGTGAAAATTAAATAACAAAAATTTTCTAACGCATGCTTTCAATGGTAAGACCGAGCTGGCGATGTAAGGCATTGTTTCAATCCCTAAACAGTGGACAAATAAGGAGTTAATCCATAGTCAACCCCTCGAGCCAGAAGTTGGAGTTGTTTATATTTTCTAAAAAAACCTTAATTTTAACCAGGGGCAGGGTAGTCTTTCAATTAATTCAATGGTGCATTCTATTCTCAAGAGAATCAAATTATCTAAGAAAATGTTCAAGCACATCATCTTCCTCGGGCACATCAACAAAGATTGAGAAGCAATCAATAAAGACAAAGTTCACAATGTATTCTTCCTTAATACATCATTCAAGATCGAGGAAACAATAAAAATGAAGCTTACAACAATCAGCATGGCAGCCACAAGTGTTCAACATAAAAAAGCAAAAAGAAATTCAAGAAAAATAAAGCCTGCTAAGTCAAGTAAAAAAATACTTGACTTAGGCAAAAGTTAGGGCATCCCGATGGACCGAAAAATTAAAAAGAATCGGTCCATGCAAAAATAAGAGATTTAAAATAAATAAATTGGAGAATAATCTTGTGACTGCCACCTCAAGAATTATCAAGGATTCTCATCAATTCTTGGATCTTATCAATTTTTATCATTAGTGCTTGGACTTTTATCTATGCTTCTCATCATTCGCACGACTACGAAATTTCTCTTGGAGATTGAATGCATCTGTTGCATTAATTGGATTAAGGATTGGAGAACATCAAGGAGAATGGGGTGGGTTAAAATAAAATTTGATCCTTATATCCTTTGTTTCTTAAACCGAACCATGGCCATGTTACAACATTCAAAAGTCCTAATTGAAGCAAGGTTAACTATGAAAGCATACTCGGAGAAATTTGTATTAAACTGACTCCTTATTTTGTTAAAATTATAACTAACCACTTTGCTTCTTTGAATATCCATCTCTAATCATCCATTTCTATTCAAACTTCGATTTCAAAACTTGCATGTGCATAAACAGAATTACTTTTCAAAGTGTACACTTTTATCTACGAATAGACACTTAGCATCAAGGAGATCTCAAAAATAAATTGGTTTAATCAAAAGCGATCCATTTCAAAATGCTCCTAACCAGGGGCAAACCATCTAAAGTAGAACCCTATAATCATAAGCAAAACTATTGATCGTAGGGACATATCACATGAAGATCATATTGACTAGGGGTGACCATTCCTAGATTCAATCAACTAGGATCACGTTTCAAAGCACTGTTCAATAAAGGGCATGCCCTTCGAAGGGGTACTCCTTAATCAAGTTCCTATCACAAATGGTAGGGCTCGATTTCTTCTTTCGACGACTTTTCGAGGACCTAACAATCAGAGGGTAACCTTCGAGACTCAAATGTTAGTGTTGGGGCAATACATATCAAGTTCATCTTACACCATGGGGAACCCAAGTTCCTCTTCAAGCAACTTCAGGTCTAAACTTCTCAAAGATTCAAATCTTGGGGAAATCTATATCGAAGTTCATGGTGAAGTCCAAGTTCTTTTTAAACGGTACTTCCTCCAAATCACGGAGATTGGGGGCATATCTTCCTAAATTCGAATATTATAGAAAACCATTACAAGGCTCAATCAAAAGGAGTTGGTTCAAAAACAGTTCATCAAGGGGCAAGCTCTCTGCGTACTTTCACAATCACCAATGGATCCTCCTTCTACAGCAACAATCTTCGAGTTTAAATTGAGTATTGGGAAATCATGTTAGCATTACTCTCTACGATCGTGACATAAGCAACCTTGCTACATAGGCAAACCTCTATGCTTTAATCGTCCATGACCCATCACAGGGGTACAATTCAAAAAACAATTCGATTTGTAATCATAAAGCGTAAAGCTGCATAAACCATGCATTAGGGCTCTTTGATCTGAAATCAAACTATACTTATCATCTCACCCATCTGACGAATTACGACACCATGGGTTAAGCATATCTAAAAAAAGAGAGAAGCCTAATTATGTATTCGATTTTCAAAATCCAACATCCATCGATACATATCCAAGTCACTCATTACATCCATCAATCATTACATTTCATGCATCAATCAAATATACATGCATAACATAAAACCATGTCTCATGTGAAGACAATCATCATTGTCAAAAAAAGTTATAATTCTATGTTGAATCTCGGTAGTAGATTCCCCTGGTTAATCTCGGCAGTTGATTAGCCAGAAGACCTCGGCAGAAGGTAGTTCTCAATTGAATCTCGGAAGTAGATTCCCCTCGTTAATCTCGGCAGTTGATTATCCAGAAGACCTCGACACAAGGTGATTATATGTTGAATCTCGGTAGTAGATTCCCCTGGTTAATCTCGACAATTGATCATCCAGAAGACCTCAGAAGAAGGTAATTCTAAATGGAATCTCGGCAGTAGATTCCCATAGTTAATCTCGACAATTGATTACCCAGAAGACCCCGGCAGAAGGGAATTATACATTGAATCTCGGCAGTAGATTCCCCTGGTTAATCTCGACAGTTGATCATACAGAAGACCTTGGTAGAAGGTAATTCTACATGGAATCTTGGCAGTAGATTCCCCTGGTTAATCTTGATAGTTGATTATCCAGAAGACTTCGACAGAAGGGAATTATACGTTGAATCTTGGCAGTAGATTCCCTTGGTTAATCTCGGCAGACGATTTTCCAGAAGACCTCGGAAGAACATAGTTCTCAATCGAATCTTGGAAGTAGATTCTCCTGGTTGATCTCAGCAGATGATTATCCAGAAGACCTCGGTAGAAGGTACTTCACAATCGAATCTCGACAGTAGATTCCTTGGAAATCCCGGCAGTAGATTTCCCACTAAGAGCCTCACATCAAGCATGACATACACATAACCATATCAAAGTATCGAGGTCATTCATAACATTTAGTGCATGTATATATAAGAAAATTGTGGGGTTTATTTCTTCATGATGATAGTCTTAGTTGAGGGCAGACACAACTGGCATCAACAATAAAACTTTGGTTTCAACCTTCAAACCTAACATTTTTATGCTAAACAATTATCTTGGTTAAGAACAGACACAATCGGTAAAAGAATCCGATCATATCTTTGATTTAGTTATCTAATATTTGATCATCAAAAACAACTTTTTCTACAATCGCGTCAGTCTCCATGCAGCAATGTGTGTCCTCCGTTGTGATATAGCTCATTGCATTAGTCTCCATGCAGCGATGTAGTTATCAAGATTTTCCAATTATCTATCCCCTAGGTTGCGATAGATATGTGAATACATCTATATAATCCCTTGCATCAGCTTCCATGCATCGATGTGGGAAATCTTTGATATAACTTATTGCCTCAGTCTCCATGCAGCGATGTAGTTATCAAGCTTTCCCAATTATCTATCCCCCAGGTTGCGATAAATATGCGAACAAATCTGTGTAATCCATTGCATCAGTCTCCATTAAGCAATGTTATTATCAAGCTTTTTTTAATTATCTATCTCCTAGGTTGTGATAGATATGCGAATAAATTCGCGTAATCCATTGCATCAGTCTCCATGCATAAATGTATTGTCAAATGGTGTTTTATTTATCCCCTAGGTTTTGATAAATACATAATTTCCTCCTCTGTGATATAACCCATTGCGTCAATCTCCTTGCAGTGATGTGGAAAATCTTCGATTTAACTCATTACGTCAGTCTCTATGCAACAATGTTGTTATCAATATTTTTCAATCATCTACCCCTGGGTTATGGTAGATGTGCGAATTGTCGGTTCATATTATTCCTTCTCTAGGTTACAATGAATACTAAATTCATCCTCGAATTATTTGCTCTTTCAGTTGTAGTAAACATGACGAAGTCGGCAATATAAATCATTGCATCAGATTCCATGCAGCAATGTAGTTATCAAGCTCTTTTCAAATATCTATCCCCTAGGTTGTGATAGATATGCGAATAAATCTGCGTAATCCATTGCATCAGTCTCCATGCAGTAATGTGTTATCAGACTTTTTTTTATTCATCCCCTACGTTGCAATGAATAAACAAAATAATATTAAACCAAAACTTATTATATTAGTCCCCAAGCATTAGTAAGTCAACTTTTCAAACATGTATCATTTACCTCCTAGGTTACCGTAAATATGCAAAACTTTACAATCCCTTTTAGATACTGACGAGTCATATGCGTCGTCATCAGATCAACTTTGATTCAAACGCTGATAAGATCATCATCATCTATGCCTATTCTTCGCACTCATGGGAACAATGTACATCATATCCTTATAATATTTTGAACAAATTTTGGGGTCTTCCAATATTTAATAAATTTCCGATCAAAATGTGTGAGACCTGCGTATTCTCACACTATTCGGTCGAAAAGTGATTAAATAAGGGCAGCTGCCATACCCCAAATTTTCCCTACTGGTTTCTATCTCATATTTTCTGGAATTATTATTAAGAAGTCATAGACCTTTCTAAATCAGAGAAGGCCCATGTAAATTGATTGAAGCTCATCTGGGTTCTCTTGTAAAGGACGGGGGGGGCAGTTAAAAGCCCATTACATTTTAATCAAAGCTTGTGATTTTAGCCCATTTCGAAGAGGGGTTTACATTGTTAATTTTTGGACCTTTCTAAATCAGAAAGGCCCGTATAGAAGTAAGAAATCATTCAGTATTTGTTAAGCCCATTATAAATATGGGAAATGGGGGTTTACTTTATGGAGAATATTTGGTCCTTTTTCTAAAAAATCAGAAAGCCCCATTTAGATTTTAAATAACGTTGAAAGGGGTATAGACAATTCATTTTTTCAGGTGGCCCAATATATCAAACTAGTGGACCCATTCCAGTTTTTTTTGGCGTTGCAGTAAGGAAGTTGTTTTACAGTAACTATATTATTATTATCTATTATATTAAAATTGTTTTGTTTTTTATAACAGTATTATTGTTATTTAACATTATATTTTTAATTTAATTGTTTTATTAAGTTGAGAGAGAAACATATAAGGCCATCATGTTGTCCAAGCCCAAACATCATAGGCCCAAGTCCAAAAGAAGACGCACATGATACAAAAAATGCAGGTTTTGAAAACAATTATTGTGCAGATTAATCAGAAAATAATGCTCATTTTAAAGAGGAAACAAGTATGTGTGAATCGAACCTGTCCTTTATTTCATAAACAGAATCAGAATAAAAACAAAAACAAAATTGATATTAAATTAATGTAGATCAAAACTTGATACAAACGAGTCAATACTATTTTATAAATCAATCAAAATTAACAACAAACATAACTCTATTTCCTAAATCAACTACCCTTAATTTGCTATAAAATCCTAACATAAAAAACAGAACAGGGAATTGGACGAAAAAGATTTTTTACAGGCAGGAGAGGAAATTGACAGAGAAGAAAATACGAAAAAAAATAAAATCTACGAAGGGAAGAAGAAGGAGGAAGGTTCGAGGCTTCGCTAGCCCTCAATCAAGATTTGGGTTTCGAAATCCAAAACCCTAAATTTGTTTAACCATTGTCGTTATCTTCATCCTTAGCACCATTTGTTGCTGCCGTCGCTCCCATCACCGCCGTCACCTGCAAAAACAAAGGCGAAAGAAGAGGGATCAAAAAAATAAGATCGAAACAGACGCGAATAATACACGGGTAAAATCCAAAAAACTTAGCTGTCACGTTGATCTTTTCTTCCATGATTTGCCTTTTTGAGGTTTGATTTGGGGTATGGGAAGAGAATTGCCGTCGCGGGTTGGGATCAAAAAAGATTAGGGTTTTCTTGTTGGTGAGAAAATAGAGAGCAGAGACGGGGTAAGAAAGAACAGAAGGAAAAAAACAAAATGATTTGTTTAGTGTTGTAAAATAAAAATATATGTACCTAATAATCTGATGCGTGTCGTCCCACAATTATCACCATACTCCTTCATTCATAGCCACACGGTCTTAATCAAACAGACTAAAAGCACGCCCCCACCACTTTATCATATGACCGCCTGTATAGAGTCCAAATGTACTCAAACCCTCTAGGCCTGGCCCATTATCTAAACGCTCCCATGTCTTTTTTTCCGCTAACCCATGAAAAAATGTACCCCCTTAACTTGTTGGGCCAAGTCCAATATCTAGACTTGAACCCATACTTCACGCACCCTCTATTTTGTTGCGTAGTGTAAAAATACATCCCCATTGTCTTTTGGGCCTGAATTCAATATCTGAATTCAGGCCCATGTTATTAACACCCCCCTATTTTCCTAGTCTAATGTAATTTGCACCCCCTTGCGTTTTATTTAATTTTTTTTATTATTTTTATATTTTATATTTTATATTTTCCTTTTAGAATTATAATATTATATTAATTATTATTATTATTAAATCACATGAATACTACTTTCTAAATTCATCCAAAATATCATTTATTTTCATTGCATAAGAGTATTTTTAATCATGCATTTAAATAAAGATGTTTTCTATGATTATCACATAAAAAGTATTCAACCAACGACAAATTATTTTTTATAACTAAATTAATTCAACAATTAATTGTCGAAAAGGATTACGAAGCACATTTTAATTAACTGCACACTTTGTCTAAATATCTCCATTATTCATACACCTAGACTAAGTATGCGGAAAATTCAAATATCTTCGTAATCTATAAAAAAAACACAAACCAACTGCGAACTACAAATTGAGACTCTGATTCCTCCTAAGAGGATATGTAGGCATACGATTATAATCATGGTGAGTTCCCCTAATAGAAAACTAAAACCCTATTCCCTAAAGATTAATTCTAAACCTAGTATCCTTGCGGACAAGGTAGATGATGGGTGCCTGACGCATTCCCTTTGTCTAGAACCGAGTCCAAAAACCTAGAATCTTTAAGTTTTTAGGGTTATCCTTTTTATTCCATTCCTTATGATAAAAATTAAGGGTGGCGACTCTAGCTTTTAGTAAAATAGAACACTAGGGATAGAAATCTCATGACGAGACCTTTCATGACCTAGAGATGAAAGTATTGATCTGTAAAGAGGCTCCACTTAAGGGAGGCCCTTGTGCCTTTACCTCTAGTGTTATTCATGATATCCTTAAGGAAACCAGCTTATGGGGAGGATAGAATATTTGTAGGCCAAAACTATGAGCCTACCTTCTAAGGGTACCTTTCATAAAATCCCATCACTAAGCCCTACATTCATGCATTCATACATTCTTTGCATTTTCATATATTCATTACCCTCTATTTTCTTTTATTTGTCTTATTCACAGGGTTAAAAAGATAATAATAAAAAATTTGGTGAGTGTCCTAAAAAATGAATACCAAAGGGAAACAACTTGTCTGCATCAATGCCATCAAGCCAGATATGTCAAAAATCAAGGCTATAAAAGGAAAGCTTTCTGAAAGGGCTCTAAAAATGTTTATTCATTGCTATGGAGATATCCTGAACTTGACCAACATAGAATTACAATTGGATGTTGTTGCCGCTCTAATTCAGTTCTACAATCCTCCACTAAGATGCTTCACCTTTCAAGACTTCCAGCTAGCACCAACTTTGGAAGATTTTGATAGAATTCTGAATTTTTCTAAAGAGAAGGCTTATGTAGGTATTATACAAACTATCGACATCAAAATCTTGGCAGAAGGATTAAATATCCCTTATCCCGAATTATCTCTTAATTACAAGAAATAGGGAGACATACGAGGGATTAAGAGGTGATACTTAGAGACTAAGTCTCTTGATCTTGCTAATAACAAGGAATGGGAGTCTTGTGTTGATTGTCTAAGACTGCTTGTACTCGGTGTTCTCTTATTTCCATGGACTATAGACTATATTGACCCTGCAGCTATTAGCGTGTTTTGGGGTTCAAAAACTTTCAATACAGATCCAACTCCCGCTCTGCTTGTTGATATCTATTACACCATTCATACGCGATACGAAAAAATAAGAGGTACTCTAAATTATTGTATTCCACTGTTGCATTCCTGGTTTAAGACTCATCCTTACAAGGAAGATTACATGATCCCGAATCTGACAAGGTACGAGTGGCCTCAGAAATTAAGGTCTCTTACTGATAATTCTATATTATGGTATGCAAGGAAGCTAGACATCGGTGATATTGTTTATAGTTGCGGGGACTTTCCTAATGTCCCGTTAATCAGATCACAAGGTTGCATTATTTATAACCCTACCTTGGCCCTATGAAAATTAGGGTATCCCTTGGAAGATAAACCTTCAGACGAACAACTCCAACAATTGACCATTCATGACATGGGATAAAATGACCGAGAGTTGCTCAACAAAATCATTCGTGCCTGGAACAGGGTTAACAAAAGAAAAGCTGAAAGGAAGAATGTCGTGGCAAAAGAACCCTACACTCAATGGGTTCTAGATAGGGTACAAATCATTAAGCTGCCTTTTGACATAGATCCTGAATATAAGCTAGAGGTCCCAGTAGCTCCGCCTATGTCCTTGGAAGAAATAGATGATCGGAAGAAAACCTTGAAACAAGCTCAGAGTGAAAAATAAGAACTAGAGTTAAACCTCATTAACTTAACCAAAGAAAAAAGACAAATGCAGCGCATACTTGAATCAAAAGACCAACAGATTCAAAGAGACCCTGAGGCATTTGAAAAAGGAGAGTCTCAAGAGGAAACGTTCAACTGAAGGATTGTTAAGTGCTACCTTCAATTTGGATTCCCACAACCAGAGGCTGGAAGACGCGGCTACTGAAATTGGAAGATTAACTAGGTGGCATGAAAAGGCGGTGCAAGACAAGAAGGTGCTGGAAGAAGATCTAAGGGACCAAATCCAAAGTTTGGCACAAGCCTCTTTAGATCAAAAAGAGCAAATAAAGTATCTCACCACCAGACTCCAAGATAGCCAAGAATCAGAGATAAAGGAACGCCTTGAAAGGATGGGGGCATAAAGACTTCTTGCCCAGAAAACCAAAGAGTACGAGCATGTATGCCTTCAGCTAGAAGGCCTCCGAAAACATTTCCTGATACAACAGAGACTCTATACGGAGATGAGGCCTGAAAATATGTATTGGGAAGAGTAGTATACGAAGATCTCCCAAGAAGGAAGGGATAACCACAAGATAATTCCCAACCTCTACCGAGAATACCGATACTATAAAGACAAGCATGAAAGACTCGCCTTCTTAGCCAACAATCTCATTGAAGACATCCCTAGAAGTTTGAGAGACGCGGAAAGTGTGATGGTCCCTCTCCCAAAAGACGCCGATGACTTTCTCAAGCTTTGCAGAACAATGGTAGACCGTTTCAGAGCAGACATCCGCAAGCGTGCTTAGAAGACTGTTTCCCTTTGATTATTTTCTTTCAGCAAGTTTATTGTTTTAAAGTTGTAATATCTTTCAATATCTGAATTATGTTCTCTTTTAAATACAATTGTTACCTTCAATAAAGGAATTATGTTTCGTATTCTCTTTGCGTATTCATTTTCTAGATACTCACCGATTAAAAAAGCAAAACCTAAAAAATAATATATAAAAAAAATATATGTATCCAAGTGAATAAGACATTCAAAACGAAATTCTTAGCATTATTCATACACATTCATACATTCATAAACATTTTCATCTCATAAATTCACAACACAAAAACTCAATTTTCAAAATCTTCTCCAGTTGAACCATTGGAAGAAGAAAACCACCACCTTCGTGGCCACCGTATCAAACAGGAGCTCACCAACTAAGGGCAATGGAACAAATTGAAGAAAATCAAGCAGCTTTTAAAGTGGATTTAGAACAAGTCCAAAGCAACATTAACTCAATGAGAGGAGATATGAGTCAGGTTCTTCTAGCCTTGAAGAACATCATTGACAGGCAAGAAAAAATTCCTAGGGTAGTGTGATACAGTGGCAGAACCGACTGTTAATACTGGTTTACGTTTTGCGTTTTTTTATTCGTAAAATGTCGCGGTAAGCAAGAGTCACCACCGACTTTTATTTCATCCAATCGGAAAGGAAAAAAGTACAAAAAAAATCCTTTTTCGAGATTTTAAGTACGGGGGATAGATTATAGAAAGGGAAGGTGTTAGCACCCTTCTTTAAAGAATTAACTCTTGAGCCGAACCTAAATTTGAGAATACGTTATCAGAGATATCTTGGTGAAAGAACAACTGAATATGACGCGCCGGATTGGACTTGTGAATCTTTGAACCCAAATCATTGCAAAATGGAGAATCGATCTTCAGCACGGAAAATACTCTGAAAACATCCATTGGCGAAATAAACGTCACTTGTAACCTGAAGAAGCTTGATAAATATACCTTTATTACATAACCATAAAACCAATAATATGCGTGTATGAAAAGAGGGTAAATTTTGGGGTACAACAGCTGCCCCTATTCAATCTTCTTAAACCTGAGGATGTAGATTGGTTGTCTGCCTTTCGTAATCTGAAGGTGGAAGATGATTGAAAACTAGAGTGCCTTGAAATTTACACTCGTCTGAGATGGTGCTGGACTGTGTAGGTAGTATCGGGAATGGGCTTACAGATGCCATTTTAAGGAGATGACTGAAGGTCACCGGAGATGGGCTTAAAGATGCCATCCAGAAGATATGACGGAGAATCGTCGGAGATGGGCTTAAAGATGCCATCTAGAGGATGTTGATTTCCCGAGATATTCCTTCGAAGAGAGTCCTCTTCCTGTTGTTGAGGAGGTGAAATTGAAATGCTATTTGGTCAGGGTACAAGATGCACTGTGACTTACTGGGGAAATGCAAAATCAATCGTGTTTGATCAGGTCTAGGTCTTACAGTGTTGTGGATTTCTGTCTGGAGATAAGAGAAAAGAAACCTAGATGGTAAGGTTATGAGAAGGAACCTGGATAGTAGGGCTTATAGGAAGGAACCTGTGTAAGGTTGTTTCGTGAGGAGTTTGGGTAAAACTGCATCTGAACCGAGAAGAAACCTGGGTAAGGTTGCTTTGTGAGGAGTTTGGGTAAAACTGCATCTGAACTGAGAAGGAACCTGGGTAAGGTTGCTTTGTGAGGAGTTTGGGTAAAATTACATTTGAACTGAGAAGGAACCTGGGTAAGGTTTCTTTGTGAGGAGTTTGGGTAAAACTGTATCTGAACTGAGAAAGAACCTGGGTAAGATTGCTTTGTGAGGAGTTTGGGTAAAACTGCATCTGAACTGAGAAGGAACCTGGGTAAGGTTGCTTCATGATGAGTTTGGGTAAAACTGCATCTGAACTGAGAAAGAACCTGGGTAAGGTTGCTTCAGGATGAGTCTGGGTAAAACTACATCGGGAAATTGTAAGGAGGAACCTGGGTAAGGTTGCTTCAGGATGAGTCTGGGTGAAACTACATCGGGACCGAGAAGGAGGAACCTGGGTAAGGTTACTTTGTGATAAGTTCGTGTAAAACTTCATAAGGAACTTGGGTAAGGTTACTTTGGGATGAGTTCGTGTAAAACTTCAGGAGGAACCGGGGTAAGGTTATTTTGTGAAAAATTCGTGTAAAATTTCAAAAGGAACCTGGGTAAGGTTACTTTGGGATAAGTTCGTGTAAAACTTCAGAAGGAACCTGGGTAAGGTTGCTCGTGATGAGTCCGTGTAGGGCTTTAGGAGGAACCTGGGTAGGGTTACCTTGGGATAAGTCTGTGTAAAACTTCGGCAGGAACCTGGGTAAGGTTACTTTGGGCTAAGTCTGTGCAAAACTTCAAGAGGAACCTGGGTAAGGTTACTTTGTAATAAGTTCGTGTAAAACTTCAGAAGGAACCTGGGTAAGGTTACTTGGGGATGAGTTCGTGTAAAACTTCAGGAGGAACCTGGGTAAGGTTAATTTGGGATGAGTTCGTGTAAAGCTTCAGAAGGAAATGTATGAGAAAGGACCCGTGTAAGATTTTTTAGGATAAACCCGTGTGAAGCTGCATTTAGGAGAAACCCATGTAAGATTGCTTCGTGACAAACCCGCGTAAAGCTGCATTTGATCACGCAGATAATTACTCTGTCTAGTTTCAGGAGCTAATCTTGAACTTGCTGGAAGTTGTTGATGATAACCATCTTTCCTGAAAACGTACATGATTAATCATGTATGATGCATGAAATGCATTGTATGATACGTTCTCAAAATAAATGAGACTATGATGTATGCAATGTGTATGCGCATATCATGATATATGAATATGAAATGATATTGTAACATATCCGAGTGGGAAAATAAATTCCTGACCGCTGCTGGAGAGTAACGGAAATTGAGTTCCTGACCATCATAGAAAAAGTGGTTCTTCTACTTCCGCTGGGGATGGTGAACCGGAGATGACTATGTTGGGGATTTGCCCCTTGTTTACGGATATTTTGCCGATGAGAGGCTCTGCTTGAGAACAACTCTGTGGGGGAATAACTCTGTTTGAGAGAGGAGATGTTTTGCGGGAAGATCTTGCCGATTCGGAGAGATAAACTCTGTTGGGGGATAGACTTCCGTAGCCGGAGGAATAAACTCTGTCGGGGATTGAGCTTCTGTATTCAGAGAAATAAACTCTGCTTGGGAGACAACTTTACGAATCGCTTGCGATTATGACATTCAGTCGAGGAATATAGATGTCGGCTCTCCAAAAGAGCTTGACTAGGGAAAGTAGCTCCTGTTTGGGGAAGCCGATGTTAAAGTTTTTGGTTGTCTCTACTCTGTAGGGAGTGTAGATGTCACAGGGTCGTATGCTGAGGATATGACAATGACTTTGCATCAGGACTTTTCTGCCCCTGTACTTGCTGGAGAAAGTACCCACAGAGGCTTTGTGGATGCTGATCAGGATAATAAGTCTTCTATTGATAAGCAAATGATAAGATTACGGGACATAGTTGTACGCTTCAAATCCCTAACTTTTTCCTGGACCGCCCTTTCGGGTTTTCAGTCCACCGGGATACCCTTTTTTGCTCAAGCCTCCTTTTCAAGTTTTCGACTTGCCGGGTGTACATATATTTTTTGTTTTTATCCCTAATTTTTTCCCGAACCCTTTTGGTTCGCCGGGATGCCCTTATTTTTTCCTATGCCAATCAACCTAGCGCTGTTCATGCGTAGTATTTTCCGACTATGTCCATGTTCACTGGGTGCGGAGAATTGTCACTGTCCATAGTAGTAAGTGTTACCACACTACCAGAAGATGTTTGTTTGATCGTACAGGATTCGTTGCTGGAATTCATGCCCAATGCCCCAAGGGATTCAGATGGAGATCTTCCCCTGGCTATTTGGCATCTTTGAGAGATTCCTTGAATCTTGACTTGACTGCCCTAGATGATGGACAATGATCATGCCATGCCCCTTGGTTGGAAGTGTTTTTCCACTTGAGGTGATCTTTTTTATTGAGAAGGTTTTTGTTTACTAGATATTCATCATGCGAATTTCTCTGATGTTGAACAAATAGTCACATGCAAACAATATTATTTTAAGAATGCAAAGCTTATGTCTGTCTTGAGGTTTTGAAAATGCAGTTTTTTTTTAGTAAAATAGAATTTTGCAAAGATGTGATATCAACTCAGGATTTATAGCAAGTCCTACAGGAGTCAGGATACCTTTTGTAACAATATGTTTTCGAACTAACCCATGCTTCAGCTAGGACTTTTAAGGGTTATAATGTGGCCTGGTTCACGGTTTAAGAAACAAAGGATAAACGCTCGAATTTTATTTGTACCCACTTGTTCTTCATGATGTTCTTCGATCCTATGCTCAGTTAATTGTGCATTTAGATCTCGTTTGAGTTTTGGAATGTCCTTGATGGTTCGGATACTGACAGTTTATTTTGAATAGGCAATCATCTTTTTTGTCGAGGATTTGTAGAACCTCTTTCTTTAATATCCCTGTCTTTTGCCTGAACTGTTTCTTTTTATGGTTACAATCAGCGAGATGCCCTAGTTTTTTTCTTAAGTCTCCTTCATAGGTTTTGACTTAGCGGACCTTTACTTTGAGAGATAATGACTGCTTGTCTTGACGATTATGTGGAACCATCACCCTCTTTTGATTTGGAAGGACGTCTTCGATGCCATTTATTGTGTTTGAAGTGGAAGATTGCGACCGAATGCGCCTCTGAATTAACTGAGAAAACTACCCTGCCCCATGTTATGATTAAGGGTTTTAATTAGTGTGAAAAGAAAAACTCATACTTCTTTGGCTCAAAGGGGTTGACTAGGGATTATCTTCCTTATAACTCCACTATTTGGGATTTGAAACAACGCTTGTACATCGTCAGTGGAGTCTGTTCAAAAGCATAATGTAGAGGTTGTGGTATCATTTTCATCATCCTCCCTCTAAAGGTTTACAGCTTTTTAGTCTAGAGTTAAATATCACAAAAAGGAATAGAGTTTAAATATAGTGAATACGAATGAATTGATTCAGGACATACATATGCAATGCATTGATAAAGTAACAAAGTTTGACATGAATAAATATTCGAACAATCAAAAGAAAATTACAAATTGAAAATTCTAATGAACGAAAATCCCTCTTGTTAGAACTTGTCACTTCAAATGGTGGGCCTTGGAGGATTGACAGAAACATTCCAGTTGACCATCTTGTGTGAATTCCAATGCTCCTTCATCAATCAGGTCTTGAATTTTGTATTTCAACCTCCAACAGTCGTCAGTATCATGCCCCAAACTGTTGGAGTGATATGCACACCTTGCATCAGGATTGTAGTTAGGCGAAGAAGTCTTGGGATTCGGATGAGGTCCTATCAATGTAACCAGATTCATCCTCAACATGTGTTGTAAAGCTTGAGACAGCGGCATGTTGAGTTTGGTAAACTGCCTCTTGGGTGTATCTGGCTTACTCTGATTAACCCGCTGTTTTTGGCGAGGTTGTTGTTGGACCTGTGAGGTAGTAGAAATTTGGAAAGGTCCACTCTTCACCAAACCAAACTCTTGTCTTCTTGGAGGTTAATCAATGACTTGGTCCCCGACCTCGACTGTTTGGTTCATACTGTTGTATCCGTCTTGATGAAGTTGGTTGATGATGGTTTTCAGCTCTTCTTGTCTTCAGGCTAGGCCTTGGATAAGAGCCATCTGCCCTAGCATCTGGGTTCTCATTGCATCTACCTCAGCTTGCAGTTGTTCCATTCGTTTGTCCTTATTGTCTTCAGGACTTTTCTTGACCAAGTTCCCAACAAGGAGTATTTTCGACTCTTCCTGCCCCTTGGATAAGTTTAAGAATACTTCCCTGAACTGAGCTTCTTGAGTTTGAAGATCTCTGTTGTCTTGTTTGAGAGCCACTGCTGAAATAAACAGCGAGAACATGAGAGACTTGTACTGGAAGACCTGTTATGCAATGATATGTATGATATATGTATGCAATGTTTTCAAGGATCTCGCGGGTAAAGAAGAAAATGTCAGAAGTTGAAATTTTGGCGCTTTGATTGAAGCACTTCGTATCGTTGAAGGTCCTTCTACAAGAGTCAAGCTCACCATATCAAGTGGGTCATAGCACCTGACTCAAGTTGTTAAGTTTTGATCTTCTGACGGCATTGGCTAGGGGAAAATAAATCCCCTTGTTGGATGTCTGACTTACCATAACCTGCATCACAAACCCTTGAGATCCTTGAAATGGTTAAGGAAATGTTAAGGCATGATGTTATGATGTGTATGCTATGAGTTTAAGCAAAAGTGCGAGGTGATGTAAGCAAGTAAACCCGGCAAGAAATCAAAGTTATTGGATAAGGACTGTAAACAAAACCTGCAAGGAACGCATGTTGTCAGATAATAAAACTATACAAGTAGTTCAAGTTGAAAGCACACAAGTCACACAAACAGTTTTAGGTTTAGGCTTGCATGGGTTTTAAGGTAGTACCCTCTTGAAGTTTAGTTGGTTCATCAAGTCCTAGAAAAGTAACCGGGTTCTAGAGGATATCAATATCACTGACCATCCTTTATCGGTCATGGTTTCAGCTCACGCAATCTTTTCTTGCAGCCAAAATATTCCGTAAGTATGATCTCAATGAGTGTAGCATTGAGTATCAACCAGTTCTCAGCTCTACACCGAGGTCGGCTATCTCACCACTTTCTATTGGCCAAGTTGTTCAACTAAGGTTCTAAAGTTCGTTAGTGCTTCACGACACCACGCAGCGGCCCCGTATTCTCCTCGTTTCACCACAAGGGATACTGGTACTAACCAATGTGCCACACCAACGTAGCTACTGCTTCAACTGTATCGGTCTACGCTGTACAGCACCCTCACAGTTTATTGCTACTTACCTAATGAGTGCCCCAGATCCAGGTATAGGATCTATAGTAACCCCAAACAAAACCCTCAAAAATAAAGCAAATAAAGCAATCAAGAGAAGCAATTTTAATGACCTAGATCCTAAGGTATACCCAACTTATAAATCCCCAACAGAGTCGTCAGTTCTGTGATACGGTGGCAGAGCCGACTGTTAATACTGGTTTGCGTTTTGCGTTTTTTTATTCGCAAAATGTCGCGGTAAGCAAGAGTCGCCATCGAATTTTATTTCATCCAACCGGAAAGGAAAAAAGTACAGAAAAATCCTTTTTCGAGATTTTGAGTACGGGGGGTAGATTATAGTAAGGGAAGGTGTTAGCACCCTTTTTATCTATGGTTTTCTATGGGCTCTTAGGTACTTGCTCATTTTTAAATTGCTTGTGTTTGTGTCCTTGTTTTTGAAAAATGTTTTACTTCGTGATAACCCTTGTATCGGTCCTCAAGAGTGTGACGAAGTGTTTTGAAAACTTTAGTTTGAAAAGTTTGTTTGAAAGTGTATGGTGTAAAAGATTTGTTGTTTTGAGCAAGTACCTAACAGTTATCTACCTACTCGAAAAAAGCATTTTTTTTCCCTCTTATCCTTTAGATCGTGTTATCCTACTATTAATGAGTAGGTAACCCTAGTCGTTGGATGTTTAGGGACTATCGAAAGAGACATTTATGATCATTGAAGGCAACGTGTAAGGATACCTTAGCATTTCGAAGGGACTGTCATCATATATAGGTAGGCAACATCGAGGAACAAGATCATATACCGTAGGCAACTTCGAGGGACATCGAGGGACCATGATCTTTATGATGATTTTAATCGAGGGTCTTGGCTAAGGGTATCCCTACGTTCAAGGGACATGACCATTGTTTTCCGAGACAACCAAGTGAGTATACCCTAGGGGTGCAAGTGTGCAGCAGTGTTTGTTTTCAGATATATTATCTTTGAATTAGGTTATGATATGTTCAATTAGTTTATCGGTCTTTCTATACAATCCTATTAGTCTAAGCATTGCATAAAATATAGTAGCAGAAGGTAAAGACAGAAGTGTAAACCTATGCTATTATAGAGCTTTGGGGCAGTTACATAATAATGAAGAGTGCGGAAAAGAAATCCTAAAATTATTACATCTCGGAAGCAATTACATAATTAGAAAAAAAATGCGAGAAAAGATAAATCTACGCTATTACATTGATAATGCGACCTATACAATTTTTCTAGAAATTAAAATGTAAAAGAATAAATAAAAAGAAATTAAGGAAAAATTAAAACCTAAAATTCTAAGTTAATGTTTTTGGTGTTTTTTGTAGAAAATAATTTTAAGTTAATTAAAAAACCTAATTCTAACTAATTTTAATATAAAAAAAGGTTAATTAACTTAATTTATTAATAAATAAATAAATAAGCCAAAAATTCAGTTACTAACTAAAACAAAAACCTAATCCTAATTTGTTAAAAAAATGGTTAATTAAAGGGTTAATTACAAAGAAAACCTAAAACCTAATTGTTTTCCTAATTTACAGAAAAAAAAGTTAATCAATTAAATTAAAGAGTTACTTAAAAAAAAGAGTTAATAATAATTAAAAAAATTAAAACCTAAATTAATTAGGGTTTGTAAAAAAGGTTAAGTTTGCCAATTAACAGGGTTTTTGATTTAAATAAAATTAGAGTTTATATGAATTCAGAGTTTTTTAAGGAAGATATTAAAGAGAAAGAAATGATGTACAAAGGATTAAAAATAAGCAAAATTATACATATTATCAGGGGTGGGTGTTGACCCAAAAATTAATTAAAACCTAAAATTAAAAAAACCTAAAATTAATTATTCGAGTTTATTATAAAAAAATCAAAGGTTTCTGAAAAATGTTAAGTTTTATGAAAAAGATTTTAAACAGAAAGAATAAAAATAAGTAAAAGGATAAATATAGGAAGAAAACCAAAACCAATAGGAGTGGTTGTTGAACCCACGCCCTTAACCTTCTCATGATGTCTGCCTCGTCATGCATTAGTTATTTTGTTTTGCCTTCAGCGTTTTGTAATAATCCTTACATGGGTTCCTGTCTAAATCTGCAGTGTTGAATCTCATGAACACATTAAATAAATTACTATATCATAAAATACAAATAAAGCAAATATATGAAATTTTGTAGAGTTAAAACCGATATGGTATGTAAGAAGGATGTCTTGTTTGTAATGAGATGGGGGTTTGTAATAAGGATTTCAAGGTTTTAGGGTTCTTGAAAGAATTTGATATTTTGACAGGATTGTGGCAAAGGTTTTTTTTTTCCTTTTGTGTGAAAAGAATGAGATTATATAATGGAAATTAGAGAGAAAAAATGGGCTTTGAATGCGCAATTGGGCCTCCAATAACTACAAGCAATAGTGCAGATTTTTATTCACTTAAGTCCGTCACGTTCCAGGCTAAATCACAGGGGCTTAAGTACAATTTTTGAAGTTGAAATGTGAAAACAAAATGTAGTAGACATCGAGAACTAACTCCTGTCCAAAAATAGGCTCAATCGGATAAAAGGTGAATTAGTTATGAATTTTTGAAGTTTTGGCTCAAACAAACTTGTTTTGGGCTCCAGTGTCAACTCTGACACGTTCTTCAATAAAAAACTGGTATTGATCAGAGCATAACCCAGCCTCGACTTTGGAAGAAAAGTTGTAGATCTCTGATTCAGTGGCCTTGTGTAAAAATATGGGCCCGATTCGATAAAAATTGACCGAGTTATGAATTTTCGAAGTTTCGACCTAGATGAAATAATATTCAGCATTCAGGATTTTCGGTGCGTCACATGCACTCTGGATAAAAAAGAAGGCCTTTTGGATATTGTTCGAACTTGATACCTCTTTTGAAAATGTCCTCAACTCAACTTGTAAAATTTTGGCACCGGAACCAGCTCAATACGATGAAAATCGACCAAATTATGATTTTCTGAACATGACGCAAATAAACTTCTGTCACAAATTTTCTGTACGAAAATACTTGATAAATCCACATTTTTGAAGACCTTCTGATCGAAATTGGCTTCCATCCGTGAGAGATGAAAATGTAGATGACGTCAAGACAAAATTTTTTCCACCGGAACGGGTTCAAAACAAGCTACGATCTTCAAGTTATGAATTTTTTAGTGCGTAAAAACTGCACTTTCAGCATACTTTTTCACGTTTCTTCGAGAAAACTCACACATTCCGAGACCTTCTTTAAAGAATTGACTCTTGAACCGAACCTGAATTTGAGAATACGTTATCAGAGATATCTTGGCGAAAGAACACCTGAATATGATGCGTTGGGTTAGACTTGTGAATCTTTGAACCCCGAATCATTGCAAAACAGCGAACCGATCTTCAGCACGGAAAATACTCTGAGAACATCCATTGGCGAAATAAACGTCACTTGTAACCTGAAGAAGCTTGATAAATATACATTTATTCCATAACCATAAAACCAATAATATGCGTGTATGAAAAAAGGGTAAATTTTGGGGTACAACAGGTAGCCTTTGAGGAAATAACCCAGACCATTGGTGCATCGAGCGGTCACCAACTGAGAAGAGGACCCGAGACAGGACCTCAAAAATCTGTCATGGCTCAGCAAGAGACAAGATAAGAAACTGAAGGGTTTGTCCCACCCCCATTAAAGGCAGGGGCATCTCATACCCTGCAGATTGCGATTAACAATGCATATAATTACTTGGATTTACAATATGGAGACTATGATCTAGAGGATGTCAATCAGGCACCTCAAAGAATGACCAATACTCATGCTGCTGAGAATCCACTAGTGTTAAATCAATATAAAGCTTTAGAGGAAAGATTCAAAATTGTGGAGGGATATGATGCTTTCGATGTCGATGCTCTCGAGATGGTTCTTGTTCCGGACGTAGTAATCCCGCCAAAATTCAAAGTACCCGACTTTGGAAGACACAAAGGGCTCACTTGTCCAAGGAACCACTTGCACATGTATTGAAGGAAGATGCATTCTTATGCTCAAGACCAGAAGCTAATGATTCATTACTTTCAAGACAGTTTGAGTGGGGCATCTCTGGGTTGGTACATGCAGTTAGAAAGAGTGCACATCCAGACATAGGCAGATCTTGCTAATGCTTTCCTGAAACAGTATAAATTCAATTTGGACATGGCGCCTACCCGCATGCAAATCCAGAACCTATCTTAAGAGAAAGAGGAGTCCTTCAAGGAATATGCCCAAAGGTGGAGAGAGATGGCATCACGTGTACAACCACCACTTCTGGAGAAAGAACTAGTCAACATGTTTATGGGAACCTTGCAAGGGGTATACTATGAAAAGATGGTAGGAAGCATCTCTTCGGGATTTTATGACCTAGTAACTATCAGAGAAAAGATTGAAACTGGAGTAAAAAATGGGAAGATACAAGGGGGGTCATCAAATGCCCCTTACAATGCAAAAAGACTGGTTCCTGACTTCACAAAAAGGAAGGAGGGAGAAATTAATGTTGTGGCTTCATAACCAAGGGCACAACAACCATTAATAATCCTGCTAGGACGGCAACATAACAAGTCTGAAAGGCTACCAAGAAATTTGTATCTGCTCTCTATGCCACCCAATCAACTATTACAGTACTTGGTAAATGCATCGTTGGTAGAGCTAAAACCTTTAGCTCCTCCAGTTGGGCCAGCTCCACCAAAATACAATGACAATGCCAAATGCGAATACCACGCCAATTCTATGGGGCATACTATAGATCAATGCTTGGCCTTCAAACATAAAGTTCAGGATTTGTTGGACTCCCAGAACATCACTTTTGAGAAACCAAACATTAAGTAAAACCCCATGCCTCTGCATGGTGGACCAGCAATAAATGCGATCGAAGTAGCCACTGACTGCAGGGCAGCCGGATAAGTAAAGGCTCCGATAAATCTGTTGAAAAAATATTTGTTGGAATGTAGGTTCCTTTTGGAGCATAATGAAGCTTTCGAAAGGACATTACAACAATTCATGGACCGAGGGATAATCCAATTTAGACCATACCTTGAAGGTGAATATGTAGCAGCAATTGAAGGAGGTACGAAGAAGGCATTGGTAATTCCTTGCCAAGCGTCGAACCATAATAAGAAGACTCTTGTGATCCCGTAGGGAGATTCAATAGAAACTCCCGCAATAACACCAAAACAAACTCTGAGGATACCAATAGTTCCAAAGACTACAATGGTAATTAGGGGGCCATCTCCCACCCCTTACAAAATTGACAAAGCAGTACCATGGAGTTATGATTCGACCGTATATGTCAATGGCTTAAAACAAGAATGTGAGCCATCATCAAGTCAAGGACCTACAATCTCAAATATAGCAGGGGCAGGAGGCATGACCCACAATAGTCGAGTGTTCGAATCTGAACCACCGAAGAAGAATGATAATATGGTGAAGAGTAAAAATGACGCGTTAGCAAAAGATAAAGGGAAAGAAGTAGTGGAGGTAAATCAAGAGCCTTAAAGCAAAAACTTTACTGATCAAGAGGAAGACGGATTTCTAAAGATAATCAAGAGAAGCGATTATAGGGTGGTGGATTAGCTTCACCAAACCCCAACTAAAATCTATATACTCTCATTGCTCATTAATTCGAAGGCGCATCGAGATTCACTGATGAAAGTTTTAAGTTCTACTCATATCACAGAAGAGATTACGATAAACCAATTTGATAATGTTGTAGAAAATCTGACATCTGGGTCATATATGGGTTTCAACAATAGTGAGTTACCTCCACAAGGCCGAGCTCACAACAAAGCGTTACACATCTCAATTCAGATAGATACTACAAGCCTGTCCAGGGTGCTTATAGATACTGGTTATGCCCTCAATGTATTACCAAAATCCAGTCTGATGAGGCTGACACTAGATGGTGTTGTGATAAGACCAAGTTCCACAATAGTTAAAGCTTTCGAAGGTTCCCAGAGTATGGCATTCAGAGAAGTAGACCTTCCCATCAAGATTGGTCCATATATGTTCTATATCACTTTTCAAGTTATGGATATAGAACCAGCATACACATGTTTACTTGGACGACCTTGGATTCATGCACCAGGGGCAGTCACTTCAACTTTACATCAGAAACTGAAGTTCTCTGTTCAAGGAAGATTGGTCATAATCGATGGAGAAGAGGACATCTTTGTAAGTCACATTAAGTTCTACAGGTATATCAGTGCTGACGAAGACTGCATAGCCACGTTATTTCAGGTCTTGGAGGTTGCCTCAATGGTAACCTTACTGAAGGAAAAGATCAAGAAACCTACTATAACTCCGTGGAGGGATTTAGAAATAGCAGTGGAGAGTGGTAACTCAAAGGGTTGGGGAAAGCTCCCAGAAATACCCGAGAAGAAGAATCGTTTTGGTTTGGGTTACGAATCATCAAAGGCTACTATGAATGGAAAAACACGGTTTCCTCCAATCCAGAAAACCGTCAGCAAAGGGGTAGAGCATGGAAGACAGGTGGAAATGATATCTAACAAGAACAACATTAGAAGGGCACCTGACTTTATTCGTGAATATGCCCCAGGCGAAGAACTCAAGAACTGGACAGCTGTGGAGATTCCTGAGATTTTCTTTCCAAAGTAATTTTCCTTGTTTTTGAAAGAACCTATGTCAAGCCCGAGGCATAGGGGTTGCTTGTAAGGGTTCCCCATTTGTTTCATACAATACTCACGATTAATAAAAATTATATTTTATATTCAATTAAGATCCTTATTTTTCTTTTGCATTTATACTTCAAATTTAAAATGGCAATACTTTCCTTCATATGCATTTTCCAAATTCACATACTAAAAAAAACTGCACCGAAACATGATAAATGTGCAGATCCATGTCCAAAACCACTTGTTGTACCCCAAAATTTGCCTTCTCATTTATCAAGTATTTTCTCACAAGATCTCCTTTGGTTTAAGACTGCACAAGGTTTGATCAGCTCAAGACACCTCCTTAAGCACTGATGACTGAAATTAGGGTTTGAGATTGCACAAGGATAATTGAACTTTTAATGCCTCATATGACTTTCATGGATCATTTTGGACCCTCAAGTTTTCTCATGTCAAGTTTTAAGTCTTGGATCACATATTTGCTCAGTCAATTGATCAGTTGACCTAAAAGTCAATTGTATTGGGGAAAAAGTCAATTGTGGTCAATTTACAGTCAAACTTCATAATTTTTTATCCATATCAACATTATGAACTCATATGTATCATTTGATCAAGTTTGGACCACAATTCCTCAAGAAATTTGATCAGATCATCAAAAGGGAAAAATGGTCAAAATTAGGGTTTTGACTGAGAAAAGGCAATTTCTGATTTTTGACCTAGAAAATGGTTAATTGTTTGGAAACATGATCTCAAGGATCCAATTGAATCATTTTGACCTAATGGCATGACTCAAAACATCCCTCAAGATCAATTGATTGATAGTTTATTTTCAGTCAATTGTACACTGAAAAGTCAAACTTTGACTTTTTGGTCAAAATCAAGTGTCAAAGATCATAATTCATCAAAACATGTCAAAATATGAAACTTGTTCATCAATAAATAAAAAGTCAAGATTTCATTTTGAAAAGTCAAAGTTTCCAAACTTAGAAATTTTTCTAAGTGTTGAAAACTTCATATTTTTCACAACTTTGAGCCAATTTTTCACCATGATGCAAGATGATTCAAAGGAAACTTTCAACATGAAAGTTATAGATCTCAATAAGATCTAAAACATTTATTTACACAAATCCTCCTAAAAATGCTTGGATCTCAAGTTATTAATCCATGAAATCATGGTCATGAAACTAAAACACTTAGTAAAATTTTGAGCATTTTGGTCAGGATTTTGACCTCACTTCTGAGCCAAGTTTCACATTGTTCCATTTGGATTTTGCAAAAGTGATTCAAAGAGGGGTTGTAGAGAACATTACAATATTTCTAAAAAGTCCAAGAACTCCTGGAGATCATTTGTGAGCAAGGAGAATCGAAGGTCAGAAGTTAGGGTTTCAAGTTGTTTTACAAGGCAGAATTTTGTGATGAACAAGAATTCAAATCCATGCTAGGTTGCACAATCTTTGCTTTGCAGACCTCAAACTTGCTTGGAACTCCATAATTAAATGTTTGCATAGCTGTAAGAAGCTTCAACTCAAGCATTCAATGCATTTCCCATGCTTATTTCCATTTTAGGAAGAAAGTACACATTGCCATTTTGGAAAAGTAGCTTTATGCACAAAATCAATTCTTGAGCTTTGCACTTATTTGCTTCTGATCACACACAACCTATAAACCAAAAGAAACTTGTCTAAAGCCTCTTTGAACTCAGGCCATGCTTGTACTATACCTTGAAACCATACTTCCACTTTTCTTTAAAATCAAGTAAGATAGTCATAACTCTATATCTTGCACTTCTGACCCTCTCAAGTGCTAGAACCTTTTCCTTACTTATGCACAAGTTGTTTGCATCAAAACACACGCATGCTTAAGCCCTAAAACACCCTAGAACTCATGATCACACACAAAAACTCCATTTGTTGCATAATCTGACCAAAAACTTGAAGCTCACATCTCCCTCGCGCGTTTCCAAGCCTTTTGGTTCCTAAAGCTTCTAAACATCAAATACAAACCATCCAAAGTCCTTTTGCCTAACTATAACACCTCCATCATCAAGTTCCATTTTCAAAAATAGGGGTCTGCAAGTGGACTTCTCCAGAACTCCTCATGAAACTTGATTTTTCAAGAAAATCACATGCTGAGCTTAAACATTTGATTTTGAATTCTGATCAACTACAAGTCTCAAAACTTGTTGCTTATAAAAAGAGACACTATTTGTGAGCTAATACACGAGCTTAAGCACCCTGAAACTCTCCCAAACTCCCTCAAATTAGAACTTGCATCAAAACTTCATTTATGTGCACATTCTGACTTTGAACTTGTAACTCATAATTCCCTCGTGCGTTTTCCTTCCTAATCAATCATAAAGCTCATATACATCAAATATAGTCCATCCATGTCCCTGTTTCATAATTGTAACTCCATCTTCATCATCTTCCAAACTCAAAAATAGAGCACTGCAAGTTGACTTCTCCAGGCCATTCCAGCCATCCATTGCTCAAGCTAAGCATTGCATTAGCTTCCTGGGAACTTGAGGAAGCTAACCTGATCATTGCAGCACCTTGAATCAAGCTCATTTGCATTTCACGATTTCCAATTTTGAGGTATCTTTTTTGAACTTCTATCTTTTCATTTAGGCATTGTTAAGCTTGCATTTGTGAAGATAAAATGTAGATATCATTGCCCTAAAACTATACATGTCCATAGATTTCATTTATATTGATTGAGCTTAGAGAATTTTAGGTTTGAATCTCTGAAAAAAGTTAGGTCAGAATTTGATACTTTTAGAAATTCTCATTCATTTTTTATTTATAGCTTATGATATTTATATGGTTGGATTCGTATGGAAAAATGGAGCAACTTTCATGTTTGCATCTTTCATTTTTGTTGAGAAATGAGCAAGTTACATGAACCATGGCTGGAGGTTGAAGATGAAGTCATTTTCAGGACTTGTTTTATGTTATGTATTTATCATTTCATTTAAGTTAACGGATGTACAGCCACCCCAGTGGCAAAGGTAGCGCGCGTGTATGGTAAGGGTCATGGGTTCAAGTCCCAGTGCTACTGTTTGTTTTAATTTTCAACACTTTCCTTCTTTTTTGCCAGCAACTAGCGCGATATGCCTCCTGCAGTGGGCCTTCCATTTTTTGTTGCACCATCCCCCCCATTTTACTTATTCCAGCAGGCCATTTTTTTTAATTATATTTTTCCTTTGCTGACAAAATCATCATTTGGGCCCAAACTCAACAAGACCGTTTTTTCTAATAAACTCCTAAGTTTAATTTCACACGTCCCTGACTTTTTCTTTATATTCTACTTTTATTTTATTTTCTTTATTATTATTATTATTATTAATTATTATTATTATTTTTATTAATCAAAAATCCAAAAATATTTTTATTTATTATTTTCACACTTATATATTTTATTTTCTTTATAAAAACAAAAAGAACAAAAACATTTTCTTAACAAATTTAATTTCTTTTTTTCTTAATAATAAATTAATAATTAGATGTAGATTTAATTATTTTTTACTTTTTTCATTTAAAATTAATTTAGAACTTAAGTTTCTTTTAATTAATTAATTACGATATTATTTTCATTAAGTTTAAACATTTTCATAAAAAACCCTAAAAATGCTTCAAACTTATTAATTTAGGTTTAATTTTATTTATCTTTAATTAATTATTTTTCCATTTTTAGTAATTAGGTTAAAACCCTTAATAAAAACCAAACAAAATCATTTCCTTTCCATTTATTTCCTTGCACATTTATTCAATTCTTGTATAATATTCAATATGGTTGTAATAGATAATTAGGTTTAATTTTCTTGCAATCCCCATTTGTAAATTTGTATACCCCCCCCCCCCCCCCTAATGATGTAATAGTGTAGTAATTTTACTTTCGCAATTTATCGCTTTCATATAAATGTTAGTAATTAGGGTTTGTATGGAAAGATAAAATCAATAATTAGCAAACCCTAATTCAAGATAAACAATGCATGTAAATTAAACACACTTGCATACTTACACCCTTAGGGTAATTCCACTTGTTGCCTTACAAAATTGGTCATGTTATGCATGTGGGATGTCTTAGCAAAAACAAATCAAAAACACAAGATCACAGTCCCTCGATGACGCTACATATGTTTCCTTTTAAATGATCTTAGTCCCTCAAAAAGAAATGCTAAGTATCTCACAACATTGTTATCATGACTATACGATGACCCATGTTCATCCCTTTACATCCAAAGATAAGGCTTCTTACCAATCAAGGGTAAAATAGAAATATCAAAGGAAATGAGGAAATGAACAAAAGATTTTTGAGTAGGTAGATTGTTCCTAGTTGCTTGCTCACTTTCAAAATAAATATCCTTGCTTATTTTCAAAACAAACACCAAACACTTTCAAAAACAAACTTTCCAAACATAAAATATTTTCAAAAGTCCAACACTTTGTATACGTTCTTACGAACGAGAACCATTACAAAGTTTGCCTAAACGAAGGCACTTTTTCAAAATACTTTCAAAAACCACCACAAAGCACATTTTCAAACAAAAGCAAGTGATCTAGCAAGAAACTAAAAGCCCATAGATAACTATGGATGAAAAGGGTTCTAACACCTTCCCTTTTCATAATCTACGCCCCGAACTCAAGAAATAATATCAAAGGCCTTTCCTGTTCTTTTCCACCTTTCCTTTTGGATAAAAGAAAAGGCAGTGGCGACTCTTGCTAATCGCAACATTTGCGATCAAACGCAAAACACCCCAAGTCAGTTCTCCCACCGTATTATACATAGTATAAGAAATTCACTATTGCATCTTCTTACATATACTCCATGTTCAGTTGTGCACTTCACAAATTTCTCATCTCTTAGGAAACTATCAATTTCCTTATTCCAAGCTCTAGGAGCTTGTTTCAATCCATACAGGGCTTTATGCAGCATGTACACCTTTTTCTCTTCGTCATGTTTCACAAAACCAACTGGTTGTTTAACATAAACTTCTTCGTCTAAGGGTCCATTTAGGAATGCACACTTTACATCCATTTGACATATGTGCCATCTGTTTATTTCTGCTAGACCAACAATCAACCTGATTGTTTCGATCCTAGCAACAGGTGCAAAAACTTCATCAAAGTCTATTCCTTCTTTTTGTATAAATCCTTTCACCACAAGCCTTGCTTTGTGTTGAGTTACTTCCCCTTTCGAATTCATTTTCACTTTGTATACCCACTTGACATCAATTGCCTTCTTGCCTTGAGGCAATTCGACAAGTGACCAAGTGTTGTTGTCTTCGATAGACTTCACTTCTTCATTCATTGCTTTCACCCACTTCGAATTCTTCAATGCTTCAGTTGCATTGACTGGTTCTACATCTACATAGAAAGCATAATGTACCAACTCACCTTCATTATCTATCACATCATCTGATGTAATCACATAATCTTGCAATCTTGCAGGCATGTGCTTTGTTCTTTGAGGTCTGCTTGTGCTTGGTTAATCTATAACTGCTGGTTCTTCTTGTCGAACTTCTCTTTTGACTTGAGTTTCTTATTCTTCAAGCAGGATTCCCACTGAATATTTCTTGACATTTTCAGTATAATCCCATTCTTTAAGCTCATCTATGATCACGTCCCTGCTGATCAAAACCTGCTTGTTCACTGGGTCGAACAACTTGTAACCTCTTGTCGAATGATATTCAACTAGAATCATTTGACTTGATTTGTTATCAAGTTTTCTTCTCAACTGATCTGGCACATGTCTATGTGCAATAGATCCAAATAGCTTCAGGTGACTCAAACTAGGCTTCACACCAGACCAACATTCTTCTGGATTAATTCCTTCTAGCTTCTTCGTAGGGCATATGTTCAAAATGTATGTTGCAGACGAAATAACTTCACCCCAAAACTCTTTAGGTAAATTCTTGCCTTTCAACATACTTCTCACCATATTCACGATTGTTCAATTCTTCCTTTCTGCAATTCCATTATGTTGTGGAGTATAGGGTGGCACCACCTCATGCATAATCCCTTCCTTTTCACATAACCAATCGAAGACTTTCGACACATACTCTCCACCACCATTAGCTCTCAAAACTTTGAGTTTTCGATCACTTTGCGTTTCGACCATAGACTTAAACTTGACAAATACTTCGATCACTTCACTTTTCTTCTTGATCAGGTAATTCCACAGCTTTCGACTGAAATCGTCTATGAATGTAATGAAATATTTGTTACCTCCAATCGAATCGACCTGGATTGGTCCATATACATCAGAGTGTATGACTTCAAGAATATCCTTCGACCTGCTTCCTGCATCCTTGCTGAAGCTATTCTTGTGCTGCTTCGCCTGCACACATTCCTCACATACCTCGTTTGGAATATCAATTTCTAGCAATCCTAAAATCATATTTCTTCTCTTCAAATATTTGATGTCTCTGAAGTTGAGATGGCCTAGTCTATAATGCCATATCTATTCATCTCTGCTAGCTGCAGTCGAAAGGCACTTGTGTTCCATCACATTTAGTTTGATCTTGAAGGTTCTATTTTGAGACATAGGAGCCTTCAAGATTAATCTTCCATTTGCCTCGACGACTCTCATCATCTTATCTTCGATCAAAACTTTATAATTCTTTTCGACCAACTGCCTTATACTGAGCAAATTGCTCTTCATGCCTAGTATATACAACACATTGGAAATTACTGACCTCTTGCCATCTTTCCTCATAATTATAACATCACCAATACCTTCAGCTGCTAGGGTATTGTCATTTGCAAATTTTACCATATTTTTCATTGAGGGCTTTATGTTGACAAACCAATATTTCCTTCCAAACATATGTGATGAGCATCCTGATTCCAAGTACCATTGGTCCTTGAATCTATCTTCATCTCTTGTTGTGACCATCAGCATCATCTATTCTTCTTCATGTTTTGTAAACTTTGAATCACTTTCTTGATTCTTTTGCTTTTCTGGACAATCACTCGAATAGTGACCATACTTTTGACAATTGTAATATTGAATATGACTTTTATCAGGTTTTCAACCACCACCTCTTCCTCTATTTGCAACATCACCTCTTTGGTTGCCTTGGTATGGTCTTCTCTGATTCGACACGTTTCCTTCGTTCTGGTTTCCTCTACCAGTTGATTTGTTGTAGCCGCCTCTACCTCTGTCGAACCACTTTCCTTTGCCTTTGGTTTCTTTTGTTGAATGTGTCTGCAAATCCACGTCACTCTTCGACTTGCCTACAACTCTTTCATTCATTCTTTGTTCATAAGATTCAAGTGTTCCTTGAAGCTCTTCCTTTATCAATTTCGACAAGTCTTTCCCCTCTTCTATAGCCACCACCACGTGGTCGAACTTAGGATCCAAAGATCTTCGAAACAACCGCTCTTGTTGTTAATGTTTCTCCACATGCCTTAATTTGATTCACTAGTTTGGTAACTCTAGTGAAGAAATCAGATATGCTTTATCTTCCATCTGAAGCAATTCATACGTTCTCTTGTGAGTTTGTAACCTCACTTATTTCACCTTTTCTGCACCACCAAAGGACTTCTCAAGAACATCCCAAGCTTCTTTTGCAAATTCTGAATCACTCACTTTTTCAAAAAAAATTGGACTCACACATTGATGAATTATTAAGAGTGTTTTATAACTCAACTTCTCAATTTCTGTATGTTTCTTCTTTTCTTCTTCTGAAGCGTTTTCTCCAAGCGCTTCGAATCCATCTTTTACAAGATCCCAAAGACATTGAAACCTGAACAAAACTTTCATCTATTTGCACCAATTCTCATAGTTGTCTACTTTCAGAATTGGTAGAGTTGTTGGATAATTTGCATTCTCATAATTCGTCATTGTGAATTCTTCAATCGTTCTTGATTGATACTTCTCTTGAATCGAAACCGAGCTCTTGATACCAGATGTTGGAAATCCACCAAATATCTATGATGAATTTCTACCAATCTTGATGCTTAAGATTGATATCACCACACAATGACAATGAATTATGAGAAAGAAAAAAAGAAGACAATTATTTTCTGCAGAGTTTCTCTCTATCCACAAACTGTGGAAAACTTTGTTATTCACTTGCAACTGCAAATTCTGTGAATACAACTTAATTGACTTGATTACAAATTTAGGAGTTACTCCCTATTTATAGATTTTGCTTGCTCCCTAAGTCCAAAACTATAAAAGCCCAAAATACTTATTTTGGTACTAAATCAAATCTATCTATTTTAAATCTAAATCAAATCTATTTAAATCTAAAACAAATTTAATCCGTGTATTTTTCAACACACCATATTTTTGACACTATGAATTACAATTTAACATATTTTACTAATCCATAACTAATATAAGACCCATCACTCACATTTAAATAACAAAAAAATAAACAAAAAAAAATTAAGTAAAAGAAAAAGGTAGAGTTCATTATTTAGAGAAACTAAGACAAATGAATAAGAACCAAAAACAAAATGACATTTATATGCAAGGATCAAAACTAAACAAATAAAATTATATGAACTAAAACAAAACAAAAAATGGTAAAAAAAATTAAAAGAGTTTCTGAAGTTTTTTTTTAAATTAAATATATTTTAATATCAATATATGTTCTGATAATATTCTAAAAATTAAAATTATATTAATAATAAATATTCATTCACTATTTTAGAATTTTTTTTATTAATAACCAAGTATTAAAAAAATATTTCGCAAATAACCGGGTTTCGGAAAAAATTACGCAAATAACCATGTTTGAGATGGCTCCACAAAGGAGGAGCCATCTCATTTGGCGCATGCACCTAGGGTTTTGCCCTAGGCGCCATCTCACTTGGCGCCTCCATTGGCTTTTAGCCAAGTGAGATGGCGCATGCTCCTTAAAAAGGAGAGGAGGCGCCATCTCACTTGGCGCCTAGGGCAAAACTAGGGTTTTTTGCTGTTTTATAAATAATTCGTCCGTTTCTTTGAAATTTCTCACACTTTCTCGCACTGTATTTTTATTTTGTACTCCCTTATTTACATAATGACGTCGCCTATGATTTTTAGCAGAGATGGTTACGTTATATTCTCCGCCACGAAACCTGCGATGAAAATGAAATTCTGGCACATTCACTCCATGGAGCGTCTGAAGCGGGAGTTGATGCGGTGGCTAGATGGAGACATCGTCGAGGGGGAAAAAATTCGAAGGATCCAGCGAAAACGAACAACAACCTCGTATGAGACAGGAAGACCTAATGTGTGGTTGGAGGAAGTCAAAACAGACAGTGATGTAATGATGATGATGCATGGGTCAGATGAAATTGTGTTAACAGTTGTAATTTCCTAGATTGATTATCGTTAATCATTGTTGTACGCAAAAACCCTAATGTAATTTCCTATATTGAATTTCTTAAATTGTGTGAACAGTTTTATTAACGGAAAACCCATAATGTTTACAACACAAATATTGAAAAGATTTATTGTATTACAAAATTTATGTGGTCGAGCCAGACGCTCGATTCGGACAGTTTTTGCGATTGTGTCCGACCTGACGGCATAAACCACACTTTCTTTCCAACCTGTCAAGATCGTCCATTTCTGTTGTTATGCGCCTGCTTTTGGGACGACCCTTCTTGTTCCTTCGCATTTGGTCATTGTGCCAAACTATATCACCGTTGTATTCAGGCCAATAGTCCGGTTTTGCCACCAAAGGAAAGTTGTTGTTGTAAACAGTGAGCAACGTTTCAGATTTATAAACGTTTGAGAGCAGTTGAAGCGCGTCTTGATGGGTATGAGCACAAGCGGCAATGACATGAGAGCAAGGCATACGAAAAGCTTGAAACCTGCCACAATCGCACCATTGAGAAGGTAAAATGACCCTGTATTCCTGTCTTGCCAGGCCTTCATTGTGGTCAATTGTCTCTTTCACAATGAAGTTGTGGCTATGGCGGTCAAACCGTGTAACCATGTGAGTGTTGGCTTTAGCACTTTCAGCCTTAATGTATTTCATACAGCTTTCACTCCATAGTTGTCCTGATTGCAAGACCGAATACCACATTTCACCTCTTTTGGAAAATAACGCAGCCATCCTAAAATACGTGGATTTCACCAAGGCAGTGATGGGGAGGTTTCGTATGCCCTTGAATACCCCATTCATTGATTCAATAAGATTTGTTGTCATATGCCCCCATCTTTGGCCATTGTCGTATGACCTAGTCCACTTTTCGACCGGTATGTTGTCGATCCACGTACCGGCTTCTGGGTTAGACAAACGGATCTCGTTGCGGTAATATTTGAATGTGGGTTGTGTCAGTGCGTATCCCGCATTCATCACCGCTTTCCTCAATATTTTGTCCTTGACCTCCCTTGAGAAATTCTGGACGATATGCCTGATGCAATAGACATGCGTAGAAGGAGGGTCATGCCAACCATTTGCCGGATTATTATAGGCACTTTCAATGGAGGCATGTCTGTCCGAGATCAAACATAGATCTGGTTGAGGAGCCACGTGTGTACGAAGATTTTTCAGGAAAAAGCTCCAAGCACCACCGGTCTCCCCCTCGACAAGGGCAAACGCAACGGGGAAAATGTTATTGTTGCCATCTTGTGCAACTACCATCAAAAGCGTGCCTTTGTACTTCCCATACAACCAAGTCCCGTCTATTTGTAGAATTGGTTTACATGATGCAAACCCTGTGATGCATGGTTGAAATGCCCAAAAGACGCGACTGAATATTCCGTTGCCATGTAGTACACTACCATCTTGGGCGTACGCGGGCAATGTTTCCAGAACATAAACACTACCTGGAGAATATGTCTTTAGTGCATTGAGGTAGCGGGGAAGTTCTCGGTATGACTCATCCCAGTTTCCATACACCCTTTCAATCGCCTTAGTCTTTGCTAACCACGCCTTACGGTAAGACGGAGTGTAGTTAAAAACCGTGGTGATGTGGGAGATGATTGTTTTCACCTTCAAAGAAGGGTCGTTGCTCACCAGGGGTAGGATTTCTTGACAGATTAGATCATGGTTGAGTTTTCGGTGGTCTTGTGATTGAGTGGAACTTACACAAGTATGGGTTGTCATGGAACCTATGACCCAGCAGTCACCCCTTAGTCTGTATGAAGCGGTCAGCTTGAACATGCAGTCAGGGTGGACACACTTGATCTTGTACCTTTCCGGGTTTACACGATCCACCTTATAATCAACCGAGTTGAGCATGTGAAATTTTTTGATGGCCCTTATGCATTCCTCTCTATTACGAAACTTGCCCTTCTCTTTTAAATTTTCATCTGATTGCATATACGGTTGGAAAAACAAGTCCGTAGAAGGTTCATCTCCGCCCATGTTGAAGTTTTTCATGTGCGTAGGTGGTGTGTAGATTTTGTCGGTAGGAATACTTGGGATGCCATCATCGTCAGAATCGTCGTTCACCATTTCATCGAACTCTAACTCGTTATCTTCTTCTTCATCATCAACTGCATCCACCTCATCTTGCTCATTCTCCAAAGGATCAACCTCCTGTGTCACCGGAGGCTCTACCTCCTGTGTCACCGGAGGCTCTTGAAACAGAACGTACAACTCAATAGAGTCGTTTCCAGAATAGACATGGCTGGAAATCATGTTCTGGAAATCCTCGTCATCTTGAATTGCAACCTTATAAAATATGACTTGGTTGTTTCCAAAAAAGACTGGACTCTGATAAAATATCTGGGATACCGGGCCTCGTTCAAGTTTGGCCTCCAATCTTTTCTTAAAGTAGGAGAAATTTGCTTTCCCGTTTAAGAGAAATCGGACATTGTCGGTGTTTCTAAACAAAAACCCAACTGTGGGACACATGTATGTCTCACCGTTGAAATGTGCTTTGACAACAAATTGTGGTGAAGAGGCCATTGTGTAGAATTGTTTTAGGTATGAAGGTGGGAATGTTTTGGGTTTATTGATTATATGAAGGTATGAATGCTGGAATGTTTGAAGGTTAGATGACTGATTCGAAGGTTGGAAAATTTTACAGTTTATGTGAATGAATGTTATGTTCAACCTAAGGCAAAATATTTCAATTAAGTAAGTGATGCAACCCCCCAAGGCTGCCAATAATATTACATGCATGGGCTTATGCTGCCACCTAGCCTGGCCCTATAATACACACATTAATGTTTTGTCTAAGCCTGCCACCCATCTACTCCAATGGCCTTGCATGCAACAGAGAAAGGAATCCCAAAGGCTGTCACGTAGCCTGAGCCAATGCTGTAAAACGTGACACCTCTTATTCGCCAAATGGGGTGGCGACACCATTCATTTTTGTACTATTTCGCCAAGTGAGATGGCGCCTCCCTTACTGTCCAATCGTGATACATGCATGGGCTGCCACCTAGCCTGCAAGAGTGACACCTTACATTATTTGTAAATGCATGCATGCATATGTGTAACTCCCTAAGCATGCAAATGTGACACCTCGCGGGCATGCAACCACTACATCAAAATTATTTGCCTATAAATACATACCTTATGAAACATCTCTCACACCCACACAACTCTCACTCTCTGCTACAAAATATTTCTTAAGTCTATCATACTCTCTATTTCTTCCTAAGTCTTTCATTCTCTCAAGCGTTCTGAAGAATGGCCCTTCTAACAATGGGAGAAACTCACAGAGGCACAAGGGAAAACATTGCTGCATTTGTAAGTCTCTTCTTTGGTTATACATTTTCATACTTTAAAAAACGTGTTGTTCATCTTAATTAATCTTACTCTTGTTTAATTATGATCTCAGGATACACAAAGATTCAGAATCCGTTCGCACAAATACCTGGCTCCCGACCCTTTCATCGTCCCTTATCTGGAATATGCAGGTTTTGGACACGTGATAAAGATCTCCAACTGCACCATTGACTCCAAATTCATCCTTGCAATGTTGGAGAGGTGGAGACCGGAGACCCATACATTTCACCTACCAATAGGTGAATGTACCATCACTCTCGAAGATGTGTACATGCTACTGGGCCTCCCTATTGACGGTAAAGCGGTGAACGGGTCGGTTCAACAACCCAACTCACAGTGTGAGGAACTGTTAGGTAGGGACATGGTAGAAGGTGGTGGAGCAAGAGGGCAGGGAATACTACTCACTGACCTGAAACGGCATTATGCAAGTATGGAATTAAATGAAAATTCCTCAGAGAATGACCGAGTAGTAAAAGCCCGAACTTATATTATGATACTTTTTGGTACTTTTTTATTTCCCGAAAGTACGGGAAATAGTGTAAATTTCATGTACTTACATTTACTAACAAATTTTGATAAAACTAGAAAATTTAGTTGGGGTTCTGCAGTATTAGCCCACCTGTACAGTTCCTTGTGCAAAAACGCAGTCAAGGAAAAATGTACATTTTATGGGTGCGCATTTTTACTACAAGCCTGGGGTTGGTGGAGGATGGAATCCTTAAACCCCATCAACAACAACACTTTTGGTTTCCCTTACGCAACAAAGTAAGTCATTAAGTTATAGCATTTATAACTATTCTTCTCTTTCCAAAATATATGCTAAAAATAACATGTTTCTCATTTCCTATAGGTACTGCGTGAGGGGTATGGATTACGGCAAGAGTCCCATATTCAATGTCGCACTCTACCGGAATCTGTTGGATCACTTAGGCCCAGATGACGTAAGTCGTAGCTTTTAACTTTTGTTCATTTTAATTATTTATACATTACTTTTGCGCTTACCTGATTTAAATTTTATCGCAGTTCGTCTGGAGACCATATTTGGGTTTGGACCATTCTCCAAATCCAGAGGATGCAGCAACTTGGACTGCAAAGACTGCACTCATTCGGTTCAACATTGTGGAGATGCACCACAGCGACCGTGTGAAGATGCAGTTCGGAATGATCCAAGACATACCAAGTGATCCAACAGATTTGTCCCCCTGGCATCTAAAAAGGGTCGACGCCCAGTGGAATCTAACCAACTGGAAAGACTTTGCTCCAGAATGGTGTAAAATGTGGCAAAGGCGTCACCGCTACATCTTGCAATCCCCTATTTTCCTTACTCAAGGTAACATGCGACACACCGATCAATATATGTCGTGGTACAGGTCGGTTAGTAACCCAGATATGCACGTGTCTCATCCGAGGTACTTGGTTGACCCACGCACACAATGGGCACAACCCTCGATTCCCCACCAACAAACCCAAAATCCATCAACCTCAAACCAACCCCCTAGAAGAAACAAACCAACAAACACACAACCACATTCCCCACCACAACACAACTACAACCAAATGCCGTACTACCAACCACAGTCACCGCCAAACTACCAATACCCAGATATGCCTCAAACCCAACCACAATACCAACCCCAATACCAGCAAACCCACATACCCCATACACAATTTCAGTCTTCCACATATCCCAATATGGGGCCCTCAACATCCAGCCTTAGCCCTGATATGGGAATGTCAGAAGATTATGACCAACCCGACCAAACCTACCATCAACCACCATATCACCAAACAACCCAACATCCACAGTACCAAACACCCCAAGATCCATTTCCTTTCTACCCCCCATACTCAGACGACCAATGCTACCGACCAACCATGGAACCCCACCCACCGCCAACACGACCAAACTTCGAGGGTATGGGTAACCGACTGTACCAGAGCGGATCTTCGAGATATGGAGATCTTACTGATTTTATGGATTCGGATCGCATTGACTTCGCTGGGCCATCGACCTTGCCGCAACAGGAAACGAGACGGCACCCAGCAAGAGAAAGGCGAGGACGGGGATGCGGAACTGGGGGTCATTACCGGGTTCCTGGGGATCATTGATGTATCTTTTTTTTTCCAGTATTTTTTGTATCTTTTTTTTTACTGTTATTTAAATGTAAAACAGTTCAATGTAATTATTTTTTATCAAATAAAAAATCAATTTTGTTTATCTCTGTCTAATACGCAACGCGCAGGAAAGAAGAAAAAAAAAATTTTTTTTGACCTAACTTTGTACATAGGCGCCATCTCACTTGGCTTAGGGCTTGCCATTTGCCCTTAGGCGCCAAATGAGATGGCGCCTCCCTTATAAAAAGAGGAGGATGCGCCAAATGAGATGGCTCCTCCTTTATGGAGCCATCTCAAACATGGTTATTTGCGTAATTTTTTCCGAAACCCGATTATTCGCGAAATATTTTTTTAATACTTGGTTACTAATAAAAAAAATTCACTATTTTAAAAGATACTTTTTCAAAAAATTGTAGAAGGTTTTTCTATATTTCACTATACTCTATCCCATTTCTTCCATTCCGTTTAAACTCGCAAGATCGAAGGAGAAAGAAATGGAAGAAATGATGATCTCCCAAATTGAATAGAGGGATTTTTTTCATTAGTACAAATTTCTTCCAAAATGGAAGAAATAAACAAATTTCAAGGTAAAATTTCCAACATCCTCTCTAAGCGAGCCTGAAGGCATGAGAATTCAACATGTCGTCCCTGTAATTAAACCTTGGCACCTTTCTCTCTTCCTTTTCTTTTAATTGACAAAAATGCGTTTGTTAATATTTACCTTAACAAAATATATATTTTTTTAAAAAATTACTATAAGACATGCAGTAAAAATGAAATTTCCGGTAACCAAAACGATTTTTTTTTTTTCGTATTTCACGTTTTTATAGTAAATAGTGTTTAAATCTCAAAATTTACGGAGTTGATTTAATAGAAATTTTGAAAAAGCTGGTATTGTGCTAGAAAACTAAAGAAATATATCGATAATTTTTGAAATTTTTAGGTAATAACTAAATATTTCTGAAATTTTGAAATTTCTGATACACTTAAAATTTTGGAAATACTAGAAATTTCGGGTATGATTGTAGATAAAATTCTTTATTTGTGTGGTTCAGAATCGATAATTTCTTCTACGGACTTCTATACATATTTTACGGAGGTCTTCACCACGATGTCGCATGTTTTCTATGCAACAAATACTATTTTTAATTGTTTTCTATGCAACAAATGATATTTTTAATTGTTTTTCTGTCTTTATGAAACTAATACTTTAAATTTATATATTGTAATTGACAGTTATTTAAGTCTCGGTCTAAAGTTTTAGTTTGGACATATACTACTGATAACTGTATGGTATTTTTGTTGTCATTGTTCGTGCCGATTATGCTAATGGAATGTCAGGGAGAAATGATAAATTGGTTATGGATTGTGAGAGGGGAGGAAATTATAAAAGAAGGAATGCATCTGAAAGCAATAACTCTTTAGAAGACATTTATATTATGAAAGTTAAATGTTCTTTTAGGTTGAGATATGTTCCAAGTGGTATCGGTTGAAAGATGATGGTTAGGTGCGGGATGCACAATCATAAACTATCTGAGAATTTGGAAGGCCGTGACATATTGGACTGTCTAAAAGATCATGAAAGAAAGTTTGTGAATGACATGACGAAGTACAATATGGCTCCAAGGTACATAGTTGTTGTTTTAAAAGACAAAGATCTAGAAAACCTCACAAGTGTTACTCAGGTGTATAAATCTAGAGCTACATACAGAATGAGCAAGAGAGGTCCATTAACAGAAATGCATATGTTGTTGAGCCTTATTCATAAAGAGAAATATATATGTTGGACTAAAAATAGAGTAACTCAAATGTTGAAGCTGATATCTTTTGGACACATCCTGATTCTGTAAAGTTGTTGAATATATTTCATCTGGTGTTGATTTTTGATTACACATACAAGACAAATAGGTAAGAACTTTTGATTGTACATCCTGATTTTTGTTGTAGATATTGAGTTATAGTTTGATTATGTGCATTTTGATCGTGCAGGTACCAGATACCACTGCTTGAGATTGTTGGTGTGTTGACGTTTTTAGTTGTATTTTCCTATTTGGAACATGAAAGGGAGGAGAGTTTTACATGGGCATTGGTGAAGTTCAAAGAGTCGTTCTCTACTGAGAAATTGCTACTGAAGGTTGTGGTGATGGACCGAGAATTTGCATTGATGAATGTCATGGAATCTGTGTTCTCAAATGCAACTCATATGTTGTGTTTGTTCCATATTTAAAAAAACATGAGCATGAAATGTAAATAGTACATTAAATCAGAAAGATAAGAACATGCAATGGATCTATGAAACAATAATATGGATTTAAATACAAAAACAAAGTTTATCAAACACTTCAAGCACTTTGAGAGTATTTGTGTTGATATTCCTTTATTTGTTAAATATGTGAATGACACATGGTTGACACCTTATAAAGAAGGTTGGTGACTGCTTGGACTAATAAAGTCATTCATTTAGGAAACACAACAACAAATAGATACACGGAACATAACAATTTGATATTATTACATTACTAATCATAATTTAACATATATTTCTATTTATGGTTTTTAGGGTAGAGTCTGCTCATTGGAGATTAAAAAACATGTTGACTACAAGTCGGGGAGATTTATGACAAAGTTGGAATGATGTGAACACCGTGTTGAGGTTGTTCAATCAGAGTTTCGTTTTAAAAAAGTATTGTCAATATTGAGCATCGGTATAACACTTTACTATATGCCCAGTTGCATGGTTTTGTCTCAAGAAAATGTATATAGCTCATTGGAAAGGAACTAGAAAGGGTAAAATTTATTGGTATGAGCAAAAAAAGATATGGTTGCTTCATTAGAACAACACACAGGTTACTATGTGCGTTTCAGCTTGTCGGTTTCCAAGTACTAGGCAATCATGTTCCTTTAGACTTAATTCATGTATTTTGAACGAAATTGCACATTACAGAGTATTATGAGGTCAGTCATGATGAGAGTGGTACAAAGTGGAATTTAGAAGTAGAGTGTGAAGAGTTGAAGATATATTTCAGTACATTGGATATTGTAGGTTAGATGTTGTTGAAGAAAAAGGTTCAAGAACTTACACATTCATCCACAACTTATATGTGTCCATCACCGGTGAAGTATAAGCCAAATAAGGAAATTAAGAAGAGTAGACATGATCAAGAAAGTGATGTACATCGTGATACTAGCTAGTGGAAGTATGCTTAAGGATAGAAGGAGAGTCAGACAACAAAGAGATCATGCACAAAACCAACTGGAAGTCAACCGTCAAGTATGCCAATTTCTTCAAGAGATATTTACTTGTCACGATTTCCTTTATTTTTACATCCATACATCGATGACATTATTGATGTTGGTGACGATAAAAATTGTGGTTTCTGTTCTATTGCATCTTTACTTGGATGTGGCAAAGAGTTGTGGCCTTTGATACGAACGCGGTTAAATGCTGAAGTTCACCAACACTCTCGATTGTTTTCAAAGTTGTTCTATGGCATTTTCTCTACAGTTAGGAATGTGTTACGAGTATACAACTTGGGTGTGCATGATATGGATAAATGGATAACAATTTTTGATATGGATTACCCTATTGCTTTTAGATACAATGTCGTATTTATTTTCCTTTCCATGAAACTTAACATCACATTTTTTCTTCTTGCCTTAGTTCCACCTATGTATACGAGCAGACATAAAATCGTTATTGTTGGTTTTGTCAACAACAATCATTAGATTCTGGTAAAGTTAAAACCGGATAACTCATTGCCTCTGTCACAGACAGTTGGAACAAAATTGTACTGATGATACAAAAGCATGAAAATTAGCATATGTGCCGTTTTAATCAAGGGGAAGACAAAATTAGGAAGTCATCCTAGTTTGTTTTGTATTCTTCTATATATGACAATTATTATATGTATATTTAGTCGGGTAGCATTTTTAACGATTCGGTTATTCGAGAAAAATCAAGGAAAAAACTTGCTGATACTATACATGAAATTTCAAAATTTTCCAAAAACTTTTGGTAATTAACAAGAATTCCAAAATTTCGATAATTTCTCTCTTTTACTCGAAAATTAGAAATTCCTGGTAATCTCTCACCTGTCACGGTAAAAAATAGAAAGTTATGAAAAAATTTCCGATAATCTTCTGAAATTTCTGATAACAACCTATATTTTTCAAAATTTCTGATGTTTATAAAAGAGTATTAACGTAAAAGCACTAAAAAAAGGGAATGCCATAACTCATAAGGTGGTAAGCTAAATTCTCTTAAGACATATATAATGTAGATAGTCCAACAAGATATCTAGAATAACTTATGATAGTATCTTAAAATTATAAGTCATAACTAATTCAATTCTACAAAACTAACTTGTAAAATAAAGAAGACACACTAAGCTTTATTAAAACTACATAGATTATATCTGCTTTATTAAAACTACATAGATTATATCTCTAAACAATATGAAACTAAACTCACCCTTCAAATCCAACAGAGTGAAATTGTTAGAGACTACAATAAAACAACTCAAATAATGCAATAAACGACTAAAGAAAAACTACCATAAAAGCGGAATTTCCAACAATAAATTTATGTACAAAACTTGTATCAACTTTTCTTTAAAAAAATTAAGATATCATCTATGCATAACTATAAAGACTTAACTTTTAAGAATTTAGAGCACATTCAAGGACTACATCTTCTAAATGATATTGAAATTGAAGATGTGTGAACTAGATATCGAGCTCTTAACATCTTCAATATTGCAATTTTTCCAAATTTTGGCAATTGAAAACATAGTCATGCCTTTAGATGAACATGCACCTTCCATCTCATAGTTATCATTTTGATTCACCATCAACTATTATGTTAAAGGGAGATCTTCTCTTCTATACTCATGCATCTAGTGATGTGATGTATACATTATAATAGTAATTCATCATGCACTCAATAGATTTGGATGGAAAGTACTCCATGGTGAGCTTCCAAAATTTTGTGTCACTTGATAATAGGTTCAATTTCACTAGAGATTCAAATTTCTTCTCCTCTTCCATTGTCCATGATTTTGACACATCTTCTTTCTAGTTATCAAATTTCCAACTTGAGAAAGTGTCATTAACCTTCCATTTAAAGCACTCTCTAACTTCACCATGTGTTTTAACACAATCAACTGATTCAAGGTTCTCACCTGAGCTTGAGTCGGGCATACCTTTTCCAAGACTTTTTGCATTATTTCTAGATAAAGAAGGTATTGGCCAAATTTGAGTGCCTAACCACTTCAAACAGTTATCATTATCATATTGATTTATGTTGGTCGAGGCCTCCCATTTAGGAACTTCAGCTTGAAACCTAGGTCCAATGGGAATAAATGGTCTTGGAAGATGGTTACTCCTAGGAGGTAAAAATTTCTTTCGAGAGTCAACGAATTCCATGTCTTCTTCTTTTAGTTTCTCTTTGATTGATGTCGCGATACCATAAGAATAATTATTATCCATTAAATCTCTAACATGAATATGAAAACTCTCTTCGTTCATAAGATAATTTGGTTGTTTCGCAGAATCTTGAACCTCACTTAGATGAGAATAGTCTTGTCTAGAAATAGAACAAGAATCAACCCTATCATTTTGAGCAGGGGAATCATATTTAGTCTTTTTTCCATTTGATGGTATTGAACATAAGACAGGAGAAGGTGGTTTTCTTTTTTGATCTTTGGTATTATCGATACCATATTTCTTTTTACCATTTATGTATTGCTTACACTGCATCTTCTGAAATAAAAAATAAAACAATACACGTAAAAACAATTTAACAACCTATACAATGGATAGTTATATCAAGTTTTGATTGAGTCTCTATGATAGAGTTATCAAAAGTTAATCCGCTTGTTAAATTTCATCTCGATTGCATTTCAACAAATAATTTTAACTTGCAGAAAGTAATCATATATAAGCATGAAAACCATATAAAGTGGACATATCTACTAGGATCTTGAGTTTAAAAAAAATTTAGTAAGATTTATGTGGAAACACTTACTTATACCAACATGAATACGATTAACAACACACTCACTATTGTATTATATTTTTACTTTGATTGAAATTCATATGAATCTCTAAATAAAGAGAACCTCTATAAATTTGGTAGAACCTATATAAACTTTAGCTAATAAAAAATATTTAAAAATGTATGTGCCAGTGTTACGATTCTGGTTAAAAATTTCACTTCGACTAAAAATGAAAGAAATATTGGATATATAAGAGAAAGACTAAACACCTAATACCTTATGTTTTGTTTGCGAGTTTGGAGGAAGAGTTTTGAAATATAGGAAGGATTGGGTGAAAAGAATAGAAAGAAAAATTTTGGTTGGAAGGGTTTTGGAGGGTTAACTTTTATTTATAACACCAAAAATCCCCTAATTTAGAAAAACTCAAAATTTATATTGAATGAGGGTTTTGGAGGGTTTACATTAATGTTCCAAATATATTTTATGTTGTTATAGTATTCAAAAAATTAAAAATATTGTAATGATAAACATTTTTTTATCATTCTATATAAAACTATTTTATCAAAAAATGTCAAATATTTTTCCTATATTTTTTTAAAAATTCATTTTCGGAAGTCTTCCCCTCTCCTCCCCTCCAAACTTGCAAACAAAGCCTTAAGATTTTGAATGGATATGTGACGTCAAGGTCTCTTCTATCCTGAACATTTATCCCATTGATACTTCTGGCACTCCTAGAACCCTCAACAATTAGAGAGAGTGTTGTTAGCACTTGTATCAATATGCAAGATTTTAAATAACAGTTGCGTTGAAGATTTTGGGTTTTCGACTATTATGCATGTTGCATTTTACCGCAGCAACGAAGTACATACAGGATATGAGTATCAGATACGATATGTATCTGATATATCATTAACTGAAAAATACGATACGCTTTTAAGTCTCGTCTCAAAGTCTGTAACCTTTTATTCAAATCCTCCACCAACTCTCCAAGTAAGACTATAGGATATTCAAAAAGCATACATCTCGGTGTTAGTTCTTGGACGTGTTCCGTGAGTAAATCCAAAATTAAAATATAAAAAAAGGTGGTTGAACCTTGGTAAAATCTCATTGTTACTGGAAAAATCATTCATCTCTCCACCTTTTGTCCGCACAGTAGTCGATATTTTCTCATACATATCTCACATAGTTCGAATATAGATAATCCTAACATCTTTCTTCTATAGGACTTTTCACTAAATCTCTCAGCAAACTCTATCATACATCTAATCCTAATCACATAAAATTAAATACAAATCTTATTGATCCATCTAATACTACTTCATTATCGTAATAAGTAAATCACTTCGAACCTTTGATATACTTCTTTCAAATGAAAAACACATTGTCCAACTTTCAAATTTTTCAATTAATAGCCTTCATACTTTCCAATGAAAAATATCATAGCACTCTCCCGCTCCTGATATTTTTTATACAAATCACTAAATTCTTCCTCTTGTTTCAACCTCATGTTCTCTTTCCAATTTTTCTCTTGGTTTTATGGCACGACGGTTTCTACTGTCAAATGGAGCAGACACATGTTTGATTGAAACGATCGAACCAGTTGATTTGGTTCAATTTTGATTACTCTATATAATTAAGAAGATTAAGAGTTCGTTTGAGAGTTGATTTTTAGAAGTTTTAAAGGAAAAGGTTTTGGAGTGTATTTACATCTTAAAATGTATTTGATATTTTTAAAAAGTATAAAAAATAATATACTAACGTAGTTTATTGTTTTTTAAACTTTTTTTTGACAAAAAAAGAAATAAACTTTTTAAAAATATCAAACACATTTTCAAGATATAGATACAGATGTCCAAAGTCTTTCCCTTCAAAACCTTTCCAAAAACCATCTCAAATGGACCCGTATCTTTAAAATTTAAATATATTTTTAAATAAATAAATGTAAAAAATACGACATTAAATATTTTAACGATGGATGCATATTAAACAAAATTCAAACATAGAGAGATCACCTAAAAATTAGATAGAAATTTGGCATGATTCACAAAATTAATCTTCCCATTTTAAATTTAGACAGTTTTGTTCTCTTTCTTATATTTTTCTAAATGATATTTCAATTTTTTAAATGACAATTTTTTTGTTAAACGTGATAAATATATATTATCACAATTTTTATTGTTGGACTTTATAGATAAAAATATATATTAAGAAATGAATATTTCATTGATTTTTTATGAAAAGAAGATGAGAGAATAATCAAAACTATTTAAAAAATAAAATGACTAATTTTGTGAATCAGATAGAATTGAGAATAAAAAAAGTAATTTAACCTAAATATTTAAAATACATTATCATATTCTTTTATAGTAAAAACTAATTGTGATAGCTGAAAAGTAAATATGTATACATACCTGTGAATTTTTAGAACTAGAATTCAACAGCATGGGAGCATGGTGCTTTTGATTTTGAAGACTACAATGTGATGAGTTTTTATCACAAGATTTGGAAGCTGTCTCTTTTGACCATATCATCATATCTCTACCATCCAACAACTCTAAAGCATACTTTTCATGTTTTGTTCCACCGCACTTTAACTACAACCAATTCACATCACAAAAGGAAAATACGAGAGTCACTTCCAAATAATGTAAATACTACTTTCTTTTGTCACTATTCAAAAAAATTAATGCTAATTAAAAACTTTAACTAAGTGTAATTAATCTTTAAGTTAAAAGATAATACATTTAAGATATACTAAAATTCATTATTTAATTATGTTATATAATTTATTTAAAAATAATAGTAAGATTTACCACTTCACATGACTGTGATTATGGGTGTTCGCGGTGCGGTTTGAGCGATTTTGAAGTAAAAAATCATCCGAACCGCAAGAGAAAAAAACATGTGATTCGGTTGGCTTTTAAAAATAAATTCGAACCAAACCAAACCAAACTAATGCGGTTTGGATTAGTTCGGTTGTTTCGTTTTTTTACAAAAATAATTATTATGTCACACATACAAATATATAGGAAAATATAATTTTATATTTAATTGTTCATATATTACCATAAAAAAATTATAATTGTCAAAATAAATTTATAATTTGATACATAAAATTGCGTATTATAATTTTATCTAAATATAAATAATGATATCAACAAGATTGCATTCTTAAATAAATATTATACAAAGAATATGATAAAATATATTTTGTGAAAATAGTATTTATAAATGAATAATATTTTATTTTTTATGATTTGTAAATTAAAATGAATATAATACAAAGTATGATAAAATATACACATAATACATGTTGATTTCTCTAAAGAATTATAGAAATAAATATTAGTTAGGAAGATTTTATAACATAACGCGGTTTTGTTTGGTTTGGTTCGGTTTGTAAAATACAAACCGCAAACCGAACCGAACCATGCGGTTCCACGAGAAAATGACCCAAACACATCCGAATCAAATGCATTTTTTTGCGATTTCAGTTTGATTCGGTTCAATTTTACAGTTTTCTATTGAACCGGTTTGATTTTGAACACCCCTAACTGTGATCGATTGATTTTACATTATCAATATATATCTTTTATTCTCTTAGTCTTTTGAATTTCATATATTAAAAATACTATTTATATTAAATATTTTTGAATAAAATAAAAAAATATATTAAAAATAAAAATAATAGTAACAAGTACTCCGGATACTATTTAAGGTTTCCAAATAAAGAAGACATTCTCTAAATAAATTAATTGTTTCAATTTTAATGCATTAAATACAAATATTTTCAATGAATCATACATTTTAGTTTCTTAAAAAAATCAACTATTTCTATTTTAGTACATTAAATACAAATATTTTAAATAAAACATAGATTTTTAAGCTCTTAATCAATTCCTAAAGCACTTGTCAGTATTTCTCTAAAAATAATAGTACTAAATAGACTTAAATTAAGGATACGACTTAGCAATAAGTCAGTCATTAAAAAGTAAAAATAAATATAGAAATATGATAGGTTAATTATGAAAATATTTAAAATTAAGACTAATTAAATTTGCAAAATTTGATAGCAATTGATAAATTAGTTAAGTAATTATGAAAGAAATAAATCAAACTCAAAATGGTAAAATGGTAAATACTGGGAGAATACTAAATGGGTGTAATACCTTCAAGATAGGTAAAACTACATTAAAATGTGTACCCACAAAAAAACATAAAACTATTAGTTAAATTATTCTCTAACAAAAATAGAATATATTTGTTTTAGTTTTTTAAAAAAATATTTTTAAAATAGATTTTTAAAACCACTTTTTAAAATATTAAAAGTTTTTCATATTTGTTTTTTCTAGATTGAAATATTAATTTTAAAATTTTATAATATACCGGGGAGGATATAACCAGAAAATTAGCAATACAATGTAATAACAAAGTGGCGATAACAACATTAACGGCAAGACACCGATATGAAGGTAACGGCGAGATACAACAAACATTGATGAAGGTACGGACAGGAAGGATAGTGCTGGCGATGGTGGTTTCGGTGACTAGCGGTGACATGGAAACAGGAGGAAGAAGAAAAGGAAAAAAGAAACTACAGCTAAGCATTGAAACATTACTGTTTTCTTTCATTTTAGAAAGAGGAGGAAGAAGAAAAGGAAAAAAGAAACTACCGCTAAGCATTGAAACATTACTGTTTTCTTTCATTTTATTTTAGCCATGTGTCAAAATTTATTAATCGGTAAGCATTGAAACATTACTGTTTTCTTTCATTTTATTTTAGCCATGTGTCAAAATTTATTAATTGAAAGGAGATAAATGGAGCAAAGTCGGACTAAAAAATGGAGATAAATTTGAAAAAATAGAGGGAAAATTTGATTCCTTTCATAAAATAATGAAGAGTCTCGAAGTAGTTAAAGTTCAAAAAAGAATAATCGATAAAGAGAAAATTTGACTCTGATTTAGAAATTTGAATAGTCATAAGATTAAAAGGTTGTATTGTTGTAAACTAATTTTTCTAACAGAATCGTCTGCTGTTATAATTGGTTTTAAAATAAAAATTATCACTCTTAATTTTTATTTGACTCGGTTTTAGACGAAGGAACACAAGGATACTAGGTTTAGAATTAATCTTTAGGGAATAGGGTTTTTAGTAGGAGGAATCAGAGTTTCAATTCATAACTTGTAGTGGGTTGATGTTTTTTATAGGATTGCGTAGAATTGATTTTGAATTTATCCTTGAATCTTGTCTGAGTTTTGTAAAAGAGTGATTGTAGACGCATTTCACAGTCAATTGAAAAAATATTTTTGGATTGGTTAGCTATATTAAGATATAGAGCGATGGGAGTTTGATATAGTCTTCTCATCACGTGATCAGATATTGATCACATGACGCTCATCTGATATAGTCTCTCTCTCACGTGGCCAGATATTGGTCACATGTTACTCGCAGATAGAATTCTTGGTAAGTTGCGTGGATTTAATATTCTTGGAGAATATTGAATTGATTAAATTTACCAATGGTGTTTGATATATATGTAAGTGAAATAATTAGTATTTTTATCATTTTATATTTGATTTTTTTTATATTTTATTATTTTTTTGTATTTTGATGATTAGTCATATAAGTTGATGAGAAAATTATTATTTTACTTAAACTAATTAAAAAAATAATTTTAAAAAAATTATTTAATGAAAAGAAAACTAAACTAATTAAAATATTTAAATTTTATCAAAAGAATACTAATTCCTAAAGGGTACTAACCAGTAATAAGAGGCATGAATTGCAATTTTATTCTAGGCCCAAAATCAAAATATCAATAATCCTAATTTTAAAAAATATAAAAAAGTGGAAAAACAATTTATGCAATGTTGCAACTTGTAAGTGCAACGTAAAGGGAAAATGGTGCAGCTCTGTTTTGTATGCTTCAAACTATGGCCAAGATGAATAGCCAACATGTGTCAAGCAAAAGAAAAACGAAAATAAAAATAGTAATAACACATAGTATTAGAAAGAGAACGAAACAATACCCAGACAAAATTCCTTTCTTATCTCTTCCTGATGCTCTTTTTTCACCAGTATATTTTTCCTATTCGTTATTGGACGGCATCTTTTGTATTGTAGTTGCTATAAAAAAAATTGCAGGAGATTTGATAGTTAGTGTCAATGATTTTAATTTTTTGAATTTGCGTTTTGTGTAAAAAAATCATGTCAAGATTTTGTGTAGAAAGTTGATTAATTTGTGAATTAATCTCTATATATAAAAACTTAGAGTAGACTCACAAGTAAAAATAAGAGTTTATTCTTAATAAAAAACAATTTTTTTTAGTATAAAAAAATAGTTCATAAGGACGTGTTTGTGAGTATAGTGTATAAGGTCAAGAGTGTATGTATAATGATTAAACGATTTTGTGGTGTAAGAAAGTATGTACGAAATGGCTTGTGAAGTGTGAGAAAAATTCTAGGTGTTATCATAGTGAATGATTGTAGGTGAAATTGTTGATATAAACAAAATAATTTCAAAGAAACAAAAACAACCATCAAGAATCATCATTTGATTGAAAAACAAGAACAAACAAATAAAATAAAAAATATTGAAAACGGAGGTCTCATATTAAATCATCGGCCAAATAACAGTTTGAAAAGAAACCTTGAAAAGAGATTGAAAAAATGTATGAAAGTGAAAGTTGAAAATAGTGTAAGTGTAGTGAAATTGTGAGAATTGTTGATGATTTAGAAGTGTGAAAAACATGTCTTATTTATAGATAAAAAAATCATCCAAATTGAAAATAAAATAAAATAACCAATCAAAAATTAAGTGCGACACAAATTGACATCAAATGGCCAACAAAAAATACCTATTTAAAAAAAAATATTTTTTATATTTATTATAATTTTCAAAAATACCATAATAAAAATACAAAAATAATATTTAAATAATAAAAAAAAGCTTTTTTTATGATGGAAATAAAATTAATGATAATAAATCAAACATATAAAAAAATACACCAAGTGAGATTCAAACCCGTGACATGTATCTGTAGTCTCGTTTCTTTTTAAAAAAAAAGACAATTTAAAACATATGAAAGGTGAGCATGTATTTGCTATTTAAAAATACAAATAATTTGAAATAAATTATTATATTTTTAAATAGTCTTAAAAAATAAACCTAAAGTAGTTCATAGATAAGACTCGAAGTTTAAAAAACTATCATAGATCTGACCTATTTTCACTCCTAATTGTATATGTCACACATCATATCAAATAAAAAATTAAAAAAAATTGATGAAAGGAGTTCCATCATATTTTAATTTTTTGTAATCTATTATTTATAAATTTAAATAGAATCATGTTATTTATCCTCATGTTTCATCATATTTCAGATCTAAACATACATAAATCTTATGAGCAAGAAATCATTGAGATCCAAATCATATCTCAAATAGAAATAAATAAAATTACAGTTAAGCTTGTCTTTTTGCATTTGGTTTAGGTTCTTCAATATTTATAAAAGAAAAAGCTAACCTAACAAAATAAAGAATAGAAAAAGTCTTGCCCTAAAGAAAGTAGGAGATACAAGCAAAACAAGAAGAAAGTAAAAGGACTCACCGAAAATCAAGAGCAACAAAGCATATGCGATGAAACCGAAAAGGAAGGATGTGGCCGGTGCTCCTTCAACCAAGAAGACATGAGTTAGGGATAAAATTTGTACTTTTATAGTGATACTAATGGGCCTAAAGAGTATGCATAAAATAATGGGCCTTAAGAGGAAAGTTCAATTACAAAAAAGTCCAATAAAATATTAAATAAAGAAATTATTTTTGGGAATTTTATAATGCACTTTATGTATTAAGAGCATGATTATCGGTGTTCTTTGAGAGTTCCTATCCATTTATTAAAGAAATTGTGTCAATAATAAATAGATATTTCACTTGTTTTCACGTTCCTGAACTAAAGCACGTCCTCATACTAAAGCACGCTTCTACACTCCAATTAAGTGGGTCATGATAATAAATTAATAAATAAAATTGCAAGAATGTAGTTGATTTGTTTTAAATGTGAGACTCATTTTAGATTTTTTGATGAGTTACATGGATATTTAAGAATTGTAGATGGATTATTTAAAAAATTGAGAAGTGTGAAATAATATAAAAAATTATGTGGGTTCCATTTAAAGAACTCAAATGGGTATGATGGATGTGGATGCTCTAATAGCACGTTTCATGAAAATACAATAATGCTTTTAAAATTTGAAAATATATTTTTAGACGTGTCAAAACTTAATACATTTTTTAATCAAACTATAACTCAATGAAAAAATATTATGGAGATACATCTTTGTATATATTACAAAAATGTATCTTTGGACGCACTAAAAATTCAATACATTTTTTAATCAGGTCGTAACTCAAAAGAAAAATATTACGGAAATACATCTTTGAATACATTACGGAGATGCATCTTCAAACGTTATTTGTTCAAAAACACGTCAAAATTCCTTCTTCTTTCTCATTTCTAAAAACATATTTTCTCAAACCACATTTTCTCAAACTCTCTCAAACATCATTCAAGCAACATCAAGCAACTTCAAAACATCCTCCATCAACATCAAGTCCAATCAACCAACTTCAAGCAATTATTTGTAAGTCATTGATTTTTGTAAACTTTATTGACTTTTTGTATAAATTTGATGGAGTTGATTATTAGGTTATGAAATAGATATATTATACATGTCTAATAACTTATACTTAATAAAAAACGAGTTAGATAGGTAATTTTTATGATCAATGCATTATTTTGGATGATTTAGGGATCTGCATTTCACCATTGACGATGGTGAGAGTTTTCGAATATTCGGAAGATGCATCTTCAGAATTTTACTACATTTGGAAATCCAAAAATCGGAGATGCATCTTCGTAGTGTATCAATCTACATTTTTTTCCTATTTTGGAATGAAATCATTGTGTAACGCTTGTGATGTGGTTTCTTACAGTAATTATGGCTGATAGACATGACCGATTGAGACACAACATGATTGCACATCATGCATTTGTTCGGAGGGAAAAGAGTCAACCATCGTAGGCTCATGTTACCTCTAGCCTGATTGATGTGGAGACGTTAGCTTTTGGGGCTCGTGTATCTTTGTCTTCTTTTTCCTCTTTTCGTAGGAGACGAGGGTCCCCTCCTCATGCATTCATGCTTCCATCTTCTCGTAGGCGACATAGTTCACATATGAAAGCACCCAAGGAAGTAGAGGTACCCGAGTCACCAGAGGTACCTCGGACACTAGAAGTACTCCAGGCCCAGGTGACAGTAGAAGCACCTGAGGCATTTCAGGCCCAGGAGACAGCAGAGGTACCTGAGGCACCTCGGGCCTAAGAGGTACCTCAGAGGTTTGGAGGAGGCTCGTCCAACTTATCACTGCTGCCTCTTTACCCGAACCATACTTCTAGACATATCTAGGACGAAGAGGTAAAATTTAGTTAGATTCATTCTGTTGAACTTATGTCTGTTGTAATATTAAATTATGTTTTTTGGATTCTTTCTTATTAAATTATGTCTGCAGGATCGTGGTCTGCTAAAAATCATCAACCATGGGCGGAAGATTATTGGCTTGCATCAGCCTAATGAGTAATGGTTTTAGGAAGTTTTGCAACTATCTGGGATGTGATACTTGTGCAAGACTGGTTTGTTACGGTTAACCATGGTATGCTTAACGCAAAGATATGGCACACAGAGACATCATCATTTCATCTACCACATGGTGAGATGTCTATCATACTAGACGATGTCTCGTGTCTACTGCATCTTTCGATTAGGTGAAACTTTTAGATTGTGGGAAGATTAACAGAGGCGAGGCATTGGAGTTTATCGTAAACTATTTGGGAGTTGACTCAGAGGTTTCCATGGAGGCGTTTGAAGCTACCCAAAGGTCTCATGCTATGTTTAACTTCTTGCAGAAGGTGTATACAGATGAGATACTTATAGCACAACGGGATGTTGGTGATGACGAGTAGGTAGTGCAACATATAACGTATGCTATAAGAGCATACCTATTGTATTTATTTTTGTGGACGAGAATTCCATTTAGATGGATGTCATCTACTTGCGGTACGTCGATGACTTTGAGCAGATCCAAGAGTACAACTGAGGGGTCGCTTGTTTGGTCTACTTGTATTCTAATTTATCTAAAGGTTGTATGTGGAAGATAAAATAGATGACATAAAACATAACATTATTTACGATAATATTTATTTGACTTTTAGTGTTTGCATGTCACTTTCATTACATTATTACAACGTCGTTACTAAGTAATTATTCATGTGTTCCAACACTTTTTTAGACTTGGGTTCTCCAGCACTTCCCACGCATCTTCGGCTGGTCATGTGTACCTACTTATATTGAGGATATGACATGTGCTTCAGCATTCATCCCACTCAGAGGGAACCAGACAATAGAGCCATATATAGTATATTTTGACCGCTTAGTAATATAGGATAAACATTTACATTTTTAAGTCGATCACCGTGAGACGCGTCTCTTTGACGACATAGTCTTATACTCTTGATGGTTGGCTTACAGTTAATGTTTGGAATTTCCTCATCTTCCTGAACATGTCATGCGTCAATTTGACTACATGCAGTACATTCTAAAAGACCATTCAGTGTCTTCTCCTCCCACTATGACACGTAGAGATATGGATGTTATGTTTGATGATTATCTTAATCATCTGATACCAGAAGAGACACAAAGTACCATAGCTGAAAGCGACCGAAGCTACGTAGATGGTTACATTCGGTGGTTCTTCAGGGTGTCATATCCTCATATAGTACATGATGCTCTAGGATATCCACTGAGGTATGCTCATTGGGAGATATTAGAGGATTTGCATACTAGGGCAGATCATGTTGTTGATGTGTTGCCTAGATGTCGTCGTATCATAGAGGTGTTGAGCAGGAAAATATTAATAGAGGACTCTTTTTAGATAGTTCTAAGGTGGGGGGACATTGTAGATTCCATGATAGCGGAGGCTCGGGAGGCACTACAGTATAGGAGGCAGCGTAGGAACAAGGGATCACGAGGCAGAGTCTGAGTCTGTCATACGTAGTAGATTATAACACTTGTACTCTGAATTTATTTTGGATTGTATTTTATTTAGACTTATTTCAACTCTGTTATGTAATTTTGATTTATAACTTTATATATGTCATTTTCTACATAGTTGTTGTATCGTCTAACTCATCATAGTATACCTTCTGACTAATTCATCTGAGCATCACTAAAAAAAACTTAAAATTTAGTGTTTGGACTGGGTATAGAGATGTATCTCCAAATTTTGTCTAGTGAGAATATGAAGATGCTTCTCCAGAATAATCTATGGCAAAAATGGGTGTTTTAAAAATTGGTTCATGGTATATACATATAATTAATCAGGATATGCATCTTCGTACCCATTTTTAATGTTTAGCAAATAAATGTGCGTCCAAAGATACATCTTCTGAATCTTAGGGAAAATTTTAGATTTTCATAGGTTACTTTTCAGGTACATAGAGTGTACTATTCACTTATTTTTCCTACCCTCTGATGGAGAAACATTCTATAAAAATTCGAAAAGGTTCTTATTAATTCAGAAGTATATTCTGAACCTATCCATTCCACGCTAAAATACGTCCTTAGTGAATACCCATGTTGAACCAATGTTTGTTGTAATATTAAATTGTTTTTTGGATTCATTCTTATTAAATTATGTATGCAGGATCGTGATCCGCTAAAAATCATCAACCGTGGCGGAAGGTTACTGGTCTGCATTGGTCTAATGAGCAGTGGTTTCAGGAAGTTTTGCAAGTATCTGGGATGTGAGACTTATGCAAGACCAGTTATGTTCTGGTTAACCATGGTATGCTTAATTCATTTGTAGAGATATGGAACACGAAGACGTCATCATTTCATTTATCATATGGTGAGATGTATATCATACTGGACGATGTCTCGTATCTGCTGCATCTTTCGACTAGGGGGACTTTTAAATCATGGGAAGATTAACAGAGACAAGGCACTTGATTTTATGGTAAACTATCTGGGAGTTGACTCAGAGGTTTCCATAGAGGAGTTTGAAGCCACCGAGGGTCTCGTGCTAGTTTTAGCTTCTTGCAAAAGGTGTATACATATGAGATACTTAGAGCACAACAAGTTGTTGGTGATGACTGTTGCATCCCAAAATTTACCCTCCTAATTTATGTTATCTGGCTTAGGCTTTTGCATTCATCTGCATATATTCCATTAGGTCAATAACATACATTTGCATTCAATAAATTATCATGAGGTTCAAAAGTTCAGTGGTCATGCAATATTAGGGTTTTATAGTTGTTAAGGCGTTCATATCCAATGAAGGTTGATTTCTTCTTCAAGCATTGAGAATTTATTTCTTCAGCAAGCTACAAGTCTAGTAGGGTTTATTTCCCTATGTTTGAGCAAAGATCAGAGCTTTTCAACTATTGTACTCCAATGGAGGTTCTTCTTCAGGAATCATCGATCACAAGGTAGGCTTTTGCATAGTGGTTGTTTCAAGAACAAGGCATTAGATTTGAGATTTAATCACTAACATGGATTCTCTTTGTTGTGTTAGTGGTTATCATATGGATCTTAAAGGTTTAGTTGCATGACGTTCATGTGGCACATTTCACAATTAGGTTTTTTTGTGAATCGTCATGAGAAGACTGGTTCATTTCGTTATGTGCTTTACAAGAAAATGTATAGGAATTGATACAAGATCATCCCAAAGTCAAGTTTAAGATATTGGGGCTTTCATACATGGATCCATTGGGGCAAACATGGAATGACGTTTGATTGAGAGTAAAGATTCTTGGTTCAAACAAGGTTCATAAAAATTCAAGTTTCATTCGAGATTTATTCTATATTACAAAATCAAGAAGAAAACTCTAAATGTCAAAGTGCATATTGGAAGAAGTTTTGGTTTATTGGTATTTTCGTTCATTCATATTTTCAAGTCATGATAAGCATGAAATGTTGGAAAAAATAAAGAATTGTAAAATCATGGTTCAAATACATTCCAAATCTACCATTCAAAAACCATATTTCTATTACAAAATTAGTCCAAATACACCATTGTTACTTTAACCAATTCATACAAAATACGTTCGAACAAAAATTCCTAAATTCAAAACTTAAATTCTATCTTCATCTTCCAACTATTTTTCATGCTTCTTTGTCAAAAATCTGTCCAAACTTCATCCTCCTAATGGTCATTAGGAGGACATAAAACCATGCTTAGACTTATTTCACATTAATCTTTCACATCTGCTCGCCAAACCATCAATTTAATCTGCATTCTATTTACAATCAGAATATATATATATATATATATATATATATATATATATATATATATATATATATATATATATATATATATATATATATATACCCTAACCATGTTGCAATCCAAACCGTGCCCTTCATTATTAAAAATCATAAAATATTCCAGCAGTTAACGCTTACACAAAACAATTCCGAACTGAATATAAGCTGCAACCCTGTTCATAGCAGAAGTTAGCAAATAAGAAGAACCAAGGAAAATTGGACTTAATGCGTAGCGAAAATATTTAAAATCAGAAATAGTATGAAGAAGATTGATGCAAAGCCATGGAAAATAAAAAGAGAGCTCTAACAGAGTTATAAGAGAATATCAGACTCAAATCTAACTGTCCATTCCTATAACTAACTTTTCTTCAGTATAACAGAAAACATTAACAGAATTTCAAGTTCACTCAACCTATCTTACTGCACCCATCCTCACCACCAATTGCATAATAGAATTCCCAAGATCTAAAGGTTGATGATCACTATACTCTAACAGATATAACAGATTCATACCTGATTTATCTTCATTCTTCAATTCTCCTCAGAAGAATCACAAAAAAAAACTCCAGAAAATTCTCTCTCAACTCTCCATTGACACTCCATTTTCCATCGCGTCTTCAATCTTCATCAATCATCATCAATCTTCATCAACCTCTGAACGAAGCTCTTCATTGTGATTCCTCAATCTTATTCCTTCTTCATCACACCTCATGATTTCTTTACGCGTCTTCAATCATCATTCTCGATCTTCTTCTTAACATCACGTTTCAACTTCAACATTTTCATTCATCGCATTTTCGTTTCATAATCTGCATCAGCAATATCTTCACTCTCTTTCACGTATCAACACATCACTGAATTCGCAAGAACAACAACACATGCACGTAAACAATAATATCTCAGAAGATCGCAAAAAACACAGTGAAAACGAAAAGAAGAAAGAAGATAAAGAGGAAGAATCGGAAGCAACATCGCATATATGAGCTCACTCTGGTCTTCTCATCAGTGTTCTCGTGAGTGAAGAGGCGCTAGATTCTTTTCGGCAGGTAACGCTCTTACATCATTTGTTTCCATTGATTCCTGCCTTGTGTTTACGAAACGGGAATGTGATAACAAATCGGATCCGCTGTGTGAAACGCGTGAACAAGAGCCTGGTTGAAATTGTGGTGAAGACGAATGGAATCATTGAGGTTAAGAATTAGAGATGAAGTGAGACCAGAGAGGAGGTCTAGGTGGACAAAGTCGCGGCAAAGGGAGTGTGTGCGCCGCTGTGATTGATCGAAAGAGGTTAGGGTGGAGCAGCCGCTGCGTTCGTGTGAGTGTGGAAGAAGGATCTGAATCGTCACACCCAAACTTAACCTAACTCCTCTTAATTTTTTTCTTTTTCATTTGATTTTATTAATTGTTCTTTTTTTTTATAATCAATAATAATACAAAAACTGAATAAATAACTTGGGAATGAATTGTGTTGGGCCGGACCACCCCCTGAAGCCCAATGCATTTTTTTTTGTTTTGGTAGCCTGGATATATTGCTTGGAAAAAAAATAAGTCTTCCTGGGCTTATCTTCCTAGGCCCTAACGCCTATTTTTCCAGCACACCCCCTGGATTCCAGCTCTCACCTCCCTCTGATTCATTGGTTTTGTTTTAATTTTGTTGTTTTAATTATTTTACCAATTTTTCTTTGGCTATATTTCTTGACGTGAAAAATTATAAAATCAATAAAAAAATTGTTATATTTTTTATTATTATTTTGTTTTAGGAATTAAATCATGGTTATCCGATTACTTGAGACTTGCAATTCACCTTTGCTTGTTGAGATCTGAGTTTTATACAGGTTTATTGTGTGATGTGCTGATATGCTTGAGTTTTCGATTGTGATTTATTTACACATCGATGATGCTTCAACGTTTATTCTGAGCATTTGATTTCTGACTCTTATTTATTGATTGGTGAAGCTTACTCGAAGTTTTCCTGGTTTCTCTACTTTTCTTGCGGTGCTACGAACTATTGTTCATTTGGTATCATTCTGATTCTGGTTTATCTTTTTGCACTTTACTGCTTTCTAGATATCATGAGAAGTAGGAAATAGAGAGTGTGCACTCGAAGTCGTTGTTTAAAGACCTGTAGCAGACATTCCTCACTTATTTGTTATTTGTGTTTGTGCATGTGTTTGCTTCCTTTGTTAGTGATCGATGATGTCACTCAATTAGAATTGAGAAAACGACTTCGATTTTTGCATGCTCCTCTTAGGATTTTTATTTTCCTTTGTTGATGATCGATGATGTCACTCAATTAGAATTGAGAAAATGACTTCGATCTTTGCATGCTCCCCTTAGGACTTTATCGTTTTCCTTTGTTAATGATCGATGATGTCACTCAATTAGAATTGAGATAACGACTTCGATCTTTGCATGTTCCCCATAGGATAGTTATCCCCGCCATTAGGTTTTAGGTATTCTAACTTAGGTAGGGATTGCCCTTGTGTGTGCTCTCTTGAGCTTGTGGATTACTTGCTTTCCATCCTTGTGTACATGTTTTCTTAGGTTGTAAACCTTTGGCATATTCCCTTAGGAGCTCTCGATTCACCCTTTGGTGGTGATTCGAGATAAACATAGGTTTAGGTTGTGAATCTTTGTTATGTTCCCTTAGGAGTTCTTGATTCATCCTTTGGGGTGATTCGAGATAGACATTAGGATTGTAATCCATGCATGCTAACATAGTTAGGATTTCCCTTCAAAACTCAACCTTAGGATCAATCATTGTATGATAACATTAGGGATTAGAACTAGATAGTATCCCTTAGATGTTTTTCTTTCTTTTGCATCTTTCCATTAAGACTAAAACCTTTTCTTGGCAAATGGATAAAACATCTAACAACTTTCAAATCCTCTTTCAAGGTAAAAAAACGTCAACCAATGCAAACTCTTCTCGCCTTCGGGCCTTTCTTTCAAACTTCAAAAGGATGTATTAATTCTTCTCTACGCAACATGACGCGTAAATCCCCAAAGGTCAGGAGGCACTATGTCTAAATTGCTAGATCACGAATGTAGTATTATCCGCCTTCGGGCATTTTACTTCACAAATACCTTGTGAGGTATAACATGTTAATTCACTTCTCTGCTAACGCGTGAGTCTCCAAAGGTCGAGATACGGCAGAGGGAGAAATTAATATTGTTCATTAAAAAACACAAGACAAACCGAAACATGTGAGTCGAACTACGGCGCTCTGATTCCTTAAAAGGGATACGTAGGCATCTGGTCGGAGGGATCAACCGAGCTAAACTTTGTAAATATTTCCTTCTTTTCCCCGTGTTTATTTTCTTTTGCATGAATTCCCTCTTTGCATTTTCTTTTAGCTCTTAAGCATTAGATTTGAATACACCATGTGATTAGAACAACAAGAGTGGATACCGTAGAATACTACAGGCGTGTGGGATGCTAATACCTTCCCCTCGTGCAACAGACTCCCTTACCCGATCTCTCGGTCATTTGATCGTGATTTCACCTTTCTTAGGTTTAGTCGATGTTTACCTTTCCCTTCCTGTGGGATAAAAAAACATTTGATGGGGACTTCATTGATTTCATCTCGATAATTTATTCATTCGATTGTTTTAGCTGGCGACTTCAGTGGAGAGATAGGTCGACCAAATGTTGGTCCATCCTATAGTCGCTCCTAGCTCTTGTTTTCTTTTCATTGGGTGTTCATTTATATGTTTTATGACTTGTTCATTTTGTACATGTTTGTCTGTGAATGTTGTTATTGTGCTGGTTTTTGTGTTTTTTTGTTGGATGGGTGTTACTACGAGGTAAAAGGCCCAATACCCAGGCCAAGTGACAAACAATAGGAACACTAGGAATAGAGTGGAACACGACGGATAGGGGATGTAGATTACCCTAGACATTTGTGTCACCCATGCTCAGATGAGGTTTAAATGAGTTGCTATCATTATCATGTAGGTGTATAATGATAGTATTCTCAAGCGAACCCGAGATTCTGGGTTACCATTGACCTTACCTTGGCCTAGTCTTGACCCGTGAGTGGGGCGGGAATATTTCGTTACAGGTACAGATGGTGACTATGTTCTGATGGTGATCATTTTGTTTTGTTGGTGACTATGGTTCTTTGGTTATGTTCTAGACCTTTGATCCTGATATATTTAACTTGTCCAGAGATTATACAACGGTTATTCATGGTACATGGTTCTGTTGTGTTCTGAAATTAGTGCCGAATCTTTGATCCTGTGATATTCAAATTATTCAGCAAATTTATACAACAGTTATCCAGAGGATTATATAGTTGCTATGCTGAACTTTTGAATCCATGAGTATCTCACTTGCATCATAGCATATTTACTTTTTACAAAAGAAATGTGTAAAAAATGTATGCATGGAAAAAGTTAACACACATGTTCTTTCTATTTCCAAGGAATCGTGCTTGTGAACATTTTGTTGTGTTTGTCAATCTCTTACTGAATCGAAATCGAAACTAAAAGCATGTGGTTTCCTTAAAAACGACGGAACATGGCATTGCATTCACTCATTCACCTCATGCATCTTCATGCATCCATAACAGGTACCCAGAGTGGTAATTCTTATTTAGGCCCGATATTCTTTTCAGAATTGTGAATCTTGACTTCTCACGGCTCCGTGATCCAAAAAAGCCATGGAATAACTTTTTGGGGGAATTAGATGAAATGAAAAATCAGATGGGGCTGCTTAAGGGAGAAATAACTAGTTGAAGACTCAGTTGAGTCGGGAATAGAAGTTCTGAAGACAATTTTAGCAAAGGAAAGTGATCCTATATATGTTGTTGCAATTGAAGTTGTCATTCATCCCCAGCCTATGGGACATTTTTCAAATCTAGATATACTTTATGAGTCTCACCCAGAACTTTGTGTTCTCGGATTTTCTCGTCAACAGCTAGTTTCTAGTCTCCAAGTAAACCTATGGGGCAAAGCTTATCAGCAAAGACAAAAAGACCTGAGAAGTATGTTGATACAATCTCTATAACATGCATCCAGTTACTTCCTCATGCGTTAGAAGCTCAGTTGATTAAACTTCATGCTTTGGGTCATCCTCTCACAAACCTCTTTCCTGATTTTGATGAAAATTCTAGATGTGTCTCCCATTCTGGGGCACCTGGTTATGATATTGAAGACCACTTGGCTGGCTTTTTCCCCAAAGTCCATTCCATGGTCGACAAACCATTTCAAACACTTTCTCTTTAACTAAGTGCTTCTTCTGCGTAGTAGAATATGGGGTGATGCTTCTGTGATGAAGAAGTATAAGATATCGAGTTCTTGGACATCTGTTGTTGTGTAGAAGAAAAAAACCTCAAAGGTTGAATTATACATTCAGAGTTTATTTTCTTTTGTGTAATAGAAGATTTTTTGTTACAGTTTCTGAATATTGCTTCTGTGTAGTAGAAGATAGAGATTCTTTTGTGAAGTAGGAGATTCCCCGGAATTCAGTTGCTAAAACTTCTCTTTTGTGAAATAGGAGATAAAGTTTACTTTCTTGTATTTATCAGAAGATCCTTTGGTATAATTTATGGATTTTGCTTTTGCGTAGTAGAAGACGGTGCTTCTTTTGTGTAGTAGGAGATGCTTCAAAATTCAGCGGCTGATTTTCTCTTCTAAGTAGTAGAGGATGGTTAGAATTTTTTCTCTATGGTAAAAGATGCTCTATGATGGAGTTTATGCAAGTTCGCTTAATAAAGAATTCATCACATCTGTTGAGGGAGTCTGATATGATTTCCATGCTGGGGCACCTGGCCATTTAAATGAAGGTTGTAAACCATTTCAAAGATAAATTGTAAGGCTTGATTTATGCAAAGGTCATCAATTTTTTATCAGCCGGTTAGATTTGAAGTCTTCTTTGACTCAGTGAATGTCAAGACTGCCAGAGTATCATCTAAAGCAACAAGTCCATATGGAGACTAGTCTCCTCAACTTGTATATTTTGAATTACATTTGCATTCTCATTTGTAATCTTTCTCGTTTGGTTCAATACTTTCTTGTATGCAAAACTTTCTTATTTTTTAATACTAATCATAATGCGTTGAACATGTTTGTCTTAAATTAATCCATTTGTATTCACTCTTAAATTATTTTTTTCTTTTCTTTCTCTTTTTTTTGCTTTTGATACCCAACTCTTGTGAACAAAACAAAAACCTCTAGAGGGAGGATGATGAGAAATATACCTATAATCTCAAACAGTATGCTTTTGAGTAAAACCCTGTTGACGATGTACATGCCTTGTTTCAATTCTTAAACACCAGAGATATAAGGGAGATAGACCCTCGTTAACCCCTTTGAGCCTTCAAAGCAGGAGTTTCTTTTCTATTCAAAGAAAACCTTATTTTTGAACCCAGGGGAGAGTAGTGTTCAGTTAATCTGATCGAGCGTTCAAAACTCATCATGAGTGCACATCTAAGGATACAACAATGGTTATCTATCAAAAGGATGAGGAAAGTTAAAACCGCAATGATTAACCTTCACTTATCAGGAGTGTGCTCAATTAACGATATCCTAATGGGTATCTCTCGCACATCAGAAGCTCCGAGGATTATGATACAACAACAGTTATCACTCATCTACCAAGGACTTAGTCAGTTACAATCACTTACGACAAATCGAAGATGACATGAAGATCAACGACTTGTTCAAAAGAAAGAGACAAAAAGCCCTGCTAAGTCAAAAATTTAAAAAACAAACCGCTTAGGCAAAAGTCAGGGCATCCCACTGGACTTCAGAGTCAAATTCAAAAGAGAATTATCCAGGCAAAAGTTAGGGAAAACACAAAGAGAAACGAAAAGCGCGAAAAGTGAAAAGGGATTACCAAATAAAAATCCTCAGCAAGAACAAAGTCGTGTGATGATAAACCAGAAGGATGAGAAAGTGAGTGACTACATGTCTAAAAAATCTCGTTTGACTCCTCAACCATTCCAAACTTCTCTTGAAGATGAGTGCTCGTATCGAGTTAACTGAATGTAGGAATGGATAACATCATGGAGAATGGATGGGCACCAAATATTTTGAGCCTTAAATCCTTTTTTTAAACTGTGAACCAGGCCACGTTACAACCCTTGAAAGTCCTAACTAAAGCATGGGTTAATTAGAAAGCAAAATTTTAACGAGAGTACGGTAATCTGACTCCTAGGAGGCTTGCTAAAACTTTTGAGTTGGTATCACTCCATCTTTTTATTTTCTTTTGCACAAGAAAAAAATCGATGTTTCGATATCTTTTCAATAAAAGTTTTTAAACTTCAAGACAAACATGAGCTTTGCATTAGAATTATCACTCTTAGAATAAACATTCTTTGCATATGAACAAGTGCTTAAACATCAAGTGAGCTTGCATGATGAGCATGAGATGAAAATTTGATTCCAAGGGATAAATTGCTTCGGGAATGTGTTGAAGCGTAAATCATTTTTTAAGACGATCTTAATATGGGGCAGACCTTCTATTGAATCCGTTGAGTAAAAGAAGACCAATTTGAGAAATAATCCGAAGCAGATTGTATGGATGCTTTGATTGCCCATAAGTCTTCGTTGATCAATGGTGTATCATTTTCAGTTGGTCCTGAAGGACAGTTTGCTTCAAGTATTTGCTTAAACATGAGGCAATTCAAGTTGAGAAGTATGGTTGTGTACTAGCCTACTTTTAAGATGTAAGTTAATTACTCTGAGGAGGTGTTATCTTTAAAACTCTGAGTTTCTCATTTCTCCGTGAGCACGAGGCGAGGAAATGGTTTGTCGAGATTCTGTTAATCAAGGGTAGGATATTTCAATGGTAGTACTCTACTGAGCAAAAACAGAGGTATCTCAGAGTTTGAATACACTAAGGGGCACAAAGAGCATGTTGAATACTCCATTGAGTAATATTACAGCCAATCTGAAGCATTCAGGTCGAGATTTGATCCCTCAAAGTGCAGTCAAACTAGGGAAGTTATGTCGAGATTTGATAAATATTTCTGAAAATTTGTTGATTAGAGGATAATATTTTCAGAATCTGAAGATGCGTGGGCATTCAATCAAGCATGGGTGAAACTGCTTCCAACACTGGTTAGTCAAGGGCAGTGTTCCGAAGTTCATAATACTGTGAAGGTTATCTTTATGGTACATGTGATACGGTGGCAGAACCGACTGTTATACTGAATTTTTGTTTGTGTTCGTAAATGTTGTGGTAAGCAAGAGTTGCCACCGACTTTTCTTTTATCCAAATTAAGGAAAGGGTGAAAAGAACAGAAAAATACCTTTTCGAGAGTTTTCTGAGTAAGGGGGGTAGATTATGGAAAGGGAAGGTGTTAGCACCCTTTCCATCCGTAGTTTTCTACGGGCTCTTAGATGCTTAGCTCATTTTTAAATACCTTGTACTTTGTGTTTTTGAAAAGTATTAAAAAATGCCTTAGTGCGGCGATTCACTTTATGATAACTCTTGTATTAGTCCTCAAGAGTGTTGACAAAGAAAATGTTTTTGAAAGTGTTTTGAAACGTTTATGTGTAAGTGCGAAAATTTATTTTGAGCAAGCATTTAGGAACTATCTACTTATACTCGAAAAGATTTGTTCTTTTCCTCCTATCCTTTAGACAGTGCTATCCTACTATTAATGAGTAGGTAGCCCTATCAGTGGATGTTTGAGGGACATTCGAAGGGACGATTTTATAGTTATGAAGGCAACTGGGCAAGAAGCTTTAGTAACTACCCTATGGTTCTAAGATCATATTTTTACTGAGGCAACGTCGAGAGGGTCATCGAGGGACTTATGATCTTTTTGAACCAGAGGGTAGCCACTAAAACCTCTCACGTTTCGAGAGTTGTGACTATTTTCCGAAGGAAACCGAAGTGGGGTACCCTAGAGGTGTATATATGGAAGTGATTTAATTCAGTTTATTTATCTTTGTTATTAGGTTTGCTAACGTTTGATTTTAGTCTTTCCATACAAGCCTAGTTACTAACAGTTAATATGCACAGAAATTTAAAGTGAGGGAATTATAAATCGTACACTATTACAAGGCTTTGGGGAGGGGGTATTTACATGTCCAAATGGGGGAAAGAAAATAAAGAAAAGCAGTAAATCCCTAGTTAATTTCTATTACATTCCATGAGTAGTTACAGTAATATGAAAAGTGCGAAAATAAATAATATGCGCGCGAATTAATAAAAACGTCTAAAAATCCTAGGGAAAGGAAATCTTTTGTTTGTTTTTATTTATTATAAAAGAAAGCAAAGTCTAAGTCTATTTTATTTTAATTTAAAGAAAAGGTTAAATTAATTAATTAATTAATTTAATTAAATTAATAAAAAAATATTGACCTAATGTTTTTTGTGATTTTATTTGATTGTTAATTTAAAGAGGAAAACCATTAAGGAAAAATAAACAAAACATAAAAAAAAAATGAAAATACAGTAAAAAGAAAAGTCCTTCGACCTAGAGAAGGGGATTTCCCTTCGATCCAGTGGAAGAAATTGTCCCTTCGATCCAAGGGGCAAGGGGCTTTCGGTTCAGAGGAGAGTGGCTATCCTTCGATCTAATGAAGGAAGTTGTCCTTCGATCCAATAAAGGGTGTTGCCCTTCGATCCAGTGAAGGATGTAGCTTTCTATCTAGAGAGAATTGTTGAAAATGCCTAATGGGTCACTGAATCTGCAAAGATATGTTAGCCAAAATAAAAAGCATGGTCTGGATGCAAAACCCAGGTCCTCCGATTCTGTGTGCATTGGCCTTATTTAGGTTGGATCTGCAACATAAACGTTAGGGACAAAAGAAACAAATAAGGACCTGGGTATCACACCCAGGTCCTTCGATCATGGATGAAAATCGAATGACTATGACATGCAAAGAAAATATAGAACTTGATTCCTTACATTTTCCTTACCAACTGTGGTGTATGAATTTATGGTGTTGGAGATGCCTAGCGCTTGGGCACGCTCTCTGCAACCTTCTGAGAGTGAATGGAGTGTTGTTAAAGATTCTTTTGATTTGGATTACTCAGGAGATTTTTTTGATAACCTTTGGCGTGACTTCTGAGGCAGCGTGTGCGTATGAGACAACATATGGGTGTAGTTTCTGGGCTTATGTCTCCAATGTGTGTGTGTGCATCTCCTGGAGAATGTCCTTTGTGTATATGTTTGGATTTGTATTTATATGGATGTGAGGGTGCATGGAAATGTCAAGGGACAATCATTAACTAGGCTTTGAAGGCCATGAGACAAGAATCCAACACATTGAAAGTTGGCCATATTTGGATAATTCTTGCCATTTTGAAATCTTGAGTGAACCTAGACACATTTGACTCTTTCGAATACCTTTCAGCCTTGCTCTTCGATTGCCCCTGAGTTTCCTCCTTCGAATGGCTCTGGTTTTGTTCTTATAGCTCCTTCAATTGAGTCCATCCTCATTAATTTGAATTTCTCAGATCTTTGATGATTCTGAATTTCAATTGTTCAAAGTTTTCCCTTATCAAAGTTTATTCAATTAACCCACTATCTGCATCAATTCAAATTGCCCAGAATTCTCTTCGTCAGAGCATTGTTCTTTTTTTGATGATTCTGAATTCCAATTCGAACTTGTTTAGAGTTTCCCTTATCAGGGCTTCTTCGAAAGCCCCTCAAATATTTAATTTTCTATTGACTCTGGATCTTGATTCGAATTGTACAAGGTCTTAACATCTTGGCTCCTTCGATCAACCCCTAAGTTCGCTCTCTTCAATTGCTCTAACACTACTCAACTAGCCCAATCGAAAGACTTTATTCTGTCCAGTCGAAGCTTCCTTTGGCAGGAATATGCTTGTGCAGGGGGCTTGGGGCTTGGCAGCATGCAGGATTTTGGCCAGCAAGCATCTTGGACCAAGACTTATCACAAAGCAAACTTGTTTTCAATAATCACGTGTCCTTTGAATGGACCAATGAATGCTTCTTCGAAGGGACCACATGAATGCGCTTTCGAAGGGACTATCATGTGTGTCGAAGTATGGAAAACTGTGCGTCTTTTAATTCATTAAATCGAAACTGTTTCAAAGGGGACCATTGCCCAATCAAAGCTGGCACAAAGGCAGCCAATGCCTTATGGTCGCTAGCATGAGGGAGGCCAAAGCAAGCATAAAAAAAGTCCATTCCCTAGTGAATCAAATCGGGAACGAAGGAGGTATTTTCCTTGTGGGTCGAAGGAAGTTTTCTGCCTAATGGGTTAAAGGAAAATCTGAAGAAGTATTGGCCTTGTGTGCCTTGCAAGATGAACTTGATCGAAGGTGTCCCAACGCTTAATCAAAGATGATGGATGAAAGTTTGATCGAAGGGTTTTAAATTCCCAATCGAAGCTTGTGAGACACATATCGCTCGAAGTGTCCCAGACGCCCAATCAAAGCTCTTTGTCCAGATGCCAATCGAAGGATATCTTGTTCAGATGCCAATCGAAGACACCTTTGTTCATCTTCAAAAAAAAATTATCTTCTTCCATCAAGTGTTTGTAACCCTCTATGTAAGAGACAATCTTGGAGAACATGAGAGGGCAAATTTTGGGGTACAACAGCTGCCCCTGTTCAATCTTCTTAAACCTGAAGATTTAGATTGGCTTGTTTGCCTTTCATGATCTAAGGGTGGGAGATGATTGGACACTAGAGTGCCTAGAAATTTGCACTTGATGATATGATGGTTGATTGTGTAGGGAATGGGCTTAAATATTCCATTTGGAGAAGATGACTGAGAGTTGTCGGAGATGGGCTTAAAGATGACATCCAGAGTAGGTTCTGACTTCATAAGAGGTCCCTTTATGAGGATTCCTGTTCCTTCTTTCTGAGGAGGAGTCCACTGGGGAATGTTGATTTTTATTGTTTTCTTGCTTGAGGAAAACTCTATGGGGAATAGAGTCTAGGAACTTCAGTTATCCATGGCTCTACTGAGGAGTTATCTCTGAACTGAAGAGATGAAAGTTTGTTGTTTTCTGGTTGAAATTCAGGCTTCACAATAACTTGCTGGGGATAATGGAGTTAACCGTTATCTGAAAATGTATTGGAAAGAGCCTGTGTGGGGATGTTTCAGGATGAGTCCGTGTTAGTCTGCATCTGGAGATATATGAGAAGGAGCCCATGTAAGGGTGCTTCGTCTGGTCATGTAGATAGTTTTCCTGTCTGGTTTCAAGTAATAATCTATAATCAGTTGTTCACAAATAGTTTTCCTGGCTTATTACTGGTATTAATCTAGAACTTGTTTTTACCAGTCATCGAGACAGCTGTCCTGGCTGGTTTTCGGTATTAATCTCTGACCTGAGAAAGAAAGATAGTTTTCCTAGCTTGCTACATGTATTAATCTTTAATCTCCTCATGTAGATAGTTTTCCTAGCTTATTACAGGTATTAATCTATAATCAGTCGTCCACAGATATTTTTCATGGCTTGTTACAGGTATTAATCTGGAACTTGTTTTTGTCGGTCGTTGAGATAGTTGTCCTGGCTGGTTTCAGGTATTAATCTCAGACCTTAGAAAGAAAGATAGTTTTCCTGGCTGGTTATAGGTGTTAATCTTCAATCTGCTCATGTAGATAGTTTTCCTGGCTTGTTACAGGTATTAATCTACAGTTGGTCGTCCATAGATAGTTTTCCTAGCTTGTTATAGGTGTTAACCTGAGACTTATTTTGTTGGTCACATAGATAGTTTCCCCGTCTGGTTTCGGGCATTAATCTGTGGCATGCTGTATTTGTTGGTAAACCCGTCTTACTTCGGGAGTCCATACCAATTGGTCGTGTAGATAGTTTCTCCGTCTGGTTTCAGGCATTAATCTTTGACCTGTTATATAAGTTGATAGTGTTTGTCTGTCTGTTGATTTAACCTGAAAATGTAAAATCAATTTCATGCAATGTCATGATGTATGAATTGCATGATGCTCTCAAAATAAATGAGATTGTGATATATGCATTTGTGCTGCATATGCTATGATGTTTTTAAAATGATGTATGAGTGCAATGTATGGAAGTGTCAGTCGTTCCATTGTAGTGTTGTTGAATGTAGGTCTTCAGATTTTGTTTGAAGTTGACATGCCGGGAGATGAACTTCTGTTGTTAGAGAAATAAACTCTGTTGGGGAAGGTGAACTCTGTAATCTGCTTAGGGATTTTGTTAAAGTCCTGCTGGAGACTTCACTGGGGAATCGTTTGTTGGAGCAGTAATTTGGAGATTTTGCTCTGCCAGGGATATGAGAACCTGACACCATTAGGATGCATGCTGAGAATATGGCAGTGACCTTGTAGTGAGATGTCTCTGCCTCTGTATCTGCTGGAGAAGGTATCAGCTGGAGGAAATATTTGGAAGGATTTTGTGGATGGATCTATGTCATGATTATACTTAAAGATGTGTTGAAATAAGTGTCAGAATGACGTCCATCTCTGGATCGTATCTGAATCGTTTCTAGAGGAGAATCTGGAATGGGTGTCAGAATGACATCCATCTTTGGATTGTATCTGAACCGTTTTTAGAGGAGAATCTAGAATAAGCATCAGGATGACATCCGTCTCTGGATCGTACCTGAACCGTTTCTAGAGGAATCTGGAATAAGTTTCATAATGACATCCGTCTTTGGATCGTATCTGAACCATTTTTAGAGGAGAATTTGGAATAAGTGTCAGGATGGCATCCGTCTCTGGATCGTACCTGAACCGTTTCTAGAGGAATCTGGAATAAGTGTCAGAATGAAATCCGTATTTGGATCATATCTGAACCGTTTCTAGAGGAGAATATGGAATAAGTATCAGGATGACATCCGTCTCTGGATCGTACCTGAACCGTTTCTAGAATAAAATTTGGAATAAGTGTCAGAATGACATCCGTCTCTGGATCTTATCTAAACCGTTTCTAGAGGAGAGTATAGAATAAGTATTAGGATGACATCCGTCTCTGGATCGTACCTGAACCGTTTCTAGAATAAAATTTGGAATAAGTGTCAAAATGACACCCGTCTCTGGATCGTATCTGAATCATTTCTATAGGAAAATTTGAAATAAGTTTTAGAATGACATCCGTCTCTGGATCGTATCTGAACCGTTTCTAGAGGAGAATTTGGAGTAAGTATTAGGATGACATCCGTCTCTAGATCGTACCTAAATCGTTTCTAGGAGAAAATTTGGAATAAGTGTCAGAATAACATATGTCTTTGGATCGTATCTGAACTGTTTCTAGAGGAGAATCTGGAATAAGTATCAGGATGAAATCCGTCTCTGGATCGTACCTGAACCGTTTCTAGAAGAAAATTTGGAATAAGTGTCAGAATGACATCCGTCTCTGGATCGTATTTGAACTGTCTCTAGAGGAGTCTGCTTTAGAATGTTTCCGTTGGGATTTCCTATTTTTTTGTTTTGAGAAGAAATCCGCTGGGGAACATTGATTTTGTTTGATTGTACGCGCTCTTTTTGAAGGAAATCACACTTGATGCCCCAAGTGATGGAGATTTTCCCCGGCTATTCAGGACCTTGTGAGAAATTTCTTGGAATTTTGACTTGACTGCCCCTAGAGGTGTTGGACAATGATCATGCCATGCCCCCTTGGTTGGAAGTGTTTTTCCAATTGAGGTGAATCTTTTCATTGAGAAAGTTTTTGTTCATTGACTATTCGTCGTGTGAATTTCTCCGCTGTCAAACAATTAGTTATATGCAAATAGCGATATTCAAATAATGCAAAGTTTATGTTTGTCTTGAAGTTTTTGAAAATTCATTTGTTCAGTAAAACAAAAATTTGCAAGAATGTGATATCAACTCAGGATTTATAGCAAGTTCTATAGGAGTCAGGATACCTTTTGTAATAGTATGCTTCCGAACTAACCCATGCTTCAGCTAGGACTTTTAATGGTTGTAGCATGGCCTAGTTCACGGTTCAAGAAACAAAGGATAAAGGCTTAAACTTTATTTATACCCAACCCATTCTTCATGATGTTCTTCAATTCTATGCTTAGTTAATCATGCGTTTAGATCCCAGTTGAGTTCGGAATCATTGCTCTAATGCTTGGTGATGGTTCAGAAATTGACCATTTGTTTGAGAAGGCAGTCATTTTTGTAACCTTTTATTTTTGTTAAGGATTTGTAGCGACCTCTTTTTTTTATTCATTATCCATGCCTTTGCCTGAACTATTTCTTTTGTGATTACAGCCAGCGAGATGCCCCAATTTTTTTTCTTAGGTCTCCTTCATAGGTTTTGACTTAGCGGGCTTTTCTTTTGGAATATAATGACTACCTGTTGTAATGATTATGTAGAACCATCACCATATTCTGTTTTGGAATGATTCCCCTGGCACTATTTGTCGTGTATGAGAGGGAGGTTTGTGATTTGAACGCACTTTTGAATTAACTGAGAGACTACCCTGCCCCATGTTATGATTAAGGGTTTTAATTTGCGTGAAAAAGAAAACTCCTACTTCTTAGGCTCAAAGGGGTTGACTAGGGATTGTCTTCCTTATAACTCCACTGTTTAGGATTTGAAATAACGCATGTACATCGTCAGCAAGGTCTGTTCAAAAGCACACTGTATGAGATTATGGTATCCTTTTCGTCATCCTCCCTCTAAAGGCTTAGAGCTTTTGATCGAGAGTTGACTATCACAAAAAGGCCTAGGAGCAGTGGTCACATGGTGAGTCTCTGGAGGGTCGAATTCAATCTCCTTGGCATCAATCATATCCTAAATTTTGTTCTTCAGAGCCTAGAAGCCATTCGTATTATGTCCAGGACTATCAGAATGGTATGCACACCTTTCATTGGGGTGGTAGCTAGGAGCAGAAGCATTGGGATTCTGTAGAGGAGCCTTTAACATAATCAATCCTGCCTTCAACATGTTTTGTAACGCTTGAGCTAGTGACATGTTAATTTTGGTGAATTATCTATTAGGTATGACCTCCTTACGTTGATTCCCTTGTTGATGTTGTTGCGCAGGCGTAGGATTAGAGACCAATACTTCCCCTACAGATGGGTTGTGGTTACCTCTAGCACATCCCTCCCAGCCATATATAGAATTAGCTTCCTTATTTACACTGAATGGCTTCTTCTAAGCATTATAAGGTGTAGCCATTGGAATCTTCCCGCTGTTAATACCGCTTTCTACTCTTTCACCTGTCAGTATCAGCTCGGTGAACCCAACCGAAGAAATTCCAATCAATTGGTTGAAGAATAGACCAGACAAAGTTCCCAGGAACATGTCTACCAGCTCCCTATCAGACAGAGGAGGCTGGACTCTCCCTGCAAAATCCCTCCATTTCTGGGCATAATCTTTGAAACCTTCGTCGGGACCCATAGACATACTCTGCAATTGTGTATGGGTTGGAGTGAGGTCAGCATTATATTGGTACTTCCTGTAGAAAGCAGCAACCTTTGCTTCCCAGGTGTGAATGTCGGTTCCTCCTAACTGATAGAACCACTCTAGTTGAGTTCCGACCAAACTTTCTTGAAATAAATGGACCCATAACTTCCGGTCAGCAGTGTGAGGCTGGATCTTCCTGACATATGATCTCATGTGAAGTTTAGGACAAGAGACCCCATCATATTTAGCAAATGTGGGAACCTTGAATTTTGGCGGGATGACCACTCCCGAAACCAGCCCTAACTCTTCAAAGTCCAAGCCAGGTATCTGCTGAATCTCCATAGCATTGAGACGACCCTCCAGCTATTTGTATTTATCATTAGCAGGAGGATATTGTTCCTCAGAGTAGTCATCTTCATCAGTCCTCGGGTTGTTATCTTCTTCATGATTATCCCTCTCAGTTGATGGAGTTGAGAGATCTAGAGCTCGCTTGACTGGTCATCTAAGTCTTCTACCCAAATTCAAGACACCAGCTGGTTTCTTTGCCTTTTTCTTCTTCTCTTTGATACGAGAGATTTCAGTTCTTATTTCCCCTTAGCTAGAGCCAGGAACATTTGTTGGAACTGAGCGTTTTGAGTTTGAAGATCTTTAACTGTTTGTTCAAGAGTCATTTCTTCTGCTGAAATAAACAGCGAAAAGAATAAGAAACCTGTCTTGAAATACCTGCTTATACAATGAAATGTATGATATGCTTATAAGATATTTTCAAGGACTTCGGGAAATTTAAATTTGTGAACCAAAATGAAATAAAGATTTTATTAGCAGAATTCAAAATACAATTGCCTTTTAGGCTTACAACTGAAAACAATTCTAAAATCCAAGAAATCAGATTTCCCATGGGCGTTTCCTCTTCGTGCCAAGATAGACATTAAGAATTTTTTCCTCGTGAAGTTGCTTCGTGAGCTCCAACACTTTCTTCTTATTAGCATAAAAATGATCTCTAAAGGTATCTCGTTCTTGCTTCAACTGAATCCAGAATCTCTGCAGCTCTTCGAGATCAGTGGGCATGTCAGGATGGAGAATTGTATAAGGAACATCTCCTTCAATGATGGGCTCCACAACCACTAGTAAGATGGCTATATACGTCATTATGAGATTCTGACCACGAGCTCGTACCCATTTGAGATAAGGTTCCATAGGGATGGAAGTCTTAGGCCCCAAGGTCTTGGTATCAAATCTATTCATCATGCCCCAAGCTCGTATGAACCTTTGACGATACCCTTGAACATCATCCTCGTAGTTAAACACAATGCCTTGGACAAACATATCGTGGGGACCATCCCTTCAAGCATAACCAAATTTTCGTAGAGCCAGAGAAAGATTGTAAGTTATGCCTCCCCTAATGCCAAGTAGTGGGACATTAGTGAATTCCCCGCAGCGGTCAATGACAAAAATATCTCCCATAAATCGGGAATACCAGAGAATATCCGAGTGAGAAAGTGACATTATCATTCGCGACCAACCCAAACCTTGTTCATTCTTCAATATTGATCGAGGAAAGTGAGAAATAAACCATCTAGACAGCAAAGTCATGCAGCACATAAGAACCCCTTTTCTCTTCATGGTGCGAGTGTGGAGGGTATACAAGATGTCTCAGAGTAGAGTAGGCACTGGGTTACGAGAGAGGAAGACCTTGATAGCATTCACATCTATGAGTAAGTCTGGATTAGGGAACAACACTAAACCATAGATTAGAAGTGCCAGAACCTCCTCAAAAGCTTGGAAATCCAACTCGTCCCAAAACAACCGAGCCTTCTCTAATAGGAATTTGACTAGAAAACCCTTGACACTGCTTCTTGTTTCCCAGTTGGATATGATATCAGCCTGTTTCAGATGCAAAGATGTTGCAATGACTTCTGGCTTTGGAGCTTCTTCTAAACCGGTGAAAGGCACCTGATCAAGAATAGGTATACCCAATATTTGAGAGAATTATTCCGTGGTGGGTACCAGCTGATAGTCTGGGAAAGTGAAGCAATGGTGTTTAGGGTCAAAGAATTGAAAGAGTACACTCATCATATTCTCATCAAAACTCAAGGTAACTAGATTTAGAAGTCGACCATATTTCTTGGTGAACGAAGAAGTCTCAGGAACCCTTGATACTAGCTCTTTGAGTTGGAGAGGTATTCTTACAAAGCTGATTCGAATAGTATTTCTACGAGCAGAAGCCATGATCTGCAAAACAGAACAAAGATAAATTCCCTTGGTCCTTAAAATGGTTAGTGTAGTGAAAAAATGGATGTTATGATGCATGTGTCATGTTTAAGCAAATTAATCACACACAAGAAAAACACACAAGACCTTAGGTTTAGGCTTGCATGGAGTTTATAGGTAAGGAACCTCTTGAAGTTTAGTTGGTTCAACCTGTCCTAGAAATAGTAATCGGGTTCTAAGGAGTCTCAATATCACTGATATTTCTTTATCGAGCATTATTTCAATTTAGCAATCTTTTATTGCAGCCGAAACATCTCGAAAGTCCGATCTCAATGAGTGTAGCATCAAGTATCAACCAATCCCCAGCTTTACACCGAGGCCGACTATCTCACTACTTTCTAATGGCCAAGTTTGTTCAACTAAGTTTCTAAGGTCCGTTAGTGCTTCACGACACCACGCGGCGACCCCGTATTCTCCTCGATTCAACACAAGGGATACCGGTACCAACTAAAGTGCCACACCAACACAGCTATCGCTTCAACCATATCGGTCAATGCCATACAATCTCCACGACCTATTGCTGTTTACCTAAAAAATATGCCCCCAGATCCGGGTGTAGGATCTATAGTAACAACCCAAACAACCCTTTAAGGATAAAACATACAAAGCAAGCAATTAAAACAATTTTAAAATGAACTAACTCTTAAGGTAACCCCACTTTTTTCCATCCCCAGCAGAGTCGCCAGTTCTGTGATACGGTGGCAGAACCGACTGTTATACTGGTTTTATGTTTGTGTTCGTAAATGTTGCAGTAAGCAAGAGTCACCACCGACTTTTCTTTTATCTAAATTAAGGAAATGATGAAAAGAACAGAAAAAGACCTTTTCGAGAGTTTTCTGAGTAAAGGGGGGTAGATTATGGAAAGGGAAGATGTTAGTGTTATACCCCAAAATTTTCCCTCCAATATTTCTCAACACATGACAAGTGAGGTCCTCAAATTGCTCAAGGAAGTTCAAGAGTTGACCAGACAAACTCTCTTCTAAGGCAGTCCACCTCAAATTAGGGTTTCATGTTTCATCAAGATGCTTGAGTCCCAAGGATCCCAAATGCTCACCATTGTCCTAATATGTTCTCAAGATTATCCATGACAAGTTTCAAGCCTTGCAGAAGAAGTTTGCACAGTCAATTTCTCAAAGGCCTGAAAATCGACTGTGCTAGGTCAAAAGTCAACTGTGGCCCACATACAGTCAAACTTCAAGTTTTTTGGTCAAAATTCTCATTTTGAAGTATAATTCATCATTTGATCAAGGTTTTACCATGATTCATCAAGGATTGCTCACAATTCATCAAAACCCAAAAGTTGTTAAATTAGGGTTTTGTAGGAAAAGTCAACTCAACTTTGACCAAGCATAACTTTCTCATACTTTATCAGAAATGACCCATCCAAAGCTCATTTTGAATAGGTTTCAATTCCCTACAATTAATCTTCATCTCCCAAGTTTAAAATATGCACTCACAAAAAGATATGAATTTTGACATTATATGTCATTTTGAAAAGTCAACAAAAATACCTTTTGGGTCGAAGTTTCATACATGAACACGGAAGACTCAATTGATATTATACCGAAAGGGTTGCTTAGAGGACATCCTAAGATTTCTAAAAAGTCCAAGAACACCCTCCTAGGGTCAAAATTGAGAGAGATATGCATTGTCAAAGTTGGCAATTTTTGAGAAATTGTCAAAAGTCAACATTGATCAAATTTGCATTTTTTCCAAAGGGGCCCATGTTTTCTTGTTTGAGACATGTTTCTAATAGGGCCCACGACCCCTGAGCTTTTCCACCTATTATTTTATTATTTTTATCATTTATTTTGATTTTTTATTCATTTAAATCAAAATAAATCAAATTAAATGGTAAAATAATAAAATCAAATCAAATCTTGGATTTTTTATGCATCATTTGAGTCTATGTACAGCTAGCAAGATGACCAATTCGTGCAAGATTGATTTGGGTTGGAAAAGATTGGATTGAAGCAAATTTGGAAAGATATCATATGCCATGAAAGACCAAATCAAATCTTCATAATGGGCAAGATTCAATTCGTTTTTGTTGACCTAATATGTTGCATTACATATATAGAAGGTATCCAAGGAAAGGAAAAGGTTGAGCAGTCGTGAAAGAGGCAGAACAAACTTCAAAATTTCAAAGAAAAAGTGCATATCGAATTCCAAGCTACAAGCCATCTCAAGCCATCCTAACATTACCAATCAATTGCTGGACGTCTCAGGAACATGTTCCAATCACTTGCAAGCCTCCTCGTGCCCAGAATCGACCCATAACAGTCACACGGTTTGCCTAAAAAAACTCGTTTTCGTTTTCATGGATTTATACATCATTTGCATGTTTTGATTATATATTCTTGTTCATCATTGAGTTTGCAAGCTAATCATTCTATTCAATTGCATTTTTGATGACTGTATGTAAAACTGCCATGGCTAGGGTTTCTTGTTTAGTTTTAGGGCTTTGCAGTACATGATAAATTGGACGTTGATTCTGGTACCATGATACTCGTGAGGATGAGACGAGTTGATTGGTACCAGCCATGGTCATTTATCTTGCTTGTGGACAATTTTTGAGATGCATAGGTCTGTACCTACAACGAAACGTCCGTAGGTAAAAGCTTGTTTACCTAAAACAGTGGTTTAGTGAAGAAGACGATGCGTGGCACTCCCTGGTTGGGTGATTTGAATTTTAGTGCCTTTTTCCATTAACCATTATTTTTCATATATTATATTTTGTTTTCATTATATTAACAACTAATCCCAGTAGCGCAGCTGGCAAGGGCAATTGGTGGTAAGCGTGAGGACCTGGGTTTGATCCTAGGTCCAAACGTTTTCATATTTTCAGATTTATCTTACACAGATTCCATGCATCTCCTGCCCAGGCATGTACCATACGCCCACAAGATCCAGCCAGTGAATCGTCCCCGATTCAAATCCAACGGTCCAGCAAAGGCAGTATATGGTGGACTCTCAAAAGCAAGTTGCGCTGGATCCCACGTAGGGAACTTGGGCCACCAACCTTGGGCCTAGAAAATTCAGATTCCAACCCCCTAATTGCTAAGCACAGGCTCATTATTCTTTTCTTTTTTCTTTTATTTTATTTAAATCTTTCAATACTTATTTTTATTCTTAATTCACAAATTAATCTTTTTTTCATAAAGTCATAAAATCAATAATTCACAAAAAAATTAGGATTAGTTTTTTTTATTATTATCAAAATTAATTTAATTTAGTTTAACTTAGGAAAATTGTAATTTATTTTCATAAATAAAATCAAAACAGAAATTAGGTTAAAACTCTTGATTTAATTTTATTTTCTCTTTTTCTCAAATAAATAAAAATACAAAAAATAGGTTTTAGAATAGATTAATTTATTTTTCTTAATTTAAAATTAATTAGAATTAGGATTTTCTTTTAATTTAATGATTTTTTCTTAAATAAAAAAACTTGAAAAAAACATTTTCTTAATCGATCGCAATTAGGTTTAGACAAGGGTCAAAACCCTAATTATCTCGTATTTGATTAATCGCGCGCGTGTTATTTATTTTGCCAATATTTTTGTAACTGTTCATGGTGTGTAATAGTTTAATCTAGGACTTTTTACTTATCACTTTTTCCCGGGTTTTTGGCTATGTAATTAATCCACCTCCCCAAAGCCTTGTAATAGCGTAGATTTACTTTCTCGCATTTTAATTCTCGCAAATATTTGACTATTTTGATGTATGTTAATAGGATTGTAGGACAAGAATGCATGACAAATTAATACAGTTAGAAAACCCTAATGTGCAAAGATAAATAACTGAAAACAAATCACTCGCACATATCACTCTTAAGGTATACTCTCACTTTGGTTGCCTTCGGTAAACGATCATTAAGTATAGGGTTTCTTAGTGGTTTCCCTCTTGTCTAAAAATATCAAATGTCCCGTTCAAATGTTGCCTCGGGAATGTTGCCTCAAATATGATCTTAAGACTCTAGGGTTATTACTAAGGTGTCCTAACATTGCTTTAGTGATCGTACGTCCCTTCCGAATTGACCCTTAAAATTCCAATGACGGTGCTACCTATTTCTCAATAGTAGGATAGCACTGTCTAAAGGGAACGAGAATAGAAACGATCTTTTTTTCGAGTAGGTAGATGCTAGTAGGTACTTGCTCAAATTAAACTTTTTTCACACTTACACATTCCAGAACAATTTTCAAAACAACTCCGTCACACCTTTGAGGACTGATACAAGGGTTATCACGAAGTCAAACTTTTCAATACAAAGAACATACACAAGCAACTTAAAAAATATGAGCAAGTACCTAAGAGCCCATGGAAAACCATGGATAGAAAGGGTGCTAACACCTTCCCTTTCTATAATCTACCCCCCGCACTCATAATATCTCGAAAAAGGATTTTTTTTCTGTACTTTTTTCCTTTCCAGTTGGATGAAATAAAAGTCGGTGGCGACTCTTGCTTACCGCGAAATTTTGCGAATAAAAACGCAAAATGCAAACCAGCGTCAAACAATCGGTTCTGCCACCGTATCACAGAACTGGCGACTCTGCTGGGGAGTTAATAAGTGGGGTATACCTTAAGGTCTAGTTCATCATAATTGCTTCTCTTGATTGTTTTATTTGCTTAACTTTTAAGGGTTTTGCTTGGCGTTACTATAGATTCTAAATCGGATATGGGGGATACCTTTTAGGTAAGTAGCAATAGACTGTGAGGGAACTGTATAGCGTAGACCGATATGGTTGAAGCAGTGGCTATATTGGTGTGGCACTTTGGTTGTATGATACGGTGGGAGAACTGACTTAAGGTTTTATGTTTGTGTTCGCAAATGTTTCGGTTTAGCAAGAGTCGCCACCGACTTTTTATTTTATCCTAAGGAAAGGTCAAAAAGCACAGGAAAGACCTTTGAGATGTTTTCTTGGGTTTGGGGGGTAGATTATGAAAAGGGAAGGTACAAGCACCCTTTTCATCCATGGTTATCCATGGGCTCTTAGTTACTTGTTTAGATCACTTGCTTTTGCTTTTCAATTGTTTGAAATGGTGCTTTGTGTGTGTGCTTTTTGAAAATGCTTTGAAAAAGAGGCCTTGTCTAGGCAACCTTTGTAATGATTCTTGTTTGAATATATACAAAGGTGTTTGTCTTTTGAAAAGATATTTCATTGTTTGAAAGTTTGTTTTTGGGAAATGTTTTGAATTGTGTTGTGAAGTGTGTTTGAAAATAACAAGGATGTTTTGCAAGCTTTTGATCAAGTAACTAAGAGTTTTCTACCCTACTTTACTCAAAGATCTTTCCTATATGTTTTTAACCCTTTTGACAGTGTTGTTTTACCATTGCATTTGGTAAATAACCTTGTGTTAGGATGTTAAACGGGACAAACGCGGGTCATCGCATACAATCATTGAAAGCAACTTGTGAGACGCTCTAGCAATTTTGTAAGGGACGAGATCATTTTATCGAAGGAAACATCAAGGGTCATCGAGGGACTACGATCTTTGTTTATCGAAGGGACATTTGCTAGAGTGTCTCATATTCGAGGGACATGATTGCATTTCCGTGGCAACAAGCAAGGTTACCCTAGAGGTGCATGTATGAATTGTGTTTGTCATTTTCATGCATTTAGGTCTTGTATTAGGTCATCTAGCGATTAATTTTGGATCTTCGTATACAAACCCTAATCTCTAATCATGGCATATTTGAAAGCATAAAGTGCGAGAATTAAAAATCTAAGCTATTACAAAAGTATCCGGGGATGGGGTACAAATTATTACAAATGGGGATGAATCTCACAAGGATAATAATGCCCAAATATCAAGTGTTACAACCAAATCGAATTGTCGCAATTCAATGTAAAATTATAACAAATGAAGAAATCAATAATATCATGAGATACATGTATTCATTAACTTGAAAATAAATAAATAAAAATCTATTCTAAAAAGAAAGATCAAATATTTTATTACTATTATTCTTTTTGTATTTTTTTATTAATTATGTAAATAAAAAGTTTAAAGGAAGAAAAATTAATGTAACAAAATTTCTATTATTCTTGTATTTTATTAATGTGTAAAAAGGATAATAAAAAGAAAATAATTAAAATAAAACTATTTGAGAAAGTCAAATTTATTTTACAAAATAAAGTTCTAATATATCGCTAGTATATCTTTAATAAAATAAAAAAAGGATAAATTAAGAAAAAGAAAATTAACTAAACTATTTTTTGGTATTTTTCTTAAATGTAACAAATTAAAAAAAATGAAGATTAATTAAAATGATTAATAAAAAGGTATTGAATAGAAAGAAGAAAATTATCACAAAAAAAGAATGGGCTTTAAGGTTGTTTGGGGTTAGGCCCAAAACAAAAACTCAAGGAAAAACAAAGGGGGTCAGAATGGCAAAGTGGGGGGACGCGCTTAGCAAATACATATGGGCCTAAGGCATGTGGGGGGGGGGGGGTGAAGGCCCAACGCAAAGTTTTTGTTTCAGGGGTTGTGAACAAATTAGGGTTCGTTCTGTTTGGCTTTACAGCGACGCCGCTCTCTCGTTCTTGCTCTTCATCTTTCTCATTCTCACGCATTCTAATTCTCTCTAAGCTCTAGCCTAAGCCACCAGAGTGCCACCTCCCTCTCTTACCTTCTCCTAACGATGATCCATGGCTTTGGATTGAACGGCATGCTTCGTCCTCTTTTTAGGGTTTTACAGTTTTCGTTGTTTATGTGATTTTACAGTTTGGCTAATCCATTGCATTGCATGGTTTATTGAGGTGAAGAAATGTACCTTGGGGATTTTCTGGAAAATGGAGGGAGAGAGGTTGGACTGGCGGCGTTTCCTTGGCGGCTAGAGGTGGAGGAAGAGGTGATGGCGAGCTTCTGGTATTTCTCCTTTGTTCTTTAAAACTTGAATGTTGATGATGATTATGACTTTGAAATTTGTTGTTGTTGGATTCTGAAACACTTTTCCTCTCTTCTGAATGTTGATGTTTGATGATGAAATATTTCTGAAAACTTGTTGCTATGCTTCTGAAACTCTTTTCCTCTCTCTTGATTTATTGATGATGATTTGATAATCTGAAACTTTGTTGTTTGTTGATTGTTGATGATTATATGTTTCTGAAACTTTCTGTTGGTTGCTTGTTGATAATGATATGTTTCTGAAACTTTGTGTTGGTTGCTTCTGAAAACTCTTTTCCTCTCTTCTTTGAATCTAAAACCCTGTTGCAAGTTTCTGAAACTTTGTTTTGGTTTGTGGATTTTGTTGAAACTGGATTTGGTTGTTTGTAAGATGGTGGCTCTAGTTTGGGATTGTGTTTGAAACTTGGTTATGTTTTTGTTCTTCTGGTTTGAATTTTGTGCACAATTTTGTGACTGTTTGCAGTTTTGTTATGAAACTGTAAGTTTGTTTTTGGCTTGGCTGTTTGTGGTTTGTTAACAGGCTTGGTGTTTGAATACTTGTTTCTGTTTGAAAAGCTTGGCTATTGTTGCAGTTGGGCAAGTTTTTTACATGTCGTGGTTGTTGCTTGAACTGATATGTCGTTTGGAAAGCTTGCAGCTTGTGCAATTTTTGATAGCAGGCTTGGCGAGCTTGCAGCTTGTGGTTGTTTGTTCCTGTTTGAAAGATTTACATGGTTTGGCTTGCAGGGTTTGGCTTGCAGGTTACAGTTTTGCCGTGGTTTTTGTTTGATTTGTGAAACTGTTATGCAGTTTCTTTGAGTTTGTTTTGTAACAGGTTTATGGTGTTGGCTAGGCATTTTTGTGGTTTTTGGAGAAACTGTTGGGAGAGTTTAACAGGTTTTTTTTAACTTGTGTTTTGGCTTGGCTTGCAGTTTTGTCTTATAACCACCATCTACTTTTGGTTAGCAGGCTGGGACTTATGGTTTGTGTTTGAAACCACTGAATTTTTTATTCTTGCTATTTTTATGGTATTATTTCTTGATCCATTTTTTCAGCCAACTGTACAAATACCAAAAAGGTACTCCCCTTTCTCTCTTTCTCTCTCAATGACAAAAACAAATTTTCTTTTTGTCTTTTTATATTTTTTCTGAAAAATTTGCCTTTTGACTGGAAAATGATGACAAGCTTAAGACAAGTTTTGACTTGTGGTTTTGGATTACCTCTTGCCTCTTACTGCCATCCTGCTTCATTTTATGCTATCATGCTGCATTGCTACATTTGTATCCAATCTGTTTTGTTCAGTTTGCTTATATAGTTTGGCGCCTTGTAGCTCAGTTTGGTTTTGATTGCTATGCAGTACAGTTGGCACCTTGTTTGCCTTAGTTGCCATGCTTGGTACAATGTTTAGTTTAGTTGGAGCCTTGTTGCATTTAGTTACTGCATTGCTTGGCTTGCTGACTTTGCAATATTTCAGTTTGGCCTATGCTTGACAATTTTGGCGCCTGTTGCATTTGAATAATTTTTGCTTTGTTTGCATTCTTCTTTTGCACTTTTATTTTTTTCTTTGTGAACCAAGAAGAGCAATCTTCTTGTGATTTGCAAAGAGAAAAATAAAATGTGATGAAAAATAAGCACTCTGATTCCAGACGGCAAATTTTAGTGATGAATTTTTCCTTTCTTTTTCTGTTTGAAAATTCTTTTCAATTAACTGTACTAATCTTCTTTTCCTTTGTCTTTTTCATGTGAGTGCAACTTGGATGGCGACAAAGCATTAGAAGCCGGAGACTTTGAGCATGGGAGCAATGGAGCTTAGGCTTAGACTTAGATTTTCCATTTATTGTAATCATTTATTTTTTAAATACTATAAGTTGTAAAAAACTTGTAATATTCAAATAATAAATTATTTTTGTATCAATCATCTGAAAAATCTTTGTGAGGCAAACTGATATCCAATAAAATCATTTACTGTCCAATAATATTTCCATTCTTTCTTCAAGTCTTCACTTATTATTTAAGATTCCTGATTTAAAATAAATGAAACTGCATTCCAGCATTTCCAATACAGATAACTTAAAATCCAAGTAATCCCAAAAACTCTGTAATCTCATAACCTTGCATCAGTATTCCAATCACAATACGCATTGTATAATAAACAAGCAAGCATTCCAATGACCGACAAACATTTCATTCCATTAACAAGCAGATGTCTTGATATTCCAAATAACATTTCTCAGCTCCTATCTCTTATCCCAGATAATCAGGCCTTGAGAACAAACAGTTAACCTTTCAGCAAACTTGAAAAAGTGTGAAAACAATGTAACAGTAAACTGAATTTCCGAGGATTCAATTTCTTCTGAGAAATGCGAGAGAAACCCTGATTCTTGATTTACTGCCAAAGAAAAGTCTGTTTGATCGATTCCTGAGCCAATCTTAAAAACCAGAGAAAACCCTAGGGTTGTGATTTCTTGTGAAAAAGGGAGGGCAAATTTTGGGGTATAACAGTTGCCCCTGTTTAATCTTCTTGAACCTGACGAGTTAGATTGGCGAGTTCGGCCTTTCGTAACTCGAAGGTAAAATAGGATTGGACACTAGAGTGCCCGTAAATTTGCACTCTTCGAAGTATAGTTGAGGGAATGGGCTTAAAGATGCCATTTGTAGATGTGACAGAATCTTGTCGGAGATGGGCTTAAATATGCCATCCAAGAAAAATTGATCGGATAAGAGATTCCTTTGTGAGGGCTTGGATATCTGTTGTTGAGGAAGATCCCGCTGGAGAAAGCTGATCTTTGTTGATAGTAATAGAATTTTAGGAGCTTCGTCGTCCGTCATTCTGCTGGTGGGTCGTTTCTGCTGAGATTTAGGAACTCGTCCGTAATTCAACTGAGAAAATATCTATGCTGAGACTTAGGAACTTGTCCATAATTCAACTGAAGAAAACATCCCTACTGAGATTTAGGAACTTGTCCGTAATTCAACTGAGAAAATATCTATGCTGAGATTTAGGAACTTGTCCGTAATTCAACTGAATAAAAGCTTTGTCGAGATTTAGGAACTTGTCCGTACTTCAACTGAAGAAAACATCCCTGCTGAGATTTAGGAACTTGTCTGTAATTCAACTGAGAAAACAACTTTGTCGAGATTTAGGAACTTGTCCGTAATTCGACTGAAGAAAACATCCCTGCTGAGATTTAGGAACTTGTCCGTAATTCAACTGAGGAAACGTCTCTGCTGAGATTTAGGAACTTGTCCATAATTCAACTGAGGAAACATCTATGTTGAGATTTAGGAACTTGTCCGTAATTCAACTGAAGAAAATCTCTGTCGAGATTTAGGAAACTCGTCCGTAATTCGACTTGAAGAAAACATCCCTGCTGAGATTTAGGAACTCGTCCATAATTCAACTGAGGAAACATTTTGTCGCTTTAATTTGCGAGAATCTTTCCTGGCAGGTAAAGGTTAGTTGTATGTAATGCATGACATGTATCAAGCGATGAGGTTATCGAAATAAATGAGATTGTGCCGTATGATGCTGTAAGATGTGTTTTATCAACTGTTTATGATATATGGATGTAATGTATGCGCATGTAAGCTGATTGGCTATTTTGCTGAGGAAAATAAATCCTGGACAACTGGAGATCATGAAATCTTTGATTGCTGCCAGGGAAAATAAATCCTGGACCACTGGAGATCATGAAATCTTTGATTGCTGCCAGGGAAAATAAATCCTGGACCACTTGTTCAAGGTCTTTGACAACCTCTGTGGGGAAACTGCTGGGGAGATCAGGAGTTCGGGTTGTATGCCAATCTACTAGGGACTTCAAGAGTGAGGATCTCCGTTCTGCTGGGAATATCAGGGGAAAACTGAACGGTTTCCGCTGGGGATTAGTAGATCAAAGTTTCATCTCCGCTGGGGCTCTTCATGACATGCTGATTTGATTGTGGTGACTTCACTGGGGAAGAATAAATTTTGGGGAATTATCTGGTCTTAAAGTGACTCCTCAGGGATAAATGGGAAACATGATGGTCTCCACTGGTATTCAAAGGCTGAAGTTTTGGCTCCGCTTGGGGAAGAAAATTTCATTTTACTGAGGGTTTGCCGTTCAAAGTTTTGCTCCGCTGGGGATCGGGAGTTTGAACACTCAACTCTGATGGGGATTCTTGAAACTTAACTCCGCTGGGGATATGCATTTCAGAGCTTCGACTCCATTGAGGACCTGGATGATGTATTGCAGGGGATTTCTCCTGGAATAACCTAAAGACATCTTCCTATACCTTCATCCTATCAGTAATTATCTTTTCTTGTTTCGTTTTATTTGTAAGCAGTGATTATATTCAAATGCATATGCTCATTTTAATAAATCATTGGACGTTTTCAAATAAAACATAAGTGTAAAGAAGAAAGAAAAGGCAAACAAATTGCTGCACTTCGAAGTATATTTGCATTAATTTTGTATAAGTATTTTGTACAAAGGAGACAGACATCCTAGTAAGAGAATGTCGTCATAAAGTTGAGAAAAATTTATACAAAGAAAGATGGCTATGTGTAACGATTCTATGGGGTTCCCATTCTGTTATAGCCTTCGTAACTTTGAGTATCTTGTCCATTCGTTGCTTTGTCCACAGATGATTGGATTGATCAGCCACTTGGAGCCTGTCCGTGAAGAGATTGTCCTTAAAGTGATCCGACGATACATAGTCATACGCTTTAATTCCCTAACTTTTGCCTGGATCGCCCTTTCAGGTTTTCGATCCACCGGGAAACCCTTTTTTGCCCAAGTCACCCTTTCGGGTTTTCAACTTGCCGGGTGTACATATTTTTTTGTTTATCCCTAATTTTTGCCCGAACCGCCCTTTCGGGTTTTCGATTCGTCGGGATGCCCATTTTTGCCCAAGTCGCCCTTTCGGGTTTTTGACTTGTCGGGTCATTTATGCGTAGTATCTTTTGACTATGTCTGCGTTTGCAGGATGCGGCAGGTCGTCACCGTCCATGGTGGTCAAGATCATTGCCCCACTAAAAAAGATGTTTTTGATCATAAATGGTCCTTCGTAGGTAGGAGTCCACTTGCCCCTGGGATCACTTTGCGGCAAGATGATCCGTTTGATTACAAGATATCTGACTTGATATACCTGGCGTCTGACTTTCTTGTTGAAAACCTTGATCATTCGTTTTTGATACGTCTGACCATGACAAACAGCAGTAAGTCGCTTCTCGTCAATCAAGTTAAGTTGATCAAGTCGGGTCTGGATCCAATCGTCTTCACTTAAGCCAACATCCTTCATAATTCTCAAAGAAGGGATATGAACTTCCATAGGTAAAACAACTTCCTTGCCATATACCAAAGAAAAGGGGGTTGCCCCAGTTGAAGTACGCGCCGTGGTACGATATCCATGCAGAGAAAATGGTAACATCTCATACCAGTCTTTGTAGGTGACTGTCATCTTTTGATTGATCTTCTTGATATTTTTGTTCGCAGCTTCAACAACACCGTTCATCTTTGGCCGATAGGGAGATGAATTGTGATGTTGAATTTTGAACTGCTCACACAGAGCGGTGATCACAGTGTTACTCAGGTTTGTACCATTGTCCGTGATGATCCTGTCGGGGATACCGTACTGGCATATGAGGTTCTACTTGATGAAGCGGGCGACCATATTCTTTGTAACGGAGGCGAAGGAAGCTGCTTCGACCCATTTGGTAAAGTAGTCAATAGCCACCAGGATGAAGCGATGTCCATTGGATGCCGTGGGCTTGATTTCTCCAATCATGTCGATTCCCCACATTGTGAATGGCCAAGGAGCCGTTAGAACATTGAGAGGAACTGGAGGAATATGTACCTTGTTAGCATAAACTTGGCATTTGTGACAAGTATGGGCATATTGATGACAATCAGCTTCCATGGTAGACCAGTAGTAGCCTGCCCTTAGAATTTTCTTAGCCATCGTATGTCCGCTCAAGTGGGTGCCAAATGTGCCACTATGCAGTTCAGTCATGATCTGCTCAGCTTCAACCTTGTCCACACAACGAAGCAGAACACAATCATGGCTGCGCTTATATAGGATACCATTGCTCAGGAAGAATTTGGCAGCAAATCTCCTTAAGAACTTTTTATCGTTGACTGAAGCTCCTTCAGGGTATTCTCGAGTCTCGAGATACCTTTTGATTTCATGAAACCAAGGTTGTTCCATTACTTCTTCGGTATTAATCTCATGATAGTGTGCAGGTTCGTCCATTCGCTTGATGGTGATTTGGGGAGCCTCATTATCCCAGTTGAGTTTAAACATGGAAGACATTGTAGCTAGAGCATCTGCTAGCTGGTTTTCTTCTCGCGGGAAGTGCTCGAAGGTAATCTGCTCGAAATGAGGTAACAATGTCAGGACATGTTCTTTGTATGGGATAAGGTTAGGATGTTTAGTGTCCCACTCTCCTTTGATTTGACTGATAACCAAAGATGAGTCCCCAAACACAACCAAAGATTTGATTCCTAAGTCAATCGCAACCTTGAGACCAAAGATACAAGCTTCATACTCGGCCATGTTGTTGGTGTAACTGAAGCAGAGTCTAGCGGTGAAAGGTGTATGGCAACCTTCTGGAGAGATAAGTACCGCGCCGATACCATTGCCAAGTGCATTTGAAGCACCATCAAAGTACAGGGTCCATTGGGATCCTTGTTCAGGTCCGTCATACGGTCAGTTACCTTCAATGTTGTCCAATGTCATAATATCCTCGTCGGGAAAGTCGAATTTCATGGATTGGTAATCTTCAACAACTTGATGAGCTAGATGGTCATCTAGTACACTCCCCTTTATAGCTTTTTGGGTTGTGTACTGGATATCATACTCAGTCAGGATCATTTGCCATCTAGCGATTCCTCCAGATAAAGTAGGCTTTTCGAAGATATACTTGATCGGATCCATTTTAGAAATCAACAGAGTGGTATGTGCCAACATATACTGCCTTAGTCGGCGAGCAGCCCATACCAAAGCGCAGCAAGTTTTCTCGAGCAGTGAATAGCGAGTTTCACAGTCGGTAAACTTTTTGCTAAGGTAATAAATGGCATGCTCTTTTCGACCAGACTCGTCATGTTGGCGCAATGCACACCCCATTGAATTATCCAAAACAGTCAGATACATGATTAACGACCTTCCTTCGACGGGTGGCATCAAGATAGGAGGTTCTAGCAAATACTCCTTGATTTTATCGAAAGCAACTTGACAGTCATCATTCCATTTAACCACCTGATCTTTCTTCAACAGCTTGAAGATTGGTTCACAGGTAGATGTTAGGTGAGAAATGAACCTCGCAATGTAGTTTAAGCGTCCTAAGAAACCTCTGACCTCCTTTTCAGTGCGGGGGGAAGGCATTTCTCGTATAGCTTTGAATTTAGCAGGATCAACCTCAATGCCTTTGTTGCCGACGATGAATCCCAAGAGTTTACCAGATCTGACTCCGAAAGTGCACTTGCTAGGGTTTAGTCTGAGCTTATACTCCTTCAACCTGACAAACAGCTTTTGCAGATGATCGAGGTGTTCTTCTTCTGTTTGTGAATGGGCTATCATGTTGTCTACGTAGACTTTGATCTCATGATGTATCATGTCATGAAACAGAGCTACCATGGCTCGCTGATAGGTTGCCCCAGCATTCTTTAGTCCGAATGGCATCACTTTATAGCAGAAGGTACCCCATTGTGTAACAAAAGTAGTCTTCTCCATGTCTTCGGGGGCCATTTTGATCTGGTTGTACCCTGAAAACCCATCCATGAAGGAAAATACCTTGTGTTGAGCTGTATTGTCAACCAAGACGTCAACGTGTGGTAGTGGAAAATCATCTTTAGGGCTAGCCCTATTTAAGTCTCTGTAGTCCACACACATTCTGACTTTGCCGTCCTTCTTAGGCACGGGTACAATGTTAGCAACCCATTGTGGATAGGAAGTAACAGCAAGAAACTAGGCATTGAATTGCTTCATCACTTCGGCTTTGATCTTTTTAGACATATCGGGCCTCATTCGGCGGACTTTTTGTTTTATTGGTGGACAGTCTTCTCTTGTAGGGAGACGGTGAACCGCAATATCTGTATCGAGTCCCGACATGTCTTCATAGGACCAGACGAAGATCTCAACATATTCATTCAACAACTGAACTAAGCGCTCTTTGACATTTGGCTTCAAGTTGGCACCCATTTTAACCTCTTTTCTGTCTTCGGCAGTACCCAAGTTGATAGTCTCTAACAGCTCTTCATGGGGCAGAATTGCCCTCTCTTCCTGTTGTAGAAGTCTAGCCAACTCTCCAAGCACTTCACAGTCTTCATCACCTTCGTATTCGGCATGATTGACCAGATCTTCAGAGTCACTGAAGGCCATAGCATAATTGTTACCCATGGAATCCGGAGTGGATGGATACCTGCATTTTATAGGTGTGTGTAAGGGATAACCACCTTTAAACAAAATAAAAATGTAAAAGGAAAGAAAATGAACACAAAAGTTTATAGATGAAAACGTCCATGATTCATTAAAAATGGCATATGAAAATGAAGAAATCAAGCCCTTACAAATGGACCTATATGCCTCTGGTAAGGCACAAGGCAAAAAGAGCGTACGAATTGTTTAATAATTATTACAGACCAACTGAAAATGTTCAAAAGATAAATTACTGATTGATGAAAGTAATGGGAACGAAGTCTTTCGCCTCCCAGTTGTTCAATCCTCCTTCAATGGTTGGAAAGATCCAGTCTTTAAAAATACTCTCGTCTTCAACATCTTCCAAAGCATGAACTCCGTGATGAGTGATCTTCAGTGGCGGTCCTCCAGCCTGGGAGCGACGCGTAGCTTTCTGACTAGTAGCAGTGAAACCCAAACCGAACTTATCTGTCTTGAAAGGAAAATCTGGTAGTTGCCCCCACACTGTACTTCCTCCTTTCTTGATCACAGCCTTCGCATCTTTAAGGGACGACATCCGGGATACAGGCTTGGTAAATGCAGGCACAAAAGTTATTGTCTTGGCTACCACAACCTCAGGAGAAACCTCTTCGAAGTCTTGGAAAGGTGTTTCTATGAATTCACCATCTAACTCCACATAACAGAAAGAGTTAAGGTGGCTTATCATATACTCCTCCTCACCATGAACTGTTATGATCTTACCCTGGACTGGGTATTTGAGCATCTGGTGTAGAGAAGAAGTGACTGCCCCAGCATTGTGGATCCATGGCCTTCCCAACAAGCATGAATATGAAGGACGGATGTCTATCACATAAAAAGTAGAGTTGAAAATTTCCGTACCCACTTTAATTGGGATGTCCACTTCTCCGTGAACCATCCGCTTAGAACCGTCGAAGGCTCTAATAATGATATTACTGGGCTTTAAGGTCAAACCCTCACAGTCCAATCTGTCCAATGCTTTCTTTGATAGGACATTTAAAGATGAACCGGTGTCAGCCAAAACATGAGCAAGTGTGGTCCCCCTGCATTCTACCGAAACATGTAGCGCATCATTATGCTTTCTTCCCTTAGAGGTTAGATCGGCATCAGAGAAGCCAAGACCATTATCGACTGTAAGGCTAGCTACACACTCTTGAAACTGATCCACATAAGTTTCTTGAGGCACATGCGCTGTTTTCAGGAATTTGATCAAGGCTGTGGCATGAGCCTCGGAACAGAGCAATAGGGCCAGCATGGAGATTTTTGAAGGGGTTTGCCCCAGTTGTTCTACGACATCATAGTCGCTCTTCTTGATTATCTTTAAGATTTCCTCCATTTCCTTTTGGGTGGTCTCGAGGATAACCAAAGTCTGAGCCTTCGTCCTGACGGGCGCTTCTTGGATCCCCTTACCTTTATCAGTCGTAACAGCAGAGGGTACAACTTCGGGAGTAACAATTTCTTCAATCACTGGATTTTGCATAAATATCTTGACTGGCCCACGAGCACTTGAGGGTACGAAGACTATCCTTGAAGGAGCAATCTCCGGAGAGAAGATTCTTCCACTACGAGTTATCTTACTCGTCCCCGCAATATTTCCTATATCATGAGTTTCTTCATCGGAATTCTCTTCGGCTGATTCGATCTGCTTGACACCGTGATAGAAGATCTCTCCTCCATAATTCCATGGTATCGTCTTGTTGGACTTATATGGGATAGGCCCTGGCATCGTAATCTTCAGCGGTACAAACTTTGGATTAGGTGTAATCTTAACAGGCCTTTTGCAGGTCTTGGAAAGATTTTCGGAAATGGTGATTATAGCAATATCATTGATTGGAGCAACAGGAGTAACAGGAGTAACATGAGTACTAGCATCAACAGGAGTTTTCTGAAAGAGGATCTCTTGAGTATCCATCAGGCGTTGGATGCCTGATTTCAACAGCGGACAGTCGAATTGCAAGGTTGAACAAAAGTAACAATCTTTTTCAGAGCCCAAGAAAATCCAGGCTTTCAACAGATTCACCTTGATCATTGGCAGTGGAGTCATTAAGTCACCAACGACAGTAACATGAAGATCTTCTACAATAGCATGGACATTATGACCATGTATTGGCATAGGAGCGGATATCACATTAGGTTTTTCGGGAGCATCAAACTCTACCTCCTTGGCATCAATCAAATATTGGATCTTGTTTTTAAGGGCCCAACAACTGTTGGTGTCGTGCCCCACACTGTCCGAATGATAGGCGCACTTAGCATTGGCACGATAAAGAGGGGAAGTTGTATTCGGATTTTGTGGCGGATCTTTCAAGGTGGTAAGGTTTAACTTTAACAGATGAGGGAGGACCTGAGCCGGTGTCACATTGATACGAGTGAATTGCCGTTATGGCCTTTCCACCCTATTTTGGTTAGCTCTAGGTTGACTGCTTCGAGGTTGATCGGCTGAAGAGTTCTGAATCATCATAGCCCCCACTGCTGGTCGGCGCTCCGTTCTTCCTTGATTTCTCTGGGTGTAAATAGCAGAAGCTTCTTTCTTGGCTGGGAAGGTCTTCTTGATAGCAGTGGAAGCCGATGCATCCTTCTGAATTTTACCACTCTTAATGCCAGCTTCGACCCTTTCACTTGTCAAAATTAATTCGGTGAACCCTGCAAATGAGCTCCCGATCAAGTGATTAAAGAATGGACCTGACAGGGTCCCCAAAAACATATCAACAAGTTCCCTTTCAGACAACAATAACTGCACCCTTCCAGCCAAATCCCGCCACTTCTGGGCATACTCCTTAAATCCTTCATTAGAGACCATACTCATACTCTGTAGTTGAGTACGAGTAGGCGCTAAATCTGCTTTATATTGGTATTGTCGATAGAAAGCAGCAGCTAAATCCTCCCAGTTATGTACATCAGATCTCTCAAGTTGATAGAACCAGTCCAATTGTGTACCCGACAAACTATCTTGAAAGAAGTGGACCCACAAATCCTTATCAGAAGAATGAGGTTGGATCTTTCTGACGTAAGACCACAAATGCATCTTTGGACTGGACAAACCGTCGTATTTAGAGAATGTAGGCACTTTGAACTTTGGGGGAATGGCGATCCCAGCAACCAACCCTAGTTCTTTAAAATCCAGCCATGGTACCCTTTGTACCTCCATGGCTGCCAACCGATCTTCAAGATTCTTATACTTATCGTCCGCCGGAGGGTACTGTTGTTCGAAGTAATATTCCTCCTCTTTTTCTTCTTCCTCTTCAGCTTCAGACTCGGAAGGTACCGCAACTCCTTTTCCTTTACCAGCCCCTTCATCACACGTTGAGGGGAATTCGAGGACCCTTCTAGCCTGGTTCTCAAACCTTCTTCCCATAGTGGCCATACCAATTCTCTTCTTTTTCTTTTTTTCTTTTTCCTTCTCTAACAGTGCTTTAAGATCCTCTTGACCCTTTGCCAAGGTTATGAGGAGTTGTTGGAATTGCGAATTCTATGCTTGTAGATCTTTAACTGTCTGCTCTATATCCATCTTACTGAAATAAACAACAGAACGATAAGGAAACCTGGTGTGAAGACCTGTTTATGCATATGATGAATGATATGTATTCATGTAATGCATTCAAGAATTCAGAAATTCAAAGTTGTTATAAACAAAAGAACACACGTCATATTAATAAGAAGAAATTTGTCAGTACATAAATGCCCCATGGACAAAACATTACAAAGCTTCTTAATGTAAAAAGACGTTGTGCATTCTTTTTGGCGTGATGTAAGTGTTAAGAGTCTCCTCTTTGTGAAGTTGGCGGGTAAGTTCTAAAACCTTCTTCTCACTGGCATATAAGCTGGCTTCAAAAGTGTTCCGCTCTTCCTTGAGCTGTATCCAACTCTTTTGCAATTCTTCCAATGATGTTGGCATGTCTGGATGTAGGAGGGTGTATGGAACCTCTCCTTCCATAACAGGCTCTTTGATCATGGGGAGAATGTGAGGGTAAGGAATTATAAGACTTTGGGCGCGAGTTCGTACCCACTTGAGATAAGCCTCAAGGGGGATGGAATTCTTGTGCCCCAGTGTCTTACTATCCACTTTGTTGGGCATCCTCCAAGCTCGGATAAACCTTTGTCGAAGTCCTTGAGCTTCGTTGTCGAAGTCAAAAACCAAGTCAGGAATCAACATATCGTGAGGGCCATCCCTTCGGGCATAACCAAATTTCCTCAGAGCTAAACAGGGGTTGTAGGTAATGCCTCCCTTAATGCCAAGTAGTGGGACATTAGGGAATTCCCCACAACAATCAATGATGATGACATTTTCTTTGGACCGAGAACACCAATGAACATCAGAATGTGTAAGAGTCATCAACCGTTGTGACCACCTCAAGCCTTGTTCATTCTTCAAGACTGACTAGGGAAGGTGAGAAATAAAACACCTTGCTAGAAGAGGAGTACAACACATTAGAACATCTCTTTTCCTCATTGTTCGTGTGTAAAATGAGTGTAGGATGTCCCCAAGCAATGTAGGCATAGGATTCCGAGATATGAAAATCTTGACAGCATTCACATCTATAAGCTGATCAGGGTTTGGGGACAAGACCAACCCATAGATGAGAAGTGCTACAATCTCCTCAAAAGCTTGTAGATCTAGAGAATTCCAGCAGTCTTGTGCCTTCTCAAACAGAAACTTTACCAAGAAACCCTTGACACCACTTCTGGTTTCCTAATGACCTTTGTTATCAGATGGTTGCAAGTGTAAGGCTTGAGCAACGTCTTTAGGCTTTGGCTCTCTTTCCGTACCGTTGTAGGGTAGTTGATGGAGAATAGGAATCCTCAAAAGTTGAGAAAATTCCTCCAAAGTAGGTACTAGTTGGTAATCAGGAAATGTAAAACAATGGTGTAGGGGGTCAAAGAACTGGAAGAGAACTTTCACCATGTCTTTTTAAATGTTGGAGTTGACCAAGTTGAGAAGTCTACCATGTCTTTCCGTGAAGGGAGAATTCTCTGGAATCTTGGAAACAAGCTCCTTGAGTTGAGGGGGGATTCTCACAAGGTTGACTTGAATAGTTTTTCTGCGGAGTGATTCCATGACCTACAAAATAGGAACAAAGATGAAGATCCAAACCCTTGAAATGGTTAGTGGATGCAAATGATGCTTCATGATGTTCATGATGTATGCACAAGTATATGTACAAGAAAATCACACAAGATCCTAGTTTTAGGCTTGCATGGGGTTTCATAGGTAAGTACCCTCTTGAAGTTAGTTGGCTCAACCTGTCCTATAAATAGTAACAGGGTTCTAAGGAGCTCAATATCACCGGATTATTTTTTGTGTTCATTGTTTCAGTTTAGCCACTTTACTGTCGACCTAAATATTCCAAGAAAACAACCATCAATGAGTGTAGTATCGAGTATCTACCAACTTCGGACTGCACCAAAGCCGGTCATCTCACAACCCCTAATAAGGCCAAGATGGTCAAGTAAGGTTCTAAGAGTTCATTAGTGCTTCATGACATCACTCAGCGGCCCCGTATTCTCTTTGATTGACTCAAAGGCTACTGGTACCCACAAATATGTCGCACTAACGTAGCCACTGCTTCAACCATGTCGGTATACCCCGTACAGTTCCCTCGTAGTTTATTGCTACTTACCTAAAAGGTGCCCCCAAATCCGGGTGTAGGATTTAAAACAAACCCAAACAAGGAACCCAAAAAGTAAAGCATACAAGTCAAATAAGATAAGCATGTAAAGGTGATCTAAACCCTAAGGTAACCCCACTTTTAGAATTATCCCCAGCAAAGTCGTCAGTTCTGTGATACGGTGGGAGAACTGACTTGAGGTTTTGCGTTTGTGTTTGCAAATGTTTCGGTTTAGCAAGAGTCGCCACCGACTTTTTATTTTATCCTAAGGAAAGGTCAAAAAGTACAAGAAAGACCTTTGAGATGTTTTCTTGGGTTCGGGGGGTAGATTATGAAAAGGGAAGGTGCAAGCACCCTTTTTATCCATGGTTATCCATGGGCTCTTAGTTACTTGTTTAGATCACTTGTTTTTGCTTTTCAATTGTTCGAAATGGTGCTTTATGTGTGTGGTTTTTGAAAATGCTTTGAAAAAGAGGCCTTGTCTAGGCAACCTTTGTAATGATTCTTGTTTGAATATATACAAAGGTGTTTGTCTTTTGAAAATATATTTCATTGTTTGAAAGTTTGTTTTTGGGAAATGTTTTGAATTGTGTTGTGAATTGTGTTTGAAAATAGCAAGGATGTTTTGCAAGCTTTTGATAAAGTAACTAAGAGTTGTCTATCCTAATTTACTCAAAGATATTTCCTATATGTTTTTAACCCTTTTGACAGTGTTGTTTTACCATTGCATTTGGTAAACAACCTTGTGTTAGGATGTTAAACGGGACAGGCGCGGGTCATCACATACAATCATTGAAAGCAACTTGTGAGACACTCTAGCAATTTTGTAAGGGACGAGATCGTTTTATCGAAGGCAACATCAAGGGTCATTGAGGGACTACGATCTTTGTTTATCGAAGGGACATTTGCTAGAGTGTCTCATATTCGAGGGACATGATTGTATTTCCGTGGCAACAAGCAATGTTACCCTAGAGGTGCATGTGTGAATTGTGTTTGTCATTTTCATGCATTTAGGTCTTGTATTAGGTCATCTAGCGATTAATTTTGGATCTTCGCATACAAACCCTAATCTCTAATCATGGCATATTTGAAAGCATAAAGTGCGAGAATTAAAAATCTAAGCTATTACAAAAGTATCCGGGGATGGGGGTACAAATTATTACAAATGGGGATGAATCTCACAAGGATAATAATGTCCAAATATCAAGTGTTACAACCAAATCGAATTGTCGCAATTCAATATAAAATTATAACAAATGAAGAAATCAATAATATCATGAGATGCATGTATTCATTAACTTGAAAATAAATAAATAAAAATCTATTCTAAAAAGAAAGATCAAATATTTTATTACTATTATTCTTTTTGTATTTTTTTTATTAATTATGTAAATAAAAAGTTTAAAGGAAGAAAAATTAATGAAACAAAATTTCTATTATTCTTGTATTTTATTAATGTGTAAAAAGGATAATAAAAAGAAAATAATTAAAATAAAACTATTTGAGAAAGTCAAATTTATTTTACAAAATAAAGTTCTAATATATCGCTAGTATATCTTTAATAAAATAAAAAAAGGATAAATTAAGAAAAAGAAAATTAACTAAAATATTTTTTTGGTATTTTTCTTAAATGTAACAAATTAAAAAAATTGAAGATTAATTAAAATGATTAATAAAAAGGTATTGAATAGAAAGAAGAAAATTATCACAAAAAAAGAATGAGCTTTAAGGTTGTTTGGGGTTAGGCCCAAAACAAAAACTCAAGGAAAAACAAAGGGGGTCAGAATGGCAAAGTGGGGGGACGCGCTTAGCAAATACATATGGGCCTAAGGCATGTGGGGGGGTGAAGGCCCAATGCAAAGTTTTTGTTTCAGGGGTTGTGAACAAATTAGGGTTCGTTCTGCTTGGCTTTACAGCGGCGCCGCTCTCTCGTTCTTGCTTTTCATCTTTCTCATTCTCACGCGTTCTGATTCTCTCTAAGCTCTATCCTAATCCACCAGAGCGCCACCTCCCTCTCTTACCTTCTCCTAACAATGATCCATGGCTTTGGATTGAACGGTATGCTTCGTCTTCTTTTTAGGGTTTTACAGTTTTCGTTGTTTATGTGATTTTACAGTTTGGCTAATCCATTGCATTGCATGGTTTATTGAGGTGAAGAAATGTACCTTGGGGATTTTATGGAAAATGGAGGGAGAGAGATTAGACTGGCGGCGTTTCCTTAGCGGCTAGAGGCGGAGGAAGAGGTGACGATGAGCTTCTGGTATTTCTCCTTTGTTCTTTAAAACTTGAATGTTAATGATGATTATGACTCTGAAATTTGTTGTTGTTGGATTCTGAAACTCTTTTCCTCTCTTCTGAATGTTGATGTTTGATGATGAAATATTTCTGAAAACTTGTTATTATGCTTATGAAACTCTTTTCCTCTCTCTTGATTTGTTGATGATGATTTGATAATCTGAAACTTTGTTGTTTGTTGATTGTTGATGATGTTATGTTTCTGAAACTTTGTGTTGGTTGCTTGTTGATGATGATATGTTTCTTAAACTTTGTGTTGGTTGCTTCTGAAAACTCTTTTCCTCTCTTCTTTGAATCTGAAACCCTGTTGCAAGTTTCTGAAACTTTGTTTTGGTTTGTGGATTTTGTTGAAACTGGATTTGGTTGTTTGTAAGATGGTGGCTCTGGTTTGGGACTGTGTTTGAAACTTGGTTATGTTTTTGTTCTTCTGGTTTGAATTTTGTGCACAGTTTTGTGACTGTTTGCAGTTTTGTTGTGAAACTGTAAGTTTGTTTTTGGCTTGGCTGTTTGTGGTTTGTTAACAGGCTTGGTGTTTGAATACTTGTTTCTGTTTGAAAAGATTGGCTATTGTTGCAGTTGGGCAAGTTTTTTATAGGTTGTCGTTGTTGCTTGAACTGATATGCCGTTTGGCAAGCTTGTAGCTTGTGCAGTTTTTGACAGCAGGCTTGGCAAACTTGTAGCTTATGGTTGTTTGTTCCTGTTTGAAAGCTTTACAGGGTTTGGCTTGCAGGGTTTGGCTTGCAGGTTACAGTTTTGCCATGGTTTTTGTTTGATTTGTGAAACTGTTATGCAGTTTCTTTGAGTTTGTTTTGTAACAGGTTTATGGTGTTGGCTAGGCAGTTTTGTGGGTTTTTGGAGAAACTGTTGGGAGAGTTTAACAGGTTTTTTTTAACTTGTGTTTTGGCTTAGCTTGCAGTTTTGCCTTATAACCACCCTCTACTTTTGGTTAGCAGGCTAGGACTTATGGTTTGTGTTTGAAACCACTGGATTTTTTATTCTTGCTGTTTTTATGGTATTATTTCTTGATCCATTTTTTTAGCCAACTGTACAAATACCAAAAAGGTACTCCCTTTTCTCTCTTTCTCTCTCAATGACAAAAACAGATTTGCTTTTTGTCTTTTTATATTTTTTCTGAAAAATTTGCCTTTTGACTGGAAAATGATGACAAGCTTAAGACAAGTTTTGACTTGTGGTTTTGGATTACCTCTTGCCTTTTACTGCCATCCTGCTGCATTTTTCTGCTATCATGCTGCATTGCTACATTTGTATCCAATCTGTTTTGTTCAGTTTGCTTATGCAGTTTGGCGCCTTGTAGCTCAGTTTGGTTTTGCTTGCTATGCAGTACGGTTGGCACCTTGTTTTCCTTAGTTGCCATGCTTGGTACAATATTTAGTTTAGTTGGTGCCTTGTTGCATTTAGTTACTGCATTGCTTGGCTTGCTGACTTTGCAATATTTCAGTTTGGCCTATGCTTGACAATTTTGGCGCCTGTTGCATTTGAATAATTTTTGCTTTGTTTGCATTCTTCTTTTGCACTTTTATTTTTTTCTTTGTGAACCAAGAAGAGAAATCTTCTTGTGATTTGCAAAGAGAAAAATAAAACATGATGAAAAATAAGCACTCTGATTCCAGACGGCAAATTTTAATGATGAATTTTTCCTTTCTTTTTCTGTTTGGAAATTCTTTTCAACTAACTGTACTAATCTTCATTTCCTTTGTCTTTTTCATGTGAGTGCAACTTGGATGGCGACAAAGCAGTAGAAGTCGAAGACTTTGAGCATGGGAGCAATGGAGCTTAGGCTTAGACTTAGATTTTCCATTTATTGTAATCATTTATTTTTTAAATACTATAAGTTGTAAAAAACTTACAATATTCAAATAATAAATTATTTTTGTATCAATCATCTGAAAAATCTTTGTGAGGCAAACTGATATCCAATAAAATCATTTACTGTCCAATAATCTTGCCATTCTTTCTTCAAGTCTTCACTTATTATTTAAGATTCCTGATTTAAAATAAATGAAACTGCATTCCAGCATTTCCAATACAGATAACTTAAAATCCAAGTAATCCCAAAAACTCTGTAATCTCATAACCTTGCATCAGTATTCCAATCACAATACGCATTGTATAATAAATAAGCAAGCATTCTAATAATCGGCAAACATTTCATTTCATTAACAAGAAGATGTCTTGATATTCCAAATAACAGTTCTCAGCTCCTATCTCTTATCCCAAATAATCAGGCCTTGAGAACAAACAGTTAACCTTTCAGCAAACTTGAAAAAGTGTGAAAACAATGTAACAGTAAACTGAATTTCCGAGGATTCAATTTCTTATGAGAAATGCGAGAGAAACCCTGATTCTTGATTTACTGCCAAAGAAAAGTCTGTTTGATCGATTCCTGAGCCAATCTTAAAAACCAGAGAAAACCATAGGGTTGTGATTTCTTATGAAAAAGGGAGGGAAAATTTTAGGGTATAACAGGTTGATACCGGTATCCCTTGTGGAGAAACGAGGAGAATACGGGGCCGCCGCATGGTGTCGTTAAGCATCAACTGACCTTAGAACCTTTTATCCCCCAACTTAGCCATTAGAAAGTAGTGAGATAGCCGGCCTCGGTCTAAAGCTGAGAACTGGTTGATACTCGATGCTACACTCATTGAGACCATACTCTCGAAATAATTTCGTCCGCAAGAAAAGATTGCGTGAGCTTAAACCATGACCGATGGAGGATGGTCAGTGATATTGAGATCCTCTATAACCCGGTTACTTTTTCTAGGACAGGTTGAAACCAACTTAACTTCAAGAGGGTATTACCTTTGACCTCATTGAAAGCCTTAAACCTAAGGGCTTTATGTAACTTGTTTGTCTTTGCAATACCTGTTATTTGTTATACCTGTGTTTTATCATGAAATCATGCATCATAACATAGCATTCATGCTTCATTACACTAACCATTTCAAAGACCAAGAGAATTTATCTTTGTTCTATTTTAAAGATCATGGCTTCCGTACGTAAAAAGATTATCCGAATCAACTTTGTGGTAATACCATCCCAACTCAAAGAGCTAGTGTCAAGAATTGCTGAAACTTCTATGTTCATTAAGAGACATGGTCAACTTCTCAGCCTGGTTACTTCAAACCCTGACGAACAGATGATGAGCGTACTTTTTCAGTTCTTCGATCTTGAGCATCACTGTTTCACCTTTCCAGATTATCAGTTAGTACCCGCCTTGGAGGAATTCTCTCATCTATTGGGCATATCCATTCTTGAACAAGTACCCTTCACAGGTATGGAAGAAGTTCCTAAGCCAGAAGTTATTGCCTCAACTTTGCATTTGAAACGGGCCGATGTAGTATCCAATTGGGAAACTCGAAGCAGAGTCGAAGGTTTTCTAGCCAAATTTTTGATAGACCAGGCTCAACTATTCTGGGATGATTTGGATTTTCAGGCTTTTGAAGATGTCTTAGCTCTCCTTATCTATGGTTTAGTTCTCTTCCCTAATCCAGACACTTTCATAGATGTGAATGCTATCAAGATTTTCCTTTCTCGCGACCCTGTGCCTACCTTACTTGGAGATATCTTGCACGCTCTCTATACTCGTACCACGAGAAGAAGAGGGACTTTTATGTGCTGCATGCCATTATTATCGAGGTGGTTTATTTCTCACCTCCCTAAGTCTGTGCTGAAGAACGAAGAAGGTTTGGGTTGGTCGCACAAAATAATGTCACTTGCTCATACAAATATTCTTTGGTGTTCCCGGGCTATGGAAGACGTTGCTGTTATTGACCGTTGTGAGGGGTATCCTAATGTCCCATTACTTGGTATCAGAGGAGGTATAACTTACAATCCTTGTCTAGCTTTGCGACAATTTGGTCGTGCTCGAAGAGATGGTCCCCATAGGTTACTTCTCGAGGATATTGCATTCGACTATGAAGATGATGTTAAGGGGCATCGCCGGAGGTTCATACGAGCTTGGGGCATGGTAAATAGATCTGACCCCCATGAGTTTGGACCAAAGACTTCCCTTACTATGAAGACTTACCTCCAATGGGTCCAAGCTCGTGCCCATAAGCTGGTGATGCCTTATGCGACAGTATTACCAGTGATTGTGGAACCCACTACCGAAGACGGCATTCCTTACAAGGTTCTCTATCCTTACATGCCCACTGATCTTGGGGAGCTACAAAGGTCTTGGATTCAGCTGAAGAATGAGCGAGATACTTACAGGGAGCAGTTCCATGAGCAAGAGAGGAAGGTTTTGAAGCTCACTAGGCAGCTCGAGGAGGAAAGAGTGCTCAATGATTACATCAGCATAAAGAGAAAGCATCCATGGGACTTTTGATTTTGCTTTTATAGTTTCAGATTTGTTTTATTTACTTCTTTGTAACGCCTTAAGGGCATTGTTGAACCTTTCAAAGTTAAGCTAATAAAGTTTTGTTTATTTTTGGTTTGCAAATTTAAATCTCCCAAAGTCTTTAAAATCATTACATGCGCATCCGATTATCATGCACATCATCACAGGTGCCACTACAGGTTTCTTATCTTCTTCTCTGTTTATTTCAGCAGAAATGTCTTTCGATCAAGCCATCAAAGATCTTCAGGCACAGAATGCCCAATTCCAACAGATGTTCATCAGTCCGACAAAGGGGCAAGAGGATCTGAAAGCCCTCATTCTGAAAAAGGAAAAGAAGAAGAAGAAGGTTGGTATTATGAATATGGGCATAAGGTTTGGAGAAAGGTTGAAGCATCAAACTGATCTGACCTCTTCATCCAAGGAAAGGGAGAATCAAGAAGAGGAAAAGGACCCTAGTCCTGCAGTCTCTGATAATGATACTAATTTTGATGATGAACAATATCCTCCTACCGAGGATATGTACAAGCAGCTAGAAGACCGTTTGAGTGCTATGGAAGTTCAGAAGATACCTGGTTTGGATTTCCGAGAACTGGGACTGGTATCGGGAGTGGTCATCCCTCAAAAGTTCAAAGCTCCAGTTTTTGCTAAGTATGATGGAGTGTCCTGCCCAAAACTCCACCTCCACTCTTATGTCAGGAAAATTCAACCCCACATAGCTGATAGAAATTTGTGGGTGCATTTCTTTCAAGATAGTCTGTCAGGGACTCAGCTTGAATGGTTCTACCAGTTAGAAGGGGCCAATGTTCGAAACTGGGAAGATCTTGCTGCTGCTTTCTACAAGCAGTATCAGTATAATGCCGACCTTGCTCCCACTCGTACTCAACTCCAGAGTATGACCATGGGTGCAGGTGAAGGTTTCAAAGATTACACTAAAAAATGGAGAGATTTTGCTGGCAGAGTTCAACCCCCTTTGTCTGATAGGGAGTTGGTTGATATGTTCCTGGGGACGCTGTCTGGTCCATTTTTCAACCACTTGATTTGCAGCTCATCTTCTGGTTTCACCGAGTTGATTTTAACTAGAGAAAGAGTGGAGGCTGGAATTCAAAGTGGTAAAATACAGAAATATGCCTCTTCGAGTTCGATAAAGAAACATTTTACTGGTAAGAAGGAAGCCAGTGCAGTTTATAGCCCGAGGGGCCAAAACAGATCTGAACACCGTCCAACGGTAAATGCTGTAGTGATACCAAGACCCGCTGTTATTCCACAATGCAACAATCAACAGAGGGTGGAAAGACCACGGCGGAAGTTTACCCACATTAGCATGACATTGGCTGAAGTGTTACCTCACCTACTGAGATCCAACTTGACCACATTGACGGAGGCTCCCAAAAATCCAAACACTACCTCTCCTAGATACAATCCCAACGCGCGATGCGCCTACCATTCTGAGAGTCCTGGCCACGATACCAATGACTGCTGGGCTTTGAGAAACAAAGTACAAGATTTGCTGGAAGCTAAGGAGATAAAGTTTGATGCTCTAGAAAAGCCGAATGTAATAACTGCTCCTATGCCCAAACATGGTCGTGGGGTTAATGATGTTGACATTGATTTGTTTGTGACCTCTGTTGAAGAAATTTCTACTCCTCTTATAACTGTTAAGAGGAATTTGCTGTTGGCCGATTTATTTCCGGGTTGTGGTGAAGGTTGCCACATGTGCTCGATTGTACCTTCTAGTTGCTACTTGTTGAAGTCAGGTGTTCAACGCCTGATGGATAATGAAGAGATTCTGTTCGAGAAGACTATGATTCCGGTTGTTCCAAATGAAGATATTGCCATCATAACCATTTCCGCCAATCCTTCCAAGGTTTCCTCGAGAAAACCTGTTAGGATTACACCTGTTCCAAGAATTGCTCCGCTAATAATCATCGTTCCTGGTCCCATCCCGTACACTTCAGACAAGGCTGTCCCATGGCACTATGGTGCTGATGTGTATTATAATGGCATTAAGCAAGAGTTGAATAATGAAGAAGCTGATACTGATGTCAGTAATATTTTCGAAGCTAGTAAGGTTACCAGAAGTGGAAGACTCTTCTCTCCCAAGATTTCCCCTCCGGCTGTCCACAAACCTATTGTCATTCCATCTGCTAGTACATCAAATACTGTTCTAGTTCTTACTCCAGTTATCACCCCTGTCGCTGAGCCATCTGGGACTCGGGGCAAAGAAATCATAGGTGAGCCTGCCCGGACGGAGGCGCCTAGAAAAATTGTTGTGGAAACCTCTAAACAAGAAATAGAGGAAATACTGAAAATTATCAAGAAAAGTGACTACAATGTGGTCGAACAGCTAGGGCAGACCCCGTCAAAGATCTCCATGTTGTCTCTGCTATTGTGTTCTAAAGCCCATGCAAAGGCTTTGATTTCATTTCTCAAGACTGCGCATGTGCCGCAAAAAACTTCTGCAGATCAGTTCAAAGATTGTGTGGCTAGCTTGACTGCTGACAATGGGCTAGGATTTTCAGATGCGGATCTGACCGCTAAGGGGAGGAATCATAATGATGCTCTGCATGTCTCGATTGAGTGCAAGGGCACCACTATGGCTCATGTGCTGGTGGATACCGGGTCTTTGTTGAATGTTCTGCCAAAGAAAGCATTGGACCGTTTGAACTGTGAGGGTTTGACTTTAAAGCCGAGTAACATTGTGGTAAGGGCTTTTGACGGATCAAAAAGGATGGTACACGGGGAGGTATACATCCCTGTCAAAGTGGGTTCTCAGACCTTTGGGTCCACCTTTTTTGTAATGGACATCAGACCATCGTATTCTTTCTTGTTGGGTCGTCCGTGGATCCATAAAGCTGGGTCGGTTACTTCTACACTCCATCAAATGCTGAAGTATCCAGTGCAGGGGAAAATTGTCACAGTGCAAGGTGAAGAAGAGTACATGGTGATTCATCTCAATTCCTTCCGTTATGTGGAGATGGATGGGGAGTTCATAGAAACTCCTTGTCAGAACTTCAAAGAGGTCCCTCAGACTTTAGCGTCAACTGAAGTTACTACCAACAAACCTCCGCTGAAAATGGCTTCTCTCAAATATGCTAGGTCTATAATTGAAGAAGGTGGGTGTACCAATTAGGGTCGGCTCCCTGATTTCACTCACAAAACTGACAAATTTGGTTTGGGCTTTACTATAGGGGCTCAAAGGGCTGTTACGCGCGCGCAGATTGGAAGACCTCCTCTACACATCCGCAATCGGGGAGTTAATGCAATTGAGGATAGTGAAGAAGATTCAGACATCGACAGCTGGATCTACCCAACAACCAACAGTGGATTGAATAACTGGACGGTGAAGGACTTCATATATGTTTCTTTTATTCCGCAGTAATTGACTTTTGTTTTAAGATTTGTAATAAACAGTTTGAAACTTTACGGCCCGGTGCCTTACCCGAGGCACCTTGGCTTTGCTTGTGAGGGCTTATTATTTGTCATTTTCATATATCATTAATAAAACATTGGACGTTTCTTGCATTACAAATTTTGTGCTCCTTGTTTTTCTTTTCTGTCTCTCACTTTATCAAAATAGCTATTCTCTTACACACACTCACATATCATGCTGCAGATCCATATCCACTATGGATCCCATTGATAACAGCTCTGCTACTGCCAGTTATGACTTCGAAAATCCGATCAACCAAGCCGAGGACGAAGGTGAGGATGATTGTGAGGTGCCTGGAGTACTTGCTAGACTACTACAACAGGAGGAAAGGGCCATACAGCCTCATGAAGAGCCAGTTGAGTCAGTGAATTTGGGTACAGAGGAAGACATGAAAGAGGTCAAAATAGGTGCGAATCTGGAGCCTAGTGTCAAACAACGGTTAATACAGATGCTACATGACTATGTTGAGATCTTCGTCTGGTCCTATGAAGACATGCCTGGTCTGGACACTGATATTGTGGTACATCGCCTGCCAACCAAAGAAGAGTGCCCTCCGGTAAAGTAGAAGGTCCGCCGTATGCGCCCTGAAATGTCATAGAAAATCAAGGCAGAGGTCATGAAACAGTTCGACGTAGGATTGTTAGTCGTCACTTCTTATCCACAATGGGTTGCCAACGTTGTTCCGGTACCTAAGAAGGATGGTAAGGTACAGATGTGTGTGGACTACCGGGATCTGAATAGGGCAAGCCCCAAGGACGACTTCCCACTTCCTCACATTGATGTTCTAGTCGACAACACCGTGCGGCACAAGATCTTTTCCTTCATGGATGGTTTTTCTGGCTACAACCAGATAAAGATGGCTCTTGAGGACATGGAGAAGACAACCTTCGTTACACAGTTGGGCACCTTCTGTTACAAGGTAATTCCTTTTGGGTTAAATAATGTTGGGGAAACTTATCAGTGCGCCATGGTCGCTTTGTTCCACGATATGATTCACCATGAAATTGAGGTTTATGTTGATGACATGATAGCCAGGTCCCAAACTGAGGAAGAACACCTTAATTATCTCCAGAAACTGTTTGACAGGTTGAAGACGTACAAGCTGAGGTTGAATCCGAACAAGTGTACCTTCGGGGTAAGGTCTGGTAAGCTTCTGGGTTTTGTTGTCAGTGACAAAGGTATTTAGGTGGACCCTGCAAAGGTAAAAGCCATACAAGAGATGCCGGCTCCCCGCATATAGAAAGAAGTTGGAGGTTTCTTGGGACGTCTGAATTACATCGCCCATTTCATTTCACATCTGACTGCTACTTGTGAGCCAATCTTTAAGTTGCTGAAGAAAGATCAAGTGGTAAAGTGGAATGATGAGTGCCAGACCGCTTTCGAAAGAATCAATGAATACCTTAAAGAACCACCAATTTTGATGCCTCTAGTTGAAGGAAGACCTTTGATATTATACTTGACAGTGCTAGATAACTCAATGGGGTATGTGCTGGGGCAGCATGACGAGTCTGGTCGAAAAGAGCACGCCATTTATTACCTTAGCAAAAATTTTACCGACTGTGAGACCCGATACTCATTGCTCGAGAAAACTTGCTGCGCTTTGGCATGGGTTGCTCGCTGTCTGAGACAGTATATGCTGGCTCACACTACTTTATTGATATCAAAGATGGATTCGATCAAGTATATTTTCGAGAAGCCCGCTCTCTCTGGAAGAATAGCAAGATGGCAGATGATCTTAACCGACTACAATATCCAATACACAACCCAAAAAGTAATCAAGGGGAGTGTATTGGCGGATCATTTGGCGCATCAGGCCATGGATGACTACCAGTCTATGAATTTCGAGTTCCCGAATGAGAATATCATGTTGGTAACCGACTGCGAAGAACCTGGACCAGATGAAGGACCCGAGGAGGGATCCCGATGGTCTATGTATTTTGATGGAGCCTCGAACACATTGGGTAACAACATTGGCACTGTAATTATATCTCCTGAAGGCTGTCATACTCTGTTCACCGCCCGATTATGTTTTAATTGCACCAACAATATGGTGCAGTATGAGGCGTGTATCATGGGTCTTCGAGCTGCTATTAACCTGAGGATTAAGTTCTTGAGTGTATTCGGAGATTCCGCTCTGGTGATAAGTCAGATCAAAGGAGAGTGGGATATGAAACACCCAAATCTTATTACTTACAAAGAGTATGTACTGACATTGCTCCCACACTTTGAGGAGATAACCTTTGAACATTTCCCAAGAGAGGAGAATCAGTTAGCGGACATGCTAGCTACTATGTCTTCTATGTTCAAAGTCAGGTGGGACAATGAAGCTCCCTAGATCACCATTGAGAGGTTGGATGAACCCTTAGATTGCTGTGATATTGAGACTAAAGAGGTAGCAGATAAACCCTAGTTTCATGAGGTAAAGAGGTATCTTGAGGCTCAAGAATACCCCGAGGGGGCATCTGTTAATGATAAGAAGTTTTTGAGAAGGTTCGCTGCAAAGTTCTTCATCAGTAATGGGATCCTTTATAAGCATAACCATGACTCAACCTTACTGCGGTGTGTGGACAAGAGCGAGGCAGAAAGGATCATGGTAGAATTACATGAAGGTACCTTTGGAATTCATTCCAGTGGACATACCATGGCAAACAAAATCCTACGAGCGGGATATTACTGGTCCACTTTGGAAGCCAATTGTTATCAGCACTCTCGAACCTGTCATAAGTGCCAAGTCTATGTGGATAAAGTGCATGTACCTCCGGTTCCTCTGAATGTTTTGACAACTCACTGGCCTTTTGCAATGTGGGGCATCGACATGATCGGCGAGATCAGACCTACGGCGTCTAACGAACATCGTTTCATTCTGGTAGCAATTGATTACTTTACAAAGTGGGTTGAGGCTGCTTCCTTTGCTAAAGTAACCAAGAACATCGTGGAGCGATTTATCCGACATAATCTGATCTGTCGATATGGTGTACCAGAGAGGATTATTACGGACAATGGTACAAATCTCAATAACACAATGATCACTGAGCTTAGCAAACAGTTCAAGATACAACAACATAAATCTTCTCTCTATCGGCCGAAGATGAATGGCGATGTTGAGGCGGCTAATAAGAACATCAAAAAGATTGTGCAGAAGATGACGGTGACATACAAAGACTGGAACGAAATGTTACCATTTGCTCTTCATGGGTACCGTACCTCGGCACGGACATCGACAGGGGAAACACCCTACTCTTTGGTATATGGCATGGAGGCAGTCCTACCCATCGAAGTCCAGATACCCTCTCTCAGGATTATGAAGGATGCGGGTTTGAACGAAGACGACTGGATCCAAATCCGACTCGATCAGCTGAACCTAATCTGCGAGAAGATACTTACTGCTATCTGTCATGGTCAGACGTATCAAAAGCGAATGATCAAGGCTTTTAGCAAGAAAGTCAGACGTCAAGAATATCAAGTTGGGGATCTGGTGATCAAGCGCATCATACTACCGCAAGGTGATCCCAGGGGCAAATGGACCCCCATGTACGAAGGACCATTTGTGGTTAAGAACATTTTCTTGGGAGGAGCTATGATTCTAACCACCATGGATGGTGATGACCTTCCTCAACCCGTCAATGCATACATAGTGAAAAGATACTATGCATAATCAAAGACCCGCTAGGTTGACTGGCCTAGGAAAAAAATAAGGGCTTCCCGGTGAACCAAAAGGGTTCGGGAAAAAGTAAGGGATGAAAATGCAAAAAAAAACTGTACACCCGGCAAGTTGAAAATCTGAAAAGGCGACTTGGGCAAAAAGGGGTATCCCGGTGGACTGAAAACCCAAAAGGGAGGTCCAGGAAAAAATTAGGGATTGAAGCATAACACTATGTCTCATTGGATCATCTTGCAACCAGACCTCGATATCAACTATCAAGCTCGGACGGCGCCAATCAATCTGATCCACCTTCGGCCAAGCAACAAAGTGATGAGATGCTTGAAGATATAAAGGCAATAGCAGAGTTGGAACCCAATGGGGTTCATTTCACATAACTGTTTTTCTTTCTTAAAACATAAATTGTAATTTCTATCTTTCGGCGGCGTTCTCTTACTAGAGCGCCAACCTCCTTGTACAAAACGCCTATTACATGCCAACTTCAAAATTAATACAAGTTGTTCCCACAAAGATTTGATTTATTTTCTTTTTCCTATTTTGTTTTGCAAGAACATCTAATGTTTCATTTTCGATATATGCATTTGAAAATAATTGCTGCTCATAAATATTTACATGAAAAACAAAAGACAATTACTCGTAATTCCAGGAGCAGGGGAAACAAGAAGTGCCCAAACCTTACAGTTACTCTGCCCATCAGGTATCTGGATAGAGCCAGCTTGAGAACATGAGTAGTGGTATATACACTTCCCACATAATAAGAAGCATCCAAAGATAGCAATGTTAGCTTTCCCGAACAGGACATAACTCTCTCCAAGCAGAGTTTATTTCTCTCATAAGCAGAAATTCAATCTCAAACAGAACTCATTATCACCAGCAATGGTAATTCATCCCCAGCTGAGTTATTTCTCTAAGTCAGTAGATCTATCAACAGAGTATCTCCTCTCCAATAGGGTTATTCCCCGCAGAATTTTCCTCAGACAGGGTCTCCTCCGCAGAGTTATCCATAAACAAGGGGAAAATCCCCAACATAGTCATCTCTATTCACCATCCCCAACAGAAGTAGAGGAACTATGGTTCTTTACAAGTAGTCAAGAATACTATTTCTCATACTCTCCAAACGGCAGTCAGGGATTTATTTTCCCGGACTCAGATTATTACATCAGCATTTCATGTTCACACATCATGACATGTGCATACATTACATATAACATAAACTCAGTTATTCTGAGAATCTCATCACAGTGCATCTCATGCATCGCACATAACTAACCCTGTATTCCTTTCAAGAAAGACAACTATTATCAACAATTTCCAGCAGGTCCATGATCCACACTCGAAGCTAAATAGAGTAATCATCGGTGCGAAAAGAACAACCCTATCCAGGTTCCTTCTCACAGCCCTACTATCCAGGCTTTCATATCGAAGTAACCCTACTATCCAGGTTCCTTCTCGCAGCCCTGCCATCCAGGATTTCATGTCGAAGTAACCCTACTATCCAGGTTCCTTCTCACAGCCCTACTATCCAGGCTTTCATATCGAAGTAACCCTACTATCCAGGTTCCTTCTCGCAGTCCTACCATCCAGGCTTTCATGTCGAAGTAACCCTACTATCCAGGTTCCTTCTCACAACCCTACTATCCAGGCTTTCATATCGAAGTAACCATACTATCCAGGTTCCTTCTCACAGCCCTACCATCTAGGCTTTTATGTCGAAGTAACCCTACTATCCAGGTTCCTTCTCACAACCCTACTATCCAGGCTTTCATATCGAAGTAACCCTACTATCCAGGTTCCTTCTTGCAGCCCTACCATCCAGGCTTTCATGTCGAAGTAACCCTACTATCCAGGTTCCTTCTCACAGCCTTACTATCCAGGCTTTCATATCGAAGTAACCCTACTATCCAGGTTCCTTCTCGTAGCCCTACCATCCAGGCTTTCATGTCGAAGTAACCCTACTATCCAAGTTCCTTCTCACAGCCCTACTATCCAAGCTTTCATATCGAAGTAACCCTACTATCAAGGTTCCTTCTTGCAGCCCTACCATCCAGGCTTTCATGTCGAAGTAACCCTACTATCCAGGTTCCTTCTCACAGCCCTACTATCCAGGCTTTCATATTGAAGTAACCCTACTATCCAGGTTCCTTCTCACAGCCCTACCATCCAGGCTTTCATTTCGAAGTAACCCTACTATCCAGGTTCCTTCTCACAACCTTACTATCCAGGCTTTCATTTCGAAGTAATCCTACTATCCAGATTCCTTCTCATAACCTTACTATTCGGTTTCTTTTCTCTTATCTCCAGACAACAGTCCACAACACTGTAAGACCTGGACCCGATCAAACACGATTGGTTTAGCATTTCCCCAGTAAGTCACGGTGCAGCTTATACCCCAACCAAATACGCATTTCACTTCCTCTCCCCAAACCGGAGTTATCCCCTAGTAGACTAACGGACAATTGAAGCTCCTAAGACTCTATTTCTCCTAAGACAGAGACCAACATTCCCCAACGAAGTCCTCCTCAACAACAGGTATACGGGTTCTCACAAAGGAATCTCTTATGCGATCGACATCTCTTCGGATGGAATCTTTAAGCCCATCTCCGACAATTCTCTAGCAGCTACCAAATGGCATCTATAATCCCATTCCCGATATCACGAATCACTTCATACGAGTGAAAATTTCTGGGCACTCTAGTGTTCAATCATCTTCTACCTTCAGATCACGAAAGGCAGACGAGCCAATCTACATCCCTAAGTTTAAGAAGATTGAACAGGGGCAGCTGTTGTACCCTAAAATTTTCCCTCCCATATTTCTCAACACATGACAAGTGAGGTCCCCAAATTTCTCAAGGAAGTTCAAGAGTTGACAAGACAAACTCTCTCCTAAGGCAATCTACCTCAAATTAGGGTTTCATGTTTCATCAAGATGCTTGAGTCCAAAGGATCCCAAATGCTCACCATTTTCCTAATATGTTCTCAAGATCATCCATGACAAGTTTTAAGCCTTGTAGAAGAAGTTTGCTCAATCAATTGCTTAAAGGCCTGAAAATCGACTGTGCTAGGTCAAAAGTCAACTGTGGTCCACATACAGTCAAACTTCAAGTTTTTTGGTCAACATTCTCATTTTGAAGTATCATTCATCATTTGATCAAGGGTTGACCATGATTCATCAAGGATTGCTCACAATTCATCAAAACCCAAAAGTTGCTAAATTAGGGTTTTGCAGGAAAAGTCAACTCAATTTTGACTAAGCATAACTTTCTCATACTTTATCAGAAATGACCCATCCAAAGCTCATTTTGAAGAGGTTGCAATTCCATATAATTCATATTTAACTCCCAAGTTCAAAATATACACTCACAAAAAGATATGAAATTTGACATTATAGGTCATTTTCAAAGTCAACAAAAACACCTTTTGGGTCAAAGCTTCATACATGAAAATGGAAGACTCAATTGATATGAGACTGAAAGGGTTGCTTAGAGGACATCCTAAGCTTTCTAAAAAGTCCAAGAACACCCTCCTAGGGTCAAAATTGAGAGAGACATGCATTGTCAAAGTTGGCAATTTTTGGGAAATTGTCAAAAGTCAACATTGATCAAATTTGCTTTTGTTCCAAAGGGGCCCATGTTTTCTTGTTTGAAACGTGTTTCTAATAGGGCCTACGACCCCTGAGATTTTCCACCTATTATTTTATTATTTTTATCATTTATTTTGATTTTTTATTCATTTAAATCAAAATAAATCTAATTAAATGGTAAAATAATAAAATCAAATCAAATCTTGGATTTTTTGTGCATCTTTTGAGTCTATGTACAACTAGCAAGATGACCAATTCGTGCAAGATTGATTTGGGTTGGGAAAGATTGGATTGAAGAAAATTTGGAAAGATATCATATGCCATGAAAGACCAAATCAAATCTTCATAATGGGCAAGATTCAATTCGTTTTTGTTGACAAAATATGTTGCATTACATATACAGAAGGTATCCAAGGCAAGGAAAAGGTTGAGCACGCGTGAAAGAGGCAGAACAAACTTCAAAATTTCAAAGAAAAAGTGCAGATTGAATTCCAAGCTACAGACCATCTCAAGCCATCCTAACATTACCAATCCATTGCTGGACGTCTCAGGAACGTGTTCCAATCACTTACAAGCCTCCTCGTGCCCAAAATCGACCCATGGCAGTCACACGGTTTGCCTAAAAAAACTCATTTTTGTTTTCATGGATTTATACATCATTTGCATGTTTTGATTATATATTCTTGTTCATCATTGAGTTTGCAAGCTAATCATTCTATTCAATTGCATTTTTGATGACTGTATGTAAAACTGCCATGGCTAGGGTTTCTTGTTTAGTTTTTGGGCTTTGTAGTACAGGATAAATTGGACGTTGATTCGGGTACCATGATACTCGTGAGGATGAGACGAGTTTATTGGTACCAGCCATGGTCCTTTATCTTGCTTGTGGACAATTTTTGAGATGCACAGGTCTGTACCTACAATGAAACGTCCGTAGGTAAAAGCTTGTTTACCTAAAACGACAGTTTGGTGAATAAGACGATGCATGGCACTCCCTGGTTGGGTGAGTTGAATTTTAGCGCGTTTTTCCATTAAACATTATTTTTCATATATTATATTTTATTTTCATTATATTAACAACTAATCCCAGTAGCGCAACTGGCAAGGGCAATTGGTGGTAAGCGTGAGGACCTGGGTTCGATCCCAAGTCCAAACGTTTTCATATTTTATGATTTATCTAACACAGATTCCATGCATCTCCTGCCCAGGCCTGTACTATACGCCCACACGATCCAACCAGTGAATCGCCCCTGATTCAGATCCAACGGTCCAGCAAAGGCAGTATATGGTGGACTCTCAAAAGCCAGTTGCGCTGGATCCCACGTAGGGAACTCGGGCCACCAACCTTGGGCCCAGAAAATTCAGATTCCAACCCCCTAATTGCTAAGCACAGGCCCATTATTCTTTTATTTTTTCTTTTCTTTTATTTAAATCTTTCAATACTTATTTTTATTCTTAATTCAAAAATTAATCTTTTTTTCATAAAGTCATAAAATCAATAATTCACAAAAAAATTAGGATTAGTTTTTTTTTATTATTATTATCAAAATTAATTTAATTTAGTTTAACTTAGGAAAATTGTAATTTATTTTCATAAATAAAATCAAAATAGAAATTAGGTTAAAACTCTTGATTTAATTTTATTTTCTCTTTTTCTCAAATAAATAAAAATACAAAAAATAAGTTTTAGAATAGATTAATTTATTTTTCTTAATTTAAAATTAATTAAAATTAGGACTTTCTTTTAATTTAATGATTTTTTTCCTTAAATAATAAAACGTGACAAATTTTTTTTCTTAATCCATCGCAATTAGGTTTAGACAAGGGTCAAAACCCTAATTATCTCGTATTTGATTAATCGCGCGCGTGTTATTTTTTTGCCAATATTTTTGTAACTGTTCATGGTGTGTAATAGTTTAATCTAGGACTTTTTACTTATCGCTTTTCCCGGGTTTTTGGCTATGTAATTAATCCCCCTCCCCAAAGCCTTGTAATAGCGTAGATTTACTTTCTCTCATTTTAATTCTCGCAAATATTTGACTGTTTAGATGTATACTAATAGGATTGTATGAAAAGAATGCATGACAAATTAATACAGTTAGAAAACCCTAATGTGCAAAGATAAATAACTGAAAACAAATCACTCGCACATATCACTCTTAGGGTATACTCTCACTTCAGTTGCCTTTGGTAAACGATCATTAAGTATAGGGTGTCTTAGTGGTTGCCCTCTTGTCTAAAAAGATCAAATGTCCCGTTCAAATGTTGCCTCGGAAATGTTGCCTCGAATATGATCTTAAGACTCTAGGGTTATTACTAAGGTGTCCTAACATTGCTTTAGTGATCGTACGTCCCTTCCGAATTGACCCTTAAAATTCCAACGACGGTGCTACCTATTTCTCAATAGAAGGATAGCGCTGTCTAAAGGAAACGAGAATAGAAACGATCTTTTTTTCGAGTAGGTAGATGCTAGTAGGTACTTGCTCAAATAAAACTTTTTTCACACTAACACATTTCAGAATAATTTTCAAAACATCTTCGTCACATCTTTGAGGACTGATACAAGGGTTATCACGAAGTCAAACTTTTCAAAACAAAGCACATACACAAGCAATTTAACAAAGATGAGCAAGTACCTAAGAGCCCATGGAAAACCATGGATAGAAAGGGTGCTAACACCTTCCCTTTTTATAATCTACCCCCCGTACTCAGAATATCTCGAAAAAGGATTTTTTTTGTACTTTTTTCCTTTCCGGTTGGATGAAATAAAAGTCGATGGTGACTCTTGCTTACTGTGACATTTTGCAAACAAAAACACAAAATGCAAACCAGCGTCAAACAGTTGGTTCTGCCACCGTATCACAGTTAACACCCTTTCCATCTGTAGTTTTCTACGGGCTCTTAGATGCTTAACTCATTTTTTAAATACCTTGTGCTTTGTGTTTTTGAAAAGTATTTGAAAATGCCTTAGTGCGGCGATTCGCTTTATGATAACTCTTGTATCAGTCCTCAAAAGTGTTGACAAAGAGAATGTTTTTAAAAGTGTTTTGAAATGTTTATGTGTAAGTGAGAAAATTTGTTTTGAGCAAGCATCTAGGACTATCTACTTATACTTAAAAAGATTTGTTCTTTTCCTCCTATCCTTTAGATAGTGCTATGCTACTATTAATGAGTAAGTAGCCCTATCGATTTTATAGTCACGAAGGCAACTGGGCAAGAAGCTTTAGTAACTACCCTAGGGTTCCAAGATCATATTTTTACCGAGGCAACGTCGAGAGGGTCATTGAGGGACTTATGATCTTTTTAAACCAGAGGGTAGCCACTGAAACCTCTCATGTTTCGAGAGTTGTGACTATTTTCTGAAGATAACCGAAGTTGGGTACCCTAGAGGTGTATATGTGCAATTGATTCAATTCAGTGTATTTATCTTTGTTATTAGGTTTGTTAACGTTTGAGTTTAGTCTTTCTATACAACCTAGTTACTAACAGTTAATATGCACAGAAATTTAAAGTGCGGGAATTATAAACCCTACACTATTACAAGACTTTAGGGAGGGGGTATTTACATGTCCAAATGGGGGAAAGAAAATAAACAAAAGCAGTAAAGCCCTAGTTAATTTCTATTACATCCCATGAGCAGTTACATTAATAAGAAAAGTGCGAAAATAAATAATATGCGCGCGAATTGAGAAAAACACCTAAAAATCCTAGGGAAAGGAAAGCTTTCGTTTGTTTTTATTTATTACAAAATAAAGAAAAGTCTAACTCTATTTGATTTTAATTTAAAGAAAATGTTAAATTAATTAATTAATTAATTTAATTAAATTAATAAAAAAATACTGACCTAATGTTTTTTGTGATTTTATTTGATTGTTAATTTAAAGAGGAAAACCATTAAGGGACAATAAAAAAAACATAAAAAATGAAAATACAGTAAAAAGAAAAGTCCTTCGACCCAGAGAAGGAGATTTCCCTTCGATCTAGTGGAAGAAATTGTCCCTTCGATCCAAGGGGCAAGGGTCTTTCGATTCAGAGGAGAGTGGCTATCCTTCAATCTAATGAAGGAAGCTATCCTTCGATCCAGTGAATGGTGTTACCCTTCGATCCAGTGAAGGATGTATCTTTCTATCCAGAGGGCATTATTGAAAATGCCTGATGGGTCACATGTGAGGGCCTTGAATCTACAAATATATGTTAGCCAAAATAAAAATCACGGCCTGGGTGCAAAACCCAGGTCCTTCGATTATGTGCGCATTGGCCTTATTTAGGCTGGATCCGCAACATGAACGTTAGGGACAAAAGAAACAAACAAGGACCTGGGTATCACACTCAAGTCCTTCTATCATTGATGAAAATCGAATGACTATGACATGCAAAGAAAATATAGAACTTGATTCCTTACATTTTCCTTACCAATCGTGGTATATGAATTTGTGGTGTTGGAGATGCCTAGCGCTTGGGCACACTCTCTGCAACCATCAGGGAGTGAATGGAGTGTTGTTGAATATTCTTTCAATTTGGATTACTCAAGAGATTTTTTTGATAACCTTTGGCGTGACTTCTGAGGTAGCGTGTGCGTATGAGATATCGTATGGGTGTAGTTTCCGAGCTTATGTCTCCAATGTGTGTGTGTATCTCCTGGAGAATGTCCTTTGTGTATGTGTTTGGCTTTGTATTTATAGGGATGTGAGGGTGCATGGAAATGGCAAGGGACAACCATTAACTAGGCTTTGAAGGCCATGAGACAAGAATCCAACACATTGAAAGTTGGCCATATTTGGATAATTCTTGCCATTTTGAAATCTTGAGTGAACCTGGACACATTTGACTCTTTCGAATACCTTCTAACCTTTCTCTTTGATTAGCCCTGAGTTGCCTCCTTTGAATGGCTCTAGTTTCGTTCTTATAGTTCCTTCACATGAGTCCATCCTCATCAATTCAAATTGCTCAGATCTTTGATGATTCTGAATTTCAATTGTTCATAGTTTTCCCTTGTCAGAGTTTCTTCAATTAATTCACTATCTGCATCAATTCGAATTTCTCAGAATTCTCTTCGTCAGAGCATTGCTATTTTTTTGATGATTTTGAATTCCAATTCGAACCTGTTCAGAGTTTCCCTTATCATGGCTTCTTCAAAAGCCCCTTAAATCTTTACTTTTTGATTGACTCTGGATCTTGATTCGAATTATACAAGGTCTCAACACCCTGGCTCCTTCAATCAGCCCCTATGTTTGCTCTCTTTGATTGCTCTGACACTACTCAACTAGCCCAATCGAAAGACTTCATTCTGGTCAGTCGAAGCTTCCTTTGGCAGGAATGTGCTTGTGTAGGGGGCTTGGCAGCATGCAGGATTTTGGCCAGCAAGCACCTTGGACCAAGACTTATCACAAAGCAAACTTGTTTTCAATAATCATGTGTCCTTCGAACGGACCAATGAATGCTTCTTCGAAGAGACCACATGAATGGGCCTTCGAAGGGACTATCATGCACGTCGAAGTATGGAAAATTGTGCGTCTTTTGATTCATTGAATCGAAATTGTTTCAAAGGGGACCATTTCCCATTCGAAGCTAGCATAAAGGAAGCCAACGCCTTATGGACGCTAGCATGAGGGAGGCCAAAGCAAGCATAAAAAAGGCCATTCCCTAGTGAATCGAATCAGGCACGAAGGAGGTATTTGCCTTGTGGGTTGAAGGAAGTTTTCTGCCTAGTGGGTTAAAGGCAAATCTGAAGAAGTCTTGGCCTTGTGTGCCTTGCAAACTGAACTTGATCGAAGGTGGCCCAACGCTTAATCAAAGTTGATGGATCAAAGCTTGATCGAATGGTTTTAAATGCCCAATCGAAGCTTGTGAGACACATATCACTCAAAGCGTCCCAGACGCCCAATCGAATCTCTTTGTCCAGATGCAAATCGAAGGACATCTTGTTTAGATGCCAATCGAAGACACCTTTATTCATCTTCAAAAAAAAGTTATCTTCTTCCATCAAGTTTTTGTAAACCTCTATGTAAGAGACAATCTTGGAGAACATGAGAGGCCAAATTTTGGGGTACAACAATACAGATCTCATAAAGTCGTCTCGAGACAAGTTTTTTTTCTTCAAAGGCCCTATAAAGTGGGGAAAGAAATTATGTCAGGGAATTTCCTCTACTTTAGAGTTTGAGCAGGTTAAATCCAGGCGCAGGCTAAATAATTTGTGAATTTGAAAAGCATGTCGGGAAGTCAGAATCATTATCCTCAACTTGTCAGGGAATTATGTCCATGTATTGGCGTTCCTTCATCAAAAGCCACATACCTAAGTCCAGGTTGTTGGCATTTTTCGACAGAAGTCAGAATCATTATCTCTAGTCAAAGTATTGGATTGTTATCCTCAGCAGGGTATGAGAAAAACTCAAAGAGCATGTAAGGTTGTTACCCATACAATGTTCGTGATGGAAATGTTATTTCCTAGGAGGACTCCTTTCTCCAGTAAAAGGGAATCCTGTTGGAAGGGAATCCTGTATTCCCAGTGAAGGTGTACTCTCACCCAGGAAGAATCCCTTATCTCTAGTGAAAGCATACCCCTATGTAATCCCCACTTAAGTCGACACTTTTGATAAGATTTTGTTTAAGATTTTGTCCCTTCCAGAGGGCTTATTTCAAAAGAAGTGCATTTCAGCATGATTCTGTATAATCTTCTTCTTTAGCGCAATCTACTCTTTTGGAAGAATCTGGGAAGGATTGTTTCATTTGACTGGATACCTCTATTATATCCCCTTGAAGTTGATACCCTTTGTCTTCGTGGTTGGTATTTATCTCCCCAGTAAGGTTGTCGTTCGTCATCCCCGTGAAGTTCGTATCTTTTCTCCCCAAGGAAGTTTGCCTCTGTCAGGTTTTTTTGAAGAGATGTTTGACCAACATGCTTATTATGCCCCAGTGGAGCAAGTCTCCTGTTTTTCTGGAGAGGTGTGTATGGATGAATGTTGTTTAGGGCTCTTTCATCTACAGTGATAGAGCATTGCTGAAATATTTCCTCAATGGAGTTTTGAACCTCAAGCTTATGGTTCAAATATGTCCTTTACTTCCCCAAGTGAAGACTGTTACCCCCCAGCGGTAGTATCCTCAATGTGGTCTGGTAGAATTCTTTTATTTAAGAATTTCTATGATTCCCCAGTTGAAGTAACTTCCATTGAGGACTTACATTAGAAGGTCCCAGTTCCCAGCAAGGTTCTCTTTATCCTTAGAAAGAGATGTTGGATCTGTTCCCCAGGAAGTTAAGAGTTGGATCAGAGTTCAAGATTTTCTCTGAATTGTAATTTATTTTTTGCACTATTTTCCCCAGGAAGTTACTTCCTCAGTGATATCAATCTTCAAAGGTCGGTGGTTTTGAATCTCGTTTCCCCATTGAAATTTAGAGGGATGTTTCTCTACAGAAGTTCAAATGTGTAAAGATAATCGTTCGGAAGTTCATGGTCTTCTTAGCAACTGATTATTAATGTGCTTTCTCGAGTGCATTGCTAAACATGCATCATTACATCGCATCTACCAAAAAGCGTAGCATTTCCATTGTATGGAGCATTATGCTATAAAAAAATTCAAACATGCATTAAGGTATAAGCCAATTATGTTCACCTGCAGTAACCAAATTGTTATGTGCTTAGATTTGAATTATCTCCACAACAAGCTTAGGGTGATCCTATTATGTTTCCTCAACGGAGTCTGTTTTTATTTACCACTAGTCGGGTCTTTGGTGCTTTACATTTCCCTAGTGAGTCGTGGTTTTCCCATGCCATTGCAAGCCCTTGGTTATTTTTACACGTGTTTGCCTTACCTTTTGAGTGCGACTAAAATTCGGTGTATAACCTTTCTTATTTCTCGAGCATTTGAGTATCCATGTTTGGTGTGTGGTAATTTATATAATTACCACTATTGAAGAATTACACCCCGCTTCTAGCCCGAGGGATATTATAGTTATTGTGCATTTGCAACCTATCAAAAGCCTAACGTGTTTTGGAAATCCTTGTTAGAGTCCTCTTCAGCTGGTCTCTTTCTCTTATAGAGTTCACCTTTAATTGGTGCTCTCTAAAGGTCCTGCTTAGTCAGTTCCTTTCCTTGGTATCTGCGCTAGTCGGATTCTCCTTCCGTTAGCTTAGCTAACCTTCTCTGTTAAAAATCCTTCAGTGTCTCTTCAAAGTCCAGTTGTCTGGCATCCTTGGTTAGGCAAATGCATCTTGTCTTGTTGGATATTTCTTCAGTTATTCTCTTTCTTGTGTTTGCTACCGTTGTACCCCAAAATTTCTCTCTCATTTTACTCAACACATGCCTATTGAGGTCCTCAACTTGCCCAAGGATGCCCAAGAATTGATCAGACAAATTCTCCTCATAAGGCAATGAACCCCCAACTAGGGTTTCCATTTGAATCAGGATGTGTCAATTCCAAAGACTTCAATTGCTTTCCATGGTCCTATTATGCCTCCAAGAATGTCCATGACAAATTTCATGCCTTGCAGAACAAGTTTGCACAGTCAATTGCCCAAATGCCTGAAAATTAACTAACTAGGTCAAAAGTCGACTGTTGTCTATATACATTCAAACTTCAAGATTTTTTGTCAACAACATAGTTTTGAAGTGATAATCATAATTTGATCAAGGGTTGACCATGATTCCTCAAGAAATGCTCCTAATTCATCAAAAGTCAAATTTGCAAAATTAGGGTTTCTATAGGAAAAGTCAACTGAACTTTGACTGGGCATAACTTTTTCATACTTTGTCCATTTGGCCCCAACCAAATCCCATATTGAATATAACCCAATTACCTACAATCCATATTTTATCTTCAAGTTCAAGAAGTGCACCATTTGAAAGATGCAAGCTCATACATTACATGTCATTTTTAGAAAGTCAACAAAAGACACTTTTTTTCCAGACCTTTTAGATCAAGATAACATCTTCAAATGCAAAGATTATCAAAATAGGGATTGAAGTAGACATATTGATCTTTCCAAAAAGTCCAAGATCATATCCTTGGGATAAAAATTGAGCAATTTATGGTTTTCCCAAGTTGGGAAATTTTTGGGAAAATTCAAAAATCCTACATCGAGTAAAGTTGAGTTTTCAAGACATTGACTCATTTCTTTGAGTTTTAAACTTCTCCATGGCATATTATAGGACCCATAAGCTCTTCCCCTTATGGTATTACTTTTTATCCATTTATTTTCCATTTATTTGGATTTATTTTCAATAAAACATGAAATAAGTGGTTTAAATAACAAAGGGAGGTGTATAGCACAAACAAGCTTGGAATTATCTTGCACAAGGCCCAAGCCACACAGAAAATGATGTCCAGGTTCACCCCCTTCAAGAAATTGCACAAAAGTCATTTTGGGCAAGTTTTCAAATTTTGCATTATGGTTCTTTAAAACATCAATTTGGAAAGTTTTTGAATATTATATCAATACTTCATTACAAGGCATTATGGCATGGATTTTGCATTAAATACCACTCATTCCTTCCCTCCTATATATATTGGACCATTTGCAAGCATTAAAGGAAAAAACACACTTACCACGCTACAGAAGCTCTCTCTCAAACTCTCCACTTTCATAAATTCGTAAAAAATTTGCAACCGTATTACAAGCTCTTTCGTGGAAAAATAACACTATAGTCATTCTCCCAGCATTCCCAGGAATTGATCCAAGCCATCCCTAGTCCCTTGCATGATCAAGAACACTACATATCCGAACCTGTGTATTTGGTAAAAAATTTTAATTCTAATTTCATTTATCTGTACATTTTAATGCCTTGGTTTGTTTAAATGTGGCACAAGACCTAAAACTATGAGGTTTGGGCGTGAGAATCACAAGGTTTGAGCCTGAAATACAATCGTGCCATAGCTAGGACACGATCTGCACTTCGTGCTCATAGTGTAGGATACATGCCCATTTATTTTGTTTTTTTGTTCTATTCTTTATATTTTATTTCTTCTTTTGATTTTATTTTTATTAATTAACCTTAAAACCAAAAAATCACAAAAATAATAATTAACTTTTTTTAAAATAGATCATTAATTAATTAATTAGTTAATATTTTCCTAAAGTAATGATTAAGTAGAACTAGGTTTTATATTTCATAGTTCTTATTTTCTTTAATATTCAAAAATCAAAAAATATTAATTAGGTTTATTTTATGTTATTAATTATACTTTAATTTAATATTTTCGTAAATTAAAAACCAAACAAAAAAACATGCCTTTTCTTTTCTTAAAACTAATTCAAAAAACATCAAAAAGTTTCCTATACGCATTTTCCTATTTCGCGCGCATTTTCTTCTTTCGCACTTTTATATTCCTGTACATATCAATGTAGCCAAACTATAAGGCATTAATATTGTTTTCCTTTATATTTCTCCCGGTTTTGGACTTGTAATTAAATCCCTCTCCCCGAAGCCATGTAATAGTGTAGGAATTTATGTTTCCGCACTTTATATTTTTGTACATATATTAACTGTTAGATGTATGGCTAATAGGATTGCATGAACAAGATAAAACCAATCACTAGAAAACTAAACACAAAGACTAATATATCTGAAATAAAAAACACTCGCACATACGCACCCCTAGGGTATCACCACTTCGGTTGCCTCAGAAAACAATGGTCATGTCCCTCGAACATAGGGATATCTTAGCAAAGACCCTCGGTATAAAAGTCATCATAAAAGATCATGGTCCCTAAATGTCTCTCGAGTTGCCTTTCGGTAAATGATCTTGTCCCTTGATGTTGCCTATACGATAATAGTCCCTTCGAAATGCTAAGGTATCCTTACATGTTACCTTTAATGACCATAACGTCCCTTTCGATAGTTTCTCAACATCCAACGATAGGGTTACTGTTGTACCCCAAAATTTGCCCTCTCATTTCTCAAAAGATCATCCTGGACCCTCAGATTTGCTTCTATCAAGTTTCAAGTCTGGAATTACAACTTTTCAAGAAAATCATTCACAAGGGCAAAATGGTCAAAAGCACACTAAAAAGTCAAACTTTGACTTTTTGACCAAATTTGAGTCCCAAAAACCATATTGCGTCAAGACATCCAAAAGGTGAAATTTGATAATAAAAAAATCAAGAGAGTAAGAAATCTAACTTTTGCAAGACTTTGAAATTTTTCGAAGTATTTTCTATACTTGTTAGTTTCATTTGCTTCATGACATTTTTACTGCAATTCCAAATATTTTAAAATGAGGCAAATAATTCAAGTTGTTACCAAGTGACATTTTTGCAAATTTACAAATTCTAAAACTATGTCTTGTTTGGATTTTTCTATTTAACTCAAAAAACCTTGCTACAATGTTTTGTCCTTGATACAATGTGCATAAAATACTCCACAAGACCAAATTTGTTTCATGCTACAAATTTTGCTGTCTAAGTTGAACAAAGCATGATATGCTGCATTACCCCAACACCCCAAAAGCCTGCTCCATTGCTGTCCTATAAAAAACCCTGTGCTATGCTGCACCACAAATCTGCATATGCTGTCCTATACAGTCCAAAAACTTCTCTATGCAGCCTGCACCAGCCTGCATCACAACAGCCCCAAAATTGCACCAAAATAGAAAAAGAAAATTGTGTGAATAAAGTATCAAAACAGTAGGCAAAAACAATTTAAAATGACTTATTTTGTTTCCCCTCTAAACCTCAGTCAAGGGTCTACAAAAGGGACTGTCTCATAAGACATAGGGGTTGGAATTTTGGGAGAGAATAGAGAGTCTTTGAACAGAAAAAACAGTATTCTTTATAACTTTGGCTCACTCAAGAAAAAAAAGAGCTCTAATCTGATTCAAAATAGAACTTCAATCCATTATTCCATCTTACAAACTCTCCCATAAACCAAACACCTTAGCACATAGAGAGGGTAAAAACACTAAAACAGTTTCTGTTAGTGCCATTATCCTCACCATCCAAACATAAAAACAATACTGTACAACTTGACTGGGTTTCAAAAGTTTGGAACAAGCCTCGACTGGGTTTTAACAGTTTGGAACAAGCTTCCTGGAGATTCATTGGAGCCCTCACAACATCTTGAAAAGTATTCAGATTTCAAACACCAAGTGTAGTTTCAAGGTAAGTCTTCTTGACTTGGTATTTTTCATACATTATTAATGATTTATTCTTGAAGATAAGATGTAGTAATCATTTCCCTTTTTAGCTAACCATTTGCTTGATGTTTATATTTATCAATCATATGCTGTAAAGAGACATGTATGGACAATAAAACAATGTTTAAGGCAGAAAAACGCAGTAAGTATCGACACATACGCACATGTGTCGACTCATCCTAGTAAAAACATGGCATGAATCGACACATAAACCCCATGCATTGACTCATACTGATTCCAGGTCCCAAAATAGAAGGTTGAAAAGTCCATGAATCGACACAAAATGCGTATGCATCAACACAAAGAAGGTGTATGATTCAACATATCCCATTATGTCTCGACCCATACTGAGCTGATTTTTTCTTTACAGGAGCAAGGAAAAGTTATGTGTCGATGCATAACAACATGTGTCGACACATAATGGTTCAAAAGAAGTTTCTCCCATTTTTTATACTGTTTATGCATATATTTTTCATTACCGCCCATTAGTTCGATATGGTTGTAATAATTAGACGTTTATTTCATCCCTATTTGCAAATTGTATCCCCATCCCCCTCAAGATGTAATAGCCTAGGATTTTATTTTTGCTTTCATATATTGCTAGTAATTAGGATGTATGGCAAGATAAAATCAACAAATAGATAACTTTTAAATACAAGATAAAATGCATGCAAACGAACACACTTGCACACTAGCACCTCTAGGGTAATCTCACTTTGTTTGCCTTTCGGAAAACCGTCATGTCCCTCGAATATGGGACGCTTTAGCGAAGACCCTTCGATAAAAGATCGTAATCCCTCCATGACCCTCGATGTTTCCTTCGATAAAATGATCTAGTCCCTTACGAAAAACTGCTAAAGCGTCTCATAAGTTGCCTTCTATAACTATACACAAATGTCCCACACCCGCCCCTTCACATCTAACGACGGGGCTTCTTACCAAATCAATGGTAAGATAGCAACATCTAAAGGAGTTGGAAAAGAACATTCAAGACCTTTTGAGTAGGTAGATTCGCTCCTAGTTGCTCGCTTGCTCATAACCAAACATTTTACACCAACACTTTCACATTAAAACCTTTTCTTCAAAAGACAAAAGCTTTTTGTATACGTTCTTATAGAAACGAGAACCATTACAAAGAAATTTTCAAAATACTTTCAAACCCACAACACAAAGCATATTTTCAAACAAAGCAAGTGATCTAGCAAGTGACTAAGAGCCCATGGAAAACCATGGATGAAAAGGGTGCTAAGACCTTCCCTTTTCATAATCTACCCCCCGAATCCGAGAAATAATCTCAAAGGTCTTTCTTGTTCTTTTCAGCCTTTCCTTTTGGATAAAAGAAAAGCCGGTGGTAACTCTTGCTAACTGCACAATTGTGATCCAACACAAACGACCCGAGTCAGTTCTCCCACCGTATCACAGAAATGGCGACTCTGCTGGGGAATATTCTAAAAGTGGGGTTACCTAAGGGCTATATCACATTTACTTTCTTTTATTGTTTGACTTGTATGCTTTACATTATGGTTCTTTGTTTGGGTTTGAATCCTCTACCTGGATTTGGGATACCTTATAGGTAAGTAGCAATACGTTGTGGAAACTGTGCGGGATATACCGACACGGTCTAAGCAATAGCTATGTTAGTGCGACATATTTGTGGGTACCGGTAGCCCTTGAGTAGTCAAGGAGAATACGGGGCCACTAAGTGATGTCATGAAGCATTAATGAACTTTTAGAACCTTTACTTGACCAACTTGGCCATTAAGACGTAGTGAGATGACCGACTTTGGTGCATACACTCATTGAGGTTTGGTTCTTTGGGATATTTCGGTCGCCATTAAAGAGGCTTGCGCTGAAACAATGCCCAAGGAAACAAACCAGTGATATTGAGCTCCTTAGAACCCGGTTACTATTACTAGGACAAGTTTGAGCCAACTAAACTTCAAGAGGGTACTTACCTATGAGACTCTATGCAAGCCTAAACCTAAGAACTTGTTTGCTTTGTTTGTGTATATAAACCTGTACATAACATTATGAACATCATAACATCATACTCATACTCACTAACCATTTCAAGGATTTTTGGGATTTATCTTCGCTTCTGCTTTGTAGGACATGGATTTTATTCACAGAAAAACCATTCAAGTCAATCTTATAATGATCCCTCCTCAACTTAAAGAGTTAGCATCAAGGATTCTTGAGAATTCTCTATTTACCGAAAGACATGGTCGCCTCCTAAACTTGGTTACCTCAAAAACTGACGAAGACATGATGAAGGTGCTCTTCCAGTTCTTTGATCCTTTACACCATTACTTCACATTTCTTGATTATCAACTCGTGCCAACTTTGGAAGAATTATCCCAACTCCTGAGGATTCCCATTCTCAATCAACTACCTTTCAACGGTACGGAAAGAGATCCATAGCCCGAAGAGATGGCTCAAGCTCTACACTTGCAACCATCTGATATCATAACTAATTCGGAAACAAGGAGTGGTGTCAAGGGTTTCCTAGAAAAGTTCTTGTTTGAGAAAGCCCAAAATTGTTGGAACTCTTTGTATTTAAAAGCTTTTGAGGAAATTGTGGCTCTCCTCATCTATGGGATGATTTTTTTTCCAAATCCTGACCAACTCATAGATGTGAACACCGTCAAAATCTCCATGTCTCGTAACCCAGTGCCCACTCTACTTGGAGACATCCTACATTCTTTCCATACTCACACTATGAGGAAAAGAGGTATCCTTATGTGTTGTACTCCTCTCTTAGCAAGATGGTTTATTTCGCATCTTCCCTAATTTGTATTGAGGAACGAGCAAGGTTCAAGGTGGTCACATAGGTTGATGACACTCAAACATTCAGATATTCATTGGTGTTCCCGATCTTTAAAGAATGTTAATATTGTCGACCATTATGGAGAATTCCCTAATGTCCCCTTAATTGGAATTAGGGGAGGTATCACCTATAACCCCTGCTTAGCTTTAAGACATTTTGGTTATGCCCGAAGGGATGGTCCCCATGAGATGCTGATTCAAGGATTAATATTTGACTATGAAAGTGATAATCAAGGTCTTCGCCATAGGTTTATCCGAGCATGGAGGATGTTGAACAAGGTAGATAGAAAGACATTGGGGCACAATAATTCCATCCCTCTTGAGCCTTACCTCAAATGGGTACAAGCTCACGCTCAAAGTCTTATGATGCCTTATCCCTCCATTCTCCCGGTAATCATAGAGCCTGTTGTGGAAGGAGATGTCCCATACACTATCCTGCATCCTGACATGCCCACTTCTCTTAAAGATTACAAAGAGATTAGATACAGATCAAAGGGGAGAGAGACACTTTCGAGGCCCAGTTCTACGCCAGCAAAAAGAGGAATCTGGAGCTTACCAAGCAACTTCACGAGGAGCGGACTCTGAATGCCTACATCGCACAGAAGAGGATGAGCATAACATTTTTATCTTAGAGTTTTTTGTATTTCTTTGTAAGCCCAAAGAGGCATTGATGTACTCAATCTTTAAATTTATTAATATGACGCATGTTTCCTTCTTGTCTAAAACGAATTTGAATCTCTAAAATCCTTGAAATCATTGCATATGCATTTACCATTCATCATAACATAAGCAGGTTTCTTGCAACACGTCTCATCATCTTTCTACTGTTTATTTCAATAAGATGGATCTCGAGCAGACGGTGAAGGACCTCCAAGCACAAAATGCTCAATTTCAACAAATGTTCTTAACTCTAGCCAAAGGACAAGAAGAGTTGAAGACCTTGCTGGTTGAAAATAAAAATAAGAAAACAAAGAAAATAACTGGAGTTCTAAACATGGGAAGAAGATCCCAAGGGAAGACAAGAAGGATCTTAGACTTTGCAACGTCATCCGGTGAGAAAGACAATCAAGATGGGAAAGGCAAGGAAGCAGTTGTCCAGCCAAATTTAGAAGAGGAAGAGGAAGAAGAAGATTATTTTGAAGAACAATACCCTCTGGCTGATGACAAGTATAAGCATCTAGAAGAACAGTTGAGCACAATGGAAATCCAAAAAGTGTCTGGATTGGACTTTGAGGAGTTGGGATTAGTATCTGGGATTGTCATTCCTCCAAAATTCAAAGCACTGGTGTTCTCCAAATATGACGGATTTTCATGTCCCAAAATGCATCTCCGATCCTATGTGAGGAAAATCCAGCCTCATACCGCTGACAAGGATTTATGGGTACACTTCTTCCAAGACAGTCTGTCTGGAACTCAACTTGATTGGTTTTATCAGTTAGAAAGAACCAATGTTCATAACTGGGAAGATCTGGCCGCCGCCTTTTACAAACAATACCAATACAACGCTGATCTTGCGCCAACCCGTACTCAACTCCAGAGTATGGCCATGATTTCAAGTGAAGGCTTTAAAGACTATGCACAAAAATGGAGGTACTTAGCAAGAAGAGTTCAGCCTCTCCTATCTGAAAGAGAATTAATAGATATGTTCTTGGGCACTTTGTCCGGTCCTTTATTCAATCACTTAATTGGGAGTTCATTGGCAGGATTTACCGAGTTAATACTGATCGGAGAAAGGGTGGAAGTCGGGATAAAGAATGGGAAAATTCAAAAAGATGCATCCCCTGCTGCTGTAAGGAAACCATTCATTGGAAAGAAAGAAGTTGTTGCTGTATATCCTCATAGAAATCAAGATAGGACTGGACACCGTCCAATGGTGGGGGCTGTTATGATTCCTAAACCTGCGCTTGCTCAGCAAAGAAGCAACCAGCCAAGAACGAAACGACCAGTCAGATAGTTCACCAGAATTAACATGACCCTATCTCAGGTATTCAGGTATTACCACATTTGTTAAGATCCAATCTAGTGAATTTGAAAGAAGCTCCAAAGAACCCTAACACAACCTCTCCTCACTATCATCCTAATGCCTGCTGTGCATACCATTCTGAGAGTCCCGGCTATGACACTAACAATTGTTGGGCTATGAAGAACAAGGTACAATACCTTCTTGAAGCCAAAGAGATTGAATTCGATGCGCCAGAAATTCCCAATGTTATTATTGCCCCCAAGCCCAAGCATGGCCGTGATGTCAATGCTATTGAGGAAGATATGTTTGTTACTTCAGTTGATGAACTTGTGACCCCACTCCTGACTATCAAAAAGAACTTGTTAAATGCCGGTGTATTCCCAGTGTGATACGGTGGGAGAACTGACTTGAGGTTTTGCATTTGTGTTCACAAATGTTGCGGTTTAGCAAGAGTCTCCACCGAATATTCTTTTATCCAAAAAAGGAAAGGTGAAAAAAGCACAGGAAAGACCTTTAGAGATGTTTTTTTGAGTTCGGGGGGTAGATTATGAAAAGGGAAGGTATTAGCACCCTTTTCATCCATGGTTTTCCATGGGCTCTTAGTTACTTGCTAGATCACTTGCTTTTGTTTGAAAAATGTGCTTTATGTGGTTTTTGAAAGTATTTTGAAAAGATGCCATCGTTTAGGCAAACTTTGTAATAGTTCTCGTTCTTAAGAACGTATACAAAGTGTTGAGCTTTTGAAAATATTCCATGTTTGGAAAGTGCTTTGAAGTTGTTTTTGGAAGTGTATGTGATTGTTTTGAAAATAGCAAGGATGTTTGTTTTGAAATTGAGCAAGTAACTAAAAGTAATCTACCTACTCAAAAGGTCTTAGATGTGTTTTTCCTCCTCCTTTAGATGTTGCTATCTTACCATTGATTTAGTAAGAAGCCCCATCGTTGGATGTGAAGGGACGGACATGGGTCATCGTATAACCATGATAGCAATGTTGTGAGATGACTTAGCACTTTTCTTTTAGGGACTAAGATCATTTTGAAAGGCAACTTTGATAGCATCATCGAGGGACTATGATCTTGTATTTTTCGATTTGTTTGTGCTAAGACATCCCACATGCATAATGTGACCATTTTTGTAAGGAAACAAGTGGAATTACCCTAGGGGTGTAAGTGTGCGAGTGTATTTGATTGCATGCATAATTTGTCTTGAATTAGGGTTTTCTAAACATTGATTTTAGTCTTGCCATGCACACCCTAATTACTAACAATATATGAAAGTACGGAAAGTAAATATTCTACGCTATTACAATCATTAGAGGGATGGGGTATACAAATTTCAAATGGGGATTGCAAATTAAATCCTATGTTACTATTACAACCATATTGAATGGATAAGAATGTACGGGAAATGTAAAATGTTTGTCTCATTTAAAAAAAAAAGGAAATAGGTTTTGTTTAAGAAAATATTTTTTTGTCTTTTTATGTTAAGAGAAAATATAACATGTGAATATGAAATATTTTTGGTGTTTTTTATTAAGGAAAAATAAAGATGATGGCAAAAAATAATAAAATAGAAAGAAAATAAAATCAGCGCAAATGCTGAAAATAGAAGAGGTCAGAAGTTCTGACTCTGACTTGCTGCACAAACAGAAACAGCGTTAGTAGAAATATGAAGGCTCATAAGTTCTGGATCTTCTGAAAACTCAGAAGTTTTTAGAAGTTCTGATGCAACTGCCAGAACTTTGCCTCTCTCCATGCTAGTTAGAACATCTGAAACTTAGTCATTTCTTAATAGAACATAAGTTGAACATATAACAGTTATGACAAATTTCATGAAATATCAGAAGCACAAATCAGAAGCAACATGAATTTGCTAATCATAATTCTGAGTCCTAATTTCTTCATGAAACTATGAACTGAGATTCCTTCTACTTAGGTAGGCAGATGCATGAAATTTCAAAATATGTACATCATCAGGATCAGAATATCTACATTGTGTTAAATATGCAAAATCTGACAATGCCTAATTAGTATGATGAGAGTCAGCAGAAAACATACCTTGCAGCTGGAAAAGATGTTGTGAACTGGAGGTTGGTCCTGAACTCTGGTGATGTTCTGAGCAACTTCTTCACGTACTCAGCAGGATGGAAGTTTGCAACTTCTGGAACAACCAAGGGGTGATATTCTGACTTTTTTGAGGTGGAGGTGGATGGAGAGTGTATGGCAGTAGGAATACAGAAGTTAGGGTAACTTCTAATATGTGAATCAGCAACTGCGTGGATGGCTTTAGTTAAAAAACATTTGATAAAAAAAAGGAGTTTGAATGCAAGAATCAAATGCTAAGGTTTTGTATTTTTGTGTTTATAGTTTTGTGGATTCTTGGAATTTTTGCAGGGGTTCAAGAATTTTCTTTCTCAAGTTTTTTCGCCTCTTTCACAAAATTTTTCTTGGACCTCTTTCTCAGTGGCCAATGATGTTCTATTTATAGGCAAAGGTTTTGTAGTTTGGAGATGTCAAGTGGCTCCAACGTCATATGCTAGAAGTTGACTTACTCCTGAAGTAAGCTTAAACAAGCGTGTTTCAATGTACCAAGTGGGATGGTTAGCAGCTCCTAAGTTGGATTTGTCAGCATGAATTAAGGAAACGTAGAAGCAGCACATGAGCCTAGCATACTTTTGCACAAAAGTTTGCCTTCCCAAGACATTAGGGGTACACGTGGGGGAAATCCTTTGGATAAAAACTCAGAAGTGGTTGTGAGCATTAAATGAGTTCCCATGTGAAACTCTACATCCTTTCTTAACTCTGGATTAGAAGTTCTGCTTCAGCGTAGCATCCAATCTTCTGATCCTTGTATCTTCTGGCTTCAGCATGTTCTGAAGGATCTCTCAGACTTTCCAGTAAGCTTACAACACGCTTTGTAACCTTCTTCGATTTACCCTTGCAAACTCTGACTGAACCTTTGTGAAAACTGGTCCAGAAGTTCTGACCAAACTCTGTCTTGAGAATATCCAAAATTTGCTGAGTGTGAACACTGGCCCATAAGTTATGAAATTGTCATATTTCTTAAACACTTAGAAAAATTTCTAAGTATTTAGAATTTGACTTTTCCAAAGTAAAAATTTGACTTTTGAAATTCTTGATGAAACAAACTTCATATTCCAACATGTCTTGATGACATATGATTTTTGAGATTTGATTTTGATCCAAAAGTCAAAGTTAGATTTCTCAGTATACAAATGACCATTTTGCCCTTGTGAATGGTTTTCTTGGAAAAATTGATAATTCCAGGCTTGGAATTGGATGAAAGAAAACTTTGAGGATCCAGGGTGATTCCTTGAGAAATGAGAGAGCAAATTTTGGGGTACAACAGCTGCCCCTGTTCAAACTTCTTGAACCTGAAGAGTTAGATTGACAGATCCGCCATTCGTGACTTGAAGGTGAAAGATGTTTGAACACTAGAGTGCCCAGAAATTTGCACTCAAAGATGGATGGTGAATGGGATTATAGATGCCATTTGGAGGAATGTTGGTAAATGCTGGAAAAAGTATCAGCACAAATCTCTTGTTGATTTATACTAAACTTGATGTTTCACCTATGAGAAAAGGGGTTAGTAAAATACAGATGCTTGCATGATGTTCACCAGATGTGGTATCATGCTAAATGCATATGGTATGTACATGCTATGATGTATGAATGTGAAATGTATGTTTTTTTTTGGGAAAATAAATCCCTGACTACTGCCGAGGAAATCCTGGGAGGTTGAATCCCTGATTGCCTATTGGAGATGAAGAATATGCATATCTTCAAATTTTGTTGAAAGGATGCTTTTGCTGGGGAACATCGCTCACATGTCAGCTGCTATCTGGTCGGATCCAGGCTTCACAGTTATTGAGTGTTGTACCCCAAAGTTTTCCCTCTCATTTTATCAAGATTTCTCCTCACAAGACTCTTTGGGCTCAAAACCAAATTAGGGTTTGCGCTGCTCAAGACCTCCTCTTGCACTGATGACCCGAAATTAGGGTTTGAGTTTGCACAAGGACTTTTGGACTTCCAATGCCTCATATGACTTTCATACTTCATATTGAACTCCTAAGATTGCTCATACCAAGTTTCAAGCTTTGAATCAAATTTTTGCCCAGTCAATTGGACAGTTGACCTAAAAATCAATTGTATTAGGGAAAAAGTCAACTGTGGCCAATTTACAGTCAAACCTCATAATTTTTGATCCACATCAACATTATAGTCTCATATGAACCATTTGATCAAGTTTGGACCACAACTCCTCAAGAAATTTGATCAGATCATCAAAAGGGCAAAATGGTCATTTTTAGGGTTTTGACTATAGAAGGGCAATTTCTGATTTTTTACCTAGCCAATGGCAAATTGGGTTTAAACATGGATTCAAGAACTCAATGGAATCATCTTGACCTAATCACAAGGTTCAAAAGATCTCAAATGCATTGGATTGAAAGATGAATTTTCCAATCAATTGATCAAAAATCAACTGTACACTGAAAAGTCAAACTTTGACTTTTTGGTCAAAATCAAGTACGAAGGGTCATTTTTCATCAAGACGTGTCAAAACATGAAACTTGTTCACCAAGAAACCTAATTTTGGAAATTAGGGTTTAAAATGGAAAATTTTCATAACTTAGAAATTTTCTAAGTTATGAAAATTTCTTATTTTTTCCCAACTTTTCCAAACTTTTTCACCATGATGCAATTGGATTCAAAGAAAACTTCCAACATGAAAGTTTTAGTCCTCCACAAAATATACAACTTTGATTCACAAATTTTTCCCAAAAGATGCTTGGATCTCAAGTTATGATTTTGTGAATAAGGGTCCATGAAACTTTTAACTTAGTGAAATTTTGCCCTAGTTTAGGCAGGATTTTGACCTATCTTCATGGAAAATTTTCACATAGTTCCAATGGGAATATCAAAATGTATTTCAAAGATGGATTTTAGAGCATGTTACAAGCTTTCCAAAATGTCCAATAACTCTCCAAGATCATTTATGGTTAGGGAGAATCGAAAGTTTGAAAATGGCAAATCATCACTTTTGTCCAAGGCATTTTGCACCATGTTACAACTTGCAAATCTGTCCTAAGCATGCTTGTACTTGGTTTACAGGTCCTAATATATTCTACACTCAAAAATTAAATGCAAATACAATGGTTAATGGCATTGTTTTTGTCTTGGAAGCTTTGTACAAAGGTTTAATCCAAAAATGGCAAAAAGGCAACATTGCTACTTTGATAAAGCATGCTTTATGTCATTTTGTTTATCTTGAGCCTTGAACTTAATCTTTTGAAGCGAACCACATCCACAAACATCAGAAAAGGTTTACCAACTCTCCTCAGGCCTCAAGCTAGCTTGTACAACCTTGGCCTTGTCACTTCCCACCTTTTCTTCAAAAACAAGCGATTGTGCAAAAGTCAGCATATCTCTTGTATCTGTTAAAACCAAGTCTTGTGCACATTTCAAACGACTTCAACATATTGTACCAAGCTTGAAACACGATTGCTAAGCCTCTCAAACACCCTTAAGCACAAAAACTCCATTTTCTGCCCAAAACAGGGCAAGCCCTGCAGAACACAAACGCAAAACCTCAAGTCAGTTCTCCCACCGTATCACACTGAGGATGAAGTATTTGGCTGCTATCTGGTCGGATCCATGCTTCATGGAAACTTACTGGAGGAAGAGATGAATTAACTGTTATCTGGTCAGATCCAGGATTTGCAAGAAATTCCATGAAATTAAATAGTTATCTGGTCAGGTCCAGGTTTCATAACAACTTGCTGGGGACGCGGAGAATAACTGTTATCTGGTCGGATCCAGGCTTCACAGTAACTTAAAAAAGGAAAGTATGAATTAACTGTTATCTGGTCGGATCTAGGCTTTGCAGAAAACTCCTTGAAATTGAATAGTTATCTGGTCGGGTCCAGGCTTCATGGTCCTTTGGAAAACTGTACTATTATCTGATCGAGTCCAGGCTTCATAGTGTCTTTCTGGGAACCATAGTTAATTGTCATCTGGTCGGGCTCCTGGTCTCACAATATACTATTTGAAAACTGTTATCTAGTCGGGTCCAGGCTTTGCAAATTTCTTTGATGAGGCTAATTGTTATCTGGTCGGGTCCAGGCTTCACAATAAACTGTTTGAAAACTGTTATCTGGTTGGGTCCAAGCTTTGCATATTTCTTTGACGAGGTCAATTGTTATCTGGTTGGGTCTAAGCTTCACAATAAACTGTTTGAAAACTGTTATCTGGTCGGGTCCAGGCTTTGCAGATTTCTTTGACGAGGTCAATTGTTATCTGGTTAGGTCCAGGCTTCACAATAAACTGTTTGAAAACTGTTATCTGGTCGGGTCCAGGCTTTGCAGATTTCTTTGATGAGGTCAATTGTTATCTGGTCGGGTCCAGGCTTCACAATAAACTGTTTGAAAACTGTTATCTGGTCGGGTTCAGGCTTTGCAGATTTCTTTGATGAGGTCAATTGTTATCTGGTCGGGTCCAGGCTTCACAATAAACTGTTTGAAAACTGTTATCTGGTTGGGTCTAGGCTTTGCGGATTTCTTTGATGAGGTCAATTGTTATCTAGGCGTTTTTGTACATATAGACAGAGATCCTAGTAAGAGGAAATCGCCAAAAAGGAAAACAAAATTGAGAATGAAAACAAATAGCCATGTGAAATGATCTCATTGCCTTCCAGCTCTATTATTGCCCCAATGTCTTCGAACATCCTTTGTCGTTTGATCAAAATTGATTGGATTGATCCCAGACCATTTAAACTTGAAACTTGGTGATAGAACCGACTGTGTTGATTTCGCGAGACATAGTTGTACGCTTTTAATCCTTAATTTTTTCCTGAACCTCCCTTTCGGTTTTTCGGTCCACCAGGATACCCTTTTTTTCCCAAGTCGCCCTTTCGGGTTTTCAACTTGCCCGGTGTAAAATCTTTTGCATATATCCATAATTTTTGCCTAAACCTTTTGGTTTACCGGGATGCCCTTATTTTTCTTAGGTGTGTCAACCTAACGGGTCTTTTATGTGTAGTATTTTTTAACTATGTCAGCGTTTATAGGATGTGGGAAATCCTCACCGTCCATGGTGGTCAGCATCATGGCACCGCCCGAAAAAAATCTCTTGACAACAAACGGCCCTTCATAGGTGGGAGTCCATTTTCCTCTGGGGTCACCTTGTGGTAAAATGATGCATTTTATCACCAGGTCACCAACTTGATATACTCGAGGCTTGGCCTTTTTGTTGAAAGCCTTGATCATCCGTTTTTGATACGCCTGACCATGGTAAATAGCAGCTAATCGTTTTTCATCGATCAAGTTCAACTGATCCAATCTCATTTGAATCCACTCGTCTTCGCCTAGGCCTGCCTTGATCATAATCCTCAGCGAAGGAATTTGAACTTCCACTGGCAAAACAACTTCCATGCCATAGACTAGAGAGAAGGGATTTGCCCCAGTTGATGTTCTAGCTGAAGTACGGTAGCCATGTAGAACAAATGGTAACATCTCATGCCAATCTTTATAGGTCACTATCATTTTATACACAATCTTCTTGATATTTTTGTTGGCTGCTTCGAATGCGCCATTCATTTTCGGTCTATACGGAGAAGAATTGTGATGCTTGTTCTTAAATTGAGTGCACAACTCCCTGATCATGTCATTGTTGAGGTTAGTCCCATTGTCGGTGAAGATCCTTTCGGGGATACCATAATGACAGATGAGGTTGTGTCTGATGAATCTGGCTACCACATTCTTGGTGACTGAGGCAAACGAGGCAGCTTCGACCCATTTGGTAAAATGGTCGATGGCGACAAGAATGAAGTGATGTCCGTTGGAAGTCGTAGGTTTGATTTCCCCGATCATGTCAATGCCCCACATTGCAAATGGCCACGGAGTGGTCATGACATTCAGAGGGATTGTAGGTGCATGGACCTTGTCAGCGTAGATTTGGCATTTGTGACAAGTTCTTGAATGTTGATGATAATAGATCTCCATCGTTGACCAATAGTAACCTGCTCTTAAGATTTTCTTAGCCATCATATGTCCACTTGAGTGAGTACGAAAAAGACCATCGTGCATGTCTTCAATATTTCCTCTGCTTCCTTCTTGTCCATACATCGGAGTAGAGTTGAATCATGGTTGCGCTTGTATAATATCCCGTTACTTAGGAAGAATTTGGCTGCAAATCTTCGCAAGAACTTTCTGTCATTAATAGATGCCCCTTCTGGATACTCTTGAGCTTCAAGGTATCTCATCACCTCATGGTACCATGGCTTTTCCGCATCGGTGTCGAGTTCATTGCAATGTGCAGGTTCATCGAATCTTTCAATTGTTATCATAGGGGCTTCGTTATCCCATCTGACTTTGAACATAGAAGACATGGTTGCCAAAGCATCAACCATCTGGTTTTCTTCTCTAGGGAAGTGCTCGAAAGTAACCTCTTCGAAGTGAGGAATCAGGGATAGCACAAGTTCCTTGTAAGGGATAATATTAGGGTGTTTAGTGTCCCAATCTCCTTTTACTTGGATGATCACCAAGGCATAATCTCCGAACACATTCAAATGTTGGATCCTTAAGTCAATAGCAGCTTTCAGACCTAAGATGCATGCTTCGTATTCGGCCTTGTTGTTTGTGAAATCGAAACATAGTCTGGCGGTAAAAGGAGTGTGGCAACCTTCAGGAGAGATGATCACAACACCAATTCTGTTACCTAAGGCGTTGGAAGCCCCATTGAATACCATAGTCCATCGAGATCCTTGTTCAGGTCCATCATACGGCCCAGGTTTCGCATAATCAGTTACCAGCATAATATTCTCATCAGGGAAGTCGAAGATCATTGACTGATAATCATCCATAGCTTGATGGGCCAAATGATCTGCTAGTACACTTCCTTTGGTGGCTTTTTGATTTCTGTATTGAATGTCGTATTCAGTCAAGATCATTTGCCATCTGGCTATTCGTCCGAAAAGGGTAGGTTTATCGAAGATGTACTTGATTGGGTCCATCTTAGAAATCAACAGAGTGGTATGAGTCAACATATACTGTCTTAGCTGGCGAGCAGCCCATGCTAGAGCGCATCAAGTCTTCTCAAGCAGTGAATATCTGGTTTCACAGTCGGTAAACTTTTTGCTCAGGTAATAAATAGCATGCTCTTTTCGGCCAGACTCACCATGTTAGCACAAAACACACCCCATAGAATTCTCTAGTACTGTCAAGTACATGATCAAGGGTCTTCCTTCAACTGGAGGTATGAGAATAGGAGGTTCTTGTAGGTATTCTTTGATTTTGTCAAAAGCAATCTGGCATTCATCGTTCCACCTGACTACCTGATCTTTCTTCAAGAGTTTGAAGAGTGGCTCACAAGTAGCAGTTAAGTGTGATATGAAACGGGCAATGTAATTGAGATGACCCAATAATCCTGACTTCTTTTTCAGAATGGGGGACTAGTATTTCTTGGATGGCCTTTATCTTGGCGGGATCAACTTCAATGCCTTTATTGCTGACAAAAAAATCTAGAAGCTTTCCAGAGCGTACTCCAAATGTGCACTTGTTAGGGTTTAACCTCAGCTTGTATTTCTTCAGTCTCTCGAATAGTTTGTGCAGGTGATCGAGATGTTCTTCTTCAGTTTGTGATCTAGCAATCATATCATCCACATATACCTCTATCTCATGATGAATCATGTCATGAAATAAATCCACCATAGCCCTTTGATATGTTGCCCCTGCATTTTTTAATCCGAAGGGCATGACTTTGTAGCAGAAGGTGCCCCATTGCGTAATGAAAGTAGTTTTTTCCATATCTTCGGGAGCCATCTTTATTTAATTATAGCCTGAGAAATCATCCATGAATGAGAAGACCTTATGCTGAGCAGTATTATCGACTAAGACGTCAATGTGTGGTAGAGGGAAATCATCCTTGGGGCTTGCCCTATTCAGATCCCTATAGTTTACGCACGTGCGGACTTTCCCGTCTTTCTTTGGCACTGGCACTATATTGGCCACCCATTGAGGATAGGATGTTACAGCTAGGAACCCTGCATCAAACTATTTCATTACTTCGGCTTTGATCTTTTCAGACATGTCAGGCCTCATGCGACGAGCTTTTTGTTTAACAGGAGGGCAGTCTTCTTTAGTTGGCAGACGATGAACCACAATGTCGGTATCCAACCCAGGCATATCTTCATATGACCAAGCAAATACTTTCACATAATCGTGTAACATCTAAACCAAATGGCTCCTAACACTGATTTCCAAATTAGCTTCGATCCTAATTTCCTTCTTATCTGACTCAGTACCCAAGTTGATAATCTCAACTGACTCTTCATGTGGTTGAATAGCTTTTTCTTCTTGTAATAGAAGTCTGGCTAGTTCTCCTGGTATATCACAATCTTCCTCACCTTCGTCTTTGGCTTGGTTGATAGGATATTCAAAGTCAAAGTTGACAATAGTAGAGTTATTGGCAATATGATCCAGAGTGGATGTAGACCCGCAAGAGTGTGTGTGTGTGCATGTAAGATACATGGCTATTTTTTTGGAAATGTATTTGAAAGAAAAGAAAGACAATGAACACAAATATTTGAATGCAAAAGAGTCCAATGTACTGAATGATCATATGATTAGATGAACATAAATAAAACCCTTGAAAAAAGGACTAAAGTGCCCCGGGCTAGGCATATGGCTTAAAAGTCGTTGTTTGGAAATAATATTACAGACATTGAGTTCCTGAATTGACAGAAAAAGTAAACAATAATTACTCCTCAATGAAAGAAACAAGAGTGAAATCCTTTGCATGCCAATTGTTGAGCTTCCCTTCGGTTATTGGGTAGATCCAGTTTTCAAAAGCACACTCATCATCGGAGTCTTCTACAGCATTCACTTCATGATTTTTGAGGTGGAATGGCGGCTTTTCCGCACGAGCACTTCTAACCTCTTTCTGAGCTTTAGAGGTGAAACCTAACCCAAACTTGTCTGCCTTGAACGGGATATCGAGGAGTTGGCCCCACATCACATTGTTTCCTTCTTCTACCATAGCACGAGCGTCCTTAAGAGAAACCATCTTAGGGGTAACTTTATCAGCTCTTGTAGTGTCGAAGGAGATTTTGGTGGCAGCCACAACTTCAAACGTCTAGCAAGGAGTTTCTATGAATTCACCATCCATTTCTACGTACTTGAAAGAATTGAGATGGCTTACCATAAATTCTTCCTCACCGCAAACAGTGACAACCTTCCCTTGAACTGGATATTTTAACTTCTGGCGGAGAGTAGAAGTGACTGCACCTGCCCCATAGATCCATGGGCGCCCAAGCAAACAAGAATACGTAGGCCGTATGTCCATTATGTAGAATGTGGAGTTGAAAATATGTAAACCAACCTTAATTGGGAGATCCACCTCTCCATGAACCATCCTTTTCGACCCATCAAATGCCCTCACAACAATATCACTTGGCTTTAAAACCAAACCTTCATAGTCTAGCCGATCTAAAGCGCCTCTAGGTAACACATTTAAAGATGAGCCTGTGTCAACCAAAACATGTGCCAGGGTGGTCCCCTTACATTCAACAGAAACATGCAAGGCTTTATTGTGGTTCTTTCCCATGGGAGTTAAATTTGCGTCAGAGAACCCCAGACGATTGTCAGCTGTCAGACTTGCTACGCAGTTCTAAAATTGGTTGGCTGTGGTTTCTTGAGGCACATGCGCCTTTTTCAAGAACTTAATCAAAGCTTGTGCATGGGCGTCAGAACATAGCAATAAGGACAACATTGATATTTTAAAAAGGGTTTTCCCCAACTGCTCTACTATTTTGAAGTCGCTTTTCTTGATGATCTTCAGAATCTCCTCCATCTCTTGAGTGGATGGTTCTTCCATAACAAACTTTTTAGTAGGTGCCTCTTCCCTAGAAGGCTCACTTTCTTTCCCTTTCCCTTTAGTACTGGTACCATAATTGCCATTGGTTATGCGGACTGGAACTGTGGTAGTGGTTGGTGGTGAGATAACAGGGGAAAAGACCCTTCCTGTTCTTGTGACTTTACTAGAACCAGTAATATTAGTAACACCAACTTTATTATCATCAATCCAAGAATCTTGTTTTACCCCATGGTAATAAACCCCGGCACCGTAATTCCATGGTACCGCTTTATCATAGGTGTATGGAACAGGTCCGACAACAATGATTATGAGAGGAGCAATGATTGGTTCGTTCGAAATCCTAATAGGACCTTTGGATGAGATACTAAGAGGTTTGTTTGAAATTGTTATCATGGCCAAATATTCAACTTTGTCGATTGAATTCTTGATGATGGGAATTTTTTCGAATAGAATTTTGCGGCTATCCATTAGGCGTTGTATACCTTTTTTCAATTCTTCACACCCATTGGGTTGTCTCATATAGCACAGACAGTCTTTTTCACAGCCAGGGAAAATCCTAGCTTTCAACAGATTATTCTTGATTACATTCAACAGAGTAGTTAATTCTTCAACAAAGGTAATGACAATTGTACCTTCGACAACATTAACACCTTTGTCATGCTTCGGCATTGGAGAAGTAATTACATTTGGCGTCGGAGGAGGATCCAATTCAATAGTCTTGTTGTCAATTAAATCCTGTATTTTGTTCTTCAAGGCCTAACACTGATCAGTCTCATGCCCGGGGCTGTTTGAATGGTAAGCACACTTTGCATTCGGATTATATTTTGGTGACGAGGTGTCAGGGTTGGCGGGAGGATCAGCAATGTCACTAAATTAGCCTTGAGATGATGTTGAAGGGCTTGAGATAGCGACATGCCTAACCTCGTAAACTGTCTTCTTGGAGCTTCAAAACATTGATGATTTGCAGATGGTTTTGGAGTGGGAGTTGGATTGGAGATTCAGACAACATTGACAGATGGATGATTATTCTTCTTAGTATGGGCCTTTGCCCCATACACAACATTAACTTCTTTCTTCGCAGCAAAAGGTTTCTTGACAGGATTGGGAGTGGAGGTAGATGCCACAGAGATCTTTCCACTTTTAATACCACTTTCAACTCTTTCACCGGTTAAGATTAATTCGGTGAAACCAGAAGAAGAGCAGCCAACCAATAGATTAAAGAAAGGACCCGATAATGTGCCCATGAACATGTCAATGTGTTCCCTGTCAGTCAAGGGAGGTTGGACCCTACTAGCAAGGTCTCTCCACTTCTGCGCATATTCCTTAAATCCTTCATTCTTCCCCATGGTCATATCTTGCAATTGAACCCTTGTCGGTGCCAAGTCAGCGTTGTACTGATATTGATGGTAGAAGGCAGTAGCTAGACCCTCCCAAGTATTGATGTGAGAGCCATCCAACTGATAAAATCATTCAAGTTGTGTTCCAGCCAGACTCTCTTGGAAAAAGTGAACCCAAAGTTTTTTATCAGCAGTGTGCGGTTGTATCTTGCGCACATAGGACTTCAAATGGAGCTTTGGACAAGAAACCCCATCGTATTTTGCAAAGGTTGGTATTTTGAACTTGTGGGGAATGACTACCCTAGAGATTAAGCCTAAATCGTCAAAATTTAAACCAGGAACAACTTGGATTTCAACAGCTTTCAACCTGTCTTCTAGCTGCTTGTATTTGATTTCTGCGGGTGGATACTGTTCATTGAAATAATCATCATCAGATTCTTGGTCATTGATACAGTCATCCTGAGTACTCTTGACCTCACCGATCTGGTTCTCGTCCTCTTGATAAATCTTCCTCTACTGGAATTTGACGGATTGTCTCCTTGAACCTTTTACCCATGTTGAGTAGAGCTTTCTTCTTTGGCTTTTTCTTAGCGGCCAACAAGGCCATCATATCTTGCTGCCCCTTGGTCAGGGCGAGTAAAGCTTCCTGAAATTGAGAATTCTGGGCCTGGAGTTCCGTCATAGTTTTCTCTAGATCCATCTTGCTGAAATAAACAGCGGAGAGATAAGGAAACCTGTTATGCGGAAACCTGTCATGTCATGATGCATGAATATGCAATATGCAAATGATTTCAAGGATTTAAAGAATTTAAATTTGTATAGACAAAGAGTGAACAAACTTTAACTTGCATTAAAGAGTTCTGATTTGAATACAAACACGCCTCTTGGGCTTACAATAACAGAAATAAATATAGAGTAAACTCCTAAGACAGAAAAGTTGTGCGCATCCTCTTTGGTGCAATGTAGGTGTTTAAAATCCTTTCTTCATGAAGCTCCCTTTTAAGCTCTAATATTTTCTTCTCGCCCTCATGGAACTTAACTTCAAAGGTGTCTCACTCTCCTCTTAACTGAATCCAAGCGTTTTGCAAATCTTCAAGAGAAGTAGGCATATCAGGATAGAGGATAGTGTGATCGGTGGATCTGGAACTGACTGTTTAACGCTGGTTCGTGAAATGTCGCGGAAGCAAGAGTCGCCACCGTCTTTTATTTTCTCCAATTGGAAAGGACAAAAGCACAGAAAAATTCCTTTAAAGAGATCGCTCTCGGTTTGGGAGGTAGGTTATAGAAAGGGAAGGTGTTAGCACCTTTTCTATCCATGGTTATCCATGGGCTCTTAGATACTTGCTCAATGTGTTTTCAAAATTGTTTTGTTTGCTTTTCAATGTGGGTTTAAAAAGTTTCTTTGAAAAATTTCAGTTCGACTCTTGTATCGGTCCTCAAGAGTGTTTGAAAAATGCTTTCGAAAGCTTTTTGAAAATGTCAGTGTGAAAAGTCTTTTTTGAGTTTGTTTTGAAGAGAGCAAGTATCTTTGAGAACCTACCTACCCTAAGGAATTCGTCTGTGTAAATGTCCTTTAAAGTAGTGCCATCCCACCATTGAGAGGTAGGTAGCACCACCGTTGGAGGTGTTCGGGTCAATTCGAGGTTCGGGACATGGTGATCACCAGAGCAATGGGAAGACACCTTAGAAGCTACCCTCATGCCAGGTTCCCGGATCATGAGGACTTACTAAGACGTCCTCTACTCGACGACCACCTTTCGAGGCAAGGCAACAGTGAGGCGTACCCTAGGGGTGGTGTGTGCGATTCGTGTGTCGTTTTCATTGATATTTGTCTTGTCATGTTTGTTGTGATCTACGCTTGATTTTAATTAAGACATTCATTCTTGCATGCTTTTTAACAGTTAAATATTTGCGAGAAAAATAAATCTACGACTATTACAAATGGCGCGGGTCCACACCGCCAAAATTAAACCGGACCCGATTTGACTGAAAAAATAAATAAAGCGAATAAAAATGCGAAAAATAAAATTGTTACAAGGCTTTGGGAGAGATACAAAATTATAATAAGCGACAAAGTAAAAATGCGCGAAATAAAATAATTAAAACAATGGGCGTTGGACCCTTTTGCAAGAAATTAAATTTAATAGGAAATTTAAAATTAAAATTAAATGTTTTTCTTTTTGGTATTTTATGTTTTTAGTTTTAACAGAAAAAAAAGGAGTTAATTGAAATTAAACTAAAAGGCAAACCCTAATTCTAATGTTTTTTTATTTATTATGAAAGAATTAAATTAAAACCTAAATTAAACCCTAAATTATTTATGTACAATTTTTAATTTATGAAAACAAATAAATAATATTATTATTCTGAAAAAGGGGAAAATTAAAAAGAAAATAAAAAGTTATTAAACCTAAATTCTATTTTTTTGGTGTTTTTATTATGAAAAGAATTAACAATAAACCTTAATTTAAATTAACTAATTTACATGCAAGCTTTTTATGAAAAATAATTAAAATATTGTAAATATTATATTTTTGTCTTTTCTGAATTTTTGTGAAGTTTTTGTATTTTTATGAAAAAAATAAAATTAATTATGTTAAAACAAATAAAATAAATGAAATAGCAAAAATGAAATATAAGAAGAAAAATAGAAAAAATGCAAACCAGGGGGGGGGGGGGTAGCCCCAAATGGGAGGTGTTGATCCAAAGGTTCTAGCCCAATAGGCAGTGGCCTGTTGACTTCCCCAACTCGTGTATTACAAGGTTGACTTATGCCCATGGTGCGTTTCAATCTTGAGCCCTTGATTCGCTCTTGATAGGGACGTGTCACGTTGGATTTGGAGGATGTATGGCGTGTACCATCACTGACGCTGCATAGGATTCGTGAAGGAAAAATAATATTGAATTTGTTCAGACCTGGGATTCGAACCCAGGTCTTAGAAGTCACCACGTTCAACACCTGCCAACTGAGCCACTTCAAATGTTTTAATATATATTAGTCAACAAATATTATAAAAAAAAAAAGAAGCTATGATTTGAAATCGCGCGAAAATTTAAACCGGCGAATCACAGGTTGCCACCACTTCATCTTCTTCACGTCCCCTGTAATATAAAACAATATGGCAACGGTTTATGAAGCGTTTCCTTAGACAGGCTATCGAAAAATAGCGATTAGCTCATATCCAAACATAAATTAGGCGCGAGGATTGGTCTTTGTTCGTCTTAATACGCTGAATCTAATGGTCTTAATCTCGACCTCTAATTTTGCCTTATCGTGAAAGCCCCAAATTTGAACTCTGAAAACCCTAGAAAGTGAATATGGTAAAAACGTATATATGGCACAAAAATACAATCAAACGCATTGGTCAGTATCAGAACATCATAAGGAATAAGAATCTATGACTTGAATGCCATGAGAATGCCTAAAACCAAAAATACGATTATCACTTTTTCTCTATACAGGAGAGGCTCTTATTACCAATTCTTTGCGTGTTGATGGAGGTTTGGAATTGGAATACGTTCAGGAAGGTTTGAGGAAGCTGTTGGAATAGTTTTTAGGGCTTGAATCCACCTATAACCTTGAAATCAGTTTTGTGTTTTATGGGAAAAAATCCAAGTTTGTGTATGGCTTCTGAGCGCAGCCTCTAGTCCAAAGGCATTAGGTTTGCATTCCTGATCATATAGTGAGCATATTAGGTCATCAAAATTGAACAAAATCTCATGCCATAATGGTTTTTGCTAATTGATTTTCCAAGATCTTTTTTGAATCTTTTTCTCATGTATTTTGTATCAATTAAGCTCCAATCAACCAAATCTTGCCATATTTAATTGTACACGAAATCTTGAGCCTAGAATGTGTACAAAAAGATTTTTTTAGGTCATGTTTATATTTTCTACATATTTAAATAATTTAAATGAATTAATATTAATATAAATTCAAATAAATAATTAAAAAATGAGAAAACACTTCCCCTTGGGCTTAATGGTCGTGCATAGGCTTGGCATGAAGAAACTTGGAAGAAAAATGGGCCCATTTGCATTTTTGGATCATTTGAAGTAAAGTTGACTTTCAAAAATTTCCAAAAATTTCCCAACTTCCACAAGGCATAACTTGCTCAATTTTTAAGCTTTTCACATGTTCTTGGACATTTTGGAAAGGTCTTTGAGTCCTTTAACCAATGCCTTTGGTCCCATGTCATTTTGATTTACCAATCTCAAGTTATGGCCTTTGACTTAAAGTCCCTTTTTGTTGACTTTTGAAAATGACCTATAATGTTGAAATTGATAACTTTTTGTGAGAGCATTTCTTGGACTTGGAATATGAAGATGAGTTGTAGGAAATGTCCTTCTCTTCAAAATGAGCTTTGTATGGAAATTTTCTGATAATCCATGTGAAAGTTATGCCCTGGTCAATTTCAGTTGACTTTTTCAGCTGTCCAAATATAGCAACTTTTGCATCTTTGATGATTTCTGAGCCAAATTTTGAGAATCATGATCAAGCATTGATCAAATGATGTTTGTGGCTTCAAAATGATATGTTGACCAAAAATTTGAACTTTTGACTGCCAAATGACCATTTTGCCCCTACAGTTGACTGTAGTGCAATCTAGGGTTTTGACTGTGCAATTTTGAGCTGAATGCCTTGAAACTTGATATGAGGATACTTGACCATCTTTGTAAGCATATGAGACTTGATTGGCCCTTTGAAATCTTCATTTTCTTGATCAGGACTCAAACCCTAGTTTTGACTGTATAGGAGACAGTTGAGCTGCACAACCCTTGGGGAATTTTGTGACCTGGCCTGGCAATTTCTTGAAGAATATGGGAGGGCAAATTTTGGGGTACAACAGTTGCCCCTGTTCAATCTTCTTAGACCTGAGGATGCAGATTGGCTGATGTGCCCTTCGTAATCCGAGGGTAGAAGATGATTGGACACTAGAGTGCCCAGAAATTTGCGCTCACATAGTAGCAGTGATGGGGGAATGGGCTTATAGATGCCATTTAGAGATTGCTGGATAGGGTGATGGGCTTATAGATGCCATCTGGATGTTGATCGCGGGGGAGATTCCTTAGCTAGAACCTGCATACCTGCAAAATAGAAAATGAGTACCTGACACGTCGCAGGAGTTGGTTTTTGGATGCTTGGTATAGATATGTCCTGACTGGTTACAGGAGCTGAGTCTGGAGCTTCAAACGCTGATGAATGAACTAGGAATGGTTACTGCCTTAGCATGAATGATAAGAGAACCTTGGGTGACTTTAATCTCAACAACGCTCGTTGAGAAAAATCTTGATGGGAATTATTATCTTCGCAGTATTGGGCAGAGAACCATAGCCAATTATAATTTGAAAGGAATGATCACCTCACACTCATCGTCGGAGAGGGAAACATCTGAAAAAGGGATTACTACCTCACACACCGCTGGAGAGGGAACCATAGGGAGAATATCACCTCACATTCATCGTCGGAGAGGGAAACATCTTGAAAAAGGAATTACTACCTCACACACCGCTGGAGAGGGAACCATAGGGAGAATATCACCTCACACTCATCGTCGGAGAGGGAAACATCTGAAAAAGGGATTACTACCTCACACACCGCTGGAGAGGGAACCATAGGGAGAATATCACCTCACACTCATCGTCGGAGAGGGAAACATCTAAAAAGGACTTCTGGAAGCAGTATCAGAACGTCACCATATCTGGTTTACATCTGAAACTATATCTGGAAGGAAATCTGGAAGCAGTATCAGAACGTCACCATCGTTGGGTTTACATCTGAAACTATATCTAGAAGGGAATCTGGAAGCAGCATCAGAACGTCACCATCGCTGGGTTTACATCTGAAACTATATCTAGAAGGAATTCTGGAAGCAGTATCAGAGCGTCACCATCGCTGGGTTTACATCTGAAACTATATCTAGAAGGAATTCTGGAAGCAGTATCAGAACGTCACCATCGCTGGGTTTACATCTGAAACTATATCTAGAGGGCATTCTGGAAGCAGCATCAGAACGTCACCATCGCTGGGTTTACATCTGAAACTATATCTAGAAGGAATTCTGGAAGCAGTATCAGAGCGTCACCATCGCTGGGTTTACATCTGAAACTATATCTAGAAGGAATTCTGGAAGCAGTATCAGAACGTCACCATCGCTGGGTTTACATCTGAAACTATATCTAGAGGGCATTCTGGAAGCAGTGTCAGAACGTCACCATCGCTGGGTTTACATCTGAAACTATATCTAGAAGGAAATCTGGAAGCAGTATCAGAACGTCACCATCGCTGGGTTTACATCTGAAACTATATCTAGAAAGATATCTGGAAGCAGTATCAGAACATCGCCATATCTGGGTCATATCTGAAACTATATCTAGAAAGAATTGCGATAGTTGATAGTAGTCATCTTTGTATTGATCTTTTTCCTGAAAAGGCGAGACATAATTGGATGCAAAATCATGATGCATGAACTGTATGTCTTCAAAATCAATGAGATTCGTGCATATGCATGCTATAATGATGTATGTGACGTTTTATGAATGTATGTTTGTCTAAGAAAATAAATCCTTGACAGGTGCCGGGAAGTCACTCCTGGGCTGATGTTGAAGAATAGTTGCAAGAATTCCAATAGACGAAGATAACTCCGTTGGGGAATAAACTTGGCGAATGGAGGATTCTGCGGGGAGAAAAAGATATTCTAGCGACCATGCTGGGAAGAAATACTCTGTGGGGAGATGCTTTTGCTGAATTGTTGAGGATGACTCGCTGAGGATACCTTGCTGTGTTGGAAGTATGAATGGACTTCGCTGGGGATAAGAAGATTCTGTCGACGACGCTCTTTCCGTGGCTTTTGGCTGAGGATAACCCAGTTATATCCTGTTAAGGAAATAACTCTTTAAATCAAGCCGGGCGACGCGTTCGTGCCTTGAGAGGGGTAAGCTTCCGTAACTTACTGGGGATAAGCTTACTGCTTGGGGAGAGGATTCCAACTTTCCTGGGGAACTGGATTGGACTCTCCTGGGGAAGTATTGAACTGTATTGGTTATGTTCTTCAACTTACCCTGGTGTCTTGGAGGATAGAACCAGATTGCTTAGACTACCCTTTATTGCCCCTGTTTCTATGGGGGAGGCCCTGTGGGATGCTGCTAGTTGTTTGATGGACCAACCTTCTTCTGGTAGACAGATGACAAGAAGACGGGACATAGCCGTACGCTTTAATCCCTAACTCTTGCCTGGACCGCCCTTTCGGGTTTTCAGTCCACCGGGATACCCATTTTTGCCCAAGCCGCCTTTTCAGGTTTTCGACTTGCCGGGTGTACTGATTTTTCATTTCATCCCTTCATTTTGCCCGAACCCTTTTGGTTCGCCGGGAAGCCCTTATTTTTGCCTAGGTACGTCGACCTAGCGGGTCTTTGATTGTGCGCAGTATTTTTTCGACTATGCCCACGCTCTTAGAATGCAGGGGGGTGCCCCTGGCTGTTTGTGTTGCCATGTTACCAGAAGATGTCTGATCGGGCAAGATTTGTTGTTGGAATGCCCCAAGTAACTCAGGCGGAGATTTGCCCCAGGCTATTAGCTTTTGAGAGATTCTCCGAATCTTGATTGGACTGCCCCAGATAATGGACCATGATCATGTCATGCCCCTTGATTGGAGATACTCTTGTTCATTAGACTTTCATTGTGCGAATTTCCCTGCTGTTCAAACAAAAAAGTTATATGCAAACAAAGTTATATCAAAATGCAAAGCTTATGTCTGTCTTGGAGATTTTGAAAATGCATTCTTTTTTCATAAAACAAATGAATGTTTGTAAAACGTGATGTCAACTCCGTATTTACCGTAGGCCTTCAGGAGTCAGGATACCTTTCGTGACAGTATGCTTTCGAGCTAACCCATGCTTCAGCTAGGACTTTTGAGGGTTATAACGTGGCCTGGTTCACGGTTTAAGAAACAAAGGATAAAGGCTCAAATTATTTGTACCCACCCGCTCTTCGTGATGTTCTCCAAACCTAAACTCAGTTGATCGTGCGTTAGACCTTGCTTGAGTCTTTGCTTTGATGTTCCAATAATGATTCAGATGATGATGATTTCTTTTGAATAGGCAGTCATTTTTTGCTTTGGTTGAGGGTTTGTGAGACCTCTTTCTTGATTTTTGTTATCCCTTTCTTTTTTTTGCCTGAACCGTTTCCTTTTTTGGAATTACAGTCAGCGGGATGCCCCAGTTTTGTAAGTCTCCTTCATGGGTTTTGACTTAATGGGCTTTTCATTTGTGAATTTTTGATAATGACTGCCTGTCCTTTTGATTGTTCTGAACCATCACTGTCTTTGTTCGTTTTGTAAAGATGCACTTGGATCAACTGAGAGAACTACCCTGCCCCAGGTTATGATTAAGGGTTTTGATTTTCGAAAATAAAAACTCCTACTTCTTTGGCTCTGATGGGTTGACGAGGGATTATCATCCTTATAACTCCAGTGTTTAGGATTTGAAACAATGCCTGTACCTCATCAGCGGGGTCTGTTCAAAAGCATACTGTAGATCGTGGTATCGTTTTCGTCATCCTCCCTCAAGAGACTTAGAATTATTAACCGAGAGTTGACATCAGAAAAATATGAAAAGAATTTTGAATATAATGAAAACAATTGTATTAATTTCCAAAACAGACGTATGCGATGCATTAATAGAATAAAAGGGTTTGCTATGACAGTAATTGTTTGTATAAGCAAAGAAAAATACAGCTCAAAAATTCAAATAAACAAAAGTCTTTAATGATTGGGCAACGGAGTAGTGATTATGTTCGGAGTCTCTGGTACTTCAAACTGAATCTCTCCGGCGTCAATCATATCTTGGATCTTGTTCTTGAGAGGCCAGCAGTTGTCTGTAGTATGCCCCGGGCTATCTGAATGATATGCGCACCTATCGTTGGGATGATAGTTGGGTGCAGAAGTGTTCGGATTCCGAAGAGGAGCCCTTAAGGTGATCAACCCTGCCTTCAACATTTGTTGCAGTGCTTGATCCAGCGACATGTTGAGTTTTGTATACTGTCGTTTCTCCTTGCGCTGCTGCCCCTGTCCTTGTTGAGCAGGTCCGGGATTGGAAATCTGGATTGCCCCTGTCTCATGACGGCCTTTTTTACCGTGCACAGCATTGGATTCTTTCTTTCCATGATGAGGCTTTTTATCAGAAGGTGCCGCCTCTTGAATTTTCCCAGACCGGATGCCAGCTTCTATTCGCTCTCCAGTCAAGATAAGATCTGTGAACCCAGCAGACGAATTCCCAATCAGGTGGTTATAAAATGGACCAGACAGGGTCCCCAAGAACATATCGACAAGTTCCCGATCAGTCAGAGGTGGTTGTACCCTTCCAGCAAGATCCCTCCATTTCTGCGCATATTCTTTAAAACCTTCACTTGACCCTAACGACATACCCTGGAGTTGGGTACGCGTAGGAGCAAGGTCGGCATTATATTGATACTGCTTATAGAAAGCAGTAGCCAACTCCTCCCAGTTACGAACTTTGGTCCCATCTAGCTGATAGAACCATTCGAGATGAGTCCCTGAAAGACTCTCCTGGAAGAAGTGGATCCATAAATTCTTGTCCACCGTATATGGCTGAATCTTCCGAACATAGGACCTTAGATGCAGCTTGGGGCAAGACGCCCCATCATACTTAGAGAAGGATGGTACTTTGAACTTGTGGGGGATTATCACACCAGTTGACAAACCCAGATCTCCGAAATCCAGCCTAGGTACCTGTTGAACCTCCATAGCCTTCAACCTATCCTCCAACTGTTTGTACTTGTCCTCAGCCGGAGGGTACTGTTCGTCGTCGAAATCTGTTTCATTGTCAGAGACCACTGGACTGGGCACCTCTCTCTCATGGTGACTGCTTTCCCTCACAGATGGGGTTGTCCTCTCAGTTTCGGTCTGCGGTGTATTCCCAGATCTGCGTCTAGGGCTGAACAGAACAGTCCTCTTCTTCTTCTTTTCTTTCTTCAAGAGCAGAGCCTTCAGGTCTTGCTGCCCCTGGGTCAGGTTCATGATCAGCTCTTGGAACTGGGCGTTCTGAGCCTGAAGGTCTTTGATAGTCTGCTCGGCTGATGATTCAGGATTCATGATGATCGGCTGAAATAAACAGCGAAGAAGGGTAAGCAACCTGTCAAAGGGATACCTGCAATGCAATGAGATGTATGATATGTGTTGTACCCCAAAATTTGCCCTCCCATATTCATCAAGAAATTGCCAAGTCAAGGTCATAAAAGTCCCCAAGAGTTGTGCAGCTCAACTGTCTTCTATACAGTCAATACTAGGGTTTGAGTTCTGGTCAAGCAAACGAACTTTTCAAAGGCCCAATCAAGTCTCACATGCCTACAAAGATGGTCAAGTGTCTTCATGTCAAGTTTCAAGGCATTCAGCTCAAAATTGCACAGTCAAAACCCTAAATTGCACTACAGTCAACTGTAGGGGCAAAATGGTCATTTGACAGTCAAAAGTTCAAATTTTTGGTCAACATATCATTTTGAAGCCACAAACATCATTTGATCAATGCTTGATCATGATTCTCAAAATTTGGCTCAGAAATCATCAAAGATGCAAAAGTTGCTATATTTGGACAGCTGAAAAAGTCAACTGAAATTGACCAGGGCATAACTTTCACATGGATTATCAGAAAAATTCCATCCAAAGCTCATTTTGAAGAGAAAGACATTTCCTACAATTCATCTTCATGTTCCAAGTCCAAGAAATGCTCTCACAAAAAGTTATCAATTTCAACATTATAGGTCATTTTCAAAAGTCAACAAAAAGTGACTTTAAGTCAAAGGCCATAACTTGAGATTGGTAAATCAAAATGACATGGGACCAAAGGCATTGGTTAAAGGACTCAAAGACCTTTCCAAAATGTCCAAGAACATGTGAAAAGCTTAAAAATTGACCAAGTTATGCCTTGTGGAAGTTGGGAAATTTTTGGAAATTTTTGAAAGTCAACTTTGATGCAAAAGGCCTAAAAATGCAAATGGGCCCATCTTTCCTCCAAATTTCTTCATGCCAAGCCTATGCACGACCACTAGGCCCAAAGGGAAGTATTCTCATATTTTTTAATTATTTATTTGAATTAATATTAATTTATATTCATTTAAATGATTTTAATTCATGAAAAATATAAACCTAACATGAAAAAATCTTTTTATGCATGATCTAATCTCTATAATTCGTGCATATCTCAAATAGGCAAGCTTTGATGATAATTGATCAGATTTGGTACAAAAACACCATGAAAAAGATTGAAAAAGATTTTCAAAAATCAAATATTGGAATCCATGAATGCTTGAGATTTTGTTCAATCTTTTGACCTAAAACCATTCCATACAAATACTACATGAGAACCCTAATGCAAGAGGACGGAAAGCTGCGCTGAAAAAACACTTTGTAAACTTGACTTTTTTCCAAAAAAATACAAAACTGTTTTCAGGGTTCCAGGGCGATTCACACTCTAATCTTGATCCCCTTAGTTTCCTTGGTTGATTCTGAGCGTATACCAATCAAGAACTACAATCAGAACTTCAAAAAACTGGTGTAACGCTCATGCTATGACTCATGATATACCCCCAAATCCAAGCGCACAGGTGTCTAGAAGATGCAGATTAAGGGCTCAGATTCCAGGCCTATCATGCAGCAAGTCAATGCACTAGCACCTAATCCAAGAAGTCAACGAATTCAATACAAGTGGGCCAGAAATCATCAAGCCTGAACCTCCAAAACTGGGTTTACCCCCCCTGGTTTGCTTTTTTTTCTTTTTTCATATTTTATTCTTTTTATTATTCTATTATCTATTCTTATTTGTTTTAATTAATTAATTCTTTTACCAAAAAATATATAAAACATTCAAAAATTCAGAAAAAATCAAAAAAATAATATTTACTTTATTATGATTATTTTCTTAGCATGTAAATAAATTAATTTCAAATTAGGTTTAATTTACATTTTTTTTATAACTAAAATCCAAAAACATAGAATTAGGTTAATTGATGATGTTTATATCTTTATAATTTTTTCCCCTTTTTTTACAATTATTATTTATTTATTTTTATTTTTATAATTAAAAATTGTACATAATAAATTTTAGGTTTAATTTAGATCATATTTTAATTCTTTTCTTAATAAATAAAAAACGTTAGAATTAGGGTTTGCCGTCTAATTTAATTTCAATTAATTTCTTTTTTTCGTTAAATCTAAAAAAAAACACGAAATACCAAAAACATTTAATCATTTAATCTTTAATTCTCATTAACTTTTAATTACTTGCAAAAGGGTCCAACGCCCTATTTTCGTTTTAATTATTAATTTTGCGCATTTACTTTTTATCATTTAATTATAATTATGTAATTGTCCCTAAGCCATGTAATTTACTTTTCGCACTTTATTTCTTCGCATTATTTATTTTTCCGCTAAATCGGGTCCTGGAAATTTTGGCGATGTGGGCCCGCGCCTTTGTAATAGTCGTAGATTTATCTTTTCCGCACTCCTAACTGTTAATCAAGCATGAAAGAATGAATGTCTAATAAAATCAAGCGTAGAACACGACAAACATGACAAGATAAATAACTGAAGCATGACACACGAATCGCACACACCACCCCTAGGGTACGCCTCACTGTTGCCTTGCCTCGAAAGGTGATCGTCGAGTAGAGGATGTCTTAGTAAGTCCTCATGATCCGGGAACCTGGCATGAGGGTAGCTTCTAAGGTGTCTTCCCATTGCTCTGGTGATCACCATGTCCCGAACCTCGAATTGACCCGAATACCTCCAACGGTGGTGCTACCTACCTCTCAATGGTGGGATGGCACTACTTTAAAGGACATTTACACAGACGAATTCCTTAGGGTAGGTAGGTTCTCAAGGATACTTGCTCTCTTCAAAAAAAACAAACTGAAATCTTTTCACACCGACACTTTTCGAAAGCTTTCAAAGCAAATTTTTCAAACACTCTGACGTACGAGTCGAACTGAAATTTTTCAAAGAAACTTTTTTTTAAAACCCACATTGAAAAGCAAACAAACCTTTTGAAAACACAAATGAGCAAGTATCTAAGAGCCCATGGATAACCATGGATAGAAAGGGTGCTAACACCTTCCCTTTCTATAACCTACCTCCCGAACCGAGAGCAATCTCTTTAAGGAATTTTTCTGTGCTTTTGTCCTTTCCATTTGGAGAAAATAAAAGACGGTGGCGACTCTTGCTTCCGCGACATTTCGCGAACCAGCATTAAACAGTCAGTTCCAGATCCACCGATCACAGAACTGGCGACTCTGCTGGGGATATAAACTTAAAGTGAGGTGTACCTTAGGGCTAGTTCATAACTATGTTTTCAATTGTTTTCCTTGTGTGCTTTAAATTGTGGGTTGCTTGGGAGTTCTATAGATCCTAACCCGGATCTGGGGGATACCTTCTTAGAAAGTAGCAACAAGACTGTGAGGGAACTGTGCGGGGTATACTGACATGGTTGAAACAGTCTGCTACGTTGATGTGGCACTTTGGTGTATACCGGTAACCCTTGAGTTCAGTCAAGGAGAGTACGGGGCCTCCGCGTGGTGTCGTGAAGCATCAACAGACCTTAGGAACCTTAATTGAACTATCTTGGCCTCTTTAGGGTAGTGAGATAACTGACTTTGGTGCAGTCCGAGGTTGGTTGATACTCGATACTACACTCAATTGAGGGTTGCTTTCCTGGAATATTTCGGTCGCCAGTTCAGTGGCTAAATCGAAACGATGAACAATGAAAGCAATCCCATGATATTGGGATCCTTAGAACCCGGTTACTTCTAATAGGACAGGTTGAGCCCACCAACTTCAAGAGGGTAATACCCAGACCCCATACTGGCCTTAAACTCTAAGGGTTTCTCTTGTGTGACTTGCGTGCCTTCCAACTTGACTACTTGCATGCTTGTTATCTGACACTTGAGTTCCCTGCAGGTTTTGTTTATTGTCCTTAACTAGGACTCATAGCAGGGTTTGCTAAGTTTCTTGCAGGTTTCGTTTATAGTCCTTAATTGGGACTCATAACAGGTTTTACTTGAGTTTCTTGCAGGTTTTGGCTTACAGTCCTTAATCAGGACTCATAACAGGGTTACTCACATTACCCCATGCATACCATAACATCATACCATTGCATACATCCTAACCCATTTCAAGGATCTCAAGGGCTTGTGATACAGGTCATGGTGAATCAGCTATCCCAACAAGGGGCAAAAAGGATTTATTTTCCTCCGGACAAAATTGTCAGGGGCTATGACCCACTGGATATGGTGAGCCTTTGACCCTTGAAGAAGGACTCTCAACAACATGAAGTACCTTCAATCAAGTTACCAGTTTCCAACTCTAACAATTTGTTTACCCCTCGAGGTCCTTGAAATCATCACATGCATGTCATACATATCATTGCATAACAGGTACTCTTGTTGCAGGTCACTTACCCTTCTCGCTGTTTATTTCAGCAATGGCTTCCCAACAAGAGAACCAGGACCTTCTTGCTCAAGGGACCCGGTTCGGGAAAATCCTCCTGAATCTATCCAAGGGGCAGGAAGAGCTAAGGACACTTCTCATGGAGACCTTTGTCAGGAATAGTGCTGAGGATGAAAGGCTGAAACACCTACAAGCTGAGGTGGATGCATTGAAGGTCCAGATGCTGGGGCAGGTGACTGCCATTCAAGGGTTAGCTCAAAGACAAGATGAACTCTGGTTTCTCGTCAACCAACTGCTTCAGGGTAACCAACTGGGGCAAAAGCCTAAGGGTAAAAAGCCAGTCATCGTTCAACCACCTTTGAGACAAGGAGGTAAGGGGAGAGCTCCTCAAATGGCTCCAGTGTCACAAATTCAACATCGCAACCAACAAAAGAGCGAGAGAAGGCATTTCACTCAGCTCAGCATGACCTTATCCCAGATATTGCCACAATTGCTGGAGACCAAGCTGGTAACTCTAAAAGAAGCTCTGAAGAACCAAAATACAACGTCACCGAAGTATAACCCCAACGCCCGCTGCACTTATCACTCTGACAGCCCAGGGCATACTACAGATGATTGTTGGAGCTTGAAAAATAAGATCCAAGACATGATCGATGCTGGAGAGATTCAGTTTAAAGTACCCAAGACTCCCCACGTGATCACTGCTCCCTTGCCAAAACATGGCTAGGATTGAGAAAGTTTTGTTCATTCGAATGTTCAAGTTGCAATTCTCTTTTGTTCAAACATTTACTCATGTTAAACATTGTTATTTCATTAATGCATCGCATATGTCTGTTCTGAAACAATATATTCGTATTCACTAAATGCAAATTATTTTCATATTTTTTCTGATGTCAACTCTTGATCTAAAATTCTAAGCCTCTTGAGGGAGGATGACGAAAACGATACCATAATCTACAGTATGCTTTTGAACAGACCCCGCTGATGAGGTACAGGCATTGTTTCAATCCCTAAACACTGGAGTTATAAGGATGATAATCCCTCGTCAACCCCTCTGAGCCAAAGAAGTAGGAGTTTTTCTTTTCAAAATTTAAAACCCTTAATCATAACCTGGGGCAGGGTAGTTCTCTCAGTTGATCCAAGTGCATAACGAATGGCACCAAAGAAGTCCTTACAAAACGAAGAAAGACAGTGATGGTTCCAAATAATCATAAGGACAGGTAGTTATTATCTATCAAAATAAAAGCCCAATAAGTCAAAACCTATGAAGGAGACTTATGAAACTGGGGCATCCCGCTGACTGTAATTCCAAAAAAGAAACAGTTCAGGCAAAAAAGAAAGGGATAACAAAATCAAGAAAAGAGGTCTCACAAACCCTCAACAAGAAAGAAATGACTGCCTATTCAAAATAAGTCATCAACATCTGAACCATTATTGGAGCATCAGAGCAAAGACTCAAACAAGGTCTAACGCACGATCAACTGAGTTTAGGTTTGGAGAACATCACGAAGAGCGGGTGGGTACGAATAATTCGAGCCTTTATCCTTTGCTTCTTAAACCGTGAACCCGGCCACGATATAACCCTTAAAAGTCCTAGCTGAAGCATGGGTTAGTTCGAAAGCATACTGTTACGAAGGTATCCTGACTCCTGAAGGTTTGCTGTAAAATATTGAGTGGACATCGCACTATATTACAAAAAATGCATTTTCAAAATTCAAGACAGACATAGACTTGTGCATTCTTAAAATAACTTTGTTTGCATATGACTATTTGTTTGAACAGCAGGGAAATTCGCACGATGAACACCTTGTGAACAGAAGTACCTCCAATCAAGGGGCACAGTGGGAGCATTGCCCATTACCTGGGGCATGGCAAAATACTTCCAACAGGGGCAACTCCCTACATTCGGAGAGCGTGGACATAGTCGGAAAAATACTACGCCCAATCAAAGACCCGCTAGGTTGACATACCTAGGCAAAAATAAGGGCTTCCCGGCGAACCAAAAGGGTTCGGGCAAAATGAAGGGATGAAATGAAAAAAACATGTGCACCCGGCAAGCCGAAAACCTGAAAAGGCGGCTTGGGCAAAAATGGGTATCCCGGTAGACTGAAAACCCGAAAGGGCGGTCCAGGCAAAAGTTAGGGATCAAAACGTACGACTATGTTCCGATATCTCATCACTTGTCTACCCAAAGATTTGTCAATCACCCACACAGGTATCCTCTTCCCTCACCTCCGAAGCAGGGGCAATAATGAGTTATCCAGGCGATCCAATTGCTCTGTCAACCAAAGTACAAAGGACAGATCAACATAAGAATGATTACCATCTACCCTTACAAATTCCAGATCGTGGGTTAACGTCCGAAACCAAACAGGACACTCATCCACTTAATCAAAATCATGCAACCCAACACCGGTTTCTTCTCAACCTTCAGACAAAGTCATACACAGACTCCTTTATTTCAAGATGACCTAACCCCGATTCATCAAGAAGTTTTTACACAAACTTATCCAGGCAACCTAACCCCGGTTCCTCCAGAAATCTTACATGGATTTAGCTCAAGATGACCTAACCCCGGTTCATCAAGAAGTTTTTACACAAACTTATCCAGGTAACCTAACCCCGGTTCATCAAGAAATCTCACACGGATCTATCTCAAGGTAACCTAACCCCGGTTCCCCCAGAAGTCTCACATGGACTCACTTCCAGTAACCTTACCCCGGTTCGTCAAGAAATCTCACATGGATTTACCCCAAGGTAACCTAACCCCGGTCCCTCTAAAAATCTCACATGGATTCATCAAAGAAAAGTTTTACATGAACTTATCTCACCAAGCAACCCTACCCCGGTTCCCCCTATTCAAGATGCAGTTTTACATGGACTCATCATCAAAGAAACCCTACACAGGTTCTCCCTTTCCAAAAACGAAGTTTTACACGAACTCATCATCAAAGTAACCCTACCCAGGTTCCTTCTCCATTGTCAGATGCGGTTTTACACGAGCTCATCAGCAGGCAACCCTACATAGGTTCCCTCTTTCAACCTACAGCAATTACAGTTCAAACTTCCCCAGAAGAGTCCAATCCAGCTTCACCAGCAAAGTTGGAAATCATATCCCCAAGCAGCAAGCTTATCCCCAGTAGATTCTGGAAGCTTATCCCTCGCAGAGCACGAACGCGTCGTCCCGGCTTGATTTAAAGAGTTATTTCCGTAACAGGATATAACTGGGTTATCCTCAGCCAAAAGCCACGGAAAGAGCGCCCTCGGCAAAATATCTTTCTACCCCCAGCGAAGTCTATCAACACTTCCAGCATAACAAGGATATTCCCAGCATAACTCATCAACGCTATCCCCACAGAGTAACACTCCCCAGCATGATCGCTAGAGTATCTTTTCTCCCGCAGAATTATTTCATTTGCCAAGTTTATCCCCCAACGGAGTTATCTTCTCCTACCGGTATTCTTGCAACGAATCATCCACAGCGGAAGCAAAATCTCTTCATCAGCCCAGGATATGACTTCCCGGCACCCGTCAAGAATTCATTTTCCTAGACAAAAACATACATGAATCATCACATACATCATTATAGCATGCATAACGTATTGCATCATACAAGTCTCCTTTATATTGATAACATCATTACTTGATCCATATCATGCATCGCATATAACTGACCTTTACCTTTCAGGAAAGATGCAGTTGAAATTCTCAAACATATTTCAAGGATTTCTCTAGTCCAGTTAAATCGACTCCAAACAGATTTTTCTGATAAAGACTCAGTGATATTCTCCTATGGTCCCCTCTCCAACGGCGCGTGAGGTGGTAATTCCTTTTTCAAGATGTTTTCCTCTCCGACGATGAGCGTGAGGTGATAGTCTTTTATGGTTCCCTCTCCAACAGCGTGTGAGGCGGTAATTCCTTTTTCAAATGTTTCCCTCTCCGGCATGAGCGTGAGGTGACATTTCCTTCCAGATTATAATTTCCTATAGTTCCCTCTCCAACGGCGAGTGAGGTGACTCCCTTTGAGATTATAATGTCCTTTGGTTCTCTTCCTGACACTACAAAGATGGTAATTCTCACCAAGATTTTTCTCAACGAGCGTTGTTGAAGTTAAAATCACCCAAGGTTCTCTTACCATTCATGATTAAGGCAGTAACCATTCCTGGTTCATTCATCAGCGCTTGAAGCTCCAGACTCAGCTCCTGTAACCAATCAGGACATATCTATATCAAGCATCTAAAATCAGCTCCTGCGACGTGTCAGGTACTCATTTTTCTGTTTTGCAGGTATGCAGGTTCTCGCTAAGGAATCTCCTACGCGATCAACACCCAGATGGCATCTATAAGCCCATCATCCTATCCCAACAACATCCAAATGGCATCTATAAGCCCATTCCCTCATCATCATTGCAACTATGTGAGCGCAAATTTCTGGGCACTTTAGTGTTCAATCATCTTTTACCCTCGGATTACGAAAGGCACGTCAGCCAATCTGCATCCTCAGGTCTAAGAAGATTGAACAGGGGCAACTGTTGTACCCCAAAATTTGCCCTCCCATATTCATCAAGAAATTGCCAAGTCAAGGTCATAAAAGTCCCCAAGAGTTGTGCAGCTCAACTGTCTTCTATACAGTCAATACTAGGGTTTGAGTTCTGGTCAAGCAAACGAACTTTTCAAAGGCCCAATCAAGTCTCACATGCCTACAAAGATGGTCAAGTGTCTTCATGTCAAGTTTCAAGGCATTCAGCTCAAAATTGCACAGTCAAAACCCTAAATTGCACTACAGTCAACTGTAGGGGCAAAATGGTCATTTGACAGTCAAAAGTTCAAATTTTTGGTCAACATATCATTTTGAAGCCACAAACATCATTTGATCAATGCTTGATCATGATTCTCAAAATTTGGCTCAGAAATCATCAAAGATGCAAAAGTTGCTATATTTGGACAGCTGAAAAAGTCAACTGAAATTGACCAGGGCATAACTTTCACATGGATTATCAGAAAAATTCCATCCAAAGCTCATTTTGAAGAGAAAGACATTTCCTACAATTCATCTTCATGTTCCAAGTCCAAGAAATGCTCTCACAAAAAGTTATCAATTTCAACATTATAGGTCATTTTCAAAAGTCAACAAAAAGTGACTTTAAGTCAAAGGCCATAACTTGAGATTGGTAAATCAAAATGACATGGGACCAAAGGCATTGGTTAAAGGACTCAAAGACCTTTCCAAAATGTCCAAGAACATGTGAAAAGCTTAAAAATTGACCAAGTTATGCCTTGTGGAAGTTGGGAAATTTTTGGAAATTTTTGAAAGTCAACTTTGATGCAAAAGGCCTAAAAATGCAAATGGGCCCATCTTTCCTCCAAATTTCTTCATGCCAAGCCTATGCACGACCACTAGGCCCAAAGGGAAGTATTCTCATATTTTTTAATTATTTATTTGAATTAATATTAATTTATATTCATTTAAATGATTTTAATTCATGAAAAATATAAACCTAACATGAAAAAATCTTTTTATGCATGATCTAATCTCTATAATTCGTGCATATCTCAAATAGGCAAGCTTTGATGATAATTGATCAGATTTGGTACAAAAACACCATGAAAAAGATTGAAAAAGATTTTCAAAAATCAAATATTGGAATCCATGAATGCTTGAGATTTTGTTCAATCTTTTGACCTAAAACCATTCCATACAAATACTACATGAGAACCCTAATGCAAGAGGACGGAAAGCTGCGCTGAAAAAACACTTTGTAAACTTGACTTTTTTCCAAAAAAATACAAAACTGTTTTCAGGGTTCCAGGGCGATTCACACTCTAATCTTGATCCCCTTAGTTTCCTTGGTTGATTCTGAGCGTATACCAATCAAGAACTACAATCAGAACTTCAAAAAACTGGTGTAACGCTCATGCTATAACTCATGATATACCCCCAAATCCAAGCGCACAGGTGTCTAGAAGATGCAGATTAAGGGCTCAGATTCCAGGCCTATCATGCAGCAAGTCAATGCACTAGCACCTAATCCAAGAAGTCAACGAATTCAATACAAGTGGGCCAGAAATCATCAAGCCTGAACCTCCAAAACTGGGTTTACCCCCCCTGGTTTGCTTTTTTTTCTTTTTTCATATTTTATTCTTTTTATTATTCTATTATCTATTCTTATTTGTTTTAATTAATTAATTCTTTTACCAAAAAATATATAAAACATTCAAAAATTCAGAAAAAATCAAAAAAATAATATTTACTTTATTATGATTATTTTCTTAGCATGTAAATAAATTAATTTCAAATTAGGTTTAATTTACATTTTTTTTATAACTAAAATCCAAAAACATAGAATTAGGTTAATTGATGATGTTTATATCTTTATAATTTTTTCCCCTTTTTTTACAATTATTATTTATTTATTTTTATTTTTATAATTAAAAATTGTACATAATAAATTTTAGGTTTAATTTAGATCATATTTTAATTCTTTTCTTAATAAATAAAAAACGTTAGAATTAGGGTTTGCCGTCTAATTTAATTTCAATTAATTTCTTTTTTTCGTTAAATCTAAAAAAAAACACGAAATACCAAAAACATTTAATCATTTAATCTTTAATTCTCATTAACTTTTAATTACTTGCAAAAGGGTCCAACGCCCTATTTTCGTTTTAATTATTAATTTTGCGCATTTACTTTTTATCATTTAATTATAATTATGTAATTGTCCCTAAGCCATGTAATTTACTTTTCGCACTTTATTTCTTCGCATTATTTATTTTTCCGCTAAATCGGGTCCTGGAAATTTTGGCGATGTGGGCCCGCGCCTTTGTAATAGTCGTAGATTTATCTTTTCCGCACTCCTAACTGTTAATCAAGCATGAAAGAATGAATGTCTAATAAAATCAAGCGTAGAACACGACAAACATGACAAGATAAATAACTGAAGCATGACACACGAATCGCACACACCACCCCTAGGGTACGCCTCACTGTTGCCTTGCCTCGAAAGGTGATCGTCGAGTAGAGGATGTCTTAGTAAGTCCTCATGATCCGGGAACCTGGCATGAGGGTAGCTTCTAAGGTGTCTTCCCATTGCTCTGGTGATCACCATGTCCCGAACCTCGAATTGACCCGAATACCTCCAACGGTGGTGCTACCTACCTCTCAATGGTGGGATGGCACTACTTTAAAGGACATTTACACAGACGAATTCCTTAGGGTAGGTAGGTTCTCAAGGATACTTGCTCTCTTCAAAAAAAACAAACTGAAATCTTTTCACACCGACACTTTTCGAAAGCTTTCAAAGCAAATTTTTCAAACACTCTGACGTACGAGTCGAACTGAAATTTTTCAAAGAAACTTTTTTTTAAAACCCACATTGAAAAGCAAACAAACCTTTTGAAAACACAAATGAGCAAGTATCTAAGAGCCCATGGATAACCATGGATAGAAAGGGTGCTAACACCTTCCCTTTCTATAACCTACCTCCCGAACCGAGAGCAATCTCTTTAAGGAATTTTTCTGTGCTTTTGTCCTTTCCATTTGGAGAAAATAAAAGACGGTGGCGACTCTTGCTTCCGCGACATTTCGCGAACCAGCATTAAACAGTCAGTTCCAGATCCACCGATCACAATATGCATGCAATGATTTCAAGGATCTCGCGGGGTAAACAGAGAAACTCGTTAGAGTTGAAACCGGTGACTTGATTGAAGAAACTTCATGTTGCAGAAAATCCTTCCTCAAGGGTCAAAGGCTCACCATATCCAGTGGGTCATAGCCCCTGACAAGCTTGGCTAGAGGAAAATAAATCCTCTTTGCCCCTTGCTGGGATAGTTGTTCATCATGACCTGCATCACAAGCCCTTGAGATCCTTGAAATGGGTTAGGATGTATGCAATGGTATGATGTCATGCTATGCATGGGGTGATGTAGGTAAACCCTGTTATGAGTCCCAATTAAGGACTATAAACAGACCCTGCAAGAAATTCAGTATACTTTGTTATGAGTCCCAATTAAGGACTATAAACAAAACCTGCAAAAGATCTAGTAAACCCTGTTATGAGTCCCAGTTAAGGACTATAAACAAAACCTGCAAGAAATTTGGTAAACCCTGTCATGAGTCCCTGTTAAGGACTATAAACAACACCTGCAAGAAATTTGGTAAACCCTGTCATGAGTCCTAGTTGAGGACTATAAACAAGACCTACAAGAAACAAGTGTCAGGTAACAAGTACGCAAATAGGCAAGTACAAAGGCACACAAGTCACACAAGAGAAACCCTTAGGGTTTAGGCCAGCATGGGGTCTGGGTAGTACCCTCTTGAAGTTGGTGGGTTCAACCTGTCCTATCAAAGTAACCGGGTTCTTAGAGGATCCCAATATCATTGACTACCCTCAATCGGTCATAACTCCAGCATCGCAATCTTTTCTTGCAGCCAGAACCATCACGAGAGTTTAGCCTCAATGGGCGTAGCATACTGCTACTGTTTCTATTGGCCAAGTTGGGTCATTTAAGGTTCTAAGGTCTGTTGGTGCTTAATGACTCCTTGGAAGACCCATATTCTCCCCGTTTCAACACGAGGGATATCGGTACAGACCAAGGCGCCACACCAACGTAGCCACTGCTTCACCCATGTCGGTATACGCCGGACAGGTCCCTCACAGCTTATGCTACCTAAACAGGGTATCCCCAGATCCGGGTTAGGATCTATGTAACTCCCATGCAACCCACAAATTTAAAGCAGACAAGTCAATACAATTGAAAACACAGTTATGAACTAACCCTAAGGTACACCTCACTTTAAGTTTAGGTCCCCAGCAGAGTCGCCAGTTCTGTGATCGGTGGATCTGGAACTGACTGTTTAACGCTGGTTCGCGAAATGTCGCGGAAGCAAGAGTCGCCACCGTCTTTTATTTTCTCCAATTGGAAAGGACAAAAGCACAAAAAAATTCCTTTAAAGAGATCGCTCTCGGTTCGGGAGGTAGGTTATAGAAAGGGAAGGTGTTAGCACCCTTTCTATCCATGGTTATCCATGGGCTCTTAGATACTTGCTCAATGTGTTTTCAAAATTGTTTTGTTTGCTTTTCAATGTGGGTTTAAAAAGTTTCTTTGAAAAATTTCAGTTCGACTCTTGTATCGGTCCTCAAGAGTGTTTGGAAAATGCTTTCGAAAGCTTTTTGAAAATGTCAGTGTGAAAAGTCTTTTTTGAGTTTGTTTTGAAGAGAGCAAGTATCTTTGAGAACCTACCTACCCTAAGGAATTCGTCTGTGTAAATGTCCTTTAAAGTAGTGCCATCCCACCATTGAGAGGTAGGTAGCACCACCGTTGGAGGTGTTCGGGTCAATTCGAGGTTCGGGACATGGTGATCACCGGAGCAATGGGAAGACACCTTAGAAGCTACCCTCATGCCAGGTTCCCGGATCATGAGGACTTACTAAGACGTCCTCTACTCGACGACCACCTTTCGAGGCAAGGCAACAGTGAGGCGTACCCTAGGGGTGGTGTGTGCGATTCGTGTGTCGTTTTCATTGATATTTGTCTTGTCATGTTTGTTGTGATCTACGCTTGATTTTAATTAAGACATTCATTCTTGCATGCTTTTTAACAGTTAAATATTTGCGAGAAAAATAAATCTACGACTATTACAAATGGCGCGGGTCCACACCGCCAAAATTAAACCGGACCCGATTTGACTGAAAAAATAAATAAAGCGAATAAAAATGCGAAAAATAAAATTGTTACAAGGCTTTGGGAGAGATACAAAATTATAATAAGCGACAAAGTAAAAATGCGCGAAATAAAATAATTAAAACAATGGGCGTTGGACCCTTTTGCAAGAAATTAAATTTAATAGGAAATTTAAAATTAAAATTAAATGTTTTTCTTTTTGGTATTTTATGTTTTTAGTTTTAACAGAAAAAAAAGGAGTTAATTGAAATTAAACTAAAAGGCAAACCCTAATTCTAATGTTTTTTTATTTATTATGAAAGAATTAAATTAAAACCTAAATTAAACCCTAAATTATTTATGTACAATTTTTAATTTATGAAAACAAATAAATAATATTATTATTCTGAAAAAGGGGAAAATTAAAAAGAAAATAAAAAGTTATTAAACCTAAATTCTATTTTTTTGGTGTTTTTATTATGAAAAGAATTAACAATAAACCTTAATTTAAATTAACTAATTTACATGCAAGCTTTTTATGAAAAATAATTAAAATATTGTAAATATTATATTTTTGTCTTTTCTGAATTTTTGTGAAGTTTTGTATTTTTATGAAAAAAATAAAATTAATTATGTTAAAACAAATAAAATAAATGAAATAGCAAAAATGAAATATAAGAAGAAAAATAGAAAAAATGCAAACCAGGGGGGGGGGGGGGGGTAGCCCCAAATGGGAGGTGTTGATCCAAAGGTTCTAGCCCAATAGGCAGTGGCCTGTTGACTTCCCCAGCTCGTGTATTACAAGGTTGACTTATGCCCATGGTGCGTTTCAATCTTGAGCCCTTGATTCGCTCTTGATAGGGACGTGTCACGTTGGATTTGGAGGATGTATGGCGTGTACCATCACTGACGCTGCATAGGATTCGTGAAGGAAAAATAATATTGAATTTATTCAGACCTGGGATTCGAACCCAGGTCTTAGAAGTCACCACGTTCAACACCTGCCAACTGAGCCACTTCAAATGTTTTAATATATATTAGTCAACAAATATTATAAAAAAGAAAAGAAGCTATGATTTGAAATCGCGCGAAAATTTAAACCGGCGAATCACAGGTTGCCACCACTTCATCTTCTTCACGTCCCCTGTAATATAAAACAATATGGCAACGGTTTATGAAGCGTTTCCTTAGACAGGCTATCGAAAAATAGCGATTAGCTCATATCCAAACATAAATTAGGCGCGAGGATTGGTCTTTGTTCGTCTTAATACGCTGAATCTAATGGTCTTAATCTCGACCTCTAATTTTGCCTTATCGTGAAAGCCCCAAATTTGAACTCTGAAAACCCTAGAAAGTGAATATGGTAAAAACGTATATATGGCACAAAAATACAATCAAACGCATTGGTCAGTATCAGAACATCATAAGGAATAAGAATCTATGACTTGAATGCCATGAGAATGCCTAAAACCAAAAATACGATTATCACTTTTTCTCTATACAGGAGAGGCTCTTATTACCAATTCTTTGCGTGTTGATGGAGGTTTGGAATTGGAATACGTTCAGGAAGGTTTGAGGAAGCTGTTGGAATAGTTTTTAGGGCTTGAATCCACCTATAACCTTGAAATCAGTTTTGTGTTTTATGGGAAAAAATCCAAGTTTGTGTATGGCTTCTGAGCGCAGCCTCTAGTCCAAAGGCATTAGGTTTGCATTCCTGATCATATAGTGAGCATATTAGGTCATCAAAATTGAACAAAATCTCATGCCATAATGGTTTTTGCTAATTGATTTTCCAAGATCTTTTTTGAATCTTTTTCTCATGTATTTTGTATCAATTAAGCTCCAATCAACCAAATCTTGCCATATTTAATTGTACACGAAATCTTGAGCCTAGAATGTGTACAAAAAGATTTTTTTAGGTCATGTTTATATTTTCTACATATTTAAATAATTTAAATGAATTAATATTAATATAAATTCAAATAAATAATTAAAAAATGAGAAAACACTTCCCCTTGGGCTTAATGGTCGTGCATAGGCTTGGCATGAAGAAACTTGGAAGAAAAATGGGCCCATTTGCATTTTTGGATCATTTGAAGTAAAGTTGACTTTCAAAAATTTCCAAAAATTTCCCAACTTCCACAAGGCATAACTTGCTCAATTTTTAAGCTTTTCACATGTTCTTGGACATTTTGGAAAGGTCTTTGAGTCCTTTAACCAATGCCTTTGGTCCCATGTCATTTTGATTTACCAATCTCAAGTTATGGCCTTTGACTTAAAGTCCCTTTTTGTTGACTTTTGAAAATGACCTATAATGTTGAAATTGATAACTTTTTGTGAGAGCATTTCTTGGACTTGGAATATGAAGATGAGTTGTAGGAAATGTCCTTCTCTTAAAAATGAGCTTTGTATGGAAATTTTCTGATAATCCATGTGAAAGTTATGCCCTGGTCAATTTCAGTTGACTTTTTCAGCTGTCCAAATATAGCAACTTTTGCATCTTTGATGATTTCTGAGCCAAATTTTGAGAATCATGATCAAGCATTGATCAAATGATGTTTGTGGCTTCAAAATGATATGTTGACCAAAAATTTGAACTTTTGACTGCCAAATGACCATTTTGCCCCTACAGTTGACTGTAGTGCAATCTAGGGTTTTGACTGTGCAATTTTGAGCTGAATGCCTTGAAACTTGATATGAGGATACTTGACCATCTTTGTAAGCATATGAGACTTGATTGTCCCTTTGAAATCTTCATTTTCTTGATCAGGACTCAAACCCTAGTTTTGACTGTATAGGAGACAGTTGAGCTGCACAACCCTTGGGGAATTTTGTGACCTGGCCTGGCAATTTCTTGAAGAATATGGGAGGGCAAATTTTGGGGTACAACAGATAGTACATGGAATGTCTCCCTCAACTACTGGCTCCATGATAACAGGTAAGACGACTTCATAAGGCATCTTAAGACTTTGAGCGCGAGCCCTCACCCATTTAAGTTAAGGTTCCAAAGGAATGGAATTCTTACTCCCCAACGTCTTACTATCAACTTTGTTAACCATACCTCAAGCTCGTATAAACCTTGGATGAGTACCTCATGAGGGCCATCTCTCTTAGCGTACCCAAATTGTCGCAAAGCTAAACAAGGGTTATAAGTAACGCCTCCCCTAATGCAAAGTAGAGGGACATTGGGGAATTCCCCACAACGATCAATGATGGTAATGTCTTCCAAAGAGCGATAATACCAACGGATATCAGCATGTGAAAGTGACATCAATCTTTTAGACTACCTCATACCTTGTTCATTCTTCACCACGGATCGAGGTAGGTTAGAAATAAACCACCTAACCAAAATAGGAGTGCAACACATCAAAGCCCCTCTTTTCTTCAAAGTGCGAGAGTAAAGAGAATGCAAGATGTCTCCAAGCAATGTAGGCACCCGATTACGAGATATGAAAAATTTGATCGCATTTACATCTATAAATTGGTCAGGATTGGGAAATAGTACCAACCCATAGATGAGAAGAGCCAAAATTTCCTCAAAGGCTTGTAGATCCAAAGTATTCCAGCACTCTTGAGCTTTCTCCAACAAAAACTTTGCTAGGAACCCTTTGACACCACTCCTTGTTACCCAATTTGCTACTATGTCAGATGGCTGCAAATGTAGAGCTCGAGCAATTTCCTCAGGTTTAGGGTCTCTTTCCATACCATTGAAAGGTAACTGATCAAGAATAGGGGTCCCCATGAGTTGATAAAATTCTTCTAAAGTGGGCACAAGTTGGTAATCAGGAAAAGTGAAGCAATGATGCAAAGGGTCGAAGAATTGGACAAGCACCTTTACCATATCTTCTTCAATACTTGAGGTAACCAAACTGAGGAGTCGACCATGTCTTTTGGTGAATGGAGAATCTTCAGGGACCCTTGATACTAAATCCTTGAGTTGTGGAGGTATCCTCACGAGACTAACTTGGATAGTGCTCCTACGAGGGGAAGCCATGTCCTACAAAACAGAACAAAGATGAATTCTAAAAATCCTTGAAATGGTTAGTGGGAATACTATGGTATGATGTTATGATGCTATGTAAAAATATTCTAGGTAAGCAAATTTATATACAAGTAATCATATTCACACAAAGTAGACAAGTCCTTAGATTTAGGCTTGCATGGAGTTTGTAGGTAAGTACCCTCTTGAAGTTTAGTTGGCTCAACCTGTCCTAGTAAATAGTAACCAGGTTCTAAGGGATCTCAATATCACTGATCTTTCCCCCAAGTTTCGTTCAATAAGCGATTGACTCGCAACCAAACAAAACTCAAGAGTCAAACCTCAATGAGTGTAGCATCGAATATCAACCAACTTCGGACTGCACTAAATCTGGTTATCTCGCTACTTCTTAATGGCCAAGTTGGTCAAGTAAGGTTCTAAGGTCAGTTGATTCTTCACGACACCACATGGTGGCCCCGTACTCTCCTTGACTGACTCAAGGGTTACCAGTACCAACCAAAGTTCCACATCAACATAGCTACTGCTTCAACCGTGTCGGTATACCCCGCACAGTTCCCTCACAGTTTTTTTCTACTTACCTAAAAGGTGTCCCCAAATCCGGGTGTAGGATTTAAAACAAACCCAAAAAAAGAACCATAATGTAAATCAATCAAATCAAACAATGTAAGCAAGTAAATATGATCTAACCCTAAGGTAACCCCACTTTTAGAAACTAATTCCCCAGCAGAGTCGCCAGTTCTATGATACGGTGGGAGAACTGACTTGAGGTTTTGTGTTTGTGTTTGCAAATGTTGCGGTTTAGCAAGATTCGCCACCGACTTTTCTTTTATCCAAAAAAGGAAAGGTGAAAAAAGCACAGGAAAGACCTTTAGAGATGTTTTCTTGAGTTCGGGGGGTAGATTATGAAAAGGGAAGGTATTAGCACCCTTTTCATCCATGGTTTTCCATGGGCTCTTAGTTACTTGCTAGATCACTTGCTTTTGTTTGAAAAATGTGCTTTGTGTGGTTTTTGAAAGTATTTTGAAAAGGTGCCATCGTTTAGGAAAACTTTATAATAGTTCTCGTTCGTAAGAACATATACAAAGTGTTGAGCTTTTGAAAATATTCCATGTTTGGAAAGTGCTTTGAAGTTGTTTTTGAAAGTGTATGTGATTGTTTTGAAAATAGAAAGGATGTTTGTTTTGAAATTGAGAAAGTAACTAAAAGTAATCTACCTACTCAAAAGGTCTTAGATGTGTTTTTCCTCCTCCTTTTGATGTTGCTATCTTACCATTGATTTGGTAAGAAGCCCCATCGTTGGATGTGAAGGAACGGACATGGGTTATCGTATAACCATGATAACAATGTTGTGAGATGACTTAGCACTTTTCTTTTAGGGACTAAGATCATTTTGAAAGGCAACTTTGATAGCGTCATCGAGGGAATATGATCTTGTATTTTTCGATTTGTTTGTGCTAAGACATCCCACATGCATAACATGACCATTTTTGTAAGGCAACAAGTGGAATTACCCTAAGGGTGTAAGTGTGCGAGTGTATTTGATTGCATGCATAATTTGTCTTGAATTAGGGTTTTCTAAACATTGATTTTAGTCTTGTCATACACACCCTAATTACTAACAATATATGAAAGTACAGAAAGTAAAGATTCTACCCTATTACAATCATTAGGGGGATGGGGTATACAAATTTCAAATGGGGATTGCAAATTAAATCCTATGTTACTATTACAACCATATTGAATGGATAAGAATGTATGGGAAATGTAAAATGTTTGTCTCGTTTAAGAAAATATTTTTTTTGTCTTTTTATGTTAAGAGAAAATATAACATGTGAGTATGAAATATTTTTGGTGTTTTTTGATTAAGGAAAAATAAAGATGATGGCAGAAAATAATAAAAGAGAAAGCAAACAAAATCAGCGCAAATGCTGAAAATAGAGGAGGTCAGAAATTCTGACACTGAATTGCTGCACAAACAGAAACAGCGTTAGTAGAAATTTGAAGGCTCAGAAGTTCTGGATCTTCTGAGAACTCAGAAGTTTTCAGAAGTTCTGATGCAACTGTCAGAACTTTGCCTCTCTCCATTCAAGTCAGAACATCTGCAACTTAGTCATTTCTTAACAGAACAGAAGTTGCACATATAACAGTTATGACAAATTTCATGAAATATCAGAAGCACAAATCAGAAGCAACATGAATTTGCTAATCCTAATTCTGAGTCCTAATTTCTTCATGAAACTCTAAACTGAGATTCCTTCTTCTTAGGTAGGCAGATGCACGAAATTTCAGAATATGTACATCATCAGGATCAGAATATCTACATTGTGTTAAATATGCAAAATCTGACAATGCCTAATTAGTATGATGAGAGTCAGCATAAAACTTACCTTGCAGCTGGAAAAGATGCTGTGAACTGGAGGTTGGTCCTGAACTCTGGTGATGTTCTGAGCAACTTGTTCACGTACTCAGCAGGATGGAAGTTTGCAACTTCTGGAACAACCAAGGGGTGATATTTTGACTTTTTTGAGGTAGAGGTGGATGGAGAGTGTATGGCAGTAGGAATACAGAAGTTAGGGTAACTTCTAATATATGAATCAGCAACTGCATGGATGGCTTTAGTCAAAAAACATTTGAGAAAATAAATGGAGTTTGAATGCAAGAATCAAATGCTAAGGTTTTGTATTTTTGTGTTTATAGTTTTGTGGATTCTTGGAATTTTTGCAGGGGTTCAAGACTTTTCTTTCTCAAGTTTTTTCGCCTCTTTCACAAATTTTTTCTTGGACCTCTTTCTTAGTGGCCAATGGTTTTCTATTTATAGGCAAAGGTTTTTTAGTTTGGAGATGTCAAGTGGCGCCAACGTCATATGCTAGAAGTTGACTTACTCTTGAAGTAAGCTTAAACAAGCGTGGTTCAATGTACCAAGTGGGATGGTTAGTAGCTCCTAAGATGGATTTGTCAGCATGAATTAAGGAAAAGTAGAAGCAGCGCATGGGCCTAGCATACTTTTTCACAAAAGTTTGCCTTCCCAAGACAGTAGGGGTACACGTGGGGGAAATCCTTTGGATAAAAACTAAGAAGTGGTTGTGAGCATTAAATGAGTTCCCATGTGAAACTCTGCATCCTTGCTTAACTCTGGATTAGAAGTTCTGCTTCAGTGTAGCATCCAATCTTCTGATCCTTGTATCTTCTGGCTTCAGCATGTTCTGAAGGATCTCTCAGACTTTCCAGTAAGCTTACATCACACTTTGTAACCTTCTTTGATTTACCCTTGCAAACTCTGACTGAACCTTTGTGAAAACTGGTCCAGAAGTTCCGACCAAACTCTGTATTTAGAATATCCAGAATTTGCTGAGTGTGAACACTGGCCCAGAAGTTATGAAATTGTCATATTTCTTAAACACTTAGAAAAATTTCTAAGTATTTAGAATTTGACTTTTCCAAAGTAAAAATTTGACTTTTGAAATTCTTGATGAAACAAACTTCATATTCCAACATGTCTTGATGAAATATGATTTTTGAGATTTGATTTTGATCCAAAAGTCAAAGTTAGATTTCTCAGTATGCAAATGACCATTTTGCCCTTGTGAATGGTTTACTTGGAAAAATTGATAATTCCAGGCTTGGAATTGGATGAAAGAAAACTTTGAGGATCCAGGGTGATTCCTTGAGAAATGAGAGGGAAAATTTTGGGGTACAACACCCAGGCTGTGATGAAAGCTATCATTTCTGTTTGTCCTAGCCAACCAGTTGTGCTTTGTTAAAAGAAGGCGTTCAAAGCCTAATAGATAACAAGGAAATTTTGTTTGAAAAGACTCCCGTTCCAACTGATTCTTATAATGATGTTTCCATTATGACCATTTCCGCCAATTCTTCCAGGGTCTCCACCAAAAGACCCTTTAGAATTACATCAGTTCCTAAAGTAACTCCTTTGATAATTACAATTCCTGGACCAATCCCGTATTCGTCAGGCAAAACCGTCCCATGGAATTATGAAGGTGATGTCTACTACCACGGTATCAAGCAAGATTGGCCAGCTGCTGAAGATTCAAGTTCTGAGAAAGTTGGCTCCGATGTCAATAATATTGCAGGGACTAGTAAGATTACCCGAAGTGGAAGGGTTTTCTCTCCGGAAATTTCTCCTTCAAAGGGTGTTTATAGACCCGTAATCATTCCTGCTGTTATTTCTCCTCCAAAGTTTATTCCCAGTCCTACAGTCATCTCTACTAAGACTCCTACTGACAAAGCTTCTACAGTCCATGTTATCACCCCTACTGACATTCCTACTGCCGAATCAACCGAGACTCGAGGTAGAGGTATTCTGGTTGAGCCTGTTCGAACGAAGGCACAATTAGTAGTCATCCCCGAGACCTCTCGAAAAGAGATGGAGGAAATTCTAAAGATCATAAAAAGAAGCGAATACAATGTAATCGAGCAACTGGGGAAGACTCCATCTAAAATATCCATGCTGGCTTTATTACTATGTTCTAAGGCTCATGCAAAACCCTTTGTAAAATTCCTGAAAACTGCCCATGTACCCCAAGAAACATCTGCCGATCAGTTCCAAGACTGCGTAGCCAGCTTGACTGCAGATAATTGTTTAGGTTTTTCAGATGCTGATTTAACGCCAAGAGGAAGGAAGCATAATGAGGCTTTGCGTGTTTCAGTGGAATGTAGGGGCACGACCTTGGCTCATGTTTTGGTGGACACTGGTTCGTATTTGAATGTGTTGCCTAAAAAGGCTCTCGATAGGCTTGATTGTGAGGGATTCACATTGAAGCCGAGCAACATAGTAGTGAGGGCCTTTGACGGCTTAAAAAGGATGGTGCATGGGGAAGTGGACATCCCCATAAAGGTTGGAACCCAAACATTTGATTCAACTTTTTATGTAATGGATATTTGCCCTTCATATTCCTGCTTGTTAGGCTGACCGTGGATTCACAATGCTGGCGCTGTTACCTCTATGTTGCATCAAATGCTAAAATATCCAATTCAGGGGAAGATCATCACTGTTCATGGAGAGGAAGAGTATATGGTCATCCATCTAAATTCCTTCATATATGTGGAGTTAGATGGTGAATTTATTGAAACTTCATTCCAGCATTTTGAAGAAGTCATGCAGACTGTGGCAGTAACCAAGGCTGTGTCTCAAGTTCCCAAGATCACAAGGCCTCTGATCAAGATGTCGTCTTTGAAGGATGCCAAGGCAGTGATAGAAGAAGGTGGGTGCACAATTTGGGGTCAACTCCCAGATATCCCATACAAATCTGAAAAATTTGGGCTGAGTTTCACTTCAGGTGCCCAGAAGGCTGTACGCCGCGCTTGTGCCGGAGGACCACCCTTGAAGATTAGCAGCCACCAAGTGAGCACCATGGAGGATGATGAAGACAACTACAACCTGGAGGATTGGATTTTCCCAACTGTCAGTGGAGGGCTCAACAATTGGGAGGCTAGAGATTTTGTCCCGATCACATTTATCCAACAGTAATTTGTCTTTATATTTTGTCGGATTTGTAATATTAAAACATTTTAGACTCTTAAAACCTTGTGTCTTACCCGAGGCACAATTGTCCATTTGTAAGGGTTATTATCTCATTTCCATATGACATCAATGAATCATGGACGTTTTGCATACAAACTTTGTGCTCATTGTTTTTCCTTTTACATTTTCATTTATTTCAGTGATAACTATGCTCTTACACACACTCACGCTCACAATGCATGTTTTCATCCACTCAGGATCCCATGGGTAACGATTCTGCTATGGACTTCTGTGACTCTGAAAATCTAATCTACCAAGCCAAAGATGAAGGTGAGGAATATTGTGAAGTGCCAGGGGAACTCGCCAAGTTACTACAGCAAGAAGAGAGGACCATTCAGCCCCACGAGGAACCAGTGGACACCATCAACCTAGGTACCGAAGAAGATAAAAGAGAAGTCAAGGTAGGTGCCAATATGGAACCCAGCGTCAAAGAGCATTTGGTTCAGTTGCTACATGATTATGTTGAGGTATTTGCCTGGTCGTACAAAGACATTCCAGGACTTGATGCAGATATCGTAGTACATCGTCTACCTACAAAAGAGGATTGTCCTCCGGTGAAACAAAAGGTCCGTCGTATGCGACCATATATGTTGGAGAAGATTAAGGAAGAAATCATGAAGCAATTCAACACCGGATTCTTGGCCGTGACCTCTTATCCACAATGGGTCGCCAATGTTGTTCCCGTGCCCAAAAATGATGGAAAAGTACGAATGTGCACGGACTATAGAGATTTGAATAGGGCAAGCCCTAAGGATGATTTCCCGCTTCCCCACATTGATATTCTAGTTGACAATACGGCACAACAAAAAGTGTTTTCCTTCATGGACGGTTTCTCAGGCTACAACCAAATCAAAATGGCGCCTGAAGACATGGAGAAAACAACCTTTGTCACACAGTTGGGCACATTCTTCTATAAGGTTATGCCATTCGGGTTAAAGAATGTTGGGGCAACCTATCAGCGTGCCATGGTAGCTCTATTTCACGACATGATACATCACGAAATAGAGGTCTATGTGGAAGATATGATAGCTAGATCTCAAACAGAAGAAGAGCATCTTAGTCATTTGCAGAAATTATTTGAGAGGCTAAAGAAATACAAGCTGAGGTTGAACCCAAATAAATGCACGTTTGGAGTGAGGTCTGGTAAACTCCTAGGCTTTATCGTCAGCAATAAAGGTATCAAGGTGGATCCTGCCAAGGTGAAAGCGATACAAGAAATGCCTTCTCCTCGTACTGAGAAAGTAAGAGGATTCTTGGGACGGTTAAACTACATTGCCAGATTCATTTCTCACCTGACAACTACTTGTGAACCAATCTTCAAATTACTGAAGAAAGATCAAGTAGTCAAATGGAATGACGAGTGCTAAACCGCTTTTGACAAGATCAAAGAGTACCTACAAGAACCTCCTATTTTGATGCCACCAGTCAAGGGAAGACCATTGATCATGTATCTGACTATTTTGGAAAATTCAATGGGGTGTGTACTGGGGCAGCATGACGAATCTGGCCGAAAAGAGCATGCTATTTATTACCTGAGCAAAAAGTTTACCGACTGTGAAACCAAATATTCACTGCTTGAGAAAACTTGCTGCACTCTGGCATGGGCTACTCACCGGCTAAGACAGTATATGCTGACCCATACTACCTCATTGATATCCAAGATGGATCCAAGAAAATACATCTTCGAGAAGCCTGCCCTCTCTGGGAGGATAGCGAGATGGCAGATGATGCTGAAGGAATATGACATCCAGTACACTACCCAAAAAGCAATAAAGGGCAGTGTACTAGCTGATCACCTTGCTCACCAAGCTGTGGATAACTACCAGTCCATGAAGTTCGAATTCCCAGATGAAAACATCATGATGGTAAACAACTGTGAAGAATTCAGGCCATATGATAGACCTGAACAAGGATCCCGATGGACCCTGGTCTTTGATGGGGAATCTAACACACTCGGCAATGGCATTTGTGATGTACTTATATCCCCTGAAGGATGTCATACTCCCTTTACTGCAAGACTCTGCTTCAACTGTACAAACAACATGGCGGAATACAAAGCGTGTATTTTAGGTCTCAAAGTTGCTATAGATTTGGGGATCAAATCTTTAAGTATGTTCGGAGATTCAACCTTGGTCATCAGTCAGATCAAAGGGGAATAGGACACCAAACACCCTAACCTTATCCCTTACAAAGAACATGTATTGACATTGCTCCCACATTTTGAGAAGATTACTTTCGAGCATTTTCTGCGAGAGGAAAATCAGCTAGTGGACGCACTAGCCACAATGTCATCCATGTTTAAACTTAAATGGGATAACGAGGCTCCCCAGATCACCATTGAACGAATGGATGAACCAGCTCACTGTCACGAGATTAATACTGAAGAAGTAGTGAACCGGCCTTGGTTTCACGAAGTCAAGAGGTATCTCAAGGCTCAAGAATATCCGGAAAGAGCTTCAGTCAATGATAAGAAGTTCTTAAGGAGATTCTCTGCTAAATTCTTCCTTAGTAATGGCATTCTCTACAAACGTAACCATGACTCGGTGTTACTTCAGTGCGTAGACAAGGTTGAAGCGGAAAAGATCATGGCTGATCTACATGAGGGAACTTTTGGCACCCATTCCAGTGGGCATACGATGGCAAAGAAGATCCTAGGGGCAGGCTATTACTGGTCTACCATGGAAGCAGATTGCTATCAACACTCTCGAACATGCCATAAGTGTCAAATCTATGCTGACAAGGTGCACGTACCTCCGGTTCCTCTGAATGTCTTGACGGCTCCTTGGCCCTTTGCTATGTGGGGCATCGATATGATTGGGGAAATCAAACCAACGACCTCTAATGGACACCGCTTCATCTTAGTGGCCATTGATTATTTTACAAAATGGGTTGAGGCAGCTTCTTTCGCTTCTGTTACCAAGAATGTTGTCGCCAGATTCATTAAATAGAATCTCATCCGCCAGTATGGTATCTCGGAGAGAATCATCACAGACAATGGTACGAATCTAAACAATACTATGATCACCGCCCTGTGCGAGAAATTCAAGATACAGCATCACAATTCTTCCCCTTACCAACCAAAGATGAATGGTGCTGTTGAAGCCGCAAATAAGAATATCAAAAAGATCATATAGAAAATGACAGTCACATATAAAGACTGGTATGAGATGATACCATTCGCTCTCCACGGGTATCGTATCATGACACGCACATCAATCGTGGCAACACCCTACTCTCTGGTGTACAACATGGAGGTTGTCTTACCTATTGAGGTCCAGATCCCTTCTCTTAGAATCATGAAGGATGCAGGGCTGAACGAAGACGATTGGATCTAGACTCGACTTGATCAACTAAACTTAATTAATGAGAAAAGACTTACTGCTATCTGTCATGGTCAAATGTATCAAAAACAGATGATCAAGGCTTTCAACAAAAAGGTCAGACGACAAGTGTATCAAGTTGGGGATCTGGTGATTAAGCACATCATACTGCCGCGAGGTGATCCCAGGGGCAAATGGACTCCTACATATGAAGGACCATTTGTAATCAAAAGCATATTCTCTGGTGGGGCAATGATCTTAACCACCATGGATGGCGATGACCTGCCATACCCTATGAACACGGACATAGTCAAAAGATACTACGCATAAAGAGACCCGCTAGGTTGACACACCTAGGCAAAATAAGGGCATACCGGCGAACCAAAAATGTTTGGGCAAAAATTAGGGATAAAATAAAAAATCTGTACACCCGGCAAGTTGAAAACCCGAAAGGACGACTTGGGCAAAAAAGGGTATCGCGGTGGACTAAAAACCCGAAAGGGAGGTCCAGGAAAAAGTTAGGGAATTAAAGCGTATGACTTTGTCCCGTTGGATCACCTTACGAACAACCTGCAAGTTCGACGGTTCTGATCAATCCAATCAAATTCAGACAAGGAAACAAATAGAGAAGATGCTCATAGACATGAAGGCTATAGCGGAATGGGAACTCCATGGGATTATTGCACATAAATATCTTTTCTTTATATCAAATTTCATTTTTTACGACGGTATTCTCTTACTAGAATGTTTGTTTCATTGTACAAAAATATTTACTCAAAGTCAATACAAAGATATCTCTTTGAAAGTGCAAAAATATATGTTTTTTCTTTACTCTTGTGTTTTGTTTGCAAAAATGTCCAATGATTTATTTTTGAACATATGCATTTGAACATAATTACTGTTTACAAATGAATAAAATAAAAAGACAACCACTAATGGATTTAAGAAATAAGGAAATCTCTCTAAGATATTTCCATAAAATCCCCCGTAGTGTGCAGTTTAACCCCCAGCGGAACAAAACTTCTAGTTATCACTCCCCGGTAGAAGTCGCCAAATTTCTCGGGATTTCACAAGCAATACACGACGTTTCCCTTACAACAGAGTTTATTTCTATAAGCAGAAACTCATCAACATTTCAACTTCACAAACATAAATACTTACACTCTGTATTCCTAGCAGCAGTCAGGGATTTATTTTCCTTAATCCAACAACATTATAGCAGATTGGCTCACATACGCATAAATCGCGTCCATATATCATAAACATCAATGACACAAATGCATATATCACAATCTCATTGTACCATGCATCTCATACATCGTGACATTGCATACAACTAACGTTTTACCCTTTGTAGGATAAGGTTAATCAATGACTATCATCAAAAAATTAGAGATTTATACTTGAAACAGGCCGAGGACAATTGGATACACGACCAGCTGAAATTTCAGATACAGTTCAGATACGCTCCTAAAACGGACGCCATTCTGATACTCATTCAAATTCAGGTTTCAGATATAGTTCAGATACGCTCCAAATACGGATGCCATCCTGATACTCATTCAGATTCAACTTTCAGATACAGTTCAGATACACTCCTGACACGGATGCCATCCTGATACTCATTCAGATTCAAATTTCAGATACAGTTCAGATACGCTCCAGATACGGATGCCATCCAGATACTCATTCAGATTCAGCTTTCAGATACAGTTCAGATACGCTCCAGACACGGATGCCATCCTGATACTCATTCAGATTTAGCTTTCAGATATAGTTCAGATACGCTCCGGATACGGATGCCATCCTGATACTCATTCAGATCTAGGCTTTCATCTCTAAGTAACCCTATGACCCAGGTTCCTTCCCATAAGCCCTACTGTCCGGGCTTTCATCTCGAAGTAACCCTACGATCTAGGTTCCTTCTCATAGCCCTACTATCCAGGCTTTTATCTCGAAGTAACGCTACAATCCAAGTTTCTTCTCATAGCCCTACTATCCAGGCTTTCATCTCAAAGTAACCATACTGTCCAGGTTCCTTCTCCCTTGCCTCCAGACAACAGTCTACAACACTGTAAGACCCAGACCCAACCAGATTCGGTCGATGTCACATTTCCTCAGTAAGCCGCTGTACAGCCTGAACCCTGACCAAATATGCGCTCTACTTTCACCTCCTCAATCAAGAGTTAAATCCCTAGCAGATTAATGGACAACCTAAGCGCCTAGACTCTACTTCCCAGGACATAAATCAACATTCCTCGGCAAAGTCCTCCTCAATAGAAGGTACAGGAATTCTCGCCAAGGAATCTCTTATGCAACCGATCTTTTCTGGATGGCATCTTTAAGCCCATCTCCGACGATTCTCCGTCGCCTTCCAAATGGCATCTGTAAGCCCATTCCCGATATCACTAATCAGTATTACTTCATGCGAGTGCAAATTTCTGGGTACTCTAGTGTTCAATCATCTTCTACCTTCAGATCACGAAAGGCAGACCATCCAATCTACATCCTCAGGCTTAAAAAGATTGAACAGGGGCAGCTGTTGTACCCAAAAATTTGCCCTCTCATTTCTCAAAATATCATCCTGGACCCTCAGGTTTGCTTCTATCAAGTTTCAAGTCTGGAATTACAACTTTTCAAGAAAATCATTCACAAGGGCAAAATGTTCAAAAGCACACTGAAAAGTAAAACTTTGACTTTTTGACCAAATTTGAGTCCCAAAAACCACATTGCGTCAAGACATCCAAAAGGTGAAATTTGATCATAAAAAAAAATCAAGAGAGTCAAAAATCCAACTTTTGCAAGACTTTGAAATTTTTCTAAGTATTTTCTATACTTGTTAATTTCATTTGCTTCATGACATTTTTACTACAATTCAAAATATTTTAAAATGAAGCAAATAATTCAAGTTGTTACCAAGTGATATTTTTGAAAATTTACAAATTCTAAAACTATGTCTTGTTTGGATTTTTCTATTTAACTCAAAAAACCTTGCCACAATGTTTTGTCCTTATACAATGTGCATAAAATACTCCACAAGACCAAATTTGTTTCATGCTACAAATTTAGTTGTCTAAGTTGAACAAAGCATGATATGTTGCATTTCCCCAACACCCCAAAAGCCTGCTCCATTGTTGTCCTACAAAAAACCTTGTGCTATGCTGCACCACAAATCTGCATATGCTGTCCTATACAGTCCAAAAACTGCTCTATGCAGCCTGCACCAGCGTGCATCACAACAACCCCAAAATTGCACCAAAATGGAAAAAGAAAATTGTGTGAATAAAGTATCAAAACAGTAGGCAAAAACAATTCAAAATGACTTATTTTGTTTCCCCCCTAAACCTCAGTCAAGGGTCTACAAAAGGGACTGTCTCATAAGACATAGGGGTTGAAATTTTGGGAGAGAATAGAGAGTCTTTGAACAGAAAAAACAGTTTTATAAATTTGGCTCACTCAAGAAAAAAAGAGAGCTCTAATCTGATTCAAAATAGAACTTCAATCCATTATTCCATCTTACAAACTCTCCCATAAACCAAACACCTTAGCACATAGAGAGGGTAAAAACACTAAAACAGTTTCTGTTAGTGACATTATCCTCACCATCCAAACATAAAAACAATACTGTACAACTTGACTGGGTTTCAACAGCTTGGAACAAGCCTCGACTTGGTTTTAATAGTTTGGAACAAGCTTCCTGGAGATTCATTGGAGCCCTCACAACATCTTGAAAAGTATTCAGATTTCAAACACCAAGTGTAGTTTCAAGGTAAGTCTTCTTGACTTAGTATTTTTCATACATCATTAATGATTTATTCTTGAAGATAAGATGTAGTAATCATTGCCCTTTTTAGCTAACCGTTTTCTTGCTTTTTATATTTATCAATCATATTGTGATACGGTGGGAGAACTGACTAGGGTTTTGCGTTTGTTTTCGCAAATGTTTCGGTTGAGCAAGAGTCGCCACCGACTTTTTATTTTATCCTAAGGAAAGGTTTAAAAGCACAGCAAAAACCTTTGAGATATTTTCTTGGGTTCGGGGAGTAGATTATAGAAAGGGAAGGTATTAGCACCCTTTCTATCCATGGTTATCCATGGGCTCTTAGTTACTTGCTTAGATCAACTTGCCTTGATTTTCAATTGTTTGAAATGGTGCTTTGTGTGTGGGTTTTAAAATGTTTTGAAAAGAAGCCAATGTGGTGGCAACCTTGGTAATGATCCATGTTGGGATGTATACAAAGGTGTATGTCTTTTGAAAAGATTTTCAATGTTTTTTTGAAAGTTTGTTTTGAAAGTGTGGTGATGTGTGGTTTGAAAAAATAGGCAAGCGTTTTGTTTTGCAAGTTGACAAGTAATCAAGAGCTATCTACCCTAAATTTCTCAAATATTTCTCCTATGTTTTTAACCCTTTTAACAATTTTGTTCCACCATTGCATTTGGTGGACAATCTTGTGTTAGGATGTGCAAGGGACGGGCGCGGGTCATCGTTTAGACCATAATTGCAATGGTGCCAAGCATCTTTGGGCAATTTTTCCTTGAGGGACTTGATCATTTTCTTAGGCAACTTTCGAAAGCGTCATCGAGGGACTATGATCATTTGAATTGTTTTGTTTTGCCCAAAGAGACCTAACATGCAATATGGCCCATTATTGAAGGCAACAAGTGGAATACCCTAGGGGTGCAAGTGTGATTAGTGTTGACCATTTTCATGCTTGTTTATCTTGAAATTAGGTCAAACTATTTTGGTTAATTGATTTGCATACAAACCCTAATTCTAACATGGCATAATTAGAAAGCGTTAAAATGCGAAAAATAAAGTTCCTAAGTTATTACAACACAATATATGGGAAGGGGGGTACAAATGTTCAAATGGGGGTATTTTGACAAGGAATTTAAACCTAGACTATTATATCAAATTGGGAATTATACAAATTATTTAATATACAATAATTAAATAAAAATGGAATAAATATGCAAGATGCAAAAATGTTTTTTTATATGTATGAAAAAAAAGCGTTTTTTATATGTCAAATAAACAAAATAAAAAGTATTATTTTTTTGGAGTTTTTATGTATTTAGGGCAAAACCCTAATTTATTAAATAAAAGGTATTAATTATTTAATATATACAATATTTATTAGTTATGTACAAAAATAAATAAAAGAGAAGTATATTTGTCAAAAGGTATTTTTAATGTTAAATATTAATAAAAAAATAAAAATGTATATATTTTGTATTTTTTATCCTAAATATACTAATATATATGTAAATATTTATATTATATGATAAATATTAAATATGTATAAAAAATAAAATATTTACAAAAAAGGTATGTTTTCATAAAATATTTTTAAAAGATAAAATAAAATGAAAATCAGAAAAATAAAATGTATTGGTATTAATTTTAGTATTTTTCAATAAAAGATATTAGGTATTATTTATGTACAAACATTATTCTAAACAAATAAATGCCTAATAAATTCAAAAATAGTGTGAAAAATATTTTTTATATTTTTAATATTATGAGAAAAAATAAATAAGTCAGAACAAAAAAGAAAAGGTCAAAAAATCATAAAAATAAGCATAATGGGCCAAGGGGGTTTAAAAGTAAAGCTATGGTGCAAATAAGAAAAGTGAAACAGGCCCAGCCCAAAGACCCTGTCATCTTCAACCTCCAGCATTTCTGTTCAAAAAAAACACGCGTTTGCTATCTCCAGATTCCTTGATCTTTTGCCAAATCTTCCAACATGAAACCTGTAGAGCTTGAAGCCACGATTCTAGACATATAAAGAAATCAATCTAACTCTCAGAAATGAGAGAGAATTTCTTCTCCCCCAATTCCTGACCTAGTTTTTGTTCCATGTTCAGACATCAAATTCTCATAGCACACGTAACATAAATGAAAACTAATTACATGGGCATGTTCAGGGCTATGAATGTGACATATTTTCTTCACAAACCTAAAGCTAACAATGCCTGGATATAGAGATACGAGTTCATGAACTTACCTGTTCAGTTGGAATCGTATCTGGTGATGGAGGTGTTTTCAATGCAAGGTGATGATTGGTACAACTTCCTTGATGTCCAGGGATGCTATTCCAAGCTTTAGTTTGCTTGGAAACCAAGAGAATCGCGCTATGGAACTTCAACTGCAAAACAAGAAAATGAAAATGGTGATGTTGCTTGGGAGTGTTACAGGTCGTGTTTGAGGCTTGGAATAGTTTCAAGGGATGATGTGGGATATGTTTGAAGTGGTTTTAGCAAGAATGCATGAGTGGATGGTGTTATAGAACTCAATCTGCAGCAGGTCCCCTGTTTTGGCAGTTTTAGGGTGATTCTGTGTTTGAGAAGGTGTAGAACTTGGTTGGCTTGTGTTTCAGCTTAGGTTTGATGATTAGAAAGTGTTTGATAACTTTGCTTAAGCTCTGGTTTACAGGAATGAGAGTTGTGTCTTGTTATGCTATGTTTCTTCAACTTTAAGCAACAAAGTGTCCACTTGAGTTTTAGACTGATAGAGGCCCCCTAATGTGCTGCTAACCTTCCCCTTGATCAGTGTGTTTTGTTCATAAACTTGTGCCAAAAGGATCTGCCCTGTACTTGCTTGGATTTGCATTTGACATAAAGTTTAACTTTTCTAAAATGGCAAAAATGCTTTATCTAAAAATGGCTTAATCTTGCATATAATGTTTGAACACACAAAATAAGGCCTTGGCACAATGAGTTAGCATTAAATTATTGAGTGCAAATGGGATATAGGACCTGTAATCAAGGAAAGCAAGCTGAATTCAAAATGGCACAAATGTATGAACATGTAAATTGGCCAAATCAAAAGTGAGTTTTTCCCAACTTGCCAAATTCGATTCTCCCTAACCATGAGGTTGTTTGATGAGTTCTTGGACATTTTGGAAAGCTTGGAATATGTACTACAATCCATCTTTGAAATGCAAATTGAAATTCCAAGTGGAAGCATGTGGAAAGTGGTCTTGAAGTTAGGCAAAAATCCTGCCTAAAATAGGTCAAAATTTCTCTAAGTTAAGAATGGTTTGGTACCCTTGTTCCAAAAATTGTAACTTGAGCTACAAGCTTCTTTTGAGGAAACTTTGTGAAGCAAAGTTGTAGATTTTGCAATGGACTACAACTTTCATGTTTTGACTTTTCCTTGAATCCAAATGAACCTTGGTGAGAAAGTGGGACAAAGTTAGGAAAAAATTAGGGTTTTTCATAACTTAGAAAAATTCTAAGTTATGAAAAATCTTCATTTCAAACCCTAATTTGCAATTCTTGATTTCTTGATGAACAAGTTTCATGATTTGGCATGTTTTGATGAAAAATGAATCTTGACACTTGATTTTGACCAAAAAGTCAAAGTTTGACTTTTCAGTATACAGTCAAAATTGATCAATTGACTGGGAAATTCAATTGTCAATCTTGTGCATTTGAGATCTTTTGAACTTGTTGAGTATGTCAAGACAATTCCATGGGGTCCTTGAGTCCATATGTGAGCTTGGTTTGCCATTGGCTAGGTCAAACAGTCAAAAATTGCCTTTGTGTAGTCAAAACCCTAAAAATGACCATTTTGCCCTTTTGGTGATCTGATCAAATTTCTTGTGGAATTGTGATCCAAACTTGATCCAATGGTCCATATGAGTTCATGATGTTGATGTGGGTCAATTTTCATGAGATTTGACTGTCAATTGGCCACTGTTGACTTTTTCCCAATACAGTTGATTTCTAGGTCAACTTGTCCAATTGACTGGGCAAAATTTGGAATCAAGACTTGAAACTTGGTATGGATAAACTTGGGAGTCCAACATGAAGCATGAAAGTCATCTTAGGCATTTTAGGTCAAAATATCTTTGTGCAAACACAAACCCTAATTTGGGTCAACAGTGCAAGGAGAAGTCTTGAGCAGAGGAAACCCTAACTGGATCTTGAGCTCCAAGGGTCTTGTGGTGAGAAAATATTGAGAAAATGGGAGGGAAAATTTTGGGGTACAACAGTTGCCCCTGTTCAATCTTCTTGAATCCGAAGAGTTAGATTGGCAAGTTTTCCTTTCGCGACTCGAGGGTAAAAGGAGATTGGACACTAGAGTGCCCTTAAATTTGCACTCGTCAAAGCCATGGATGTAGGAATGGGCTTAGAGATGCCATTTGGAGATGGGCTTAAAGATGCCATCCGGAGGGGTGACAGAATCGTGTCGGGGATGGGCTTAAAGATGCCATCTGGAATGAGTAGCAGAAAGGTGTCCATGTTTTGGACCATCTCTGAACTGAGGTCTGAATAAGCAATAGATTGACATCCGTGTCTGGAGGCATCCATAAACTATTTTCAAAAGTTGAGAAGAGTCTGAACAAGCGATAGACTAACATCCGTTTTTGGGAAGAATCTGTAAACTATTTTCAGAAGTCTTTGAAGAAGAATCTGAACAAGCGATAGGTTAACATCCGTTACTGGAGAACCTGTGAACTGTTTTCAGAAGTCTTGAGGTTGAATAAGCAATAGAGCAGCATCCGTTGTTGGGAAGCGTCCGTAAACTGTTTTCAAAAGTTGAGAAGAGTCTGAACAAGCGATAGATTAACATCCGTTGTTGGGAAGAATCTGTAAACTGTTTTCAGAAGTCTTTGAAGAAGAATCTGAACAAGTGATAGGTTAACATCCGTTACTGGAGAACCCGTGAACTGTTTTCAGAAGTCTTGAGGTTGAATAAGTAATAGAGCAGCATCCGTTGTTGGGAAGCGTCCGTAAACTATTTTCAAAGAGTTGCATCTGAACAAGTGATAGATTAACATCTGTTGTGGGGAAGAATCCATAAACTGTCTTCAGAAGTCTTGAGAAGAATCTGGACAAGCGATAGGTTAACATCCGTTACTTGGAGAACCCGTGAACTGTTTTCAGAAATCTTGAAGTTGAATAAGTAATAGAGCAGCATCCATTGTTGGGAAGCGTCCGTAAACTGTTTTCAAAAAATTGCATCTGAACAAGTGATAGATTAACATCCGTTGTTGGGAAGAATCCATAAACTGTTTTCAGAGGTCTTGAGAAGAATCTGAACAAGCAATAGGTTAACATCCGTTATTTGGAGAACCCGTGAACTGTTTTCAGAAGTCTTGAGGGTGGAGGAGGAACCGGTGTAGGGTTTCCTGATGATGAGCTCGTATAAAACTGCATCTGGATGAATCTGGAATAAGCATCAGAATGTTGCCATGTCTGGGTCACATCTGAACTATTTCTGGGTGAATCTCGGAAGATAATGATTTTTGTCTGTCGACTGATCTTACCTGAAAAGGTAAAGAGTTAGTTATATGCAATGTCATGATGCATGATGCGATGTACGTTATATGATATGAATGTAAATGAATGCGCATGTAAGCTGGAGAGCTGTCTTGCGGAGGATAGATGAATCCGAGATGGCTGAAGATAAAAGCATCTTGACTGCTGCCGGGAAGAAAAATTCTTTGGCTGTTGCTGGGGAATAAGGAGCTTGGGTTGTATACCAATCTTCTGGGGAATTCCTGTCTTGAGGAGATCTTCACTGGAGAATCTTCGAATATACAATGAGGAACTGAAAACTGAAAGTCTTCAGATTTGCTTGGGGAATACCAAACCTTCAAACGTCGCGGGGCCTTAGAACCACTTACGGGGACTTGGAATTTCCTTGGTGACTTGCAGGATAAGAGAATTTCTGATGATTTCTACTGGGGATTTTAGAACCTAGTAGACTCATGCTGGTGAGGTAAAACTGAGAATCTTCAGTCTAGTGAGAAGTATCTCTGTGGGGAGAAGGTTCACTAGTCTGGTTCTGCTGGGGATTGATAGTTTGAAGTTTTAGCTCTGCTGGGGATATTGAAACTTAACTCTGAGGGGAATTGAGTTCTGGAGGGTTCTCTGGCTGGGGAAATCAGTTTTGAGAAAGCTTTTGCTGACGAGGATCCTGAAGTTTAACTCCGTTTAGGGAATCAATTTCTGACTGAAGAATGTGGATTTCAAATCTGCTCGGGATTTCCTTTGAAAGGGTATCAAGATACCTAACTGCACCTTCAACTTATTAGTAATCGTCTTTCTTGATTCATAAGGGAATGATTATGTTCAAATGCATATGCCTATTTAACAAAACATTGGACGTTTCTCAAATAAAACATAAGTGCAAAAGAAAAGAGAAAAGGAAACGACGCAAATTTCTGAAAAAGTATTTGTATTAACTTTCTATGAGTATATTTGTACAAAGGAGACGATCATCCTAGTAAGAGGATGTCGTTTGTAAATATTGAAAAATTTATACAAAAGAAAAGATGGCTATGTGAAATAATTCCATGGGATTCCATTCTGCTATAGCCTTCACAACTCTGACTATCTGTCCATTCAATGCTTCGTCTGCCGATGGCTGGATTGATCAGAAGCTTGGGACTGGTTGATGAAGAGATTGTCTTTGAAGTGATCCGACGAGACATAGTCATACGCTTTAATTCCCTAACTTTTGCCTGAATCTCCCTTTCGGGTTTTCGATCCACCGGGAAACCCCTTTTTGCCCAAGCCGCCCTTTCGGGTTTTCAACTTGCCGGGTGTACATATTTTTTTATTTTTATCCCTAATTTTTGCCTGAACCGCCCTTTCGGGTTTTCGGTTCACCGGGATGCCCATTTTTTCCCAAGCCACCCTTTCGGGTTTTCGACTTGTCGGGTTATTTTATGCGTAGTATCTTTTGACTATATCTGCATTCGCAGGGTGTGGCAAATCTTCGCTGTCCATGGTGGTCAGAATCATTGCACCACCAGAAAATATGCTCTTGATCACAAATGGTCCTTCGTAGGTAGGAGTCCATTTGCCCCTGGGATCACTTTGCGGCAAGATAATCCGCTTGATTACGAGATCTCCGACTTGATACACTTGACGTCTGACTTTCTTATTGAAGGCCTTGATCATCCGCTTTTGATACGTCTGACCATGGCATACAGCAGCGAGTCGCTTTTCGTCGATCAAATTGAGTTGATCAAGTCGGGTCTGAATCCAATCATCTCCATTCAAACATGCGTCCTTCATAATCCTTAGAGAAGGGATCTGAACCTCCATAGGCAATACAACTTCCATGCCATATACCAAAGAAAACGGGGTTGCCCCGGTTGAAGTACGTGCTGTCGTACGGTATCCATGTAGAGCGAACGGTAACATTTCATGCCAGTCTTTGTAAGTGACTGTCATTTTCTGAATGATCTTCTTAATGTTTTTGTTCGCAGCTTCAACAACACCGTTCATCTTCGGCCGATAGGGAGATGAATTATGATGATAAATCTTGAACTGTTCGCACAATGCGGTGATCATCGTGTTATTCAGATTTGTACCGTTGTCTGTGATGATCCTGTCTGGGACACCATACCGGCATATGAGATTTTTCTTGATGAAGCGGGCAACCACATTTTTAGTAACAGAGGCGAAGGAAGCTGCTTCGACCCATTTGGTGAAATAGTCAATGGCAACCAGGATGAAACGATGTCCGTTGGACGCCGTGGGCTTGATCTCTCCAATCATGTCAATGCCTCACATTGCAAATGGCCAAGGAGCAGTCAGAATGTTGAGAGGAACCAGAGGGATATGGACCTTGTCAGCGTAGACCTGACACTTGTGGCAAGTACGAGAATGTTGATGACAGTCAGCTTCCATGGTAGACCAGTAATAGCCTGCCCTTAGGATCTTCTTAGCCATTGTATGCCCGCTCAAGTGAGTGCCAAATGTGCCGCTGTGTATCTCAGTCATGATCAACTCTGCTTCAGCTTTGTCTACGCAACGGAGTAATACACAATCATGGCTTCGTTTGTAAAGGATGTCGTTGCTCAGGAAGAATTTGGCAGCAAATTTCCTTAAGAACTTCTTGTCATTTACGGAAGCTCCTTCGGGATAATCTCTAGTCTGGAGATACCTTTTGATTTCATGGAACCAGGGTTGTTCCACTACTTCTTCGGTATTAATCTCGTGACAATGTGCGGGTTCATCCATTCGCTTGATGGTGATTTGGGGAGCCTCATCATCCCAATTGAGTTTAAACATGGAGGACATTGTAGCTAGAGCATCTGCTAGCTGATTCTCTTCTCGCGGGAAATGCTCGAAGGTAATTTGCTCGAAATGAGGCAACAATGTCAAGATATGTTCCTTGTATGGGATAAGATTAGGATGCTTGGTATCCCACTCTCCTTTGATTTGACTGATAACCAAAGCCGAGTCCCCAAATACGATCAAAGATTTGATCCCCAAGTCTATAGCAGCCTTGAGACCAAAGATGCAAGCTTCATATTCAGCCATGTTGTTTGTGCAGCTGAAGCAAAGTCGGGCCGTGAAAGGTGTGTGACAACCTTCCGGGGAAATGAGTACCGCACCGATACCGTTTCCAAGTGTATTTGAAGCACCATCAAAGTACAGGGTCCATTGGGATCCCTTTTCGGGTCCGTCATACGGTCTGTTACCTTCAATGTTGTCCAAATTCATGATGTCCTCGTCCGGGAAGTCAAATCTCATGGGTTGATAATCTTCGATAGCTTGATGAGCCAGATGGTCAGCTAGTACACTCCCCTTTATAGCTTTTTGAGTGGTGTACTGGATGTCATACTCAGTTAGGATCATTTGCCATCTAGCTATTCTTCCAGATAAAGCGGGCTTTTCGAAGATATACTTGATAGGATCCATTTTGGAAATCAGCAAGGTAGTATGAGTCAACATATACTGCCTTAGTCGGCGAGCAACCCATACCAAAGCGCAACAAGTTTTCTCGAGCAGTGAGTAGCGAGTCTCACAGTCGGTAAACTTTTTGCTAAGGTAATAAATAGCATGCTCTTTTCGACCAGACTCGTCATGCTGGCCCAAAACACACCCCATTGAGTTATCCAAGACGGTCAGATACATGATCAATGGTCTTCCTTTGATGGGTGGCATCAGAATAGGAGGTTCTAGCAAATACTCCTTGATCTTATCAAAAGCAGCTTGGCAATCATCGTTCCATTCGACTACCTGATCTTTCTTCAATAGTTTGAAAATTGGCTCACAGGTAGAAGTCAGATGAGAAATGAATCTGGCAATATAGTTCAAGCGCCCCAAGAACCCTCTAACCTCCTTTTCAGTACGGGGAGCCGGCATCTCTTGTATTGCTTTCACTTTTGCTGGATCGACTTTAATGCCTTTGTTGCTTACAATGAATCCCAGAAGTTTACCAGACCTAACTCCAAAAGTGCACTTACTTGGATTCAGCCTGAGTTTGTATTCTTTCAACCTGGCAAATAGCTTTTCTAGATGTTCAAGGTGCTCCTCCTCTGTTTGTGACCGAGCTATCATATCGTCTACGTAAACTTCAATCTCATGATGTATCATATCATGAAACAAAGCTACCATGGCGCGTTGATAAGTTGCCCCTGCGTTCTTCAGTCCGAACGACATCACCTTGTAACAGAAAGTTCCCCATTGTGTGACAAAAGTTGTTTTCTCTATATCTTCGGGGGCCATTTTGATTTGATTGTAACCCGAGAATCCATCCATGAAGGAAAACACTTTATGCTAAGCTGTATTGATTAAAATGTCAATGTGTGGTAGCAGAAAATCATCTTTGGGGCTGGCCCTATTTAAATCCCGGTAGTCCACACACATCCTGACTTTGCCATCTTTTTTAGGTACTGGCACGATGTTAGCGACCCATTGAGGATAAGATGTAACAGCCAGAAAACCAGCGTCGAATTGCTTCATCACTTCTGCTTTGATCTTTTCAGACATGTCAGGCCTCATTCGGCGGACTTTTTGTTTGATCGGCGGACAATCCTCTCTTGTGGGGAGGCGGTGTACCACGATGTCTGTGTCTAAACCCGGCATGTCTTCATAAGACCAAGCGAAGATTTCAACATACTCATTTAACAACTGTATCAGGCGTTCCTTGACACTTGGTTCCAGATTGGCACCCACTTGCACCTCCTTCCGGTCTTCCTCGGTTCCTAAGTTGACAGTTTCCAACAACTCTTCATGAGGTAAGATGGCCCTTTCCTCTTGCTGTAGAAGTCTGGCTAGTTCCTCTGGTACTTCACAATCTTCGTCATCTTCATACTCGGCTTGATTGACCAGATCTTCAGAGTTATTGAAGGATATAGCAGAATAGTCACCCATGGAATCCAGAGTGGATGGGTACCTGCATTTGTGAGTGTGGGTGTGTGTAAGGGATAGCCATCCTTAAACAAAAAATGCAAAAGGAAAGAAAATGAACACAACAGTTTATCAAATGAAAAACGTCCAATGAATCATTAAACATGGCATATGGATATGAAGATAATCAAAACCCTTACAAATGGACCCACATGCCCCGGGCAAGGCATGAGGTAAAAAAGTAGTGTGCGGATTGTTCAAAAGTAATTATTACAGACCATAGGAAATGTTTGACAGATAAATTACTGGTTAATAAAAGTGATGGGGACAAAGTCCTTTGCCTCCCAGTTGCATAATCCTCCTTTGACAGTCGGGTAGATCCACTCTTCCATGTTGTCCTCTTCGTCTTCACCCCCCAAAGCGTTGATTCCGTAAGGAGAAATCTTGATTGGCGCCCTTTCAATCTTTGAACGGCACATAGCTTTCTGGCCCGCCGCGGTGAATCCTAATCCAAATTTATCTGTTTTATGCGGAATATCAGGCAACTGCCCCCATGCTGAATTCTTCCCCTCCTTTATTGCGGCCTTTGCGTCTTCCAGAGATGCCATCCTGGCCATCTGCTTTGGTACTTCAGCTACCAACTTTGCTACTGTTATTTCAGGAAGGACTTCTTCGAAATGCTGGAATGGTGTCTCAATGAACTCACCCTCTACCTCCACATACCAAAAGGAGTTCATGTGGCTGATCATATACTCCTCCTCACCATGGACCGTTATGATCTTTCCCTTGATAGGATACTTCAACATTTGATGTAAGGAAGAGGTGACTGCCCCGGCATGGTGTATCCACGGCCTACCCAATAAGCAAGAGTATGACGGACGGATGTCCATCACATAGAAAGTAGATTTAAACACCTCAGTGCCTATCTTGATGGGAATATCAACTTCCCCATGGACCATCCTCTTCGAACCATCGAAAGCTCTGACAACAATATCACTCGGCTTCAACTCTAAACCTTCACAATCTAGTCGGTCCAAAGCTTTCTTAGGCAGTACATTCAGCGATGAACCAGTGTCGACCAAGACATGCGCTAGAGTAGTTCCTCGGCACTCGACTGAAATATGCAAAGCATCATTGTGGTTTCTACCTTTAGGAGTTAGGTCGGCATCAGAGAAACCTAATCCATTGTCCGCAGTAAGGCTGGCCACGCAATTTTGGAATTGATCTGCAGAGGTTTCCTGGGGCACATGGGCTGCCTTCAGGAATTTTATCAGAGCCTTAGCGTGCGCTTCTGAGCAAAGTAGTAGTGCCAACATGGAGATCTTCGAGGGGGTTTGCCCCAGTTGTTCTACCACGTCGTAATCACTCCTTTTGATTATCTTCAAGATCTCTTCCATTTCTTTCTTGGAGGTTTCTGGGATGACCAAGGGTTGAGCCCTCGTCCTGACGAGCTCATCTTGGGTTCCCACACCTTTATCAGCAGCGGTAGGAGGGACAATACTAGGAATAACAACCTCTTCAATCAATGGGGTTCTAGCGGAGAGTTTTATTGGTGCAGGGATAACTTCGGCAGCAGATGAGGGTCCAAAGATTGCTCTTGGAGGGGCAATCTCTGGAGAAAATATTCTCCCGCTCCGGGTGATCTTGCTCGTGCCTGCAATGTTTCCAATGCTGGCTTCTTCCTCATCCGAGCTTCCTTCAGTTATTTCAATTTGTTTAATACCATGGTAGTAGACGTCACCGCCGTAGTTCCATGGTATTGACTTCTTAGAAATGTAGGGGACAGGCCCTGGCATTGTTATCTTCAAAGGAACAGACTTCGTAGCTGGTGTAATCTTAACAGGCTTTCTGACGGCCTTGGAAAGATTGGCGTGAATGGTTATAATTGAGACATCTTCAGTATGGGTTGGAATAGCAGAAACTTTTTCAAACAAAATTTGTCGACTGTCCATTAGGCCTTGGATGCCTTTCTTCAGTAACGGACAGTCAAACGGCAGAGAGTAACAGCAGTAGCAATCTTCTTTACATCCCGGGAAAATCCCGGCCTTTAATAGATTCAACTTGATGGTTAACAACGGAGTTATCAGATCATTGACATCAGCAACATACAAATCTTCTTCAATGGCATTGACATTTCGGCCGTGCTTCGGCATCGGAGCAGATATCACGTTCGGCTTCTCTGGAGCGTCGAACTCCACCTCCTTCGCCTCTATCAGGTCTTGGATTTTATGCTTGAGTGCCCAACAATCGTTGGTGTCGTGCCCGACACTGTCGGAATGGTAGGCGCATTTAGCATTAGGATGATAATACAGAGAGGACGTATTCACATTTTTTGGTGCCTCTTTGATAGTGGCGAGATTCAACTTTAACAGATGGGGAAGCACTTGCGCTGGAGTCATATTAATGCGGGTGAACTGCCGTTGTGGCCGTTCCACCCGTTGCTGATTTGGTCTGGACTGGTTATAGCGAGGCTGCTCACTTGATGGATTTTGGATCATTACGGCCCCCACAGTTGGCCGGCGTTCAGTCTTCCCTGCTCTTCTCTGAGAGTATACCACAGCCGTTTCCTTCTTGAAAGGTTTCTTCTCAACACTTGCAGCGGCACCCTTCTGAATCTTCCCTGACTTGATGCCAGCTTCTATTCTCTCGCCTGTTAAGATCAAATCGGTAAACCCCGCAGAAGAGTTACCAATCAGATGGTTGAAGAATGGACCAGACAGGGTCCCTAGAAACATGTCAACAAGTTCACGGTCGGTTAAAGGTGGCTGCACCCTGCCAGCCAAATCCCTCCATTTTTGTGCATATTCTTTGAATCCTTCGCCTGTTCCCAGTGACATACCCTGAAGTTGGGTACGCGTGGGAGCAAGGTCAGAATTATACTGATATTGTTTGTAAAAAGCGGTGGCCAAGTCTTCCCAGTTTCGGACACTGGTTCCCTCTAGCTGATAGAACCACTCCAGTTGAGCTCCAGAAAGGCTGTCTTGAAAGAAATGGATCCAAAGGTTCTTATCTGCTGTATAAGGTTGGATCTTCCTTACGTAGGACCTGAGATGCATTTTTGGACAGGACAGTCCGTCATACCTCACAAAAACTGGCACTTTGAACTTTGGGGGAATCACAATCCCGGCAACTAAACCCAAGTCTTCGAAATCCAAACCCGGCACTCTCTGAAGCTCCATGGCTGCCAACCTGTCTTCTAAACCTTTATATTTGTCATCAGCCGGAGGGTATTGTTGATCAGAATAGTCTTCATCCTCTTCAGCCTCCTCTTCTTCCATATCGGACTCGGAAGGTACCGCAACCCCACCCCCTTTACTGGTCCCCTCCTCATAAGTAGGAGGAAATTCAAGCACTCTTCTGGCTTCTCCCTCAAATCTTCTTCCTAAAGTAGCCACCCCGAGTCTCTTTTTCTTCTTTTTCACTGGGTCCTTATTCCCCAGTAGGGTCTTTAGATCCTCCTGACCCTTAGCCAAGGTCATCAGGAGTTGCTGAAACTGTGCATTTTGAGCCTGCAAGTCCTTGACTGTTTGCTCGAGATCCATCCTACTGAAATAAACAGCAGACAAATAAGGAAACCTGGCGTGAGACCTGCTTATGCACATGATGAATGGTATGCTTATGTATGCAATGCATTCAAGGATTTAGAATATTCAAAATTGTTGCAAACAAAAGAGAACGCACGTCATATTAATAAGAAGAAATTTGTCAGTATATAAATGCCTCGTGGGCCAAATATTACAAAAACTTCTCAAGGTAAAAAGACGTTGTGCATCCTCTTTGGCGCGATGTAGGTGTTGAGAGTCTCTTCCTCATGGAGTCGGCGGGTAAGCTCTAGAACCTTCTTCTCGCTGGCGTAGAAGCTGGCTTCAAAAGTGTTTCGTTCCTCCTTGAGTTGGATCCAACTTTTCTGCATCTCCTCCCACGATGTAGGCATGTCAGGATATAGGATGGTGTAGGGAACCTCTCCTTCCTTGACGGGCTATTTAATCACAGGGAGTACATGAGGATAAGGCATCATTAGATTCTGGGCTCGGGCTCGTACCCACTTGAGATAAGGCCCGAGAGGGATGGAGTTCTTGTGCCCTAGTGTCTTGCTATCAACCTTGTTGGGCATCCTCCAAGCTCTGATGAATCTTTGGCGAAGTCCTTGCGCATCATTGTCGAAGTCAAAAACTAGGTCAGGAATCAACATGTCGTGAGGGCCATCCCTCCGTGAATATCCAAATTGCCTCAAAGCTAGGCAAGGGTTGTAGGTAATGCCCCCTCTAATGCCAAGTAATGGAACATTATGGAACTCTCCACAACGATCGATGATGATGACATTTTCTCTGGACCGAGAACACCAATGTACATCAGAGTGAGTAAGAGTCATCAACCGTTGGGACCACCTTGAGCCTTGGTCATTCTTCAAGACAGATTGTGGAAGGTGCGAAATAAACCACCTTGCGAGGAGAGGAGTACAACACATGAGAACACCCCTCTTTCTCATTGTTCGTGTGTAAAATGAGTGAAGAATGTCCCCAAGCAATGTTGGCATTAGATTTCTGGATAGGAAGATTTTGACGGCATTGACATCTACCAACTGGTCAGGATTTGGGAACAAGACCAACCCATAGATAAGGAGTGCCACAATTTCTTCAAAGGCTTGTAGGTCCAATGAATTCCAACATTCTTGTGCCTTCTCAAACAAGAATTTTGCTAAGAATCCTTTGACGCCGCTTCTGGTTTCCCAATGCCCCTTGATGTCAGATGGCTGTAGATGTAGTGCTCGAGCAACATCTTCAGGCTTTGGTTCCTTTTCCGTACCATTGTAGGGTAGTTGATTAAGGATAGGGATTCTCAGGAGTTGAGAAAATTCCTCCAAAGTGGGCACCAACCGATAGTCGGGGAAAGTGAAACAGTGATGAAGAGGGTCAAAGAACTGGAATAGCACTTTCATCATATCCTCTTCAATGTTGGTGTTGACTAGGCTGAGCAGTCTACCATGTCTTTCACTGAAGGATGAGCTTTCCGGAATCCTTGATGTGAGCTCCTTGAGTTGAGGAGAGATTCTCACAAGGTTGACTTGGATGGTTTTTCTGCGAGGAATTTCCATGACCTACAAAACAAGAACAAAGATGAAGATCTAAACCCTTGAAGTGGTTAGTAAATGCATATGATGTTTTATGATGTTCATGATGTATGCACAAACATATGTACAGGCAAATCACACCAAACCCTAGTTTCAGGCTTGCATGGGGTTTCATAGGTAAGTACCCTCTTGAGTGTAGTTGGCTTAAAAACCTGTCCTATAAATAGTAACCGGGTTCTAAGGAGCTCAATATCATTGGATTGTTTTCATCGTTCATGGTTTTGGTTTAGCCACTTAACTAGCGACCAAAATATTCCAAGAAAACAACCCTCAATGAGTGTAGTATCGAGTATCTACCAGCTTCGGACTGCACCAAAGCCGGTCATCTCACTACCCCCAATAAAAGGCCAAGATGGTCAAGTAAGGTTCTAGGTCATTAGTGCTTAGTGACATCACTCAACGGCCCCGTACTCTCCTTGATTGAACTCAAGGGTTACCGGTACTCACAAATATGTCGCACTAATATAGCTATTGCTTCAACCGTGTCGGTATACCCCGCACAGTTTCCACAACGTATTGCTATCTATGAATGTTTCCCAAAAATCTGGGTGTAGGATTGCAAACCCAAACAAGAGAGCCAAGATATAAAGCAATCAAATCAAACAATTAGTCATGCAAGAGGGTGATCTAAGCCCTAAGGTTACTCCACTTTAAAATTTTCCCCAGCAGAGTCGCCAGTTCTGTGATACGGTGGGAGAACTGACTAGGGTTTTGCGTTTGTTTTCGCAAATGTTTCGGTTGAGCAAGAGTCGCCACCGGCTTTTTATTTTATCCTAAGGAAAGGTTTAAAAGCACAGCAAAAACCTTTGAGATATTTTCTTGGGTTCGGGGAGTAGATTATAGAAAGGGAAGGTATTAGCACCCTTTCTATCCATGGTTATCCATGGGCTCTTAGTTACTTGCTTAGATCAACTTGCCTTGATTTTCAATTGTTTGAAATGGTGCTTTGTGTGTGGGTTTTAAAATGTTTTGAAAAGAAGCCAATGTGGTGGCAACCTTGGTAATGATCCATGTTGGGATGTATACAAAGGTGTATGTCTTTTGAAAAGATTTTCAATGTTTTTTTGAAAGTTTGTTTTGAAAGTGTGGTGATGTGTGGTTTGAAAAAATAGGCAAGCGTTTTGTTTTGCAAGTTGACAAGTAATCAAGAGCTATCTACCCTAAATTTCTCAAAGATTTCTCCTATGTTTTTAACCCTTTTAACAATTTTGTTCCACCATTGCATTTGGTGGACAATCTTGTGTTAGGATGTGCAAGGGACGGGCGCGGGTCATCGTTTAGACCATAATTGCAATGGTGCCAAGCATCTTTGGGCAATTTTTCCTTGAGGGACTTGATCATTTTCTTAGGCAACTTTCGAAAGCGTCATCGAGGGACTATGATCATTTGAATTGTTTTGTTTTGCCCAAAGAGACCTAACATGCAATATGGCCCATTATTGAAGGCAACAAGTGGAATACCCTAGGGGTGCAAGTGTGATTAGTGTTGACCATTTTCATGCTTGTTTATCTTGAAATTAGGTCAAACTATTTTGGTTAATTGATTTGCATACAAACCCTAATTCTAACATGGCATAATTAGAAAGCGTTAAAGTGCGAAAAATAAAGTTCCTAAGTTATTACAACACAATATATGGGAAGGGGGGTACAAATGTTCAAATGGGGGTATTTTGACAAGGAATTTAAACCTAGACTATTACATCAAATTGGGAATTATACAAATTATTTAATATACAACAATTAAATAAAAATGGAATAAATATGCAAGATGCAAAAATGTTTTTTTATATGTATGAAAAAAAAGTGTTTTTTATATGTCAAATAAACAAAATAAAAAGTATTATTTTTTTGGAGTTTTTATGTATTTAGGGCAAAACCCTAATTTATTAAATAAAAGGTATTAATTATTTAATATATACAATATTTATTAGTTATGTACAAAAATAAATAAAAGAGAAGTATATTTGTCAAAAGGTATTTTTAATGTTAAATATTAATAAAAAAATAAAAATGTATATATTTTGTATTTTTTTATCCTAAATATACTAATATATATGTAAATATTTATATTATATGATAAATATTAAATATGTATAAAAAATAAAATATTTACAAAAAAGGTATGTTTTCATAAAATATTTTTAAAAGATAAAATAAAATGAAAATCAGAAAAATAAAATGTATTGGTATTAATTTTAGTATTTTTCAATAAAAGATATTAGGTATTATTTATGTACAAACATTATTCTAAACAAATAAATGCCTAATAAATTCAAAAATAGTGTGAAAAATATTTTTTATATTTTTAATATTATGAGAAAAAATAAATAAGTCAGAACAAAAAAGAAAAGGTCAAAAAATCATAAAAATAAGCATAATGGGCCAAGGGGGTTTAAAAGTAAAGCTATGGTGCAAATAAGAAAAGTGAAACAGGCCCAGCCCAAAGACCCTGTCATCTTCAACCTCCAGCATTTCTGTTCAAAAAAAACACGCGTTTGCTATCTCCAGATTCCTTGATCTTTTGCCAAATCTTCCAACATGAAACCTGTAGAGCTTGAAGCCACGATTCTAGACATATAACGAAATCAATCTAATTCTCAGAAATGAGAGAGAATTTCTTCTCCCTCAATTCCTGACCTAGTTTTTGTTCCATGTTCAGACATCAAATTCTCATAGCACACGTAACATAAATGAAAACTAATTACATGGGCATGTTCAGGGCTATGAATGTGACATATTTTCTTCACAAACCTAAAGCTAACAATGCCTGGATAGAGAGATACGAGTTCATGAACTTACCTGTTCAGTTGGAATCGTATCTGGTGATGGAGGTGTTTTCAATGCAAGGTGATGATTGGTACAGCTTCCTTGATGTCCAGGGATGCTATTCCAAGCTTTAGTTTGCTTGGAAACCAAGAGAATCGCGCTATGGAACTTCAACTGCAAAACAAGAAAATGAAAATGGTGATGTTGCTTGAGAGTGTTACAGGCCGTGTTTGAGGCTTGTAATAGTTTCAAGGGATGATGTGGGATATGTTTGAAGTGGTTTTAGCAAGAATGCATGAGTGGATGGTGTTATAGAACTCAATCTGCAGCAGGTCCCCTGTTTTGGCAGTTTTAGGGTGATTCTGTGTTTGAGAAGGTGTAGAACTTGGTTGGCTTGTGTTTCAGCTTAGGTTTGATGATTAGAAAGTGTTTGATAACTTTGCTTAAGCTCTGGTTTACAGGAATGAGAGTTGTGTCTTGTTATGCTATGTTTCTTCAACTTTAAGCAACAAAGTGTCCACTTGAGTTTTAGAATGATAGAGGCCCCCCTAATGTGCTGCTAACCTTCCCCTTGATCAGTGTGTTTTGTTCATAAACTTGTGCCAAAAGGATCTGCCCTGTACTTGCTTGGATTTGCATTTGACATAAAGTTTAACTTTTCTAAAATGGCAAAAATGCTTTATCTAAAAATGGCTTAATCTTGGATATAATGTTTGAACACATAAAATAAGGCCTTGGCACAATGAGTTAGCATTAAATTATTGAGTGCAAATGGGATATAGGACCTGTAATCAAGGAAAGCAAGCTGAATTCAAAATGGCACAAATGTATGAACATGTAAATTGGCCAAATCAAAAGTGAGTTTTTCCCAACTTGCCAAATTCGATTCTCCCTAACTATGAGGTTGTTTCATGAGTTCTGGGACATTTTGGAAAGCTTAGAATGTGTAATACAATCCATCTTTGAAATTCAAATTGAAATTCCAAGTGGAAGCATGTGAAAAGTGGTCTTGAAGTTAGGCAAAAATCCTGCCTAAAATAGGTCAAAATTTCTCTAAGTTAAGAATGGTTTGGTACCCTTGTTCCAAAAATTGTAACTTGAGCTACAAGCTTCTTTTGAGGAAACTTTGTGAATCAAAGTTGTAGATTTTGCAATGGACTACAACTTTCATGTTTTGACTTTTCCTTGAATCCAAATGAACCTTGGTGAGAAAGTGGGACAAAGTTAGGAAAAAATTAGGGTTTTTCATAACTTAGAAAAATTCTAAGTTATGAAAAATCTTCATTTCAAACCCTAATTTGCAATTCTTGATTTCTTGATGAACAAGTTTCATGATTTGGCATGTTTTGATGAAAAATGAATCTTGACACTTGATTTTGACCAAAAAGTCAAAGTTTGACTTTTCAGTATACAGTCAAAATTGATCAATTGACTGGGAAATTCAACTGTCAATCTTGTGCATTTGGGATCTTTTGAACTTGTTGAGTATGTCAAGACAATTCCATGGGGTCCTTGAGTCCATATGTGAGCTTGGTTTGCCATTGGCTAGGTCAAACAGTCAAAAATTGCCTTTGTGCAGTCAAAACCCTAAAAATGACCATTTTGCCCTTTTGGTGATCTGATCAAATTTCTTGTGGAATTGTGATCCAAACTTGATCCAATGGTCCATATGAGTTCATGATGTTGACGTGGGTCAATTTTCATGAGATTTGACTGTCAATTGGCCACTGTTGACTTTTTCCCAATACATCTGATTTCTAGGTCAACTTGTCCAATTGACTGGGCAAAATTTGGAATCAAGACTTGAAACTTGGTATGGATAAACTTGGGAGTCCAACATGAAGCATGAAAGTCATCTTAGGCATTTTAGGTCAAAATATCTTTGTGCAAACACAAACCCTAATTTGGGTCAACAGTGCAAGGAGAAGTCTTGAGCAGAGGAAACCCTAACTGGATCTTGAGCTCCAAGGGTCTTGTGGTGAGAAAATATTGAGAAAATGGGAGGGCAAATTTTGGGGTACAACACATATGCTGTAAACTGACATGTATGGACAATAAAACAATGTTTAAGGCAGAAAAACGCAGTATGTATCGACACATACACACATGTGTCGACTCATCCTAGTAAAAAATAGGGCATGAATCGACACATAAACCCCATGCATCAACTCATACTGATTCCAGGTCCCAAAATAGAAGGTTGAAAAGTCCATGAATCAATACAAAATGCGTATGCGTTGATACAAAGAAGGTGTATGAGTCGACACATCCCATTATGTGTCAACCCATACTGAGCTGATTTTTTCTTTACAGGAGCAAGGAAAAGTTATGTGTCGATGCATAACAACATGTGTCGACACATAATGGTTCAAAAGAAGTTTCTCCCATTTTTTTATACTGTTTATGCATATATTTTTCATTACCGCCCATTAGTTCGATGTGGTTGTAATGATTAGACGTTTATTTCATCCCTATTTGCAAATTGTACCCCCACCCAACTCAAGATGTAATAGCCTAGGATTTTATTTTTCGCATTTTATTTTTGCTTTCATATATTGCTAGTAATTAGGATGTATGGCAAGATAAAATCAACAAATAGATAACTTTTAAGTACAATACAAAATGCATGCAAACGAACACACTTGCACACTAGCACCTCTAGGGTAATCTCACTTTGTTTGCCTTTCGGAAAACCGTCATGTCCCTCGAATATGGGACGCTTTAGCAAAGACCCTTCGATGATCGTAGTCCCTCGATGACCCTCGATGTTGCCTTTGATAAAACGATCTAGTCCCTTACGAAAAACTGCTAAAGCGTCTCATAAGTTGCCTTCTATGACTATACACAAATGTCCCACACCCGTCCCTTCACATCCAACGATGGGGCTTCTTACCAAATTAATGGTAAGATAACAACATCTAAAGGAGGAGGAAAAGAACATTTAAGACCTTTTGAGTAGGTAGATTCGCTCCTAGTTTCTCGCTTGCTCATAACCAAACATTTTACACCAACACTTTCACATAAAACCTTTTCCTCAAATGATAAAAGCTTTTTGTATACGTTCTTATAGAAATGAGAACCATTAAAAAGACATTTTCAAAATACTTTCAAACCCACAACACAAAGCATATTTTCAAACAAAGCAAGTGATCTAGTAAGTGACTAAGAGCCCATGGAAAACCGTGGATGAAAAGGGTGCTAACACCTCCCCTTTTCATAATCTACCCCCCGAATCTGAGAAATAATCTCAAAGGTCTTTCCTGTTCTTTTCAGCCTTTCCTTTTGGATAAAATAAAAGTCGGTGATGACTCTTGCTAACCACACAATTGCGATCCAACGCAAATGAACCGAGTCAGTTCTCCCACCGTATCACAGTTTCCTACTCACTAATAGTAGGATAGCACTATCTAAAGGATAGGAGGAAAAGAACATATTTTTTAGAGTAGGTAGATAACTGTTAGGTACTTGCTCAAGAACAACTTTTTTCACATTTACACACTTTCAAAAAACTACTTTCAAAAAAACGCTTTATCACACTCTTGAGGACTAATACAAGAGTTACCATAAAGCAAACAAAAACTTTCAAAACACACAAACACACAAACAGTTTTCAAAAAATGAGCAAGTACCTAAGAGCCCGTGGAAAACCACAGATAGAAAGGGTACTAATACCTTCCCTTTCTATAATCTACCCCCTTACTCAGAAAACTCTTGAAAAAGGTTTTTTTCTGTTCTTTTTTTACCTTTCCTTTGATGGATAAAATAAAAGACGGTGGTGGCTCTTGCTTACCGCACATTTGCAAATGTAAATGCAAAACCAGTATTAACAATCAGTTCTGCCACTGTATTACAGAACTGACGACTCTGTTGGGGAAACATGATTTATAAAGTGGGGTTTACCTTAGGGTCTAGGTCATTTTAATTGCTTCTTTGGTTTGTCTTGTTTGATTTACTTTTAAAGGTATCTGTTTGGGTTGTTTGGATCCTAAACCCGAATCAGGGAATTCCTTTTAGGTAAGTAGCAATAAACTATGAGGGAGCTGTGCGGGGTATACCGACACAGTTGAAATAGAAGCTACGTTGATGCGATACTTTGGTGTGTACTGGTAGCCCTTGAGTAATCAAGGAGAATACAGGGCCGCTTCATGGTATCATAAAGTGTCAACTGACCTTAGCACCTTAATTAACCAACTTGGCTTTTTAGGACGTAGTGAGATAGCCATCTTTGGTGTAAACCCAAAGTCGGTTAATAATCGATGCTACACTCATTGAGGTTTGACTCTTGAGTTTTGTTTGGTGGAAAGTCAATTGTCTATCGAAATGAAATTTTGGGAAAATATCGGTGATATTGAGATTCCTTAGAACCCGGTTACTATATTTAGGACAGGTTGAACCAACCCTACTTCAAGAGGGTATTACCTTAAAACCCATGCAAGCCTTAAACCTAAGGTCTTTGTGTGATTTGCTTGTGTTTGCTATAACTGCTATATTTGAGCATAATCATGACATCATAACATAGCTTATCATATTAACCATTTCAAGGATTCTTAGGGTTTATTTTTGTCTTGTTTTGTAGGACATGGCCCTCGCTCGCAGATTCACTATCCAAGTCAGCCTGGTAAAGGTACCTCCTCAGCTTAAGGAGTTAGTATCAAGGGTTCCTGAAAGCTCTCCTTTCACCGAAAGACATGTTCGACTTCTCAGATTGGTCACCTCAAACCCTGATGAAGAAATGTTACAAGTTCTCTTTCAATTCTTTGACTCTTTACATCACTGCTTCACTTTTCCGCATTACCAGTTAGTGCCTACTGTGGAGGAGTTTTCTCTGTTACTGGGGGTGCCTATCCTTAACAAGGTACCTTTCAATGGTATGGAAAGAGACCCTAAACCTGAAGATATTTCTAAAGCTCTGTCCTCACAACGGTCTGACGTAGTAGCAAATTGGGAAACCAGGAGAGGTGTCAAGGGTTTTTGGCTAAGTTCTTGTTTGAGAAAGCTCATCATTTTTGGGATACCCTGGACTTACAAGCTTTTGAAGAGGTGTTAGCCCTTATCATCTATGGGTTAGTATTGTTTCCTAATCCAGACCAGCTCATAGACGTGAATGCGGTTAAGGTTTTCCTGTCATGCAATCCGGTACCTACTCTGCTTGGAGATATCCTATATTCTCTGCATACTCTCACTATAAAGAAATGAGGGACCTTCTGTGTTGCACTCCTTTTTTGGCTAGGTGGTTTATTTCGCACCTACCCCGATCCGTCTTGAAGAATGAACAGGGTTTGAGATGGTCTCATAGGCTAATGACTCTTACACATTCAGGTATTCATTGGTGTCCTCAATCCTCGGAGAATGTTACCATCATTGATCGATGCAGAGAATTACCTAATGTCCCTCTCTTAGGCATTAGGGGAGGAATCACTTACTATCCTTGTTTGGAACCGCAACAGTTTGGATATGCAAGAAGGGGTGGTCCTTATGATACACTTATCCAAGGAATCGCCTTCGACTATGAGAATGATGCTCAGGGTTACGGTAAAAGGTTCATGCGAGCTTGGGGCATGGTACATAGAGTTGATAGTAAGACACTGGGGCACAAGAATTCCATCCCTCTTGAGCCTTATCTCAAATGGGTACGTGCTCGTGCTCAAAGTCTTATGATGCCTTACCCTGCCATCCTACCTATGATTATGGAACCGGTTGCTGAAGGAGACACTACTTATATTGTTCTTCATCCTAACATGCCAACTGATCACGAGGAGTTACAAAAATACAGGGTTTAACTTAAGGAGGAGCGGGATACGTTTCAAGCTCAATTCTACGCCAGCGAGAAGAAAGTCCTGGAACTCACTAGGCTACTTCATGAAGAGAGGAATATAAACGTCTACATTGCACCAAAGAGAATACACTTATGGGAAACCTAATTTTCTTTTTGCTTTAAGTTTTATTTTGTTTGATTGTAAGCCTAAAGGGAACTCTTTGTAACAATTCGAACTTATTAATACAATTAACGTGTGTTTCTTTTGTTTAATAAAATTTGAGTCTTTAAGAATCCTTGAAATCATTGCATACGCATATCATCCATGACATTGCATAAATAGGTTTAAAAGTAGGATTCTCATCATCTTCGCTGTTTATTTCAGCAATAATGGCTTCTGAACAAAGTATCAAGGATCTCCAGGCACAAAATGCCCAATTTCAGCAAATGTTCGTAGCTTTGGCTAAAGGGCAGGAAGATCTGAAGGCCCTTATTCTGAAATATAGAAAGAAGAAGGCGAAGAAGACCGCTGGTGTCCTAAATCTGGGCAGAAGGTTCAAAGGACCGGTTAAGCGAGTGTTAGAGCTAGAAACATCCTCCAAAGGGGGGGGGGGGAGAATCAAGAAGGTGAACCAAGAGAGGAAGACCTCAGTCCAAGGGTTTTTGAGGATGATTCTGATTACAATGATGAATAATATCCTCCCACTGAGGATATATACAAACAGTTAGAGGATCGTATGAAAGCAATGGAAATCCAAAGAGTACTAGGGCTGGATTTTGAAGAGCTGGGTTTTGTATCTGGGGTTGTCATCCCACAGAAGTTCAAGGTTCCAGTATTTTCAAAGTATGATGGGGTTTCTTGTCCCAAGCTTCATCTCTGTTCTTATATGAGGAAGATTCAGCCTCACACTGCTGATAGGAACGTGTGGGTCCATTTCTTTCAAGATAGTCTGTCCGGGATTCAGCATGAATGGTTCTATCAGCTAGAGGGACTCAATGTTTGCAACTGGGAAGATCTGGATGCTGCTTTTTATAAGCAGTATCAATATAACACTGACCTTGCTCCTACCCTTACTGAACTCCAGAGTATATCTATGAGTGCAAGCGAAGGTTTTAAGGACTACGCTCAGAAGTGGAGAGATTTGGTAGGGAGAGTCCAACCCCCTTTGTCTGATAGGGAGTTGGTGGACAAGTTTCTTGGTATGCTATCTGGTCAATTCTTTAATAACTTGATTGATAGCTCCTCAACTGGTTTTACTGAGCTGATATTGACTGGAGAAAGGGTAGAAGTTGGGATCCGAAGTGGCAAGATCCAGAAAGACACCTCTTCAAGTACAGCGAAAAAGCCATTCATGGGTAAGAAGGAGGTCAATGCTATTTAAAATCCAAGAAGTCAGAATAGAACCGAGCACCGTCTAACGGTAGGGGTTGTGATGATACCTAGGCCCGTGGCTACTCAACAACGAAACAATCAGCCAAGGGTAGAAAGACCTCAAAGGCAGTTCACCTGGATCAATATGACGTTGTCTGAGGTTTTACCCCATCTGTTAAAATCTAATTTGGAAACCTTAAGGGAGGCTCCCAAGAATCCTAACACCACATCTCCTCGTTACAATCCAAACACTCGGTGTGCTTACCATTCTGAGAGTCCAAGCCACGATACAAACGACTGTTAGGCTATGAAGAATAAGATGCATGATCTGATCGAAGCAAAGGAGATTGAGTTTGATGCTCCTGAGATGCCTAATGTCATAACTTCTCCCATGCCCAAGCACAACCGTGGTGTTAATGTCGTTGATACTGATCTATTTGTTACTTCTATTGATGAAGTTTCTACTCCTCTCATGACCGTCAAGAAGAATTTGTTGCTAGCCAGTTTATTTCTAGGCTATGGTGAAGGTTGCCATATGTGTTTATCTCCGCCTTCTGGTTGTTATTTGCTGAAGGCAGGTTATCAATGCCTGATGGATAACAAAGAGATTTTGTTCGAAAAGACTCTAGTTCCAACTGTTCTACATGAAGATGTTGCTATCATAACCATTTCTGCCAATCCTTCCAAGGTCTCCTCCAAAAGACCTATTAGGATTACATCTGCTCCAAGAATTGCTCCATTAATTATCACTTTTCTTGGCCCTGTACCATACTCCTCGGACAAAGTTGTTCCTTGGAATTATGGTGCTGATGTTTACTACCATGGCGTCAAGCAGGATATGTTAACTATTAAAGACGAAAAAACTGAAGAGCTTGATCCCGATATCAGTAACATTGTCGGGACCAGTAAAATTACTCGAAGTGGAAGGGTTTTCTCTCCTGAGATCTCCCAGAAGACTGTTGTTAATCCTGTTGTTATTCCATCTGTTATTCCGGCTAGTACTCCTGCTACTACTCCCATCCTTACTCCAGTTGTTACCCCTGACGATGACTCATCTAGGACTCGGGGCAAAGAAGTTGTAGGTGAGCCTGCCCGGATGGAGGCACCTAAAGAAGTTATTTTAGAATCCTCTAAACAAGAAATGGAGGAGATTTTAAAGATAATCAAGAAGAGCGACTACAATATGGTCGAACAGCTAGGGCAGTCCCCTTCAAAGATATCAATGCTGACTCTACTATTGTGTTCTGAGGCCCATGCAAAGGCTTTGGTTACATTTCTCAAGACTGCGCATGTGCCGCAAGAAACCTCCGTTGACCAATTCGAGGACTGTGTGGCCAGTCTGACTGCTGATAATGGGTTGGGTTTTTCTGATGTTGATTTGACACCCAAGGGGAGAAAGCATAATGATGCTCTGCATGTCTCGATCGAATGCAGAGGCACTACTATGGCCCATGTGCTAGTGGACACTGGATCGTCATTGAATATTCTACCCAAGAAGGCTCTTGATATGCTAGATTGTGAAGGTTTGACCTTAAAGCCCAGTAACATTGTGGTGGGGGCTTTTGACGGTTCAAAAAAATGGTGCACGGGGAGGTGGACATCCCTGTCAAATTGGGTTCCCAGACCTTTGAATCCACCTTCTACGTGATGGATATCAGGCCATCTTATTCTTGTTTGTTGGGTCGTCCTTGGATCCATGAAGCTGGAGCCGTTACTTCTATGCTGCACCAAATGTTGAAGTATCCAGTGAAGGGAAAGATTGTCACCGTGCATGGTGAAGAGGAGTACATGGTAAGCCATCTGAACTCTTTCAGGTATGTGGAAATGGGCGGTGAGTTCATAGAGACCCCTTGTCAAAATTTTGAAGAGGTTCCCCAGACTATGGCATCAACCGAGACTATTACCAGTGTGCCATAGATTACCATACCTCCTTTGAAGATGGCTTCTCTCAAGGACGCCAGAGCAGTAGTTGCAGAAGGTGGGTGTACCATTTGGGGGCAGCTCCCTGATTTTCCTTACAAAATTGACAAATTTAGTTTGGGCTTTACTTCAGGAGCTCAAAGGGTTGTTCGACGTGCTCGGGCTAGAGGACCTCCCCTACGCATTAGAAATCATGGGGTAAATGCTATAGAAGACAATGATGAGGATTCTGATATTGACAGCTGGATCTACCCTACCACCAACAGTGGACCTAGTAACTAGACGACCAAAGATTTTGTGCCGATTACTTTTGTTCAGCAGTCATTGTCTTGCTTGTTTTTCGGATTTGTAATAAAAAATATAAACTCTATGCCAATGTCGTTTCGGTACCTAAGAAGGACGGAAAGGTACATATGTGTGTGGACTACAAAGACTTGAACAGGGAAAGACCCAAGGATGACTTCCCGCTTCCCCACATTGATGTTCTGGTTGATAACACCTTACAGCACAAGATCTTTTCCTTCATGGACAGTTTCTCTGGGTACAATCAGATCAAGAAGGCTCCTGAAGACATGGAGAATACAACCTTTGTCACGCAGTGGGGCACTTTCTATTACAAGGTGATGCCATTTGGGTTGAAGAATGTCGGGGCAACCTATCAGCGAGCCATGGTCGCCTTATTTCATGACATGATTCACCATGAGATAGAGGTATACGTGGATGACATGATAGCCACGTCTCAAACTGAGGAAGAGCACCTTGATCGTTTACAAAAGCTGTTTGATAGATTAAAGATGTACAAGCTGAGGTTGAATCCGAACAAGTACACCTTCGGGGTAAGGTCTGCTAAACTGCTAGGTTTCATTGTCAGTGACAAGGGCATTCAGGTAGGCCCTGCAAAAGTAAAGGCTATACAAGAGATGTCGGCTCCTCGCACTGAGAAGGAGGTCAGAGGATTTTTGGGACGCCTAAACTACATTTCCAGATTCATTTCCCATTTAACTGCTACTTGTGATCCAATCTTCAAACTCCTGAAGAAAGATCAAGTGGTAAAATGGAACGATGAATGCCAGACTGCCTTCGAAAGAATCAAGGAATACCTTCAAGAACCACCCATTTTGATGCCTCCGGTTGAAGGAAGACCTTTGGTAATGTACTTAACAGTGTTAGACAATTCAATGGGGTGTGTGCTGGGGCAACATGACGAGTCTGGTCGAAAAAAGCACGCAATATACTACCTTAGAAAAAAGTTTACCGAATGTGAGACAACATACTCACTGCTCGAGAAAACTTGTTGCGCTTTGGCATGGGATGCTCGCCGACTAAGACAGTATATGTTGACCCATATTACTTTGCTCATATCTAAGATGGACCCGATCAAGTACATCTTCGAGAAGCCCACTCTCTCCGGAAGAATAGCGAGATGGCAAATGATCTTAACCAAATACGATATCCAATACACGTCCCATAAAGCAATTAAGGGGAGTGTATTAGCTGATCATTTGGCCCATCAAGCCATGGATGACTACCAGTCCATGAATTTTGAGTTCTCGGACGAGAATATTATGCTGGTGACTGATTATGAAGAACCTGGACGGGATGAAGGACCTGAAGAAGGATCCCAATGGACTATGGTTTTTGACGGGGCCTCGAACACACTCGGCAATGGCATTGGTGCTGTAATCATATCCCCCGAGGGCTGTCATACTCCTTTCACTGCCCGACTATGCTTCAATTGTACCTACAACATGGGGGAGTATGAAGCATGCATCATGGGTCTTAAAGCGGCTATTGACCCGAGGATCAAGTTCTTGAGAATTTTCGGGGATTCAGCCTTAGTGATAAGTCAGATAAAAGGAGAGTGGGATACGAAGCACCCGAATCTAATCCCTTACAAAGACATGTGCTAACATTGCTTCCACACTTTGAAGAGGTCACCTTTGAACATTTCCCACGAGAAGAGAATCAGTTAGCAGACGCGCTAGCTACTATGTCGTCCATGTTCAAGGTCAGATAGGATAACGAGGCTCCTCAGATCACTATTGAGAGGTTGGATGAACCAACCTATTGATATGAGATTGACACTGAAGAAGTAGGAGACAAACCTTGGTTTCATGAAGTAAAGAGGTATCTCGAGGCTCAAGAATATCCTGAGGGGGCGTCTGTCAATGATAAGAAGTTTCTGAGAAGGTTCTCCGCAAAGTTTTCCTCAGTAATTGAATCCTCTATAAGCACAACCATGACTCTACTTTACTTCGAGGCATAAACAAGAGCGAAGCAGAGAGGATTATGGAAGAATTACATGAAGGTACCTTCGGAACCCATTCGAGTGGACATACCATGGCTAAAAAGATCCTACAGGCAGGATACCATTGGTCCACTATGGAAGCAGATTGCTATCAGCATTCACGAACTTATCACAAATGCCAGATCTATGCTGATAAGGTGCATGTACCTCCAGTTCCTTTGAACGTCTTGACGGCTCCTTGGCCCTTTGCAATATGGGGCATTAACATGATCAGAGAGATTAGACCTACCGCTTCCAATGGGCATCACTTCATCCTGGTGGCCATTGATTATTTCACGAAATGGGTCAAAGCTGCCTCTTTTGCAACTATTACGAAGAATGTTGTGGTGTGATTTATCAAGCATAACCTGATCTGTCGGTACGGTGTGCCAGAGAGAATCATCACTGACAATGGTATGAATCTCAACAACACAATGATCACCGAACTCTGTAAACAGTTCAAGATCCAACAACATAATTCTTCCCCTTACCGGCCGAAGATGAATGGCACTGTAGAGGCTGCTAACAAGAACATTAAGAAGATCATACAGAATATGACAGTGACATACAAAGACTGGCATGAGATGTTACCATTTTCTCTTCATGGTTACCGCACCTCAGCGCGTACGTCAACAGGGGCAACAACTTATTCTCTGGTATATGGTATGGAGGTTGTCCTACCTATTGAGGTCCAGATCCCTTCTTTGAGGATCATGAAGGATGCAAGTTTAAACAAAGACGATTGGATCCAGACTTGACTTGATCAACTGAATCTGATTGATGAGAAAAGGCTTACTACTGTCTGTCATGGTCAAATGTACCAAAAATGAATGATCAAGGCTTTCAATAAAAAGGTCAGACGTCAGGTATATCAAGTGGGTGATCTAGTAATCAAGCGCATCATCCTGCTGCAAGGTGATCCCAGGGGCAAATGGACCACCACATACGAAGGGCCATTTGTAATCAAGAACATATTTTCTGGTGGAGCCATGATTCTAACCACCATGGATGGTGACGACCTTTCCCACCATGTGAATGCGGATATAGTGAAAAGATATTACGCATAAATAAAGACCCGCTAGGTCGACTGGCCTAGGAAAAAATAGGGGCATCCCAACGAACCAAAAGGGTTCGGGCAAAAATTAGGGATAAAAACAAAAAATTTGTACACCCGGCGAGTCGAAAACCTGAAAAGGAGGCTTGGGAAAAAAAAGGTATCCCGGTGGACTGAAAACCCGAAAGAGAGGTCTAGGAAAAAATTAGGGATTTAAGGCGTATAACTATGTCCCGTTGGATCACCTTGCGATCAGACTTCAGTATTAGACTATCAAACTAAAGCGGTACCGATCAATCCAGTCAACTTCGGACAAACATCAAAGTAATGAGACGCTCGAAGGCATAAGAGCAATAGCAGAATTGAAACTCAAAGGGATCATTATACATAGCCGTTTTCTATTTGTATATAACTTTGTATAAATTCTTTTTGTGACGACATTTTCTTACTAGAATGTCTGTCTCCTTGTACATAAACGCCTTTTATAGGCAAACTTCAAAAAATCAATACAAATCAGTTTTTGAAAGTTCAAAACTACTTGTTTTCTATTTTTCTTTTTTGTTTTGCAAAAATTTCCAATGATTATTTGTGGCATATGCATATTGAATATGATTACTGTTTGAGAATATTTACATAAAGAACAGAAAGACAATTGCTAATGGCTTAAGGAACGAAGCAATGTCTGAAAGCCAGTCCTAGTCTCTACAGTTTTTTCCCAAGAAGGAATTACCTTCTCCAGCAGAATTCCTCAAAGATTTGAAATCCATGTTTTCCAGCTTAGTAAATTTTTGTCCCCAACAGTTTATGAAGCCTCGCCCCTGCAGAGTAAAATGACCGAAGTTTGACCTCTCATTCCCCACAGAGCTTTATAATCTCTGGCAGCTTTCAAATCTTCATCCCCATTAGAGTTTATTTCTCTGGCAGCAGAAGATCGTTCTCAATAGAGTTCCTTTTCCCTAGCTACTGAATATTCCCTAGTAGAGTCTCCAACAAAATTCTTTTCTCACTATGGAATATTCTAACAAAAGAATTCTTCTCCCTCAGCGGAGCACTCCCCAAATAGAGCATCTTCTCCCCAGTGGAATATTCGCAAGCAGAAGTACATGTCTCCCCACAGATTCATTCTTAAACAGAAGACAAAAAAATCCCAGCCGAGAATTCTCAAACAGAAAGAGGAAATCCTCGACAAATCATCTCTACTCATCATCCCCAGCGGAAGTAGAAGAACTACTTTTTCTGCAACGGTCAGGAATTCAATTTCCAGTACTCTCCAGCAGCAGTCTGGGATTTATTTTCCCAGACTCGGATATGTAACAATAGAATTTCATGTTCATACATCATGACATGCGCATACATATTGCATACAACATAATCTCATTTACTTTGAGAACATCATCACACAATTCATTTCATGCATCGCATATAATTAATCCTATACCTTTTTGTGATCGGTGGGAATAGAACTGACTGTTTTGGAATGCTGGTTCGCGTTTGCGTTTCGCAAAATGTCACGGTAAGCAAGAGTCGCCACCGTCTTTTATTTTATCCAACAAGGAAAGGACAAAAGCACAACAAAATTCCTTTTCGAGATGTTTCTCGGGTTCGGGAGGTAGATTATAGAAAGGGAAGGTGTTAGCACCCTTTCTATCCGTGGTTATCCACGGGCTCTTAGGTACTTGCTCACTATGTTTTCAAAAAGTTTTGCTTTTCTTTTGTTCGTGGGTTTTGAAAAAAGTTTTGTTTGAAAACTTCGATTTAACTCTTGTTTATGTCCTCAAGAGTGTATGAAGTGTTGTTGAAAACTTTGTTTGAAAAGTGTAAGTGTGAAAAGTTTGTTTTTGTTTGAAAGAGCAAGTACCTGAGAACCTCTACCTACTCAAAAGGAATTAAACTGTGTAAATGTCCTTTAGACAGTGCTATCCCACTATTGAGAAGTAGGTAGCACCGTCGTTGGAGTTTTCGGGTCAATTCGATTAAGGGACATGTGGTCACTAAAGCAATGTTAGGACGCCTTAGCGCAACCCTAATGTCTTAGATCATTTTTTATCGAGGCAACCGTTTCGAGGCAACTTTGATCTTTAGACAGGAGGGCGACCTCTAAAATTTCCTATACTCAATGACCACGTTCGAGGCAACCAAGTGAGGCGTACCCTAGGAGTGGCATGTGCAAATGTGTCAATTTTCAGTTAGGTTATCTTTGTACATGTTATGGTGAGCTACGATTGATTTTAAGTTAAGATAGATCTTTGTCATGCATAGCCTATTATCAAACATCTAACAGTTAATGGTTGCGGAAAATAAAACTACGCTATTACAAGGCGTCGGGTATTTACATCGCCAAAAACAAACCCTTGAAAAGTAAATGCGGGAAAGTAAATAAATGCGGTAAAAAGCCCTAAGTCCAAAACTATTACATCCTCGGAACAATTACAATATTGAGATATGAATCAAAAAACAATACGCGCGAGAAAAATTAAATCGGAGAGTTTTTTAGGGTTTTGACCCTTTTTTAAGAAAGAAGGAGATTTTTTTTTGTTATTTTGAATTAAATTAAACCTAAACTAATTAATTAATAAAAAGAAATATTTTTTGGGTTTTTGAATGTTTAAAGAAATAAAAAATAAAATAAAATGATTAAATATATTAAAAACCTAATTCTAATTAATTTTAATTTATTGCAAAAATATTATTATTATGCCTAATTAAAACTAAACAAATTAAGTTATTTATTTACAAAAATAATGAAATAGTGAAATTAATTTTAATAAATAAAAATATTATATTTTTTTGTTTTCTGATTTTATTATGGGAAAAAAATATTAATTTGTTAGTGATATAAATAATAATTATAAAAATAATTAAATGAAAGAAAAAATAAGAAAAGAAAGGAAAAGAAATAAACTCATGAAGGGGGTTTGGGCCCAATTTTGGAGGTAGAGTCAGCAATTTCCAGGCCCATTATGCCTCAGCCCCATTGACTTTCCAGGATCTCACACACATGCATTGACTAGGGAGTATGATGATCCTTCGTTCATGACCATTGGATCTAGGTTTGGAGACATCTGGCGCACTGAGATTTGAGGTGTATGGTGGACCTCCCTTTGCAAACTGCACATGAATACCTGAGGAAGAAAAATAACAAGGTTTTGGGGGACCTGGGATTCGAACCCAGGTCCCAATGGACTATGCATCAACGCCTTTGCCAACTGAGCTGTGACGCGCTTTTGTTAAATGGATAAATAGAGAATATTATATACAAAAACAAACAATATGCTGTAAACAAAAAAATAAAGCGCGCGTTTTTCAAACACACGAATCAGATGATCACACGTCACCATCTTCAACCTTGGTCCTGCATAAAATAGAATCAGATAGCGGGGGTTTTTAACCTCCACTACCTCCCTGCACGAAAAATAGCGAATGGACACAGAGAAAAAAGAAATATTTCGCGAGGTGTGTGTTGGGATCGTCTTGGTCTCACGAATTCAACCATGTATCCCATTGGTTCTAATTTTTCCTGGTTTGGAAAGCCCTATTTTAAAGCTTGAAAACCCTAGAAATTCAATCACGGCATCTCTCGATTTAGGGCACTATGGTTCAATTCAGTCATTCCATTAGCTTTGTATAATCTCTAGCAACGCAAATCAATCACAAAAACATGTCAAATGCATATGAATTAAGAGATACGATTTTGAATTAGAAGTGCAAACCGTGAGATGGTATTTCGTGATTCCTTGAGCTTTGGTGCTTGAATTTGATTGCAAATCACTCCTGGTACCTCCTGCAATATGTTTGGATGGACAAGGCACCTTGAATTGGCCTAGATTGCAAGAACCAGTTTTGAGTTTTCTTGAAATTTCTTGAAATTGGTATGGCCGTTCTGCAGTCCTTCAGTCGTGACTTAGGTTATGCTTGACTTGCTTGCATATAAGGGGATCAGTTTAGGTCAAAATTTGGACCCATACCCATGTGCATTGAAGATTGAATCTTTGATTGATAAATCAAATATTCTTGATTTTTCATGATTGAACAAGTTGCCAAAATTGGATATTTTTGTATCTTTTAGCTTGTGCACGAATTGGTCAGCATATTTGGATCACATTTGGTTCACAAATAGGTTTAAGAATAAAATCTTTTATTTTCTTATAATTTAAATTAATTAAATGAATTAATATGTATTAAAAATCCATTTAATCAATAAATTTAAGAAAATAAATCCAATTTAACTTGGTGGGTCGTGCATAGGTCATGGGTGAAGTTTCAAAAAGAGATTTGAGGCCCATTAGCAAAAAGAAGGTGTTTTGAGCAAAGTTGACTTTTGCAAATTCATGAAAATTGCCCAACTTCTCCAATGCAAAACTTGCTCAATTTTGACCATATGACCATGTTCTTGGACATTTTGGAAATCCCTTGAAGTCCTCTAACCAATGATTTTGGTCCCATGTCATTTGGATTTACCAATCTCAAGTTATGGCCTTTGACTCAAAGTGTACTTTTGTTGAATTTTGAAATTGACCTATAATGTAAAAATTGGTAACTTTTTGTGAGATCATTTCTTGATCTTTGAGTGTGAAGATGGGTTGTATGAAATTGCATCCTCTTCAAAATGAGCTTTGGATGGAATTTTTCTGATAAACCATGAAAGAGTTATGCCCTGGTCAAAGTACAGTTGACTTTTCTACTATCCAAAAATAGTAACTTTTGCATCTTGATGATTTTTGAGCTACTCTTGTGGGATCATGATCAAGACTTGATCAAATGATGATTGTGAACTCAAAGATAAGATGTTGACCAAAAATTCTGACTTTTGACTGAAAATGACCATTTTGCCCTTGCAGTTGGCTGTAGATCAAATGGAGCTTTTGACTGTGCAAACTGGCACTGTGAGTCTTGAAACTTGGCATATATGTGCTTGAGAATGTATATAGGCCTATGAGGCTTGATTGAACCATTGAGAACCCAAAATTCCTTGAAAGAACCAAAACCCTAATTTCAGCTGTCTACTGCTTGGGAGATGGTTTGACTGTCTAACCCTTAAGCCATTTTGAGCAATTTGAAGATCATCCTTGACAAATCTTGAGGAATATGGGAGGGCAAATTTTGGGGTACAACAGTTGCCCCTGTTCAATTTTCTTAAACCTGAGGATGTATATTGGCTTGTGTGCCTTTCGTGATCCGAAGGTGGAAGATGATTGAACACTAAAGTACCCAGAAATTTGCACTCGCATGGTGTAGTATCAACAATGTGATGTCGGGAATGGGCTTACAGATGCCATTTGGAGATTGTTGGTAGAAGGATGGGCTTATAGATGCCATATGGAGATTGTTTGTTGAATTGTAATTTTGTAAGTTGAAAGAAGGAACCTGTGTAGGGTTGCCTGATGATGAGTCCGTGTGAAACTTCATCTGAAAGAGAGAAGGAACCGGTGTAGGGTTGCCTGATGATGATCAAGTAGATAGTTGTCCTGGTTGGTTTCAGGTATTAACCTACAATCTCTTCATGTAGATAGTTTTCCTGGCTTGTTACAGGCATTAATCTATAATCAGTCGTCCACAGATAGTTTCCTGGCTTGCTACAGGTATTGATTTGGAATTAGTCGTCCACAGATAGTTTCCTAGATTGCTATAGGTATTGATCTGGAATTAGTCGTCCACAGATGCTTTTCCTGGCTTGTTACAGGTATTAATCTGGGACTTGAAAAGATTGGCCGATGAGATAGTTATCCTGGCTGGTTACAGGTATTGATCTCTGACCTGAGAAAGAAAGATGGTCTTCCTGGCTTATTACAGGTATTGATCTTCAATCTCTTCATGTAGATAACTTTCCTGGCTTGTTTCAGGTATCGATCTACAATCAGTCGTCCACAGATATTTTTCCTGGCTTGTTACAGGTATTAATCTGGGACTTAAGAAGGTTGGTCGAAGAGATAGCTGTCCTGGCTGGTTTCAGGTATTAATCTCTGACCTGAGAAAGAAAGATAGTTTTCCTGGCTTGTTACAGGTATTAATCTTCAATCTCTTCATGTAGATAACTTTCCTGGCTTGTTTCAGGTATCGATCTACAATCAGTCGTCCACAGATATTTTTCCTGGCTTGTTACAGGTATTAATCTGGGACTTAAGAAGGTTGGTCAAGGAGATAGTTGTCCTGGTTGGTTTCATGTATTAATCTCTGACCTGAGAAAGAAAGATAGTTTTCCTGGCTTGTTACAGGTATTAATCTTCAATCTCTTCATGTAGATAACTTTCCTGGCTTGTTACAGGTATTCATCTACAATCAGTCGTTCACAGGATTTTCCTGGCTTGTTACAGGTATTCATCTGGAACTTAAGAAAGGTTGATGGTAGCCATCTTTGGATTGGTCTTTTCCTGAAAAGGGCAAAACGTTAGCTGTATGCAATGTCATGATGTATGAAATGCATGATGTCGTGATGTTCTCAAAATAAATGAGATTTGTGTTGTATGATGCGTATGCATGTCATAATGTATGAAGATGTGATGTTTTTAGATGGGGAAAATAAATCCCGGAGCTGCTGGAGAATAGTGTTGAGTTCTTCGTTTCCGCTGAGGATGATGAACGAAGATGGTTGTAAGAATAAATCTGTAGGAGAAAATAACTTCGTTGGGGAATAAACTTGATGAAGAGATTACTCTGCGGGGAAATACTCTGTGGGAAGAGATGCTTTGCTAGGATTTTAACGATAAAATCCGCTGGGGATTCCGTTGATAGACTTTGTTGGGGATTTTGATGATGAACTCCGCTGGGGATAGAAAGAACTTCGCTGGGATGATCTTTCAATTGCAACTTGCTGAGGATAACCCGGTTAGACTCTTGTGGGGATAACCTCTGAATTTGGTTGAGGATATGCATTTGTATTCTGCAGGGGACAAGCTTCCAGAATCTACTGGGTACAATGATTCAACTCTGGCGGGGAAGCTTTTTTAGACTGCGCTGGGGAAATGGCTCCACTGGGGGTATCTTGTATTCTGCCGGGGAACATTCTTATACTCTGTCGAGGAATATTAAGACTGCCGGGGATGTTCTTTACGCTTGCTGGGGAATATCTTTATACTCCGCTGGGGAATATTAAGACCTCCTGGGAATACCGAGCCTTTTCGGGACTGACGGTAGACTACCTCTGCTTGGGGGAGAGTATTGCTGATTCGTCCATGGTTGCAAGTCTCAGTGGGGAAGAGCTACCATTACTGTTTTACTCTGCGGGGAGTGAAGGTATCTTGGTCATATTCTTCAGCTGAACCTACCTTGGTACCTTGGTGGACAGAGCAACTAGACCTCTTAGACAATTCTTATTGCCCCTACTTCTGATATCACCCGTAATTAGTCCTTTGTTTCGCATGCAAATATTTATGAGCAACAATTAATGTCAAATGCATATATCAAAAATGAACATTGGACGTTCTTTGCAAAACAAAACAGATAAAGGAAAAACAATTTGCAATTTGTCTGAAAAATGAATCTTGTATTGATCTTGAAGTTTTCCTGAAGATAGGAGTTTTTGTACAAGAGGCTGACGTCCTAGTAAGAGAACGCCGCCGGACAAATAGGATTTATACAATTTGTAAAAAGAAAACAAAACAGCCATGTGCATAATCCCACTGGGTTCCAACTCTGCTATCGCCTTTATATCTTCAAGCATCTCATCCCTTTGCTGCTTAGTTGAAGATGAATCTGATTGACTGGTGCCGTCTGAGCCTGATAGTTGATACCAAGGTCTGGATGCAGGGTGATCCAATGAGACATAGTGTTACGCTTATCCCTAACTTTTGCCTAGACCGCCCTTTCGGGTTTTCAGTCCACCGGGATACCCATTTTTGCCCAAGCCGCCTTTTCAGGTTTTCGACTTGCCGGGTGTACATATTTTTTCATTTTCATCCCTTATTTTTGCCCGAACCCTTTTGGTTCGCCGGGAAGCCCTTATTTTTGCCTAGGCCAGTCGACTTGGAGGGTCTTTAATTATGCGTAGTATCTTTTTACTATGTCTGCATTGACGGGGTGAGGAAGGTCGTCACCATCCATGGTGGTTAGAATCATCGCTCCTCCTGAGAAGATGTTCTTAACCATAAATGGCCCTTCGTACGTAGGGGTCCATTTGCCCCTGGGATCACCTTGAGGTAGAATGATGCGCTTGATTACCAGGTCCCCGACTTGATACTCTTGTCATCTTACTTTCTTGTTAAATGCCTTGATCATCCGTTTTTCGTACGTCTGACCATGACAAATAGCAGTGAGTCTCTTTTCGTCGATTAGGTTCAGTTGATCAAGCCGGGTCTGGATCCAGTCGTCTTCACTCAAACCTGCATCCTTCATGATCCGGAGAGAGGGTATCTGAACTTCAATGGGCAGGACTGCCTCCATGCCATATACCAAGGAATAGGGTGTTACCCCTATTGATGTCCGTGCTGAGGTACGGTACCCGTGAAGAGCAAATGGTAACATCTCATGCTAGTCTTTGTAGTTCACTGTCATCTTCTGCACAATCTTCTTAATGTTCTTATTAGATGCCTCTACAACCCCATTCATCTTCGGCCGGTAGGGAGAAGAATTATGATGCTGTATCTTGAATTGCTCGCAGAGCTCAATGATCATCTTGTTGTTAAGATTGGTACCATTATCCGTAATAATCCTCTCTGGTACACCGTATCGACAAATCAGGTTGTGCCGAATGAACCGTGCCACGACGTTCTTGGTTACGGTGGCAAAGGAAGCTGCTTCAACCCACTTCGTAAAGTAATCAATCGCTACCAGGATGAAACGATGCCCGTTGGATACCGTAGGTCTGATCTCGTCGATCATATCAATGCCCCACATTGCAAAAGGCCAAGGTGCTGTCAAGACGTTCAAAGGAACCGGAGGAATGTGCACTTTATCAGCATAGACCTGGCACTTGTGACATGTTTGAGAATGCTGATAACAATCAGCTTCCATTGTGGACCAGTAATATCCTTCCCGAAGGATTTTCTTTGCCATGGTATGTCCACTGGAATGAGTTCCGAAGGTACATTCATGCAGCTCTGCCATTGCTGATGAAGAACTTTGCCGCGAACCTTCTCAGAAACTTCTTGTCATTAACGGATGCACCCTCGGGGTATTCTTGAGCTTCAAGGTACCTCTTCACTTCATGATACCAACGCTTTTCTGTTACCTCTTCGGTCTCAAGATCACAACAATGTGCAAGTTCATCCAATTTCCAAATAATGATCCGGGGAGCCTCGTTGTCCCACTTGACTTTGAACATAGAAGACATCGTAGCTAACGCGTCCGCCAACTGATTTTCTTCTCTTGGGAAGTGTTCAAAGGTTATCTCCTCGAAATGGGGGAGCAACGTCAATACATACTCCTTGTAAGGAATAAGATTTGGGTGTTTCGTGTCCCATTCTCCTTTGATCTGACTGATCACGAGAGCGGAATCTCCGAAGACACTCAAAAACTTAATCCTTAGGTCAATTGCAGCTCGAAGACCCAGAATGCATGCTTCATATTCCGCCATATTGTTGGTGCAGTTGAAGCATAGTCGGGCGGTAAGTGGAGTATGCGAGCCTTTAGGAGATATGATCACAGCGCCAATGCCATTACCCAAAGCGTTTGAGGCTCCGTCAAAGTGCATAGACCATTGGGATCCTTCCTCAGGTCCTTCATCCGGTCCAGGTATCTCGTAATCAGTTACTACCATGATATTTTCGTCTAGAAATTCAAAGTTCATAGATTGGTAATCATCCATTGCCTGATGTGACAAATGGTCTGCCAACACACTTCCCTTGATTGCTTTTTGAGTCGTGCACTGGATGTCATATTTAGTCAAGATCATTTGCCATCTTGCTATTCTTCCGGACAAGGCAGGCTTTTCGAAGATATACTTGATTGGGTCCATCTTTGAAATCAACAGAGTAGTGTGAGTCAACATATACTGTCTTAGCCGGCGAGCAGCCCATGCCAAAGCGCAACAAGTTTTCTCGAGCAGTGAGTATCGGGTCTCACAGTCGGTAAACTTTTTGCTAAGGTAATAAATAGCATGCTCTTTTCGGCCAGACTCGTCATGCTGACCCAACACACACCCCACTGAATTGTCAAGTACTGTCAAGTATAAGATTAGAGGTCCCCCTTCAACCGGTGGCATAAGAATGGGTGGCTCTTGGAGATACTCTTTGATTCTTTCGAAAGCGGCCTGACATTCATCGTTCCAACGTACCACTTGATCTTTCTTCAGTAGCTTAAAGATTGGTTCACAAGTGGCAGTTAGGTGCGAGATGAATCGAGCAATGTAGTTCAACCGTCCTAGAAAGCCTCTGACCTCTTTCTCTGTCTTGGGAGCTAGCATCTCTTGTATGGCTTCCACTTTGGCAGGGTCCACTTGAATACCTTTGCCGCTCACGACGAATCCTAGCAATTTGCCGGACCTCACCCCGAAGGTGCACTTATTCGGATTCAACCTCAATTTGTACAACTTCAAACGGTCAAACAACTTCTGTAGATGGTCAAGGTGTTCCTCCTCCATTTGGGACCTCACAATCATATCGTCGACGTATACTTCAATCTCATGATGGATCATATCATGAAACAAAGCAACCATGGCACGCTGATACGTTGCCCCAGCATTTTTCAACCCAAAAGGCATGACCTTGTAGCAAAAGGTACCCCACTGAGTAACAAAAGTGGTCTTCTCCATGTCTTCGGGAGCCATCTTTATCTGATTATAACCGGAGAAACCATCCATGAAGGAGAATACCTTATGCTGAGCAGTGTTGTCAACCAGAACGTCGATGTGAGGCAGAAGGAAGTCATCCTTAGCGCTCTCCCTGTTCAAATCCCTGTAGTCAACACACATTCGGACCTTACCATCTTTCTTCGGCACTGGAACCACATTGGAGACCCACTGAGGATAAGCAGTTACTGCTAGAAAACCGGCGTCAAATTGTTTCATAACTTCAGCCTTGATTTTCTCGGACATCTCTGGATGCATACGGCGAACCTTCTGTTTTACCGGAGGGCATTCTTCCTTGGTAGGCAGGCGATGAACTACAATGTCGGTATCCAACCCATGCATATCTTCATAAGACCAGGCAAAGATTTCCATGTAGTCATGCAACATCTGAATAAACCGTTGTTTCACACTAAGCTCCAGATTTGCACCGATCTTGACTTCCTTCCTGTCTGTCTCAGTACCCAGATTTACCGTTTCCACTGGCTCTTCATGTGGCTGAATGGCCCTCTCTTCCTGAAGTAGCAGTCTTGCAAGCTCACCAGGCACTTCGCAATCATCTTCACCTTCGTCTTCGTCTAAGTTGATCGGATTTTCGAAGTCATAACTGGCAGTAGCAGAGCCGTTGCCAGTGGGATCTAGAGTGGATTGAGACCTGTATATGTGAGTGTGTGTAAAATAGCTGTTTTGCAATATATAATAGAGAAAGACAAGGAGCGCAAAATTTGAAATGCAAAAAACGTCCAATGCTTTTATTAATGATATATGAAAATGGCACACAAAAGCCCTCACCAATGAAGCCACGGTGCCCCGGGTAAGACACTGGGCCATAAAGTTTCACAATATTGTCTGTTACAAATTCAAAATAAAAGAGTTCATTACTGAGTAACAAAAGTAATAGGGACGAAGTCTTTTGCTGTCCAGTTGTTTGGTCCACCGTTGGTCGTAGGGTATATCCAGATGTCGAATTCAGATTCCTCCACGTCATCTTCGATGGCATTTACTCCCGAGTTGCTGATGAACACAGGAGGTCTTCCAATCCTTGTACTACGAACAGCCCTTTGGGCTTCTGCAGTGAAACCCAAACCAAACTTGTTAGTCTTCTGAGTGAAATCAGGAAGTCGGCCCCAATTTGCATACTCACCCGTCTCAATAACAGCCCGGGCATCCTTTAAGGAAGCCATCTTCAAAGGAGAATCTTCAACCACAGTCTCAGCTGATGCCAGTGTCTGAGGAACCTCTTCAAAGTGTTGGAATGGGGTCTCAATGAACTCCCCATCCATCTCTATGTACCGGAACGAGTTGAGGTGGATGACCATGTACTCTTCCTCCCCCTGTACTGTCACAATCTTCCCTCTGACCGGGTACTTCAGCTTCTGATGGAGTGTGGAGGTCACAACTCCAGCTTTATGGATCCATGGACGACCCAACAAACAAGAATAGGACGGTCGAATTTCCATCACGTAGAATGTAGAATCGAAGACCAGAGAACCAACTCTAATTGGAATATCGACTTCACCATGCACCATCCTTTTAGACCCATCAAAGGCCTGGACAACAATGTTACTTGGCTTTAGCTCCAACCCTTCGCAATCCAACCTGTCTAGAGCTTTCTTGGGCAAGACGTTCAATGAGGAACCAGTGTCAACCAACACATGTGCAAGAGTAGTGCCCCTGCATTCAATGGAGACATGCAGGGCATTGTTATGGTTCTTCCCTTTAGCAGTCAGATCGGCGTCGGAGAAACCCAAACCATTATCAGCAGTTAAATTGGCCACACAATCGGTAAACTGGTCAGCGAATGTTTCTTGTGGCACGTGGGCCGTCTTCAGGAAGGTAATCAGAGCCTTGGCATGGGCCTCTGAACACAACAACAGTGATAACATAGAAATCTTAGATGGGGTTTTCCCCAGTTGCTCAACTACATTATAATCACTCTTCTTAATAATCTTCAGAATCTCTTCCATCTCCTGTTTAGAAGCCTCAACATTGATTGTCTTTGGCGCCTCCGTCCGGGCAGGCATATCAGTGGCGATCCCTTTTCCCCGAGCGTCAGATGACTCGGCGACAGGGGTAGAACTAAGAACTTGATCAAGAATGGCATTAGGCACACTTGCAGGTGTGATGACAATAGGTCTTCGGACAGTTGGTGGCAAAATATCGGGTGAGAAAAGTCTACCACTGCGAGTGACTTTAGCAGGCCCGGTAATGTTGCTGACGCCGATATTAGTATCAAACTCTTGCTTAACTCCAAGAACATAAACATCTGCCCCATAGTGCCAAGGGACAACTTTGTCAGAGGTGTAGGGAATAGGCCCCGGAACAGTGATGATTATGGGTGCAATCTTCTGAACAGGCGTAATTCTGACAGGCTTCCTCGAGGGAGCCTTGGGAGAATTGTTGAAAATGGTAACAATGGAAACTTCTTCAGTAGGGGTGGCAGGAACAACAATTTTCTCAAACAGGATTTCCTTATTATCCATCAGGTTTTGGATACCTGACTTCAAAGATGGGCAACTAGTAGGTGAAACAGAACACAGATGGCAACCTTCACCACATCCCGGAAGTAAACCGGCTAGCAACAGGTTCCTCTTGACGGTCATCAACGGGGTAACAATATCATCCACAGAGGCTACAAACAAGTCTTCCTCTACAACATTTACTCCATGTTTGGGCATGGGAGCAGTCACAACATTAGGCCTCTCGAGCGCCTCGAACTCAATCTCCTTTGCATCGATTAGGTCCTGAACCTTATTCTTCAAAGCCCAACAATCATCTGTATTATGCCCCGGGCTGTCAGAGTGATAAGCGCAGCGGGCGTTAGGATTGTACTTTGGGGATGTTGTGTTTGAAATCTTCGAAGCTTCTTTTAGAGTCACCAGATTGGTCGTCAGTAACTGTGGCAATATCTGAGACAAGGTCATGCTGAGGTGAGTGAATTGCCTTAGAGGTCTCTCACCCCTTTGTTGGTTGTGATACTGAGGAGCACCAGCAGGTTTTGAAATAACCACCGCGTTGACAGCTTGGCGGTGTTCCGATCTATTCTGTCTTCTTGACTCGTAGACAACACTAGATTCTTTCTTGAACGACTTCTTCTCAGTGCTCGATGATAAAAGGGGTCTTGGTTATGTGAATTCTAAGAAACCAAGTAACAATCCCACTATTTTTGTAAAGGCTAGTAATAGTTCCAATCCCAAGAAAGTAGAAAAGAAGCAAGTTGTTCATAATGATCAAAAGAAAAAGGCTAATGTATCGAAAAAGAAAACATTTCCTAAGAAGAAATCTTATCCTTCTAGATATAGAAGCAACTTTGAACCTACTTGTTTTTATTGTGGTATTAAAGTCCATACACCTAATGCTTGCTATGTTATAAACTTTAGTATAGCAAGTGGGCATTATGTGTGGGTGAAAAAGGGAACTAACTATGAAGGACCCAAGGCAACTTGGGTACCTAACAAAGAATAATTTGTTTGTGTAGGTATGCTTGAAATCCACATCAAATGTTTGGTATCTTGATAGTGGATGTTCAAAGCATATGACAGGAGATGTTCACCAATTTTCATATCTAGTACATAAAGCCAAAGGGTATGTCACCTATTGAGACAACACCAAAGGAAAGATTCTTGGCGTTGGAATAGTTGGCACACCTCCATCCATTCAAATTGAGGATGTTCTCTATGTTGAAGGATTAAAGCACAATCTTCTTAGCATAAGTCAACTTTGTGATAGAGGGTTCAAGATAAAATTCAACAAAGAAGAATGTATCATTATGGATGAGGCAACCAATGAGGTAAAACTCAAAGGTATAAGAACTAACAATATTTTTATGATTACTTTAGATGATTTGTCTCTGAAGGTACAATGTCTTATGGTAAACAACAATGACGCTTGGTTATGGCACAAGAGGATTGCTCACATTCACATGGAGCACTTGAACAAATTGGTTAAGCATGACTTAGTTATTGGTCTACCAAAGATGAAGTTCATCAAGGATAAATTATGTAATGCTTGCCAAAAGGGAAAACAGACCAAAACAACTTTCAAATCTAAGAATGTGGTGTCTACTTCAAGGCCACTACAATTGTTACACATGGATCTCTTTGGTCCATCAAGAACAAAAAGCTTCGGAGGTAATGTATACGCTTTGGTTATTATTGATGATTTTTCTAGATATTCTTGGACTTTGTTTCTTGTGCAGAAAAGTGATTCTTTTAAAGCTTTTAAGAAGTATGCTAAGCAAATCCAAAATGAAAAATCACTAAAGATTGTATCCATAAGAAGTGATCATGGTGGAGAATTCCAAAATGCACAATTTGAAGAATTTTGTGAAGAACATGGTATCTCTCATAATTTTTCAGCACCAAGAACTCCACAACAAAATGGAGTAGTTGAAAGAAAGAATAGGTTTCTAGTGGAACTTGCAAGAACAATGCTTAGTGATGCAAATCTTCCTAAATATTTTTAAGCGGATGCGGTTAGTACGGCATGTTATGTTGGAAATCGAGTTATCATTAGACCTATAATAAAGAAGACTCCATATGAACCCTTCAAAGGAAGAAAGCCAAATATTGCTCACTTTCACATTTTTGCATGCAAGTGCTTTGTTCTTAATATTGACAAAGATAATCTCGGTAAGTTTGACGAGAAATCCGAAGAAGGTATATTTCTTGGTTATTCTCTTTCTAGTAAAGCATATAGAATTTATAATAAAAGAACTTTAACTATTGAAGAATCTATGCATGTGTCTTTTGATGAAACTAACCCCTCCAAGGAGGAAGTAGTTGTTTGTGATGATGATGATCCTATAGATTTACCCCCGGAAGATCTTTCAATTGATCAAATTAAGAAATCACCGGAAAATTCAGAAAATATTATTCAACAAGATTCAAACATAAATGATCTACCAAAAGAATGGAGAACTCATAGAGACCATCCTATTGACAAAATTATTGGTGACATTATCCAAGGAGTATCAACAAGATTGAATCTAAAAGATGCTTGCTTAAACATGGCGTTTGTTTCTCAAATTGGACCTACCAAAGTTGATGAAGCCTTAGGAGATGATCAATGGATTATTGCTATGCAAGAAGAATTAAATCAATTCGAGAGAAATCAAGTTTGGGAACTTGTTCCTAGACCAAGTGGTAAACACATCATAGGTACCCGATGGGTGTTTAAGAACAAACTTGATGAGAATGGTCTAATTGTTCGAAACAAAGCAAGGTTGGTTGCCCAAGGTTACAATCAAGAGGAAGGAATCGACTTTGAAGAAAAATTTGCTCTGGTTGCAAGGTTAGAAGCTATATGTCTTTTACTTGCTTATGCTTGTTCATTAAATTTTCAGCTTTTTCAAATGGACGTCAAAAGCGCATTCTTGAATGGATACATCAATGAAGAAGTCTATGTCAAACAATCCCCGGGATTTGAAGACTTCAAACATCCTACACATGTCTTTAAGTTGAGAAAGGCTCTTTATGGCTTAAAGCAAGCACCAAGAGCATGGTATGATAGACTTAGCAATTTTTTGTGTGAAAAAGGTTTCGAAAAGGGTAAGGTTGATAAAACCTTGTTCATTAAGAAAGTCAAAAGTAACACTTTATTGGTTCAAGTATATGTTGATGATATCATTTTTGGATCGACTAACAAAGAAATGTGTGAGGAATTCTCATTGATGATGCAAGGAGAATTCGAGATGTCTATGATGGGAAAGATGAACTACTTTCTTGGACTATAAATCAAGCAACTAGAAGATGGAATCTTCATCAACCAATCTAAGTATTGCAAAGAATTATTGAAAAAGTTTGATATGGACAATTGTAAAGCAATGAATACTCCAATGGGCTCCAGTACATATGTTGATCAAGATGAATCCGGTACTCCAATTGATATTACAAAGTACAGAGGTATGATTGGTTCTTTATTGTATTTGACGGCAAGCCGTCCTGACATCATGTTTAGTGTTTGTCTTTGCGCTCGCTTTCAAGCAAATCCAAAGGAATCACACCTCATGGCAGTTAAAAGGATCATGAAGTATCTAAAAGGAACAATCAATGTTGGCCTATGGTATCCGAAAGGTAGTACTTGCATTTAATTGGTTATTCTGACGCGGATTATGCAGGTTGTAAAACTGATCATAAAAGCACAAGTGGTACTTGTCACATTATTGGAAATGAATTAGTATCATGGGCTTTTAAAAAGCAAGCATGTGTTGCTCTTAGCACGGCTGAAGCAGAATACATAGCAGCGGGTAGTTGTTGTGCACAAATTCTTTGTCTCAAGCAACAACTCCGTGATTACGGACTTGATCTCGGATGCATTCCTCTTCGATGCGACAATACAAGTGCTATCAATATTACAAAGAATCCGGTCATGCATTCAAGAACCAAACATATAGATATTCGACATCATTTTCTCCGTGATCATGCACTTAAAGGAGATGTCGAAGTCACTTTTGTGGATACTCATAACCAACTCGCAGATATCTTCACTAAACCGCTTGCTCAAGAACCTTTCTTCAAAATCCGAAGAGAACTTGGTATTTTGGATGAAAGTGATATCTAATGTTTCTCTTAAGATGCACGTCTTAATTCTTTTATATGTATTTATTTCACTCTTTTTCCCCATCCTTTTTGATGTTAACAAAGGGGGAGAAGAATATGCATATGTGTTGTTTTGTTTCAAAGAAATTGCAGGCCCAAATAAATATCAAACTCACTCCAAAATTCAAAGAATCATGGACTTAGGGGGAGCATACAATTTAGGGGGAGCCTTGCATTTGCTCAACATGTTTGCTATACAAAACAACATAAACATTTCAAGAAATCATTTTCAAGACTTGGTTGTCATCATCAAAAAGGGGGAGAATGTAATTGCAAGCTTCTCAAGTCATATTTAAAGCATGTGTTTTGATGAAGACAACATGGACATCAACATTCAAAGGATGTGCAAAAAGCTTATCAACATCATATAGAAGTCTTGAAGATTATTGAAGAATTATTGAAGAATCATCAAATGTCAATATGGTATAAATAATTCTTAATCTTGAATATAGATGTTCACAAAAATATGCATTCATCAACATATACATATTCCATAACTTTAACATCAAGAAAAACTTTGTTTGAAATATTTTTCAAAAAGTATTTTTGAAAATAACCCTTTAGGAACCAGTTCCTCCCTAACAGGGAACCGGGTTCCAGACTTACTCAAAAAACATGTCCCTGGTTTTTGTACCAGGAACCGGGTTGTACCAATAGGGGAACCGGTTCCTGCGTGATATTTTTGAATTCTAACTTATAACGTTCACTAAGAACCGGGTTCTGTCAGTGTCGGAACCGGTTCCTAGCGAACCAGTGCAGCTTTTCTTTTGTTTTTTTAAACATTTTTCAAGTGGTATCTTTTCATGAATGCATTGCAACTTTTCATATGAATTGGCATGAATGAAGAGGTTCTTATAACTTTATAAAATGCTGCATATTTTATTTTTTCAAAAACAATTCTTCAATTTTCAAATTAATAAATATACTTCTTCTATAAACAATTTTCTCATTCATTCACATTTGAATTCATACTTTCATGTGTTCATAATTTTGTGAAACTTGCCATATACACTTTCATTATCATTACAAGTTTCATACATACATTGTGAACATTTATATACATTGTTGAGAATTGTTTTTATCTTGAAGAAGAAGATCAATTGAAGATTGATAAAGCTCTCCATATACTTCAAAATAAATCATTGTATTACTTAAAGAAATTATTCCCTTACTATCCAGGATTGTTAGAAGTAAGTGTTGTGATTTGAAGAGGATTGCTCTTCATTCACATTAGTGTTTGTTTGGTCTTAAAGGTGTTAATAACCTTTGATCACCCTATAGGTTAGATAGTAAGCATAGGATGTACAATCATTCTAACTATAGTGAAATCTCTTTCGTGTTGGAAAGGGGACTGGAGTACTCTCGGATTGTGAGGGGAACCAGGATATATCACCGTGTTCTTTACTTTTCCGCATTTATCGCTTTCATCACCATAATCAGGAAAAGATAAAGATATAATCAAAACCTTCAAACACTTAACCAAAAATTACTACCAAGCATTCTCATAAAACCGAATAAATTTTTATAAGACCTAATTCACCCCCCTCTTAGGCACTCTGAGACTTACAATTGGCATCAGAGCAAGTTATAGGTAACTTGTTCCTAAAGATCCAGAATGGCTTCCGTAAATCATCAACCAGTTTTCAGAGATGGTGGTAGTAACAACAAACCTCCTCTATTATGTGGTGAATATTTTGACTTCTGGAAAATACGCATGAAGGCGCATTTAGAAGCGCAAGGAGAGGAAGTATGGGATGCTGTTGAAAATGGTCCATTTATCCCGATATCAGTAATCAATGGCATTGGTTCTGCAAAGCCCAAAACTGCATGGGACGACGATGATAAAAAGAAAGTTCTCTATGACAAAAAGGCAATAAACCTTCTTCAAGGTGCACTCAGTATGGACAAATTTTTCCGTGTCTCGAACTGCAAGACAGCAAAAGAAATATGGGATACCCTGGTTCAAACTCATGAAGGATCGGCTGAAGTAAAAAGATCAAGGCTAAATACCTTGAGTCAAGAATATGAACTATTTCGAATGCAGCCCGGAGAATCCATTCTTGACTTACAAAAGAGATTTGTGCATTTGACAAATCACTTAAATGCTCTTGGTAAAACCTTGACAAATGATGAACTCAACTTGAAAATCCTTAGATCATTGACTAGGGAATGGCAACCAAAGGTAACGACAATCTCGGAAAAGAAGAGTCTCTCCGCAATGACTTCTGCTACATTATTTGGCAAACTTCAAGAATACGAAACGGAACTTGGAAGACTTGAAAAACATGAGAATAATGAGAAGAAATCCAAAGGCATTGCTTTGAAAGTTGATTCAAAAGAAAGTCAAGATAAAGATGCATCGGAGGAAGATGAAAATCTCTTGCTTCTTGTAAAAAGGTTAGGAAAATATTTTGGTCATAAAAATAATCTTCATAATGCTAACTTTGTCAAAAGAAAGAAATTCTATAAGCATAAAGATAAAGAAGCCTCCACATCAACACAAGATGTCACATGCTATGAATGTGGAAAGCAAGGTCACATAAAGCCGGATTGTCCAAAACTCTCCAAGAAAAATGGATTCAAAGGCAAAAAGGAGTTCAAGAACAAAAAGGCTTATGTTGCATGGGAAGATAATGAGATAAGTTCTTCATCCGATTCGGAAAGCGACGAATGTGCAAATATAGCTTTGATGGCTTCACATCACTCCGACGATGAAGAAGAGGTTAGTAATGAATTTAATCTTTTTGATGATGATGTTCAAGGTGCTATTGATGAACTCTTGGAAGAATGCAAAAGTTTATACAAAAAGGTGTCAAATCAAGAAAAAGAACTTCTAATTTGTCTAGAAAAAATTGACACTATGACTAAAGATTTTGATCTTCAAAAACAGAATTTTATTAAAGAAAAAGAAAACTTTGCATGCTCCAAGTGTGAATCATATGTCTTTCAAATTGTTCAATTGAAAAGAGTCATTGAACGATATGAAAAAGGACAAATAGGATTGGAAGGATTACTAAGCCAACAACGTTATCCAAATGATAAAAGAGGTCTTGGTTATGTGAATACTAAGAAACCAAGTAACAATCCCACTGTTTTTGTAAAGGCTTATAATAGTTCCAATCCCAAGAAAGTAGAAAAGAAGCAAGTTGTTCATAATCATCAAAAGAAAAAGGCTAATGTATCGAAAAAGAAAACATTTCCTAAGAAGAAATCTTATCCTTCTAGATATAGAAGTAACTTTGAACCTACTTGTTTTTATTGTGGTATTAAAGGCCATACACCTAATGCTTGCTATGTTAGAAACTTTAGTATGGCAAGTGGGCATTATGTGTGGGTGAAAAAGGGAACTAACTATGAAGGACCCAAGACAACTTGGGTACCTAACAAAGAATAATTTGTTTGTGTAGGTATGCTTGAAATCCACATCAAATGTTTGGTATCTTGATAGTGGATGTTCAAAGCATATGACAGGAGATGTACACCAATTTTCATATCTAGTACATAAAGCCAAAGGGTATGTAACCTATTGAGACAACACCAAAGGAAAGATTCTTGGCGTTGGAATAGTTGGCACACCTCCATCCATTCAAATTGAGGATGTTCTCTATGTTGAAGGATTAAAGCACAATCTTCTTAGCATAAGTCAACTTTGTGATAGAGGGTTCAAGATAAAATTCAACAAAGAAGAATGTCTCATTATGGATGAGGCAACCAATGAGGTAAAACTCAAAGGTATAAGAACTAACAATATTTTTATGATTACTTTAGATGATTTGTCTCTGAAGGTACAATGTCTTATGGTAAACAACAATGACGCTTGGTTATGGCACAAGAGGATTGCTCACATTCACATGGAGCACTTGAACAAATTGGTTAAGCATGACTTAGTTATTGGTCTACCAAAGATGAAGTTCATCAAGGATAAATTATGTAACGCTTGCCAAAAGGGAAAACAGACCAAAACAACTTTCAAATCTAAGAATGTGGTGTCTACTTCAAGGCCACTACAATTTTTACACATGGATATCTTTGGTCCATCAAGAACAAAAAGCTTCGGAGGTAATGTATACGCTTTGGTTATTATTGATGGTTTTTCTAGATATTCTTGGACTTTGTTTCTTGTGCAGAAAAGTGATGCTTTTAAAGCTTTTAAGAAGTATGCTAAGCAAATCCAAAATGAAAAATCACTAAAGATTGTATCCATAAGAAGTGATCATGGTGGAGAATTCCAAAATGCACAATTTGAAGAATTTTGTGAAGAACATGGTATCTCTCATAATTTTTCAGCACCAAGAACTCCACAACAAAATGGAGTAGTTGAAAGAAAGAATAGGTTTCTAGTGGAACTTGCAAGAACAATGCTTAGTGATGCAAATCTTCCTAAATATTTTTAAGCGGATGCGGTTAGTACGGCATGTTATGTTGGAAATCGAGTTATCATTAGACCTATAATAAAGAAGACTCCATATGAACCCTTCAAAGGAAGAAAGCCAAATATTGCTCACTTTCACATTTTTGCATGCACGTGCTTTGTTCTTAATAATGACAAAGATAATCTCGGTAAGTTTGACGAGAAATCCGAAGAAGGTATATTTCTTGGTTATTCTCTTTCTAGTAAAGCATATAGAATTTATAATAAAAGAACTTTAACTATTGAAGAATCTATGCATGTGTCTTTTGATGAAACTAACCCCTCCAAGGAGGAAGTAGTTGTTTGTGATGATGATGATCCTATAGATTTACCCCCGGAAGATCTTTCAATTGATCAAATTAAGAAATCACCGGAAAATTCAGAAAAAATTATTCAACAAGATTCAAACATAAATGATCTACCAAAAGAATGGATAACTCATAGAGACCATCCTATTGACAAAATTATTGGTGACATTATCCAAGGAGTATCAACAAGATTGAATCTAAAAGATGCTTGCTTAAACATGGCGTTTGTTTCTTAAATTGAACCTACCAAAGTTGATGAAGCCTTAGGAGATGATCAATGGATTATTGCTATGCAAGAAGAATTAAATCAATTCGAGAGAAATCAAGTTTGGGAACTTGTTCCTAGACCAAGTGGTAAACACATCATAGGTACCCGATGGGTGTTTAAGAACAAACTTGATGAGAATGGTCTAATTGTTCGAAACAAAGCAAGGTTGGTTGCCCAAGGTTACAATCAAGAGGAAGGAATCGACTTTGAAGAAAAATTTGCTCCGGTTGCAAGGTTAGAAGCTATACGTCTTTTACTTGCTTATGCTTGTTCATTAAATTTTCAGCTTTTTCAAATGGACGTCAAAAGCGCATTCTTGAATGGATACATCAATGAAGAAGTCTATGTCAAACAATCCCCGGGATTTGAAGACTTCAAACATCCTACACATGTCTTTAAGTTGAGAAAGGCTCTTTATGGCTTAAAGCAAGCACCAAGAGCATGGTATGATAGACTTAGCAATTTTTTGTGTGAAAAAGGTTTCGAAAAGGGTAAGGTTGATAAAACCTTGTTCATTAAGAAAGTCAAAAGAAATGTGTGAGGAATTATCATTGATGATGCAAGGAGAATTCGAGATGTCTATGATGGGAAAGATGAACTACTTTCTTGGACTATAAATCAAGCAACTAGAAGATGGAATCTTCATCAACCAATCTAAGTATTGCAAAGAATTATTGAAAAAGTTTGATATGGACAATTGTAAAGCAATGAATACTCCAATGGGCTCCAGTACATATGTTGATCAAGATGAATCCGGTACTCCAATTGATATTACAAAGTACAGAGGTATGATTGGTTCTTTATTGTATTTGACGGCAAGCCGTCCTGACATCATGTTTAGTGTTTGTCTTTGCGCTCGCTTTCAAGCAAATCCAAAGGAATCACACCTCATGGCAGTTAAAAGGATCATGAAGTATCTAAAAGGAACAATCAATGTTGGCCTATGGTATCCGAAAGGTAGTACTTGCACTTTAATTGGTTATTATGACGCGGATTATGCAGGTTGTAAAACTGATCGTAAAAGCACAAGTGGTACTTGTCACATTATTGGAAATGAATTAGTATCATGGGCTTGTAAAAAGCAAGCATGTGTTGCTCTTAGCACGGCCAAAGCAGAATACATAGCAGCGGGTAGTTGTTGTGCACAAATTCTTTGGCTCAAGCAACAACTCCGTGATTACGGACTTGATCTCGGATGCATTCCTCTTCGATGCGACAATACAAGTGCTATCAATATTACAAAGAATCCGGTCATGCATTCAAGAACCAAACATATAGATATTCGACATCATTTTCTCCGTGATCATGTACTTAAAGGAGATGTCGAAGTCACTTTTGTGGATACTCATAACCAACTCGCAAATATCTTCACTAAACCGCTTGCTCGAGAACCTTTCTTCAAAATCCGAAGAGAACTTGGTATTTTGGATGAAGGTGATATCTAATGTTTCTCTTAAGATGCACGTCTTAATTCTTTTATATGTATTTATTTCACTCTTTTTCCCCATCCTTTTTGATGTTAACAAAGGGGGAGAAGAATATGCATATGTGTTGTTTTGTTTCAAAGAAATTGCAGGCCCAAATAAATATCAAACTCACTCCAAAATTCAAAGAATCATGGACTTAGGGGGAGCATACAATTTAGGGGGAGCCTTGCATTTGCTCAACATGTTTGCTATACAAAACAACATAAACATTTCAAGAAATCGTTTTCAAGACTTGGTTGTCATCATCAAAAAGGGGGAGAATGTAATTGCAAGCTTCTCAAGTCATATTTAAAGCATGTGTTTTGATGAAGACAACATGGACATCAACATTCAAAGGATGTGCAAAAAGCTTATCAACATCATATAAAAGTCTTGAAGATTATTGAAGAATTATTGAAGAATCATCAAATGTCAATATGGTATAAATAATTCTTAATCTTGAATAGATGTTCACAAAAATATGCATTCATCAATATATACATATTCCATAACTTTCACATTAAGAAAAACTTTGTTTGAAATATTTTTCAAAAAGTATTTTTGAAAATAACCCTTTAGGAACCGGTTCCTCCCTAACAGGGAACCGGGTTCCAGACTTACTCAAAAAACATGTCCCTGGTTTTTGTACCAGGAACCGGGTTGTACCAATAGGGGAACCGGTTCCTGCGTGATATTTTTGAATTCTAACTTATAACGTTCACTAAGAACCGGGTTCTGTCAGTGTCGGAACCGGTTCCTAGCGAACCAGTGCAGCTTTTCTTTTGTTTTTTTAAACATTTTTCAAGTGGTATCTTTTCATGAATGCATTGCAACTTTTCATATGAATTGGCATGAATGAAGAGGTTCTTATAACTTTATAAAATGCTGCATATTTTATTTTTTCAAAAACAATTCTTCAATTTTCAAATTAATAAATATACTTCTTCTATAAACAATTTTCTCATTCATTCACATTTGAATTCATACTTTCATGTGTTCATAATTTTGTGAAACTTGCCATATACACTTTCATTATCATTACAAGTTTCATACATACATTGTGAACATTTATATACATTGTTGAGAATTGTTTTTATCTTGAAGAAGAAGATCAATTGAAGATTGATAAAGCTCTCCATATACTTCAAAATAAATCATTGTATTACTTAAAGAAATTATTCCCTTACTATCCAGGATTGTTAGAAGTAAGTGTTGTGATTTGAAGAGGATTGCTCTTCATTCACATTAGTGTTTGTTTGGTCTTAAAGGTGTTAATAACCTTTGATCACCCTATAGGTTAGATAGTAAGCATAGGCTGTACAATCATTCTAACTATAGTGAAATCTCTTTCGTGTTGGAAAGGGGACTGGAGTACTCTCGGATTGTGAGGGGAACCAGGATATATCACCGTGTTCTTTACTTTTCCGCATTTATCGCTTTCATCACCATAATCAGGAAAAGATAAAGATATAATCAAAACCTTCAAACACTTAACCAAAAATTACTACCAAGCATTCTCATAAAACCGAATAAATTTTTATAAGACCTAATTCACCCCCCCTCTTAGGCACTCTGAGACTTACACCCTTCTCTCTTGTGGGCTGTCTTTCCCTACAGATGAGGTGGTCAGATCGACCTCATTCTGCAGTCCATTTCCAAACCTGCGTCCAGTGTTGAACAGGACGGTCCTCTTCTTCTTCTTCTTCCTCTCTTTCAGAATCAGGGTCTTCAAATCCTGTTAACCCTTGGCTAGGCTCATAACCAACTCTTGGAACTGAGCATTCTAGGCCTGGAGGGCCTTGATAGCTTGCTCAGTGGAAGGTTCAGTAGACATGATGATTGCGTGAGATAAACAGCGAAGAAGATAAGCGACCTGTAAAAAGGGTACCTATTTATGCAGTGCATGAGATGAAATGCGTATGATTTATGTTTTCAAAGACAATCGGGATTCAAATTTGTAGACAAGAAAGGAAACACACTTTATTAGATTTAACTTCGGAATTTAAATTGTTCAACAAATTGCCCTTAGGCATTACAAGAATGAAAATACTGAAAAGTAAATAAAACCGTAAAAGAAATCATCAAAAGTCCATCAATGCTCCCATGGCCTCTTCTTCTCAGTGCGGATATAATCATTCAGGATCCGCTCGTTCTCCAATTGCTTACTCAGCTTCTGGATCTTCTGTTCTTATTCATTGAACTTTTCCCAATAAGAATCCCGTTCTTCCTGCAGTTGCGCCCAAGACCTCTTCAGTGTGCCAACCTCAGTGGGCGTATGAGGATGGAGAATAGTTGGAGGAACCCCGTCTTTATCAGCAACTTCAAGAGTAATAGGCCTGACAGCTTCATATGGAATACCATCTTCTGGGCACAGATGCGGACCCATATGAAATATGACTCCATTGGTAGAGAAGTTTTTGGTCCCAACTCATGTGGGTCAGCTTTTGAACTTTATCCCAAGCCCTGATGAATCTACGGCGCAGCTCGTTGCTGTCTCCCTGAAAATCAAAGATGATATGAGGTATCAACATCTCATGAGGCCCTTCTCTTCTGGCTCTTCCAAACTGATGGAGAGCTAAACATGGGTTATAAGAGATTCCTCCACGGGTTCCGATCAATGGAACATTAGGATACTCTCCACAACGATCAATGACGGCCACCTCATCTAAGCCTCCGAGAGTCCAAATAATGTCATCATTAGTAAGAGACATTATCCTATGAGCCCAACCCCTTCCTTTTTTGTTCTTCAGTACGGACTTAGGGAGGTGCGAAATAAACCACCTCGACAATAAAGGAGCACAGCACATCAAAGTTCCCCGTTTTCGGGTAGTACGAGTATAGAGCTGATGAAGGATATCACCCAAGAGAGTGGGTACAGGGTTCCGAGAGATGAAGATCCTTATGGCATTAACATCAACAAAGGTGTCAGGAAACCTGAAAAGGAAAAATCGTCAAGATGCAATGCATGATATGCGGATGCATGCTTTCAAGGATCTCTTGGGGTAAACACAAGAGAATGTTAGAGGTTGAACTTTGATCTTTGATTGGAGAACTTTGTACTGGTGGATGTCTTTCCACGAGAATCAAGCTCACCATGTCAAGTGGGTCATAGCCCCTGATTCAAGTTGTTACACTTGATCTTTGATGGCATTTGCTTAGAGGAGAAACCTCTTGCCCCCTTGGTATACGTCTGGTTCAGCGTGACCTTGCATAAAAAGAACCCTCGAGATCCTTGAAATGGTTATTGAAAATGCTATGGTATGATGTCATGATGTTATGTACATGTATGCAAAAGCAAGTGAGTGTATATACAGACAATCATATTCACACAAAGCAAACAAGTCCTTAGGTTTAGGCTTGCATGGGGTTTGTAGGTAAGTACCCTCTTAAAGTTAGTTGGCTCATCCTGTCCTAAAATAGGAACCGGGTTCTAAGGAGCTCAATATCATTGGATTGTTTTCTGTGTTCATTGTTTTGGTTTAGCCACTTAACTGGCGACCAAAATATTCCAAGAAAACAACCCTCAATGAGTGTAGTATCGAGTATCTACCAACTTCGGACTGCACCAAAGTCGGTCATCTCACTACCCCTAAAAAGGCTAAGATGGTCAATTAAGGTTCTAAGAGTTCGTTAGTGCTTCACGACATCACTCAGCGGCCCCGTACTCTCCTTGATTGAACTCAAGGGTTACCGGTACTCATAAATATGTAACACTAACATAGCTTACTACTTCAACCATGTCGGTATACCCCGCACAGTTCCCTCACAGTTTTATTGCTATTTACCTAAAAAGGTGCCCCCAAATCCGGGTGTAGGATTTACAACAAACCCAAACAAGGACCCAAAAAAGTAAAGCATTTAAAGCAATCAAAGCAAGAATGTAAAGGTGATCTAAACCCTAAGGTAACCCCACTTTTTAAATTCTCCCCAGCAGAGTCGCCAGTTCTGTGATACGGTGGGAGAACTGACTTGAGTTTTTAAGTTTGTATTCGCACTTGTTCGGTTTAGCAAGATTCGCCACCGACTTTTTATTTTATCCTAAAGGAAAGGTTAAAAAATCACAGGAAAAACCTTTTGAGATGTTTCGTGGGTTCAGGGGGTAGATTATGAAAAGGGAAGGTATTAGCACCCTTTTCATCCATGGTTATACATGGGCTCTTAGTTACTTGTTTTAGATCACTTGCCTTTGATTTTCAATTGCTTGAAATGGTGGTGTGTGTGTGTGTTTTGAAAATGCTTTGAAAAAGATGCCTTGTCTAGGCAACCGTTGTAACAATTCTTTACTTGAATGTTTTACAAAGGTGTGTGTCTTTTCGAAAAGATGTTTCAATGTTTTTGAAAGTTGTTTTGAAAGTGTTTGTGGAGTGGATTTTGAAAAGTAGGCAAGTGTGTTTTGCAAATTGATCAAGTAACTAAGAGTTGTCTACCCCTAAATTTACTCAAAGGTTTTTTCTCATGTTTTAACCCTTTTAACAATATTGTTCCACCATTGCATTTGGTGGACAATCTTGTGTTAGGATGTTAACGGGACAGGCGCGGGTCATCGTATGGACCATGAATGCAATGGTTCCAAGTGTCTTTGGCAATTTTTCTTGAAGGGGATATGATCATTTTGATTAGGCAACTTTCGAAAGCGTCATCGAGGGACTATGATCATTTGAATTGTTTTGTTTTGCCAAAGAAACTCGACATGCAAGCATGGCCCTTTTTGGAAGGCAACAAGCGGCATTACCCTAGGGGTGCAAGTGTGAATGGTGTATTGATTGTCATGCATTTGTCTTGTATTAGGTTATCTAGCGTTTGATTTTATTTACATACAAACCCTAGGTCTAAACATGGTATAGTTGAAAGCGATAAATTGCGGGAATTTAAAGTCTAAGCTATTACAAATAAGTATCCGGGGATGGGGGTACAAATATTTACAAATGGGGATGAGACTTATTAGGAGAGTAGTGTCCAAATAATTTACAACCAAATCGAATCAATTGCAATGTAAAATGTATCAATGTACAAGAATAAAAGATAGGCAAATGTATTTGTGTAAGTGTATGTGATTTATTTACAAGTGATGACTTAATGTATTATTAAGTATTGGGGTACAACAGTTGCCCCTGTTCAATCTTCTTGAACCTGAAGAGTTAGATTGGCAAGTTTTCCTTTCGTGACTCGAGGGTAAAAGGAGATTGGACACTAGAGTGCCTAAAAAATTTGCACTCGGTGATGTGATGATAGAAGGAATGGGCTTAAAGATTCCATTTGGTGATGGGATTAGAGATGCCATCTAGGGATGTGACAGAATCTTGTCGGGGGATGAGCTTAGAGATGCCATCTAGAAGTTGCTGGTAGGAGGATGGGCTTAGAGATGCCATCTGGAAATTGCTGGTAGGAGGATGGGCTTAGAGATGCCATCTGGAAATGTTTGTTAAACTGTATGTCATTGGTGAGTGAGTATCAGGCAGGTATCCATGTTTTGGAACATCTCTGAACTGGGGGTCTGAATAAGCAATAGATTGACATCCGTATCTGGAAGCATCCGTAAACTGTTTTCAGAAGTTGCATCTGAACAAGCGATAGGTTGACATCCGTTACTGGAGAACCCGTGAACTGTTTTCAGAAGTCTTGAAGTTGAATAAGAAATAGAGCAGCGTCTGTTGTTGGGAAGCGTCCGTAAACTGTTTTCAAAAGTTGCATCTGAACAAGCGATAGATTAACATCCGTTGTTGGGAAGAATCCGTAAACTGTTTTCAGAAGTCTTGACGTTGAATAAGCAATAGAGCAGCATCCGTTGTTGGGAAGCGTCCGTAAACTGTTTTCAAAAGTTGAGTCTGAACAAGCAATAGATTAACATCCGTTGTTGGGAAGAATCCGTAAACTGTTTTCAGAGGTTGAGAAGGAACCGGTGTAGGGTTTCCTGATGATGAGTCCGTGTAAAACTGCATCTAGATGAATCTGGAATAAGTATCAGAATGTCGCCATGTCTGGGTCACATCAGAACTATTTTTAGAAAGAAACTCGGGAGATGGTATCTTTATCTGTCGCCTGATCTTTCCTGAAAAGGTAAAGAGTTAGTTGTATGCAATGTCTTGATGCATGATGTAATGTATGTTATATCAATGTTTATGATATGCATGTGATGAATGCGCATGTAAGCTGATGAGCTGTCTTGCTGAAGATAGATGAATCCTGGATGGCAGGAGATAAAAGAATCTTGACTGCTGTCGGGGAAAGTGAATCCTTGACTGTTGCAGGGGAGGGCAAGAATCTCTTGATTGTTGAAAGTGAGAAGTCCTGGGACCACTGTTGGGGAATCAGGAGCTTGGGTTGTATGCCAATCTACCGGGGATTCCTGTCTTGAAGGGATCTTCACTGGAGAATATTCGAATATTCTATGAGGAACTGAGAATGAGAGTCTTCATCCTGCTTGGGGATTGATAGTTGGAAGTTTTAGCTCCGCTGGGGAATTTGAAACTTGACTCTGAGGGGAATTAGGTTCTCAGGTTATATGCCACTTTGAGAATGAGAATCTTCATTCTGTCGGGAATGTCAGGAGCTTGGATGTATGCCAATCTACTGGGGGTTCAAGGATGAGAGTCTTCATTCTTGAGAGAAACAGATTTTCAGTTGTCTGTTATCTTGTTGGTGGTTGTAATTTCCAGCAGGTGATGAAGAAAAATTGATGATTACTACTCCAAAAGATGAAGGAACCTTGATGATTACTACTTCAAAAGATGAAGGAACCTTGATGATTACTACTTCAAAAGATGAACGAACCTTGATGATTACTACTTCAAAAGATGAAGGAACCTTGATGATTACTACTTCAAAAGATGAAGGAACCTTGATGATTACTACTTCAAAAGATGAAGGAACCTTGATGATTACTACTTCAAAAGATGAAGGAACCTTGATGATTACTACTTCAAAAGATGAAGGAACCTTGATGATTACTACTTCAAAAGATGAAGGAACCTTGATGATTACTACTTCAAAACATGAAGGAACCTTGATGATTACTACTTCAAAAGATGAAGGAACCTTGATGATTACTACTTCAAAAGATGAAGGAACCTTGATGATTACTACTTCAAAAGATGAAGGAACCTTGATGATTACTAATTCAAAAGATGAAGGAACCTTGACGATTACTACTTCAAAAGATGAAGGAACCTTGACGATTACTACTTCAAAAGATGAAGGAACCTTGATGATTACTACTTCAAAAGATGAAGGAACCTTGATGATTACTACTCCAAAAGATGAAGGAACCTTGACGATTACTACTTCAAAAGATGAAGGAACCTTGATGATTACTACTTCAAAAGATGAAGGAACCTTGATGATTACTACTTCAAAAGATGAAGGAACCTTGATGATTACTACTTCAAAAGATGAAGGAACCTTGATGATTACTACTTCAAAAGATTAAGGAACCTTGATGATTACTACTTCAAAAGATGAAGGAACCTTGATGATTACTACTCCAAATGATGAAGGAACCTTATCTGTCGATCAATCTGCATATGTTAAGAATGTTGTTGAAATGTAATTTGCTTTGGAGAATAAATCCTTGACAAGTGTTGGGGAAATAAACCCATGACAGTAGGTCTGCTAGAGAGGTTTCATCATTGCCCCTAGTATCAGATGCGTGTGATATTGCCAGGAAACTTGGTCTGTTCGTAACCCTTGAGATTGACATTCGAATGCCCCAAGTGATGGTGACGGAGACTTGCCCCAGGTTAATCTGCAATTGAGAGATTTTGTTGAAATCTTGACTGGACTGCCCCAGGTTAACTGAACTTTGAAAGATCTGTTGAAACCTTGACTGGACTTCCCCAGGTTAACTGAACTTTGAAAGATCTATTAAAACCTTGACTGGACTGCCCCAGGTGTGCTGGATGGTGACATGTCAATGCCCCCTTGTTGATAGGAGATTGGTCAATGGAAGTGTCATCCTTTTTGATGTGATTTTACTCACTGAGAGAGTTTTCGTTCCTCCAAACATTCGCTGTATGAATTTCTTCGCTGTCAAACAAATAACCATGTGCAAACAACGATATTCAAGCAATGCAAAGTTTATGTTTGTCTCGAAGTTTTGAAAAATGCGTTTTTTAGCAGAAAACTTTTTATAAGACAAATTCAACACAAGATTTAGAGCAAAGCCTTACAGGAGTCAGGATACCTTTTGTAACAGTATGCTTTTGAACTAACTCATGCTTCAATTAGGACTTTTGAAGGGTTGTAACGTGGCTTGGTTCACGGTTTAAGAAACAAAGGTTAAAGGCTCAAAGTATATTTGTACCCACCCGCTCTTCGTGATGTCCTTCAATCATAGACTCGGTTAATTGTGCGTCGAACTCCATTCGAATTTGGAACGACTTTTTGGGTGATGGTTCACCAATTGAATTTGGAAGATAGTCATCATCTCCTTGTTCTTTTGCAACACTTTTCATGTTGTTGAGGATTTGTAATGACCTCTCTCTTTTGATTTGTTATCCCTAACTTTTGCCTGACTGTTCCTATTTTTGAGATTACAGTCAGCGGGATGCCCCAGCTTTCTTAAGCCTCCTTTGTAGGTTTTGGCTTAGTGGGCTTTTCTCTTTTGAGAGATCGACTGCCTATGTGATAGGGAACCATCATTGTCTTTTGATTCCACAGGAATTCTTTTCTCCTTTTTTTTTGATGTCGTTCGTTGTATTACGAACTGAGAGTTTGCGACTTCAATGCGCATCTTTTTTGGAATTAACTGAGATACTACCCTTCCCCAGGTTTATATCAAAGGTTTTGATTGTTTTAGAACAGAAAACTCCTACTTCTTTGGCTCGAAGGGGTTGACTAGGGATTATCTTCCTTATAACTCCAGTGTTTGGGAATTGAAAGAAATGCCTGTACATCATCAGCAAGGTCTGTTTAGAAGCATATTGTATGAGATTATGGTATTGTTTCGTCATCCTCCCTCTAAAGGCTTGCAGCTTTTTATCAAGAGTTAAATATCATAAAGAAAGTAGAAAGCATAGTGAAAACGAATGGAGGAATTCAAGACAAACATATGCAATGCATTAATGAAACAGAGTTTGACATTAACAGTTAATTGTTTGAAAACAAAAGAAATTACAACTTGAAAATTCAAATGGAACAAAAGTCTCCCAGTTTGAGCTTTGTCATTTCAAGTGGAGAACCCTTGGCAGAAGAATTCAGTCTGGCCATCTTTTGTGAACTCCAGCATCCCTTCGTCGATCAGATTTTTGATTTTGTACTTCAACGCCCAACAATCGTTTGTATCATGTCCAGGACTATCAAAATGATATGCACACCTGGCATCTGGATTGTAGCTGGGAGAAAAAGTTTTGGGGTTCGGATGAGGGTTTATCACCGAAATCAGATTCATCTTCAACATGTGCTGCAATGCTTGTGACAATGGCATGTTGATTTGGGTGAATTGCCTTTGAAGTCTTTCCCCCTTTGGATGATTATCCGGTTGGTGTTGACGAGGCCGTTGTTGGGCTCGTGATGTGGAAGCAAAGTGAGAAGGTCTTCTCTCTTTTAAACCGGTTTCTTGTCTCATGGGAAGCTGAGCAAGGCCTTGATTTCCAATCCTGAGTGTTTTCCCCATACGGTTGCAACCGTCTTGACGAAATTAATTGATAATGGTTCCCAGCTCCTCTTGTCTTCGGGCTAGGCCTTGGATAAGAGCCATCTGCCCTAGCATCTGGGTTCTCATTGCTTCAACCTCAGTTCGCAGTTGTTCCAACTGTTGGTCCTTATTGTCTTCCGAACTTCTCTCGGCCAGGTCCCTTGCGAGGAGTAATTTCAACTCTTCCTGCCCTTTGGATAGGTTCAGGAACATCTCTTGAAGTTGAGCATTTTGAGCTTGGATGCCCTTGATATTCTGCTCCAGAGCCATCTCTACTGAAATAAATAGTAGGGGAGTAAGGAAACCTGAAAAGGAAAAATCGTCAAGATGCAATGCATGATATGCAGATGCATGCTTTCAAGGATCTCTTGGGGTAAACACAAGAGAATGTTAGAGGTTGAACTTTGATCTTTGATTGGAGAACTTTGTACTGGTGGATGTCTTTCCACGAGAATTAAGCTCACCATGTCAAGTGGGTCATAGCCCCTGATTCAAGTTGTTGCACTTGATCTTTGATGGCATTTTCTTAGAGGAGAAACCTCTTGCCCCCTTGGTATACGTCTGGTTCAGCGTGACCCTGCATAAAAAGAACCCTCGAGATCCTTGAAATGGTTATTGAAAATGCTATGGTATGATGTCATGATGTTATGTACATGTATGCAAAAGCAAGTGAGTGTATTTACAGGCAATCATATTCACACAAAGCAAATAAGTCCTTAGGTTTAGGCTTGCATGGGGTTTGTAGGTAAGTACCCTCTTAAAGTTAGTTGGCTCATCCTGTCCTAAAATAGGAACCGGGTTCTAAGGAGCTCAATATTATTGGATTGTTTTCTGTGTTCATTGTTTTGGTTTAGCCACTTAACTGGCGACCAAAATATTCCAAGAAATAACCCTCAATGAGTGTAGTATCGAGTATCTACCAACTTCGGACTGCACCAAAGTCGGTCATCTCACTACGCCTAAAAAGGCTAAGATGGTCAATTAAGGTTCTAAGAGTTCGTTAGTGCTTCACGACATCACTCAGCGGCCCCGTACTCTCCTTGATTGAACTCAAGGGTTACCGGTACTCATAAATATGTCACACTAACATAGCTTACTGCTTCAACCATGTCGGTATACCCCGCACAGTTCCCTCACAGTTTTATTGCTATTTACCTAAAAAGGTGCCCCCAAATCCGGGTGTAGGATTTACAACAAACCCAAACAAGGACCCAAAAAAGTAAAGCATTCAAAGCAATCAAAGCAAGAATGTAAAGGTGATCTAAACCCTAAGGTAACCCCACTTTTTAAATTCTCCCCAGCAGAGTCGCCAGTTCTGTGATACGGTGGGAGAACTGACTTGAGTTTTTGCGTTTGTATTCGCACTTGTTCGGTTTAGCAAGAGTCGCCACCGACTTTTTATTTTATCCTAAAGGAAAGGTTAAAAAATCACAGGAAAAACCTTTTGAGATGTTTCGTGGGTTCAGGGGGTAGATTATGAAAAGGGAAGGTATTAACACCCTTTTCATCCATGGTTATCCATGGGCTCTTAGTTACTTGTTTCAGATCACTTGCCTTTGATTTTCAATTGCTTGAAATGGTGGTGTGTGTGTGTGTTTTGAAAATGCTTTGAAAAAGATGCCTTGTCTAGGCAACCGTTGTAACAATTCTTTACTCGAATGTTTTACAAAGGTGTGTGTCTTTTCGAAAAGATGTTTCAATGTTTTTGAAAGTTGTTTTGAAAGTGTTTGTGGAGTGGATTTTGAAAAGTAGGCAAGTGTGTTTTGCAAATTGATCAAGTAACTAAGAGTTGTCTACCCCTAAATTTACTCAAAGGTTTTTTCTCATGTTTTAACCCTTTTAACAGTATTGTTCCACCATTGCATTTGGTGGACAATCTTGTGTTAGGATGTTAACGGGACAGGCGCGGGTCATCGTATGGACCATGAATGCAATGGTGCCAAGTGTCTTTGGCAATTTTGCTTGAAGGGGCTATGATCATTTTGATTAGGAAACTTTCGAAAGCGTCATCGAGGGACTATGATCATTTGAATTGTTTTGTTTTGCCAAAGAAACTCGACGTGCAAGCATGGCCCTTCTTGGAAGGCAACAAGCGGGATTACCCTAGGGGTGCAAGTGTGAATGGTGTATTGATTGTCATGCATTTGTCTTGTATTAGGTTATCTAGCGTTTGGTTTTATTTACATACAAACCCTAGGTCTAAACATGGTATAGTTGAAAGCGATAAATTGCGGGAATTTAAAGTCTAAGCTATTACAAATAAGTATCCGGGGATGGGGGTACAAATATTTACAAATGGGGATGAGACTTATTAGGAGAGTAGTGTCCAAATAATTTACAAACAAATCGAATCAATTGCAATGTAAAATGTATCAATGTACAAGAATAAAAGATAGGCAAATGTATTTGTGTAAGTGTATGTGATTTGTTTACAAGTGATGACTTAATGTATTATTAAGTATTGTTATCTTAATGCAAAATTAAATAAGTATTTATTTATTTAGTATTATTATCTTTAATTAAGTATAAACAAAAGGTTTAATTAAAAAAAGAGAAGAAAATGTTTAAGAATTCTATTTTTATGTATTTTATTGTTTTTATGTTTTAAAAAAGATTTATTAAAAGGAATTTTAAGACAAAAGATCTATTAACCTAATTAAATTCTAATATTTATGTATTTTTCAAATATAATAAAATAAAAGAAAGTTTTGTATAATGTATTGTTTTATTTAACAAAATGAATAAAATATATTAGTTAAAAAAAGAAAAATAAAAGGATAAGTAAAAAAGATATTAGTTAAAAAAAAGGAATTGAATGGGCTTTATGGACTTTGTTTTGGCCCAAGCAAGACAAACAACAAAAAAAAAATAAAGGGAAAAAAGGGGGGGGGGGGGGGGGTGCGTCCAGATTCTAATGGGCTTAAGGCTATCTGGATGGGGCAAGGCCCATGGTTGACACAACAATGTTTTTTAGGGTTTCATTTGTTTGTTTCATAACTTAGGGTTTTCAGGCTAGAGAGGCGCCGCTTCTTCGTCTTCGTTCCTCTTCATTTTTCTCAACACATGGCCACTGAACGAGATCTTCCGCCTAGGGCCACCGGGCGCCGCCGTCTACTCCTCTTCCCTCCATGGTTGAGCATAACAGCGACAAGCACAGGTAAGAAATTTCCCATTTTTTTATGTCCTCTGTTTCAGTTCGTGCATGTTCTGATCATTGTTTATTATTATGTATTTTTTGTATGAGGTGTGAGAAGAAAAGAAAAAAAGAGTTATACCTTTGGCCTTTGGAGACGGAGGAGAGGCGGATCGGAGGCGCCCTAGGACAGCCGGAGGCGAGGAGTAGTGATGCGCTGGCTTGCTCTGTGGAACCTGGTATTCGTATCTTTGCTTTTTCTCGTTTAGTGATGATTGTCTAAAAAAATCTAAAAACGCCTCTTTTCCTCTTTTGACTGCTTGCTCTGTATGAGGTTCTTTCTTCTGAGTATGCTGACCCTTTTCTTTTATTCCATGATGATTCGATTCTGAGATATATTGTTGGTTTGAAGGCTTACCTATTTGCTTCTTTTCCCCTTCTTCTGCTTGCCTCTGAGATGCTTTATTTGATGATGTTCTTAGCTTGCTAACCCTGTGATGATTTTATTCTGAGGGTTTAGGATTTGGTTGGAATTGGTTAGTGTTACAGGCCTTTGTGTTATGTTACAGTTTGGTACAAGCTTGCATTTACTGGTTTTTAGGCAGGTTTGTATGGTTTGGTATGTTGAAAGGCTGGAGGCTTGGGCTTCAGCAGGCTTTAGGCTTGTGGTTTGCTGCAAGGTTTTTGAAAGTTTATGGCTTTTCTGGTTTTTGTGTTGGTACAGGTTTTAGGCTTCAGGCTTGTATGGCTAGATGTACTGGTTTGGTTGTTTGTTGATACAGTTAAGGCTTGAGGCTTGACACAGGTTATAGGCTTGGCTTTGGTTTATAACTTATGCAGGTTTTGTATGGTTTTCTTCAAAGTTTTTGAAAGTTTGTGGCTCTTTCTGGTGTAGGCTAACTGGTTCAAAACAGGTTACAGGCTTCTGTTTGTGGCTTGCTGTTTTGAGATTACAGGTTTGGCTTTGGCTTTTGCTTCAAGTAGGCTAGAGGCCACTCTGGTTTTGAAAAGGTCTAAGGCTTATGTTTGGAGCTTGTGGAGGCAGCCTGTTTGTGGTTCCCTAACAATTTGTGGTATTTTTGCTTTGTGTTATTCTCTGCCTCTTCCTTTTACTGTCTTCTGATAACTTGTTATATCTTTTTTCCTAAGCCTCAAGCCTGTAAGCTACTTTCTCTTCTCTCTTCTCTCTCTCCAACAGAAAAGCATATAATATTGCTTAAATCTATACCTTCTGAAAAAGTACTGGCCTTGAAAATGATGTTATTTTGATTATTGCTTGCATTAGTTGTTTTCCTCTGCATATCTCCTGCTTTTCTGTCTTGCTTTTGCTAGCTTGTAGGCAGTTTTGACAATTACAGCTTTGACATCTCTTTTGGACAGTTCTGCACTTTTGTGTACTTCTTTGACAGCCTTTTTTAGTTGACAATGGACTTGGTTTGCTATGTGTAGTTCAATTTGCAATATGTGACTTGGTTAGGCATTATGCTTCTTTGACAGCTTGTTTGCCAATGTACATCAGTTTGCCTTTTGGACTTTGTACTTGGTTTGGAATTTTGAAATGGGCAATTTGTTCTTTTGGCATATTCTTTGGTTTGACAATTTATGCAGTATGTTTGATATTTTGAATTTGTGCAGTTGTAACTTTGTGCATTTCATATTTTATTTGCAAGCATATTTCTATCCCTCTTTGTGAACCAAGAGTAATCTTGTGATTTGTAGAGAGGGCAAACAAACTGATTCTGGCCAGTTACTTTTAATGGTGAGTCTTAAAATCAACTGTCTGCCTTTGATTTATTCTGTGCTGACTTCTTTTCTTTTCTTTGTTTTTGCAGATGAAAATCAATTGAGCAACGGGGAGCAGCAATAGAGGATGAAGATTTAGGATAGATTTTAGGATAGTTTCAATTTATTTTTAATCATTGTAACAGTATTAATGTAAACATCTGTAAATAAATTTACAGTGCTCAAATAATAATTGTACCAAATAATTAAAGATGAATAAAAATCCTCCTTTGTCAGATATTCTCTTTTATTTCTCTTCAATTGTTTATTTAATTATTTGAGTTTCTTAAATTAAAACAACTGGAAGTAAATCCAATTATTCTGACTTAGAAAAAAGAAATAATTAATAAACGTCCGGCGTTCCGAACAATCCAAAACATTGCATAGTTAATCAAACAGACATCCATATGCCTACCTCCTTACTGATTAAATCAAAACCTGCAAGTTCTCAGTCCAAATGCCTCAACTTTTATCCCATCTCAAATCAATTGCCTTAGCCTTTATCCCAGATGTTTAGACAAAAATTTTGAACCAATGTCAAAACAATGTAACAATCAATTAAAACACTGGATTCAAACTCTTTTGAAACTGCGCGCACAAAACCCTAATTCTTGACTTAATGTCAAAGAAGTGCCTGCCTGATTAAACCCTGAGCCAAATTCAGCCAAACCCTAATAATCTGCTTGAACTGTTCCAGAGCCATGAAAACCCTAATTTGGATAGACTGATAAGAAAAAGTCTGTTTGACTGATTCTTACGCCAATATGAAAAAGTCAGGGAAAACTCGAAGCTGTGATTTCTTGAAAAAATAAGTGGGCAAATTTTGGGGTACAACACAAGCCCACAAATTTTAAAGCTTACAAAGCATACAATTGAAAACATAGGTGATCTAATACTAAGGTACACCTCACTTATATATCCCCAACAGAGTCGCCAGTTCTGTGATCGGTGGGAATAGAATTGACTGTTTTGGAATGCTGGTTCGCGTTTGCGTTTCGCAAAATGTCGCGGTAAGCAAGAGTCACCACCGTATTTTATTTTATCCAACAAGGAAAGCACAAAAGCACAGCAAAATTCCTTTTCTAGATGTTTCTCGGGTTCGGGAGGTAGATTATAGAAAGGGAAGGTGTTAGCACCCTTTCTATCCATGGTTATCCACGGGCTCTTAGGTACTTGCTCACTATGTTTTCAAAAAGTTTTGCTTTTCTTGTGTTCGTGGGTTTTGAAAAAAGTTTTGTTTGAAAACTTCGATTTAACTCTTGTTTCTGTCCTCAAGAGTGTATGAAGTGTTGTTGAAAACTTTGTTTGAAAAGTGTAAGTGTGAAAAGTTTGTTTTTGTTTGAAAGAGCAAGTACCTGAGAACCTCTACCTACTCAAAAGGAATTAAACTGTGTAAATGTCCTTTAGACAGTGCTATCCCACTATTGAGAAGTAGGTAGCACCGTCGTTGGAGTTTTCGGGTCAATTCGATTAAGGGACATGTGGTCACTAAAGCAATGTTAGGACGCCTTAGCGGCAACCCTAATGTCTTAGATCATTTTTTATCGAGGCAACCGTTTCGAGGCAACTTTGATCTTTAGATAGGAGGGCGACCTCTAAAATTTCCTATACTCAATGACCACGTTCGAGGCAACCAAGTGAGACGTACCCTAGGAGTGGCATGTGCAAATGTGTCAATTTTAGTTAGGTTATCTTTGTACATGTTATGGTGAGCTACGATTGATTTTAAGTTAAGATAGATCTTTGTCATGCATAGCCTATTATCAAACATCTAACAGTTAATGGTTGCGGAAAATAAAACTACGCTATTACAAGGCGTCGGGTATTTACATCGCCAAAAACAAACCCTTGAAAAGTAAATGCGGGAAAGTAAATAAATGCAGTAAAAAGCCCTAAGTCCAAAACTATTACATCCTCGGAACAATTACAATATTGAGATATGAATCAAAAAACAATACACGCGAGAAAAATTAAATCGGAGAGTTTTTTAGGGTTTTGGCCCTTTTTTAAGAAAGAAGGAGATTTTTTTTTTGTTATTTTGAATTAAATTAAACTTAAACTAATTAATTAATAAAAAGAAATATTTTTTGGGTTTTTGAATGTTTAAAGAAATAAAAAAAAATAAAATGATTAAATATATTAAAAACCTAATTCTAATTAATTTTAATTTATTGCAAAAATATTATTATTATGCCTAATTAAAACTAAACAAATTAAGTTATTTATTTACAAAAATAATGAAATAGTGAAATTAATTTTAATAAATAAAAATATTATATTTTTTTGTTTTCTGATTTTATTATGTGAAAAAAAAATTAATTTGTTAGTGATATAAATAATAATTATAAAAATAATTAAATGAAAGAAAAAATAAGAAAAGAAAGGAAAAGAAATAAACTCATGAAGGGGGTTTGGGCCCAATTTTGGAGGTAGAGTCAACAATTTCCAGGCCCATTATGCCTCAGCCCCATTGACTTTCCAGGATCTCACACGCATGCATTGACTAGGGAGTATGATGATCCTTCGTTCATGACCATTGGATCTAGGTTTGGAGACATCTGGCGCACTGAGATTTGAGGTGTATGCTGGACCTCCCTTTGCAAACTGCACATGAATACCTGAGGTAGAAAAATAACAAGGTTTTGGGGGACCTGGGATTCGAACCCAGGTCCCAATGGACTATGCATCAACGCCTTTGCCAACTGAGCTGTGACGCGCTTTTGTTAAATGGATAAATAGAGAATATTATATACAAAAACAAACAATATGCTGTAAACAAAAAAATAAAGCGCGTGTTTTTCAAACACACGAATTAGATGATCACACGTCACCATCTTCAACCTTGGTCCTGCATAAAATAGAATCAGATAGTGGGGGTTTTTAACCTCCACTACCTCCCTGCACGAAAAATAGCGAATAGACATAGAGCAAAAAGAAATATTTCGCGAGGTGTGTGTTGGAATCGTCTTGGTCTCACGAATTCAACCATGTATCCCATTGGTTCCAATTTTTCCTGGTTTGGAAAGCCCTATTTGAAAGCTTGAAAACCCTAGAAATTCAATCATGGCATCTCTCGATTTAGGGCACTATGGTTCAATTCAGTCATTCCATTAGCTTTGTATAATCTCTAGCAACACAAATCAATCACAAAAACATGTCAAATGCATATGAATTAAGAGATACGATTTTGAATTAGAAGTGCAAACCGTGAGATGGTATTTCGTGATTCCTTCAGCTTTGGTGCTTGAATTTGATTGCAAATCACTCCTGGTACCTCCCGCAATATGTTTGGATGGACAAGGCACCTTGAATTGGCCTAGATTGCAAGAACCAGTTTTGAGTTTTCTTGAAATTTCTTGAAATTGGTATGGCCGTTCTGCAGTCCTTCAGTCGTGACTTAGGTTATGCTTGGCTTGCTTGCATATAAGGGGATCAGTTTAGGTCAAAATTTGGACTCATACCCATGTGCATTGAAGATTGAATCTTTGATTGATAAATCAAATATTCTTGATTTTTCATGATTGAACAAGTTGCCAAAATTGGATATTTTTGTATCTTTTAGCTTGTGCACGAATTGGTCAGCATATTTGGATCACATTTGGTTCACAAATAGGTTTAAAAATCAAATCTTTTATTTTCTTATAATTTAAATTAATTAAATGAATTAATATGTATTAAAAATCCATTTAATCAATAAATTTAAGAAAATAAATCCAATTTAACTTGGTGGGTCGTGCATAGGTCATGGGTGAAGTTTCAAAAAGAGATTTGAGGCCCATTAGTAAAAAGAAGGTGTTTTGAGCAAAGTTGACTTTTGCAAATTCATGAAAATTGCCCAACTTCTCCAATGCATAACTTTCTCAATTTTGATCATATGACCATGTTCTTAGACATTTTGGAAAGCCCTTGAAGTCCTCTAACCAATGCTTTTGGTCCCATGTCATTTGGATTTACCAATCTCAAGTTATGGCCTTTGACTCAAAGTGTACTTTTGTTGACTTTTGAAATTGACCTATAGTGTAAAAATTGGTAACTTTTTGTGAGAGCATTTCTTGATCTTGGAGTGTGAATATGGGTTGTAGGAAATTGCATCCTCTTCAAAGTGAGCTTTGGATGGAATTTTTCTGATAAACCATGAAAGAGTTATGCCCTGGTCAAAGTACAGTTGACTTTTCTACTGTCCAAAAATAGTAACTTTTGCATCTTGATGATTTTTGAGCTACTATTGTGGGATCATGATCAAGACTTGATCAAATGATGATTGTGAACTCAAAGATAAGATGTTGACCAAAAATTCTGACTTTTGACTGCAAAATGACCATTTTGCTCTTGTAGTTGGCTGTAGATCAAATGGAGCTTTTGACTGTGCAAACTGACATTATGAGTCTTGAAACTTGGCATATAGGTGCTTGAGAATGTATATAGGCCTATGAGGCTTGATTGAACCATTGAGAACCCCAAATTCCTTGAAAGAACCAAAACCCTAATTTCAGCTGTCTACTGCCTGGGAGATGGTTTAACTGTCTAACCCTTGAGCCATTTTGAGCAATTTGAAGATCATCCTTGACAAATCTTGAGGAATATGGGAGGGAAAATTTTGGGGTACAACACTTTTCATGAAAGATGGTTATCATCAACAATTCCAACAGTTCAAGGTTAAATCCATGAAGCAACAAATGTCATATCTGCATATAACTAATGGAAAATTAGATCCCGAAACCAAACGACTCAACTAATCTACGTGATCAAATGAGGCAGCCCTACTACCCAGGCTTTATTTCAAAGTAACCCTACTACCCAGGTTCCTTCTCACAGCCCTACCACCCAAGCTTTATTCCGAAGCAGCCCTACTACCCAGGCTTTATTTCGAAGTAACCCTACTACCCAGGTTCCTTCTCACAACCCTACCACCCAGGCTTTATTCCGAAGCAGCCCTACTACCCAGGCTTTATTTCGAAGTAACCCTACTACCTAGGTTCCATCTCACAACCCTACCACCCAGGCTTTATTCCGAAGCAACCCTACTACCCAGGCTTTATTTCGAAGTAACCCCACTACCCAGGTTCCATCTCACAGCCCTACAACCTAGGCTTTATTCTGAAGTAGCCCTACTACCCAGGCTTTATTTCGAAGTAACCCTGCTACCCTGGTTCCTTCTCACAGCCCTACCACCCAGACTTTATTCTGAAGCAGCCCTACTACCCAGGATTTATTTCGAAGTAACCCTACTATCCAAGTTCCTTCTCATAGCCCTACTATCCAGGCTCCTTTTCATGAATTACCTGACGCAGTTTTACATGGACGTGTCCCGAGAAAGCCCTATACAGGTTCATTCTCTTTTATCTCTAGACAACATTTTATAACATTATAAAACCTGGACCCGACCAGATACAGTCAATTTCATATTCCCTAGTAAGTCGCTGTAAAACCTGGACTCGACCATATAATAACTCAATTTTGTCTCATCAATCAAGAGTTAATTCCCTAGTATATTAATGGACAACCGAAGGTCCTAGACTCTATTTCCCAAGAAATAAATCAACATTCCTCGATGAAGTCCTCCTCAACGGCAGGTACAGGAATTCTCGCAAAGGAATCTCTTATGCAACCGATATCTTTTCTGGATGGCATCTTTAAGCCCATATCCGACGATTATCCGTTTCCTTCCAAATGGCATATGTAATCCCATTCCCGATATTATCGATCGACATTCACTTCATGCGAGTGCAAATTTCTGGGCACTCTAGTGTTCAATCATCTTCCACCTTCAGATCACGAAAGGCAGACAAGCCAGTCTACATCCTCAGGTTTAAGAATATTGAACAATGGAAACTTTTGTACCCTAAAATTTGCCCTCTCATTTTACTCAACACATGCCTATTGAGGTCTTTAACTTGCCCAAGGATGCCCAAGAATTGATCAGACAAATTCTCCTCCTAAGGCAATGAACCCCCAACTAGGGTTTCCATTTTAATTAGGATGTGTCAACTCCAAATACTTCAATTAATTTCCATGGTCCTATTATGCCTCCAAGAATGTCCATGACAAATTTCATTCCTTGCAGAACAAGTTTGCACAGTCAATTGCCCAAATGCCTGAAAATTAACTATACTAGGTCAAAAGTCGACAGTGGCCTATATATAGTCAAACTTCAATATTTTTTGTCAACAACATCGTTTTGGAGTGATAATCATCACTTGATCAATGGTTGACCATGATTCCTCAAGAAATGCTCCTAATTCATCAAAAGTCAAATTTGTAAGATTAGGGTTTCTATAGGAAAAGTCAACTGAACTTTGACTGGGCATAACATTCTCATACTTTGTCCATTTGGCCCCAACAAAATCCCATATTGAATAGAATCCAATTACCTACAATACATATTTTATCTTCAAGTTCAATAAGTGCACAATTTGAAAGATGCAAGCTCATACATTACATGTCATTTTCAGAAAGTCAACAAAAGACACTTTTTTTCCAGACCTTTTACATCAAGATAACATCTTCAAATGCAAAAATGATAAAAAGAGGGATTGAAGTAGACATCTTTAGATTTCCAAAAAGTCCAATATCATCTTCCTGGGATAATAATTGAGAAAGTTATGGTTTGCCCAAGTTTGGAAATTTTTGGGAAAATTCAAAAATCCTAAGTCGAGCAAAGTTGAGTTTTCAAGGCATTAACTCATTTATTTGAGTCTTAAACTTCTCCATGGCATATTATAGGACCCATAAGCTCTTCCCCTTGTGGTCGTACTTTTTATCCATTTATTTTCCATTTATTTGGATTTATTTTCTATAAAACATGGAATAAGTGGTTTAAATAACAAAGGGAGGTGTATAACACAAATGGGGTTGGAATTATCTTGAATAAGGGCCCAAGCCATGCAGAAAATGATGTCCAGGTTCATCCCCTTCAAGAAATGGCTAAAAATTCATTTTGGGCAAGTTTTCAAATTTTGCATTATGGTTCTTTAAAACATCAATTTGGCATGTTTTTGAATATTATATCAATACTTCATTACACGACATTATGGTATGGATTTTGCATTCAAGACCGTTCATTCCTTCCCTCCTATATATATTGGACCATTTTCAAGCATTAAAGGAAAAAAGACACTTACTAAGCTACAGAAGCTCTCTCTTAAACTCTCCATTTTCATAAATTCGTCAAAAATTTGCAACCGTACTTACAAGCTATTTCGTGGAAAACTAGCACTATAGTCACTCTCCCAATATTCCCAGGAATTGATCCAGGCCATCCCTAGGCCCTTGCACGACCAATAACACTACATATCCAGACCTGTGTATTTGGTAAAAAATTTAATTCGAATTTCATTTATCTGTACATTTTAATGCCTTGGTTTGTTTGAATGTTGCACAAGACCTAAGACTATGAGGTTTGGGCGTGAGAATCACAAGGTTTGAGCCTGAAATCCAATCATGCCGTAGCTAGGACACGATCTGCATTTCGTGCTCATAACAAAGGATACAGGCCCATTTATTTTGCTTTTTTTGTTCTATTCTTTATGTTTTATTTCTTCTTTTGATTTTATTTTTATTAATTAACCTTAAAATAAAAAAATCACAAAAATAATAATTAACTTTTTTTTAAATAGTCATTAATTAATTAATTAGTTAATATTTTCCTAAAGTAATGATTAAGTAGAACTAGATTTTATATTTCATAATTCTTATTTTCTTTAATATTCAAAAATCAAAAAATATTAATTAGGTTTATTTTATGTTATTAATTAGACTTTAATTTAATATTTTTGTAAATTAAAAACCAAACAAAAAAACATGCCTTTTCTTTTCTTAAAACTAATTCAAAAAACATCAAAAAGTTTCCTTTACGCATTTTCCTATTTCGCGCACATTTTCTTCTTTCGCACTTTTATATTCCTGTACATATCAATGTAGCCAAACTATAAGGCATTCTTATTGTTTTCCTTTATATTTCTCCCGATTTTGGACTTGTAATTAAATCCCTCTCCCCGAAGCCATGTAATAGCATAGGAATTTACGTTTCCGCACTTTATATTTTTGTACATATATTAACTGTTAGATGTATGGCTAATAGGATTGCATGAACAAGATAAAACCAATCGCTATAAAACTAAACACAAAGACTAATATATCTGAAATAAAAAACACTCGCACATACGCACCCCTAGGGTATCACCACTTCGGTTGCCTCGAAAAACAATGGTCATGTCCCTTGAACATAGGGATATCTTAGCAAAGACCCTCGGTATAAAAGTCATCATAAAAGATCATAGTCCCTAAACGTCCCTCAAGTTGCCTTTCGGTAAATGATCTTGTCCTTTGATGTTGCCTATACGATAACAGTCCCTTCGAAATGCTAAGGTATCCTTACATGTTACCTTCAATGACCATAATGTCCCGTTCGATTGTCCCTCAATATCCAACGATAGGGCTACCTACTCACTAATAGTAGGATATCACTATCTAAAAGATAGGAGGAAAAGAACATCTTTTTTCGAGTAGGTAGATAATTGTTAGGTACTTGCTCAAGAACAACTTTTTTTTCTCACATTTACACACTTTCAAAAACTACTTTAAAAAAAATGCTTTATCACACTCTTGAGGACTGATACAAGAGTTACCATAAAGCAAACAAAAACTTTCAAAACACACAAACACACAAACAATTTTCAAAAAATGAGCAAGTACCTAAGAGACCGTGGAAAACCACATATAGAAAGGGTGCTAATACCTTCCCTTTCTATAATCTACCCCCCTTACTCAAAAAACTCTCGTAAAAGGTTTTTTTCTGTTCTTTTTTTTACCTTTCCTTTGTTGGATAAAATAAAAGACGGTGGCGACTCTTGCTTACTGCACATTTGCGAATGCAAACGTAAAACCAATATTAACAGTCGGTTCTGCCACCGTATTACAACTAACAACTATGAACAATTGTTTCTTGATGCCCAATTTCGCTTTTGCGTGTCTAACTCTGAACAAACATGCATATCTTTATCCCCTGTGAGTTCGTCTTTGATCGGCGTTCTTTTTTTAGGAGTCTACCTTTGACTAGTATTCCTTGATAAAGATTCCCCTTCGGCTGGTTTCTTTATCCTTAAATCCACCTTTGGCTGGTACCTTTTGTTAAAAGTCCTCTTCGGCTGGTCTATTTTCACTGTAAGTTCACCTTTGATCGGTGTTCTTTCCTCAGGAATCTACCTTTGACATAGTATTCCTTGATAAAGATTCCCCTTCGGCTGGTTTCTTTGTCCTTAAGTCCACCTTTGGCTGGTATCTTTTGTTAATAGTCCCCTTTGGCATGTCTCTTTTCATTTGTAAGTTCGCCTTTGATCGGCGTTCTTTTCTTAGGGGTCTAATTTCGACTAATATTCCTTGATAAAGATTTCCCTTCGACTGGTTTCTTTATTTTTAAGTCCACCTTAGGTCGGCACCCTTTAAATCCACCTTCGGCTGGTACCTTTTGTTAAGAGTCCCTTTCAGCCGGTCTCTTTTCATTTGTAAGTTTTCCTTTGATCGCCGTTCTTTTCTTAGGAATCTACCTTCGGCATAGTATTCCTTGTTAAATATTCCCCTTCGGTTGGTTTCTTTATCTTGAAGTCCACCTTCGGCTGCCACCCCTTAAATCCATCTTTGACTGGTATCGGTTGTTAGGAGTCCCCTTCGGCTGGTCTCTTTTTCTTTGTAAGTTCTCTCTTGATCTACATTCTTTCCCCTTTAAATCCACCTTCGGATGGTATCATTTGTTAGGAGTCCCCTTCAGATGGCCTCTTTTCTTTGTAAGTGCGCCTTCGATTGGCGTTCCTTTATTAGAGCCTTCTTTGTCGGTCTCTTTTTTGTATATGTCTAACTCTGGGCTGACATATATCGCCATTATCTTTGTTAAGAGTTTACCTTCAGCTAGTCTTATTTTCATTATGGAGTTCTCTTTTGATCGGCGTTAATTTCTTAGGAGTCTACCTTTGGCTTAGGCTCCTTGTTGATTTGCCTTTGTGCAGGCATCCTTTGTTAAGAGTCTACTTCGGTCAGTCTCTTTCTTATATGTGTCTAACTCTAACCAGACAAGTATATTTTATCCCCAGTCCGCCTTCAGTCGGTGTTCTTTCTCTAGGAGTCTATCTGCAGTTAGTATTCCTTGTTGGAGCCTTCTTCGGTCGGTCTCTTCCTTGTTTGCATATGTTTAATTTTATATGGCATGTACCCAATATTTTCCTTATGTCCTCTACCAACTCAGGGCATGTTTACTCGATATCTGACATATGTTTCCTTTCCTCCGAACATATATCATTGGCATCTTTGATAGGAATTTCTTCAGTTAGTCTCTGTCGTATGTTTGCTACCAACTCCAAACATATATTCGTGACATATTTGTTAAGTGTACACCTCCGAGTAGTCTCTTCTATCTGTATGTCTTCCCTCGGCCTGACATACATTCAATTCTTGGGTTGTCATATTTGTTTCTTCTCCAATTCCTAAATCATGAGTATGTCAGATTTGATTCTTCTCTGGTCTCTGAGTCATGAGTTTGCAACCCCGAGTTGCAGATTATCACATACAATTCCTCAACAGTCGTTTGTTCAACTTCAGTTCATCTTTTATGGTGTCTTTCATTCGTGAATCTGCACCATGTCTGTACTCTGCATTGTACACAAGAAGTGTTATTCTCAAGCAGAGTTCGTATTCACCTTTTGCGAGTACGCTTAATTAAGCATCATGTCCGTCTTTCATTCGCCTTAGAGGCAACATAACTTCTTTTTCCTCTATGGAAATCCTTCGAGAATATCAAACCATTACCCGCCAAAGCTTGTTAGTGGAAGCACCCAAGGAAAAATCACAAAAATTCCTACCTGTTCTTCGGAGCGCAAATTTCTAGGTTCTTTTAGTATTTAATCTTCTTCTACCTTGAAAGTTCGAAAGTCTAGCACCAATCTCACCTTCAAGTTGAAGACGATCAAATAGGGGCAGCTGTTGCACCCCAAAATTTACCCTCCTAATTTCTGTTATATGGCTTAGGCTTTTGCATTCATCTGAATACATTCCATTAGGTCACTAACATACATTTGCATTCAATAAAGTATCATGAGGTTCAAAAGTTTAGTGGTCGTGCAATATTAGGGTTTTACAGTGGTTAAGGCGTTCGTATCCAATGAAGATTGATTTCTTCTTTAAGCAATGAGCAGTGGAATTAAGATTGTGATCCATGGTCATTGAGAGTTTCTTTATTCATCAAGCTACAAGGCTAGTAGGTTTATTTACCTATGTATGAGAAAAGATCAGGGCTTTTCAGCTATTGTACTCCAATGGAGGTTCTTCTTCAGGAATCATCGATCACAAGGTAGGATTTTGCATAGTGGTTGTTTTAAGAACAAGGCATTAGATTTGAGATTTAATCACGGACATGGATTATCTTTGTTTTGCTAGTGGTTATCAGAAGAATATTAAGGGTTTAGTTGCATGACATTCATGTGGTGCATTTCACAATTAGTTTTTTTTTTATGAATCGTCATGAGAAGACTGGTTCATTTGGTTTTGTGATTTGCAAGAAAATGTTGTGGATTTGATACAAGATCATCTCAAAGTCAAGTTTCAGCTATTGGGGATTTCATACATGGACCCATTGGTGCAAACATGGAATTAAGTTTGATTAAGAGTTAAGATTCTTGGTTCAAACAAGGTTCATAAAAATTCAAGTTTCATTCAATATTCATTCTATATTGAAAAATCAAGAAGAAAACTCTAAAGGTCAAAGTGAAAAGTGGAAGAAGTTTTGGTTCATTGGTATTTTCGTTCATTGATATTTTTGAGTCATGATAAGCATGAAATGTTTGAAAAAAGAAAGGATTGTAAAATCATGGTTCAAATACATTCCAAATCTACCATTCAAAAACCATATTTCCATTACAAAATTAGTCCATATACACCATTGTTACTTTAACCAATTCATACAAAATACATTCGAACAAAAATTCCTAAATTCTAAACTTAAATTATATCTTTATCTTCCAACTATTCTTCATGCTTATTTGCCAAAAATCTGACCAAACTTCATACTCGTAATGGTCATTACATTAACATAAACCATGCTTAGAGTTGTTGCACATCAATCTTGCACATCTTCTCGCAAAACCATCGATTTAACCTGCATTCAATTTACGATCAACATATATATATATATATATATATATATATATATATATATATATATATATATATATATATATATATATATATATATATATATATATATATATATATATATATATATATATATATATATATATATATATATATATATATATATATATATATATATATATATATAACCATGCTGCAATCCAAACTGTGCCCTTTATTGATAAAAATAAAAAAATATACCAGCAGTTAACAGTTACACAAAACAATTCTGAACTGAAAATAAGCTGCAACCCTGTTCATAGCAGAAGTTAGCAAAATCATAAGTACTATGGCGAATTGGAATTAATGCATAGCAAAAATATTGAAAATCAGAAATAGTATGAAGAAGATTGATGATGTCACTCAATTAGAATTGAGAAAATGACTTTGATATTTGCATGCTCCCCTTAGGACTTTATCATTTTCCTTTGTTAATGATCGATGATGTCACTCAATTAGAATTGAGATAATGACTTCGATATTTTCATGTTCCCCATAGGATAGTTATCCCCGCCCTTAGGTTTTAGGTATGCTAACTTATGTAGGGATTTCCCTTGTGTGTGCTCTCTTAAGCTTGTGGATTACTTGCTTTCTGTTGTACCCCAAAATTTGCCCTCCCATATTTCTCAATACATTTCAAGTGAGGTCCTCAAATTGCTCAAGGAAGTCCAAGAGTTTACCATACAAACTCTCTCCTAAGGCAGTCTACCTTAAATTAGGGTTTCAGTTTGCATCAAGATGTTTGAATCAAAAGGGTCCCAAATTCTCACTATTGTCCTAATATGTTCTCAGGATCATTCATGTCAAGTTTCAAGCCTTGCAGAGGAAGTTTGCTCAGCCAATTGCGCAAAGGCCTGAAAATCGACTGTGCTAGGGCAAAAGTCAACGGTGGCAAAAGTCCAAGAACACATCTCTAGGGTCAAAATTGAAAGATTTATGCATTGGTAAAGTTGACCCTTTTTACAAAATTGCCAAAAGTCAAATGTGGCCAAAATTGCAATTTTTGATAAATGGGCCCAACTTTTTATGCTTGCACTGAGTTTGTAATGTGACCCACGACCCATGATCCCTTCCATTTGTCATTCTTTTAATTTTGTCATTTATTTTGATTTTATTTCAATTAAATCAAATAAAATCAAAATAAAATCATGAAAATATCCAAAACTAATCAAAGCTTGAGATTTTATGCATGTTTAGGTCTATTATATAGCTGGAAGTGAGATCAAATCGTGCAAGGTTCATTTGGACACAAAAGATTGCATTTTGCTTGATTTGGAAAGATTTGCACAAAGGATCAAATCATGAATCAATGATCATAATTGGAGAAGATTTGATACAAGTTTGCAACCCTAATTCATTCTAGGGTACATAAGGAACATTTGCAGACCAAAAACAGAGAGATTGGAGGTGTGCAAAACAGAAATCAAAATTGCAAAAATTCAAGAAAAGTTGAAAATCAATTTTCAGGATTCAGGCTATCTCAAGCCATTCTAAGCATCACAATCGCTTGCTGGATATCCCTGGATCACATTGCAACCCTTAGCAAGCTTCCTCAAGCCTTGAAATGCGCTGTAAGTACCACACGGTTCTCATATTTTCTTGAAATCAAATACCATCAATCTGGCATCTTTAACGTGATTTATTAGCATATTCTTAATCCATGAGTTATTTGCAAGCTAATGGTTATACTTGATTGCATTTTTATTGACTATACAGCAAGTTGCCATTGCTAGGGTTCTAGTTTCGTTTTTAGGGGTTTTTTGTACAGGAACAATTAGGCGTGGATAGTGGTACCATGATGCTCATGAGGTTGCAACGAGTTAATTGGTACCACTGGTTATGATTTATCATGCAGGGACAAGATTTTGGAGTGGACAAGGGTTGTACCTACACCCATTGTCCGTAGGTAAAGGTATTTGATCTAAAATGACAGAAGCCATGAGGACGATGATGGCATGGCAGGTGGTGAATGGCCCATTCAAATTGCGCGTGTTTTCAGAATTCACTTTTTATCTTTATCATATAATATTTATTTGGTATTTTTTGTACAACTAATACAACCAGCTCAGCTGGCAAGCACGCAGTGGATGAAGGTTTCAAGGACCTGGGTTCGATCCCCAGGTCCCCATATTGTTCCATATTATTTTGCATTGCATGATCAGGTGTACAGGCGTCCCATAAGTCCACCATATGTCATCAGCTTTCAGCCATCAGATCCCTAGCATGCCAAGATCCAAGGCTTCCCACACGAGGGTCCACCATGCATTGGAGTCAAGTGTATACACGGGATCTGGCAAAGTCAAAGAAGGCCATCAACATTTGGGCCCAAAAATTGCAAATGACACCCCCCTTCTTGCTACAAAACCAGGCCCATTTTCTTCCTTTTTATTTTTTGGTTTTAATTTATTTAATTTGTTTAATTTATTTTCTAAAAAAATTAATTTCTTTTTTTCACAAAAATCTTAAAATCAAATTTCACAAATTTAGATTTAGATTTTTTTTAATCAAATTTAATTTAATATTAGTTTAATTTAACTTAGGTTTATTCTAACTTTTTTATATATTTAAAGTAAATTAGAAAAAAAGGGTTAACTTGATTTAATTTTTATTTCTTTCTCAAAATAAAAAATACAAAAATATGTTGATTTAATTATTTTTCTTAAATAAAATTAATTAGTAATTAGGTTTTTATTTCTTCAATATTTTCTCAAAATAATCAAAAACCACAAAAAATGATTTTTCTTTTAAATTGCAATTAGGCTTAGGTGGGGTCAAAACCCTAAATTTCTTGTTCTCGATTCATCATGCGCGTTTATTTATTATTTTCGCAATATTAATATAACTGCTCACGGTATGTAATAGTTTAATTAGGATTTTCTTTTATTTATCGTTTTACGGGTTTTTGGTTATGTAATTAATCCCTACCCTGAAGCCTTGTAATAGCGTAGATTTACTTTCTCGCATTTTAATTCTCGCAAATATTAACTGTTTAGAAGTATGTTAATAGGATTTTATGACAAGATTTTATGCTAATTTTAAAAGGCTAGAAAACCCTAATGTGCAAAGATAATAACTTGAAATCAAATCACTCGCACATGCGCACTCTTAGGGTATACTCTCACTTTGGTTGCCTTCGGTAAACGGTCATTAAGTATAGGGTGTCTTAGTGGTTGCCCTCTTGTCTAACAAAGATCAAAAGTCTCATTCGGAAATGTTGCCTCGAATATGATTTTAAGACATTAGGGTTATTACTAAGACGTTCTAACATTGCTTTAGTGATCGTATGTCCCTTTCGAATTGACCCTTACAACTCCAACGATGGTGCTACTTATTTCTCAATAATAGGATAGCACTGTCTAAAGGGAACAAGAACAAAAGCAATCCTTTTTCGAGTAGTTAGATGCTAGTAGGTACTTGCTCAAATCAAACTTTTTCACACCAAACACTTTTCAAACAAAGTTTTCAAAAAACACTTCGTAACACTCTTGAAGACAGAAGCAAGGGTTAAAACGAAGTAAAACAAAACTTTTCAAAACAAACACACACAAGCAATTTAAAAAGATGAGCAAGTACCTAAGATCCCATGGAAAACCATGGATAGAAAGGGTGCTAATACCTTCCTTTTCTATAATCTACCCCCCGCACTCAAAATCTCGAAAAAGGAATTTTTCTGTGCTTTTTTCCTTTCCAGTTGGATAAAATAAAAGTCGGTTGCAACTCTTGCTTAACGTAACATTTGCGAACAAAAAATGCAAACCAGTATTAATAGTCGGTTCTGCCACCGTATCACAAAACTGACGACTCTGTTGGGGAAGTAATAAGTGGGGTATACCTTAGGATTTAGTTCATCATAAATTGCTTCTCTTGTTTGTTTTGGTTGCTTTACTTTTAAGGGTTTTGTTTGGGAGTTACTATAGATCCTAACCCGGATATGGGGATACCTTTTAGGTAAGTAACAATAAACTGTGAGGGAACTGTACGGCATAGACCGATACGGTTGAAGCAGTAGCTACATTGATGTGGCACATTGGTTGGTACCGGTATCCCTTGTAGAGAAACTAGGAGAATATGGGGCTACTATGTGTGTCGTTAAGCATCAACTGACCTTAGAACCCTTAATCGACCAACTTGGCCATTAGAAAGTTGTGAGATAGCCGACCTCGGTATAAAGCTGAGAACTAGCTGATACTCGATGCTACACTCATTGAGACCATACTCCTAAGATAGTTTCGGCCGCAAGAAAAGATTGCGTGAGCTGAAACCATGACCGATGGAGGATGGTCAGTGATATTGAGAACCTCTAGAACCCGGTTACTTTTGCTAGGACAGGTTGAAACCAACTGAACTTCAAGAGGGTAATACCTTTGACTTCATGCAATCCTTAAACTTAAGGGCTTTTGTGTGACTTGTTTGCCTTTGCCAGGTCTGTTATCTGCTATACCTGTTGTTTTTATCATGACATCATGCATCATAGCATAGCATGCATACTTCATTATACTAACCATTTCAAAGACCGAGGGGATTTATCTTTGTTTGTTTTGCAGATTATGGCTTCTCTGCGCAGAAACACCATCTGAGTTAACTTTGTGCAAATATCTGCTCAACTTAAAGAGTTAGCCTCAAGAGTTTATGAGACTTCTTCATTCATTAAGAGACATGGTCAGCTTCTTAGCCTGGTCACCTCAAAGTTTGATGAGTAGATGATGAGTGTGCTTTTCCAGTTCTTCAATCCTGTGCATCATTGCTTTACCTTTCCGGATTACCAGCTGGTTCCCACTTTGGAAGAGTTCTCTCACTTATTAGGCATATCCATCCTTGAGCAGGTACCATTCACAGGTGTGGAAGAGACTCCTAGACCAGAAGACATTGCTTCAGCTCTGCATCTAAAAAGGGCTGATGTAGTATCCAATTGAGAAACACGAAGAGGGGTCGAAGGGTTCTTAGCCAAATTTCTGATAGATCAGGCTCAACTATTCTGGGATAGTTTGGATTTTCAGGCTTTCGAAGATATCTTGGCTCTCCTTATCTACGGTTTGGTTCCCTTCCCGAATCCGGATTCCTTTATAGATGTGAATGCGGTCAAGATTTTCCTTTCTCGCAATCCCGTGCCTACTCTACTGGGTGATATCTTGCATGCCCTCTACACTCGTACTGTGAGAAGAAAAGGGACTCTTATGTGTTGCATGCCGTTGCTGTCGAGGTGGTTTATTTCGCAGCTCCCTTAGTCTGTGTTGAAGAACGAAGAAGGTTTGGGTTAGTCCTACAGAATAATGTCACTTGCTCATACATATATTCTTTGGTGTTCCCGGGCTATGGAAAACACTGCTGTCATTGATCATTGTGGGGGATACCCTAATGCCCCTTTGCTTGGAATCAGAGGGGGTATAACCTACAGTCCTTGTTTAGCTTTGCGACAATTTGGTCGTGCTCGGAGAGATGGTCCCCATGAGTTACTTCTTGAGGATATTGCCTTTGACTACAAGGAAGACATTAAGGAGCATCGCCGGAGGTTTATACGAGCGTGGGGCATGGTGAACAGCTCTGACCCCTAAGAGCTGGGACCAAGGACTTCCCTTCCTATGTAGCCTTACTTACAACGGGTCCGAGCTCGTGCCCAGAAGCTTGGGATGCCTTATGAAGCCGTTTTGCCAGTGATTGTGGAGCCCACTAATGAAGAAGGCGTTCCTTACACGGTTCTTTATCCTTATATGCCCACTGATCCTGGGGAATTGCAAAGGTCTTGGATTCAGCTGAAAGAGGAAAGGGATACTTACCGGGAGAAGTACCATGAGTAAGAAAGGAATATTTTGAAGCTCACCAGGCAGCTCGAGGAAGAAAGAACGATCAATGACTACGTTAGCACAAAGGGGAAGCGTCCATGGGATTTTTGATTTTTGCTTTTCTAGTTTTAGATTTGTTTTTCAGTTATTTCTTTGTAACGCCTCAAAGGCATTGTTGAACCTTTTACAAGTTATTCTAATAAAGTTTGTTTATTTTTGATTTGCAAATTTAAATCTCCCAAAGTCTTTGAAATCATGACATACGCATCCCATTATCATGCACATCATTACATGTACCATTACAGGTTTCTCATCTCCTTCGCTGTTTATTTCAGCAGCAATGTCTTCTGATCAAGCCATCAAAGATCTTCAGGCACAGAACTCCCAATTCCAAGAGATGTTCTTGAGCTTGGCTAAAGGGCAAGAGGATTTGAAGACTCTCATTCTGAAGGAGAAGAAGAAAAAGAAGAAGAAGGTGGTTCTTCTGAGTATGGGCAAAAGGTTTGGGAATAGGTTGCAACAACAAGTTGATCCGATCTCCTCGTCCAAGGAAGGGGAAAACCAAGAAGAAGAAAAGGGCCCCAGTCCTGCAATCTCTGATAATGATACATATTACGATGAAGAGCAATATCCTCCTGCTGAGGATATGTACAAGCAACTAGAAGACCGTCTGAGTGCTATGGAGATTCAGAAGATCCCTGGTTTGGATTTCGAAGAACTGGGATTGGTATCGGGAGTCGTGATCCCCCGTAAGTTCAAGGCTCCAGTTTTTGCCACGTATGATGGAGTGTCTTGCCCAAAACTCCATCTCTGCTCTTATGTTAGGAAAATTCAACCCCACATTGCTGATAGAAATTTGTGGGTGCATTTCTTTCAAGATAGTCTGTCAGGGACTGAACTTGAATGGTTTTATCAATTGGAAGGAGCCAATGTCCAAAAATGGGAAGACCTTGCTGCTGCTTTTTACAGACAGTATCAGTATAACGTCGACCTTGCTCCCACTCGTACTCAGCTACAGGGTATGGGTACAAGTGAAGGTTTTAAGGACTATGCTAAAAAGTGGAGAGACTTGGCTGGAAGAGTCCAACCCCCTTTGTCTGATAGGGAGTTGGTTGACATGTTTCTAGGGACGCTATCTGGTCCATTTTTCAATCATCTGATTGGCAGTTCGTCATCTAGGTTTACTGAGTTGATTTTGACTGGAGAGAGAGTAAAAGTTGGTATCTGAAGTGGTAAGATACAGAAGGATACTTCATCAAGTGCAGTGAAGAAGCCTTTCACCGGTAAGAAAGAAGCTAGTGCAGTTTACGGCCCGAGGGGCCAAAGCAGACCTGAACACCGTCAAGCAGTAAATGCGGTAGTGATATCGAGACCTACACTTGCTCCACAACGCAACAATCAACAAAGGGTGGAAAGACCACAAAGGCAGTACACTCGACTCAATATGACCTTGTCTCAAATTCTACCACAATTGGTGAAGACCAATCTGGTAACTCTGAGGGAAGCCCCGAAGAACCCCAACGCCATTTCTCCTCACTATAACCCGAATGCCCGCTGCGCCTATCACTCCGAAAGTCTAGGTCATCATACAAACAACTGTTGGGCCTTGAAAAACAAAGTGAAAGACTTGATCGAAGCCAAAGAGATTGAGTTTGACGCTCTGGAGAAGCCCAACGTCATAACTGCTCCCATGCCCAAACATGGTCATGGAGTAAATGCTGTGGATGATGATTTATTTGTGACCTCCATGGAAGAAATTTCTACTCCTCTGTTGCCACTTACTAAAATCAGGTGTTCAGCGCCTGATGGATAACAAAGATATTCTGTTTGAAAAGAATTTGATTCCGTTGGTTCAAATTCAAGATGTTGTCATCATAACCATTTCCGCCAATCCTTCCAAGGTTTCCTCGAGAAAGCCTGTTAGAATTACACCCGTCCCGAGAATTGCTCCTTTAATAATTACTGTCCCTGGCCCTATCCCATACACTTCAGATAAGGCTGTCCCTTGTCACTATGGTGCTGACGTGTATTACCATGGAGTTAAACAAGACTTGAAAAGTGAGGAAGCTGTTGTTGATGTCAACAATATTGTTGGGGCTAGTAAAGTCACCAGAAGTGGAAGACTCTTTTCAATCGAGATTTCCCCTCCGACTATTCACAAACCTGTTGCCATTCCATCTGCTGGTACATCAGCTACTATCCCAGTTCCTATTCCAGTTATCACCCCTATCGCCGAGCCATCTGGGACTCGGGGCAAAGAAATCACAGGTGAGCCTACCCAGACGGAGGCACCTAAGAAGATCATTGTACAAACCTCGAAACAAGAGATAGAAGAAATTCTGAAGATTATCAAGAAGAGCGACTACAACATAGTCGAGCAGCTGGGGCAGACCCCGTCGAAAATCTCCATGTTGTCCTTATTGTTATGTTCTGAAGCCCATGCGAAGGCTCTAATTTCATTCCTCAAGACTGCGCATGTGCTGCAGGAAACTTCAGCCGATCAATTCAAAGACTGTGTAGCTAGTTTGACATCCGACAATAGGTTGGGTTTCTCAGATGCAGATCTGACTGCTAAAGGAAGAAATCACAATGACGCTCTGCACGTCTCAATCGAGTGCATGGGAACTACTATGTCCCATGTACTAGTGGATATCGGGTCCTCATTGAATGTTCTGCCAAAGAAAGCATTAGACCGTCTAGATTGTGAAGATTTGATTCTGAAGCCGAGCAATATTGTGGCCAGGGCTTTCGACGGGTCAAAAAGGATGGTGCACGGGGAGGTGGACATCCCTGTTAAAGTTGGCTCTCAGACTTTTGGATCCACCTTCTATGTAATGGACATCAGACCATCATATTCCTGCTTGCTGGGTCGTCCTTGGGTTCATAAGGCTGGGGCAGTGACTTCAACGCTCCATCAAATGCTAAAATGTCTGATAAAAGGGAAAATTGTCACGGTACGGGGTGAAGAGGAGTACACGGTGAGTTATCTCAATTCCTTTCGCTACGTGGAGATGGATGGGGAGTTCATCGAAACTCCTTGTCAGAACTTTGAAGAGGTCCCTCATACTTTGGCGTCAACTGAAGTTGCTAATGGCAAATCTTCGATGAAGATGGCTTCTCTGAAGGATGCCAGGGCTGTAATCGAAGAAGGTGGGTGTACCAATTGGGGTCGGCTCCCTGATTTCACGCACAAAACTGACAAATTTAGTTTGGGCTTTACTATAGGAGCTCAAAGGGCTGTTAGGCGCGCACGGATTGGAAGACCTCCTCTGCACATCAGCAATCAGGGAGTTAATGCAGTTGAAGATGACGAAGAGGATTCAGATATCGACAACTGGATCTACCCTACAACCAATGGTGGATTGAACAACTGTACGGCGAAGGACTTCATACCTGTTTCTTTTATTCCACAATAATTGACTTTTGTTTTAAGAGTTGTAATAAACAGTTTGAAACTTTACGGCCCGATGCCTTGCCCGAGGCACCTTGACTTTTCTTGTGAGGGCTTATTATTTGTCATTTTCATATATCATTAATAAAGCATTGGACGTTTCTTACATTACAAATTTTGCGCTCCTTGTTTTTCTTTTCTGTCTCTCACTCTATTAAAACAGTTACTCTTTTACACACATTCACGTATCATAATGCAGATCCATATCCACTCTGGATCCCATTGATAACAACTCTTCTACTTCCAGTTATGACTTTGAAAATCCGATCAACCAAGCTGAGGACGAAGGTGAGGATGATTGTGAGGTTCCTGGAGACCTTGCTAGATTGTTACTACAGGAAGAAAGGGCCATACAACCTCATGAAGAGCCAGTTGAATTAGTGAATTTGGGTACAGAGGAAGACATGAAAGAGGTTAAGATAGGTGGGAATCTGGAACCTAGTGTCAAGCAGCGGTTGATACAAATGCTACGCGACTATGTTGAGATCTTCGCCTAGTCCTATGAAGACATCCTTGGTTTGGACACTGATATTGTAGTACACCGCCTGCCAACTAAAGAAGATTGTCCTCTGGTAAAGCAAAAGGTTCGTCGTATGTGCCCTGAGATGTTTGAAAAAATCAAAGCTGAGGTCATGAAACAGTTCGACGCGGGATTTTAGCTGTCACTTCTTATCCGCAGTGGGTTGCCAATGTTGTTCCGGTGCCTAAGAAATATGGTAAGGTACAAATGTGTGTGGACTATAGAGATCTGAACAGGGCAAGCCCCAAGGATGACTTCCCACAACCTTACATCGATGTTTTGGTCGACAACACCGCACAACATAAAATCTTCTCCTTCATGGATGGTTTTTCTGGCTATAAACAGATCAAGATGGCTCCCAAAGACTTGGAGAAGACGACCTTCATTACACAATGGGGCACCTTCTGTTACAAGGTAATTCCTTTTGGGTTGAAGAATGCTGGGGTAACTAATCAGTGCGCCATGGTCGCTTTGTTCCACGACATGATTCATCATGAGATTGAGGTTTATGCTGATGACATGATCGCAAGGTCCCAGACTGAGGAAGAACACCTTGACCATCTCCATAAACTGTTTGATAGGTTAAAGATGTACAAGCTAAGGTTAAACCCGAACAAGTGCACCTTCGGGGTAAGGTCTGGTAAGCTGCTGGGTTTCATCGTCAGTGATAAGGGTATTCAGGTGGACCCTGCCAAGGTAAAAGCCATACAGGAAATGCCAGCTCCCCGCACAGAAAAGGATGTTAGAGGCTTTTTAGGACGTCTGAATTACATTTCCAGGTTCATTTCACACCTAACCGCTACTTGTGAGCCAATCTTCAAGCTGCTGAAGAAAGATCAAGTGGTAAAATGGAATGACGAGTGCCAGACTGCTTTCGAAATAATCAAGGAATACCTTCAAGAACCGCCAATTCTGATGCCTCCAGTTGAAGGAATACCTTTGATCTTATACTTGACAATGCTGGATAATTCAATGGGGTGCGTGCTGGGGCAGCATGACGAGTCTGGCCGAAAAGAGCATGCTATTTACTACCTTAGCAAAAAATTTACCGACTGTGAGACCTGATACTCACTGCTCGAGAAAACTTGCTGCACTTTGGCATGGGCTGCTCGCCGGCTGAGACAGTATATGCTGACTCACACCAGCTTATTGATCTCAAAGATGGATCCAATCAAGTATATCTTCGAAAAGCCTACCTTATCTGGAAGAATAGCAAGATGGTAGATGATCTTAACCGAGTATGACATCCAATACACAACCTAAAAAGCAATTAAGGGGAGTGTATTGGCGAATCATTTGGCACATCAGGCCGTGGATGACTACCAGTCCATGAATTTTGAATTCCCAGATGAGAACATCATGTTAGTGACCGACTGTGAAGAACCTGGACCGGATGAAGGACCTGAGGAAGGATCCCAATGGTCTATGTATTTTGATGTAGCATCAAACGCGTTGGGTAATGGCATTGGCACTGTGATCATATCTCCAGAGGGTTGTCATACTCCGTTCACTGCCCGATTATGTTTTAACTGCACAAAAAATATGGCGGAGTATGAAGCATGTATCCTGGGTCTTCGAGCTGCTATTAACCTGAGGATTAAGTTCTTGAGTGTATTCGGAGATTCTGCTCTAGTGATCATTCAGATCAAAGGTGTGTGGGATACGAAGCATCCAAATCTTATTCCTTACAAAGAGTATGTACTGACATTGCTCCCGCACTTCGAAGAGATAACCTTTGAACACTTACCAAGAGAAGAGAACCAGTTAGAGGACGCGCTAGCTACCGTGTCTTCTATGTTCAAAGTCAGGTGGGACAATGAAGCTCCCCATATTACCATTGAGAGGTTGGATGAACCCGCACATTGTTGTGACATTGAGACTGAAGAGGTAGCGGATAAACCCTGGTTTCACGAGGTAAAGAGGTATCTTGAGGCTCAAGAATACCCCGAGGGTGAATCTGTTAATGATAAGAAGTTCATGAGAAGGTTCGCCGCGAAGTTCTTCATCAGCAACAGTATCCTTTACAAGCGTAACCATGATTCAACCTTACTGCGATGTGTGGACAAAAGCGAGGCAGAAAGGACCATGGCAGAGTTACATGAAGGTACCTTCGGAACTCATTCCAGTGGACATACCATGGCAAAGAAGATCCTACGGGCTGGATATTATTGGTCCACTATGGAAGCCGATTGTTATCAGCATTCTCGAACCTGTTATAAGTGCCAAGTTTATGCTAATAAGGTGTATATACCTCCAGTTCCTCTGAATGTTCTGACAGCTCCTTGGCCCTTTGCAATGTGGGGCATCGACATGATTGGCGAGATCATACCTACTGCGTCTAACAGACATCGCTTCATTCTAGTAGAAATTGATTATTTCATAAAGTGGGTTGAAGCGGTTCCTTTGCTACAGTAACCAAGAACATCGTGGCGCGGTTTATCCGACAAAATCTGATATGTCGATACAGTTTACCAGAGAGGATCATCACGGATAATGGTACAAATCTCAACAATACGATGATCACTGAGCTCTGCAAACAGTTCAAGATACAGCATCATAACTCTTCTCCCTACCGGCCGAAGATGAATGGGGCTGTTGAAGCGGCTAATAAGAACATCAAGAAGATTGTGCAAAAGATGATGGTGACATACAAAGACTGGCACGAGATGTTACCATTCGCTCTTCACGGGTACCGTACCTCAGCATGGACGTCGACATGAGCAACACCTTACTCTCTAGTATATGGCATGGAGGCAGTCCTACCCATCGAAGTCCAGATACCCTCTCTCCGGATTATGAAGGATGCAGGTTTGAACAAAGACGACTGGATCCAGACCCGACTTGATCAGCTTAATCTAATCGATGAAAAGAGACTTACTACTATTTATCATGGTTAGACGTATCAAAAGCGGATGATCAAGGCTTTTAACAAGAAAGTCAGACGTCAAGAATATCAAGTCGGGGATCTGGTGATCAAATGCATCATTCCACCGCAAGGTGATCCCAGGGGAAAATGGACCCCCACGTACGAAGGGCCATTTTTGGTTAAGAACATTTTCTCAGGAGGATCTATGATTCTAACCACCATGGATAGTGACGACCTTCCTCACCCTGTCAATACAGACATAGTGAAAAGATACTACGCATAATCAAAGACCCGCTAGGTTGACTGGCCTAGGTAAAAATAAGGGCTTCCTGGCGAACCAAAAGGGTTTGGGAAAAATTAAGGGATGAAAATGAAAAAACTGTACACCCGGCAAGTCGAAAACCTAAAAAGGCGGCTTGGGCAAAAAAGGGTATCCCGGTGGACTGAAAACCCGAAAGGGCGGTCCAGGTAAAAATTAGGGATCAAAGCGTAACACTATGTCTCATTGGATCATCTTACAAACAGACTTCGTTATTGACTATTATTGTACCCCAAAATTTTCCCTCTCATTTTATCAAGATTTTCCTCACAAGACTTCTTGAACTCCAGGCAGGATTAGAGTTTGCTCAGCTCAAGACCTCACCTTGCACTGATGACCTGAAATTAGGGTTTGAGTTTGCACAAGGATTTTTGGACCATCAATGCTTCGTGTGACTTTCATACACCATCTTGGACCCCTAAGATTGCTCATACCAATTTTAAGCCTTGAATCACATTTTTGCCCAGTCAATTGGACAGTTGACCTAAAAATCAGCTGTATTGGGGAAAAAGTCAACTGTGGCCAATTTACAGTCAAACCTCATAATTTTTTATACAAAACAACATTTTAGGCTCATATGTACCATTTGATCAAGTTTGGATCACAACTCCTCAAGAAATTTGATCAGATCATCAAAAGGGAAAAATGGTCAAAATTAGGGTTTTGACTGAGAAAGGGCAATTTCTGATTTTTAACCTAGCCAATGACCAATTGGGTTCAAGCATGTTTTCAAGGACTCAATAGCATCATCTTGACCTAATTACGTGGTTCAAAAATTCCCAAGTGCATAGGATTGACAAATGAATTTTGCAGTCAACTGATCAAAAGTCAACTGTATATTGAAAAGTCAAACTTTGACTTTTTGGTCAAAATCAAGTGCCAAAGGTCATAATTCATCAAGATATGTCAAAATGTGAAACTTGTTGGCCAAGAAACCTAAAATTGCAAATTAGGGTTTTAATTTGAATTTTTTCATAAAGAATTTTTCAAAGTATGGAAAATTTCTTATTTTCCCCAACTTTTCCCAACTTTTTCACCATGATGCAATTGGATTAAAAGAAAACTTCCAACATGAAAGTTGTAGTCCTACATGAAATCTACAACTTTTATTCACAAATTTTTCCCAAAATATGATTGAATCTAAAGTTATGATTTTGTGAATAGGGGTCCATAAACTTTTTAACTTACTGAAATTTTGCCCTAGTTTAGGTAGGTTTTTGACCTAACTTCATGGAAACTTTTCACCTAGTTCCAAGAGGTATCTCAAGTTTCATTTCAAATATGGATTGTAGATCATGTTACAAGATTTCCAAAATGTCCAAGAACTCTCCAAGATCATTTGTGGTTAAGGAGAATCGAAGAAGAGAAAATGGCAATTTGTCACTTTTGTTCAAGCCATTTTCACAATGGTTCAAGTTGCAAATCAGATCCTAGCATGCTTGTACCTTGTGTTACAGGTCCTAATCCCTTCTACACTCCATAATTGAATGCAAACTCAATGGATAATGGCTTTGTTTTGACTTTTGAAGCATTTCACAATGAATTAATCTAAAAATGACACAAAGTTCACATTACTACTTTGATAAAGCAAGCCTTTTTGCAACTTTACATTTCTTGAGCCATGAACCTGATCTTTTGTTGCAAGCAAGATCCACAAAAATCATGCAAATTATACCAACCCTCTGCAGTCCACAAGCTAGCATGTACAGGCCTTGGGCATTGTCACCTCAACCTTTCTTCAAAAAACAAGCAAATTGGCAAAAGTCAAGAGAACTTGGATATCTGATAAAGAGAAGACTTTGTATCATTCTAAACAACTTCAGAAACTTGTCTCAAGAAAATACACGATTGCCTAACATCCCAAACACTCTCAAACACCAAAATCACATTTTTCTGTCTAAACATGGCATCTTCTGCAGAACCCTTGCCAAATCAATATTGGCTCGTGTGTTTCCCACTTTAAGACTCCAAACACTTTAAATACATCCTACCTAAACTATCCAAGCCATTGCACTGCAACTGTGTGCCCTGTTTCCACCATCACCATTTTCATTTTTGAAGGTTGCAGGTTAACTTCTACAAGGAATTTCAAGCATCTTCAAGGCAAGCTCAGCATTGGAAAAGTTTGAGGGAACTTCAAGGAAGCTCACACGATCTTCAGGCCTCACTCAAAGTCCCCACATTGCCATATCCAAACTCAGCTGAACAAGGTATTTTTCAAAGTTCTATCTCCTTATTTAGGCATCCTTAGGTCACGATTTGTGAAGAAAAAATGTAGTCCTTAACTTGCTGAAGCTGTACATATGCATACTTTCCATTTATATTAACTGAGTAGTGAGAATTTGAAGCTTGCAGTTCATGAAAAAACTAGGTCAGAAATTAGGGGTGATTAAATTCTCCATGATCCTTGAGAGTTAGATTATGTTTTTTATATCACTGGAATCATGAGATCATGAACTACATGTTTTGTGTTATGGGTTTTTGCTTTTGTGCACATATGTGAGAGTTGCAGGTTTGTACATGGGATGCGCGCGCGAAGCCAAAGACATGGATGAAGTTGGTGTTCTGGGCCTGGCGCCTTGGGCCTGTTACTTTTCACACCCCCCTGTTTCCTATTTGCACCCCCTGACCTATTTTCTTATATTTTTCATATTTTATTTTTATTTTTATATTTATTGCTTTTATTTATTTTTCTGAACATGAAAAAATATTGAAAAATATTTTCTTTATTTTTTGCATTTTATTTTTTTTATTATTTTTTTGGCATAAAAATAGTTTATTAACAATAATATACTTTATTTTCTTAAATAAATTGTGAATATATTTAAATAAATACTATACATTTTTATTCTTATTATTCATATACATAAAATATTATTTCCATACATATGTTAATTTTTAATATTTGTTAATAATATTATTTAATATTTTCTTGTACATAAATGAATAAAATAAATGATATAGAACATATTTTCTTTTAAATCAAAAAATTAGGGTTTCCCCTTTCAAAAAATAATATTATTATTATTTTTCTTCTTATTTTGAGGACTTAAATAATTTATTTTTATCATACATAAAATAGATACCAAAACATTTTGCATCCATACATTTTATTGCATATTTAAATAATTGTACAAATAATTCAATTGGGTTGTAATAATTTTTAGGGTTTTATTTTGAGCAATATCCCCATTCAAAACTTGTATCCCCCTTCCCATAATATTGTTGTAATAGCTTAGATTTACTTTACGCAATTTATCGCATTATATATATGTTTAGTAAATTAGGGTTTGTATGATAAGACAAAATCAAACAAATACAAGACCTAATCCAAGACAAAAATGCATGAAAAATGACAACACATTGCACACAAGCACCTCTAGGGTTTCACCCATTTTGTTGCCTTAAAAAAATGGCCATGGTATGCATGCAAAATATCTTGGCAAAATCAAACAAAACAAAAGATCATAGTCCCTCGATGACGCTAGACTTGGTTGCCTAAAAAAACAAATGATCTTAGTCCCTCAAACATGCTAAGATACTTGGCAACATTGCTATCATGGTCATACGATGACCCACACCCGTCCCGTTTAACATCCAAAGATAGGGTTGTTTACCAAATCAATGGTAAATCAACAACATCAAAGGAATAAAAATGTACAAGAAAGATTTTTGAGTAGGTAGATAGCTTCTAGTTACTTGATCATTTCAAAAACAATCCTTGCTATTTTCAAAACAAACACACACATTTTAAAACATTTCCGAACAACTTTGAAAACATTGAAACATTTTTCAAAAGACAAACATCTTTGTATATATTCTTACGAACGAGAATCATTACAAAGATTGCCTAAACGATGGCCTCTTTTCAAAATACTTTTAAAACCACACAAAGCACCATTTCAAACAATTGGAAAAGCAAAGAAAGTGATCTAATCAAGTAACTAAGATACCATGGAAAACCATGGATGAAAAGGGTGCTAGCACCTTCCCTTTTCATAATCTACCCCCCGAACTCAAGAAAACATCTCAAAGGTCTTTCCTGTGCTTTTTTACCTTTCCTTTTGGATAAAATAAAAGTCGGTGGCGACTCTTGCTAAACCGAAACATTTGCGACGAAACGCAAAACCTCAAGTTAGTTCTCCCACCGTATCACAACTATCAAGCTCAGACGGCGCCAATCAATCTGATCTACCTTCGACCAAGTAGCAAAGTGATGAGACGCTCGAAGATATAAAGGCAATAGCAGAGTTGGAACCCAGTGGGACTGTTCACATAGTTGTTTTTATTTCTCTTTCACAAAATGTATAATTCCTGTCTTTCAGAGGCATTATCTTACTAGGACGTCAACCTCTTTGTACAAAAATGCCTATTACAGGCCAACTTCAAAATCAATACAATTCATTTTCACAAGAAATTCCAAATTGTTTTTCTTTTTCCGTTTTGTTTTGCAAGAACGTCCAATGATACATTTTTGATATATGCATTTGAAAATAATTGTTGCTCATAAATATTTACCCAAGAAACAAAAGACAATTACTCGTAATTCCAGGAACAGGGGAAATTAAGAAGTGTCCAAACTTTACAGTTGCTCTACCCACCAGGTACAGGGATAGAGCCAGCTTGAGAGTATGACTAAAGGTATATACACTCTCCACAGAGTAGGAAGTATCCGAAGACAATGGTGTTAATTCTTCCCAAGCAGAATTTATCTATCACCAGCAATAGAAGATTACCATCTGCTGAGTTTGTTTCTCCCACAAGCAGAAATTCTCCCCAAGAAGAATTTATCTATCACCAGCAACAATAATTCATCCCCAGCGGAGTGGTTTCTCCAAATCGGTAGATCGTCCAACAGAGTATCTCTCTTCCCCACAGAGTTATTCTCCCACATGGTTATTCTCAAATAGAGTCTCTACAAGCGATTTTTTCTCGAGTAGAACGGACGCAAGTCTCAAGTTAACCATCTTTGGTCACTATCCCCAGCAAGAATGAAGAACTCAACTCCTTGTACTCTCCAATAGCAGTCCAGGATTTATTCTCCCTAGCCGGAGAATATCACGAGAACATTGCATATCCATACATCATGGCATACGCATATGCATCATACAACACGATCTCATTTATTTTGAGAACATCATTACGCAATACATTTCATACATCATGACATTACATACAACTAACTCTTTACCTTTAAGGGAAAGATGCAATCAAGTTCTCACAAATATCCTCTGGTTCTGTCAAATCGATACTAAGATTTCTAGTCCAGTTCAAGCTATGAAGCCCGAAAATCGACCGAATAATATCTTGATTTCTCCAAAATACTGTGAAGCCTGGAATCGACCAGATAGTGGTATATCTTAAAAACAAAGCTATGAAGCCCATAAGTCGACCAGAGAACAGCTTAACCCTCAGCAAGTTATTGTGAAGCCTGGAAATCGACCAGATAGCAATACAAGATACCATGAAGCCTGGAATCAGCCAGATAATGGTATAAGACGCTGTGAAGACTGGATCACGACCAAATAATAGCAAAAGACACTGAAGCCTAGGACACGACCAGATAACAATATAAGGTACTGCGAAGCTTGGAATTCGACCAAATAGTAGTTTACTCGGCCAATTACTATGAAGCCCAGAAATCGGTCGGGTATTAGTATGCCTTAAATTCAAGTTGAAAGCCCGGATGCGACCGAATAACCACTTGATTCCTTCTGAAGCCTGGAGGACGACCAGATAAGAATTGAGAAATTGCAAAGCCTGGAGCACAACCAGATAGCAAGTCTAATCTCATCTCCTCAGTAAGTCACTGTAAAGCTTGAAGCACGACCAGATAGTAGTTCACTTTCACCTCCTCGACTAAGAGATGATTCCCCAGTAGAATAACCGACAACTGAAGCTCCTAAAATTCTATTTCTCTCAAGACAGAGACCAGCATTCCCCAACAAAGTCTTCCTCGACAACAGGTATACGGGTTCTCGCAAAGGAATCTCTTATGCAATCGACACTTCTTCGGATGGCATTTTGAAGCCCATCTTCCGTCGGAAACTAACAAATGGCATCTATAAGCCCATTCCCGATATCGCGAGACAAGTACCACTTCATGCGAGTGCAAATTTCTGGGCACTCTAGTGTTCAATCATCTTCCACCTTCGGATCACGAAAGGCAGACAAGCCAATCTACATCCTCAGGTTTAAGAAGATTGAACAGGGGCAGCTGTTGTACCCCAAAAATTCCCCTCCCATATTTCTCAATACATTTCAAGTGAGGTCCTCAAATTGCTCAAGGAAGTCCAAGAGTTGACCAGACAAACTCTCTCCTAAGGCAGTCTACCTCAAATTAGGGTTTCAGTTTGCATAAAGATGTTTGAATCAAAAGGGTCCCAAATGCTCACTACTGTCCTAATATGTTCTCGGGATCATCCATGTCAAGTTTCAAGCCTTACAGAGGAAGTTTGCTCAGTCAATTGCTCAAAGGCCTAAAAGTCGACTGTGCTAGGGCAAAAGTCATCTGTGGCCCACATACAGTCAAACTTCAAGATTTTTGGTGAACATTCCAATTTTGAAGTATTATTCATCATTTGATCAAGGGTTGATCATGATTCCTCAAGGATTGCTCCCAATTCATCAAAACCCAAAAGTTGCTAAATTAGGCTTTTGTAGGAAAAGTCAACTCAACTTTGACCAAGTATAACTTTCTCACACTTTATCAAGAATGACCCATCCAAAGCTCATTTTGAAGAGGATGTAATTCCCTACAATCCATCTTCAGATCCCAAGTTCAAAATATGCAATCACACGAAGATATGAATTTGGACATTATAGGTCATTTTGGAAAGTCAACAAAAACACCTTTTATGCCAAAGCTTCATTCATAAACATGGAAGACTCAATTGAGATGATACCAAAAATGTTTCTTAGAGGACATCTCAAGCTTTCTAAAAAGTCCCAGAACACATCTCTAGGTTCAAAATTGAAAGAGTTATGCATTGGTAAAGTTGACCCTTTTTACAAAATTGCCAAAAGTCAAATGTGGCCAAAATTGCAATTTTTGCTAAATGGGCCCAACTTTTTATGCTTGCACTGAGTTTGTAATGTGACCCACGACCCATGATCCCTTCCATTTGTTATTATTTTATTTTTGTCATTTATTTTGATTTTATTTCAATTAAATCAAATAAAATCAAAATAAAATCATGAAAATATCAAAAACTAAGCAAAGCTTGAGATTTTGTGCATGTTTAGGTCTATTATACAACTGGAAGTGAGATCAAATCGTGCAAGGTTCATTTGTACACAAAATATTGCATTTTGCTTGATTTGGAAAGATTTGCACAAAGCATCAAATCATGAATCAATGATCATAATTGGAGAAGATTTGATACAAGTTTGCAACCCTAATTCATTCCAGGGTACATAAGGAACATTTGCAAACCAAAAACAGAGAGATTAAAGGTGTGCAAAACAGAAATCAAAATTGCAAAAATTCAAGAAAAGTGGCAAATCAATTTTCAGGATTCAGGCTATCTCAAGCCATTCTAAGCATCCCAATCGCTTGCTGGATATCCCTGGATCACATTGCAACCCTTAGCAAGCTTCCTCAAGGCTTGAAACGCGTTGTAAGTACCACATTGTTCTCATATTTTCTTGAAATCGAATACCATCATTCTGGCATCTTTAACGTGATTTATTAGCATATTCTTAAGTCATGAGTTATTTGCAAGACAATGGTTATACTTGATTGCATTTTTATTGACTATACAGCAAGTTTCCATTGCTAGGGTTCTAGTTTCGTTTTTAGGGGTTTTGTGTACAGGAACAATTAGGTGTGGATAGTGGTACCATGATGCTCGTGAGGTTGCAACGAGTTGATTGGTACCACTGGTTATGATTTATCATGCAGGGACAAGATTTTGGAGTGGACAAGGGTTGTACCTATGCCCAGTGTCCGTAGGTAAAGGTATTTGATCTAAAACGACAGAAGCCATGAGGACGATGATGGCGTGGCAGGCGGTGAATGGCCCATTCAAATTGCGCGCGTTTTCAGAATTCACTTTTTGCCTTTATCATATAATATTGATTTGATATTTTTTGTACAACTAATACAACCAGCTCAGCTGGCAAGCGCGCAGTGGATGAAGGTTCGAGGACCTGGGTTCGATCCCCAAGTCCCCATATTGTTCCATATTATTTTGCATTGCATGATCAGGTGTACAGGCATCCCATAAGTTCACCATATGTCATCAGCTTTCAGCCATCAGATCCCCAGCATGCCAAGATCCAAGGCTTCCCACACGAGGGTCCACCATGCACTGGAGTCAAGTGTATACATGGGATCTGGGAAAGTCAAAGAAGGCCATCAGCATTTGGGCCCAGAAATTGCAAATGACACCCCCCTTCTTGCTACAAAACCAGGCCCATTTTCTTCCTTTTTATTTTTTGGTTTTAATTTATTTAATTTGTTTAATTTATTTTTTAACAAAATTAATTTCTTTTTTTCACAAAAATCATAAAATCAAATTTCACAAATTTAGATTTAGGTTTTTTTATCAAATTTAATTTAATATTAGTTTAATTTAACTTAGGTTTATTCTAACTTTTTTATATATTTAAAATAAATTAGAAAAAAAGGGTTAGCTTGATTTAATTTTTATTTCTTTCTCAAAATAAAAAATACAAAAATATGTTGATTTAATTCATTTTCGTAAATAAAATTAATTAGTAATTAGGTTTTTATTTCTTCAATTAAACCTTATTTTCTCAAAATAATAAAAAACCACAAAAAATGATTTTTCTTTTAAATTGCAATTAGGTTTAGGTGGGGTCAAAACCCTAAATTTCTTGTTCTCGATTCATCGCGCGCGTTTATTTATTATTTTCGCAATATTAATGTAACTGCTCACGGTATGTAATAGTTTAATTAGGATTTTCTTTTATTTATCGTTTTACGAGTTTTTGGCTAAGTAATTAATCCTTACCCCGAAGCCTTGTAATAGCGTAGATTTACTTTCTCGCATTTTAATTCTCGCAAATATTAACTGTTTAGATGTATGATAATAGGATTGTATGACAAGATTGCATGATAATTTTAGAAAGGATAGAAAACCCTAATGTGCAAAGATAATAACTTGAAATCAAATCACTCGCACATGCGCACTCTTAGGGTATACTCTCACGTCGGTTGCCTTCGGTAAACAGTCATTAAGTATAGGGTGTCTTAGTGGTTGCCCTCTTGTCTAACAAAGATCAAAAGTCCCATTCGGAAATGTTGCCTCGGAAATGTTGCCTCGAATATGATCTTAAGACATTGGGGTTATTACTAAGACGTCCTAATATTGCTTTAGTGATCGTATGTCCCTTTCGAATTGACCCTTACAACTCCAACGATGGTGCTACTTATTTCTCAATAGTGGGATAGCGCTGTCTAAAGAGAACAAGAACATAAATGATCCTTTTTCGAGTAGGCAGATGCTAGTAGGGACTTGCTCAAATCAAACTTTTCCACACCAAACACTTTTCAAACAAAGTTTTCAAAAACCACTTCGTAACACTCTTGAAGACAGAAGCAAGGGTTAAAACGAAGTGAAACAAAACTTTTCAAAACAAACACACACAAGCAATTTAAAAAGATGAGCAAGTACCTAAGAGCCCATGGAAAACCATGGATAGAAAGGGTGTTAATACCTTCCCTTTCAATAATCTACCCCCCGCACTCAAAATCTCAAAAAAGGAATTTTTCTATGCTTTTTTCCTTTCCAGTTGGATAAAATAAAAGTCGGCGGCGACTCTTGCTTACCGCAACATTTGCGAACAAAAAACACAAACCAGTATTAACAGTCGGTTCTGCCACCGTATCACACTTTCCATCCTTGTGTACATGTTTTCTTAGGTTGTAAATCTTTAGAATGTTCCCTTAGGAGCTCTCGATTCACCCTTTGGTGGTGATTCGAGATAGACATAGGTTTAGGTTTGAACCTTTTCTATGTTCCCTTAGGAGTTTTTGATTTATCTTATGGTGGTGATTTGAGATAGACATTAGGATTTTAATCCATGCATGCTAACATAGTTAGTATTTCCCTTTCAAAACTCAACCTTAGGGATCAATCATTGTAAGATAACATTAGGGATTAGAACTAGATAGTCTCCCTTAGATGTTTTTCTTTCTTTTGCATCCTTGCATTAAGACTAAAACCTTTTCTTGGAAAATGCATAAAACATATTATCGTACCCAAAATTTTCCCTATCTCTTTATTTTTGTCTGGCTTTGGACTTTGCATTCCATTTGCATCATTTTATTACTCAGTCATTTGCATATCCCGCATCCTGGGGAATCAGGCGCTTTGGTTTGAAGTTTTAGGGCTACGCCCTCTTCATGTTTGATCTTGTTTTGAGGTTTTCTTATCAGGTAAAAAGGAAATGCATATGGTTCTCGATTAGTGAATCGTGGAATGAATTTTGTCATCACGTTGCAAGGTTGGTTCTCGCTCAAATTTATCGGAGCCTGGAGTAGGGTTTATTTCCCTATGTTTGTTGGTCAAGAAGCTAGGGTTTCGGGTCTTTGGTTTCTGGGAAGATGCTTCTCTCGCCTGCCCCAAAGATGGCTCAAAGATTAGGGCATTAGGTCAAGAATTTCACCTCCTCGCATTTCAAGTTTCTTCTTAAAGCCTCTAAGCCGTTGAGTCGAGAGTTTAAGGTTTAAATTGGCAAATGTGAAGTCCGAGCACTTCAGGAAATGAGGTTAAAGGTTCATGATAATAGAGACATGTTTTTGTTGCTTAAGTTACAAGTTATTGTAGGATGAATATCGAAAATTAGGTTTCTGGTCGAGAAGTGCGAGTGTGGTTCAGGCATGATATAAAGATCAAGGTTCAAGCGACCGGTGTTTTGGGGTTCGAATTAATCAGTGGAATTAAATTCTTAAGTATTCATTTTGTTTTGTTTGAGAGTTTGATTATAAGGCGCGTGATGTGTTTGGAATACAAGTTATAACAATTGCTCACAATTTCTTGAAGTTTAAGTTACAAAGTCAAAGGGTGCATTCGAATTATTCAAGAGAGAATTTCAAAATTTAAACAAGATGCAAGAGTTATTTGATTTCTACAACAAAATTCATTCAAAATAAATTCATTTAAGCTTTTGTGTTCATTACATTTTTTAAGACGAGTTACAAGGCATGTCACGAATTACAAGTTACAATTGTTGTTTACAAAAAAAAACAAAAAGGGAATAATTCTTTCTCCTTCAATTGTTGTTGCTTCTTCTTCAAGAGAATCGTCCATGTTCTTACAATCCCACTTGCCATACAATAATCGTGCTCATGAAACAAGGAAAAAGAAAAGTTAGCGATCAAACACATAAAAAAATTCAAACAAGAATTAATTGATTGATATCTCATCATAAGGGTTTGCCTTTTGGAATCAGTCAGGGAGTTATTTTTATGATGGTTTATTTTCTCCCAATTGCAAATAACAAAAAGAGTTTTTCTCTTTGGTTCACAAAAAAGAAAAAAGAAAAAAAATTGCAAATGTTTCCTGTTGCTAAAACAAACAGAACAGGCAGCACGCAGAACAAAGAGCAAAGGCAGCAACCAAGCCACAACAACAAACATAACAAGCTAGCAAAACAAGCAAGCAAGGCTGCAATATGAACAAACAACAGCAAACAGAGCATAGTGCGCAGAACAACAACCGTCAGCCAGCAAGCAGCAAGCAAAGCACCAAGCTGCCTAAAGCTGCAAGCAAAGCTGCCACGAACAGGTAGCAAAACGAGCATAGCAAGGCAACACAAAAGCAAATTCAACATAAATGATACAGCAGCCAAGCCAAAACAAAGAGCAGCGGGCCAACAGGCCAAGCAAAGCTAAAACAACAAGCAACATAAACAAATCAGCAAATAGCAATGATTCATTAATATAAAAGGCTAACAAACAGCCAAAACACCCTAGTGCTTCATCATTTTCCAAAAGAGGCAAACCTTCAGAATTTTCAAATAAAAAAGAACAAAAGCTTTATATCACAGAAAGATGAAAGAGGATTGATATAACCTACTGCAATTCAGCCCAAACCAGTCCAAAATTCCTACTATAGTTATGCTGCAGAAACAAGCCAAACAGTCCAAGAAAACTGCCCATAAACACCAACATAGACAAAAACAAAACATGCATTCTAAAGCCACAAGACAGCATACCGACACTGTTCAAATATCACCAATCCCCCCCCCCCCCACATTTCCACCCTTGTTGCACTATAAAGAAACACACCACTGTTTTATTAAAGAGGATCCTGGACACACAGCTTAAAACACAGCAAAGAGAGATTTTTCTTTTGAAACCACAAACTGTCCAAAACATAAGCCACAACCAAAACTGAAACAAACTGTCAAATCGAAAACTAGTAAAAAACCAAAAACTGCATCAAACAGTAAACCAGAAAGAAACTGCAAACCAGAAGAAATGACATCAACCAAAGCGACATCCACCAAAAACCAGTAACCAAGAAGCAGACATAAATCCTCTGTTTCAAAACCTCTGCCAATACTCAAAACCATTTAAACCAAATCCCACAAGCCCAACATAATCAACACAGTAGACACACAGGAAGTCAGAAGAGGGCATTGAAACGAAAGCAAAACAAAGAGGAGAAACTTACCTTCGCAGATCGATGCTTCTGAGAAGTCTAAGAGTCGGTACTTTTTATATACTTTTGTCACTTATACTCACCTTCGTACATGCCTGTTTTGTTCAAAACTTTCAAACTGATTTCCATACTTGGTTTCCGCTCTTGACTTTGCCTTAATCTTTGTCGAGATTTTGTTGTTGTTGTTGTTGGTAGAACCGTGAAAAAAGGATGAAGTCGAGAAAACGAATCCTCAGATAAACCATGTAAATCGTTTAGCAGGATTATGGTTGTTGTTCGATTTTGAGTGAGGAAGAGAAATATATTGTGAGCGAAAGATGATAAGTGTTGATATTGTTTTTTCAAACATGAGAGTTAAGGCGATCGAACGATCGAGATTGAGAGAGGAGAAAGAGAGCGACGAAAATTGATTTTTGCAGAATGAAAGGATTTGGTTGGGAAGAAGATCAAGGTGTTCGGTTGGAGTTTAGAGAGAGATTAGGGTGAATGAAAGAGAGGTACAGCGGCGCCTCTCATTGTGTGCTAGGGTTCCAGCTTTTTTCCTTTTGCTCTTCTAAACCGGGTCGGCCCAAGGGCCTTTTTGTGGCTCAATCCCATTATCCTCGCTTCTTATTTTAATTAAAACGCAATAGTAACAGTTAAATAGTATAGTTCAACTGGAAAAGCATCTAACAATGAACCTTGGGGACCCGGGCTCAACCCCTGCTGGGGGCATATTCCATTTTTTTAGTTTCTTTAGGCTTTATCTTTATGTATTTTACCATATATTTCTTAAAAAATATATTTATTTAATTTCTTTTCTTTACATAGCTATTGCATGAGAAAAATACAAAAACATGTTTGTTTTAATTAATCTTTCATTTTGTTATTTACTTAATCTTTTGTTTATTTTTCTTTAATTCAATTTGTTTCATTTAACTTAATAAAATACCTAAAATAAGTTAAAATTAGGTTTCGATACTCATTAAACAATAAGTTGTAAAAATATTATAGTACTATTTTTCTTAAAACTATAAAAAACATTCAGAATTTAAGTTTCTTTATTTGTTCGTTCAAACCCCGATGCCATGCCCCCTTAGTTAGCTCCGTGAGGCGATTAAAACTCGTTCGATCGCCTTATGTCGAAATAGACTTTTAGCTCATTTGTACATAGCAAACAAATAGGTTTTAATTCCCCACTTAACCTCTTCTTCTTTTGTAATTAAAACTTAACATTTGCAAATCAAAAACCCAAAACACTTAATCATTACTTGAATTTATTTTAAAACTCGCAAAAACACTCAACCAATCAAAACTCCACCAAAGGGCATGTTATCTCCATTCTACCGCGATACTGGCCGTGCCTATTGCTAGAATGCGTGCGTTACTATCGCCCACTAAAAAAAACAAATAAGCCAACCTTTTTCCAGAGGAACTATGGTGTTCTGATTCCTTAGGCAAAGGGTCATGAAACCCTCACGAACGCAATGATCAAAAACCTTTCATTTCCCCTTAAGCAAGCATAGTTGTAGATAAATACACCCTTTAAGACAAACAAACAAAATGGATTCCGTTGAGTACAACGGATGCGAGGGGTGCTAATACCTTCCCCTCGCATAACCGACTCCCCTACCCTTTCTCTTAGTCGCAAGACCATTTTATCCATTCCCTTGTGGTTTTATCGATATTTACCCTTCCTTCAGGATAAATAAAGTTCGGTGGCGGCTTTGTGTTTTCTACCGGTAGCTTCAGCTGACGACTCTGCTGGAGACCTTTAGCGAGTCTCTCCTAGTTTTGTTTATTTGTCTTTTTGGGTGTTTATTTATTTTCTTTATCTTGCTTTACTGTTTTATTTCTTTATTTATTTTATTCTTTTGTATATATTGCATATATTGTTACTACTCACATATTCTGGATACATTGTGATGTTGGGTTTGATGATTACTTTTGATAAGTCCTATACCCGGACTTGGTCTACACATAGGATTAGGACGGGCGGTATAGTCATGTTAACTTTGAGGGAGTAATCCCGAAGAAGGAGGCATGAAAGTCCCCCACTCAGTGGAGGTCCCCTTGAAAGTAGTGATGTTTACCGAGTAATCGGGAAGATGTCGTTGCTTTCGACCTGGGAGCTCGAGAAGCTGAGGGCCGTAAAACCATTAACCCATCCTAGCCTTTTAGGTGCAATATGGAGACTGTAACGGAGTAATCCGGAAGTAGTTGTCACGCGATATTGCAGTCAGACGAGTTTTTCCTGCGAATATTACTGATTACCAAGTAATTGGGATGTCGGTAATATCCAAAGGAAGAGCGTAGACTTCGAGAACTTTTTAGAACCTTGTTCGGCAGGTGATAAACCCCTAATACATACCTCGTGGGTGGTTACTTTGACTCCATGCCTGTGACGTCAAACTTTTGATCCTGTTACTTTCAGCCTATGCAACAGACTACGCAATGGTTATCCAGAATATATGGATCTGAGACTTCATGCCATAGCGTACCATGACATCATATCATCATGTATATATATCTCATACCTAGGGAAACCCAAAGACAAGTCTCGTTGATATAGCTTTTCAAAAAGGAAATTTTAAAAGATAGATGAGTCTTTGGATCTCCTCAGAAATGAAGATAAAGCATTCATCCATACTACCATACATTCATTTTTTCACAACAAAAACTCATTGGGGTCCCCTTTCTCAGAATCCAGATAAACAACAAAGACGACTCATCCATGTCCTTACCATACCAGAGGCAACCAGCAAAGGCTAATGGATCTTTTTGAAGAAAATTAGAATGCACTCCATCGGGATATGGACACTATGGGTACTCGCATGGATCAACTTATGGAAATTCTTCATGGCGTGATCAAGGGTCAAGAAGAACTACACCAAAGTGTTGCCAAGCTTACTACTGATGCTCCTTCAACTTCTTCTAATGGGAGAAATGACAATTCTAATGTTGAGACTCCTACCGGTGCTCCTAGGAATAATGTCGACGATCACATGATGTTATTGATCTCGATGAACCCCAAGTAAACCTTGCTGTCGGGGTTGCCGAAACTGCGAAAATGTATCATGCTCTCAAAGAGCAACTTAAAGCCATGGAGGGTATCAAGGCTTCCGGATTCAATAATGCTGCAATGTGCCTCATGCCTGGGGTAGTTATTCCTCCCAAGTTCAAAGTCCCAGAGTTTGACAAATACAAAGGCACTTCTTTCCCAGAGACTCATCTCCATTCCTTTTGTCGCAAAATGGCGGCCTATGCTGACAATGAACCACTACTCATGCATTTCTTTCAACACAGTTTGACTGGGGCATCGTTAGATTGGTATATGCAATTGGAAAGATCTCATGTCAGTACTTGGGGAGAGCTTGCCGATGCTTTTTTGAAACATTACCATTACAATACTACCATGGCTCCTAGCCGTACTCAGCTCCAAGGAATGGTGAAAAGTCTAAAGAGTATTTCAAAGAATACGCTCAGAGGTGGCGTGAACTAGCTGCAAGGGTCCAACCTCCTCTCTTGGATCGTGAGTTGATTGATTTGTTTATGGGTACTCTACGAGGCCCTTATCTCCAGCATATGCTCAGTAGCACTTCTACTTCTTTCTCAGATATGGTTATTATTGGTGAACGTGTTGAGACGTGTATTAAGGCTGGAACGATTCAAGGTGTTCCTAACAATGTTAACAACAATACAAGCATGAGTAGAAAACCATTTTCTGGTTTTGTCAAGAAGAAAGAGGGCGAGACCAGTGCCATCACCGTCAACCAAGGAAGAGCTCCCACATTTCCTCAAGTCCGATTCCCTTATTTTCCTACACCTGCTGCTGTTCCCAACCAATTTGTTCCTCAAGTATTTGCTGCTACAACTCCAGCACCCTGGATGGCCCAACAACGGCCTTTCGCTCCGCAACCACACTATGTTCCGCAACAACAGTTCGCACCTCCTACAACTTATCAATAACCGGATCAACATCTCCAAGGCCCGAGAGCTCCTCAAAGATAGAGAGCCCCTGAAAGAAGATTTGATCTCATTCTCATGTCCTATGCTCAGCTTCTCCCACAGTTACTTTCTAGTCAAATGGTTCAATTGCGCGAACTCGGTCCACCGCCAAATCCTCTCCCTAGGGGATATGATATTAATGCTCATTGCAAATTCCATTCTGGTGCCCCAGGCCATACAATTGAAAATTGCAGAGCATTCAAGTGCAAAGTTCAAGATCTCATCAATGCGAAAGCCATCAACTTCAACCCTGTTGGTCCGAATATTCAAAATAATCCCATGCCTCCTCATCAAGGGGGAACAATCCATGCTATTGAAGAAGTTAATGAACGGGTTTTGGTATCAAAGGTTGATGAAATTAAGATATCTTTGGAAACTGTCAGAGAACATTTGTTGAAGCATGAAGTGCTACAAGAACTCCATGACTTCTACTTAACCTGTTCTTCCAAACCAGAAGAGTGTGCTGAGTTGAAGATGGCCATCCAACAGTTGATCGATGAAGGTGTCTTACATATAGAGAAAGTATTCCGAGAAGAAGAGATTGATGTCCTGGAAATCCCCTACTATCCGAGAAGCTTTTCAGCCACCCCTAGTATTCCGTTAACAATTCAGGTTCCTATTACCCCCATAATGATTCAAGCTCCTATTCCTCATACAAGCAACGACTCGAAGGCAGTTCCATGGGAGTATAATGTAGTATATATTCATGGAAAGAGGTATGAGTGCCCTCCGGTTGGTGATAATAATGTTACAACATTGCGGGAACAAGTCACATGATTCGCAGTGGTCGAATCTTTTCTCCTCCGCCACCACCTCCTAAGGAAACTAACAGTGAAACTCTAGCTAAGGCCAGGGGAAAGCAAGTGATGGATACTCAACCCGAACTTTCTGAAGGACAAGAAGCAGAGAAACTTTTGAGAATTCTCAAGCGGAGTGATTACAAAGTAGTGGACCAGCTCAACCAGACACCATCCAAGATTTCCATCTTGTCTCTCCTTTTGTGTTCAGAGGCCCACCGCAACGCCTTATTGAAGACCTTATGTTCTGCTCATGTCACCCAAGACATCTCTTTGGCCCAGTTTTAAGGGATCGTCACTAATATTGCTGTGGGAAATTGTTTGGGTTTCTGCGATAATGAACTCTCAATTGAAGGCAGAGCCCACAATAAAGCGCTGCATGTTTCTATGAAGTGTTTGGACACTGTTTTATCTCGAGTTTTGGTGGATACAGGTTCTTCACTCAACGTGATGCCTAAGGTTACCTTGTTTAAGCTGAATATGGACGGAGTAATGATGAGGCCCTCCACTCTAAATGTTCGAGCGTTTGATGGTTTGAGAAGATCGGTGGATGGAGAAGTGGATTTGCCTGTCAAGATTGGTCCGCACACTTTCTATTTATCATTCTACGTTATGGATATTCATCCATCCTATACTTGCCTTTTGGGACGTCCATGGATTCATGTAGCAGGAGCTATGACATCTAATCTTCATCAACGCCTGAAGTTCATTGCGAATGACCAAGTTGTCATCGTTTGCGGGGAAGAAGACATAGTGATTAATAATCTGACTACCTAACGTTATGTGGAAGTGGAAGGCGAGGTGCAAGAGTTGCCCTTTCAAGCTCTGGAGATTGTTACTGTTGACAAAGTCCCCGTCATGGAATGTAAGAAGTCTGAGATACCCTTGGCCTCTTTGAAGGATGCCAAAGCCCTCATAGAAGCTAGACCTCCACATGACAGTTGGGGAAAATTGATTGAAGTTCCAGAGAAGAAAAATCATTTTGGTCTTGGGTATCAGCCATCATCCTCCGTGCAAGCTAGTTGGGTTCCTCTCAAAGGACAGTAGGTTCCCCCAATTTCTGAAGTGTTCGTCAGTGCTGGTGTAAGCAAAGAAGGACAGGCACTCTCCACAAATGCTGAAGGTGGCGATAAAGATATTTCAAGATTTATCTATCAAGTTGCGCTGGACCAGGAGCTCAGCAATTGGACTGCCATGGACATCCCTGAAGTTGTTTTCCTTGATGTGTAATTTTCTGTTTCGATTTTAAGTCATATGTCCTTCCCAAGGCATAGTAACAGCTTGTAGAAGGCCCCCCTTATGTTTCAATCTTCGTTTAACATTGAATGAAAAATCGCACTTTCGCATGCAATTTTGTTCTCTGTCTTTTCTTTTACTTTTACTTTTTAAAAATAAAAATGGCAATAATTTTCTTTTCTTATTCTAAATTTCCTTTTTCACTTTCTAAAAATAAAAAATAAAATCATCGATCATGCAGATCCGTCTCGGACTCCGTTGGAAATGATAATGTTATGGCTCCTTATATACTTGAGAAATTAGTTGATCATGCTAACAAAGATAATGAGGAAGATTGTGAAGTCCTGGAAGAACTAGCCAGGCTCTTGAGATAGGAAGAGAAGGTCATCCAGCCGTATCAAGAAGAAACAGAAGTCGTCAATCTCGGTACTGAAGAGGTAAAGAGAGAAGTCAAGATAGGGGTCGCCTTGCAAAGTGAAGAAAAGAATGGGTTGATTGAATTGCTTCAAGAGTATGCTGACATCTTCGCTTGGTCGTATGAAGACATGCCAGGCTTAGACTCTGATATATTAATGCATAGATTGCCACTCAAGCCAAAATGTCCTCCTATAAAGCAAAAACCAAGAAGGACCCGACCCGACATGGCCTTAAAGATCAAAGAAGAGGTTCAGAAACAGCTCGAAGCAGGTTTCCTATCTATGATAAATTACCCGCCTTGGATTGCTAACATTGTGCCCATACCTAAGAAGGATGGTAAGGTACGTACGTGTGTTGACTACCGAGACTTGAATAGAGCAAGCCCGAAGAATGATTTCCCGTTGCCTCATATCGATGTATTGGTTGATAACAATGCTCAGTCTTCGGTGTTTCCTTTATGGATGGGTTCTCTGGATACAATCAGATAAAGATGGCTCCAAAAGACATGGATAAAACAAATTTCACAACTCCTTGGGGTACCTTTTGCTATGGAGTCATGCCTTTTGGTCTTAAAAACTCTGGTGCAACGTATCAGCGAGCTATGGTGACTCTCTTTTATGACATGATTCATAAAGAGGTTGAGGTGTATGTGGACGACATGATTGCGAAGTCACAGACTGAGAAAGAACATTTGGTTCATTTGAAGAAGTTGTTCGATTGTTTGCGAAAGTTTAGGTTAAGGATTAATCCCAACAAATGCACCTTTGGGGTTCGGTCGGGCAAGTTACTTGGTTTTATCGTGAGTCAACAAGGAATTGAAGTAGATCTGGACAAAGTAAAAGAAATACAAGACATGCCGGTGCCGAAAAATGAGAAGGAAGTACAAGGTTTCCTTGCAAGGTTGAATTACATAGCCCGGTTCATTTCCTATCTTACTGCTACCTGTGAACCCATCTTTAAATTGTTACGCCAAAATCAGGATGTCTGTTGGGATGAGAGTTGTCAAGAAGCTTTCGAGAAGATTAAGCAGTATCTTCAAGAATCACCAATACTCATACCACCAGTTCGCCGGAGACCTCTCATTATGTATTTGAATGTGCTTGAAGGATCTATGGGTTGTGTGCTTGGACAAAATGATGATACCGGATGAAAAGAACACGCCATTTACTATTTGAGCAAGAAGTTTACTGATTGTGAATCAAGATATTCCTTACTTGAGAAGACTTGTTGTGCTCTTACGTGGGAAGCCCGACGCTTGAGGCAGTATATGTTGACACATTCTACACTTCTGATATCTAAGATGGATCCGATAAAATACATCTTCGAGAAACCAGCACTTATAGACAGATTAGCTCGGTGGCAAATGCTTTTGTTTGAGTATGACATCTAGTACGTCACACAAAAGGCTATCAAAGGTAGCATTCTTGCTGATCATATTGCTCACCAGCCATTGGAAGAATATCAACCCATGAAGTTCGACTTTCCAGATGAGGATATTATGAAACTTGATGACAATGAAGGACCCGAACCAGGGGAGCGATGGACTCTCATGTTCGATGGTGCGTCAACTGCTATGGGTCATGGTATTGGGGAAGTTCTGACCTCTCCACGCGATACTCACATACCTTTCACTACCAGATTATGTTTTGATTGCACGGATAATGTTTCTGAGTATGAAGCTTGTGTGATGGGCCTTGAGGCAACCATTGATTTGAAGATCAAGATTCTTGAAGTTTATGGAGACTATGCCTTAGTGATACATCAAGTACGGGGTGATTGGGATACACGGAACCCTAATTTAGTTCCATGCAGGGATTACATACTTGATTTGTTTCCCTCTTTCGATGAGGTCACCTTTGAGCACATTCCTAGAGAAGCGAATCAACTGGCAGACGCTCTGGCCACTTTAGCAGCGATGTCCAAAGTCAATTACCCGAATCATGCACCCAGTATAAGGATCTGTCGTTACAACGAGCCAACACATATTTTCCCTGCTCATTGTCTCACAACTGAAGATGTATCAAATGAAAGGCCGTGGTATTTCGACATCAAAAGATATCTTGAGAAGCAAGAATACCCCAAAGGTGCTACGATTTGTGATAAGCGAACTCTCAGAAGGTTGGCGTCTAATTTTTTATTGTCAGGAGACGTTTTGTACAAGAGAAACTATGATTCAGTTTTGCTCAGATGCATGGATAGACAAGAGGCAGAATCCATTATACGAGACATACACGAGGGCTCTTTTGGGACTCATGCCAGTGGATATTCCATGACCAAGAAAATCTTACGAGCAGGTTATTTCTGGATGACGATGGAGAGTGACTGTTGTGTATATGCCAAAATGTGCCATAAATGTAGGGTTTACATAGACAGGATACATGTTCCTCCCACTCCTTTGAATGTGATGACTTCACCATGGCCCTTTGCAATGTGGGGTATCGATATGATTGGACGCATCGAGTCGAGTGCTTCAAATGGACACAGGTTTATCCTCGTTGCTATTGACTACTTCACCAATTGGGTAGAAGCGGCTTCGTACAAGAATGTGACCAAGCAAGTTGTCACTCGTTTCATCAAAAGAGAGATCACATGCCGGTATGGAACTCCTAACAAGATCATCACTGATAACGGGTCAAATATCAACAACAAGATGATGAAGGAAATGTGTGAAGAGTTCAAGATCGGGCACCATAATTCGTCACCTTATCGGCCAAAGATGAATGGGGCAGTCGAAGCCGCTAACAAGAACATAAAGAAGATCATCCAGAAAATGGTGAGAACACACAAACATTGGCATGAGATGTTGCCTTTTGCCCTGCATGGCTATCGAACTTCGGTGCGTACTTCTGCCGGGGCAACTCCGTTTTCACTAGTCTATGGTATGGATGCGGTACTCCCGGTCGAAGTGGATATTCCTTCCTTAAGGGTTCTGATGGATACTAAACTTGATGAAGCAGAATGGATTCAAACGAGACTCGAACAACTCAATCTCATCGAAGAAAAGCGCCTGGCAGCCATTTGTCAAGGTCAGTTATACCAACAGCGTCTCAAGAGGGCATTTGACAAGAAGATTTGGCCTCGAGAGTTCCACACAGGTGACCTGGTCTTAAGAAAGATTCTCCCAATCCACACTGATCCAAGAGGCAAGTGGACTCCCAACTATGAGGGACCGTACATCATGAAGAAAGCTTTCTCAGGAGGTGCTCTAATCCTGAGAAACATGGATGGGGAAGACGTTCCGCTTCTAGTCAACTCAGGCTCAGTCAAATGAAAGGACACGCTAAGTTGAAAACCCGAAAGGGCGGCTTAGGAAAAAGTTAGGGCTAAAAAATAAAAAAAGAGAATAACCCGCTAAGTCGAAAACCCGAAAGGGTGGCTTAGGCAAAAATGGGTGTCCCGATGGATTGAAAACCCGAAAGGGCGATCCAGACAAAAATTAGGGACATAAAAGTGAGAGACTATAGTCTGAAGACTCTTCACGTACACCCTCCTAATGCGGGATGGATCGATCTAACTATTATCCTTTGGAAGCACGGCACTAGGACGACCCGGGATATGAGAACTATAGCAATATCAGTTTTAATGGAAATTCGAGACTTTCTTATTGTCGTTTTACCCGTTGTATTTCTTTTCTTTTCCACAACTTCCTCATTTAGGAGTTGTTTCTATGTATTAATGCCCATTCACGGGCCAAACTCATTAATACAATTTTCCCTTTCATTAAAACATTTTCGTTATGTTTCTTTTGCTTTATTTTTCATATGTGAATCGTGATTTAAATTCTTTGTTAAGCATTGCATTGAAAACAATAAGTCAATAATAATCACGAGCTAAGATGTGAAACACTACATTACATGGATATGAAGGCATACCAAGGGAATTTTGTGGCGTTCAAGTGTTCGCTCTTCTGTGCAGGTAGCAAGTTATAACGGTCACCTTGACCAAGATTTCATCCTCGTCGCCTCCTTACAATTGACCGAGCGCCCGATTCTCCCACACAGAGAGACTTGGGGCATTGGTTGAGATCCACGTCTCTTTTTCAGTTATTCACAAAGCCCAACACATGAAGGAAGTCAGATCAAGTCATTTCTCCTCAACAAGATTTATTCCCCAGTGAACTCGACAAGGCTGATTCTTTCTTCTCAAATTTCAAGAACCAGTCCATATTGGTACCTCAAGATGACGAGCAACGAATCCCAATGAGTTTTTAACATTTTTCATACAATAATCATCACGACATACTGAATTGCATCCTCAAGTGCATAGCATATCCATGGATCATCATGTCACACTTCAAATGCATATGAAGCATGAGCCAGATCAATCCCAAATCAACAAAACATCCTCAGAAAGAATATCATTCTCATAATTCCCAGTTAACATATGTTATTACACTACCAACTAAAATAAGCCAGGGTGTTAGTACGTCATGCTCCCCAACTCTCAATACTCACTTTATCTCTCTTAGGGTCGTAGGTCGTCTGTAGACTTTACCCTCTCATCCTCTTGAGGTCGTATATCGTCCGTAGATCTTACCGTTGCTTTATCTTTCTAGGGTCTTAGATCGTCCATAGATCTTACCTTCGCTTTATCTTTCTAGGGTCGTAGATCATCCGCAGATCTTACCTTCGCTTTATCTTTCTAGGGTCGTAGATCGTCCGTAGATCTTACCTTCGCTTTATCTCTCTTAGGGTCGTAGGTCGTCCGTAGACTTTACCCTCTCTTCCTCGTATTCTTAGGGTCGTAGATCGTCTGTAGATCTTACCGTCGCTTTATCTTTCTAGGTTTGTAGGTCGTCCGTAGATCTTACCTTCACTTATCTTTCCTAGGGTCGTAGGTCGTCCGTAGACTTTACCCTCTCATCATCTTTTTTTTAAGGTCGTAGATCGTCTGTAGATCTTACCATAGTGGTGTCTTTCCTAAGGTTGTAGATTGTCCATAGATCTTCCCCTCACTTTACATTTCCTAAGGTTATAGATCATTCGTAGATCTTACTTTCACTTGACCTCTTTTAAGGTCGTAGACCTTCCGTAGGTCTTACCTTCGCGTTTTAGGGTCGTAGATCGTTCGTAGATCTTACCATCGCATTATGTTTTTTTAAGGTCGTAGGTCGTCCGTAGACTTTACCTTCTCCTCTTTACCTCTTTTAAGGTCGTAGATCGTCCGTAGATCTTACCGTTGCGTCATCCTTTTAAGGTCGTAGATCGTCCGTAGATCTTACCTTCACATTGTTTTTTTTAGGGCCGTAGATCGTTCGTAGATCTTACCATCGCGTTATGTTTTTAGAGTCACAGATTGTCCGTAGATCTTGCCGTTGCGCCATATTCTTAGGGTCTTAAGTCTTCCGCAGACTTTACCTTCGTATTATCCTTAAGTTTCTTACTTTCAGTCATCACGAAATCGTCAACCATATCCTTTCAATCACCCTGCCACTCATTCCCTCAAAAACCTTGTATCGGCACCATTACCCCAGTACGAGCTGCACTTTTTCGACCATGTTTTATCCATCATGACCAGTCCACCAAAAGACCAGCTTGTCTTTCCGCAACAGACATTCACACCAGTGAATAACACTCACACCATCTCTCCAGGGCAATTTTTGGGTCCTAGTATTTAATCATCTTCCACCTTGAACTCTCGAAAGGCTGACGCCAATCTCGCCTTCAGGTTTAAGAAGATTAAATAGGGGCAGCTGTCGTACCCCAAATTTGCCCTATATCTTTATTTTTGTCTGGCTTTGGACTTTGCATTCCATTTACATCATTTTATTACTCAGTCATTTGCATATCCCACATTCTGGGGAATCAGGCGCTTTGGTTTGAAGTTTTAGGGCTACGCCCTCTTTATGTCTGATCTTGCTTTGAGGTTTTCTTATCAGGTAAAAAGGAAATGCATCTGGTTCTCGATTAGTGAATCGTGGAATGAATTTTGTCATCATGTTGCAAGGTTGGTTCTCGCTCAAATTTATCGGAGCCTGGAGTAGGGTTTATTTCCCTATGTTTGTTAGTCAAGATGCTAGGGTTTCGGGTATTTGGTTTCTGGGAAGATGTTTCTCTCGCCTGCCCCGAAGATGGCTCAAAGCTCAGGGCATTAGGTCAAGAATTTCACCTCCTCGCATTTCAAGTTTCTTCTTAAAGCCTCTAAGCCGTTGAGTTGAGAGTTTGAGGTTTAAATTGGCAAATGTGAAGTTCGAGCACTTCAGGAAATGAGGTTAAAGGTTCATGATAATAGAGACATGTTTTTGTTGCTTAAGTTACAAGTTATTATGGGCTGAATATAAAAAATTATTGTGGTTTCTCCAAATCGGTAGATCATCTAGCAGAGTATCTCTCTTCCCCATAGAGTCATTCTCCCACATGGTTATTCTCAAGCAGAGTCTCTCCCAGCGATTTTTTCTCGAGTAGAACGGACGAAGGTCTCCAGTTAACCATCTTCAGTCACTATCCCCAGCGAGAATGAAGAACTCAACTCCTTGTACTCTCCAACAGCAGTCCGGGATTTATTCTCCCTAGCCGGAGAATATCACGAGAACATTGCAAATCCATACATCATGGCATACGCATATACATCATACAGCACAATCTCATTTATTTTGAGAACATCATTACGCAATACATTTCATACATCATGACATTACATACAACTAACTCTTTACCTTTCAGGGAAAGATGCAATCAAGTTCTCACAAATTTCCTCTGGTTCTGTCAAATCGATACTAAGATTTCTAGTCCAGTTCAAGCTATGAAGCCCGGAAATCGACCGGATAATATCTTGATTTCTCCAAAATACTGCGAAGCCTAGAATCGACCAGATAGTGGTATATCTTAAAACCAAAGCTATGAAGCCCGGAAATCAACCAGAAAAAAACTTAACCCTCAGCAAGTTATTGTGAAGCCTGGAAATCGACCAGATAGCAATACAAGATACCATGAAGCCTAGAATCGGCCAGATAATGGTATAAGACACTGTGAAGACTGGATCACGACTAGATAACATCAAAAGACACTGAAGTCGGGGACACGACCAGATAACAATATAAGGTATTGCAAAGCTTGGAATTCGACCAAATAGTAGTTTACTCGGCCAATTACTATGAAGCCCAGAAATCGACCGGATATTAGCATGCCTTAAATTCAAGTTGAAAGCCCGGATGCGACCAGATAACCACTTGATTCCTTATGAAGCCTGGAGCACGACCAGATAAGAATTGAGAAATTGCAAAGCCTGGAGCACGACCAGATAGCAAGTCTAATCTCATCTCCTCAGTAAGTCACTGTAAAGCCTGAAGCACGACCAGATAGCAGTTCACTTTCACCTCCTCGACTAAGAGATGATTCCCCAGTAGAATAACCGACAACTGAAGCTCCTAAAATTCTATTTCTCTCAAGACAGAGACCAACATTCCCCAGCAAAGTCTTCCTCGACAACAGGTATACGGGTTCTTGCAAAGGAATCTCTTATGCGATCGACACTTCTTCGGATGGCATCTTTATGCCCATCTTCCGTCGGCAACTTCCAAATGGCATCTATAAGCCCATTCCCGATATCCCGAGACAAGTACCACTTCATGCGAGTGCAAATTTCTGGGCACTCTAGTGTTCAATCATCTTCCACCTTCGGATCACGAAAGGCAGACAAGCCAATCTACATCCTCAGGTTTAAGAAGATTGAACAGGGGCAGCTGTTGTACCCCAAAATTTGTCCTCCCATATTTCTCAATACATTTCAAGTGAGGTCCTCAAATTTCTCAAGGAAGTCCAAGAGTTGACCAGACAAACTCTCTCTTAAGGCAGTCTACCTCAAATTAGAGTTTCAGTTTGCATCAAGATGTTTGAATCAAAAGGGTCCCAAATGCTCACTATTTTCCTAATATGTTCTCAGGATCATCCATGTCAAGTTTCAAGCCTTGCAGAGGAAGTTTGCTCAGTCAATTGCTCAAAGGCCTTAAAATCGATTGTGCTAGGGCAAAAGTCATTTGTGGCCCACATACAGTCAAACTTCAAGATTTTTGGTCAAAATTCCCATTTTGAAGTATTATTCATCATTGTATCAAGGGTTGATCATGATTCCTCAAGGATTGCTCCCAATTCATCAAAACCCAAAAGTTGCTAAATTAGGCTTTTGTAGGAAAAGTCAACTCAACTTTGACCAGGTATAACTTTCTCATACTTTATCAAGAATGACCCATCCAAAGCTAATTTTGAAGAGGATGTAATTCCCTACAATCCATCTTCATCTCCCAAGTTCAAAATATGAATTCACAAGAAGATATGAATTTGGACATTATAGGTCATTTTGGAAAGTCAACAAAACACCTTTTATGCCAAAGCTTCATACATAAACATGGAATACTCAATTGAGATGAGACAATATAGGTTTCTTAGAGGACATCTCAAGCTTTCTAAAAAGTCCAAGAACACATCTCTAGGGTCAAAATTGAAAGAGTTATGCATTGGTAAAGTTGACCCTTTTTACAAAATTGCCAAAAGTCAAATGTGGCCAAAATTACAATTTTTGCTAAATGGGCCCAACGTTTTATGCTTGCACTGAGTTTGTAATGTGACCCACGACCCATGATCCCTTCCATTTGTTATTCTTTTATTTTTGTCATTTATTTTGATTTTATTTCAATTAAATCAATTAAAATCAAAATAAAATCATGAAAATATCAAAAACTAATCAAAGCTTGAGATTTTATGCATGTTTAGGTCTATTATACAACTGGAAGTGAGATCAAATCGTGCAAGGTTCATTTGGACACAAAATATAGCATTTTTCTTGATTTGGAAAGATTTTCACAAAGGATCAAATCATGAATCAATGATCATAATTGGAGAAAATGTGATACAAGTTTGCAACCCTAATTCATTCCAGGGTACATAAGGAACATTTGCAGACCAAAAACAGAGAGATTAGAGGTGTGCAAAACAGAAATCAAAATTGCAAAAATTCAAGAAAAGTTACAAATCAATTTTCAGGATTCAGGCTATCTCAGGCCATTCTAAGCATCCCAATCGCTTGTTGGATATCCCTGGATCATATTGCAACCCTTAGCAAGATTCCTCAAGCCTTGAAACACGTTGTAAGTACCACACGGTTCTCATATTTTATTGAAATCGAATACCATCATTCTGGCATCTTTAACGTGATTTATTAGCATATTCTTAATCCATGAGTTATTTGCAAGATAATGGTTATACTTGATTGCATTTTTATTGACTATACAACAAGTTTCCATTGTTAGGGTTCTAGTTTCGTTTTTAGGGGTTTTGTGTACAGGAACAATTAGGCGTGGATAGTGGTACCATGATGCTCGTGAGGTTGCAACGAGTTGATTGGTACCACTGGTTATGATTTATCATGCATGGACAAGATTTTGGAGTGGACAAGGGTTGTACTTATGCCCAGTGTCCGTAGGTAATGGTATTTGATCAAAAACGACAGAAGCCATGAGGACGATGATGGTGTGACAGGTGGCGAATGGCCCATTCAAATTTCACGCGTTTTCAGAATTCACTTTTTATCTTTATCATATAATATTGATTTGATATTTTTTGTACAACTAATACAACCAGCTCAGTAGGCAAGCGCGCAGTGGATGAAGGTTCAAGGACCTGGGTTCGATCCCCAGGTCCCCATATTGTTCCATATTATTTTGCATTGCATGATCAGGTGTGCAGGCGTCCCATAAGTCCACCATATGTCATCAGCTTTCAGCCATCATATCCCCAGCATGCCAAGATCCAAGGCTTCCCACACAAGGGTCCACCATGCACTAGAGTCAAGTGTATACATGGGATCTGGCAAAGTCAAAGAAGGCCATCAGCATTTGGGCCCAGAAATTGCAAATGACACCCCCCCTTCTTGCTACAAAACCAGGCCCATTTTCTTCCTTTTTATTTTTTGGTTTTAATTTATTTAATTTGTTTAATTTATTTTCTAACAAAATTAATTTCTTTTTTTTCACAAAAATCATAAAATCATATTTCACAAATTTAGATTTAGGTTTTTTTATCAAATTTAATTTAATATTAGTTTAATTTAACTTAGGTTTATTCTAACTTTTTTATATATTTAAAATAAATTAGAAAAAAAGGGTTAGCTTGATTTAATTTTTATTTCTTTCTCAAAATAAAAAATACAAAAATATGTTGATTTAATTATTTTTCTTAAATAAAATTAATTAGTAATTAGGTTTTTATTTCTTCAATTAAACCTTATTTTCTCAAAATAATCAAAAACCATAAAAAATGATTTTTCTTTTAAATTGCAATTAGGTTTAGGTGGGGTCAAAACCCTAAATTTCTTGTTCTCGATTCATCGCGCACGTTTATTTATTATTTTCGCAATATTAATGTAACTTCTCACGGTATATAATAGTTTAATTAGGATTTTCTTTTATTTATCGTTTTACGGGTTTTTGGCTATGTAATTAATCCCTACCCCGAAGCCTTGTAATAGCGTAGATTTACTTTCTCGCATTTTAGTTCTCGCAAATATTAACTGTTTAGATGTATGTTAATAGGATTGTATGACAAGATTGCATGCTAATTTTAAAAAGGCTAGAAAACCCTAATGTGCAAAGATAATAACTTGAAATCAAATCACTCGCACATGCGCACTCTTAGGGTATACTCTCACTTCGGTTGCCTTTGGTAAATGTTCATTAAGTATAGGGTGTCTTAGTGGTTTCCCTCTAGTCTAACAAAGATCAAAAGTCCCATTCGGAAATGTTGCCTCAGAAATGTTGCCTCGAATATGATCTTAAGACATTAGGGTTATTACTAAGACGTATTAACATTGCTTTAGTGATCGTATGTCCCTTTTGAATTGACCCTTACAACTCCAACGACGATGCTACTTATTTCTCAATAGTAGGATAGCGCTGTCTAAAGAGAACAAGAACATAAATGATCCTTTTTCGAGTAGGTAGATGCTAGTAGGGACTTGCTCAAATCAAACTTTTTCACACCAAACACTTTTCAAACAAAGTTTTCAAAAAAACACTTCGTAACACTCTTGAAGACAGAAGCAAGGGTTAAAACGAAGTAAAACAAAACTTTTCAAAACAAACACACACAAGCAATTTAAAAATATGAGCAAGTACCTAAGAGCCCATGGAAAACCATGGATAGAAAGGGTGATAATACCTTCCCTTTCTATAATCTACCCCCCGCACTCAAAATCTCAAAAAAGGAATTTTTCTGTGCTTTTTTCCTTTCCAGTTGGATAAAATAAAAGTCGGTGGCGACTCTTGCTTACCACAACATTTGCGAACAAAAAACGCAAACCAGTATTAACAGTCGGTTCTACCACCGTATCACACTTTCCATCCTTGTGTACATATTTTCTTAGGTTGTAAATCTTTAGAATGTTCCCTTAGGAGCTCTCGATTCACCCTTTGGTGGTGATTCGAGATAGACATATGTTTAGGTTTGAACCTTTTCTATGTTCCCTTAGGAGTTCTTGATTCATCTTTTGGTGGTGATTTGAGATAGACATTAGGATTTTAATCCATGCATGCTAACATAGTTAGTATTTCCCTTTCAAAACTCAACCTTAGGGATCAATCATTGTAAGATAACATTAGGGATTAGAACTAGATAGTCTCCCTTAGATGTTTTTCTTTCTTTTGCATCCTTACATTAAGACTAAAACCTTTTCTTGGCAAATGCATAAAACATATCATCGTACCCCAAATTTGCCCTATCTCTTTATTTTTGTCTGGCTTTGGACTTTGCATTCCATTTGCATCATTTTATTACTCATTCATTTGCATATCCCGCATCCTGGGGAATCAAGCGCTTTGGTTTGAAGTTTTAGGGCTACACCCTCTTTATGTCTGATCTTGGTTTGAGGTTTTCTTATCAGGTAAAAAGGAAACGCATCTGGTTCTCGATTAGTGAATCGTGGAACGGATTTTGTCATCATGTTGCAAGGTTGGTTCTCGCTCAAATTTATCGGAGCCTGGAGTAGGGTTTATTTCCCTATGTTTGTTGGTCAAGAAGCTAGGGTTTCGGGTCTTTGGTTTCTGGGAAGATGTTTCTCTCGCCTGCCCCAAAGATGGCTCAAAGCTTAGGGAATTAGGCCAAGAATTTCACCTCCTCGCATTTCAAGTTTCTTCTTAAAGCCTCTAAGCCGTTGAGTCGAGAGTTTGAGGTTTAAATTGGAAAATGTGGAGTTCTAGCACTTCGGGAAATAAGGTTAAAGGTTCATGATAATAGAGACATGTTTTTGTTGCTTAAGTTACAAGTTATTGTGGGCTGAATATCAAAAATTAGGTTTCTGGTCGAGAAGTGCGAGTGTGGTTCAGGCATGATATAAAGATCAAGGTTTAAGCGACCGGTGTTTTGGGGTTCGAATTAATCAGTGGAATTAAATTCTTAAGTATTCATTTTGTTTTGTTTGAGATTTTGATTATAAGGTGTAGCGATAAAAAATGTTGGGGGGTAAATCGGAGATCGAATTATTGATTAATTCGTCTCACAAAAGCAAGAGTCGCCACCGCGCTTTATTATTTCCAAGGGAAAAGGGGAAACAGCGAAATAAAACCCTAAATATGCAATGTAAAATAGTACTTTCTAAAAGTAATAAAAATACAAGGCGTTTTTGAAAAGAGATATATGGTTCGGGGGTTGGTTATACAGTGGGAAGGTATTAGCACCCAATGTATCTATAGTACTCTATAGGAACCTTTTGAAATATCTGTTTATTAAAATTGTTCGTTTGATTTAAAAATAAAATGTTTTGGCCGAAAAGGGGTACGGACGGGTTTTTGAAGGTGCGACGACCTAATGTCGAAGTTTTGGCTTAAAAGGTATGAGTTTTGAAAAGATTGAATATTTGGGAAAAAATTGTCTTAAGTTTTAATGAAATGCAGATGTTCGCGTGATTGGACTTGAGGACATGAAGTCAACAAATTTAATCATTTTTCCCTTGGATTTAGAAGTAAACAGAATAACCAAGTAAAGATGGAATAATTAAACAGAAAATTAGATAGATAAATGATATACAACAATTAAATAAAAGACTAAATGATGTGAACATGTATTTTTAGATTTTTGTTTAATATATATGCAAAACAAGAGAATTAATTAAAGAAAAATAAAATGTTTTAATTCTTAAATTCTACTTTTTATATATTTTTTGTATTAATATTAACTAAAGCGAGGGAATTAATCAAAGGAAATAAAATATTTTTTAAGTTTCTATTTTTTATGTATTTTTAGAGTTTTTATATAAGGTATTATTTTTAAGAGTTGTTAAATAATTAAACTAAATTAAAACTTAAAAGCTATTAATTAAACCTAATAAAAAAAATACTAAAATTACTAAATTAAACCTAAAGTTAAACTAATAAAATGTCAAATTTAAAAATTGTTAATTAAATTATATCTTTTCTTTGATTAAGTTCATTAATTAACTAAATCAATAAAAATGCTAAAAAGCTAAAAGAAAGTAAAATAGAAAAAAAAGTGTAACAATAATAAAGGGATAGATAAAAACAAAGCATGGGCTAAGAGGTCTCAAAGGGGCCCAAAACAAGAATGAGCAGAAAAAGGGATGGGGGTGTATAAGGAATTCGTTGGGCCTAAGGCTGTTACAGGTTGAGGTCCATACGTTTTATAATTTTGTTTTAGGGTAAACATAACTTGTTTTAATTTAGGGAAAAAGGGATTAGGGGTTTTGTACAGAAGCGGCGCTTGTTCTCTCTTCTTCGTCTTTGTGTTCTTCTTCGTCTTTGCCTCTGAGTCCCTTGCCACGGCCACCGGTGTCCTTCACTTTCTTCTTCCCTCCAACGAGGCGCTAGGGGGCGACGGATTCACGGTACAATTTTCATCTATTTCGTTAGGGTTTTCAATACAATTGCATGTTATGATTTGTGTTCATTCTTGATTCTGACTTCATTTTTCTTACATGATTATTTGAGGTATTTTTGAAAGAAAGAGAGAGAAATGTTACCTGGAGACGGAGGAGGGAGGTTGGGTGTGCGTAGGAGGCCAAGGCGAGGGGAAGACGGCGGAGTCGTGATAGCTACTTTGACCCTGGTACTCTGTATTTGTATCTTTCTTCTTCTTCCTTTGGTTCGCTTCTGTATGCTTCAATGTTGCCTTCGAATAATTTTTTTCTTCTTCTTCACTGTGATTCTGTTGCCTTTTGCGTTTGTCTATGATGGAATTTCTAAAGACCTTTTGGTTGCCTTGAACATGCTACTGTTGAAACGTTTTCATTTTGATTAGCTTTTCTTCTTCTCTTGCTACTGTTGCTTTCAGTTTCCTTTTTGTATTAGCCTATGATGACTATCTCTGAGGCTTGATGGTTGCCTTGAACATTGTTTTAAGGTTTGAGTTGCTATGGTATTCTGATTTTTGGCTTTGACAAGGTTTAAGGTTTTAGGCCATAAGTCTTACTGGTTTTAGGCCATATTGGTTTAAAGTTTGGTGATGGCTTTGGCTTTGAAATGGATGGACAGTGGTTTGAATTTTTTTTGGTGATGGCTTTCGTGTTTTGACAGGGTATGCTGGTTTTTTGGTTTTAGGCCAAGGTTTTAAAGGTTTTGCAGGTTATGGCCTTTGACAAAGGTTTAAAGGTTTGATGGTTTAGGCCATTACAAGTTTTACTGGTTTTGCAGATTTGGCCGTGTTTACTGGTTTTTGTGATAGCAGGTTCTGGTTTTTGAGACCTTGAGAATTTTGTTTTTGTAGTTGTTTTGACAGTTTTTGAGTGTTTGAAAGCTTGAAGACAGGTTGTGATATCTCTGAATTTTTGAAGGGATTGTTGTGTTATAACAGTTTGCTGGCCCTCTTTGTTGAGGTTTACGTTACAGGTTGTATATATTTACTATATTTCTCTTTGACCTCTGCATACCATACTGTTTTATTCAGTTTGTATCTATTCCTTTTTCATGCTTTCTTCTCTTACTGTAAGCTGCTGCAGTTTGTTTTGTATCCAATTCCTGCCTAAGGCCAAAAACCTGTAAAACACACTCTTCCTCTCTTCTCTCTCTTAAGTACAATTGAAACATTAAAATGTTATTATGTACTGTGCTGTTCTGAAAAAGCAAACTGGAAAATGATGAGAATGGAAATATATATTGCTCGCATATTTGGTTTTAACTGCACATTTTCTCTTTGTCTCTTGCATTTGTACAGTAGAGGAGCCTTTGTGTTTTGGCCTCTTCCCCCATGTTTGGAAGTTTACGTTGCATGCTTGTGTTGAAAATGCATATGCTGTTTGTATTATGCATTTTATGTTGATTTTGAAATATGTTGTTTTGACAAAATATTGAATTTGTGCATATTGTTTTGAACTATGCAGTGGGCTTTTAAAAATGTGCAATTTTGACCAAAAAATGAATTTGTGCATATTTTAACTTGTGCATTCATTTTTATCAATAAAAATTCATCCCTTTTTGTGAACCGGGAGAAATCCCGTGATTTGCAAAAAGGGTAAAACTGATTCCAGCCGTTTGCTTTTAATGATGAACACTAAAATTAATTTTTTTGCTTTTAATTATCTATTTATTTCTGACTTTTTTCTTTAATTCTTTTGCAGGTAAAAATCAAATGAGCATTGAAGAAGCATTGGATAGAAGATGAAGATTTAGAACTTAGGAAAAAATTAGGATAGCTTTTATTTCATTTTAAACATTGTAAAAATTATCGTTGTAAATACGTTGTAAATAAATACGGTATTTAAACAACAATTGTAACAATTAGAATAAAATGAATAAAATTCTATTATTTTCCAGTTAATTATTTTCTTCTTTCCAATTATTTATTTTACCATTTATAATTCTTTAAATTATATAATAATTGAAAATCAATTCCAATTATTTAAATTTAGAATGATAAATAATTAAATAAACATCATTGATCAATTAATTTCTCTTCAATCATTTACTTCATTATTTATAATTCTTCTAAATTATAATAACTGAAAATAACATTTCAACTATTTAAACTTAGAATAATAAATAATTAGATAAACATTGTTGATCAATTAATGAACTCTTTTCAAATATTTATTTTATTATTTATAAATCTTTAAATTATGTAATAACTGAAAATAAATTCCAATTATTTAAATTTAAGATAATAAATAATTAATAAACATCGTCTGATCAATTAATAAACTTCTTTTCAAATATTTATTTTATTATTTATAAATCTTTAAATTATATAATAACTGAAAATAAATTCCAATTATTTAAATTTAAGATAATAAATAATTAATAAACACTGTTTTAGCATTGATCAATTAATAAATTTAGCGTTCAAAAGATAAACAGCTCTCGACTTGAAAAAGTTATGAATTTTAAAACTGCTTTGAAAATTGATAAAAAATATGTCAAAAACCCTTGCAATGTAATGATGCAGATGGGAGATGGTATCTTAGGTCAAAATTTGGGGTACAACAGCTGCCCCTATTTAAGTTTCTTCTATCTGGACATATGAAGATTAAAATCTTCGTCTCGACGAGATTGAAGGTACTTAAATACATAACACGCAAATTTTACCCTAAGATACCGCCATTATGTTTGATATGAATGTAGTAATTGAATTCAACAGAGAAATATATTGTATGAAACAAGACAATGCTGGAGAAATCAAACACCAACAAAACACAGAGACATGGATTATACACTACTGGGGAAACGAGCCATCGACTTCAAATGACAGACTCTTGACGACGAATAAAATTGAGGGAATACGACCTCTGACCCTAACAAAGAAGGCATCTTGCATAGGCCATAAAAACAGATTATTGACCCAAAACAGTGAGTTCACAACTCAAGGTCAAAGATAGACAGAAAGTATCCATTTTGCTGATGATGGATTACCAACTTCTGAAGGTAAAGATTCACAACAAACTTCTCTGCGAGATTTCCGGAGATATACTCATTAATGCTGAGATAGTAATAAGACTGTAGATACGCAAGTTACCTCAAATAAAGAAGCTGCCACTTGCTGTCTTCCCAAAAAAATTATGACATACAAGCTGCTCAAATAAAGAGGCTGCCACTTGCTATCGTCCAGGGAGGTCAATAACATACAAACTGCTCAAATAAAGAAGCTGCCACTTGCTGTTTTCCAAAAAATACCGATAACATACAAGTTGCTCAAATAAAGAAGCTGCCGCTTGCTGTATTCCAGAAAAATAATAACGTACAAGTTGCTCAAATAAAGAGACTGCCGCTTGCCGTTTTACAAAAATAATAACGTACAAGTTGCTCGTGAAGAGCTGCCGCTTGTCGTTTTCCCAAAAATAATAATAACGTACAAGTTGCTCATGAAGAGACTGCCGCTTGCCGTTTTCCAAAAATAATAATAACGCACAAGTTGCTCGTGAAGAGTTGCCGCTTGTCGTTTTCCAAAAATAATAATAACGCACAAGTTGCTCGTGAAGAGCTGCCGCTTGTCGTTTTCCAAAATAATAACGTACAAGTTGCTCGTGAAGAGCTGCCACTTGTCGTTTTCCAACGATGTCTATAACGTACAAGTTGCTCATGAAGAGACCGCCGCTTGTCGTTTTCCAAAATAATAATAACGTACAAGTTGCTCGTGAAGAGCTGCCGCTTGTCGTTTTCCAACGATGTCTATAACGTACAAGTTGCTCATGAAGAGACCGCCGCTTGTCGTTTTCCAAAATAATAATAACGTACAAGTTGCTCGTGAAGAGCTGCCGCTTGTCGTTTTCCAAAAATAATAACGCACAAGTTGCTCGTGAAGAGCTGCCGCTTGCCGTTTTCCAAAATAATAACGCACAAGTTGCTCGTGAAGAGCTGCCGCTTGTCGTTTTCCAAAAATAATTCAGAAGGAAATTGCGATGACACTGGCAGAGAATAAAATCTTCGTCAAAGAGAATCATGAATCAATCCTTCCCGAGGAGATCACATACTTAAATGTGCAAAATAAATGCACCATTCATCTAGGTCGCGATTTCACTGGGGAAAATCCTGAGATAGCCTACGCAAGAGACAACAACTTCATCCAGGAGTAACTAGAGAGAAAACAATCGAACAAGATTTCACCCAATGAGGAAGTAATTCGATTGGGGATTCATCCTATCCAGAAATGGACAAGGTAGGCTAAATCAAAAAAACATCCACGAGGATTAGCTCAGTTGGGGAATTTAGAAAGGAAGCACATTTTCTGTCTAAGCTGACTTTCTACTTGGAAAGAAACTGTACCTTGTATTAAAACAAAGTACACAACCCAAAATCAACGGCAAATGTGAATATGCATGCGTGATATAAGTGTAAATGAATAAATGAATGTTATGTTGACAAAACGAACAGATGGAATATCTTGAAGACAATAAGATGTCACGACATAATAGATACTCGGCCAATCTTAAAAGGACGGAAAATAACTGGAACTGGAACCCCAACGCAACGTCGGAGCGTACCACGCTACAAGGCTCAAGTCTTCCAAGTAGAAAAGTATTCAAATCCAATCTTCTAATACCAATAGACTACTGGCATGAGACAAAGCGTACCACACTTTAGAAATCGCTCAAATAAAGATAACCCAAAACAACGCTTAACTGGAAAAACTGGGGAGTCACCAAACTTAGTAACACGAGAAACGCAAGTTTACACAACCAACACCTCATGACGATTTTGAAACGAAACATGTTCATCATGCAAGGATAAATTACTGTATTGTTTCGCATTTCATGGCTTGACCATCCTCGGAACAACTGTTAATATTCCTTTCATTATTCACGACATATTTTTTTAAATAAGAATACTTTAAATAACTTTGTTTCAAATTTTTCTGTAAAAATTAAAATTTTGCCCACAAAAGGTAAATGCTCAAATTTCATTAATAAGATGGTAGTTCACTAACAACGCGACTCCAACGGATTACAAAAGTTTAGGAAATAGTATATGAAAGAAAGGGTTACACAAAAACAATGATCACTATTCTCCCTAACAACTTCGAATTCCAAAATGTGCTCAAATGCCAAGACTGGTTTGACCAAAAACGTGCCTAAGCTGCCCTTTCGGGTTTTCAACTTGGCAAACTGTCAACTCAAACCTAAGCGAAATACTTCTTGACTGCATCGGCGTTCATGGGACGCGGGAGCTCTTCACCGTCCATGTTAGTGAGAATCAAGGCACCTCCAGAGAAAACTTTCTTAACGACATACGGTCCTTCATAATTCAGAGCCCACTTGCCCCTAGAATCAGGTTGGAAATATAATATCTTCTTGAGCACAAGGTCACCTTCTCTGAACTCGCGTGGTCGAACCTTCTTATCAAAAGCCTTCTTCATTCTCTGCTGATACAATTGACCGTGACACAAAGTTGTCAATCTCTTCTCTTCAATTAAATTCAACTGATCATATCTACTTTGACACCATTCAGCCTCAGAAAGTTTAACTTCCATCAACACTCTCAGAGACGGAATATCAACCTCCACGGGGAGTACTGCTTCCATACCATAAACTAGGGAAAATAGGGTTGCACCTGTTGAAGTTCGAACTGAAGTACGGTATCCATGTAAAGCAAACAGAAGTATTTCATGCCAATCTTTATAAGTTACCACCATCTTCTGGACAATCTTCTTGATGTTCTTGTTAGCGGCTTCAACTGCCCCATTCATCTTCGGTCTGTAAGGAGAAGAATTATGATGTTCGATTTTGAACTCTTCACAAAGTTCTCTCATCATCTTGTTATTCAAATTCGAGCCATTATCAGTGATGATCTTGCTCGGGATACCGTATCGACAAATGATCTGATTCTTGATAAATCTGACTACCACCTGTCTGGTTACATTAGCATAAGATGCTGCTTCCACCCATTTAGTGAAATAATCGATCGCTACTAAGATGAAACGATGACCATTTGAAGCTTTGGGTTCAATCATTCCAATCATATCAATGCCCCACATAGAGAAAGGCCAAGGTGAAGAGATAACGTTAAGGAGAGTCGGCGGCACATGTATCTTGTCCGCATAAATCTGGCATTTATGACATTTCTTCACATATTTGCAACAATCAGATTCCATTGTCATCCAATAGTAACCAGCTCTCAACATCTTTCTAGCCATTGCATGTCCGTTGGCATGAGTGCCAAAGGATCCTTCATGTACCTCTTGCATCAGCATGTCTGCTTCACGTCTGTCTACACATCTAAGCAAGACCATGTCGTAATTCCTCTTATATAAAACTTCTTCATTGAGGAAGAAACTGCTTGCTAATCTCCTCAACGTCTTCCTATCCTTATTGGATGCCCCAGGCGGGTACTCTTGAGTTTGAAGAACACGTTTAATGTCATAGAACCACGGTTTGTCATCGGTGACCTCTTCTACTGAGAACACATGAGCAGGTCTGTCGAGGCGCATAACCCGGATTGTAGGCACATCGTTCCAACCATTCACTTGAAACATTGAAGACAAAGTAGCTAAAGCATCAGCCATTTGGTTCTCATCTCTAGGGATATGATGTAATTCCACTTTGTTGAAGAAAGTTAACAATCTTCTAGCATAGTCTCTGTAAGGGATCAAACCAGGATGACGAGTCTCCCATTCTCCTTTGATTTGATTAATTACCAATGCCGAATCTCCGTAAATATCAAGAATCTTAATCCTTAGATCCACTGCTTCTTCGAGACCCATAATACATGCCTCATATTCAGCCATGTTGTTCGTGCAGTCAAACTTCAATCTTGCCGTGAACGGGATATGAGTACCTCGGGGAGTGACGATGATTGCCCCAATTCCATTTCCATAAGAATTCACAGCTCCGTCAAATATTAGACCCCAATGCGATTCAGGATCAGGTCCTTCTTCAGGTAACAGCTCTTCACAATCTTTAGCTTTCAAGTACATAACATCTTCATCTGGGAAATCAAACTTGATGGATTGATAATCGTCAATTGGTTGGTGAGCCAAATGATCGGCTAAAATACTCCCTTTGATTGCTTTCTGAGTGTGATACTCAATGTCATATTCAGATAACAACATCAGCCAACGGGCTATTCTTCCAGATAAGGCGGGCTTCTCAAAGATATACTTGATCGGATCCATTTTGGAGATCAACCAAGTGGTGTGGTTAATCATATACTGGCGCAGACGGCGAGCAGCCCAAGCTAAAGCACAACAGGTTTTCTCAAGCAATGAGTATCGAGACTCACAGTCTGTGAATTTCTTACTCAGATAATATACGGCATGTTCCTTTCTTCCAGTCTCATCTTGTTGACCAAGCACACATCCCATGGAATCTTCCAATATAGTCAGGTACATAATCAAAGGTCTTCCTTCCACCGGAGGAATCAAAATGGGAGGTTCAAGTAAATATTCTTTGATGCTATCAAAAGCTCTCTGACAATCTTCTGTCCACACACATCCTTGGTTCTTTCGGAGAAGCTTGAAAATCGGCCCACAGGTAGCAGTCATATGAGATATAAATCTAGAAATATAATTCAGTCTCCCAATGAATCCTCTTACTTGTTTTTCCGTCTTGGGTGCGGGCATTTCCCGAATAGCTTTGACTTTATCAGGATCTACCTCAATACCTTTCTGACTGACAATGAAACCCAGAAGTCTTCCAGAACGAACACCAAAAGTGCACTTGTTGGGATTCAGACGAAGTTTATACTTTCTCAAACGCCGGAATAACTTCAATAAATGTTCCAAATAATCTTCCTCAGTTTGCGATTTGGCAATCATGTCATCTACATACACTTCTATCTCTTTATGCATCATGTCATGGAACAAAGCAGTCATGGCCCTTTGGTATGTTGCACCAGCATTCCTCAAACCAAACGGCATAACCCGATAACAAAATGTTCCCCAAGGTGTGATGAAAGCTGTCTTCTCCATATCTTCTGGTGCCATCTTGATTTGATTGTAACCAGAGAAACCATCCATGAAAGAAAAGACTTTGAACTTTGCGGTACTGTCGACCAATACGTCAATGTGCGGTAATGGGAAGTCATCCTTTGGGCTAGCTCTATTCAAATCTCTATAGTCTATACACATTCAAACTTTGCCATCCTTCTTAGCAACAAGCACTATATTGGCTAACCACTGAGGATAGACCGATGTAACCAGGAAACCTGCATTAATTTGCTTTTGAACCTCTTCTTTGATCTTGTCAGCCATATCGGGACGAGTCCTTCTCAACTTCTGCTTAATCGGCGGACATTCAGGTCTCAACGGTAAACGATGCTCCATAATATTGTTGTCCAAACCTGGCATATCTTGGTAGGACCAAGAAAACACATCAACATACTCTTTGAGAAGTTCCAACATTTTCTCTTTGACCTCTGGGATAAGCAAAGCTCCAACCTTGACTTCCTTCTTATCTTCTTCATCACCCAAATTGACCAACTCTACAGGTTCTTCAAACGGCTGAATAATCTTTTCATCGTGCTCAAGCAAACGGGAAATTTCAACAGGAATCTCTTCACTATCCTCTTCTTCGGCTCTGAACACAGGGAATTCAAAGTTGGGAGAGGGCATAGGATCATTGTTTTCAATGGTTAAGTCATGGATTAATCTGCACATATGATTATGCTTTATTTTAGAAATCGATTAACATGAATGTTGTACAAATGAAACAAAATATTATTATATTTTCCTATTACTATCAATTAATTTTCATTACTATTTCCCAGAAAAAAGTGAAAAATAAAACAGTAGTGGACAAAATAACATTTTTATTCATGAGGGGAAATATTTGAAACAAAGAGCCCAGACATTTTCTCTTTTGCCTTGGGCAGAGCAAAAGGATTTATTTTCATCATAGCCCGACACAAATACTTTTCGCCTTGGGCAGAGCGAAAGTTTTTTTTTCAAAATAAAACAAAACATTACTCAGAAATGTGCATCACAACAGGAACATCAACAACAATCCAGTTCTGGAAAACCACTCCATGCGTCACAAAGTCGGGTAAATCCTCTTCAGAATCGTCTCCTATTACAGCATCAACCTCAGGAGGAGTCGGATGGATAAAACCTGCGCTTCGGAAAACTTCTTGTATCGGGCGAGTAACCACTTCCTGCTTGACTCTTGTAGACACGGGATGAAAACCAAGACCTTCTCCAGATTTGTTCTCGGGCAAAGTCAACACCTGGCCCCAACCTTCAGCCGAATCACTTTCAACCACCCGTCGCGCATCCTCAAAAGAAGAAATAGATGCCCCTTGCTTCTTCACTTCATTATTAGCAATAGATAGAGCTTGGAATTGGGTTCCAACGTCCTCATCAGCATCAATAAAAGAGAAAGATGACAAATGGCTTACCACCATAGCCTGCTCTCCACCAATCATTACTAGCTTTCCATGCCTTACAAACTTCAATCTTTGATGGAGCGTGGAAGTGACTGCCCCTGCATCATGGATCCATGGACGACCCAATAGGCAACTGTAGGCAGCACGAATATCCATTACTTGAAAAGTGATCTGAAAAGTATGAGGACCAATCACTATAGGAAGATCCACTTCACCAATGACAGTCTTCCTAGAACCATCAAACGCTTTAACAATTACCCCACTAGGTCTCATGGGAGAACCTGGATATGAGAGTCGAGATAATGTAGTCTTGGGCATTACATTTAACGACGAACCTATATCTACCAACACACTTGATAAAGTATCATTTCCGCAACTTATTGAGATATGCAAAGCCATATTATGGTTCCTTCCCTCCTCCGGAAGCTCTTCATCACTGAAACCAAGATTGTTACACGAAGTAATATTTCCCACAATTCCATCAAATTGGTCAACCGTCACATCATGATCCACGAATGCCTGGTCCAAGACCTTCATCAAAGCTTCTCTATGGGCACCAGAATCTCTCAGTAAAGCAAGCAAAGAAATCTTGGAAGGAGTTTGCAAAAGTTGGTCCACAATCTTATATTCACTTCTCTTGATAAGTTTCAGAATCTCATCATCCTCAGGATGAGGGATAGGTTCATTGGATCGGCCTATCTCAACCCTTGGTTCAACATTTCTCACTGGAATTTCTGCCGGTAAGGGCCTCCTGACTTGAACTTCCAGTCTCTTCAAAGGTACTGCTGCAAAGACACGTCCACTTCTTGTAACTCTACTCACACCAGCAATGTTAACAAAAGACGGCCTTGTCGGTATAGAGACTTCTACCCCATTCTCAATCATCGTGGCATTATACTTATACGGTACAGCTTGGTCTGAGTTGTAAGGCACAGGACCAGGTGGGTAAATGATCAAAGGATCAACAGGTGCAGTCTGACTGTCGTAAGCGATCTCTACTGATTCAGGCAAATTGAATTGTGGTATCGTAACATTCACTTCATCCTCCGAATTTCTGTCATATGTAATAGTGATAACTCTCTGGTCTAACAACTTTTGAATATCCTCCTTCACAATAGGGCAATCAACCTCTCTTGAACAAAATTCACAAACATCATAATCATGCTGATGCCTAACAAAGGCAAGTCTTCTTAAACTCTGATGTAACCTGATTAACGACTCTCTTATGTGTTCAACTTGAAAAACTCGAAACTTTCCCGGACAACCTTCCACCATATTCACTGATGCTGCCCCATGTAGAGGCAAAGGATTATCTCTAACATTTGGATTAACATCCTTGAACGACAAGATACCATTCTTAATCAATCTCTGCACGTCCGCCTTCAGAGAAAAACAATTCTCAAGGTTGTGCCCCGGCGACCCTTGATGATATTCACAAAACTGATCCGCCTTGTACCACGGAGAAGTACTATTTGGTGTGACAGGAGGAGGCTTCGTCGTTATGAGGTTCTTTCTGATAAGAGCAGGGAACAATTCAGTATAAGTCATAGGAATGGCATCGAATTGCGGTTTTCTTGGCGAACGGTTCTGATTGTTGAATGGATAAGCCTGTTGTCGAGGCTGCTACTGAAATGGTCGTTGTTGAGTTGGTGGGGTTTGATGAGCTGGGGTCATCAAAGCTGGGCGGATAGCCGGAGTGACTGCCGCAACGTGTGAGTAACCTCTCCTCGGTCTCCCTGGGAACAATGCGTTGACATCCTGTTCTTTTCTTTTTGGGAAAACACTTCCAAACTTCTTAGTACTGCTAGACAGACTTCCTTCTTTAACCAAACGCCCTTCACGAATCCCTTCCTCCAACCGCATGCCCATGCTTACCATTTCAGTGAAGTCACTGGGTGTGCTGGCAATCATTCTTTCATAGTAAAAGGAACCTAAAGTCTTCAAGAATATCTTCGTCATCTCTTTCTCCTCAAGAGGCGGATAGATTTGAGCAGCAATTTCACGCCACCTCTGGGCGTATTCCTTAAAAGATTCTATGTCTCTCTGCGACATCGCCCGGAGTTGATCCCTGTCCGGCGCCATGTCAACATTATACTTATACTGATGGACAAAAGCTTCGCTAAGATCGTTGAAGTTGCGGATCCGAATGCTGTCTAAACCCATATACCACTTTAGAGCAGCACCCGTCAAACTGTCTTGAAAATAGTGAATCAACAAGTCATGATCATCGGAATACGTAGACATCTTTCTCACGTACATAGTCAAGTGACTCCGAGGACACGAATCACCCTTATATCTTTCAAAGTCTGGCACTTTGAATTTTGCTGGAATCTTGACATTCGGAACTAAACAAAGGTCATGAGTGTTCTTCCCAAACAAATCCTTCCCCTTTAACGCTCTGAGCTCCCTCTGCATTTCTTGGAATTGGTCTTGAAACTCTTCCATTCTATCAAAAAACCCAAACTTTCAGCAGGCTCGGCAGGATAAGTAGGTTCATTCAGGTATGGCATGGAGTGAACCACAGGAGCGACAGTTGTCATTACCGGTTGCGGAAAAGGTGTTATAGACGGGATTACCGGCGGCATGGCGGTTGTCTCTGGTTGAGGAAGAGACAAAGCAGGTTGAAACAAAGGTTGGACGACAAGCTGATACCCCTCTGGCACAAAGTTGTAAGGCATTCCCCACGGAAAACCTTTTGGCATCTGATGTTGAAGCGGAGAGTTGATTTGAGTCACAGATGTTGGAACGGTGACAATATCGGAAACCACAGTAGTTGAAGTCTGAATCTCAGCAGCTGTAGTCGATGGTTGATTCTGAGCAGCCACCAAACTTTCCACTAGCGCGGTTAACTTTTCCATACCGACACGAAGGGTAGCGACCTCCTCACGAAGCTCATGGTTTTCCTGTTCCAGATCTTCCATCTTCCTCTGACGATTAGCTCGAGTATCGTATCGATGAGACAGCTTGACAATCTATCGGAGTGGAAAAAGAAACAAGGATGAGACTCTAGAAAACATGTGAAGTGGAATGTTGGATGATGCATGATATGCGATGCAAATGATGATTCATTTTAATAGTTTTTCAAGGACCTTCAATAATTTTGCACACATCAATGGTAAAGGAATTTGGAACAACAAAAACTCAATCCATTAATCAAAAGCGGTAAATTACAACTTACAACTTTGGAACAACAAAACAATAAATTACAACTCTGGGATAACAACCCAATAATAAAAGCAGTAAACTACAACTTTGGAACATGAAGCCCATAATAAAAGCAGTAAATTACAACTTTGGAACATGAAGTCCTTTTACAGAGTTTTACAAAATGACATCAATAATAATAAAACTAAAGGCTAAAGATCACTCAGAATCATCAGACGAAGGACCAAATACCAACTGTAACTGGAGCTTCCTGATCTTCTCTTCATAAAAGTCTTCCATCTCTTTCTTCTCAGCTACCAGGCGATCGACGATTTCCTTTTGTGGATTAGGAACAAAAGCAACGCTTACCGAACCTTCCTTCTTTCTCTTCCTTTCACTAGCATACTTCTTCAGTAAAGCATCCTTTTGACGAAGCTTCTCATCATGATCAATGAACCAGCCGTCTTGAATAAATAGCAAATCCTCCTTTTCCTTTAGTTGTCGAGCCAGGACCCGATTCTCATATTCAGACATATTATACTTTTCTCTCCAAGCATCTCTCTCGGACTTCATCCTAGCCAGATTTCCTTGGTATTCTCCCATATTCTCGATAGGGATATCAACAGATGACGATGCAACAGTAGGGAATAAAGGTTTCTCAGGTTTATAGGGCATCTTGAGAGCACAAGCCCTAGCACGGACCCATTGTAGGTAAGGCTCCAAAGAAACGGCACCCCTATGTCCTAACATATCTCTCCCTTTCCTATGGATGTGGCGCCAAGCTCCTTCGATCTCCCTCTTAGCCGCCTGATGATCATGTCCTTCTTGTAGAAAGAAACCACTCGCATGGATGTTGTTTGGCTTGTCCCTCATCGGATATCCAAACTGACAGCGCGCGAGAACAGGGTTATAGTTAATTCCACCTTTCGTACCAAGAAGAGGCACGTTAGGAAAAGCACCACAGCTATCGATGATCTTCACGTCATAGTAAACTCGATTATACCAATCAATGTCGAAATGAGTGAGAGCCATAATTTTTGGCGCCCATCGCGGCTCCTTCTCGAGATCCCAGAAAACATTATACCTAGGTAGATGAGAAACAAACCACTGATACAGCAACGGTGCACAACAAATAATCATCCCTCCTTGATAAAAGTTTCGAAGATGGATGGAGTAGTAGGTATCTCCTAGCAGCGTAGGGACCGGATTTCCAATCAAGAAAATTCTGATGGCGTTGATATCCACAAACTTATCAACGTTAGGGAACAAGAATAGACCATAAGCGAGTAAAGCAAAGACGTCTTCAAAGGCAATAATATCTTTTATCTCAGCGAAATGACGAGCTTTCCTCAACAGAAACTGCGCAGACAAGCCTCGGATTCCCCCTTTTGTAGTCATGTTCTCCTCTATCTCTGATTTCTTCAAGTGGGTGATGGTCGCTATCTCGTGAGATTTGGGTTCCTCTTCTAAGCCAGAAAAAGGAACACAGTCGGTGATCGGCAAACCAAGTATGTAGGAGTACTCTTCTAAGGTGGGCATTAACTGGTAATCCGGAAAGGTGAAACATCGGTACAAAGGGTCGTAGAATTGGACCAACGTATTAAGGATGCCTTCCTTCATCTTGCGCTTCATGAGAGGTATAATGGACCCATACTTTTCTGAAAATCCGTCGGGTTCTTGATCTTAGGAATTAAGCTCTTCAGTTCTTCGATGTCGGGCTCCTTAAAACTAAAACTTCAAGTGTTTCTCCTTCCAGATTCCATAATAATAGTACCTGAGATGTCTGCAAAAATCATTCCTAAGTTCCTTGAAAAACAAGTTTTTTACAAAAATGTTGATGAATGCATGAATGAATGATAATGCAACAGTTACACACAAGTTCACAAACATGGGGTTCAAAGGTTCAACGTTTCAGCATGGAGTCAAAGGGTAAAGCCCACCCCAAGGTATGTACTATCGGTTCAATCACACTTGTAAGACAAGGTTCTAAGAGTTCCCAGAGTCTACATTCCTCCTTCGGATATTGCCAACGTCTTGATTACTCAATAATTAGCAATATTCTCAAGAGAAACTCATCCGAGCGTAGCATCGCGTAACAACTACTTCCGAATTACTCCGTTATAGTCTCCGCGCTACACCTAAAAAGGCCAAGATGGGTTAGGGTTCTACGGTCCTCAATTTCTCTGGCTCCTAGGTCGAAAATAATAATGTCTTCCCGATTACTCGGTAAACAAATATTAAGTTCAAGAGGGCCTTCCATCGAGTGGGGGATCTCATGCCTCCTTCTTCGGGATTACTCCCTCAAAGTTAACATGACTGTACCGCCCGTCCTATTCCTTAAGTGTAACTTAATCCGGGTATAGGATTCGTCCTTTGCAAAAAACCCAAACAAACCCAATTTAAACACATAATCAAACAAATCAAATAATAATAAAACAGATAAAACAAACTAGGCTTAACCCACTTAGGGATGGACCAGCAAGAGGTCAATCTTTCCCCAGCAGAGTCGCCAATTCTGTAGCGATAAAAAATGTAGCAGGGTAAATCGGAGATCGAATTATTGATTAATTCGTCTCACAAAAGCAAGAGTCGCCACCGCGCTTTATTATTTCCAAGGGAAAAGGGGAAAGAGCGAAATAAAACCCTAAATATGCAATGTAAAATAGTACTTTCTAAAAGTAATAAAAATACAAGGCGTTTTTGAAAAGAGATCTATGGTTCGGGGGTTGGTTATACAGTGGGAAGGTATTAGCACCCAATGTATCTATAGTACTCTATAGGAACCTTTTGAAATATTTGTTTATTAAAATTGTTCGTTTGATTTAAAAATAAAATGTTTTGGCCGAAAAGGGGTACGGACGGGTTTTTGAAGGTGCGACGACCTAATGTCGAAGTTTTGGCTTAAAAGGTATGAGTTTTGAAAAGATTGAATATTTGGGAAAAAATTGTCTTAAGTTTTAATGAAATGCAGATGTTCGCGTGATTGGACATGAGGACATGAAGTCAACAAATTTAATCATTTTTCCCTTGGATTTAGAAGTAAACAGAATAACCAAGTAAAGATGGAATAATTAAACAGAAAATTAGATAGATAAATGATATACAACAATTAAATAAAAGACTAAATGATGTGAGCATGTATTTTTAGATTTTTGTTTAATATATATGCAAAACAAGAGAATTAATTAAAGAAAAATAAAATGTTTTAATTCTTAAATTCTATTTTTTATATATTTTTTGTATTAATATTAACTAAAGCGAGGGAATTAATCAAAGGAAATAAAATATTTTTTAAGTTTCTATTTTTTATGTATTTTTAGAGTTTTTATATAAGGTATTATTTTTAAGAGTTGTTAAATAATTAAACTAAATTAAAACTTAAAAGCTATTAATTAAACCTAATAAAAAAAATACTAAAATTACTAAATTAAACCTAAAGTTAAACTAATAAAATGTCAAATTTAAAAATTGTTAATTAAATTATATCTTTTCTTTGATTAAGTTCATTAATTAACTAAATCAATAAAAATGCTAAAAAGCTAAAAGAAAGTAAAATAGAAAAAAAAGTGTAACAAGAATAAAGGGATAGATAAAAACAAAGCATGGGCTAAGAGGTCTCAAAGGGGCCCAAAACAAGAATGAGCAGAAAAAGGGATGGGGGGTGTATAAGGAATTCGTTGGGCCTAAGGCTGTTACAGGTTGAGGTCCATACGTTTTGTAATTTTGTTTTAGGGTAAACATAACTTGTTTTAATTTAGGGAAAAAGGGATTAGGGGTTTTGTACAGAAGCGGCGCTTGTTCTCTCTTCTTCGTCTTTGCGTTCTTCTTCGTCTTTGCCTCTGAGTCCCTTGCCACGGCCACCGGTGTCCTTCACTTTCTTCTTCCCTCCAACGAGGCGCTAGGGGGCGACGGATTCACGGTACAATTTTCATCTATTTCGTTAGGGTTTTCAATACAATTGCATGTTATGATTTGTGTTCATTCTTGATTCTGACTTCGTTTTTCTTACATGATTATTTGAGGTATTTTTGAAAGAAAGAGAGAGAAATGTTACCTGGAGACGGAGGAGGGAGGTTGGGTGTGCATAGGAGGCCAAGGCGAGGGGAAGACGGCGGAGTCGTGATAGCTACTTTGACCCTGGTAATATGTATTTGTATCTTTCTTCTTCTTCCTTTGGTTCACTTCTGTATGCTTCAATGTTGCCTTCGAATAATTTTCTTCTTCTTCTTCACTGTGATTCTGTTGCCTTTTGCGTTTGTCTATGATGGAATTTCTGAAGACCTTTTGGTTGCCTTGAACATGCTACTGTTGAAATGTTTTCATTTTGATTAGCTTTTCTTCTTCTCTTGCTACTGTTGCTTTCAGTTGCCTTTTTGTATTAGCCTGTGATGACTATCTCTGAGGCTTGATGGTTGCCTTGAACATTGTTTTAAGGTTTGAGTTGCTATGGTATTCTGATTTTTGGCTTTGACAAGGTTTAAGGTTTTAGGCCATAAGTCTTACTGGTTTTAGGCCATATTGGTTTAAAGTTTGGTGATGGCTTTGGCTTTGAAATGGATGGACAGTGGTTTGAATTTTTTTTGGTGATGGCTTTCGTGTTTTGACAGGGTATGCTGGTTTTTTGGTTTTAGGCCAAGGTTTTAAAGGTTTTGCAGGTTATGGCCTTTGACAAAGGTTTAAAGGTTTGATGGTTTAGGCCATTACAGGTTTTACTGGTTTTGCGGGTTTGGTCGTGTTTACTGGTTTTGCAGGTTTGGCCGTGTTTACTGGTTTTTGTGATAGCAGGTTCTGGTTTTTGAGACCTTGAGAATTTTGTTTTTGTAGTTGTTTTGACAGTTTTTGAGTGTTTGAAAGCTTGAAGACAGGTTGTGATATCTCTGAATTTTTGAAGGGATTGTTATGTTATAACAGTTTGCTGGCCCTCTTTGTTGAGGTTTACGTTACAGGTTGTATATATTTACTATATTTCTCTTTGACCTCTGCATACCATACTGTTTTATTCAGTTTGTCTCTATTCCTTTTTCATGCTTTCTTCTCTTACTGTAAGCTGCTGCAGTTTGTTTTGTATCCAATTCCTGCCTAAGGCCAAAAACCTGTAAAACACACTCTTCCTCTCTTCTCTCTCTTAAGTACAATTGAAACATTAAAATGTTGTTATGTACTGTGCTGTTCTGAAAAAGAAAACTGGAAAATGATGAGAATGGAAATATATATTGCTTGCATATTTGGTTTTAACTGCACATTTTCTCTTTGTCTCTTGCATTTGTACAGTAGAGGAGCCTTTGTGTTTTGGCCTCTTCCCCCATGTTTGGCAGTTTACGTTGCATGCTTGTGTTGAAAATGCATATGTTGTTTGTATTATGCATTTTATGTTGATTTTGAAATATGTTGTTTTGACAAAATATTGAATTTGTGCATATTGTTTTGAACTATGCAGTGGGCTTTTGAAAATGTGCAATTTTGACCAAAAAATGAATTTGTGCATATTTTAACTTGTGCATTCATTTTTATCAATAAAAATTCATCCCTTTTTGTGAACCGGGAGAAATCCCGTGATTTGCAAAAAGGGTAAAACTGATTCCAGCCGTTTGCTTTTAATGATGAACACTAAAATTAATTTTTTTGCTTTTAATTATCTATTTATTTCTGACTTTTTTCTTTAATTCTTTTGCAGGTAAAAATCAAATGAGCATTGAAGAAGCATTGGATAGAAGATGAAGATTTAGAACTTAGGAAAAAATTAGGATAGCTTTTATTTCATTTTAAACATTGTAAAAATTATCGTTGTAAATACGTTGTAAATAAATACGGTATTTAAACAACAATTGTAACAATTAGAATAAAATGAATAAAATTCTATTATTTTCCAGTTAATTATTTTCTTCTTTCCAATTATTTATTTTACCATTTATAATTCTTTAAATTATATAATAATTGAAAATCAATTCCAATTATTTAAATTTAGAATGATAAATAATTAAATAAACATCATTGATCAATTAATTTCTCTTCAATCATTTACTTCATTATTTATAATTCTTCTAAATTATAATAACTGAAAATAACATTTCAACTATTTAAACTTAGAATAATAAATAATTAGATAAACATTGTTGATCAATTAATGAACTCTTTTCAAATATTTATTTTATTATTTATAAATCTTTAAATTATGTAATAACTGAAAATAAATTCCAATTATTTAAATTTAAGATAATAAATAATTAATAAACATCGTCTGATAAATTAATAAACTTCTTTTCAAATATTTATTTTATTATTTATAAATCTTTAAATTATATAATAACTGAAAATAAATTCCAATTATTTAAACTTAAGATAATAAATAATTAATAAACACTGTTTTAGCATTGATCAATTAATAAATTTAGCGTTCAAAAGATAAACAGCTCTCGACTTGAAAAAGTTATGAATTTTAAAACTGCTTTGAAAATTGATAAAAAATATGTCAAAAACCCTTGCAATGTAATGATGCAGATGGGAGATGGTATCTTAGGTCAAAATTTGGGGTACAACATAAGGCGCGTGATGTGTTTGGAATACAAGTTATAACAATTGCTCACAATTTCTTGAAGTTTAAGTTACAAAGTCAAAGGGTGCATTCGAATTATTCAAGAGAGAATTTCAGAATTGAAACAAGATGCAAGAGTTATTTGATTTCTACAACAAAATTCATTCAAAATAAATTCATTTAAGCTTTTGTGTTCATTACATTTTTTGAGACGAGTTACAAGGCATGTCACAAATTACAAGTTATAATTGTTGTTTACAAAAAAAAAACAAAAAGGGAATCAATTCTGTCTCCTTCAATTGTTGTTGCTTCTTCTTCAAGAGAATCGTCCATGTTCTTACAATCCCGCTTGCCATCCAATAATCGTGCTCATGAAACAAGGAAAAAGAAAAGTTAGTGATCAAACACATAAAAAAAATCCAAACAAGAATTAATTGATTGATATCTCATCATAAGGGTTTTCCTTTTGGAATCAGTCAGGGAGTTATTTTTATCATGGTTTATTTTCTCCCAATTACAAATCACAAAAAGAGCTTTTCTCTTTGGTTCACAAAAAGGAAAAAATAAAAAAAATTACAAATGTTTCCTGTTGCTAAAACAAACAGAACAGGCAACACAGAACAAAGAGCAAAGGCAGCAACCAAGCCACAACAACAAGCATAACAGGCTAGCAAAACAAGAAAGCAAGGCTACAATATGAATAAACAACAGCAAACAGAGCATAGCGCGCAGAACAACAACCGTCAGCCAGCAAGCAGCAAGCAAAGCACCAAGCTACCTAAAGCTGCAAGCAAAGCTGCCACGAACAGGTAGCAAAACAAGCATAGCAAGGCAGCACAAAAGCAACTGCAACATAAATGATACAACAGCCAAGCCAAAACAAAGAGTAGCAGGCCAGCAGGCCAAGCAAAGCTAAAACAACAAGCAACATAAACAAATCAGCAAATAGCAATGATTCAATAATATAAAAGGCTAACAAACAGCCAAAACACCCTAGTGCTTCATCATTTTCCAAAAGAGGCAAACCCTTCATAATTTTCAAAGAAAAAAGCACAAAAGCTTTACATCACAGAAAGATGAAAGAGGAAAGATATAACTTGCTGCAATTCAGCCCAAACCATTCCAAAATTCTTGCTACAGCTATGCTGCAGAAACAAGCCAAACAGTCCAAGAAAACTGGGCACAAACACCAAAATAGACAAAAACAAAACCTGCATTCTAAAGCCACAAGACAGCATACCAACATTGTTCAAATATCACCAATTTTCCCCCTGACATTTCCACCCATGTTGCACTATAAAGAAACACACCACTGTTTTATTAAAGAGGATCCTGGACACACAGCTTAAAACACAGCAAATGGGGATTTTTCTTTTGAAACCACAAACTATCCAAAACATAAGCCACAACCAAAACTGAAACAAACTGTCAACTCGAAAACTAGTAAAAAACCAAAAACTGCATCAAACAGTAAACCAGAAACAAACTGCAAACCAGAAGAAACGACATCAACCAAAGCGACATCCACCAAAAACCAGTAACCAAGAGGCAGACAAAAATCCTCTATTTGAAAACCTCTGCCAATACTCAAAACCATTTAAGCCAAATCCCACAGGCACAGCAAAATCAACACAGTAGACGCACAGGAAGCCAGAAGAGGGCATCGAAACAAAAGCAAAACAAAGAGGAGCAACTTACCTACGCAGATCGACTCTTCTGAGAAGTCTAAGAGTCTTTACTTTTTATATACTTTTGTCACTTATACTCACCTTCGTACATGCCTGTTTTGTTCAAAACTTTCAAACTGATTTCCATACTTGGTTTCAGCTCTTGACTTTGCCTTAATCTTTGTCGAGATTTTGTTGTTGTTGTTGGTAGAACCGTGAAAAGAGGATGAAGTCGTGAAAACGGATCCTGAGATAAACCATGTAAATTATTTAGCAGGATTATGGTTGTTGTTCGATTTTGAGTGAGGAAGAGAAATAGATTGTGAGTGAAAGATGATAAGTGTTGATATTGTTTTTTCAAACATGAGAGTTGGGGAGATCGAATGATCGAGATTGAGAGAGGAGAAAGAGAGCGATGAAAATTGATTTTTGCAGAGTGAAAGGATTTGGTTGGGAAGAAGATCAAGGTGTTCGGTTGGAGTTTAGAGAGAGATTAGGGTGAATGAAAAAGAGGTACAGCGGCGCCTCTCATTGTGTTCTAGGGTTCCAGCTTTTTTCCTTTTTCTCTTCTAAACCGGGTCGGCCCTAGGGCCTTTTTGTGGCCCAATCCCATTATCCTCGCTTCTTATTTTAATTAGAACGCAATAGTAACAGTTAAACAGTATAGTTCAACTGGAAAAACATCTAACAATGAACCTTGGGGACCCGGGCTCAACCCCTGCTGGGGGCATTTTCCATTTTTTTTTAGTTTCTTTAGGCTTTATCTTTATGTATTTTACCATATATTTCTTAAAAAATATATTTATTTAATTTCTTTTCTTTACATAGCTATTTCATGAGAAAAATACAAAAACATGTTTGTTTTAATTAATCTTTCATTTTGTTATTTACTTAATCTTTTGTTTAATTTTCTTTAATTCGATTTGTTTCATTTAACTTAATAAAATACCCAAAATAAGTTAAAATTAGGTTTTGATACTCATTTCACAATAAGTTGTAAAAATATTATAGTACTATTTTTCTTAAAACTATAAAAAAACATTCAGAATTTAAGTTTCTTTATTTGTTCGTTCAAACCCCGATGCCATGCTCCCTTAGTTAGCTCCGTAAGGCGATTAAAACCCGTTCGATCGCCTTATGTCGAAATAGACTTTTAGCTCATTTGTACATAGCAAACAAATAGGTTTTAATTCCCCACTTAACCTCTTCTTCTTTTGTAATTAAAACTTAACATTTGCAAATCAAAAACCCAAAACACTTAATCATTACTTGAATTTATTTTAATACTCGCAAAAACACTCAACCAATCAAAACTCCCCCGAAGGGCATGTTATCTCCGTTCTACCGCGATACCAGCCGTGCCTATTGCTAGAATGCGTGCGTTGCTATTGCCCACTAAAAAACACAAACAAGGCAACCTTTCTCCATAGGAACTACGATGTTTTGATTCCTTCATTGGATACGTAGGCAAAGGGTCGCGAAACCCTCACGAACGCAATAATCAAAAACCTTTCATTTCCACTTAAGCAAGCATAGTTGTAGATAAATACACCCTTTAAGACAAACAAATAAAATGGATCCCGTTGAGTACAACGGATGCGAGGGGTGCTAATACCTTCCCCTTGCATAACAGACTCCCCTACCCTTTCTCTTGGTCGCAAGACCATCTTATCCATTCCCTTATGGTTTTATCGATATTTCCCCTTCCTTCGGGATACATAAAGTTCGGTGGCGGATCTGTGTTTTCTGCCAGTAGTTTCACATATAACAACTTTCAAATCCTCTTTCAAGGTAAAAAACAACAACCAAGGCAAACTCTTCTCGCCTTTGGGCCCTTCTTTCAAAATTCAAAAGGATGTATTAATTCTACTCTACACAACACGACGCATAAATCCCCAAAGGTTGGGTGGCACTATGTCTAAATTGCTAGAGCACGAATGTAGCATTATTTGCCTTCGGCATTTTTCTTCGCAAATACCTTGTTAGGTAGAACATGTTAATTCACTTCTCTGCTGACGCGTGAGTCTCCAAAGGCCGAGATGCGAAAAAAGGTGAAATTAATATTGTTCATTAAAAAACACAAGATAAACCGGAACATGTGAGCTAAACTACGACGTTCTGATTCCTTAAAAGGGATATGTAGGCATCTGGTCGCGGGGCTCAGTCGATCTAAACTTTGTAAAATTTTCCTTCTTTTCCCTGTGTTTTTTTCTCTTTTGTATGCATTCCCTCTTTGCATTTTATTTTTAGCTCTTAAGAATTAGATTTGAACACACCCTGTGATTAGAACAACAAGAATGGATACCATAGAGTACTACGGGCGTCTGGGGTGCTAATACCTTAACCTCGCGTAACAGACTCCCTTATCCGATCTCTCGGTCATTTGATTGTGATTTCACCCTTCTCAGGTTTAGTCGATGTTTATCTTTCCCTTCCCGTGGGATAAAAAATGTTCAATCGCGACTTCATTGATTTCATCTCGATGATTTGTTCAGCTGATTGTTTCAATGACGAGTAGGTAGTGCAACATTGAGTGTATGCTATAAGAGTATGCATGTTGTATTCATTTTTGTGGAAGAGAGTGCCATTTACTTGGATGTCATCTACCTGCGATACTTCAATGACTTTGAGCGGATCCAAGAGTACAATTGGGGGGCCGCTTGTTTGGTCTACTTTTATTCAAAGTTATCCAAAGGTTATATATGGAAGATGAAATAGATTACAGACAATATAACATTATTTACAATAATATTCTTTGTATTTAGTTTTTGTGTGGCATTTTCATTACACTACTGCAACATCATTACTAACTAATGATTCATGTGTTCCAACACTTTTTTAGGCTTGGATCCTCCAGCACTTCTCGTGCATCTTTGGCTGGTCATGTGTACCTACTTATACTGAGGATATTCCGCGTTCTTCTTACGTGGATCACCGTGAGACGTGTCCCTTTGAAGACCTAATCGTATACTCTAGATGATTAGCTTGCAGTTAATGTTTGATGTTTCCTCATTTACCTGAGCGTGTCTTGCGTCGACTCAGCTACATGCAGTACATTCCAAAAGCCAATTCAGTGTCTACTCATCCCACTATGACACGCAGAGATATAGATGTTATGTTGATGATTATCTTAATCATGTGTGTAATACGGTGGGAGAACTGACTTGGGTGTTTTGTGTTTTATCGCAATTATTGCGGATAGCAAGAGTCGCCACAGACTTTTCTTTTATCCAATAAAGGAAAGGGTGAAAAGAACAGGAAAAACCTTTTGAGAATTTTCTTGAGTTCGGGGGGTAGGTTATGAAAAGGGAAGGTGTTAGCACACTTTTCATCCAAAGTTATCTACGGGCTCTGAGTTGCTAGCTCACTTTTGAAATGCTTTGTTTGAAATGTGTTTGTGATGCTTTTTAAAGTATTTTTGAAAAGTGCCTTTGTTTTAGGCGAACTTTGTAATGATTCTCGTCTCTATAAGAATGTATATAAAGTGCTGACTTTTGAAAATATTTTATGGAAAAGTGTTGGTGTGTTTTGAAAGATGTTTTGAAGATGATTGTGAGCAAGCAACTATGAACATTCTACCTACTAAAAAATTCTTAGTTCTTTTCCTCCATATTTAGATATTACTACCTTACCATTAATTGATAAGAAGCCCTATCATTAGATGTGAAGGGACGGGAGTGGGTCATCGTTCAGTCATAAAAAGAAACATCGTAGGATACCTTAGCAATTTTTTGTTGAAGAATGGAAAAACACAAGAAGGGGGGTTGGATTGGGATCTTAAAACTTAATGGCAAGAACACGTTGATTTTTATCCTGGTTCGTTTGAACTCAAACTACTCCAGTCCACCCACCAAGGTAATTTTGCCTCTCTCCAACGAGGTCTTAATCCACTAATCAATCTTGATTACAAATCACAATGACAACTGTCAAAGTCTTCTTGAGTCTAAAACCACAACCCGGTTTTCTAAAGGAATTAAAAAATAATAAAATTGAATGTGTACAAATATGTTTTCTAAATAAAACAATATCACAACCGTGATGTATTACACAATTTAAGATTTCTAGGTAGAACTGGGTAAATATGTTTTTCTTTTTCGTGCGCAGTAGTTCATCACTTGAATTCTTCTTTTCGTCTTCTTTATATAGGCCATGCAACAGTGACATAAGAAGATGCTTTTAGAATGTTCATAACGAAATAATGATCTTTCCAAACCAGGAGATTCTTGTCTCTTTATGGCCGTTACTTTTGATATGCATTGATAAGCTGTAACGCTTCAGAACTTCTCACATCAGAGGATGAATGTTACGGTTGGGAGTCCCTTACGCTTGTATCAGAACTTTGCAGATCAGAGTATCAGAGATCCTGTTTCACAGCGTTGGTGCATTCAGAAGTTATAACAGAACTTCTTCATATAAGCGCGTCACACACATTTTCTTCTAAGAAGGATGCGTCTGATTGTATCATAATACTCTCATCCTTTATGCTTGCATAAAAAGAAATACTAGTGATGTTCTAGCAGATCTTTTATGCTCCTTACATCAGAATATCTTTTTCACATTAGAACTTCCCTGCATATTAAGATACTTTTATTAGAGAGAATATTATGGTCCTTATATATATCACGTGTTTGTTATCATCAAAACTCTTACAGGGGTGTAGAACCAAATTATGTTCTAACAATCTCCCCCTTTTTTATGATGACAAAAACTTGTATATTTTGATGTAATATAAAGAACAAAGAATAAAAAACTCCCCCTTAGTAGAATACTCAGATAACGAGAAAATAAAATACTTTCCTGAAGATCTTCTGATAGGAGTCAACTTCTGATAGGAGTCAAAATATGTCTCCTTCTTCCCCTTTTTTGTCAATAATCAAAAAGTTGGAAAAACTCTATATGTCTTGCTTTAATAGAAGTTTATTGAAAAGGTGTGAAATCCTCTTCTGGATTCACCTGAGATTCTTTAGAGAGCTTCTGATGTTGTATTCTCATTACTGTTTCCAATAGTTCCAGAGCTAATAACCTTTTGTTTTTGATTGTGTGATTCAGTGGCAGAACCGACTGTTAATACTGGTTTGCATTTTTTGTTTGCAAATGTTGCAGTAAGCAAGAGTCGCCATCGACTTTTCTTTTATCCAACAAAGGAAAGGATGAAAAGAACAGAAAAAGACCTTTTTTGAGATTTTCTGAGTAAGGGGAGTAGATTATGGAAAGGGAAGGTGTTAGCACCCTTTCCATCCATGGTTTTCCACGGGCTCTTAGGTACTTACTCAGTTTTGAAAATTGTTTTCCTGTTTGTGTGTTTTGAAAGATTTTGTTTGTTTTATGGTGTTGTACCCCAAAATTTGCCCTCCCATTTCATCAATATTTTCTCACCACAAGACCATTGGAGCTCAAGATTAAATCAGGGTTTGCTCTGCTCAAGACCCCTCCTTGCAATGTTGACCCAATTAGGGTTTGAGTTTGCACAAAGATGTTTTGACCTAAAATGCCCAAAGTGACTTTCATGCTTCATGTTGGACTCACAAGTCTATCCATACCAAGTTTCAAGCCTTGATTCCAATCTTTGCCCAGTCAATTGGACAGTTGACCTAGAAATCAGTTGTATTGGGGAAAAAGTCAACTGTGGCCAATTGACAGTCAAACCTCATGATTTTGGACCCACATCAACATATTGAACTCATATGAACCATTTGGTCAAGTTTGGATCACAATTCCACAAGAAATTTGATCAGATCACCAAAAGGGCAAAATGGTCATTTTTAGGGTTTTGACTGCACAAAGGCAATTTTTGACTGTTTGACCTAACCAATGGCAAAACAAGCTCACATATGGACTCAAGAACTCAATGGTATTGTCTTGATCCATTCAACAAGTTCAAAGAATCTCAAATGCACAGGATTGACAGATGAATTTTTCAGTCAACTGATCAAAATTTGACTGTATACTGAAAAGTCAAACTTTGACTTTTTGGTCAAAATCAAGTGCCAAGATTCATTTTTCATCAAGACATGTCAAATTATGAAACTTGTTCATCAAGAAACCCAAAATTGCAAATTAGGGTTTAAAATGAAGAAATTTCATAACTTAGAAATTTTCTAAGTTATGAAATTTCCTTATTTTTTCCTAACTTGGTCCCATTTTTTCACCAAGATTCAAATGGATTAAAACAAAACTCAAAACATGAAAGTTATAGTCCATTGAAAAATCTACAACTTTTATTCACAAAGTTTTCTCAAAAGAAGCTTGTAGCTCAAGTTATGATTTTTGGAATAAGGGTGCAAAACATTTTTAACTTAGAGAAGTTTTGACCTATTATAGGCAGGTTTTTTGTCCAACTTCATGGCCATTTTTCACATGCTTCCACTTGGAGTTTCAATTTACATTACAAAGATGGATTTTAGTACACATTACAAGCTTTCCAAATTGTCCAAGAACTTCTCAAACACCCTTGTGGTTAGGGAGAATCGAATTGGCAAAGATGGGAAAAAGTCACTTTGTTCATAGCCAAATACATGTTCATAACATTGGCATTTTCAACTCAGCATGGTTTATGCTAGCCTACAGGCCTCTAATCCTCTTCACACTCAATAATTAAATGCCAAACCATTGTGTTCAAGCATTGTTTTATGCATTAAGTCATTACACAAAGAATTAACCTTTAAATGGAAAAAGCATATTTGCCATTTTAATAAAGAAGTGCTTTATGTCAAATTCACAATCCAAGAGGTACAAGCAAAATCTCTGAGGCAAGAGTTGGTAGGCAAATCCCACTGATCAAGAACAAAGTATGCAGCATGCTTGAGGGACCTGTATTGGCCTATAACCCAACTTGACTATCTTTGCTTACTTTAGAAGAAACTTGGCAAAAAGATATCCAACCCTCACTTCCTGCAAACAGAAGTTGAAGCAAACTTTGTAAACACTTTTCATACACCCAAGCTGACCTGAAACACGAGTCCTTGATCCTCAATACCTCCTCATTTATCGAAACACCATTTTTCTGCAAGAAACAGGGCATTCCTGCAGTTTGACTTGGCCAGCATCATTCACTCGTGCTTTTTTGCCCAAACAAGTTCCAATACACTCCCTACCATCCATTGAAGCTATCCCAAGCCTTAGATACAAGCTGTAACATCCATAGCCAAGTTTGCCATTTTCACTTTTCAGTTTTGCAGGTTGACTTCCATAGCTTAATTCAGAGAGATTCAAAGCAAGTTAAGCATAGGGGAAGCATCCTTGGACTTCAGGCAAGCTGTACCAAAGTTCAAACTCCATTGAAGATACCTCCATTGCTGTACATGACTCAAGCTGAACAGGTAAAAATATGAACTTCTATCTCTCTATCCAGGCATAGTTAGGCTTAAGTTTGTGAAGAAAGCATGTTCTACTCATAGCCCTGAAGCCATCCATGTAGTTACTTTTCATTTATATTGTGTGTGCTGTGAGAATTTTGGACCTGAACATGGAAGAAAACTTAGGTCAGAAATTGGGGATGGAGAAATTCTCCCTCGTTTCTGAGAGTTAGGTTAAGATTTTTATATGTATGAATTCGTCTCTTGATGCTCTATAATGTTTGTGTTATGAGTTTTTGTTAAAAGTCAAGGAATCAAGAGATGACAGATGTAGAAGGAAGCGCGCGTTTTTTGTTCAAACATGTGCTGGAGGTTGAAGACAAAGTTGACTTGGGCTGGGCCTGAGTCAACCTGCTTTTTGCACCCTCTTTTCCAACTTACACCCCCTTGGCCCATTGGGTGATATTTTGATCATTTTTTATTTTTTCTTTTTGATTCTGACTTATTATTTTTTGCTCAAATATAAAAAATATTAAAAATCTTTTTTCACCCATTTTTGCATTTATTTGACATTTATTTGTTTTATTTAGCATATGTATATAGATAAATATAATACTTTTTATTTAAAAACACTAAAAAATAATACAAAATATATTTATTTTCAGTTATTATTTTACTTTACCTTTTGAAAACATTTCCTAAAAATATACTTTTTTTTTGTAAATAATTAATATTTTATTTTGGTATATATTTAGTATATTTAATATATAATATAAATATTTGTATATATTTATTAAAATACTTAGGATAAAATATAAAAATAATAGATTTTTTTTTATTTTTTTAATATATGACATTAAAAAATACCTTTCTTTACAATATACTTCTTTTTTTATTTTTTGTATATAATTAACAAATATTGCATATAATTAATAAATAAATATCATTTATTTAGAAAACTAGGGTTTTGCCCTAAGACCATAAAAATATCAAAAATTAACCTTTTTATTTTTGTTTATATTTTACATTGAAAAATACTTTTACATACATAAAAAACACTTTTGTGCATAATACATTTTGCATATTTATTGTATTTATTTAATTATTGTACAATTAAATAATTTGTATATTCAATTTGGATGTAATAGCTTTAGATTTAATTTCTTGCTAAATATCCCCCCATTCAAACACTTGTACCCCCATCCCCATAATTATGTTGTAATAATTTAGGACTTTAAATTTCCGCATTTTAAAGCTTTCAAATTATGCCATGATAGACTTAGGGTTTGTATGCAAATCAACCAACAAATAGTTTGACTAATACAAAGACAAAAAAAGCATGAAAATGGACAACACCAATCACACTTGCACCCTTAGGGTTACTCCACTTGTTGCCTTCAAAAATGGGCCATGCTTGCATGTTGAGTTTCTTTGGCAAAACAAAACAAATCAAATGATCATAGTCCCTCGATGACGCTTTCTCAAGTTGCCTAAAAATGATCAAGTCCCTTAAAGGAAAAATTGCCAAAGACACTTGGCACTATTGCATTCATGGTCTAAACGATGACCCGCGCCCATCCCATTAACATCCTAACACAAGATTGTCCACCAAATACAATGGTGGAACAATACTGTTAAAAGGGTTAAAACATAGGAACGATCTTTGAGAAATTTAGGGTAGATAGCTCTTGGTTACTTGACCAACTTGCAAAAACAAATCCTTGCCATTTTTCAAAACACACTCCATAAAACAACTCTCAAAACAACTTTCAAAAAACCTTGAAACATCTTTTCAAAAAGACAAACACCTTTTGTAAAACATTCGAGTAAAGAATTGTTACAAGGGTTGCCTAGACAAGGCATCTTTTTCAAAACATTTTCAAAAACACACACACAAAGCACCATTTCAAACAATTGAAAATGCAAGGCAAGTGATCTAAGCAAGTAACTAAGAGCCCATGGATAACCATGGATAGAAAGGGTGCTAATACCTTCCCTTTCTATAATCTACTCCCCGAACCCACGAAACATCTCAAAGGTTTTTCCTGTGCTTTTTAACCTTTCCTTTAGGATAAAATAAAAAGTCGGTGGAGACTCTTGCTAAACCGAAACATTTGCGAAAACAAACGCAAAACCTCAAGTCAATTCTCCCACCGTACCACATATGGTAACTCTCATATCAGTCCTCGAGAGTGTGACAAAGTGTTTTTGAAATTATTTTTATGAAAATGTGTAAGTGCAAAAATTTTAGGTTTGAGCAAGTACTTAAGAGTCATCTACCTACTCGAAAAAGGGTGTTCTTTTCCTCCTATCCTTCAGATAGTGCTATCCTACTATTAGTGAGTAGGTAGCCCTATCGTCAGACGTTGAGGGACTATCGAAAGGGACGCTATGGTCATTGAAGACAACTTGTAAGGATATCTTAGCGTTCGAAGGGACTGTCATCATATAGGCAACATCGAGGGACAAGATCATTTCTCGTAGGCAACTCGAGGGACGTTAAGGGACCATGATCTTTATGATGACTTTTAGATTGATGGTCATTGGTAAGATATCCCTAAGTTCGAGGGATATGACCATTGTTTCCGAGGCAACCAAGTGAGGTATATCCTAAGGGTGCAAGTGTGCAATATTGTGTTTTTTCAGTTATGTTTATCTTCCGATTAATGATCTACTGATTAATTGATTCTTATCATGCATGCCTAAGTTACTAACAATTATATACAAACATGTAAAGAAAAAGCAAGAAATAATGTCCTACGCTATTACAGGGCTTTGATGTAGATACATAAGTAATGAACGAAAAGTAAAATGCGAAGATAAAAAACCTAGTTAAGCTATTACAATCTGGGTGCAATTACATAAGTGGTAAAAAATAAATCGTATGAAAAATATAAGAGCGCGCAAAATTAAGACGGGACAATATTTTAAACCCTAAAAAACGTAATTGCTCATTAAAAATATTTTTTGAATTTTAACCTAATTTTATAACTAATTTTAATTGATGAAATAAGGTTAAAATTTAATTAGATTAATTAATTTACAAAAAAATATATTTATTAAGAAAAAACTCTAAATCCTAATTTATGATTTTCTGATTTTTTATGATTTTATAAAAAAAACATTTTTTAAATAATTAAAAAATGACAAATAAATTAAATAAGAATAATAAAAGGGAAAAGGAATGGGCCTGAGGGGGTGAAAACCCAATTGCAGGGTAATGTTGCTGAATTTTTGGCCAAGCCCAAGTCTGGTTGGCCCAATGCTAGCGCCTGATCTGGTGTGGTGGTGTAAGGGTGGTACATCATGTGCCTTCAAGCTAGGGGCGTCAGATCCAGAACCATGCAGATTGGATGGCTAGATCTGAGGGTGTATGAGGCGCGCTTGAGAGTGAGAACCATTGGATATGCAAGAAACTAGTCAGAAAATATAAAATGTTGGACCTGGGACTCGAACCCAGGTCCTTCCCTTTGCCAAGCGCTTCCTTTACTATCACACCAGCCTGTTCATTTATTATATAATATAAACTTAAAATAATATATATCAAATAAACACCCAGAATTTTACTTAATAAAAAAACGCGTGCTGATTTCAAACGATCCAATCAGGTTGTGCCACACCTTCATCTTCTTCAGCTATCTGTCGTTTTAGCTTGAGGACTCTTACCTACGGACTAAATCCGTCATTAAAAACCTACGCATTTCAAAAATTCACACCAAGCAATATAAATTCAATCCAAATACATGAATCAATTGGGTTTGACCCCCCGAGCATGATGGTATCCATTACTAGGTCCAATTTCACCTGTACATGAAAACCCTAAAACGAACCTTGAAACCCTAGTAATGGCAGGTTATCATATATGCATAAAAACTGGAAATTAATCATTCAAACATGTTCTAAATGCTCATACAAACAAGAATGCATAATTAAAACCTATTTATAATGTGTGTATGATCAAAATCGATTTCAAGAAGATATGTGCAAATCGTGATGATGTATGGGATGATTCTGGATGTTTTGATGCGTGAGAATGATGTTGTTAGCTTCAAAATGTCCCCAGGAATGGATTGCAAGCGTCAAAACTTCTTGAATCTCTCTGCAAAGGTCAATCCGATTTCCATTTTTTGGTGAAAAATTGAACTTTGCGTGTCTGTTCTATGCGGCAAAACCCTCCTCTTTTTGGTATGGAAATGTTGTACATATATATGAGAATGCATTAGGTTAACAAAATTAGATAGAATCTTGAAGATTTGTGAAAAGAAGATTTGATTTGCAATTTGGATTTTTTGTTTCTAAACTTGGCCAAAACATGCTTTTTTTCTTCTTCCAATCAACCCTTGCACGAAATCTTGACTTGATCATCTGATTCTAGACCTATGATATGATCCTAAAACAAATCTTTGGATTTTATTTCATTCTTTCACTATTTTATTTGATTTATTTTGAATTTAATGAATAAAAATTCAAATAAATAAAAACAAATCTCATAAAAATAAAATAATGGATTTAAATATCCTAAATAATTTCATGGATATGCTTGAGATCCAAAACCCACGCCCATTTGTCCAAAAGATCCAATTTTCTCACATTGACTTTTGTGCATTTTCCTAAAATTTGTCAACTTTAGCAATGCATATCTTTCTCAATTTTAACCCTATGAGGGTGTTCTTAGACTTTCTAGAGAGCTTAGGATGTCCTTTAAACAAGAATTTTTGTTTAATCTCAATTGTATATTCCATGTTCATGTAAGGAGCTTTAACCTAAAGGGTGTTTTTGTTGACTTTTTGAAAGGACCTATAATGTCTGAGATTGTATCTTTTGATTGAGGCATTTCTTGAACTTGAGGGCTAAAGAGAAGTTGTAGGGAATTGGATTCTCTTAAAAATGAGCCTTGGAGGAAAAATTTCTGATAAAGTATGAGAAAGTTATGCCTGGTCTAAGTTTGGTGGACTTTTCCTATGGAAACCCTAATTTGCCATTTTTGACTTTTGATGAGTTAGGAGCATTTATTGAGGAATCATGATCAACCCTTGATCAAATGATGTATAACACTTCAAAATATGGATGTTGACCAAAAATCTTGAAGTTTGACTGTATTTGGGCCACTGTTGACTTTTGACCTAGCACAATTGATTTTTAGGCATTTGAGCAGTTGACTGGGCAAACTTGTGGTTTAAGGAATGAAATTTGGCATGGATGATCTTGAGGGCATACTAGGACAATGGAAAACATTTGGGATCCTTTGGACTCATACATCTTGCTTGAAATTGAAACCCTAGTTTGAGGTTTATTGCCTTCGGAAGAGAACTTGTCTGGTTGATTCTTGGTCATCCTTGAGCAATTGAGGACCTCTAGGGCTATGTCTTGAGTGAAAATGCGAGGGAAAATTTCGGGGTACAACAGATTGCCTCTGAAACTTGTGATTCCTTTAAATTCCAGGCTTTGGAACATATGCTTTCTTCCCGTCATGTGTAGAGAGCATCCAGAATCTTGGTGTTAAGACTGGTGTTTCAACCTTGCTGTTAAAAATATCCGCAACATAGATGATTCTATCCTTTGATACCCATATCTTTTTAGGTCATTGATTGTTAGATTTTTCAGAATTATGTTTGAATTTTGGTTTAGCAAAAAAACGCCTTACTAGTATGTTTTATATCATGTGTTTGGCCCAGAAGTGAAGATAGAATAAAGAGGAGTGTGTTTAATAACCAAATCCTTAACTTTATTAGGTTGGGATACTTTAACTTTGTATCCTAATCCTTTTCTTCCATTTCTACTAACTCCATAGATCATTGAACCCATCTTGCTTTTATGTATGTTTTTAGCGAAGAATTTCTGAAAGCTATGATCATATTCCTTTATGATCTTATCAGGGTTACTAGGAACTTATGAGATAGTTTCCTTCTGAGTATTTTGTAATTCATTTTCAAGTTTTGAAATTTTTTCTTTTAGCTCAGAGTTTTCCAATCTCAGATTCTTAGTTTCTTCAAAGTCAGAAACTAGATCCTTTTTCAGGTTCCTGTTTATAACTCGAAGTTTCTGATACCTTTCTAGAATTTCTGACAGACTCTCTTCTAACTGAGATCTAGAAAAGTTAGAAAATACCTCCTCTGAATCTGAGTCTGATTCTAATCCAGATGATTCTCCATCTTCTGAAACATTGACTATTTGAGCTATATTGGCTCGTTCATCTTCTGATTACGTTCCATCAACAGAAGATTCAGAGTCATCCAACGTTTCCATAAGAATTTTATCATTTTCCTTAGAGAGCTTCTTTCTAGGTTTCTCTATTTGAATATTTGGACAGTCGCTCCTGTAATGACCTTGTTCATTGCATTCGTAGCAGGTAATGTTTCTGTTACTGGATTTTCTGTATCCAGAAGATTGTTCAGAGTGACTCCCTATTCTTTTGGAATTTCTGAATTTCCTCTGCCTGTGCTTCCACAGCTAATTGATTCTTCTGGATAGAAGGAACAATTTGTCTTCTTTTGATGAGGATTCACCATAGTTTTCTGCTTCTGCTTTTGCCTGCGAAAATTTGGTTTCATATTTATTATATTTCAGAGTGAGAGACTTACCTTGCATCTGGGGCTCATCATCTTTTAACTCTATCTCATGACTTCTGAGAGAGCTGACAAGTTCTTCTAGAGAGATTTTGTTCAGATATTTAGCTAGTTTGAGAGCAGTGACCACGGGTCTCCATTTCTTTGGTAAAATTCTAATGATCTTCTTTACATGATAAGCAATTGAGTACCCTTTATCTAGGACTTTTAGCCCAACAACCAGAATTTGAAATCTCGAGAACATTGTTTCAATGGTTTCATCTTCTTCCATTTTGAAGGCTTCATACTTTTGAATGAGCGCAAGGGCTTTGGTTTCTTTGACTTGCGTGTTGCCTTCATGTGTCATTCTCAAGGAATCAAACATGTGCTTTGCTGTCTCTTTGTTTGTGATCTTCTCATACTCTGAGTATGAGATGGCACTCAAGAGAATAGTTTTGGTCTTGTGATGATTTCAGGAGTCTCTCTTTGGATGATCTAACATTCTTTTTCTGTCAATCTTATGACCACTTTCATAAACAGGATGAGTGTACCCATCAATCACCATATCCCAAAGATCAGTGTCACACACTAGAAAGAAACTTCTGATCATGTCTTTCCAGTAATCAAACTTTTCATCGTCAAATATTGGAGGTCTGTAGCTGATTCTCTCTTTCTCATCATGATAATCATTGCTGATGTTCTGACATGGTCCCACCATAGTGTTTTTCCTCCCTTGATCTTTTTATGACACGGTTAAGTGTTTACACCCAGATCTAAGTGCTCTGATACCAATTGAAGAATGAAAAAACACAAGAAAGGGGGATTGAATTGGGATCTTAAAACTTAAAGGAAAGAACACGTGGATTTTTATCATGGTTCGTTTGAACTCAAACTACTCCAGTCCATCCGCCAAGGTGATTTCTCCTTTCTCCAACGAGGTCTTAATCCACTAATCAATCTTGATTACAAATCACAATGACAACTGTCAAAGTCTTCTTGAGTCTAAAACCACAACCCAGTTTTCTCAAGGAATTACAATATAATATAATTGAGTGTGTACAAATATGTTTTCTAAATAAAACAATATCACAACCTTGATGTATTACACAATTTAAGATTTCTAGGTAGAACTGGGTAAATATGCTTTTCTTTTTCGTGCGCAGTAGTTCATCACTTGAATTCTTATTTTTTGTGTTCTTTATATAGGCCATGCAACAGTGACATAAGAAAATGCTTTTTGAATGTTCATAACATGAATTAATGATCTTTCCAAACCAGGAGATTCTTGTCTCTTTATGGCCGTTACTTTTGATATGCATTGATAAGTTGTAATGCTTCAGAACTTATCACATCAGAGGATGAATGTTACCGTTGGAAGTCCCTTACGCTTGTATCAGAACATTGTAGATCATAGTATTAAAGATCCTGTTTCACAGCATTGGGGCATTCCTTAGTTGTAACATAACTTCTTCATATAAGCATGTCACGTAGATTTTCTTCTAAGAAGGATGCATCTGATTATATCATAATACTCTCATCCTCTATGCTTGCATAAATATAACTTCTAGTGATGTTGTAGCAGATCTTCTATGCTCCTTACATCAGGACATCTTTTTCACATTAGAACTTTCCTACATATAAAAATACTTTTATTAGAGAGCATATTTGTTCTTTATATATATCATGTGTTTGTTATCATCAAAACTCTTACAGGAATGTAGAACCAAATTATGTTCTAACAGTTGTAAGGGTCTAAGATCATTTATCAAATGCAACATCGAAGGGTTATTGAGGGACTACGATCTTTTATTCGAGGGTCATTGCTAAAGTATCCCACGTTCGAGGGACATGGCTGCTTTATTCGAGGTAACAAGTGTGGTTAACCCTAGAGGTGCAAGAGTGCAAAGTATTTGTTTTCATTCATTTTTGTCTTGATATTAGGGTTCTCTAAGATTGGTTTTATCTTTCCATACACACCCTAATTATTAACAATAATATTGAAAGCAATAAATTGCAGAAATTAAATGTCCTACACTATTATAATACTTTAAGGGATGGGGGATACAAATTTATAAGTGGGGAATGAAAGCAATTAAAACCTAATTACTATTACAACCATATTGAATAATGAATAACAATAAAAATATAATTTCTTGACACATGCACTTATTCATTGATACGAAAACTTTTACGCATTGACGCATGCACTTATGCATTGATACGAAAATTTTTATGCATTGACGCATGGACTTATGCATCAATACATATCATTCCTTGTTCTTGAAATTCAAAACCAACTCAGTAAGAGTTGATACATAATGGTTTGCATTGGCTAATATCTGTTTTGCATCGACACATGCACTTATCCATCGATACGTGTCATTTCTTGCTCCTGGAAATCAAAATCAACTAAGTATGTATCGATGCATAATGGTTTACACCGACTCATTTCTGTTATGCATCGACTCATTCGTTTTTTGTATTGACTCATAACCTATTTTGTACCTAATATGTGTCGACTCATAGAGATATGCATCGACTCATACTACTGTTTTTTTACTTCTAACATTTTTCTGCTGCATATATGAGTCAGTTCTTAACACATGGTTAATGAAAATGAAAATTAAATATATGGTTAGCTTCAGTGAAATGATATCTACATTTTATCTTCACAAATTAACCACTAATGATGCTTGTATTAAGAGTTCAAAGTCAAGAAAACTTACATTGAAATTGAAATTTGTGTTTTGATTTAAAGTTGTTATATTGTCTTGGAGAAGTCAAGTGGCTGTTTTTTTTTTTTTGAGTTTGGAGAATGGTGATAGTGGTGTTACAAAAGTTTCTCTTGTGTTTGAACAACTTCTATATGATGTATATGAAGTATTTGGATGGTTTGTTTGGACATAACTTGCAAGGTGTGAGAGGTTCAAAGATTTGGACTTCAAAGCTCAAGAGTGGAGGTTTTGTGGATAGTTATGGTTTTTTGAGAGTATGAGGGGTTTTGAGAAACTACTCTACATTATAAAAACTTACGGCCTCTTTAGCTTGCAAATGAACTCTCTATTTATAGAGAAACGGTTTGGGAAGTTGAAGTAATCAGATTTGCAAGATAACCAATTATGGTTTGGTTGGAATGCAAATATCAAGTTATGCCAAGTCTTCCATGGTCCCAAGATGAAGTACCAAAGTTGCTGGTATAAAGGGGCTACTTTCCATGATTTATGGTGGAGTATAATCAGAAGTAAGCAAGGTATGGGCTTAAGACAAATTTTGTACCAAAAGCTCGCTTTTCAAGAATAACAAGGGTGCCTTTATACCATAAATGGAAAGATCTTTTGGACAATGGCTAAAACACTTGGGTAATAGCTCAAGAGTAGGTGTAAGAATTAAATTATGGTGAGCTTTTCAAGTTAGGAGTCCTGCAACATGGGATTATGTAGCATGGCATAAGGATTTGGTTATGTGTTCATCACAAAATGCCTTGTATTTCAAGAATGGATGCCCAACTTCATGCCTTTGAATCTTCTAGCTCAAGTATGATAAATTCATGCTCTTGGACATTTTGGAAAGCTTGAAACATTGTCTACAACTTTCATTTTAACCACTTTGGCTAAATCAAATTGTAACTTGATGAAAATTGGCCAAGAAGTTGAGATGAAAACTGACCAAAACCTGTTGAAAATTTCTCTAAGTGTTTTATGAAAATGTCATGACTTTAGGAATTTATAACTCAAAATCCAAGAACTTATAGGACTCGATCATCAAAGAAAAGTTGTATAACTCATCAATATCTATAACTTTCATGTTGAAAGTTTTCTTTGAATCATCTTGCATCTTGGTGAAAGATTGACATGAAGTTATGAAATTATCATGTATGAAAACACTTAGAAAAAATTTATAAGTCTTGAAAGTTTGACTTTTCAAATTGACTTTTAAATTTCTTGATTTCTTGATGATCAAGACTCATATCTTTGAATGTATTGATGAAATGTGATCTTTACAATTAAATCTTGACTAAAAAGTCAAAGTTTGACTTTTTGTGCATCAGTTGACTTTTCATCAGTTGATCAAATTTCAACTATGAATCCATTGATCTTGAGAGATGAACTGAGTCATGGAATTAGGTCAAGATTAAATCCTTGATATCATGTTTCAAAAAAATAAGTCATGTATTAAGTCAAAGGTCAAGAATCAGTCATTCTCAATCAAAACCCAAATTTTGACCATTTTGCCCTTTTGATGATTTGAACATTTTTCTTGAGGAATTATGATCCAAACTTGATCAATTGATGCATATGACTTCAAAATGTTGATATTGGTAAAAAAAATTAAGTTTGGTTGTAAGTTGGCCACAATTTACTTTTTACCTAGTACAATTGATTTTTAGTCATCTGAGCAATTGACTGAGTAAACTTGTGATCCAAGACTTGAAACTTAATATGAGTAATCTTGGAGATCCATTATGATCCATGAAACTAATTTGGGGAATTAAAATTTCAATTGTCCTTGTGCATATCAAAACCCTAATTTGAGACATTAGTGTTGAGGAGATGGCTTAATCTAGTCAACACTTGTGCAAGCTTGAGCTATTGAAGATCTTGTGAGAAATATCTTGAGAAAAGAGGGGGGAAATTTTTGGGTACAACAGATGCCCCTGTTCAATATTATTAAACCTGAAGAGTTATACTGGCATGTTAGCCATTCGTGACTTGTAGGTAGAAGATGATTGAACACTAGAGTGCCCAGAAATTCGCACTTGCTGGTGTACAAAGTAATGTTGTTGGTTGATTGTGTCAGGAATGGGCTTAAAGATGCCATCCAAAGTGACTACTGGTAAGTATAAATCTTGACTGTGACTATTATTTTAATGTATACTGGATGGAATGTTGTGGTGACTACTACTTCAATAGGTAATGAAGGAATCTTGACGACTACTACTTTAACAAGTAGTGAAGGAATCTTGGCGACTACTACTTCAACAGGTAATGAAGGAATCTTTAACGACTACTACTTCCATAGGTAATGAAGGAATATTTGATGACTACTACTTCAATAGGTAATGAAGGAATCTTTGACGACTACTACTTCAACAGGTAATGAAGGAATCTTTGACGACTACTACTTCAACAAGTAATGAAGGAATCTTTGATGACTACTACTTCAACAAGTAATGAAGGAATATTTGATGACTACTTCAACAGGTAATGAAGGAATCTTTGACGAATACTACTTCAACAGGTAAGGAAGGAATATTTGACGACTACTACTTCAACGGGTAATGAAGGAATCTTTGACGACTACTAGGTAATGAAGGAATCTTTGACGACTACTACTTCAAAAGGTAATGAAGGAATATTTGACGACTACTAATTCAACAGGTAATGAAGTAATCTTTGACGACTACTACTTCAACAGGTAATGAAGGAATCTTTGATGACTACTACTTCAATAGGTAATGAAGGAATCTTTGACGAATACTACTTCAACAGATAATGAAGGAATCTCTGACGACTACTACTTCAACAGGTAATGAAGGAATCTCTGATAACTACAACTTCAATAGGTAATGAAGGAATCTCTGACGACTACTACTTCAACAGGTAGTGAAGGAATCTCTTACGACTACTACTTCAACAGGTACCATGAGGAACCTAAGCTTGATTTTTTCTTGGAGAGATATTTTTTAGAATGACTCCCTGGGACAAATCTTCGATGGAAATATTTGTCAGATTTTAGCCTTTGGAGAAATTCATAGATAGTTGATGACATGCGTCTGTTGATTGATATTTTCTTGAAAAGGTAAAGAGTTAGTTTTATTCAATGTCATTATGCATGCATTGCGTAATGATATTCTCAAAATAAATGAGATTGTGCTATATGTGTTTTGTATGCATATGTCATGATATGTGAATGTGTAATGTTATTGAGAAGTATCTATGTCTGAGAAAATAAATCCCTGACAACTGCTGGGGAGATTTGGGAAGATTAAATCCAGACTACTGCTAGAGATGGAGAGTATGTGTATCTTCAACCTTGCTTAGAGTGCTTCTGCTGGGAATTCCTGTTTGTTTTTTTGAGGAAACTCTGCAGGGAATGTTGGTTTTTTCTTGGGAAGTAGGGTTTAGGAACTTTGGTTGTTCATTACTCTACTGGGGAATTTGATTCTTATATGCCCTGACTAGGGATAAAAGAGATGACTAAACTTTCGACTTTTCTGGGGGAGGATGAAGTTAACTGTTATTTGGTCAGATTTCAGGCTTCGCAATAACTTTCTAGAGATAGTATCAACTCCGCTGGGGAAAAGGAATTTTTTCAGTTGATCTATAGTAGTCTGAGGAATAAACTCAAACTGGATAGATTATAGTCTGTTGGGGAAATAAACCCTGTTGAGGAAAGTATTCTGGTGACCTCACTGGGGAAATGAATTCTTTTGGTGCAGAACTTTTTGCAAGGTTTCTTTTCAGTTTTGGAACTCCAAACTTGGCGGGGAATGGAATTTACAGGGAATATGTCGATTGGTACTCTGGAGAATGTATGACTTCACTTTATGGAGATAATCTCAATGAAGTAATTCTGCGGGGATATCCCATATCCTTGAGTAAATGCTTGTGCGTACATTTATTAACAGTTAATCATGTTCATATGCATATTGTGATCGGTGGGAGAACTGACTTGAGGTTTTGTGATTGTGTTCGCAAATGTTGCGGTTTAGCAAGAGTCGCCACCGACTTTTTATTTATCCTAAGGAAAGGTCAAAAAGCACAGGAAAGACCTTTGAGATGTTTTCGTGGGTTCGGGGGGTAGATTATGAAAAGGGAAGGTGCTATCACCCTTTTCATCCATGGTTATCTATGCGCTCTTAGTTACATGTTTTAGATCACTTGCCTTTGCTTTTCTATTGCTTGAAATGGTGTTTTGTGTGTGTGGTTTTGAAAATGTTTTGAAAAAGATGCCTTGTCTAGGCAACCTTTGTAATAATTCTTGTTTGAATGTTTTACAAAGGTGTTTGTCTTTTTGAAAAGATGTTTCAATGTTTTTGAAAGTTGTTTGGAAGTTGTGTTGTGGAGTGTGTTTTGAAAAATGGCAAGGATGTTTTGCAAGTTCGATCAAGTAACTAAGAGTTGTATACCCTATTTTAATCAAAGATCTTTCTTATGCTTTTTAACCCTTTTAACAGTGTTGTTTCACCATTGTATTTGGTGAACAACCTTGTGTTAGGATGTTTAAACGGGACAGGCGCGGGTCATCGTATGCAATCATTGAAGGTAACTTGTGAGACGCTCTAGCAATTTCGTAAGGGACAAGATCGTTTTATCGAAGGCAACATCGAGGGTCATCGAGGGACTACGATCTTTGTTTATCGAAGGGACATTTGCTAGAGTGTCTCATACTCGAGGGACATGATTGCATTTTCCGAGGCAACAAGCGAGATTACCCTAAGGGTGCATGTGTGCAAAGTGTGTTTTGTTGCATGCATTTATCTTTGATTAGGGGTTGTCTACTTGTTGGTTTTATCTTTCCATACACACCCTATTTACTAGCAAGCATATAAAAGTAATAAAGCACATAAAGATAAAATCCTACGCTATTACAACCATATTGAATTGCATGGAAATATAAAGGAAAAAATAAAATAAAAGCAAGAAAAATGAGGGTCTTTCGACCTAGGCAGCAACACTCTTCGATTCTGCACTTTCTGGCTCTCTTCGATTTGGCCTGAAAAGGGTGAAGGCATGAATTTCGACTGAGGCCTCACGGTCAGCATGTTGTGCCTTTCGATTGGGACCAGCAGGACAGCATGTTGTGCCTTTCGACTGGGCCTGGAACCAGTATAAGATGCAATCTGCCTTTCTGCCTCCTTCGATTAGGCCTGGAGTCAGTGAGGTCGTGTTTTCGATTTCACCCTTCTCCTGCTTCTTTCGATTGAGACTTGGCAGTCAGTGTGGACATCCTACTGGCTACTTCTTTCGCTTGAGGCCTGGGGTCAACGTGAAGTACATTCTTTGCCTCAGGCTCCTTGCTGCTTCCTTCGACTGCAGGAGTGCTAGGCCCTTAGGTTGAGATTCAAAAGGCTTGTGCAGCTAGCCAATCGAAGGGTATAACAAACCTGTCTCAAGTTCTTAAATGCAACATCCAAACATAACTACAGTCCAGAGGTTAGCGCAAAAAACCAATGGGTCTCAAAGTCCAAATTATAACTAATTAAGGTTGAGTTTTCAGCATAAGCAGTCAAATCCTAATGCTAAAACATGGTCCAGAAATATCTACATTTTTCTTTATTGGCATGTACTCATGATGTTTAAATGAAAGAGTTCCAAGCTGGAGAGAACTTACCTCTTGAAGTTCTTAGATCGAAGGAAACTGCAAGTGATTTCTTTGGTGATGAATGGAAGTTCGTTGGGGTCTTCCTGAGGCTAGTTCAATTACCACCTTGCTTGAACAGTCACTGAATCTAAGGAGGGAGTTTAATAGTGGTGAGTGAAATGAAAGTTATTATATAATAGTCTATAGGATAAATCGAAGGCTGGTTATCTGGATGTTGGAGAGTGAATCGAAGGATTCACCAATGTATGAAGGGTCTGAGTTTTTTTTAAAAGTGTTAGGAATAAAACGTTGGGAGGTGTCTGAGAGTTTTGAGAATTTTCAATAGAGTTTTCTTGCTTGAGGATTTTTTATGATTTTTCTCTCTTAGTAAAAATCTGGACGTTGGAGAGTATGAGCACTTAAGGATTTTTTATGATTTTTCTCCCTTAGCAAAAATCTGGACCCTTTTCTTTGTCAATGGTTCCTCTATTTATAGAGAAAAGGTTTGGGAATTAAAGCCAAGATGTGGCTTGGCTGATTCTTTGGGAGGGAAAACAAAAAATTCAAACAAAAGGGGTATGATGTGTTTGTAGCTTTCGAGGGACAGTGTTTTATTGCCATTTTGGTGTAAGGAATTGGACAGTGTTTCAGGACTGCTGTGCAGCAGTTTTGTAGCAGGTTTTGTCTGTTTTGTTTTGGCATCTTACAGCAGGCATTGGAGCATGGAAGGCTCAATCGAAGCTTGCAACGTTGGAGAAGTCACTCCCCCAAACGAAAAAGGCGTGCAAGGGCAGGATATGTGATCGAAATAGGGCAAAAGAGAGGCTTTTTCCTCCTGGATCGAAGGATATCAAAAGGGAGATTTTTGCCTTGGAATCGAAGGAAGTCTTTGCCTCAGTCGAAGCTTGTGGTCGAAACAAGTTAACTCGAAGGAAGTTGTTGCACAGAACGAAGGATGTAATCCAAGTTGCATTCGAAGGAGGCTCTTGCTCAACTGAAGTTTTCATCCAGGCACACAGAAGGTGAGTGCCCAAACAAAGACTTGCCTTGCAGGGGGTACATGTGACCAGTAGGTCATGGCCTTCAATTGCAAGCATGTAGGCAGCAAAAGACACAAACGAAACCTGCAACAAGAAGTCACATGCCCAGGCGAAAGAGGCACGCTAGCATCCACTTTGAGAAATCGAAGGAAACCAAGAGTCAATCGAAGGATGCTGATCGAAAGAGGCCTAAAGGCCAATCGAAAGAGCTGAAACGAAGAACACTTGTATTTCTCCAATTTTTGTCAAAATAATATTTTTACCTGTTTTCTCCCTTTTTGATAGTTTTCCTTTTAATTTCAGTACTGGAAAATCCCAATGCACTTGTTCAAGCTTGAACTTTGAGAATCATTGTGAGAAAGGCCTTAAAGAATGAGAGGGCAAATTTTGGGGTACAACAGTTGCCCCTGTTCAATTTTCTTAAACCTGAGGATCTAGATTGGCTTTCGAGCCTTTCGTGATCCGAAGGTGGAAGATAATTGAACACTAGAGTGCCCAAAAATTTGCACTCGCATGGTGTAGTATCAACACTGTGATGTCGGGAATGGGCTTACAGATGCCATTTGGAGAGGTAATGGATAGTTGTGGAGATGGGCTTAAAGATGCCATCCAGAGGTGAATGCTAGACTGTATCTATAAGCTGGAACTGGATGATTGCCAGCATGGCGTCCGTGTCTGGAGCGCCTCTGAACTGTATTGGAAAGTTGGGTTGTTTAAGCTGGTCGAGTAGATAGTTGTCCTGTCTGGTTTCAGGTATTAATCTCTGACCTGAGAAAGAAAGATAGTTTTCCTGGCTTGTTACAGGTGTTAATCTTCAATCAGTCGTCCACAGATAGTTTTCCTGGCTTTCTACAGGTATTAATCCGGAACTTGAAAAGGGAAGGCCGATGAGATAGTTGTTATGTCTGGTTTCAGGTATTAATCTCTGCCCTGAGAAAGAAAGATAGTTTCTTGGCTTGTTACAGGTGTTAATCTTCAATCTCTTCATGTAGATAGTTTTCCTGGCTTGTTACAGGTATTAATCTGGAACTTGAAAAGGTTGGTCGACGAGATAGTTGTCCTGTCTGGTTTCAGGTATTAATCTCTGCCCTGAGAAAGAAAGATAGTTTTCCTGGCTTGCTACAGGTATTAATCTTCAATCTCTTCATGTAGATAGTTTTCCTGGCTTGTTTCAGGTATTAATCTACAATCAATCATCCACAGATAGTTTTCCTGGCTTGTTACAGGTATTAATCTGGAACTTGAAAAGGTTGATGGTAGCCATTCGTTGACTGGCCTTTTCCTGAAAAGGTAAAACGTTAGCTGTATGCAATGTCATGATGTATCAAATGCATAATGTCATGATGTTCTAAAAAGTAAATGAGATTGTGTTGTATGCACTTATCATGTATGTAAATAGGATGTATGAAATGTGAAATGTTAATGAATGTATTTTTGTCTGGGAAAATAAATCCTTGACAAAAGCTGGGGAGTCATTAAATCCTGGACTGCTGTTGAAGAGTATGTGTGTCTTCAAAATTTTCTTAGAATATTTCCAATGGATTCCTGTTTTGTTGTTTGAGGAGAACTCCGCTGGGGGAAGTTGAAAACTCTGTGGGGAGTATTTTTATTTCTACTTGGGAAAAGAGTTTAGGAATCTTAGTTATCCGTTGCTCTACTGGGGAGTCGAAGTTGAACTGATATCTGGTCGGCTCCAGGTTTCGCAGTAACTTGCTGGGGATTGTAGAGTAGTCTACTGAGGAAGAGGAGTTGTGGTCCTTTGATTTGTAGTAGTCGGAGAGGCAAACTCAAGCTGGGGAATCCTGGTGTTGTTGGGGAAATAAACCCTGTCGTCAGTCTGCTAGAGAGGTGACATCTTCGTTGGGGGAAGTCCTCGAGGATTCTTGAGGTTGATTCAGCTGGGGAAAGGGGGTCAGAGATTAAACTCTTGTTGGGGAATCATCCTATGAGAAGGACTTTAGGGAGACTTGTCATTGCCCCTAGTAGCAAATGTTTGTGGCATTGCCAAACAGTTTGATTGTACGCAACCCTTTGTTGGAATTGACGCTCAATGTCCCAAGTGACGGAGATGGAGAATTGCCCCTGGTTACTCTGCAATTCTTGAGAGATTTCTTGGAATCTTAACTGGACTGCCCCAGATGTGCTGGATAGTGACATGTCAAGTCCCCCTGTTGATAGGAGATTCGTCAATGGAAGTGTCATCCTTTTTGAAGTGATTTTGTTCACTGAGAGGGCTTTCGTTCATCGGATATTCGCTGTGTGAATTTCTCCGCTGTCAAACAAATAGCCAAATGCAAACAGTGATATTCAAGTGATGCAAAGTTTATGTTTGTCTTGAAGTTTTGAAAAATGCGTTTATGTAATTAAAGAAATTTTGTAAGAAAAATTTAACTCAGGATTTAGAGCAAAGCCTTACAGGAGTCAGAATACCTTTCGTAACAGTATGCTTTCGAACTAACCCATGCTTCAATTAGGACTTTTGCAGGGTTGTAACGTGGCTTGGTTCACGGTTTAAGAAACAAAGGATAAAGGCTCAAAGTATATTTGTACCCACCCGCTCTTCGTGATGTTCTTCAATCCTAAACTCAAATAATTATGCGTCGAACTCTATTCGAATTTGGAACGACATTTTGGTGATGGTTCACACAAGTTGGATTTTGGAAGGTAGTCATTTTTGCAACATTCTTCATGTTGTTGAGGATTTGTAGCGACCTTGTTCTTTTGATTTGTTATCCCTAACTTTTGCCTGACTGTTCCTGTTTTCGAGATTACAGTCAGCGGGATGCCCCGGCTTTCTTAAGCCTCCTTTATAGGTTTTGGCTCAGTGGGCTTTTTTCTCTTTTTTTTTTAGATATAATGACTGCCTATGAGATAAGGAACCACCACTGTCTTTTGATTCCAGAGGAATGCTTTTGATGTCGTTCGTTGTATTACGAACTGAGAGTTTGCGACTTCAATGCACATCTTTTGAATTAATTGAGTGACTACCCTACCCCATGTTTAAAGGTTTCAATTTGTGTTTAAAACAGAAAACTTCTACTTCTTTGGCTCGAAGGGGTTGACTAGGGATTATCTTCCTTATAACTCCAGTGTTTAGGATTTGAAAGAAACGCCTGTACATCATCAGCAAGGTTTGTTCAAAAGCATACTGTTATGAGATTATGGCATTGTTTCGTCATCCTCCCTCTAAAGGCTTGTAACTTTTAGCAAGAGTTGAATATCATAAAGACAGTATAAGAATAGTGAAAACGTGTGGATGAATTCAAGAAAAACATATGCAATGTATTAATGAAACAAAGCTTGACATTAATAGATAATTGTTTGGATAACAAAAGAGATTACAACTTGAAAATTCAAATGAAACAAAGATGCTCTCAATGATTCGTCAAAGGAGCAGTGATTATGCTAGAGTCTCCGGAGAATCAAACTCGATCTCCTTGGCATCAATCATGTCTTGGACCTTGTTCTTCAGAGCCCAACAGCTATTTGTGTCATGCCCTGGGCTATCAAAATGATAAGCACATCTTGCATCCGGGTTGTAGTTAGGAGAAGAAGTCTTAGGGTTCGGATGAGGAGCCTTTAATGTAATCAGCTCTTTCTTCAACATGTGTTGTAGCGCTTGAGCTAGTGACATGTTGATCTTAGTATATTGTCTTTTGGGTGCGTCTGGCCTTCATTGATTTCCCCTTTGCTGTTGTTGGTGTGACGCAGAACCAGAGATCAGGACTGCCCCTACGTGATGGTCATGGCGACTCCTTTGACTGTATACAGCATTAGACTCTTTCTTCTCACTGTAAGGCTTTTTCTGAGCATCAGAAGGTGTAGCTTCTTGAATCTTCCCACTTTTGATGCCAGCTTCGACCCTTTCACCGATCAGTATTAGCTCGGTGAATCCGACTGAAGAGCTTCCGTTCAAGTGTTTGAAGAAAGGCCCTGTCAAAGTTCCCATGAAGATGTCAATCAGCTCCCTGTCAGTTAAAGGGGGTTGCACCCTACCAGCCAGATCTCTCCACTTTTGGGCGTATCCTTTGAAGCTCTCGTTGGAACACATGGTCATGTTCTGCAATTGCACACGAGTTGGTGCAAGATCAACATTGTACTAATACTGCTTATAGAAAGCAGCAGCTAAATCCTCCCAGGTGTGGATGCGAGAACTCTCCAATTGATAGAACCATTCGAGTTGATTCCCTACCAAGCTTTCTTGGAAGAAATGGATCCAAAGCTTTGGATCAGTTGTGTGTGGTTGAATCTTGCGGACATAAGACTTTAAGTGCATCTTAGGGCAAGAAACTCCATCGTACAGGGCAAAGGTAGGGACTTTGAACTTTGGAGGGATGACCACTCCAGAAATCAAACCCATGTCTCCTAAATCCAAGCCAGGTACTTGTTGAATCTCCATAGCACTGAGGCGATCCTCCAACTATTTGTATTTGTCATCAGCAGGAGGATATTGTTCCTCGGAGTACTCAACTTCTACTTCATCAATCTCAAAATTGTGGTCTTCTTCAAGACTATCCCCTATGTTGGATGGAGTTGAAAGATCTGGGGTTTTAGGTCTTCTTCTCAAGTTTAAGACGCCTACTGACTTCTTAGACTTTTTCTTCTTTTCATTGAGAAGGAGAGCTTTCAGGTCCTCTTGCCCCTTAGCCATAGCCAGAAGCATTTGTTGGAACTGAGCGTTTTGAGCTTGGATATCTTCCACTGTTTGTTCCATCTTACTGAAATAAACAGTAGGAAGATAAAGAGGCATGTATGGGAGAAACCTGTCATGATATGATGCATGATATGTGGATGCATGTTTTCAAGGATCTCGCAGGGTAAACACGATAAAATGTTAGAGGTTGAACTTCGATCAACATCTTTGATTGGAGAACTTGGTATCGGTGGATGTCTTTCCACGAGAATCAAGCTCACCATGTCAAGTGGGTCATAGCCCCTGATTAAAGTTGTTGCACTTGATTTTTGACGGCGTTTGTTTAGAGGAAAATGAATCCTCTTGCCCCTTGTTAGACATCTGGTCCAACGTGACCCTGCATCGAAAGACGCTCGAGATCCTTGAAATGGTTATTGAAAATGCTATGGTATGATGTTATGATGATATGTACATGTACGTAAAAGTAAGCGAGTGTATATACAGACAGTCATATTCACACATAGCAAACAAGTCCTTAGGTTTAGGCTTGCATGGGGTTTGTAGGTAAGTACCCTCTTGAGTTTAGTTGGCTCAAACCTGTCCTAGAAATAGTAACCGGGTTCTAGAGGATCTCAATATCACTGACTACCCTCAATCGGTCATAATTCCAGTTTAGCAACCTTTTTTTGCGGCCGGAACCATCGCGAGAGTTTAGTCTCAATGAGTGTAGCATACTGCTACTGTTCTATGGCCAAGTTGGTCAATTTAAGGTTCTAAGGTCAGTTGGTGCTTAATGACTCCTTAGAAGACCCATATTCTCCTCGTTTCAACACAAGGGATATCGGTACAGACTAAGGTGTCACACCAATGTAGCTACTGCTTCATCCGTGTCGGTCTACACCGGACAAATCCCTCACAGTTTATTGCTACTTACCTAAAAAAAGGTGCCCCCAAATCCGGGTGTAGGATTTACAACAAACCCAAACAAGTAACCCAAAAAGTAAAGCAATCAAAACAATCAAAGCAAGCATGTAAAGGTGATCTAAAACCCTAAGGTAACCCCACTTTTAGAGGATTCCCCAGCAGAGTCGCCAGTTCTGTGATCGGTGGGAGAACTGACTTGAGGTTTTGCGATTGTGTTTGCAAATGTTGCGGTTTAGCAAGAGTCGCCACCGACTTTTTATTTATCCTAAGGAAAGGTCAAAAAGCACAGGAAAGACCTTTGAGATGTTTTCATGGGTTCGGGGGGTAGATTATGAAAAGGGAAGGTGCTAGCACCCTTTTCATCCATGGTTATCCATGGGCTCTTAGTTACTTGTTTTAGATCACTTGCCTTTGCTTTTCTATTGCTTGAAATGGTGTTTTGTGTGTGTGGTTTTGAAAATGTTTTGAAAAAGATGCCTTGTCTAGGCAACCTTTGTAATAATTCTTGTTTGAATGTTTTACAAAGGTGTTTGTCTTTTTGAAAAGATGTTTCAATGTTTTTGAAAGTTGTTTGGAAGTTGTGTTGTGGAGTGTGTTTTGAAAAATGGCAAGGATGTTTTGCAAGTTCGATCAAGAAACTAAGAGTTGTATACCCTATTTTACTCAAAGATCTTTCTTATGCTTTTTAACCCTTTTAACAGTGTTGTTTCACCATTGCATTTGGTGAACAACCTTGTGTTAGGATGTTTAAACGGGACAGGCGCGAGTCATCGTATGCAATCATTGAAGGCAACTTGTGAGACGCTCTAGCAATTTCGTAAGGGACAAGATCGTTTTATCGAAGGCAACATCGAGGGTCATCGAGGGACTACGATCTTTGTTTATCGAAGGGACATTTGCTAGAGTGTCTCATACTCGAGGGACATGATTGCATTTTCCGAGGCAACAAGCGAGATTACCCTAAGGGTGCATGTGTGCAAAGTGTGTTTTATTGCATGCATTTATCTTTGATTAGGGGTTGTCTACTTGTTGGTTTTATCTTTCCATACACACCCTATTTACTAGCAAGTATATAAAAGTAATAAAGCTCATAAATATAAAATCCTACGCTATTACAACCATATTGAATTGCATGGAAATATAAAGGCAAAAATAAAATAAAAGCAAGAAAAATGAGGGTCTTTCGACCCAGGCAGCAGCACTCTTCGATTCTGCATTTTCTGGCTCTCTTCGATTTGGCCTGAAAAGGGTGAAGGCATGACTTTCGACTGAGGCCTCACGGTCAGCATGTTGTGCCTTTCGATTGGGACCAGCAGGACAGAATGTTGTGCCTTTCGACTGGGCCTGGAACCAGTATAAGATGCAATCTGCCTTTCTGCCTCCTTCGATTGGGCCTGGAGTCAGTGAGGTCGTGTTTTCGATTTGACCCTTCTCCTGCTTCTTTCGATTGAGACTTGGCAGTCAGTGTGGACATCTTACTGGCTACTTCTTTCGCTTGAGGCCTGGGGTCAACGTGAAGTACATTCTTTGCCTCAGGCTCCTTGCTGCTTCCTTCGACTGCAGGAGTGCTAGGCCCTTAGGTTGAGATTCAAAAGGCTTGTGCAGCTAGCCAATCGAAGGGTATAACAAACCTGTCTCAAGTTCGTAAATGCAACATCCAAACATAACTACAGTCCAGGGGTTAGCGCAAAAAACCAATGGGTCTCAAAGTCCAAATTATAACTTACTAAGGTTGAGTTTTCAGCATAAGCAGTCAAAATATAATGCTAAAACATGGTCCAGATATATCTACATTTTTCTTTATTGGCATGTACTCTTGATGTTTAAATGAAAGAGTTCCAAGCTGGAGAGAACTTACCTCTTGAAGTGCTTAGATCGAAGGAAACTGCAAGTGACTTCCTTGGTGATGAATGGAAGTTCGTTGGTGTCTTCCTGAGGCTAGTTCAATTACCACCTCGCTTGAACAGTCACTAAATCTAAGGAGGGAGTTTAATAGTGGTGAGTGAAATGAAAGTTAATATATAACAGTCTACAAGATAAATCAAAGGTTGGTTATCTGGCTGTTGGAGAGTGAATCGAAGGATTCACCAATGTATGAAGGGTCTGAGTTTTTTTTTAAAGTGTTAGGAATAAAACGTTGGGAGGTGTCTGAGAGTTTTGAGAATTTTCAATAGAGCTTTCTTGCTTGAGGATTTTTTATGATTTTTCTCTCTTAGTAAAAATCTGGACGTTGGAGAGTTTGAGCACTTAAGGATTTTTTATGATTTTTCTCCCTTAGCAAAAATCTGGACCCTTTTCTTTGTCAATGGTTCCTCTATTTATAGAGAAAAGGTTTGGGAGTTAAAACAAATATGTGGCTTGGCTGATGCTTTGGGAGGGAAAACAAAAAATTCAAACAAAAGGGGTATGCTGTGTTTGTAGCTTTCGAGGGACAGTGTTTTATTGCCATTTTGGTGTAAGGAATTGGACAGTGTTTCAGGACTGCTGTGCAGCCGTTTTGTAGCAGGTTTTGTCTGTTTTATTTTGGCATCTTACAGCAGGCATTGGAGCATGGAAGGCTCAATCGAAGCTTGCAACGTTGGAGAAGTCACTCCCCCAAATGAAAAAGGCGTGCAAGGGCAGGATATGTGATCGAAATAGGGCAAAAGAGAGGCTTTTTCCTCCTGGATCGAAGGACATCAAAAGGGAGCTTTTTTCCTTGGAATCGAAGGAAGTCTTTGCCTCAGTTGAAGCTTGTGGTTGAAACAAGTTAACTCGAAGGAAGTTGTTGCACAGAACGAAGGATGTAATCCAAGTAGCATTCGAAGGAGGCTCTTGCTCAACTGAAGTTTTCATCCAGGCACACAGAAGGTGAGTGCCCAAACGAAGACTTGCCTTGCAGGGGGTACATGTGACCAATAGGTCATGGCCTTCGATTGCAAGCATGCAGGCAGCAAAAGACACAAATGAAACCTGCAACAAGAAGTCACATGCCCAGGTGAAAGAGGCACGCTAGCAGCCACTTTGAGAAATCGAAGGAAACCAAGAGTCAATCGAAGGATGCTGATCGAAAGAGGCCTAAAGGCCAATTGAAAGAGCTGAAACGAAGAACACTTGTATTTCTCCAATTTTTGTCAAAATAATATTTTTATTTGTTTTCTCCCTTTTTGACAATTTTCCTTTTAATTTCAGTACTGGAAAATCCCAATGCACTTGTTCAAGCTTGAACTTTGAGAATCATTGTGAGAAAGGCCTTGAAGAATGAGAGGGCAAATTTTGGGGTACAACACATATGTTCATTCTCTTAGTTCTCTTGTTTTAGGATTCACTTAATTTTTGTAAAAAATATAGTAGCAGCAATAATGTAATGTAGAATAGGATGTATAAACTTGATAAGAAGAACAGGTACAAAAAGAAGTCCTATTACAATGTCAGAACATGTTGTGTTGAAATTTTTCAACAACTGGAACAACATGTCGAAGAAGATGTCTTGACATCGTGTCTGCTGAGCTGGATTAATAAAATTCAGTTTGTTCTCAACATTGGCAGGATATTCAGGAGAATATTATGCATCCTATGTGGCGCATATTTAAAGGTCCAGAAAATTCAATCAGAAATCACGGAGATTTAATACTTTCTAAATAAGGAGATTATTTAGGAAAGTAAAGATTGAAGACCTTTCTTGAGGCAGAAGTTTCTACAGTTTGTTACATCTGATTTGTTGTGATTGAAGGCCTAAAACCAGTTGGGTAACATGTTATAAATAGAAGGGTTTGTAACCTAGAAAAGTGACGGCTCAAGATGTAGAATTTTAAGAGTTTTGTCAAGGTAAACCTCCTGGGATGTGGGAAGGTTACCATGTTCACCTCGAAGCCTGTAGGTAAGAGGTGCATTATTCTTGGAGGAAGCTTTGAAGCAACTCCAGGATATGTTAGGAGAAAAGCTAACAAACAATGGCGTTTGGCTTAGAGACTTAGCTAGGTTTTCATGGAAGTATGTTTTCCAAATTTTTTATCTATGTGATCAGAATCTTGGTGAAGGGTCGTCTACACAGTGACTGAGGTGTTGACTGCTAGACATCATTGTGATGACTAGAAGTGGGATGGAGATATTCCATATCTAGGGAGGACCTAGGTAGAAGGGTTATTGGGTAGTGATTAAGTGCGTAAATCATCAATGGGTGTGCTGGATGTAGGGTCTGCAAATTGATACTACTAATAGTGGACTTCATTCTTGGCTTGGTAGCCCCCAGAGTAGGTGTTGTTATACACTAAACTGGGTAAACAATTCTGGTGTGTTCTTTATCTTTTCAGTACTATTTTATCTTGCATGTGTGTTATTGTCAGATCAGATGTCTTGACATCCTTCTAGGACATCTGAGTCTGTTGTACCAGAATTTCAATTGGTATCAGAGCGGGCATCATGTTCTGTTCTGGGTGAGATCCTGGGAAGATACTTTCTAGTCATGGGTAAGGAAGAAAGTATTTACTGAAAAGAGGTATGAACTTGGACATTTCATACTATTGTATGGATGATCTTTTGGCAAGGATCATTTGTTATATATGACAGGTAGTGTTCCTGGGTGTTGCCATCAGGCCTGCAGCTTAGTGGGAAGCTGCTGTTTGTATGGTTTATTTTTTTAATCCTAGGTTGTCGTGCTTGTTCTTGGATAGTGGTGTGTCTGAATATTGTTGAGGAGTTCATTATATTCCGCTGTATATTACCCAGAAAGTATGAGAAGGATACTAGGGTTGTTACACTCAATATAATATATGCTGGCATTTTCAACCGTATTAAAAGTGTCAAAGATACTTGGGATTTTCCTCAAGTCCACTCTTAAAGACATTTATCAATAAGTTTGATGAGAATAAATTGACCAATGATGCTCATATACATCTGCATATTGACCTTGAAGACTGTCAAGGATGGTGTGTTCCAAGAAGAAGGAACTGATGTTCTATGGGATGTTAGAACATTACTTAAGCATGTATGTAACTACCAGTTGAAGAACAAATGTTTTGGGTGCTGAACAAAAATATTATGAATACTTTTTGTTTGGAACCTACTCCTGATCTAGAAGAGGAGGCATCTAGTTTGTGCAGATTGATTAGGACACGATCAACAATTTATCTACTCCATGTGTCAGGCTTATGGGAGTATAGAGGTTGAGCTCCATGCTCTTGAGAAGAACTCATAAAGGAATCTCCAAAAGACCTTTTATGTATATGAGATGAGGTCGTATCTTGAAGATCCTTCTGATCAAAGGAACCAGATTCATTGAATCCTATTTGTGACCATAAAACAGATTATGTTTGAAGAGGAGTATTTTGATCCAACCACAGTGTTTGATTCTTCTGAGTATTGTTTTGATTTCCCTTGAGCAAGAGAATTTGTAATTCTCTTTGTGTACCCTCAGAAGTTATTGAAAAAGATCCCCTTGTCAAGGGTTGATATGATGTCAGACAGAATGTCGTGATATCTTTGAACATGTTAAAATTTGAAGGGCATTTCTTTTGAAGAATCAAGGGAAACAGATGCTTTGAAAAGCCGTTTTTTTGTGTCATGCCTAGCAGAGTCTGTTCCAGAGACCTAATAGAGGGAATTTCCTTTGTAGGTACATACAATGGCATCCATCATCTCAAAGTAAGACATGAGGTCTAAAGAAAATCTTATTGAGATGTGGCTCGTGCAATCCCCTGCATATGCTAGTAGTCTGATCCTGAAGATTGATCAGTTGTTATTGGTTTGTTTCCTTGTGTTAACCCCCAAAAGAGTTGATTATAAGTTACTATAGAAGTTACCCCCAGAACCATAGTAAGAATGGATGATGTCGTATCTGAAATTGGGACATCATTTTTAGGTGTGTGCTTCCTCTAAAAAGGAAGTTGTTGTGTAGATCATGAGGCGAGTATTGTTGTTCACTGGTGAAGTTCAAAGTTGGAAAGTTAGATCATGATGGAGCTGAAGACCAGTCTTTGACCAAGTTTATAATGTTAAAAGGATCCTCTTATGTTGAACAATGAAGAAGAAGGATTTAATTTCAAGTGCTCTAACATATGTTGAAAAGGAGTATCATCTGCAGTTGTGTGTGTGGGCATGTTTTTTCCTCTGATGACAAATATCTTGTCAGGAGCTAAGTATAAGTCTGATCTTGTGAAGATTTGCATGTTACTGATGATAAAGACCTTGTCGGGAGCTGAGTATATATCTGAGGTATGGATGCAAATCTACTATCTGAGCCGATGATTTAGATATTGTTGAGAGTTTATAGTGTTCAAGTGGCTGTAGATGTAATATTTTGTGATCTTATCCTAAAAATACTATCAAGATTAATAATATCCTTGGTTGATAAATCAAGAACTGAATTATTAAGATCTATGAAGAAAGGTTGATGTCTTAAATGATATTGTAACATCATTTTGCAAAGGAAGGTTTGGGATTATGATTATGGAAGATTGAGGATCAACATGGTTGTCAAAAAAAAGGAGTTCCGACTTTATGGATTAGAAGATGCAGATCCTGATCCTGTCTGTAGTAGTATTCTTGGTGACTACATAACTACTATGTTGAAGACTTCACTAGTACCAGCAATTACTAGTGATTGATAGAGAAAAGAAATATGAAGAAGGTGGTTTTCCTCTATTTCAAGTATGGTTAAAATAAGCTATTTGAGGGCTTGTGTTTATATGATGTCCAAGTATGTGTTCACGATATCTTGGCTATCCAAAGAGGTATGGATATTTGTGTGGCCATATATCAGACATGACCTTGTAAAAGTATGAAGACCCAGAGTTGGTATATCATCTTGAGGATGCGTTATTTTCACAAGAGTGTTGATATGTTTCAGTGAGTGCGTGAAGTCTCTTATTTGTCTTCTAGTGTCTAAGTGTTCACCCTCGGCAGAAGCCTTGTTTGACAGGGGGAGCTTAGAACTTATCTATAGTTATTGTTGTAGTAGCTATGGATCTTACGTGTAATTCAAGCTTGTGAAGATTATATGCAACATGTTGTGACATGTGGCTACTAGGTGTAGTTGTCTATACTTCTGTCGAGTCTATGTGGTTCTAGTCAGGAGAAGCTAGTATACTCTGTTTTCTCCAAGGTTTGAGCTTAAGGTCAAGTTACTAACCTAACCTGGAATGTTTTGGCTGTCATGATTGGATGTCTTGTCGAATATTCAACAAGTATCACATGTGTGAAGAAGAAAGCTGTCAGTTTTACCTAGTGTGAGAAGCTTACTACAGAATATAGTGACGGAATATTTATGTTGTGTGGTTAATCTGAAGATAAGTCCTTGTGAGATCCTCTTGTTAGAATGGGGAGTTTTTTAAAGGGCATGAATGGAAATAATTCCATTGGATGATGTTTCTAGAACCAAAGCAGATAAGCTCTATGGTAATGTTGTTGATGTCTCAAATGATGTTGGAACATCATTTTTTATTATAGTCTATTAAAGATACTTGGAACTATGAATCTCAATATTCAAACTCCACACTCATTAGTGGAAGTTCTATCTATGGTGTTGGATAAGGAGATTCTAATTGAAGGAGAAGTATACTCAAGTATGTATAACTACTATCTTGATTTGAAGACTTTACTAGTGTCAGCAAATACTAGTAATGTGCAAACGGAGGATTTAATCAGCAGATTGGTTAAGGGGTACTCCTTATGTTGGATAGTCTGAATCTTAGTAAAGCTTTTAAGGACACTAAGAAATGGTTATAAGTTGGTTTCAGACTATGGTTGCATGACATCTTAGCCATCCAAAGAGTCATGATAATATGTGAGAAGGTGCAAGGGCATGAATCAGAGGTGTGCTTGTTATGTGACTAGTTATTCCCATTGAACTAGTGGGTGTTTAGTGTTGTGTTTTCTCCAAAATGAAGTTTTGATTGTCCATGAAAGGAGGAGTCAGTGGACTAATTTGTTTGTTTGGAGCTTGTGATGTTCAAGCATATAGAGTTATTGCCCTACATTGAAGATGATATTGGATAACATGCTGAGACATGTTGCTACAAGATGTATTTGTTTATGTCCTTATGAGTCTCGGAAGACTCTAGCAAAATGTTGCTAGAGTATACCATCCTTATCCAAGAGGATGTGTTGGTTCAGCGAGAATTTAGTTTTCTCTACAGTAGTGAATGGGATAAAGAAGACTATCCTGCTGATTGTTAGGAGATGTCACATCCTCTGCCAAGAGTATCAAGAAGAAGACTATGTATAGTCCCCCAAAGCCCTGGAGTAAAGTAGTTCCTCCCTCCAACAAAAAAAGTTAGACCTGATAGCTCCTCAGATGATGATGAGGATGATGTTCAGGACATCTCTCCTTTGAAGAAGTCTGCAAGCAAGAAGCTTTCTGTCAGGGTGCCTGATGCTCCAATTGACAACATTTCCTTCCACTCTATTGGCAATGCTAAAAAGTGGAAATATGTGTTTCAAAGAAGAAATTCCCTTGAAAGAGAATTGAGAGCATGTGCACTGGAATGCAAAGAGATTATGGAGCTGATTTCTTTTCCTGACTTGAGCTGATCACAAAAGTAAGGAATATAGGAAGGTATTTATGTTGAAAGTGACTGATAATCAGGTGTGCAAAGCTATTACTGCAAACCAGACTGTAAAGCATGCAGGAACCTGTGCACCGACTGTGGGTGTTGTACCCCAATTTTTGCCTCATAAGATCCCTTCATCATACCATGTTGATTCATTCACAACAAGATCACACTAGGATTCTTGGTTCCCCTCCCTATATTTAATTTTTCCTTTTTGAGGGATTACCAAGCACCTTGACTTATGTTCCTTTTGTGATCATGAATATTGTTTTGTTTAACTAATAAAATGCAATGTTGGCTTTTCTTGCTTATTATCCATGTAGGTAAGGGCAATGAGATTTAACAAGTTACTCCATGGGTTCATGAGTTTATTTCCATGCCCTAGTCAATATAGTTTGAGAAGTTCAAACCTCATCATTGGATTGGTTTTGAAAGAATTTACATGGCAAGGTTTCTTTGGTTCATCACATTTCAAGGTTATTAGATTTGACTCAAAAGTACAAGGGGTTAATTGGAGAAGTTGTTATGTTTGGACAAGGCCTTGTTCTTATTGGTCACATGAGCATATTTCTATCAAATTTCAAGATATGGAAGTGGTTTTGGTAGCTATGAATCTCCATTATCATCCTCAACAACTTCTATTCACAAAGCAAGGATATTGGTACAAGAAGTTTGTTCAAACTTGTCAAAGTTCCTCAAGGCATTCTCTTGATCTAGAAGCTAGGGTTTTGAACTTCAAAGGAGTATATCTTGCTCACCTTTTGATATTTTTGATTTATTCCAAAGACATCATTCTCTTCAAAGGGTTATCAACAAATAACTTCAAAAGTTCCAAGGAGTTTACATGTGGAAGAACTTGGTGAAGAAGAAAGATTACAAGTCATCCAGATGAATCCACAATTTTAAATAAGTAACTTCAATTGATCATAACTTGGTCAATTTTCATCACCTTGAGTCCATTCTTTTTCCATAATGATCTTAAAGATGTGAAGTTTATTCCTTCTTTTATGTGTAAAGTGGGAAAATGGATGGAAGTTACCTTAAAGATGCAAAATATTATAGGTCATTTCATGATTTTTTGCTAACTTCAACAATTCATAACTCTCTACATTTTTGGATATTTTGAATGGTTCAAGTCCCAAAATGTCATTCAAGAGATCTACTTCATTCCATCTATTTTGGTCAAGCGCAAATTCCAAGTGGAAGGCCATGTTTGGATGCAAGACATTATAGGTCATTTTTTTAAGAAGAATTTGAAATATTTCTAAGTATGGAAAGTCAACCTTTTTTCTTCAACTTTGACTCAATGCAACTTTCAGCTCAAGCATCCATTTAACTCCATTCTTTTTCCATTGCAAAGCTTGTAACCTCATCTTTCTAAATCATCAAGAATCATGCCCTAGGACCCCTTGAGTTGGAAATTCCATGGATTTGAATTTGGTAATTTGAAACTGAATTTCCCACAAAGTCAGAATTTTGAAATCCATAATGTCACTTCTAAACACAAGATTTATGGGCATTTTTGATTTAAACTTGATTAGCAAACTTGCCAGAAGTGATTAACACCCCAAAACGCAAGATTTGGTTGAGTTTTGATGAAAATGAAGTCACACTTCACTCGTGCTCGACCTTCACTCAATTTCCCTCCAAACTTCCTTGTTTCTTCCAATATTCATTCCCATTCACTTCCCTATAAATAGAGGGTCATCCCCCATTCATTTCTTCAAGCTTTGAGAGCCAAAAACACCCTGCCAAAACCTCACACGAACCCATCTTTTTTTCAATTCAGTTTCTGAGATTTAAGCTCCCTTTTCCAAAATTCTTTGTGCATCCATCATCCTTAAGCATCATATAAACTCTCCAGCACTTAAACCAATCAAAACAAGCCATAATTCAAGCTATAGAAGTCCAGTTTCAGAGCTTCTTCCTTGAGCTTCGAAAAGGTAGAATTCTCCACCACTTGGATCCAAATCAAGCACTAATCTATTCTACTCCTTCTCCTGATTCCAATGCTGCTTACAATTTTTAAATCCATTGAGAATTGAGAGAGAAATCTCAAATTGAAGGTGCTCGTTATTTTCTGCGTTTTTGATTCATATCTCTCTCCATACCTTATATAAATTTGGCGCGATGGTGGTGTTAGAATCGTCTTGAAGAGACGAGTTCAATGATACTAGCCTGGGATCCTAATTTTTCCATTTGAAGGATCTCATAAAATCCCCATTGCAGGGTGTCTGGAGGTTGAAGACGATGACATGTCTCGTCTCAGCCAATGATAACGTGCCAAACGTTTTAATTTCATTGGTTGCCCTTTTTCTGATCCTATGCGTATCTCACTAAGGTCCATATCAAGCACGGCACACCTGGTCCACTGGATCAACTTACTAACGCGTTTTGACTATAATCTGATGGTCCACATCTTTTTGGTTTTATTTATTTTCTGATTTTATATTTTTATAGATTAAATTTTCAAAAATTCATAATTCTTTTATTTTTTATCCAAAAATTATGAAAAAATTCACAAAAATACTTTGAATTATTTCTGATCTCATGACTACTTTTTCACATTTTTATTTTGACATTTGATATTTTTTTATTTTTTTAATTATTTGCTTTCTTTTAATTACTTAAAAAATACTTTCTGACATTTTTTTAATTCTGAAAAATTCATAAATATTATTTTGCATATTTTTGACTTTATGAAAATTTTATGGAATTTTATATTGAGGTTTACTATTTTTGATCTATTTTCTATTTATTTGAGCAATTTTAAATAGTTTAAAAATAGTTTCTGACTTTTAAAAATTACTAAAAATTTTATAAAAATATTTGGATCCATTTCTGATTTTTCTATGGCCTTACTTTTTCTTTCTTGATTAATTTGAACATAGTTGATATTTTTCTCCTCTATTTTGATTTTAAACATTTTTTAAACCCTTTTAATGTATATATTAAATATAATATTATTTTCTGATTATTTTCTGGCTGTCTTGAGTTGATTTTTTGATCATGACTTTATTAACATCATTGGATCTTGGGTGTTGAGTTCAACTCTACCAAAATGGATAAATGATTTTAATAATAGTTTGATTAAATTTTTTATTCAAAAGTGGTTTATTCATTTTTCCCATCCCATCTTCATCTTATCCCTTTCTTATTGCACTAGGTGTTATTGGAGCATGATCTCTATATCATGTCTCAAAACAAATGGTGCATAAATTGCTATTGACTGGACTCAAAATAGGTGCGACTTCTATATAAGTCCACTTACGATTGCTTAACATAGCGCTAAATTTTGTCCAGATTCGAATAAATGATCATTCGTGGCCCAAACTTATGATTGCAAGTCCAAGTATGTTAATTTGATCTCTTTGATCCAATAACCTTGAGATTAATTGTGTGGAGGCTTTGGTTCTACCAATCCTCTAATGGGTCTACAACACATTTGGTCAATGCATATCACTTAAACATTGTTGATCATTAAATGGTACTTATGATAATTCCAAATGAATGATATACTTGACAAAAAGCAAATGCAACTTGTTGTATGGAGTCTTTGGTTATACCAATCCTCTAATGAGTTCCAAATGCAAGTTTCAAGATGGTCATCTAACTAAGCACTAATTATTGACTTGTTTTACCTTATGCTTTTATCCTTTTTTATGCTTTATGTACTATTTACTTTTAGCATTTACATTTCATGCCATTTTCATCTTTGCTCATTTGAGCATTTATTTTCTTGCCATTTTTACTTTGCTCACTTGAGATTTTCTTTTCCTTTCTTAAGATACTTAATAATCAACATAAATCCTAAAAAAAAATTTTAATGGTACTTGGACTATTTGGTTACTATCCTTGGCATTATGGGGCATGGGATATTTCTTGGACTTAGGATTAGAAACCTTGACCTACCTTGGAGATCTTATCTGATTATTTTGTCTGGAGTTCTTGAGGTTTACCTCAAGACATTGGGTTGCTTGTTTGTTTTTTTGTGCAGGTTTTTGTGATTACATCCTCTGTTTGTAATCTAGAATTCACCCGTATACAGCCATTACTCAGCCCAATTTTTGTGAAGACTTAATACACTTGAAGTTTGGTTCTCTCAAGAGGTCTAGTATTTTTGCTTGCTTGGTTTCAATCCAAAGAATGGGAACTCTATCTTGGCTCATAGTGTCAAGTATTAGCTTCTTGTTGGTTAGATGGTTCTTATCACTAGCTTTTACCTTATGCTTTAGGATAGCCTCTTCTTCTCCTCCCGTCTTCTTTAATTTCAAAAATATTCTCCCTCCTTTTGAAAACTCTTCTTGTTTTAAACTTGAACCACTTTTATAATAAACTTGGACTTATGTCCATGTATTTTCAAAACATTTTCATAAATAAACGTCAATCAACTTAAGGATACCTTGACATTTTTTTGTGAGAAGACTAAAAGTAAATCATTCTCATTTTAAACCATTTTGCTATTTTAGCTTTTTTTATCTTTAAATTGTTCTCAAAAGATTTAACTCTTGTCAATCCTTGTAGTGATGCAAACAACTATACTTCTACAATATGTAGTGAAGAGAGATATTTTACACTTGGGTGTTGAGTGAGGCATTGTTGATTTTAAAATCCAATCCATATCCTCCACTTTGAGATGATGCAAGTTCTCTTTTCTCATGATTGTGGGTAGTAGGTATGTTTTCCATACGGACAATGACGATGATGTTTTATCTCATAAAATTGACCAACGCATTTGTGTTTCAAATTTTTAAAAGAGGAACTACGTGTACCCTGATCCTCTATTGCACGAAAGATGGTACGTAGGCACTAAAGGTTCACAACCGCGGCGGATGCAAAAATCATAAAAAAAATATATTTCTTTCCTCACCTCCACCATCCACTTTTTATATACAACATTTTTATAACCAGAATATATAGATTTTACAAAGAGGTTCCTGCAGAGTACCGTACATGTTTAGGGTGTTAATACCTTCCCTTTGCATAACCAACCCCCTTACCTTGAATCTTTCCCCCTCTTTTTGGGTTATTCTCTCTTTTCCCATTCCTTTGGAAACAATAAATCGCGGTGGCGATTTTTATTTTGATTTGTATGAAGTCTAGTCAATCTAATGGCTTAGTCTTGAACATTTCTACCGCTATAGAAAAATGGTGACTTCACTGGGGATAGATTGACCTCTTGCTGGTCCATCCCTAAGTGGGTTGAGCCTATCTTTGTTTAAATCTGTATATGTGTTATTATTATTTTTGTGATTATATGTTGTATATATGTTTGTCTGGATTTTCCTGGTTTTCAGGGTGCTTGGTGATTACTCATAAGTCCTATACCCGGACTTGGGCAAACTTTAAGATAGGACGGGTGGTATAGTCATGTTAACTTTGAGGGAGTAATCCCAAAAAAGGAGGCATGAGATGAAGATATGAAAAACACAAGAAGGGGGGTTGAATTGAAAAACATAGATAAAAAACAGCTTAATGACACAGTATTTTTATCCTGGTTCGTTTGATCTCAAACTACTCTAGTCCATCCGTCAAGGTGATTTCGCCTCTCTCCAACGAGGTCTTAATCCACTAATCTTCAAACGATTACAACAACTACTTTAACAACTGTTAAAGTCTTCTTGAGTACAACCGCAAACCGGTTAATCTCAAGGAAATCTTTTACAAATAATTGGACAAGATTGTGTTGTTGTTTTCTAACAAAACATTTTATCACAACTGTGATAATTACACATGTTAAGCTTAGAATAGAATAAATTTGTTAGAGCTTGAATATGCGTGGTTTGGAATTCTCTGCAAATTGATGTGTGCGTATGTACGTGCTTCTTTCACAAGCAGACTTGTTTATATAGGCAAGGAAAAGACGTTGTCCATAAAGCAAGTTTAATGTGAATAACACACTTTCCTTTTGAAGAAGATCTTGTCTGAAGAAAGTCGTTAGCATTTAATTCTGTCTTGAATGATTAATAACGCTTTAAAGTCTTCTTTGCTTTAACTACTGATAACGCTTCAGAGTGTTGATGACTTGGTTGAGATGTCTTTGTTCAGAGTCAGAGTGTACTTGTTTAGGCGCAGATTCTGGTCATCAAACTTCAGCGTAAAGCCTATTATGCTTTCAGCGTGTAATACTTTATTTCTTATCTTCTGATGTTGATCCCATCAGAACTTCTGCATATACAAGACATAATTTTGAGGAGCATATTTGTTCTTTGTATATATCTTTTGGATTTATTTATTCTTTTTATTTTGTTATCATCAAAACTCTAATCAAGGGTTATAGAATCAAACTATGTCCTAATAATCTCCCCCTTTTTGATGATGACAAAAACCAGATTTTTCAATTAAAAATAAAGAATAAAAAGTATAGAATTAAGAAGAAAAACTCCCCCTGAGTTGATTACTTCCCTTAAATTCTTTGAGTCCTTGAGCATCAGAATTTGACTACGTATTTCATCAGAGTTTTGTACCTGTTCAAGCTTTTTAGAAGAAAGAAATTAAGTAGATCAGAATGTTTGAGACTTATGTCTGAGTAATCCGTTATTGAAAATATCTTATTCTTTCTCCCCCTTTTTGTCAGTTATCAAAAAGAACATATAATCAGAGTTAAAAAGGATTTATATTAAAACTAGGAAGCAATGATAAGAAGTTCAGAACAACAGCAATGTAGAATAAATATTACAGATAAACAGATTTTAAAAGAGAAATCTAAGAGGGAGGAGGGAGGCGTGTGAACAAAGCTTCCAACAAGCCCTTGATCTGGGTGTTGGTTTCCTCTTGTTTGCTTAACATGTTCTTGATTTCCTTAATTATATCATCCTGTTTATCCATCCTTTCCTGAATAATAATATTCGCTCTCTTCAGTTCTTCCAGAGTCTGCCTTTCATAGGAGGAAGCTGGAGAATCTTCAGTAACTGGATGCTTCTCAGAGCATTCTGCAACGTGATCTTTTTGAACCAATTCCTCTGCAGGAATCATCTTATCTGGAGCAGCAGTCAGAATGAGACCTTCTGACTCTGGTTGAACTTTGTCTGATGGACGATGTTCTGACCAGGGAGAATTATCCAGAGGGAGAATCTCTTCCTTGAGCAATTGGCTCAGAACTTGGTCTTCAATTACCTTTAGCAGATTACTGAAATTCTATTGAACTTGATCATAGCTCTGTTCTTGGAGCTTATGAGTTTCAGAGCATAGCCATTTTCTGAAACTTGTCCGAAGATAATCTGAAGCAGCAGGATTAATCATATCAAGACTAGCTTGCTTCAGGGAGGTTATCCATTTCTGCATTTCTGTTTCAAACATCAATACACTAGTACCAACATCTGGTGTGGGTTCAGATGGTTTTGGTTTTGGAATGGCAGTTTTGTGAGTTATGGCAGCAAGGCGTTCAAAAACAGTTAGATCAATGACAAGTTTAGCATTGTCATCTGGATTGCTCTTTGGTAAGGGAGTGGGAGAGTCTGGTATAATTATTAGACTAGTTGGGGAATTTGGTGGAGTTGATTCTAGTGAAGAGGGAATTTGGGGAATATCCAGAATGGTGAGGGGCATACGGATGGCCAGAGGTTCAGTGATTCCTGGAATGGGAATAATATCTGAATCTAAAGTAGGTTCTTTAGATTGGTTGGATGTAAGATGGTGATGTTCTGTTTCACAGGTCTCAGAAGGTTGAATCTCAGAAGGTTGAACTTCTGGTTGTGATTGTTCAGGTTGTGAAGATGGTGGATGAATATCTGGTTGAGGAGATGGAGGTAGTGTTATTTATGGTTGAGAAGAGAGGGGAATATCTGGTTGTGGTGCTTCTGTAGTGGTTTCGGAGTTTGGATTTTCTAGTGTGGGAGCAGAAATATTTTGGTCAAAAGTTTCAATATCTGATAGAACTTTTGTAAGTTCTGGTTGAGTTGTTTCAGTATTTGGATTGATAGGTAGGGAGTGAGTTTCTCTAAGACTTAGAGTTTCTGAGGGGTCAAACCCTATGTCAAAATCATCAAACGTTTGTGGGGTAGGAATTTCTGAATGGGTAGGTGTGATCGGTGGATTTGGAACTGACTGTTTAACGCTGGTTCGCGAAATGTCGCGGAAGCAAGAGTCGCCACCGTCTTTTATTTTCTCCAATTGGAAAGGACAAAAGCACAGAAAAATTCCTTAAAGAGATTGCTCTCGGTTCGGGAGGTAGATTATAGAAAGGGAAGGTGTTAGCACCCTTTCTATCCATGGTTATCCATGGGCTCTTAGATACTTGCTCATTTGTGTTTTCAAAAATTGTTTGTTTGCTTTTCAACTGTGGGTTTAAAAAGTGTCTTTGAAAATTTCAGATCGACTCTTGTGTCAGAGTGTTTGAAAAATTGTTTTGAAAGCTTTTGAAAAGTGTCGGTGTGAAAAGATTTTGATTTGTTTTGTTTTTGAAGAGAGCAAGTATCTACGAGAACCTACCTACCCTAAGGAATTCGTCTGTGTAAATGTCCTTTAAAGTAGCGTCATCCCACCATTGAGAGGTAGGTAGCACCACCGTTGGAGGTGTTCGGGTCAATTCGATTTTAGGGACGTGGTGATCACCAGAGCAATGGGAAGACACCTTAGAAGCTACCCTCATGCCAGGTTCCCGGATCATGAGGACTTACTAAGACGTTTTCTACTCGACGACCACCTTTCGAAAGGCAACAGTGAGGCGTACCCTAGGGGTGGTGTGTGATTTGTGTGTCATGTTCAGTTATTTTTGTCTTGTCATGTTTGTCGTGTTCTACGCTTGATTTTAATTTAAGTCCATTCATTCTTGCATGCATGTTTAACAGTTATAAAGTTTGCGGGAAAGGTAAATCTAAAGCTATTACAAAGGCGCGGGTCCACATCGCCAAAATTAAACCGGACCCGATTTAGCGGAAAAAATAAATAATGCGAAGAAATAAAGTGCGAAAAGTAAATTACATGGCTTAGGGACAATTACATAATTATAATTAAACGACATAAGATAAATGCGCAAATTAAATAATTGAAACGAAACTAGGGCGTTGGACCCCTTTTTGCAAATAATTAAAATTAATAAGGACTTAAAAAAATAAAATTAAATGAGAATGATATTTTTGTGTTTTTTTAGATTTAATGAAAAAAGGAAATTAATTGAGATTAAATTAAACGGCAAACCCTAATTCTAATATTTTTTATTTATTGTGAAAGAATTAAAATATGACCTAAATTAAACCTAATTCATTTATGTACAATTTAAATAAAAAAATAAATAAATACATAATAATTATTATTGTGAGAAAAGGGAAATAAGAAAAAGAATTTAACAATTAAAACCTAAATTCTACATTTTTTGGATTTTTTATTAAAAAAAGGAATTAAAAATAAAAACCTAATTACACTACATAATTTACATTTTAATTTATTTATGAAAATAATTAATATATAAATATTTATTAATTTTGGCCTTTTCTGATTTTTAGTAATGTTTTTTAGATTTTTGTTAAAATAATTAATTAAAACAAATAATTAAAATAAATAATCAATTAAAATAAATGAAATAAAAAAGAAATCAAACCAGAGTGGGGTGTAGTCCCCAATTTAGGAGGTATAAATCTGAAAAGCCTGGCCCAATAAGGGTTGATTCGTTGACTTTCCTGGATCACATGTCAGCGCTTTGACCTGGTACATGGTGCATCTTAAATCTTGGCCATGGATCTGAGTGAGATGGACACGTGTGGGGCTTGAGAGGGTAAGCATATGGTACATCTGGACGTTAGTGCTGCATAGAATCAAATATTGAAAAATAATATTGAGCATTGCAAGACCTGGGATTTGAACCCAGGTCTTTAAAGTCACATGCATAGTGCGTTGCCAGCTGAACCATTCGCTTTCAATTAACATAATATAATATGCAAATATAATAAATAAGACATAACGCTAATGGATCAAAAGCGCGCGAACTTTAAACGGACCAATCACCAATGGACACGGGGTCATCTTCTTCGTTTTCCTGAAACAAGAAACTCATGGGCAACGGTTTTTGATCGTGGCTTTAGGGGGTTTACAAAAAAAATAGCGAATAGCCATATATGAAACATAAATTGGGCGCGATGACATGTTCTTCTTCGTCTTTAAGCCCTGAATTCAACCATGGTATCCAGAAGTTCTAATTTTTCTTGTATTGGGAAACCCTCTTTTTGAATTCCTGAAACCCTAAAACGCATACATGGTATAATCACATAGATCACGAAAAAATGCAATTAAAAGTAACAGTTAGCTTCAAAACTTTATGATGAACACGAATCAGCCATTAACTTTTACAAATAATGCCTAGAATGGGATGCACGATTATGGAATTTCTTGGATGCAGTTTAAGTTACAGATACCAATTCTTTGCGCTTTTATTGTTGTTTTTGATTGGAGTACGATCAGGAATTCACAAGAAAGCTTTTGCAAAAGGAATGGAGCTTTGAATCAGTCTCTAGGGTGGATTTCAAAATTGGATTTTTTGAGAAAATTTGCAAGTTTGTAATGAGGTTCTGAGCGCAGCTTCCAGTCCTTTTGCATTAGGGTTGTGATGTAGTACTTGTATGGAGTGGTTTAGGTTAAAAACTTTGCACAAAATCCATGTCCATAATGATTTCACATATTTGATTCTTGAAAATCTTTTTCAATCTTTTTCATGTGCAACTTGGTTCAAATCTGATCAAATCTTATCAAAACTTGCCATAATCCATTAAGCACGAAATATTGACATTATAATGTGCATAAAAAGATTTTTTAGGTTAAGGTTTATATTTTTCATGAATTAAAATCATTTAAATGAATATAAATTAATATTAATTCAAATAAATAATTAAAAAATATGAAAATACTTCCCTTTGCGCCTAGTGGTCGTGCATAGGCTTGGCATGAAGAAATTTGAAAGGAAAATAGGCCCATTTGCATTTTTAGGCCTTTTGCATCAAAGTTGACTTTCAAAAATTTCCAAAAATTTCCCAACTTCCACAAGGCATAACTTGGTCAATTTTTAAGCTTTTCACATGTTCTTGGACATTTTGGAAAGGTCTTTGAGTCCTTTAACCAATGCCTTTGGTCCCATGTCTTTTTGATTCACCAATCTCAAGTTATGGCCTTTGACTTAAAGTCACTTTTTGTTGACTTTTGAAAATGACCTATAATGTTGAAATTGATAACTTTTTGTGAGAGCATTTCTTGGACTTGGAACATGAAGATGAATTGTAGGAAATGTCTTTCTCTTCAAAATGAGCTTTGGATGGAATTTTTATGATAATCCATGTGAAAGTTATGCCCTGGTCAATTTCAGTTGACTTTTCCAGCTGTCCAAATATAGCAACTTTTGCATCTTTGATGATTTCTGAGCCAAATTTTGAGAATCATGATCAAGCATTGATCAAATGATGTTTGTGGCTTCAAAATGATATGTTGACCAAAAATTTGAACTTTTGACTGTCAAATGACCATTTTGCCCCTACAGTTGACTGTAGTGCAATTTAGGGTTTTGACTGTGCAATTTTGAGCTGAATGCCTTGAAACCTGACATGAAGACACTTGACCATCTTTTTAAGCATGTGAGACTTGATTAGGCCTTTGAAAAGTTCATTTGCTTGACCAGAACTCAAACCCTAGCTTGACTGTCTAGGAGACAATTGAGCTGCACAACCCTTGGGGCATTTTGTGACCTTGACTTTGACAATTCTTGGAGAATATGGGAGGGCAAATTTTGGGGTACAACAGTTGCCCCTGTTCAATCTTCTTAGACCTGAGGATGCAGATTGGCTGACGTGCCTTTCGTAATCCGAGGGTAAAAGATGATTGAACACTAGAGTGCCCAGAAATTTGCGCTCACATAGTAGCAATGATGATGAGGGAATGGGCTTATAGATGCCATTTGGAGATTGCTGGATAGGATGATGGGCTTATAGATGCCATCCGGGTGTTGATTGCGTAGGAGATTCCTTAGCGAGAACCTGCATACCTGCAAAAGAAAAAATGAGTACCTGATACGTCGCAGGGGTTGATTTTAGATGCTTGATATAGATATGTCCTGATTGGTTACAGGAGCTGAGTCTGGAGCTTCAAATGCTGATGAATGAACCAGGGATGGTTACTGCCTTAACATGAATGATAAGTGAACCTTGGACGATTTTAACTTCAACAACGCTCGTTGAGAAAATCTTGGTGGGAATTACCATCTTCGTAGTGTCAGGAAGAGAACCAAAGGACATTATAATCTCAAAGGGAGTCACCTCACTCACCGTTGGAGAGGGAACTATAGGGAATTATAATCTGAAAAGAAATATCACCTCACGCTCATGCCGGAGAGGGAAACATCTGAAGAAGGAATTACCACCTCACACGCCGTTGGAGAGGGGACCATAAGAGAATATCACCTCACGCTCATGCCGGAGAGGGGAACATCTGAAGAAGGAATTACCACCTCACACGCCGTTGGAGAGGGGACCATAAGAGAATATCACCTCACGCTCATGCCTGGAGAGGGGAACATCTGAAGAAGGAATTACCACCTCACACGCCGTTGGAGAGGGGACCATAAGAGAATATCACCTCACGCTCATGCCTGGAGAGGGGAACATCTGAAGAAGGAATTACCACCTCACACGCCGTTGGAGAGGGGAACATAAGAGAATATCACCTCACGCTCATGCCGGAGAGGAGAACATCTGAAGAAGGAATTACCACCTCACACGCCGTTGGAGAGGGGACCATAAGAGAATATCACCTCACGCTCATGCCGGAGAGGGGAACATCTGAAGAAGGAATTACCACCTCACACGCCGTTGGAGAGGGGACCATAAGAGAATATCACCTCACGCTCATGCCAGAGAGGAGAACATCTGAAGAAGGAATTACCACCTCACACGCTGTTGGAGAGGGGACCATAAGAGAATATCACTGAGTCTTTATCAGAAAAATCTGTTTGGAGTCGATTTAACTGGACTAGAGAAATCCTTGAAATATGCTTGAGAATTTCAACTGCATCTTTCCTGAAAGGTAAAGGTCAGTTATATGCGATGCATGATATGGATCAAGCAAACATGGATACGATTTGTATGATATGATGTGTACATGCATGCTATAATGATGTATGTGATGATTCATGTATGTTTTCGTCTAGAAAAATAAATCCTTGACGGGTGCCGGGAAACCATATCCTGGGCTGATGTTAGGGAAGAGATTTTGCTTCCGCTGTGGATGATTGTTGCAAGAATACCGGTAGGAGAAGATAACTCCGTTGAGGAATAAATTTGGCAAATGAAATAATTTGCGGGAGAAAAGATACTCTAGCGATCATGCTGGGGAGTGATACTCTGTGGGGATAGCGATGCTTTGCTGAGTTGATGAAGATACCTCCGCTGGGGATACCGTTGATGAGTTATGCTGGGGATATCCTTGTTGTGCTGGAAGTGTTGATAGACTTCGCTGGGGGTAGGAAGATACTTTGCTGAGGACGCTCTTTCCGTGGCTTTTGGCTGAGGATAACCCAGTTATATCCTGTTTAAGGAAATAACTCTTTAAATCAGGCCGGGACGACGCGTTCGTGCTCTGCGAGGGGATAAGCTTCCAGAATCTACTGGGGATAAGCTTGCTGTTTGGGGAGATATGAATTCCAACTTTCCTGGGGAAACTGGATTGGACTCTTCTGGGGGAGGTTTGAATTGCAGGGAAGTGATTCCTTTGAATGTTGTTGTACTGCCGGGGAACAATCTTTAGACCAAGACTGCCGGGGATGTTTGTTAAGAATGCGTGCATTGCTGCTGGGGAAGTATTGAGATCGGCTGGAGGATACTCAATTTCCTTGATATTTGATGATTTTGCTTGGAGAAGAGTGTATTGTTTTGTTGAACCACTCTCTGGGGATTTCAGATGCACTTGGCCATGTTCTTTAGCTGAACTTACCTTGGTACCTTGGAGGATAGAACAATTAAACTGCTCAGACAACTCTTTATTGCCCCTGTTTCTAGTGTCACCTGCAATGAATTCCTTTGTTTCGTATGCAAATATTCATGAGTTAGCAAATTATTGTCAATGCATACATCACAAATTGAACCTTGGACATTCTTCGCAAAACAAAACAGGAAGAGAAAAAACACTGGGCACATTTAACTGAAGATATATTTTTATTGATTTTTGAATGGCCTGAAAATAGGCGTTTTGTGTACAAGAGGCTGACGTCCTAGTAAGAGGTACGTCGCCGATCAAAAGAGTTTATACAAGTTTTGTACAAAAGAAAAATAAAACAGCTGTGTGAAAGATGAATGATCCACTGGGTTTCAACTCTGCTATTGCCTTTATAACTCCGAGCGTCTCATCACTTGATGACCTTGGTTGAAGGTGAAGCTGACTGATCGATGCCGTTTTGAACTTGATGCAGATACCGGATTCTGGATGCAAAGTGATCAATGAGACATAGTTTTACGCTTTATCCCTAATTTTTGCCTGGACCGCCCTTTCGGGTTTTCAGTCCACCGGGATACCCATTTTTGCCCAAGCCGCCTTTTCAGGTTTTCGGCTTGCCGGGTGTACATATTTTTTCATTTTCGTCCCTACATTTTGCCCGAACCCTTTTGGTTCGACGGGAAGCCCTAACTTTTGCCTAGGCATGTCAGCCTAGCGGGTCTTTTTTCATGCGTAGTATTTTTTAACTATGTCTGCATTGGCGGGGTGAGGAAGGTCGTCACCATCCATGTTGGTTAAGATCATTGCCCCTCCTGAGAACACATGCTTAACCACAAATGGCCCTTCATATGTAGGGGTCCATTTGCCCCTTGGATCACTCTGAGGAAGTATGATTCTCTTGATAACCAGATCCCCAACTTGATATTCTTGTGGCCTGACCTTTTTGTTAAATGCCCTGATCATTCGTTTCTGATACGTCTGACCATGACAGATAGCAGCAAGTCTCTTTTCGTCAATGAGATTGAGTTGGTCAAGTCGTGTCTGGATCCAATCATCTTCGTTCAGATTTGCATCCTTCATTATCCGGAGAGAAGGAATTTGCACTTCGATCGGCAAGACTGCCTCCATACCATAAACCAGAGAGAAAGGAGTTGCCCCGGTTGACGTCCTGGCTGAGGTACGGTACCCATGCAGAGCGAACGGTAACATCTCGTGCCAATCTTTATACGTTACTGTCATCTTTTGCACGATCTTCTTGATGTTTTTGTTTGCTGCTTCTACAGCCCCATTCATCTTCGGTCTATAAGGAGAAGAATTGTGGTGCTGTATCTTGAACTGTTCGCAAAGCTCAGCAATCATCTTATTGTTCAGATTGGTACCGTTGTCCGTAATAATCCGTTCAGGGACGCCGTATCGACAAATCAGGTTGTGCCGAATAAACCGTGCTACGACAGTCTTGGTTACAGTGGCATAGGATGCTGCCTCAACCCACTTTGTAAAATAATCGATCGCCACTAGGATGAAGCGATGTCCATTGGATGCCGTAGGTTTTATCTCGCCGATCATGTCTATGCCCCACATTGCAAACGGCCACGGCGCAGTCAAAACATTCAGGGGAACCGGAGGAACATGCACCTTGTCTGCATAGATCTGGCACTTGTGGCATGTCCTGGAGTGTTGGTAGCAATCAGCTTCCATGGTGGACCAGTAATATCCTGCCCGTAGGATCTTTTTAGCCATAGTGTGCCCACTGGAATGCGTACCAAAGGTCCCTTCATGTAGCTCTTCCATGATTCTTTCCGCTTCAGTCTTGTCCACACAACGCAGTAAGGTTGAATCATGGTTTCGCTTGTACAAGACGCCGTTGCTTAGGAAGAATTTTGCTGCGAACCTCCTCAGGAATTTCTTGTCATTGATAGAGGCACCTTCAGGGTATTCCTGAGCTTCCAGATATCTCTTCACTTCGTGGTACCAAGGCTTCTCAGTTACCAATTCAGTTTCGAGATCACAACAGTATGCCGGTTCGTCCAATTTCCAGATAGTGATCTGGGGAGCCTCATTATCCCATTTAACCTTGAACATTGAAGACATTGTAGCTAACGCGTCCGCTAACTGATTCTCTTCTCTTGGAAAGTGCTCGAAGGTTATCTCTGTGAAGTGGGGAATCAGGGTCAACACACATTCTCTGTAAGGAATCAAGTTTGGATGTTTCGTATCCCACTCTCCTTTGATCTGATTGATCACAAGAGCGGAATCTCCGAAGACACTGAGGAACTTGATCCTTAAGTCGATCGCAGCTTGAAGACCCATGATACACGCCTCATACTCTGCCATGTTGTTGGTACAGTTGAAACATAGCCGGGCAGTGAGTGGAGTATGAGTACCCTGAGGAGATATGATGATGGCGCCGACACCATTTCCCAAAGCATTGGAAGCTCCGTCAAAGTGCATAGACCATCGGGATCCTGGTTCAGGTCCTTCATCCGGTCCAGGTACTTCACAGTCAGTCACAATCATGATGCTTTCGTCCGGAAACTCGAAGTTCATTGATTGGTAGTCATCTACAGCTTGATGAGCTAAATGGTCTGCCAATACACTCCCCTTGATGGCTTTCTGGGTTGTATACTGAATGTCGTATTCTGTCAAGATCATCTGCCATCTTGCAATTCTCCCAGACAGAGCAGGCTTTTCGAATATGTACTTAATAGGATCCATCTTTGAGATCAACAAGGTAGTGTGAGTCAGCATATACTGTCTCAACCGGCGAGCAGCCCATACCAAAGCGCAGCAAGTTTTCTCAAGCAGTGAGTATCGGGTCTCACAGTCGGTAAACTTTTTGCTAAGGTAATAAATGGCATGCTCTTTTCGGCCAGACTCGTCATGCTGCCCCAGCACACACCCCATTGAATTGTCGAGCACTGTCAGGTACAGTATCAGAGGTCTCCCTTCAACCGGTGGCATAAGGATAGGTGGTTCTTGGAGATATTCTTTGATTTTGTCAAAAGCAACCTGACATTCATTGTTCCAACGTACTACCTGATCTTTCTTCAGCAGCTTGAAGATTGGCTCACAGGTAGCAGTCAGATGTGAGATGAACCGAGCAATGTAATTCAGGCGTCCTAAAAAGCCTCTGACTTCCTTCTCTTTCTTAGGAACTGGCATCTCTTGAATAGCTTTGACCTTAGCAGGGTCCACTTGAATACCTTTATCACTGACCACGAAGCCTAGCAACTTCCCAGATCTTACCCCGAAGGTGCACTTGTTCGGGTTCAATCTCAGCTTATACAGTTTCAACCGGTCGAACAACTTCTGCAGATGATCTAGATGCTCTTCCTCGGTCTGGGACCTAGCGATCATGTCGTCCACGTACACTTCGATCTCATGATGGATCATATCATGAAATAAGGCAACCATGGCACGCTGGTAGGTTGCCCCAGCATTCTTTAACCCGAACGGCATGACCTTGTAACAGAAGGTGCCCCACTGAGTAACAAATGTAGTCTTCTCCATGTCTTCAGGTGCCATCTTGATCTGATTGTAGCCTGAAAAGCCATCCATGAAAGAGAATACCTTGTGCTGAGCTGTATTATCAACAAGGACATCAATATGAGGTAAAGGGAAGTCATCTTTGGGGCTAGCCCTGTTCAGATCCCTGTAGTCGACACACATTCTGACCTTGCCGTCCTTTTTAGGTACCGGCACCACATTAGCAACCCACTGAGGATAAGACGTTACTGCAAGGAACCCGGCATCAAACTGTTTCATCACCTCGACCTTAATTTTCTCGGACATCTCTGGACGCATCCGACGAACCTTTTGTTTAACTGGAAGGCAGTCTTCTCTAGTCGGCAAATGATGGACAACAATATCGGTATCCAACCCTGGCATGTCTTCGTAGGACCAGGCAAAGATCTCCATATAGTCATGTAACATCTTGGTTAACCGTTGCTTCACGCTGAGCTCTAGGTCAGCACCAATCTTTACCTCTTTTCTATCTGCCTCAGTACCCAGGTTTATGGTTTCCACTGGCTCTTCATGGGGTTGAATTGCCCGCTCTTCCTGAAGTAACAGTCTTGCAAGCTCGCCAGGCACTTCGCAATCATCTTCACCTTCGTCTTCGGCTAAGTTGATCGGATTTTCGAAGTCATAATTGGCATTAGCAGAGCTGTTATCAGTGAGATCCAGAGTGGATTGGAACCTGTATGAGTGAGTGTGTGTGTAAATACAGCTGTTTTTGAAAATTATGTAAAGGAAATGAAAGATAAGAAAAGGAACACAATATTTGCAATGCGAAAATAGTCCAAGATTTTCATTCATGATGTTTGAAATGACAGTTTGTATGCCCTCACAAATAGAACCACGGTGCCTCGGGTAAGACACCGGGCCATAGAGTTTATCATTGTCTATTACAAAAACATAACGAAACAAAGAAGTTTATTACTTAGTGACAAAAGAAACAGAGAGGTTGTCCTTGGCGCTCCAATTGTTAAGTCCACCATCAGCAGCCGGGTAGATCCAACTATCGAACTCAGCTTCATCAACTTCCTCTTCGTCCCCGATAGCATTAACTCCATGAGCAGGCAGGGGAGCTGTCACCACATTAGGCTTGTCAGATGCCTCAAACTGAACCTCCTTAGCGTCAATGAGGTCCTGCAGCTTGTTCCTTAGTGCCCAACAGTCATCAGTAGAATGCCCCGGGCTGTCTGAATGGTAAGCACAACGGGCATTCGGGTTGTACTTAGGAGAGGTAGTGTTAGGGAACTTTGGAGCCTCCTTGACAGATACCAAATTGGTTGCGAGCAGCTGTGGCAGAATCTGCGATAGGGTCATGCTTAACCGGGTAAATTCTCTCCGGGGTCTATCAGCCCTTTGAGGATTATTTGGCCGGGGAGCGGCAGCAGGCGTAGCAATCATGACCGCACTGACAGATTGGCGGCGATCGGGTCTTTCTGATTTCCTAGAACCATATACGGCACTAGACTCCTTTTTAAACGGCTTCTTTTCTGCACTAGATGATGCACCCTTTGCAATCTTCCCAGATTTCAGCCCAGCTTCGATTCTCTCTCCAGTTAAGATCAAATCAGTGAAACCAGCAGAAGAATTCCCAATGAGATGATTAAAGAACGGCCCAGATAGGGTCCCCAAGAACATGTCCACTAACTCTCGATCAGTCAAAGGTGGCTGCACCCTGCCAGCCAGATCTCTCCACTTCTGCGCGTACTCTTTAAAACCTTCGCTTATGCCCAACGACATACCCTGGAGTTGGGTACGCGTAGGGGCAAGGTCGGCATTATACTGATACTGCTTGTAGAAAGCAGTAGCCAGCTCCTCCCAGTTACGAACTTTGGTCCCATCCAGCTGATAGAACCATTCGAGATGAGTCCCTGAAAGACTCTCCTGGAAGAAGTGGATCCATAGATTCTTGTCCGCAGAGTACGGCTGAATCTTTCGAACGTAGGACCTTAAGTGCAGCTTGGGACAGGATGCCCCGTCATACTTAGAAAAAGTTGGAGCTTTGAACTTGTGCGGGATAATTACACTAGTCGACAAACCCAGATCACCAAAATCCAGCCCAGGCACCTGTTGAACTTCCATGGCCTTCAACCTGTCTTCCAGTTGTTTGTACCTGTCGTCTGCAGGAGGATACTGTTCTTCATCAAAATCTGTCTCGTTGTCGGAGACCTCTGGAGTAGGAAGCTTTACTTCTGCCTGAGAAGGACTCTTGCCAACAGAAGAAACAACCTCTTCTTGGTGCAGAGTATTACCCAACCTTCGGCCCGAGTTGAATAGAACAGTTCTTCTTTTCTTCTTCTTCTCCTTCTTCAGGAGCATGGTCTTCAGTTCCTCTTGGCCTTTGGCTAGACCCAGGATTAGCTCTTGAAACTGCGCATTCTGCGCCTGGAGAGCCTTGATTGAAGTCTCAGTTGATTCAGATCCGGAATTCATGATGCTGAAATAAACAGCGAAGAACTGTAAGCAACCTGAAAAAGGGGGAAAACCTGCTATGCACATGATGTATGAGATGCGTATGAATTATGTTTTCAAAGACAATCGGGAATCAACTTTGTAAACAAAAAAGAACACACTTCATTAGATTCAACTTTGTAAGTGAAATTATTCAACAAGTTGCCCTTAGGCGTTTACATGAAATGAAACAACTGGAAAGGAAGTAAAAACTGTAAAGGCACATTCAGAATTCCTCATTGATCCCATGGTCTCCTCTTCTCAGTGCGGAGGTAGGCATTCAGAGCTCTTTCATTCTCCAGCTGCTTTGTCAGCTTCTGGATCTTTGATTCCTGCTCGTTGAACTTTTCCCGGTAAGAATCCCGTTCTTCTTGCAGTTGTGACCAAGATCTCTTCAATGTCTCATAATCAGTAGGTATCTGAGGAGGAAGGACAGTTGGAGGAACACCATCTTTATCAGGACACTCAAGAATGACGGGTCTGACAGCTTCATACGGCATACCTAACTTCTGAGCACGGATGCGGACCCATTTGTAGTAGGCTTCCATAGGTAGAGAAGTCTTTGGCCCTAGCTCTTGTGGGTCAGCTTTATGAACCTTCTCCCAAGCCTTGATGAACCTACGACGTAGATCGTCACTATCCATTTGGAACTCGAAACTGATGTGAGGCACCAACATCTCATGGGGGCCTGCTCTTCTTGCTCTTCCAAACTGACGGAGTGCTAGACATGGGTTGTAAGAGATCCCTCCTTGAGTACCAATCAGAGGAACATTAGGATACTCCCCGCATCGATCAATAATAGCTATCTCATCCAAACCTCTGCAAGTCCAAATGATGTCTTTATCGGTGAGAGACATTAACCTGTGAGCCCAACCTCTTCCTTCTTGATTCTTCAGTACGAACTTAGGGAGGTGCGAAATAAACCACCTCACCAACAAAGGGATACAACACCATAGGGTTCCTCGTCTTCGGGTAGTACGGGCATGAAGTTGTTGCAAGATGTCACCCAAGAGAGTGGGCACAGGGTTCTGAGACATAAAGATCCTAATGGAAGTGACGTTGATGAAGTTGTCAGGATTAGGAAACAGGACTAACCCATAGATTAGGAGAGCCAAGATGTCTTCATATGCCCTAAAGTCCAAGTCATTCCAGAAGCCTGAGGGTCTTTTCCCAACCAGTAAAGGGAGTCTGATCCAAGATAGGGATACCAAGCAGATTAGAGAACTCTTCCAGGGTAGGGACCAGCTGGAAGTCTTGAAAGGTGAAGCACTGGTACTGAGGGTCATAGAACTGGGTCAGAACACTCATCAACTGTTGATCCCGCTTTGCAGTGACTAAACTGAGAAGAGAACCATGCCTCTGAATGAAGGAAGTGGTGTTTGGAATTCTGCTAACCAACTCATCAATCAACTCAGGTGAACGAACAAAGTTGAACCGGATAGTGTTCCTTCGCACAGGCATCATGATGTCCTACAAAACAGAGCAAAGATGAAACCCTCTTGTCTTTGAAATGGTCAGTTCTTATGCAGGATGCAATGCTCATGATGTTATGATGTTATGATAAAGCACACCACATACAGATACAAAGGCAAACATAGTAAGGCACACAAGTCACACAAGGCAAGCCCCTAAAGTTTAGGCCAGCATGAGGTCTAGGTACTACCCTCTTTCAGTTTGTTGGTTCATACCTGTCCTAATCAAAAGTAACCGGGTTCTTAGAGGATCCCAATATCATTGACTACCCTCAATCGGTCATAACTCCAGCATCGCAATCTTTTCTTGCGGCCAGAACCATCACGAGAGTTTAGCCTCAATGGGCGTAACATACTGCTACAATTCTAAAGGCCAAGTTGTGTCAATTAAGGTTCTAAGGTTGTTGGTGCTTAATGACTCCTTAGAAGACCCATATTCTCCTCGTTGCGACACAAGGGATATCGGTACAGACTAAGGTGCCACACCAACGTAGCCACTGCTTCACCTGTGTCGGTCTACGCCGGACAGGTCCCTCACAGCTTATGCTACCTAAGCGGGGTATCCCCAGATCCGGGTTAGGATCTATGTATCTCCGATGCAACCCACAATAGTAAAGCAAGCAATTCAGACAATTGAAAACACAGTTATGACCTAGCCCTAAGGTACACCTCACTTTATAGGTATGTCCCCAGCAGAGTCGCCAGTTCTGTGATCGGTGGATCTGGAACTGACTGTTTAACGCTGGTTCGCGAAATGTCGCGGAAGCAAGAGTCGCCACCGTCTTTTATTTTCTCCAATTGGAAAGGACAAAAGCACAGAAAAATTCCTTAAAGAGATTGCTCTCGGTTCGGGAGGTAGATTATAGAAAGGGAAGGTGTTAGCACCCTTTCTATCCATGGTTATCCATGGGCTCTTAGATACTTGCTCATTTGTGTTTTCAAAAATTGTTTGTTTGCTTTTCAACTGTGGGTTTAAAAAGTTTCTTTGAAAATTTCAGATCGACTCTTGTGTCAGAGTGTTTGAAAAATTGTTTTGAAAGCTTTTGAAAAGTGTCGGTGTGAAAAGATTTTGATTTGTTTTGTTTTTGAAGAGAGCAAGTATCTACGAGAACCTACCTACCCTAAGGAATTCGTCTGTGTAAATGTCCTTTAAAGTAGCGCCATCCCACCATTGAGAGGTAGGTAGCACCACCGTTGGAGGTGTTCGGGTCAATTCGATTTTAGGGACGTGGTGATCACCAGAGCAATGGGAAGACACCTTAGAAGCTACCCTCATGCCAGGTTCCCGGATCATGAGGACTTACTAAGACGTTTTCTACTCGACGACCACCTTTCGAAAGGCAACAGTGAGGCGTACCCTAGGGGTGGTGTGTGATTTGTGTGTCATGTTCAGTTATTTTTGTCTTGTCATGTTTGTCGTGTTCTACGCTTGATTTTAATTTAAGTCCATTCATTCTTGCATGCATGTTTAACAGTTATAAAGTTTGCGGGAAAGGTAAATCTAAAGCTATTACAAAGGCGCGGGTCCACATCGCCAAAATTAAACCGGACCCGATTTAGCGGAAAAAATAAATAATGCGAAGAAATAAAGTGCGAAAAGTAAATTACATGGCTTAGGGACAATTACATAATTATAATTAAACGACATAAGATAAATGCGCAAATTAAATAATTGAAACGAAACTAGGGCGTTGGACCCCTTTTTGCAAATAATTAAAATTAATAAGGACTTAAAAAAATAAAATTAAATGAGAATGATATTTTTGTGTTTTTTTAGATTTAATGAAAAAAGGAAATTAATTGAGATTAAATTAAACGGCAAACCCTAATTCTAATATTTTTTATTTATTGTGAAAGAATTAAAATATGACCTAAATTAAACCTAATTCATTTATGTACAATTTAAATAAAAAAATAAATAAATAAATACATAATAATTATTATTGTGAGAAAAGGGAAATAAGAAAAAGAATTTAACAATTAAAACCTAAATTCTACATTTTTTGGATTTTTTATTAAAAAAAGGAATTAAAAATAAAAACCTAATTACACTACATAATTTACATTTTAATTTATTTATGAAAATAATTAATATATAAATATTTATTAATTTTGGCCTTTTCTGATTTTTAGTAATGTTTTTTAGATTTTTGTTAAAATAATTAATTAAAACAAATAATTAAAATAAACAATCAATTAAAATAAATGAAATAAAAAAGAAATCAAACCAGAGTGGGGTGTAGTCCCCAATTTAGGAGGTATAAATCTGAAAAGCCTGGCCCAATAAGGGTTGATTCGTTGACTTTCCTGGATCACATGTCAGCGCTTTGACCTGGTACATGGTGCATCTTAAATCTTGGCCATGGATCTGAGTGAGATGGACACGTGTGGGGCTTGAGAGGGTAAGCATATGGTACATCTGGACGTTAGTGCTGCATAGAATCAAATATTGAAAAATAATATTGAGCATTGCAAGACCTGGGATTTGAACCCAGGTCTTTAAAGTCACATGCATAGTGCGTTGCCAGCTGAACCATTCGCTTTCAATTAACATAATATAATATGCAAATATAATAAATAAGACATAACGCTAATGGATCAAAAGCGCGCGAACTTTAAACGGACCAATCACCAATGGACACGGGGTCATCTTCTTCGTTTTCCTGAAACAAGAAACTCATGGGCAACGGTTTTTGATCGTGGCTTTAGGGGGTTTACAAAAAAAATAGCGAATAGCCATATATGAAACATAAATTGGGCGCGATGACATGTTCTTCTTCGTCTTTAAGCCCTGAATTCAACCATGGTATCCAGAAGTTCTAATTTTTCTTGTATTGGGAAACCCTCTTTTTGAATTCCTGAAACCCTAAAACGCATACATGGTATAATCACATAGATCACGAAAAAATGCAATTAAAAGTAACAGTTAGCTTCAAAACTTTATGATGAACACGAATCAGCCATTAACTTTTACAAATAATGCCTAGAATGGGATGCACGATTATGGAATTTCTTGGATGCAGTTTAAGTTACAGATACCAATTCTTTGCGCTTTTATTGTTGTTTTTGATTGGAGTACGATCAGGAATTCACAAGAAAGCTTTTGCAAAAGGAATGGAGCTTTGAATCAGTCTCTAGGGTGGATTTCAAAATTGGATTTTTTGAGAAAATTTGCAAGTTTGTAATGAGGTTCTGAGCGCAGCTTCCAGTCCTTTTGCATTAGGGTTGTGATGTAGTACTTGTATGGAGTGGTTTAGGTTAAAAACTTTGCACAAAATCCATGTCCATAATGATTTCACATATTTGATTCTTGAAAATCTTTTTCAATCTTTTTCATGTGCAACTTGGTTCAAATCTGATCAAATCTTATCAAAACTTGCCATAATCCATTAAGCACGAAATATTGACATTATAATGTGCATAAAAAGATTTTTTAGGTTAAGGTTTATATTTTTCATGAATTAAAATCATTTAAATGAATATAAATTAATATTAATTCAAATAAATAATTAAAAAATATGAAAATACTTCCCTTTGCGCCTAGTGGTCGTGCATAGGCTTGGCATGAAGAAATTTGAAAGGAAAATAGGCCCATTTGCATTTTTAGGCCTTTTGCATCAAAGTTGACTTTCAAAAATTTCCAAAAATTTCCCAACTTCCACAAGGCATAACTTGGTCAATTTTTAAGCTTTTCACATGTTCTTGGACATTTTGGAAAGGTCTTTGAGTCCTTTAAACAATGCCTTTGGTCCCATGTCTTTTTGATTCACCAATCTCAAGTTATGGCCTTTGACTTAAAGTCACTTTTTGTTGACTTTTGAAAATGACCTATAATGTTGAAATTGATAACTTTTTGTGAGAGCATTTCTTGGACTTGGAACATGAAGATGAATTGTAGGAAATGTCTTTCTCTTCAAAATGAGCTTTGGATGGAATTTTTATGATAATCCATGTGAAAGTTATGCCCTGGTCAATTTCAGTTGACTTTTCCAGCTGTCCAAATATAGCAACTTTTGCATCTTTGATGATTTCTGAGCCAAATTTTGAGAATCATGATCAAGCATTGATCAAATGATGTTTGTGGCTTCAAAATGATATGTTGACCAAAAATTTGAACTTTTGACTGTCAAATGACCATTTTGCCCCTACAGTTGACTGTAGTGCAATTTAGGGTTTTGACTGTGCAATTTTGAGCTGAATGCCTTGAAACCTGACATGAAGACACTTGACCATCTTTTTAAGCATGTGAGACTTGATTAGGCCTTTGAAAAGTTCATTTGCTTGACCAGAACTCAAACCCTAGCTTGACTGTCTAGGAGACAGTTGAGCTGCACAACCCTTGGGGCATTTTGTGACCTTGACTTTGACAATTCTTGGAGAATATGGGAGGGCAAATTTTGGGGTACAACAGTAGGTAAGGGTCCAAATGTTGATATAGTAATTGATTCTAAAACAGTTACAGAAGAAGGATTACCTTTCTTTTTAGCAGCTTTTGGAGTCCGCTGGGATGATCCTTCTGTTGTTGCCTTTCTTTTTCTTATTCTTCTTCAGCATAACTTCTGGTGCCGCCTGTTGTAAGTCCTGAATATTTAAATCTGGTGCAGTGCCATCTGCCTTGCATGCATCCAAATATCTGACGATTATCTCAAGCTTGGAATCAATTTCTGAAAACATAGGAAACTCATCCAGAGGAATTCTTCTGGAGGTGATGGTTGCAAAAGAAGTAACACTGGGTTCCTTCTTGATGTTCTTAATAATCTTCATCTTTTTCATATTCTTTGCATTCAAAGGCTTCCCAGCAATTTCCTCTAGAGAGATGATTTCTTGTGCTTTTGTTAGATGCTCTATCAGCCTATTCTCTGTCAGAATATCTGATATGAGCCTTCCAAGGGGTATCCAGTCCCTTTTAATGCGCTCATCTTCTCTGGTATCCTTAACACTAGTCCTCAGATGATTGAATAGTAAGTGAGCCAGATTCACCTTAGTCTCCTGGGAGATAAAGTATATCAGAAACTGTTGATCAATGTTTATATAGTCAGGAGAGTTGGTTGGCTTCCTGTGGTTTATGCATCCCAGAATTATCTTAGCCCATATTCTGTGTTGATCCTTCCGATCCCTTATCTTGCTGGAGGGAAGACCCAGAGTGAAAATTTCTCTTGCAATTGAAGCAACATCAGCTCATCTTTCAGCCATGTCTATACACCTTACGCCACCACCACTGAATCTAGAATTCCTTCACAAGGATTGGAAACGTTGGACCTAGAAGACGGTCAAAATACTTGTTCCATCCTTGAGCCTTTACTTCTTCAGAAAGATTGAATCCATTTTCTTGAAGACTTTCAAAATCTACAATCAGTTCTGAAAGCACTTATAGGTTGTCAATGGGCATGAGAAGAGTTCTGAACGGTTCTTCATATTGTTCCATGGATTCTGTTCTCTGAGTACTGGTATTTGGGACGCTTGAGGAAGCCATGTTCACACAAGAAATTTGAGAAGAAAAATGAAAGGGGTTTTGAAAGCAAAAGCAGAAAACAATTGGAATGAAGTAAAAGTGAAAGAGTGTAAAGAATGAAACTTGCGTTTAAATAGATTTTTGAAAACATAAACTACAAGAGAGAGAAATAATTAGTAATAATTATAAGCATTAATGACAACTGATTTTAGGGGATTCAGAAAGATATTTGGAACGGTTACCCATGACATGTGTCTTAATGCACCCAATTAGCGTTTTTGACCTTTCAGAAAAGTGAACGCGTGTTCAGCCTTAGAAGGTAGCTGATGAATGGATGACAATTGTTTGCTTACGTGAACAACACACTTCTATCCTTGAAATGAAACGCTCAAATCTTCATGGATAGATTCTGATACAATCTGTACTTCTAAAAATCTGAAGGCAGGTTGATCAGCAGTTCACAAAAAATAACCAAAATTCTGAAGGTTAAGATATGTAAATAAAACAGTTTATTCTGGGCAAAGCTTCATGTTGAGATGTTTCAGAATGAAGTTAAATCTGTCTTCACAAAGAGGTTTTGTAAAGACATCAGCCCATTGATGGTCTGTGTTAATGAATTTTAAATTGAGAATCCCTTTCTGAATATAGTCCCTAATAAAATGATGTTTTATTTCTATATGTTTAGCCCTAGAATGCAAAATAGGATTTTTACTGAGACAAATAGAAGAAGTATCATCACAGAGGATAAGGATGTTACTCTCAAATATATTGAAGTCCTCAAGTTGACTTTTCATCCAGAGCATTTGCGTGCTGCATCCAGCTGCTGCTATGTATTCAGCTTCTGCTGTTGATAGAGCTATTGTGGATTGTCTTTTGCTGGACCATGAGATCAGATTTTCTCCCAAAAACTGGCAGCTTCCAGAAGTGCTTTTACGTTCTACTTTGTCTCCAGCAAAATCAGCATCACAGTATCCTACTAAGATGTAATTATTTGATTTTCTATAAAATAAACCCAGATTAGCAGTACCTTTCAGATACTTGAAAATTCGCTTAACTGCTGTTAAGTGAGATTCTCCAGGATCTGATTGGAATCTAGCACAAATGCAAACACTGAATAGAATGTCAGGCCTTGAAGCCGTCAGATAGAGAAGAGAACCAATCATATCCCTGTACACCTTCTGTTCTACCTTTTTACTTACCTCTTCTTTTTCCATATGCATGTGGGGTGCATTGGAATCCTTGATGGATTACATTATGAGAGATCAAACTTCTTCAGAAGTTCCCTAACATATTTGCTCTGATGAATGTAAGTTCCTTCTGGAGTTTGATTAATTTGAATGCCCAGAAAGAATTTTAGTTCCCCCATTAGGCTCATTTCAAATTCTGCCTGCATACATTTAGCAAACTCTCTTCCCAGAGAGGGTTTAGTGGATCCAAATATGATGTCATCAACATAAATCTGACACACTAAAATGTCATTCTTAATTGTCTTACAGAACAAGGTTGTGTCCACTTTCCCTCTGGTGAATTCCTTTTCTAACAGGAAGTTACTTAATCTTTCATACTAAACTCTAGGAGCTTGTTTCAGACCCTAGAGTGACTTCTTTAGTTTGAAAACATATTCTGGATTTTTGGAACTTTCAAAACCAGGGGGTTGGTGCACATATACCTCTTCTTCTATATAGCCATTTAATAATGCACTTTTGACATCCATCTGATACAGAGCGATGCCTTTATTAACAGCAAATGATATTAAAAGTCTGATAGATTCTAACCTGGCGACTGGAGCAAAGGTTTCTGTATAGTCTATCCCCTCTTGCTGACTATAACCTTGTGCTACCAGTCGTGCTTTGTTTCTGATGACTTCACCTTGTTCGTTCAGTTTGTTTCTGAACACCCATTTTGTACCAATGACGTTGAATCATTTTGGTTTGGCAACCAGATCCCATACGTCATTTCTGGTGAATTGATTTAGCTCCTCTTGCATTGCCAGAATCCAGTCATTGTCCAGAAGTGCTTCATCAATTGTTGTTGGTTCAATCAGAGAAACCAGTCCCATGAGAGACTCTTCAGAATTTCTAAAAGTAGATCTTGTTCTGATTGGATCTTCCTTCCTTCCTAAAATTATTTCTTCTGGGTGATCAATGATGCTCCTGGATGGTCTTTTCTGGAGTTGATCAATAGAAGGTGCTAGATTGCTTGCAGTGACTTTTTCTGATGTTGAGGGAGTGTCTCTGTTGAGAGCCTCTGATGAGTTGTCTTTAGTACCTGTGAGTTCAACTTCCATACCTGCAAGGAATTCATTCTGCTTTGAATTTTGAGAGTCAAGCTTATCATCAAACCGAACACTGATTGACTCTTCAACAATCTGTGTTTCTGTATTGTATACTCTGTACCCTCTTGAGCGTTCACAGTATCCTAACATAATACACTTTTGTGCTTTAGAGTCAACCTTGTTCAAATAATTTTTTGTATTCAAAATAAAACATGTACATCCAAATGGATGGAAATAAGAAATGTTGGGCTTTCTGTTCTTCCACAATTCATATGGAGTCTTTTCCAGAATAGGTCTTATGGAGATTCTATTCTGAATGTAACATGCTGTGTTTATTGCCTCTGCCCAGAAGATCTTAGCAACGTTAGTCTCGTTGATCATGGTTCTGGCCATTTCTTGCAATGTTCTGTTCTTTCGTTCTACAACTCCATTTTGCTGGGGAGTTCTAGGACAAGAGAAATCATGCAGAATGCCTTTTTCATTAAAGAATAATTCAAAATCTTTATTTTCAAATTCTCCACCATGATCACTTATGACTTTGACGATTCTAATATCCTTTTCATTCTGAACATGGTTGCAGAAGGTAACAAACACAGAGTGTGACTCGTCCTTGTGCCTTAAGAACTTTACCCATGTCCATATACTATAGTCATCTACGATTATTAACCCATACTTATTGCCACTGACTGAAGCAGTTTTTACTGGTCCAAATAAGTCAATGTGCAGAAATTCTAATGGCTTAGAGGTTGAAACAACATTTTTGGATTTGAAAGCAGGTTTTGCAAACTTGCCTTTCTTACATGCTTCACACAGAGCGTCTGAATTGAACTTCAAGTTAGGAAGTCCTCTGACCAGATTGAGTTTGTTAATATGAGATATTCTTCTCATACTAACATGTCCCAATCTTCTGTGCCAGATCCATTGCTCGTTGTTAACAGATAGAAGACATTTTACATTCTGACTTTTCAGTTCAGAAAGTTTGATTTTATAAATGTTTTTTTCCTCTTTCCATTAAATAGGATAGTCCCATCTTTCTGACTAACAGCTTTGCATGAATTTTGATTGAAGATTATATCATAACCGTTATCACTTAATTGACTTATGGATAACAGTTTATGCATTAATCCATCAACTAATAAAACATTACTTATAGAGGGAAGATTTCCATTACCTATTATTCCAGAGCCAATGATATTTCCTCTCTGATTGCCTCCAAAGCCTACGTGGCCTCCAGACTTAAGTTCCAGGCTTTGGAACATATACCTTCTTCCCGTCATGTGTCGTGAGCAGCCAGAGTCCAGGTACGATGATTGGTGTCTTTGCTTTGTTGCTAAAGATATCTTCCACATGTATTATTTTATCCTTAGGTACCGACATTTTCTTGGGTCCTGATTTGTTAGTTTTACCAAAACTCTGGTTGAATTTTGGTTTGATAGAGTAATCACTACTTGTATATTTTATGTCATGTGTGTGCCCATATATAAAGTGTGAATCAAGTGGAGTGCGTTTTATAACTAAGTCCATGGAATTTTTTGGTGTAGGAACCTTATCTTGATATCCTATCCCTTTTCTGCCATTTCTGCTAACTCCATAGATCATTGAAGCCATCTTGCTTTTGTCTATGTTTTTAGCAAGAAACTTCTGAAAGTTGTGATCATACTCTTTGATGATCTCATCAGCATTGCTGGGAGTTTTAGGGATTGTTTCCTTCTGAGAGTTTTGCAACTGGTTTTCTAATTTTGAAATTTTTTTCTTTTAACTCAGAATTCTCCAATCTGAGACTCTCAGTTTTATCAGAGTCAGAAGCAAGATTCCTTTTCAGGTTTCTGAATTTGACTCTGATCTGCTGATACCTTTCCAGAATTTCATTAAGGCTTTCAGCTAGTTCAGCCTTAGTAAAGTTTATAGTAAAGTCAGGGAATACCTCTTCTGTATCTGATTTAGAGTCTGAATCAGAAGCTTCACTGTCTTCAGATACGTTTGCCATGAGGGCTATGTTTGCTCTTTCATCATCTAATTCTGAGTCAGCTTCATATGTGTCAGAATCATCCCATGTAGCCATGAGACTTTTCTTCTTTTCCTTGCCAAGCATCTTTTTGGGCTTCTCCTTCTGAAGCTTTGGGCAATCACTTTTGTAGTGCCCTTGCTCGTTACATTCATAGCATATGATGTCTTTGTTGTTTGGCTTTCTGTATCCTGAAGAACCTTCAGATCTTCTGTGTCCAGAGGAGGATTCTGACCTTCTGTATCTGGAGGAAAAATCATTCTAATTTTCTGATCTTCTGGGATTCATGAACTTCCTTTGCCTCTGCTTCCACAGTTGGTTAACCCTTCTGGAGAGGAGAGACAGTTCATCTTCTTCTGATGAGGATCCATCAGAGGTTTCTACCACAGCCTGCAAAACTTTGGAGTCAGATTTTCTGTTAGATTTTAAAGCTAATGGCTTACCTTGCTTTTGAGGTTCATCTGCTTCTAGCTCTATCTCGTGACTTCTGAGGGAGATGACAAGTTCCTCCAGAGAGATTTTTTTGAGATCCTTGGCTAGCTTAAGCGCTGTGACCATTGGCCTCCACTGTTTTGGCAAGCTTCTGATGATCTTCTTAACGTGATCAGCAGTGGAATACCCTTTGTCAAGAACTTTTAGACCAGCAACAAGAATTTGGAATCTTGAAAACATAGTTTCTATTGATTCACTATCTTCCATCTTGAATGCTTCATATTTTTGAATGAGCGCAAGGGCTTTGGTTTCTTTGACTTGAATGTTGCCTTCATGCGTCATTCTCAGAGAATCAAACATATTCTTGGCAGTTTCTCTGTTTGATATTTTCTCATATTCTGAGTATGAGATGGCACTGTGAAGAATTGTTCTGGCCTTGTGATGATTTCTAAACTCACGCTTTTGCTGATCAGACATCATTTTCCTGTCAATCTTCTGACCACGTCCATCCACTGGGTACGTGTATCCATCAGTCACCATGTCCCACAGATCAGCATCATGGGCTAGAAAGAAACTCTCAATTCTGTCTTTCCAGTAGTCAAAGTCCTCTCCATCAAAGACTGGAGGTTTGCCACTAAATCTGTCCCTTTCTTCATTGTTGTCATTGCTGATGTTTTGACTTGGTCCTACCATTGTGTTTTTCTGACGCTGGATCTTGTACTGACACGGTTAAGTGTTTAAGCTCAGAACCAGGCGCTCTGATGCCAATTGAAGATGTGAAAAACACAAGAAGGGGGGGTTGAATTGAAAAACATAGATAAAAAACAGCTTAATGACACAGTATTTTTATCCTGGTTTTTTTGATCTCAAACTACTCCAGTCCACCCGTCAAGGTCATTTCGCCTCTCTCCAACGAGGTCTTAATCCACTAATCTTCAAACGATTACAACAACTACTTTAACAACTGTTAAAGTCTTCTTGAGTACAACCATAAACCGGTTAATCTCAAGGAAATCTTTTACAAATAATTGGACAAGAATGTGTTGTTGTTTTCTAACAAAACAGTTTATCACAACTGTGATAATTACACAATTTAAGCTTAGAATAAAACAAATTTGTTAGAGCTTGAATATGCATGGTTTGGAATTCTCTGCAAATTGATGTGTGCGTACGTACGTGCTTCTTTCACAAGCAGACTTATTTATATAGCCAAGGCAAAGACGTTGTCCATAAAGCAAGTTTAATGTTATTAACACACTTTCCTTTTGAAGAAGATCTTGTCTGAAGAAAGTCGTTAGCATTTAATTCTGTCTTAAATGATTAATAACGCTTCAGAGTCTTCTTTGCTTTAACTGCTGATAATGCTTCAGAGTGTTGATGACTTGGTTGAGATGTCTTTGTTCAGAGTCAGAGTGTACTTGTTTAGGCGCAGATTCTGGTCATCAAACTTCAGCGTAAAGCTTGTTTTGCTTTCAGCGTGTAATACTTTATTGCTTATCTTCTGATGCTGATCCCATCAGAACTTCTGCATATACAAGACATAATTTTGAGGAGCATATTTGTTCTTTGTATATATCTTTTCGATTTATTTATTCTTTGTATTTTGTTATCATCAAAACTCTAATCAAGGGTTGTAGAATCAAACTATGTTCTAACATGAGATCCCCCACTCAGTGGAGGCCCCTTTGACTGTAGTGTCGTTTACCGAGTAATCGGGAAGACGTACTACTTTCGACCTGGGAGCCTACTGAAACTGAGGACCGTAGAATACCAAACTCATCTTGGCCTTTTAGGTGTAGTGCGGAAGCTATGACGAAGTAATCCAGAAATAGTTGTCACGTGATACTATGCTCGGACGAGTCTTTCTTGAGAATATTACTAATTACCGAGTTAATCGGGAAGTTGGTAATATCCGAAGGAAGGATGTAGACTCTGGGAACCTCTAGAACCTTGTTCGGAAGGTGATAACTTTAGACCAACACCTTATGGGTAGTACCTTCGACCTCATGCTCGTGATGTTGAACCTATGAACCCTATATGTGTGATCTTGTATGTGATTGTTGCATCATGCATCGATGCACTCATAAGCATCTTTTGACGAAAACCATATTTCAAGGGATTTAAAGGTTGACTATTTGTGAATATCTCAGGTACTTTTAACCATGGATTCTGGAAAGAGAAAGACCGGGAAATACAGTTTCAAGGATCCCAGGATAGATGAGTTGATCAGTCTAATTCCCGAGATCGAGTGTTCTGCAGACTTTCGGAAGAAGTATGGATCCATTATTCCTCTCATGAAGCTGAAGATGAAGGAGGGTATTCTCTCGACCGTGGTCCAGTTCTATGATCCGGTGTATCATTGCTTTACTTTTCCCGACTATCAGTTGATGCCCACACTGGAGGATTATTCTTATCTATTGGATTTACCTGTTACCGATCGTGTTCCTTTTACTGGTTTGGAGGGTGAGCCAAAATCACATGAGATTGCTACTTTGATTCGTCTGGGGAAGTCTGAGGTGGAAGCCCATATGACTACTAAAGGAGGGATTAGAGGATTACCAACTCAGTTCTTATTGGAGAAAGCTCGTTACTTTTCCAGAATGAAGAGTACAATTTCTTTTGAGGCATCTTTTCCCTACATGCTTATGGGTTGTTCTTATTTCCTACAGAGTAGACCTGAAAGAGAAAGACGACCTAATTGAAATTCTTAAGAGTCGAGTTGTAGAGTCTATGGAGAGGCAAGGATATTTATTTTCTCCTAAGCCTCAATCAGGTGCAGATCACTTACTTCCTGATTCAGATGATTGGAAGAAGATTTCCATCAGACATATGGAAGAAAACCAGAGGTTGAAGGCTCAGATTTCCAGGCTCGCGGGGGAGCGCCAGCGTATAGAGTGATCTCCATCAGTTCTTTTTCTCAATATTTTAGATTTTATTTTCATCTTGTACTTGAGATCATTGAAACTTGTAATCCATTTTGGAGTTATTATAATAAAAAATTTAAGTATTTCAAAAGCGTTGTTACTTTGATGTTCACAATATGTCTATAAACATTAAATCCCTTGAAATATTAAATAATGAAGCAAAAATAATCATATGCATTGCATATCATGCATCATATTGCACATATTTCTTGCATTTGTTATGCATATCCAGGTGTCTTACCCAGCTTCTTTACTTTGTTCATCAAGCTGACTCATCACTACAATACTCGGGCTAATTTCAAAAAGAAGATGGATAACTTTGAACAGGAGAATCGCGAGTTGCGCGAAGAAATTTCTGCTTTGAAAGCCGGCACGGCCAATCTGACTACTCTAATGGGAGCTCTAGTGGCTGCTCAGAATCAACCACCGAGTGTTCAACTTCAACCAACAAGGAAAACTACTGAAGCTCCGATTTTTCCCGTATCTGCTACTCCAGTTGTTGTTCAGAATCACATGCCTCAAGGTTATCCATGGGGAATTCCAGATAATTTTGCACCTGAAGGTTTCAATCTTGGTCCTCAAGAAGCTCCAGTCGTTCAGACTATTGTTACTCTGACACCTCATGTGATGCATATTTCTCCTGCTGCACCTCCTTCGGTGAACTTGGTTCCGTTTGTTAATGATAACGTGTATTGTCCTTTCCCTCCATCGAGTGAAGATTTGGGTCTTTATGACAGAATGGATGATTTTCAAGAGCAGTTTGACAAGATGCAAAGAGAGATGAAGGCCCTTAGGGGAAAAGAGCTATTTGGGAAGAATGTGAATGAGCTATGTTTGGTCCCAAATGTTAAGATACCTGTTAAGTTCAAGGTCCCGGAATTTGAGAAGTATAAGGGCAACACTTGCCCTCCTGTTCACCTGGTGTTGTATGTGAGAAGAATGTTTACCCATACTGATGATCAGCGTCTGCTGATTCACTTTTTTCAGGATAGTTTGATTGGCGCCGTGTTGAAGTGGTATATGAGTTTGGACAACGCTAATATCCATACTTTTAATAATTTGGGAGAAGCATTCATCAAACAATATAAGTACAACATGAACATGGCACCTGACTGTGACCAACTTAGGGCCATGGTTCAGAAAGACAGGGAATCGTTCAAAGAGTATGCGCAGAGATGGCGTGAGGTAGCCGCCCAAGTGATTCCTCCCATTAAAGAGAAGGAGATGACTAAGATTTTCCTGAAGACGCTGGGTGCTTTCTACTACGAGAGGATGGTAGCAAGTGCGCCAAGTTACTTTACTGAGACGGTAGGAATGGGTATCCGCTTAGAAGAGGCTATAAGAGAAGGCCGTTTGACAAAGAGTGAAGGATCTGGAGGTGCGAAGAAGCCATCTTATGGGTTTACCAAGAAGAAAGAGGGAGATGCAAATGCTTTTATGCAAGAGAGGAGGGTAAACGCTCCTAGAAGGAACTATTAGCGTCATCAACAAGTCGCCTCAGTTACTCCAGTTATGAATGCCGCTCCGACTACCGTTGCTTATCAGAGACCATCCCAGCAGGGGAATCAAGGGTATAATCAGAGAAGGAAGAGTTATGACCCTATTCCCATGACCTATACTGAGTTGCTACCAGCATTGATTCAGAAAAAGTTGGTCCATACACGACCACCTCCCGCTGTACCATCACTATTGCCATGGTATTACAAGACAGACCAAACATGTGCTTTTCATCAAGGAGCACCAGGGCATAGTGTTGAGAATTGTTATCCTTTGAATAATGAGGTGCAAAAATTGGTAAAGTCTGGTGTTCTATCTTTCAAGGACATGGGACCTAATGTGAAGGATACTCCTCTACCCAAGCATGGGGGAGTAAATGTTGTAAATATGGTGGCCGGTTGTCCAGGCGACTTCCGGATTTTTGACATTAATCTGGGTAGAGGAGATTTGGTGAAAATGCACACAGACCTCTTTGAATTCAGCTACTATACACATGACCATGCCGGTTGTGCTACTTGTAGTACAGATATATATGGCTGCGATAAGATAAAGGCTGACTTACAAGAGATGATGAATGAGGGCCTCATCCGCATAATCAGGCCTAGGGAAGAGTATGAAGAGGAAGTGAATATGGTTTCTGGATGTCCTGGTGAATTCAGAATTTTTGATGTGGTGTATTTGAATGAGGATATCGTGCAGTTGCATCCTACCTTCTGCCATACGGATGGTCAGGTGGAACACCAATATGGATCTTGCCTAGTTTGTTGTTGAGATCCCTGAGGATGTTCAATCGTGAAGAAGGGTGTTTAGTTGTTGTTAGACAATGGAACTATCAAGATCACAGGTCAGAGGGATGATTATCATGAGGTTGATATGGTTGAAGTTTGTTTTACGGAAAAAGAGTCAGAGGAAGAGTATGCCTCCGTTGATGAGTATTTTTCTTCAGACGAAGATTTGTTTTCCAGAAATGACTTAGTGATGACTGGTTATGTTGAAGAAGGGGTAAACGTCATTGTGCCTTGTTTCGGTGCACCCGCCCATTTTGAGCTGGAGTATCATAGCAAGCCAGCTGTCACCCCATTGGTAATTAGTTTTTCCGGTCTTATCCCCTACAAATCAGATAAGGCTATGCCTTACAAATACAATGCTACAATCTTAGAAGATGGGGTGGAAATTCCCATCCAGCCAATGCCCGATGTTGGAAATATAGCCGAAAATAGCAGGGTGACCCGTAGCGGTCGTGTGTTTGCGCCGGTTGTATGGAGAGATATTCCTGCTGGAAATCTGGTGAAGCATCCCTGATTGGTAGGAGAAGATGTATTGATCACTGAAATAAGAAGAAAATGTCTGACTAAGTGTCAGGACATTATACAGGATATGTTCTTGCATGGTCAACATAGGGTGGAGTGGCCTATGTGTTGAAACACGTGGCTGTAAACAGGGAGGGGGGGGGGATTTGTCTGACTATGCATGTGTATGTACAGGAAGTAGCTATAGAATTCAAAGCCATTATGGACGGTGCATATTTATACTTGAAGTTTTCTCCTCAAATATCGTTTCTTTTGACCAAGATTGGTGCTACAACCTAGGATCGTTACTTTCCAAGTGAAAATCCCAGTTATTTAACCATGTGAGCTCCTTTAGTCCTTAATTCTTATGGATTTTATTCGGGTTTGGGTATGTCGTGGTTGGGTATGGTATTGTGAAGCTCTCCTTTGCCAAGTTTTGGCAAAAAAGGGGGAGATGAAAGGTGAATTAGCTCAGATGCTGCTGATTCCATAAGTGGATATTATTAATGTTCACAGATGTCAAAATAAGATGTCAAGTGGGTTATTATTTGTGACATATGTTTGTGACCTGTGATCTGAGTTATGAAAACAGTTGTGACTTGTGTTCTGAGTTATTAGGGAAGGTGGTTGATTTGGTCTTAAGGAGTTATTGAGAGTTCTCTTATTCCACCATTGGTCTTCTGTGTTTAGAATATGTTCCTGCATTGAGGGGGAGTACAAGTTGTCTTCTTCTATCTTCTTCCTCGTGTGCATCAACCAAACTTCAGGACTTTCCTTCCTTTTATCCTGAAACTGATGTTTGTTGGTGCTGATGCAATTGAGTTCTTCAGCATGCTGCAAAGAAGATGTTGAGACATCATTTTCAATTGAAGATCTATTATTGTGTGCAGCAGCTTCTGAATTTCTGCAAATTGTTTTTTTTGGATTATTTGTTTTAGCCAAAATTTGCCAAAGGGGGTATTGTTAGTTCTCTTATTTTAGGATTGGCTTAATTTTTGTAAAACAAATAATAGCAGCAATAATGTAATGTAGAATATGATGTATAAACTTTCTAAGAAGAACATGTACAACAAGAAGTCCTATTACAATGTCAGAACATATTGTGTTGAACTTTTTCAACAACTGGAACAACATGTCGAAGAAGATGTCTTGACATCACGCCTGCTGAGCTGCATTAATGAGATTTAGTTTGTTCTCAACATTGGAAGAATATTTAGGAAAATATTATGCATCCTATGTGGCGCATATTTAAAGGTCCAGAAAATTAAATCAGAAATTAAGGAGAATGAAGACTTTCTAAATAAGGAGATTATTTAGGAAAGTAAAGATTGAATACCTTTCTTAGGGTAGAAGTTTATGCAGTTTGATACAGCTGATTTGTTGTGATTGAAGGCTCAAAACCATTTGGGTAATAGGTTATAAATAGAAGGATTTGTAACCTAGAAAAGTGACGGCTCAAGATGTAGAATTCTAAGGGTTTTGTCAAGGTAAACCTCCCGGGTTGTGGGAAGGTTACCATGTTCACCTCGAAGCCTGTAGGTAAGAGGTGAATTGTTCTTGGAGGAAGCTTTAAAGCAACTCCAAGATGTTTTAGGAGCAAAGCTAACAAATAGTGGACTTTAGCTTAGAGACTTAGCAAGGTTGTCATGGAAGTATATTTTCCAAACTATTTATCTATGTGATCAGAATCTTGGTGAAGGGCGGTGTATACAGTGACTAAGATATTGACTGTTAGACATCATTGTGACGATTGGAAGTGGGATGGAGATATTCCATATATAGGGAGGAACTAGGTAGAAGGGTCATTGGGTAGTGATTAAGTGCGTAGATCGTCAATGGGTGTGTTGGCTGTAGGGTCCGCAAATTGGTACTACTAATAGTGGACTTCATTCCTGGCTTGGTAGCCTCTAGAGTAGGTGTTGTTATACACTGAACTGGGTAAACAATTCTGGCGTGTTCTTTATCTTTTCAGTAATATTTTATCTTGCATGTGTGTTATATCAGATCAGATGTCTTGACATCCTTATAGGACATCTAAGTCTGTTGTACCCGAATTTCACATTCAATTTTAGTCATTGGACATTTTTGCACTCAAAACAGAAAAACAAAAAGTTTATACTTCAAAGTATATTTGTATTGATAATTTGCCTAAAAATAGGTGTTTTTGTACAGGGAGACAGAAATCCTATTAAGAGGAAGTCGTCGAAAAATGAAAAGAATACAAAGAGAAAACAGAATGTATAGCCATGTGGAAGTGATCTCATTGGGTTCCAACTCCGCTATCGCCCTTATATCTTCTAACATCATACCTTATCGTCGAAAGATGTTGATTGGATTGATCTCATACCATTTGAACTTTTGACCTTGGTAATAGAGTTGTCTGTTAGTGATCCGACAAGACATAGTCGTATGCTTTAATCCTTAACTTTTTCCTGAACCTCCCTTTCAGGTTTTCAGTCCACCAGGATACCCTTTTTTGCCCAAGTCGCCCTTTCAGGTGTTCGACTTTCCGGGTGTACAATATTTTGTATGTATCCCTAACTTTTTCCCGAACCTTTTGGTTTGTCGAGATGCCCTTATTTTTTCCTAGGTATGTCAACCTAGCGGGTCATTCTTTATGCATAGTATTTTTTTACTATGTCTGCGTTCATAGGATGCGGGAAATATTTGTCGTCCATAGTAGTTAGCATCATGACACTGTTAGAGAATACTTTTTTGACAATAAATGGCCCTCCGCAAGTGGGAGTCCATTTTCCCCTGGGATCGCCTTGTTGTAAAATGATGCGCTTTATTACCAAGTCGCCAGCCTGGTATACTCAAGGTTTGATATTTTTTGTTGAATTCCTTGATCATACACTTTTGATACATTTGACCATGACAAACAACAACCAACATATTTTCATCATTCAAGTTCAATTGATCCAACCTAGTCTAAATCCATTCATCTTCTCCCAAGTCGGCTTCTTTCATAATCCTTATGGGAGGAATCTGAACTTCGACAGGTAGGACTACTTCAATGCCATAGACTAAAGAGAAAGGGGTTGCCCCTATTGATGTTCGAGCCGAAGTACAGTAGCCATGAAGAGCAAATGGTAGAATCTCATGCCAATCTTTATAGGTCACCACCATCTTTTTCACAATCTTCTTTAAGTTCTTGTTGGCAGCCTCCACTGCACCATTCATCTTAGGTCTGTAAGGAGAAGAATTGTGATGCTTTATTTTTAACTATGTACAAAATTACGTGATTATAGAATTATTGAGGTTGGTTCCATTTTCAATGATGATCCATTCAGGGATCCCGTACCGGCAGATGAGGTTATGCTTGATAAACCGGGCTATAACATTCTTAGTGACTGAGGCAAATGAAGCAGCTTCGACCCATTTGGTGAAGTAATCAATGGCGACGAGGATAAAATGATATCCATTGGAGGCGATGGACTTGATCTCTCCAATCATATCAATGCCCCACATTGAAAATGGCCACGGAGCAGTCATGACATTTAGAGGTATCAGAGTTACATGAACCTTGTCGGCATAGATCTGACATTTATGGCAAGTCCTCGAGTGATGGTGACTATCAGTTTCCATAGTCGACCAATAGTAACCAACCTTCAGAATCTTATTAGACATAGTGTTCCCATTAGAGTGAGTTCCAAAGATACCTCCATGCATGTCTTCCATGATCTCTTCTGCTTCCTCCTCCTTTAGATATTTCTATCTTACCATTGATTGATAAAAGCCCTATAATTGGATGTGAAGGGACAGGCGTGGATCGTCGCATAGTAATAGAAGGAAATATTGCAGGATACCTTAGCAATTTGTCGTAAGTGTCTAATATTGTTTACCAAAGGCAACACCAAAGGTTCATCGAGGGAATACGATCTTGTATTCGAGGGTCTTTGCTAAAACATCCCACATTCGAGGGACATGACTGTTTTTTCTCAAGGCAACAAGTGAGGTTAACCTTAGAGGTGCAAGTGTGCAAAGTGTATTCATTTCATGCATTTTTGTCTTGAATTAGGGTTGTCTACTTGTTGATTTTAAGTCTTTACACACACACACCCTAATTACTAGCAATAATATTGAAAGTGGTAAATTGCGGAAATGTAAACTATATGCTATTACATCTTTTTTTTAGGGATGTGGGATACAAATTTACAAATGGGGAATGAAAGCAATTAAAACCTAATTACTATTAAAACCATATTGAATAATATAAAGATAATATAAAGATAATGTAAAAAAATAAAAATTGTTTTTAAAACGAACTTTTATGTTTTGACACATGCACTTATGCATTGATACAAATTTTTTTATGCATTGGCTCATATCTGTTTCTTGTTCTTGAAAGTCAAAACCAACTCAATATGGGTTGATACATAAAGGTTTTTGTCAGCTCATAACCTGTTTTGCATCGACACATGCACTTATGCATCGATACATATAATTTCTTTGCTCCTGGAAATCAAAATCAACTCAATATGAATCGACACATAATGGTTTTCATCGACTCATTTTTGTTTTGTATCGACTCATTCGTGTTTTGTATCGACTCATAACTTTTGTTATGCTTAATATGTGTCGACTCATAGAGATATGTATCGACTCATACTACTGTTGTTTACTTCTAACATTTTTCTGCTGCATATATGAGTTAGTTCTCAACACATGGTTAATGAAAATGAAAAGTAAACATATGGTTAGCTTCAGGGCAATGATATCTACATTTTATCTTCAAAAATGAACCACTAATGATGCTTGTATGAAGAGTTCAAAGTCAAGAAAACATACCTTGAAACTGAAATTTGTGTTTTGATTTAAAGTTGTTTATTGTCTTGGAGAGGTCAAGTGGCTGTTTTTGAGTTTGGAGAGTGGTGATAGTGATGTTACAGAAGTTGATCTTATGTTTGAATAACTTATATATGATGAATATGAAGTATTTAAATGGTTTGTTGGGACAAGATTTTCAAGGTTTGAGAGATTTGAAGATTTTGGTTTCAAAACTCAGAAATGAGGGTTTTTGTGGATAATTCTAGTTTTTAGAGTATAAGGGGGTTTGAGGATTTTTCAACACACAAGAAATTGGCCTCTTTCTCTTGAAAATGCTCCCTCTATTTATAGGAAAGAGGTTTGGGAACAAGAGCTTATTAGGTTTGCAAGACAGCTTGTTATGGTTTGGTTGGGATGCAAATATCAAACTATGTCAATTCTCCATAGTCCTAAGATAAAGTACCAAAGTTGCTGGTATAGAGGGGCTACTTTCCATGATTTATGGTGGAGTAAAATCATAAGTAAACAAGGTATGGGATCAAGACAAATTTTGTACCAACAAGCTTGCTTTTCAAGAATAGCAATGGTAACTTTTTTACCTTAAATGGCAAGTTATTTGGATAATGGCTTGTATCTCTTGGGTAATGGTTCAAGATTTTGTGTAAACATTAAATTATGGAGAGATTTGAAAGCAAGAAGGCCTGCAACATAAGATTATGCAGCATAGCATGTAGATTGGATCATGTGTTCTTCACCAAAAAGACTTGTAATTCAAGGATGGATGCCCAACTTCATGCCCTTGTATCTCCTAGCTCAAGTATGATAAATTCATGCTCTCTGATGTTTTAGAAATCTTGAAACATCCTCTATAACTTTCATGTTGGCCATTTTGACAAAATCATCTTGGAACTATGTCAAAAATGCCAAGAAGTTGGGATAAAATCCTGACCAAAATCTGTTGAAAATTTCTCTAAGTGTTAGATGAAAATGTCATGACTTCATGGGCTTATATCTTCAAATTTAAGCGTTTTTGGACATTAACCCTCTAATATAAGGTTGTAGAATTCATTAAGAGATCTACAACTTCCATGTTGAAATTTTCCTTTGAATCATTTTTCATCATGGTGAAAAATTGGTATGAAGTTATGAAATAAACATGTATAAAACACTCAGAAAATTTTCTAAGTCTTGGAAAGTTTGACTTTTCAAATTGAATTTTGACTTTCTTGACTTCTTGATGATCAAGCTTTATATTCTTGAATTTCTTGATGAATTTTTATCTTTCAAACTTAATGTTGACCAAAAATGCAAAGTTTGACTTTTGGTGTATCAGTTGACTTTTTCATTAGTTGACCAAATTTCATCTATCAATCCAATGATCTTGAGAAATGTTTTGAGACATGAAATTAGGTCAACATGTTGTATTTGAATCATTTAGATTTTACTTTAAGCCATTAGATCATGTATTAAGTCAAAAGTCAAGAATCATTCATTCTCAGTCAAAACCCTAATTTTGACCATTTTGCCCTTTTGATGATTTGAACATTTTTTCCTTGAGGAATTGTGATCCAAACTTGACCAATTGATGCATATGACTTCAAAATGTTGGTATTGATCAAAAATCTTGAAGTTTGGCTGTAAGTTGACCATAATTGGGTTTTTTATCCAATACAACTGATTTTAGGTCATCTGATTAATTGACTGAGCAACTTTGTGATGCAAGACTTGAAACTTGACATGAGTATTCTTGAAGGTATAAAATTATCCATGAAAGTCATTTGAAGCATTAGAAGTCCAATTTTCCTTGTGAAAATTCAAACCCTAATTTGAGGCATCAATGTTGAGGAGATGGCTTGACCTAGTCCACACTTAAACAAGCTTGAGCTATTGAAGATCTTGTGAAAAATGTTTTGAGAAATGAGAGGGAAAAATTTTGGGTACAAAATCTTCCCCTATTCAATCTTCTTAAACCTGAAGAGTCAGATTGGTGAGTCCTCCATTTGTGAGTTGAAGGTGGAAGATGATTGAACACTAGAGTGCCCAGAAATTTGCACTTAATGATGTGTTAGTTGATTGTGTCAGGAATGGGCTTAAAGATGCCATTTGGAGAAGTGATAAAGAATTTTTCAAAGATGGGCTTATAGATGCCATCCAGAGTGACTGTTGGTAGAAATTGGAAGAAGTATCAGGATAAACCTTTGGTTGATTCATACTGAAATAGTAGATGTCTTTTGCCTGTTTTTAACTGGAAGAGATAAATCCAACTAGAAGAGGTATGTTGCTTGGCGACTTCACTGGGTAAATAATATTAACCAGAAGAGGTTTGTTGATTGCCTGTCATTAACTGGTAGAGATAAATCTAACCAGAAGAGGCCTTCACTTGCCTATCTTTAATTTGGAAGAAATAAATTTAACCAGAAGAGGTCTGTCATTTGGCGTCTTCACTGGGGAAGTAATCTTAACCAGAAGAAGTCCATTGATTGCCTATCATTAACTGGAAGAAGTGAATCTAACCAGAAGAGGTCTTCGTCTGCCTTTCTTTAATCTGGAAGAAATAAATCTAACCAGAAGAGGTCTGTGTTCGCTTGTCTTTAATATAGAAGAAAGAAATCTAACCAGAAGAGGTCTTTGTTCGCCTGTCTTTAATTTAGAAGAAATAAACCTAACCAGAAGAGGTCTTTGTTTGCATATCTTTAATATGGAAGAAATAAATCTAACCAATATAGGTCTTCGCTTCCTGTCTTTAATCTGGAAGATATAAATCTAACCAGAAGAGGTCTTTTGTTTTGTTGATTGACTTTTCCTGCAAGAAAGAGACTTAGTTGCGTGTAGATTTATGCACGATGTTATCAAAATAAATGATATTGTGTTATATGCATTTGTCATGAATGTGATATGATGTAGGAATGTGATACGTTTATTGAAGTGTATCTTTGAAAAATGTTTGGGAGCTTTGGGAAGTTAAATCCCGGATTGTTGTTGGAGATGAAGAGCATGTTTTTCTTCAAACTTTGTTTAAAGTGTTTCCGTTGGGATTCCTGTTTTGTTGTTTGAGGAGAAATCCGCTGGGGGAACATTGAATTTGGCTCTTTTCTTGAGGAAACTCTACAGGGAATGTTGATTTCTGTTTGGGGAATAGAGTTTAGAAGTTATAGTTGTCCATTGCTCTACTGGGGAGTTACTTCTTGACTGGGGAGAATAAAAGTTAGTTGTCATCTGGTAGAAATCCAGGCTTCGCAGTAACTTGTTGGGGAGGATGAAATTAATTGTTATCTGGTTGGATTCCAGGCTTCGTAGAAAATTGAATTTAACTGTTATCTAGTCGGATTCTAGGCTTCGCAACAACTTAGATGAAATTAACTGTTGTCTGGTCAGATTCCAGGCTTCGCAAAAAATTGAAGTTAAACTGTTATCTGGTCGAATTCCAGGCTTCGTAGAAAATTGAAGTTAAACTGTTATCTGGTTGGATTCCAGGTTTTGCAACAACTTATATGAAATTAACTGTTATCTGGTCAGATTCCAGGCTTCGCAGAAAATTGAAGTTAAACTGTTATCTGGTCAGATTCTAGGCTTCACAGCAACTTAGATGAATTTAACTGTTATTTGGTCTGATTCCATGCTTCGCAACGATTTTCTGAAGTTAACTGTTATCTAGTTGAATTCCATACTTCGCAGCAACTTACTGAATTTAATTGTTATCTGGTCGAATTCCAGGCTTCACAGCAACTTACTGAATTTAACTGTTATCTGGTCGGATTCCAGGCTTCGCATCAACTTACTGAATTTAACTGTTATCTGGTCAAATTCCAGGCTTTGCAGCAAATTTCTGAATGAATGAAGTTAATTGTTATCTGGTCGGATTTCAGGCTTCACAACAACTTACTGAGGATAGTATTGACTCCGTTGGTGACAAGGGGTTTTGTCTGTTGATTTGTAATGGTGTGAGAAAAGAACTCGAGCTGGGGAATTTGTAGTCTGTTGGGGAAATAAACCATGTTGAGAAGGATATTTTTGAGACCTTACTGGGGACATGAATTCTTTCATGCAAGGTTCGTTTTTTCAGTTAAGGCCACACTTAGTTGGGGAGAGGGTTTTCAGGAGATTATACTTTGTGGGGATAATCTTGTTGAAGTAACTCTGTGGGGATATCCCGAATCCTTAAGAAAATGTTTATTACTGTTTTTAAACATACATTTGTTAACAGTTAATCATGTTCATATGCATATGTTCATTCAATTTTAGTCACTGGATGTTTTTGCACTCAAAACAAAAAAAAGTTCGCACTTCGAAGTATATTTGTATTGATGTTTTGCCTATAAATAGGCGTTTTTGGTACAAGGAGACAGAGATCCTAGCAAGAGGAAATCGTTGAAATAATACAAAGTGAAAACAAAAATAACAGCCATGTAGAAGTGATCTCATTGTGTTCCTACTCCTCTATTGGCCCTATGTCTTCGAACATCATCCCTTGTCGTTGAAAGAAGTCGATTGGATTGATCTTATACCATTGAACTTGGACCTTGGTAATAAAGCTTGGATGTGGTGATTCACATGACATAATCATACGCTTTAATCCTTAACTTTTCCCTGGACCGCCCTTTCGGGTTTTCAGCCCACCAAGATACCTTTTTTTGCCCAAGCCTCCCTTTTGGGTTTTCGAATTGTCGGGTGTATAATCTTTTGTATATATCCCTAAATTTTGCATGAACCTTTTGGTTCGCCGGGATGCCCTTATTTTTGCCTAGGTATGTCAACCTAGCGAGTCATTCTTTATGCATAGTATTTTTTAATTATGTCCGCATTCACAGGATGCAAAAACTCTTCACCGTCCATAGTAGTTAGCATCACGACACCGCCAGAGAATACTTTCTTAACAACAAATGGCCCTTCGTAAGTGGGAGTCCATTTGCCCTTGGGATCTCCTTGAGGAAGAATGATGCGCTTTATTACAAAATTGTCAGTCTGATACACTCGAGGTTTGATCTTTTTGTTGAAAGCCATGACCATACGCTTTTGATACATTTGGCCATGACAAACAGCAGCCAGTCTCTTCTAATCAATTAAGTTCAACTGATCTAACCTAGTCTAAATCCATTCATCTTCGCCTAAATCTGCTTCTTTCATAATCCTTAAGGAAGGAATTTGAACTTCCACAAGCAGGACAACTTCCATGTCGTAGACTAAAGAGAAAGGGGTTTCCTCAGTTGAAGTTTGATCCAAAGTACGGTAGCCATGAAGAGAAAACAGGAGCATCTCGTTCCAGTCTTTATAGGTTACCACCATCTTTTGCACAATGTTCTTTATGTTTTTATTGGCAGCTTCCACCGTGCCATTCATCTTAGGTCTATATGGAGAAGAGTTGTGATGCTTGATTTTGAACTGAGTGCAGAGCTATGTAATCATAGTATTATTGAGATTGGGTCCGTTGTCAGTGATGATCCTTTCAGGGATATCGTAACGGTAGATGAGGTTATGTTTGATAAACCAGGTTACAATGTTCTTTGTAATTGAGGAAAATGAAGCAGCTTCGACCCATTTGGTGAAGTAGTCGATGGCAACGAGGATGAAACGATGTCCATTAGAGGCAGTGGGCTTGATCTCTCCAATCATGTCAATGCCCCACATTATAAGTGGCCACAGAGCAGTCATGACATTCAAAGGAATTGGAGGCACATGAACCTTGTCGACATAGATTTGACACTTATGACAAGTTCATGAGTGATGGTGGTAATCAGTTTCCATAATCGACCAATAGTAGCCATCCCTCAAGATCTTCTTAGCCATAATGCGTCTTCTGTAGTGAGTTCCAAAGATACCTGTTGTACCCCAAAATTTGCCCTCTCATTTTATCAAGATTTTCCCCACAAGACTCTTTGGACTCAAGACCAGATTAGGGTTTGCTCAGCTCAAGACATCTCCTTGCACTGCTGACTTGAAATTAGGGTTTGAGTTTGCAAAGGTTTTTTGGACTTCTAGTGCCTCATGTGACTTTCATACTTCATATTGGACTCCTAAGATTGATCATACCAAGTTTCAAGCTTTGAATCAGCTGTATTAGGGAAAAAGTTAACTATGGACAATTTACAGTCAAACCTCATAATTTTTGATCCACATCAACATTATAGACTCATATGAACCATTTGATCAAGTTTGGACCACAACTCCTCAAGAAATTTGATCAGATCATCAAAAGGGCAAAATGGTCAAAATTAGGGTTTTGACTGTAAAAGGGCAATTTCTGATTTTTTAACCTAGCCAATGGCCAATTGGGTTCAATCATGGTTTCAAGAACTCAATGGCATCATCTTGACCTAATCACAAGGTTCAAAAGATCTCAAATGCATTGGATTGACAGATGAATTTTCCAGTCAACTGATCAAAAATTAACTGTACACTGAAAAGTCAAACTTTGACTTTTTGGTCAAGATCAAGTGCCAAGGGTCATTTTTCATCAAAACATTAAACTTGTTCATCAAGAAACCTAATTTTGAAAATTAGGGTTTAAGTTTGAAAATTTTCATAACTTAGAATTTTTCTAAGTTATGAAAATTTCTTATTTTTTCCCAACTTTTCCCAACTTTTTCACCATGATGCAATTGGATTCCAAGAAAACTTCAAACATGAAAGTTATAGTCCTCCACAAAATATACAACTTTGATTCACAAAGTTTTCCCAAAAGATGCTTGGATCTCAAGTTATGATTTTGTGAATAGGGGTCCATGAAACTTTTAACTTAGTGAAATTTTGCCCTAGTTTAGGTAGATTTTTGTCCTAACTTCATGGAAACTTTTCACCTAGTTCCAAGTGTAATCTCAAAATTAATTTCAAATATGGATTGTAGAGCATGTTACAAGATTTCAAAAATGTCCAAGAACTCTCCAAGATCATTTATGGTTAGGGAGAATCGAAGGAATGAAAATGGCAATTTCTCACTTTTGTCCATGGCATTTTGCACAAGGTTACAACTTGCAAATCTGTCCTAAGCATGCTTGTACTTGTTTTACAGGTCTTAAGCCTTTCCACACTCCTTAATTTAATGCAAATACAATGGATATTGGCTTTTTTATGAGCTTTGGAACTTTGCACAATGAATTAATCCATTTATGGCATAAAGGTAACAATACCATTTCCATAAAGCTTGCTTTTTTGCAACTTTGTATTCCTTAAGCATTGAACATGATCTTTGGCCACAAACAAGATCCACAAACTTGAGGCAAAGTACACCAACTATGTTCAGGCCTTGAGCTAGCCTGTACAGGCTTTGAGCTTTGTCAACTCACTTTTGCTTCAAAAGCAAGTAAGCTTGCAAAAAGTCCAGAACTCTTGTATCTGATAAAACCAAGTCTTGCGATCATTTCAAACAAGTTCAGCATATTGTCTCAAGCCAGAAACACGAGTTGCCAACTTCTCCAACCCACCAAAACACCAAAACACCAAGTTCCTGCCCAAACAGGGCATCTTCTGCAAATCTCAAGCCAAAACCAAATTGGCTCGTGCGTTTTGCCTTGAACCACTTCAAACACATTCCCTAAAACACACCTAAGCTATCCAAGCCATTGTTCAGCAACTGTAACCTCATTTTCAAGCTTCACCATTTTCAATTTCTGAGTTTGCAGGTTGACTTCCACAAGGAGATTCAAGCCATTTCAAAGCAAGTTGAGCATTGGGAAAGCTTGAGGGAACTTCAAGCAAGCTCACAAGTACATCAGGCCTCACTTAAAGTTGCTACATTTCCATAGCCAAACTCAACTGAACAAGGTATTTTCTAAGTTTCTATCTCTCCATTTAGACATCTTTAGGCTTAGGTTTGTGAAGCAAAAATGTAGTCTTTAATGTGCTTGAGTTGTACATATGCATAGTTCTTATTTATATTAATTGAGCTAGGAGAATTTGGATGATGAACATGCTAAAAATTTTAGGTCAGGAATTAGGGGTGATAAAATTCTCTCTGGTATTTGAGAGTTAGGTCAAGTTTTTTATATCATTAGAATCGTGAGTTAAAATGCTATAAGTTTCATGTTGTGAGTTTTTGATTTCATGCAAGCAATAGAGAGAACAGGATTTGAAGTACAGAGGCGCGCACGTGTTCATCTGAAGGACAGGGATGAAGTGTGTATGGGCCTGGCGCGCTTGGGCCTGTTTCTTTCTGCACCCCCCTTTTGCTTTTTGCACCCCCTTGACCCATTTTCTTTATTTTGTACTTTTTTTCATTTTTCTTTTTATAATTTCTGATTTTATTTATTTTTTCTAAACATTTAAAAACACAAAAAATATTTCCTTTATTTTTTGCATTTTATCATTTTTTTATTTTTTTATTTTTGGTATAAAAATAAATTATTAGGTTAATATACTTTTATTTTCTTAAATAAACTTATAAATATTATAAAAATATTATTTATTTTTATTTTTATTATTTATACACTTAAAATAATATTTTCATAGAATATTTAATTTTTAACATTTTTGTATATATTATTATTATTTTTCTTAAACAAAAAATGAATAAATAAATAATAAAGCATATTTTCTTTTAAACCAAAAATTAGGGTTTTCACCCTTTCAAAAATTATCATCTTTATTTTCTTATTTTTAGGCCATAAATAAACTTATTTTCTCCTACATAAAATAAATACAAAAACATTTGTGCATATTTACATTTTATTGCATATTTAAATATTTGCTTATTTATTTATTTGTACAATAAATTCAATATGGTTGTAATAGCTTTAGGGTTTTATTTTGAGCAATATCCCCCTATTCAAAACTTGTATCCCCCTCTCCATAATAATGTTGTAATAGTTTAGATTTACTTTACGCATTTTATCGCTTTCATATGCATGATAGTAAACTAGGGTTTTGTATGCAAATACCAAAATCAAACAAATAGCATGACTAAACATAAGACAAAAATGCATGAAAAATGATAACACATTGCACACAAGCACCCCTAGGGTTTCATCCATTTTGTTGCCTTAAAATGACCATGGTATGCATGCTAGGTATCTTGGCAAAATCAAAACAAAACAAAAAGATCATAGTCCCTCGATGACGCTATCTTGGTTGCCTATACAAAGATGGTCTTAGTCCCTCAAAAAACTTGCTAAGATACTTGGCACCATTGCTATCATGGTCATACGATGACCCACACCCGTCCCATTTAATATCCAAAGATAGGGTTGTTTACCAAATGCAGTGGTAAAACAACAATGTCAAAGGGTTAAAAATGTGTAGGAAAGACTTTTGAGTAGGTAGACAAGATCCTAGTTACTTGATCAAATTTGCAAACCATTCTTGCTATTTTCAAAAACACACACATAATTTCAAAACATTTCCAAAACAAAACTTTCAAACATTGAAACATTTTTCAAAAGACAAACATCTTTGTATACATTCTTCAAACAAGAATCATTACAAAGATTGCCAAAACGATGGCCTCTTTTCAAAATACTTTCAAAACCATACAAAGCACCATTTCAAACAATTAAAAATGCAAAGCAAGTGATCTAAACAAGTAACTAAGAGCCCATCGAAAACCATGGATGAAAAGGGTGCTAGAACCTTCCCTTTTCATAATTTACCCCCTGAACTAAAGAAAACATCTCAAAGGTCTTTCCTGTGCTTTTTGACCTTTCCTTTGGATAAAATAAAAATTCGGTGGCGACTCTTGATAAACCAAAACATTTGCGAACACAAATGCAAAACCTCAAGTCAGTTCTCCCACCGTATCACAAAATTGGCGACTCTGTTGGGGACATCATTTAAAAGTGGGGTTACCTTAGGGTTTAGATCACCTTTACATGCTTATCTTGTTTGACTTGTATGCTTTACACTTTGGTTCTATTTGTTTGGGTTTGAATCCTCTACCCGGATTTGGGAAACATTCATAGGTAAATAGCAATACGTTGTGGAAACTATGCGGGGTATACCGACATGGTCTAAGCAATAGCTATATTAGTGTGACATATTTGTGGGTAGCGGTAGCCTTTGAGTCAATCAAAGAGAATATGGGGCCGCTGAGTGATGTCATAAATCACTAATGGACCTTTAGAACCTTTACTTGACCATCATGGCCTTTTAGGATGTAGTGAGATAACCGACTTTGGTGCAGTCCGAAGTTGGTAGATACTCGATACTACACTCATTGAGGGTTGTTTTATTGGAATATTTCGGTCGCCACTAAAGTGGCTAAACTGAAATGATGAACACAGAGAACAATCCAGTGATATTGAGCTCCTTAGAACCTGGTTACTATTTATAGGACAGGTTGAGCCAACTAAACTTCAAGAGGGTACTTACCTATGAAGCCCCATGCAAGCCTAAACTAGGAACTTGTGTGATTTGTTTGTACATATATACTTGTGCATAACATCATGGACATCATGAAGCATCATATGCATCCACTAACCATTTCAAGGATTTTGGATTTTCATCTTTGTTCCTGTTTTATAGGTTATGGATTCCCTTCGCAGGAAAACTATTCAGGTCAATCATGTAAGAATTCCTCCACAACTCAAGGAGCTTGCTTCCAAGATTCCAGAGTATTCTCCATTCACTGAGAGACATGGTCGTCTTCTCAACTTGGTCAACTCCAATACAGAAGAAGACATGGTGAAAGTTCTCTTCCAGTTCTTTGACCCCCCGCACCACTTCTTCACATTTCCTGATTACCAGCTGGTGCCTACTTTGGAGGAATCTTCTCAATTATTGAGGATTCCTATTCTCCATCAACTACCTTTCAAAGGTACGGAAAGAGATCCAAAGCCTGAAGATGTTGCTCAAGCCCTACACTTGCAACCATCTGATGTCATAGGCCATTGGGAAACCAGAAGTGGTGTCAAAGGTTTCTTGGCAAAGTTGCTGTTTGAGAAGGCCCAAGAATGCTGGAATTCTCTAGACCTGGAAGCTTTTGAGGAGATTGTAGCTCTTCTCATCTATGGGTTGGTCTTGTTCCCAAACCCTGACCAGCTTATAGATGTCAATGCTGTCAAAATCTTCATGGCTCGCAACCCGGTACCTACATTGCTTGGGGATATCTCCACTCTTTTCACACTCGAACAATGAGGAAAAGAGGTGTTCTCATGTGTTGCACTCCTCTACTGGCAAGATGGTTTATTTATCATCTTCCCCAATCAGTCTTAAAGAATGAGCAAGGCTTGAGGTGGTCACAACGGCTGATGACTCTTACACATTCAGATGTCCATTGGTGTTCTCGATCCAGAGAAAATGTTATCATCATCGACCGTTGTGGGGAATTCCCTAATGTCCCTCTACTTGGAATTAGGGGAGGCATCACCTACAACCCCTGCTTGGCTCTGAGATAGTTTAGGTATGCCCAAAGGGATGGCCCACATGACATGCTGATTCCAGACTTGGTTTTTGACTTCGACAACGACGATCAAGGACTTCGACAAAGGTTTATCCGAGCTTGGAGGATGCCCAACAAGGTGGACAGTAAGACCTTGGGACACAAGAATTCCATCCCCCTTGAGCCTTACCTCAAGTGGGTATGAACCCGCGCCCAAAGTCTTATGATGCCTTACCCCTACATTCTCCCTGTGATTATAGAGCCTGTTATGGAAGGAGAGGTTCCATACACCCTCCTACATCCTGACATGCCAACATCACTCGAAGATTTACAAAGGAGTTGAATGCAGCTCAAGGGAGAACACGATACTTTTGAAGCCCAATTCTATGCAAGCGAGAAAAAGGTTTTAGAACTCACTCGTCAACTTCACGAAGAGAAGACTCTTAAGACCTACATTGCACTAAAGAGGATGCGCAACGTGTTTTTACCTTAGAATTTTGTATTATTTTGCCCATGGGGCATTGATGTACTAACAAATTCTATCTTATTAATATGACGTGTGTTTCTTTTTTATTTAAAACAAATTTGAATTTTCTGAATCCTTGAATGCATTACATGAATACATATCATTCATCATATGCATAAACAGGTCTTCACACCAAGTTTCCTCATCTCTCTGTTGTTTATTTCAGCAAGATGGATATTGAACAAACAGTTAAAGACTTACAAGCTCAGAATTCACAATTCCAACAGCTACTCATGACCTTGGCTAAGGGTCAAGAGGAGCTCAAGACTCTACTAGAAAAGGAAAAAGAGAAAAATAAGAAGAAGAGAGTTGGTGTGGCTACCTTGGGCAGAAGATTTGAAGGTCAAGCCAGAAGGGTCCTAGATTTCCCATCAACATCTGAAGAGGGGGAAGGAAAGGGTAAAGGAGTTGCAGTGCCATCTGATTCTGAAGCTGAAGAAGAGGAAGATGAGGATTACTCTGAACAACAGTATCCTCCAGCCGATGACAAATACAAGAACTTGGAAGAACGACTGGCAGCCATGGAGATACAGAGAGTGCCTGGGCTGGATTTTGAGGAGTTAGGCTTGGTTTCTGGAATTGTAATCCCTCCTAAATTCAAAGTGCCTCTGTTTTCTAAGTATGAAGGGGTATCTTACCCAAAGATACACCTACGATCTTATGTCAGGAAAATTCAACCACATTCTTCTGACAAAGACCTGTGGGTCCACTTTTTTTAGGACAGTTTGTCGGGGACGCAGTTAGATTGGTTCTACCAGTTGGAGAGGTATGATGTGCATAATTGGGAGGACTTGGCGGCCGCCTTCTACAAACAGTATCAATACAATGCAGACTTAGCACCAACCCGTACTCAATTACAGAGTATGGGCATGGTCTCAAATGAAGGTTTCAAAGAGTATGCCTAGAAATGGAGAGACTTGGCAGGAAGGGTGCAGCCACCTTTATCTGAAAGAGAGCTAGTTGATATGTTCTTGGGGACGCTGCCAGGTCCTTTCTTTAATCACCTGATATGAAGCTCTTCTGCAGGGTTCACTGAGTTGATTCTAACTGGTGAACGAGTTGAAGCCGACATTAAAAGCGGGAAAATTCAAAAGGATGCATCTTCTTTCGTTGCCATCAAAAAGACTTTTCCAGCAAAGAAAGAAGTTTCAGTTATCTACTCCTAAAGAGGTCAAGGAAGAGTTGAGCGCCGGCCAGCGGTGGGGGCCGTAATGATTCAGAAGTCTGCAGCTGATCAGCCCAGAAACAATCAACCCAGAACCAAACAAACAAGGGTGGAAAGGCCTGTACGGAAATTCACCCAGATAAACATGACTCCTTCTCAGGTTCTACCCCATCTCTTGAAGTTAAACCTTGCCAGTCTGAAAGAGGCCCCGAAGAATCCGAATACAACTTCTCTGTTCTACCTTTCGAACGCCAAATGTGCTTATCATTCAGGGAGTATAGGGCACGACACCCACAATTGTTGGGCCCTCAAGAATAAGATTCAGGATTTGATAGATGCTAAAGAAGTTGAATTTGACGCCCTTGAAAAGTCGAACGTGATCTCTGCTCCAATGCCAAGGCATGGCCACAATGCCCATGTTGTTGAAGAGGATCTGTTTGTTGCTACTGTTAATGATTTGATGACTCCGCTACCAATAATCAAGTTGAATTTTTTGAAGGCTTGGATTTTCCCAGGTTGTGAAGAAGATTACCGCCTTTGTTCATCCTTACCAACCAACTGTCCATTTTTAAAGTTAGGCATCCAACGCCTAATGGATAACCAATAAATCCTTTTTGAAAAGACTCCTGTTACACCGACTCCTGTCAATGATGTTTCAATAATCACCATATCTTCCAATCTTTCCAAGGTCTCCAAAAGACCTGTTAAGATTACATCCGCTCCGAAGACTGCACCTTTGAAGATAACTATGCCCGGGCCCATCCCGTACAAGTCCGACAAATCAATACCATGGAACTATGGTGGAGAAATCTACTACCACAGTGTTAAACAAATTGAATCAACTGAAGAGAGTTCTGATGAAGAGACTTCCGACATTGGAAACATTGCTGGAATGAGCAAAATCACCCGCAGTGGAAGAATTTTCTCTCCGGAGATTGCCCCTCCAAAGGAGATCTTCGGACCCTCAGCTGTTCCTAAGGTTACCCCTGCACCGGTAAACATATCTGCAAGAACTCCAATTATTGAAGAAGTTGTAACTCCTGTGGTTATCCCCTCTGCTGCTGCTGATGATAGAGGGAAAGGGATCCAAGAAGAGCCTGTCAGGACGAGGGCTCGGCCATTGGTCATCCCTGATACCTCTCAAAAAGAAATGGAAGAGATTTTGAAAATAATCAAGAAAAGCGATTATGATGTTGTGGAACAACTGGGGAAAACCCCCTCAAAGATCTCTATGTTGGCCCTGCTGCTTTGTTCAGAGGCTCATGCTAAAGCTTTGATAAGATTCTTGAAGATGGCCCATGTGCCACAGGAAACCTCTGCGGATCAGTTCCAGGAATGTGTAGCTAGCTTAACGGCTGACAATGGTCTAGGATTCTCCGATGCTAATTTAACATCTAAAGGGAGAAAACATAATGACGCTTTGCATGTCTCGGTGGAATGCAAAGGGACTACTCTAGCACACGTTCTGGTAGACACTGGTTCGTCTTTAAATATCTTGCCGAAGAAAGCCTTGGATAGACTGGATTGTGAAGGCTTAACCCTGAAACCCAGCAATATCATTGTCAGAGCCTTTGATGGTTCTAAAAGGATGGTCCACGGGGAGGTGGACATCCCGATTAAAGTGGGAACTGAAACCTTCAACTCTACATTCTATGTGATGGACATCCGTCCATCCTATTCTTTCTTGTTGGGAAGACCCTGGATTCACAATGCTGGAGCCGTCACTTCTAATCTGCATCAAATGCTCAAGTACCCTGTCCAGGGGAAAATTATAACTTTTCATGGCAAAGAGGAATACATGATAAGCCACCTAAATTCTTTCCGCTATGTAGAATTGGATGGCAAATTCATAGAGACCCCTTTTCAACACTTTGAAGAGGTTTCTCCTGAAGTAGCAGCGACCAAAGCAGTATCTTCAACTCTTGTGATTACCAGACCTGTGCCTCGGATGTCATCTCTCAAAGATGAAAAAGTTGTGATTGAAGAAGGAGGAAACACAATCTGGGGGCAGCTTCCCGACTTTCCTTTCAAATCAGATAAGTTCGGCCTAGGGTTTACTTCGGCTAGTCAGAAGGTTGTGCGCCGCTCCCGTGCTGGAGGGCCACCCGTGAAGATCACCCATCATGGAGTCAATGCTTTGGAGGATAGTGAAGAGGAAAGCAACTTGGAAGATTGGATTTTCCCTACTGTTGACGGAGGACTGTTCAACTGGGAGGAAAAAGACTTTGTTCCGATTACTTTCATAAATCAGTAATTTATCTTTCAAACATTTCTGTTGGTTTGTAAAAATTCTCAAACAATTTGTACACTTTTAGCCTTGTGCCTTACCCAAGGCACATAGGTCCATTTGTAAGGGTTTGATTTTTCATCTTCATATGCCATTTTAATGAATCATGGAAGTTTTCACATATAAACTTTTGTGCTCATTGCTTTTCTTTTTACATTTTTATTTGTTTAAAGATGGATATCCCTTACACATACCCACACTCACAAATGCAGGTACCCTTCCATTCCGGATTCCATGGGTAACAATTCTGCTATGGCCTCCAGTGACTCTAAAGATCTGGTCTACCACGCCGAATACGAAGGTGAGGAAGACTATGAGGTGCCGGGAGAATTGGCTAGGCTGCTACAACAGGAAGAAAGGGCTATTCTGCCTCACGAGGAGCTATTAGAGACAATCAATTTGGGTATTGAGGAAGACAGAAAAGAAATCAGAGTGGGTGCCAACCTAGAGCCAAGTGTCAAAGTGCGCTTAGTTCAGCTGTTGAATGAATATGTTGAGATCTTTGCCTGGTCATATGAAGACATGCCGGGACTCGATACAGATATTATGGTTCACCGTCTCCCTACAAGAGAAGACTTTCCACCAGTTAAACAGAAAGTCCGCCGCATGAGGCCCGACATGTCAGAAAAGATCAAAGCCGAAGTTATGAAGCAGTTTAATGTTGGGTTTCTTGCTGTCACTTCCTATCCACAATGGGTTGCTAACATTGTTCCCGTGCCTAAGAAGGACGGCAAAGTTAGAATGTGCATGGATTATAGAGACTTAAACAGGGCTATCCCTAAAGATGACTTTCCACTTCCGCACATTGACATCTTGGTTGACAACACAGCTCAGCACAAGGTATTTTCTTTCATGGACGAATTTTCAGGTTACAACCAGATCAAAATGGCACCTGAAGACATGGAGAAAACTACTTTTGTTACACAGTGGGGTACGTTCTACTACAAACTGATACCATTCGGACTGAAGAATGTCGGGGCAACCTATCAACGCGCCATGGTGGCTTTGTTTCATGATATGATACATCATGAGATAGAGGTCTACGTAGACGACATGATAGCCCGGTCACAAACGGAAGAAGAACACCTCGATCACTTGCAAAAGTTGTTTGTCAGGTTGAAGGAGTACAAGCTCAGACTGAATCCTAACAAGTGCACTTTCGGAGTCCGATCCGGTAAACTCTTGGGTTTCATTGTCAGTAACAAAGGTATCGAGGTTGATCCTGCCAAAGTCAAAGCTATACAAGAAATGTCTGCTCCTCGCACTGAGAAGGAGGTCAGAGGTTTCTTGGGACGCCTAAACTACATTGCTAGGTTCATCTCTCACCTAACATCTACCTGTGAACCAATCTTCAAGCTGTTGAAGAAAGATCAAGTGATTAAATGGAATGATGATTGTCAAATTGCTTTCAATAAAATCAAGGAGTATTTACTAGAACCTCCCATACTGATGCCACCCGTCGAAGGAAGACCTCTAATCATGTATCTGATCGTCCTAGAGAATTCAATGGGGTGCGTACTGGGCCAACATAATGAGTCTGGACGAAAAGAGCTTGCCATTTATTACCTTAGCAAAAAGTTTACCAACTGTGAGATCCGATACTCACTGCTCGAGAAAACTTGTTGCACTTTGGTATGGGCTGCTCTCCGGCTAAAGCAGTATATGTTGACTCATACCACTTTGCTGATATCTAAGATGGACCCGATCAAGTACATCTTTGAAAAGCCTGCTTTGTCTGGAAGAATAGCTAGATGGCAGATGATCTTGACAGAATACGACATACAGTACACGACCCAAAAAGCTATAAAGGGAAGTGTGTTAGCTGACCATCTGGCTCATCAAGCTGTCGAAGATTACCAATCCATGAGGTTCGACTTCCCCGACGAGGACATTATGACATTGGACAATATTGAAGATTTCAGACCATATGACGGACCTGAACAAGGATCCCGATGTACCTTGTACTTTGATGGTGCCTCCAATGCACTCGGTAACTGTTGCACCCCAAAATTTGCCCTCACATATTCTCCAAGATTTGTCAAGTCAAGGTCACAAAATTCCCTAAGGGTTATGCAGTTCAACTGTCTCCTATACAGTTAAAACTAGGGTTTGGGTTCTGGTCAAGCAAATGAACTTTTCAAAGACCCAATCAAGTCTCATATGCCTACAAAGATGGTCAAGTATCTTCATATCAAGTTTCAAGGCATTCAGCTCAAAATTGCACAGTCAAAACCCTAAATTGCACTACAGTCAATTGTAGGGGCAAAATGGTCATTTGACAGTCAAAAGTTCAAATTTTTGGTCAATATATCATTTTGAAGCCACAAACATCATTTGATCAATGCTTGATCATGATTCTCAAAATTTGGCTCAGAAATCATCAAAGATGCAAAAGTTACTATATTTGGACAGCTGAAAAAGTCAACTGAAATTGACCAGGGCATAACTTTCACATGGATTATCAGAAAAATTCCATCCAAAGCTCATTTTGAAGAGAAAGACATTTCCTACAACTCATCTTCATACTTCAAGTCCAAGAAATGCTCTCACAAAAAGTTATCAATTTCAACATTATAGGTCATTTTCAAAAGTCAACAAAAAGGGACTTTAAGTCAAAGGCCATAACTTGAAATTGGTAAATCAAAATGACATGGTACCAAAGGCATTGGTTAGAGGACTCAAAGACCTTTCCAAAATGTCCAAGAACATGTGAAAATCTTAAAAATTGAGCAAGTTATGGCTTGTGGAAGTTGGGAAATTTTTGGGAATTTTGAAAAGTCAACTTTGATTCAAATGGTCTAAAATTGCCAATGGGCCTACTTTTCTTCCATGATTCATCATTCCAAGCCTATGCACGACCATTGGGCCCAAAGGGAAGTATTTTCTCATTTTTTATTTATTTATTTGAATTTATATTAATATTAATTCATTTAAATTATTTAAATATATAGAAAATATCTAACTTGACCTAATGAATCTTTTTGTACACATTTTAGGCTCAATAATTCGTGCCTAAGCCAATTTGGAAAGATTTGGAGCATTGGGATATGATTTGCACAAAATACACATGAAAAGATATGGAAGATCCTTAAGGAAAATCAAATATTGGAATCCTTGAATGCAAGAGATTTTGGCCAGTTTTCTTGACCTAATCACCTCACTACATAACCCTGACCATAAACCTAATGAAAGAGGACTAAAAACTGCGCAGCAATTGACATTACACAATTGAAAAATTGCTTGAAAAACTCAAAACTGAAATCAACTCTAGAGGTCGATTCAAGCCCTAATCTTGATCCCATTAGCTTCCTTGGGTAATTCTGAACGTGTACCAATCACAAACAACAAGCCAAAACGCCTGGAACCGGTATCATGAACTCAAACAGTTTCCAGAAAAATGCATGATCGTGTTCCATGTTTAAGGCATTTTCATCGTTTTTTATTGATGCATTCATACTAATAAGCATATTCTGAAGCTAACCATGTGATCCAATTTTGTTTTCGTGCCGTATATGGATGTTTACCATTGTTAATTTTTTAGGGTTCATAAAGCTCAGAATTAGGGCTTTTCAATTGAAGAAAAATTAGCTTTCCAGACTTAGACCATTCAAACCGGCACACTCCAACGAACAAGAATCAGTCATCGCGATTAATTTATGGGGCCTCAGGGCCTAATCGTTATTTTCTCGTATGCCACTTTCTGCAACGGTGTAAAAACCGTTGCCTAATACTTTTGTTCTTTTCAGGCAAAACGAAGCCATGGGGAAGATGATGAAGTGGCGTGTACTGGTTGGATAAATTTGAATTTTCGCGTTTTAAACCACTGATGCATTGTTTTATATTATATTATTCATTGTATATTTATTTAACAAATGCGTGTTAGTGGTCCAGTGGCAATGAGGCGTATTGGCAATCCACGTGACCTGGGTTCGAGACCCAGGTCCTGACTTTCCTTCATATTTTTCCTCAATGTAAAATCCCATGCAGCATGAGCGTCCCAGTATACCATACGCTCACCATCTCAAGCGTACACGCGTCCATCCAATCCATATCCAAGGCCAAGAATCTGAAGAACATGTGTACTCAGGTCAACGTGTCCACACGCTAGGCAAAAGTCAATGGATCCACTGCTTATTGGGCCTGATTTGCTGAACAATACCTCCTAAATTGGGGCCTGAACCCCCCCTGGTTTGCTTTTCTTTTCATATTTTATTGTTTTAATTGTTATGTTATTTATTTTTTTTATTTGTTTTAATTAATTAATTATTTTTATAAAATATGCAAAATATCATAAAATCAGAAAAAGGCAAAAAATATAGTATTTATTTTATTTTAATTATTTCCATAAATAAATTACATATAAATATTTAGTTTAATTAGGTTATAATTTTAATCCTTTTAATAACTAAAATCCAAAAAATGTAGAATTTAGGTTTAATTGTTAATTCTTTTTTTTATTTCCTTTTTACCATAATATTGCTTATTTTATTTACTTTCATAAATTGATTTTTTAAATTTACATAAATAACTTAGATTTAAATTAGGTTAAAACTTAATATTTTCACAATAAACTTAAAAAACATTAGAATTAGGGTTTGACGCTTCATTTTAATTTTAATTAATTATTTTTTCCATTAAACCTAAAAAACACAAAATACCAAAAACATTTAATTTTTAATTTTAATTTCCTATTAATATTAATTTTTTTGCAAAAGGGTCCAACGCCCATTGTTTTAATTATTTTATTTCGCGCATTTACTTTATTGCTTATTATAATTATGTAATTCTCCCAAAGCAATGTAAAGATTCTATTTCTCGCACCTTTATTTATTTGCTTTATTTACTTTCAGTCAAATCGGGTCCGGTTTAATTTTGGCGATGTGGACCCGTGCCATTTGTAATAGCCTTAGATTTATTTTCCCGCAAACTTTATAACTGTTAAAAAGCATGCAAGAATGAATGTCTTAATTAAAATCAAGCGTAGAACACAAATAAATATGACAAGACAAATATCTGAAAACGACACACAAATCACACACCACCCCTAGGGTACGCCTCACTGTTGCCTTACCTCGAAAGGTGATCGTCGAGTAGAGGATGTCTTAGTAAGTCCTCATGATCCGGGAACCTGGCATGAGGGTAGCTTCTAAGGTGTCTTCCCATTGCTCTGGTGATCACCATGTCCCGAACCTCGAATTGACCCGAACACCTCCAATGGTGGTGCTACCTACCTCTCAATGGTGGGATGGCACTACTTTAAAGGACATCTACACAGACGAATTCCTTAGGGTAGGTAGACGACTCTAGATACTTGCTCTAATTTCAAAACAAATCAAAAAATACTTTTCACACCGACACCTTTTCAAAAAGCTTTCGAAAGCAATTTTTCAAACACTCTTGAGGACCGATACAAGAGTCGAACTGGAATTTTCAAAGAAAATTTTTAAAACCCACAGTTGAAAAGCAAGCAAACCATTTTTGAAAACACAATGAGCAAGTATCTAAGAGCCCATGGATAACCATGGATAGAAAGGGTGCTAACACCTTCCCTTTCTATAACCTACCTCCCGAACCGAGAGCAATCTCTTTAAGGATTTTTTCTGTGCTTTTGTCCTTTCCATTTGGAGAAAATAAAAGACGGTGGCGACTCTTGCTTCCGCGACATTTCGCGAACCAGCGTTAAACAGTCAGTTCCAGATCCACCGATCACAGAACTGGCGACTCTGCTGGGGAAAAACTTATAAAGTGAGGTGTACCTTAGGGTTAGTTCATAACTGTGTTTTCAATTGTATTGACTTGTCTGCTTTAAATTTGTGGGTTGCATGGGAGTTACATAGATCCTAACCCGGATCTGGGGATACCCTGTTTAGGTAGCATAAGCTGTGAGGGACCTGTCCGGCGTAGACCGACACGGGTGAAACAGTGGCTACGTTGGTGTGGCACCTTGGTCTGTACCGATATCCCTTGTGTTGCAACGAGGAGAATATGGGTCTTCTGAGGAGTCATTAAGCACCAACAACCTTAGAACCTTAAATGACACAACTTGGCCATTAGAACAGTAGTAGTATGCTACGCCCATTGAGGCTAAACTCTCGTGATGGTTCTGGCCGCAAGAAAAGATTGCGATGCTGGAGTTATGACCGATTGAGGGTAGTCAATGATATTGGGATCCTCTAAGAACCCGGTTACTTTGATAGGACAGGTATGAACCCACCAACTTCAAGAGGGTAATACCCAGACCTCATGCTGGCCTTAAACTCTAAGGGCTTCTCTTGTGTGACTTGCGTATCTTCGTACTTGACTACTTGCATGCTTGTTATCTATCTGACACATGAACTACTTGCAGGTTTTGTTTATAGTCCTTAATTGGGACTCGTAACAGGGTTTACTAAGTCTCTTGTAGGTTTTGTTTATAGTCCTTAATTGGGACTCATAACAGGGTGTACTAACTACTTGCAGGTTCTGTTTATAGTCCTTAATTGGGACTCATGACAGGTTTTACTTGAGTTTCTTGCAGGTTTTGGTTTGCAGTCCTTAATTGGGACTCATAACAGGGTTACTTACATTACCCCATGCATACCATAACATCATACCATTGCATACATCCTAACCCATTTCAAGGATCTCAAAGGCTTGTGATGCAGGTCATGATAAATCAAACATCTAGCAAGGGGCAAAGAGGATTTATTTTCCTCTAGCCAAAGTTGTCAGGGGCTATGACCCACTTGATATGGTGAGCTTTGACACTTGAAGAAAGTTCCCTGAGCCAAGGTTGTCAGGGGCTATGACCCACTTGATATGGTGAGCTTTGACACTTGAAGAAAGTTCCCCGAGCCAAGGTTGTCAGGGGCTATGACCCACTTGATATGGTGAGCTTTGACACTTGAAGAAAGTTCCCCGAGCCAAGGTTGTCAGGGGCTATGACCCACTGGATATGGTGAGCCTTTGACCCTTGGAAGAAAGACTCTCAACAAATATGAAGTTCTTTCAATCAAGCTACCGGACCCAAGTTCTAACAAATTTTCTTGTTTACCCCGCGAGGTCCTTGAAATCATTGCATGCATATCATACATATCATTACATAACAGGTATCTTTGTTGCAGGTCACTTACCTTTCTCGCTGTTTATTTCAGCAATGGCCTTCCAACCAGACAACCAGGGCCTTCTTGCTCAAGAGACTCGGTTCGGGGAAATCCTCCTGAATCTATCCAAGGGGAAGGAGGAGCTAAGAACACTTCTCATGGAGACTCTAGTCAGGAACAGTGCTGAGGATGAAGGGCTGAAACACCTACAAGCGGAGATGGATGCAATGAAAGCCCAGATGCTGGGGCAGAGGAATGCCATTCAAGGTTTAGCTCAAAGACAAGATGAGCTCCGGTTTCTCGTCAACCAACTGCTTCAGGGTAACCAGCTGGGGCAAACATCTAAGGGTAAAAAGCCAATCATCGTTCAACCATTGAGACAAAGAGGCGAGGAGAAAGCTCCTCATATGGCTCCAATATCACCAAGTCAGTATCAACCTCACCAGCTTCAGCCAGACAAGCCCAAAAGGCAATTCACCAAGCTCAGCGTGTCGCTGCCTCAAGCCTTACAACAACTGCTGAGGTTGAACTTGGTAACTCTAAAGGATCCTCCTAAGAATCCCAACAGGACACTCTCAAGATATGACCCCAACGCTCACTGCGCTTATCATTCTGACAGTCCGGGGCATGCCACAGAGGACTGTTGGACTCTGAAAAATAAAATCCAGGACCTGATTGAGGAAGGGGCTGTGGAATTCACCCAAGATGGCCAGGCTGAGTTCTTCTACTACCCCTGCAAGACTCACCATTTGAAGTGACAAATCCTGAGACTGGAAAACCTTTGTTCATTCGAATGTTCAAGTTGCAATTTCCTTTTGTTCAAACATTTATTCATGTTAAACATTGTTATCACATTAATGCATCGCTTATGTCTATTTTGAAACAATATATTCGTATTCACTATATGCAAATTATTTTCATATTTTTTCTGATGTTAACTCTCGATTAATAATTCTAAGCCTCTTGAGGGAGGATGACGAAAACGATACCGCGATCATTACAGTATGCTTTTGAACGGACCCCGCTTATGAAGTACAGGCATTGTTTCAATTCCTAAAACACTGGAGTTATAAGGATGATAATCCCTCGCCAACCCCTCTGAGCCAAAGAAGTAGGAGTTTTTCTTTTCGAAATTTAAAACCCTTAATCATAACCTGGGGCAGGGTAGTCTCTCAGTTGATCCAAGTGCATAACGAATGGCACCAAAAAGGTCCTTACAAAACAAAAGACAGTGATGGTTCAGAACAATCAAAAGGACAGGCAGTCATTATCAAAAAATCATAAACGAAAAGCCCAAGAAGTCAAAACCTATAAAAAGGGACTTATGAAACTGGGGCATCCCGCTGACTGTAATTCCAAAAAGGAAACAGTTCAGGCAAAAAAAGAAAGGGATAACTAAAAAAAAATCAAAAAAGAAAGAGGTCATACAAACCCTCAACAAAAACAAAAATGACTGCCTATTCAGAATCAATCATCAATATCTGAATCATCACCGGAAAATCAGAGCAAAGACTCAAACAAGGTCTAACGTATGATCAAATGAGTTTAGGTTTGGAGAACATCACGAAGAGCGGGTGGGTACAAATAATTTGAGCCTTTATCCTTTGTTTCTTAAACCGTGAACCAGGCCATGTTATAACCCTTAAAAGTCCTAGCTGAAGCATGGGTTAGTTCGAAAGCATACTGTGACGAAAGGTATCCTGACTCCTGAAGGCTTACGGTAAGTACGGAGTTGACATCACGTTTTACAAACATTAATTTGTTTTATGAAAAAAGAATGCATTTTCAAAATCTTCAAGACAGACATAAGCTTTGCATTTTTAACATAACTTTGTTCGTATATGACTTTTTGTTTGAACAGCAGAGAAGTTTGCACGACGAAATCTAATGAACAAAAGTACTTCCAATCAAGGGGCATGGCCTAATCATTGTCCATCATCTGGGGCAGTCCAATCAAGATTCGGAGAATCTTTCAAAGGCCAAACAGCCTGGGGCAAATCTCCGCCTGAGTCACTTTGGGGCATTCCAACAATGAATCTTGCCTGATCAAACATCTTCTGGTGGTGTGGCAAAACACTTCTAACAGGGGCAATTCCCTACATTCTGAGGGTGTGGACATAGTCGAAAAAATACTACGCAAAATCAAAGACCCGCTAGGTTGACACACCTAGACAAAAATAAGGGCTTTCCGGCGAACCAAAAGGGTTCGGGCAAAAATGAAGGGATGAAATGAAAAAAATCTGTACACCCGGCAAGTCGAAAACCTGAAAAGGCGGCTTGGGCAAAAATGGGTATCCCGGTGGACTGAAAACCCAAAAGGGCAGTCCAGGCAAAAGTTAGGGATTAAAGCGTACGACTATGTCCTGCCATCTGTCTACCAGAAGAAGGTTTGTCCATCAACAACTATCAGCACCCCACAAGTGCCTCCCCCATAGAAACAGGGGCAATAATAGAATGGTCTAAGCAATCTGATTGTTCTGTCCTCCAAGGTATCGGGGTAAGCTCCGTTGAAGAACATAGCCAACGCAGTTCAAAACTTCCCCAGGAGAGTCCAATCCAGTTCCCCAGGAAGGTTGGAATCTATCTCCCCAAGCAATAAGCGTACCCCCAGTAGATTCTGGAAGCTTATCCCCTAGCAGGGCACGAACGCGTCGTCCGGCTTGATTTAAAGAGTTATTTCCTTAACAAGATATAACTGGGTTATCCTCAGCCAAAAGCCACGGAAAGAGCGTCGTCGACAGAATCTTCTTACCCCCAGCGAAGTCCATCCACACTTCCAATACAGCAAGTCACTCTCAGCAATTCAGCAAAAGCATCTCCCCACAGAGTATTTCTTCCCAGCATGGTCGCTAGAATATCTTTTTCTTCCCGCCAAATTATTCATTCGCCAAGTTTATTCCCCAACGGAGTTATCTTCTCCTACCGGTATACTTGCAACTATCATCCCTAACGGAGGCAAAGTCTGTTCTTCAAACATCAGCCCAGGGGTGACTTCCCGGCACCCGTCAAGGATTTATTTTCTTAGACAAAAATACATTCATAAACATCACATCGTCATGCATATGCGTCATGCTACACGAATCTCCTTAATTTTGAAAACATACAGTTCATGCATCATGATTTTGCATACAATTATGTTTTGCCTTTTCAGGAAAAAGGTCAATACAAAAATGACTACTATCGACTATCGCAATTCATTCTAGATATAGTTTCAGATATGATCCAGACATGGTGACGTTCTGATGCTGCTTCCAGAATTCCTTCTCGATATAGTTTCAGATATGATCCAGACATGGTGACGTTCTGATGCTGCTTCCAGAATTCCTTCTCGATATAGTTTCAGATATGATCCAGACATGGTGACGTTCTGATGCTGCTTCCAGAATTCCTTCTCGATATAGTTTCAGATATGATCCAGACATGGTGACGTTCTGATGCTGCTTCCAGAATTCCTTCTAGATATAGTTTCAGATATGATCCAGACATGGTGACGTTCTGATGCTGCTTCCAGAATTCCTTCTCGATATAGTTTCAGATATGATCCAGACATGGTGACGTTCTGATGCTGCTTCCAGAATTCCTTCTCGATATAGTTTCAGATATGATCCAGACATGGTGACGTTCTGATGCTGCTTCCAGAATTCCTTCTAGATATAGTTTCAGATATGATCCAGACATGGTGACGTTCTGATGCTGCTTCCAGAATTCCTTCTCGATATAGTTTCAGATATGATCCAGACATGGTGACGTTCTGATGCTGCTTCCAGAATTCCTTCTAGATATAGTTTCGGATATGATCCAGAGATGGTGACGTTCTGATGCTGCTTCCAGATTTCCTTCTAGATATAGTTTCAGATATGATCCAGATATGGTGACGTTCTGATGCTGCTTCCAGATTTCCTTCCAGATATAGTTTCAGATGTAAACCAGATATGGTGACGTTCTGATACAGCTTCCAGAAGACTTTTTTAGATGTTTCCCTCTCCGACGATGAGTGTGAGGTGATAATCTCCTATGGTTCCCTCTCCAACGGTGTGTGAGGTAGTAATCCCTTTTCTAGATGTTTCCCTCTCCGACGATGAGTGTGAGGTGATATTCTCCTATGGTTCCCTCTCCAACGGTGTGTGAGGTGGTAAGCCCTTTTCAGATGTTTCCCTCTCCGACGATGAGTGTGAGGTGATCATTCCTTTCAAATTATAATTGGCTATGGTTCTCTGCCCAATACTGCGAAGATAATAATTCCCATCAAGATTTTTCTCAACGAGCGTTGTTGAGATTAAAGTCACCCAAGGTTCTCTTATCATTCATGCTAAGGCAGTAACCATTCCTGGTTCATTCATCAGCGTTTGAAACTCCAGACTCAGCTCCTGTAACCAGTCAGGACACATCTATACCAAGCATCTAAAATCAGCCCCTGCAACGTGTCAGGTATTCATTTGTTCTTTTGCAGGTATGCAGGTTCTAGCTAAAGAATCTCCTACGCGATCAACATTCAGATGGCATCTATAAGCCCATCATCCTATCCAGCAATCTCCAAATGGCATCTATAAGCCCATTCCCCCATCGCACTGCTACTATGTGAGTGCAAATTTCTGGGCACTCTAGTGTTCAATCATCTTCTACCCTTGGATTACGAAAGGCACGTCCGCCAATCTGCATCCTCAGGTCTAAGAAGATTGAACAGGGGCAACTGTTGCACCCCAAAATTTGCCCTCCCATATTCTCCAAGATTTGTCAAGTCAAGGTCACAAAATTCCCTAAGGGTTATGCAGTTCAACTGTCTCCTATATAGTTAAAACTAGGGTTTGGGTTCTGGTCAAGCAAATGAACTTTTCAAAGACCCAATCAAGTCTCATATGCCTACAAAGATGGTCAAGTATCTTCATATCAAGTTTCAAGGCATTCAGCTCAAAATTGCACAGTCAAAACCCTAAATTGCACTACAGTCAATTGTAGGGGCAAAATGGTCATTTGACAGTCAAAAGTTCAAATTTTTGGTCAATATATCATTTTGAAGCCACAAACATCATTTGATCAATGCTTGATCATGATTCTCAAAATTTGGCTCAGAAATCATCAAAGATGCAAAAGTTACTATATTTGGACAGCTGAAAAAGTCAACTGAAATTGACCAGGGCATAACTTTCACATGGATTATCAGAAAAATTCCATCCAAAGCTCATTTTGAAGAGAAAGACATTTCCTACAACTCATCTTCATACTTCAAGTCCAAGAAATGCTCTCACAAAAAGTTATCAATTTCAACATTATAGGTCATTTTCAAAAGTCAACAAAAAGGGACTTTAAGTCAAAGGCCATAACTTGAAATTGGTAAATCAAAATGACATGGGACCAAAGGCATTGGTTAGAGGACTCAAAGACCTTTCCAAAATGTCCAAGAACATGTGAAAATCTTAAAAATTGAGCAAGTTATGGCTTGTGGAAGTTGGGAAATTTTTGGGAATTTTGAAAAGTCAACTTTGATTCAAATGGTCTAAAATTGCCAATGGGCCTACTTTTCTTCCATGATTCATCATTCCAAGCCTATGCACGACCATTGGGCCTAAAGGGAAGTATTTTCTCATTTTTTATTTATTTATTTGAATTTATATTAATATTAATTCATTTAAATTATTTAAATATATAGAAAATATCTAACTTGACCTAATGAATCTTTTTGTACACATTTTAGGCTCAATAATTCGTGCCTAAGCCAATTTGGAAAGATTTGGAGCATTGGGATATGATTTGCACAAAATACACATGAAAAGATATGGAAGATCCTTAAGGAAAATCAAATATTGGAATCCTTGAATGCAAGAGATTTTGGCCAGTTTTCTTGACCTAATCACCTCACTACATAACCCTGACCATAAACCTAATGAAAGAGGACTAAAAACTGCGCAGCAATTGACATTACACAATTGAAAAATTGCTTGAAAAACTCAAAACTGAAATCAACTCTAGAGGTCGATTCAAGCCCTAATCTTGATCCCATTAGCTTCCTTGGGTAATTCTGAACGTGTACCAATCACAAACAACAAGCCAAAACGCCTGGAACCGGTATCATGAACTCAAACAGTTTCCAGAAAAATGCATGATCGTGTTCCATGTTTAAGGCATTTTCATCGTTTTTTATTGATGCATTCATACTAATAAGCATATTCTGAAGCTAACCATGTGATCCAATTTTGTTTTCGTGCCGTATATGGATGTTTACCATTGTTAATTTTTTAGGGTTCATAAAGCTCAGAATTAGGGCTTTTCAATTGAAGAAAAATTAGCTTTCCAGACTTAGACCATTCAAACCGGCACACTCCAACGAACAAGAATCAGTCATCGCGATTAATTTATGGGGCCTCAGGGCCTAATCGTTATTTTCTCGTATGCCACTTTCTGCAACGGTGTAAAAACCGTTGCCTAATACTTTTGTTCTTTTCAGGCAAAACGAAGCCATGGGGAAGATGATGAAGTGGCGTGTACTGGTTGGATAAATTTGAATTTTCGCGTTTTAAACCACTGATGCATTGTTTTATATTATATTATTCATTGTATATTTATTTAACAAATGCGTGTTAGTGGTCCAGTGGCAATGAGGCGTATTGGCAATCCACGTGACCTGGGTTCGAGACCCAGGTCCTGACTTTCCTTCATATTTTTCCTCAATGTAAAATCCCATGCAGCATGAGCGTCCCAGTATACCATACGCTCACCATCTCAAGCGTACACGCGTCCATCCAATCCATATCCAAGGCCAAGAATCTGAAGAACATGTGTACTCAGGTCAACGTGTCCACACGCTAGGCAAAAGTCAATGGATCCACTGCTTATTGGGCCTGATTTGCTGAACAATACCTCCTAAATTGGGGCCTGAACCCCCCCCCTGGTTTGCTTTTCTTTTCATATTTTATTGTTTTAATTGTTATGTTATTTATTTTTTTTATTTGTTTTAATTAATTAATTATTTTTATAAAATATGCAAAATATCATAAAATCAGAAAAAGGCAAAAAATATAGTATTTATTTTATTTTAATTATTTCCATAAATAAATTACATATAAATATTTAGTTTAATTAGGTTATAATTTTAATCCTTTTAATAACTAAAATCCAAAAAATGTAGAATTTAGGTTTAATTGTTAATTCTTTTTTTTATTTCCTTTTTACCATAATATTGCTTATTTTATTTACTTTCATAAATTGATTTTTTAAATGTACATAAATAACTTAGATTTAAATTAGGTTAAAACTTAATATTTTCACAATAAACTTAAAAAACATTAGAATTAGGGTTTGACGCTTCATTTTAATTTTAATTAATTATTTTTTCCATTAAACCTAAAAAACACAAAATACCAAAAACATTTAATTTTTAATTTTAATTTCCTATTAATATTAATTTTTTTGCAAAAGGGTCCAACGCCCATTGTTTTAATTATTTTATTTCGCGCATTTACTTTATTGCTTATTATAATTATGTAATTCTCCCAAAGCGATGTAACGATTCTATTTCTCGCACCTTTATTTATTTGCTTTATTTACTTTCAGTCAAATCGGGTCCGGTTTAATTTTGGCGATGTGGACCCGCGCCATTTGTAATAGCCTTAGATTTATTTTCCCGCAAACTTTATAACTGTTAAAAAGCATGCAAGAATGAATGTCTTAATTAAAATCAAGCGTAGAACACAAATAAATATGACAAGACAAATATCTGAAAACGACACACAAATCACACACCACCCCTAGGGTACGCCTCACTGTTGCCTTACCTCGAAAGGTGATCGTCGAGTAGAGGATGTCTTAGTAAGTCCTCATGATCCGGGAACCTGGCATGAGGGTAGCTTCTAAGGTGTCTTCCCATTTCTCTGGTGATCACCATGTCCCGAACCTCGAATTGACCCGAACACCTCCAATGGTGGTGCTACCTACCTCTCAATGGTGGGATGGCACTACTTTAAAGGACATCTACACAGACGAATTCCTTAGGGTAGGTAGACGACTCTAGATACTTGCTCTAATTTCAAAACAAATCAAAAAATACTTTTCACACCGACACCTTTTCAAAAAGCTTTCGAAAGCAATTTTTCAAACACTCTTGAGGACCGATACAAGAGTCGAACTGGAATTTTCAAAGAAAATTTTTAAAACCCACAGTTGAAAAGCAAGCAAACCATTTTTGAAAACACAATGAGCAAGTATCTAAGAGCCCATGGATAACCATGGATAGAAAGGGTGCTAACACCTTCCCTTTCTATAACCTACCTCCCGAACCGAGAGCAATCTCTTTAAGGAATTTTTCTGTGCTTTTGTCCTTTCCATTTGGAGAAAATAAAAGACGGTGGCGACTCTTGCTTCCGCGACATTTCGCGAACCAGCGTTAAACAGTCAGTTCCAGATCCACCGATCACAGTAACGGTATCGATATTTTGCTTATCTCTCCAGAAGGTTTCCATACTCCTTTCACCGCTAGACTTTGCTTCAACTGTACCAATAACATGGCAGAGTATGAAGCTTTCATCTTTGGACTCAAGGCTGCCATAGACTTGGGAATCAAATCTTTGGTTGTATTTGGGGACTCAGCTTTGGTCATCAGTCAGATCAAAGGAGAGTGGGACACTAAGCATCCAAACCTCATCCCTTACAAAGAACATGTCTTGACACTGTTACCACATTTCGAGCAGATTACCTTCGACCACTTCCCGCGAGAAGAAAATCAGCTAGCAGATGCTCTAGCTACAATGTCATCCATGTTTAAACTTAATTGGGATAATGAGGCTCCCCAAATCACCATTGAACGAATGGACGAACCTGCACATTGTCACGAGATTAATATCGAAGAAGTAGTGCACCGACCTTGGTTTCACGAAGTCAAAAGGTATCTCGAGGCTCAAGAATATCCTGAAGGAGCTTCAGTCAACAACAAAAAGTTCTTGAGGAGATTCTCTGCCAAGTTCTTCCTGAGCAATGGTATCTTGTACAAGCGCAATCATGATTGCATTCTGCTCCATTGTGTGGACAAGATTGAAGTTGAGCAGATCATGGCTGAACTGCACAATGGTACCTTTGGCACTCACTCTAGCGGACATACGATGGCTAAGAAGATCCTACGGGCAGGCTATTACTTGTCTACCATGGAAGCTGATTGCCATAAACATTCCCGGACTTGTCACAAATGTCAAATCTATGCGGACAAGGTACACATACCTCCAGTTCCTCTCAATGTCTTAACAGTTCCTTGGCTATTCGCTATGTGGGGAATCTACATGATTGGAGAGATCAAGCCTACAGTATCCAATGGACACCGTTTCATTCTGGTGGCCATTGACTATTTCACCAAGTGGGTTGAAGCAGCTTCCTTCGCATCTGTCACAAAGAATGTTGTTGCCCGCTTCATCAAACAAAATCTTATTTGCCAGTACGGTATCCCCGAAAGGATCATTACTGATAACGGTACAAACCTTAACAACACTATGATCACCACCTTGTGCGAGAAGTTCCAGATTCAACATCATAATTCATCTCCCTATCGGCCAAAGATGAACGGTGTTGTCGAAGCTGCAAACAAAAATATCAAGAAGATCGTACAAAAGATGACAGTTACCTACAAGGACTGGCATGAGATGTTACCGTTTGCTCTCCACGGGTACCGTACCACGGCACGGACATCAACTGGGGAAACACCCTATTCCTTGGTATATGGCATGGAAGCTGTTTTTCTTATCGAGGTTCAGATTCCCTCCTTGAGAATCATGAAGGGTGCTTGTTTGAGTGAAGACGATTGGATTCAGACCCGGCTTGATCAACTTAACTTAATTGACGAAAAGAGACTTACTGTTGTTTGCCATGGTCAGGTGTATCAAAAACGAATGATCAAGGCTTTCAACAAGAAAGTCAGGCGTCAGGTAAATCAAGTCGGGGATCTTGTAATCAAGAGGATCATCTTGCCGCAAAGTGATCCCAGGGGAAAATGGACTCCTACCTACGAAGGACCATTTGTGATAAAAAAACATATTTTCTGGTGGGGCAATGATATTAACCATCATGGACGGTGATGACCTGCCGCACCCTGCGAACGCATATATAGTCAAAAGATACTACGCATAAATGACCCGCTAGGTTGATACACCTAGGCAAAAAGGGAATCCCGGTGAATCGAAAACCCGAAAGGGCGGTTCAGGCAAAAGTTAGGGATAAATAAAAAAAATTTGTACACCCGGCAAGTTGAAAACCCGAAAGGGCGACTTGGTCAAAAAAGGGTTTCCCGGTGGATCAAAAACCCGAAAGGGCGGTCCGGGAAAAAATTAGGGAATTAAAGCGTATGACTATGTCTCGTCGGATCACTTTAAGGACAATCTCTTCACAGACAAGCTTCGGGCTTCTGATCAACTCAGTCATCTTCGGACGAAGCAACGAATGGACAAGATATTCAGAGTTACGAAGGATATAACAGAATTGGAACCCCATGGAATTTTTACACATAGCCATCTTTTCTTTGTATAAATTTTTCTCATTTTTTATGACAACGTTCTCTTACTAGGATGTCTGTCTCCTTTGTACAAAATACTTAGACAAAGTTAATACAAAGATACTTCAAAGTGCAGAAAACTATTTGTCTTTTCCTTTTTACACTTGTGTTTTATTTGAAAATATCCAATGATTTATTAATAAGCATATGCATTTGAATATAATAACTGTTTACAAATAAACGAAATGGGAAAGAAAAATTACTGATAGGTTAGAAGTATAGGAAAACATCTTCAGGCTATTCTAAGAGAAATCCCCTGCAGTACATCATCTAGATCCCCAGCGGAGCTAAAACCTTGAAATACATATCCCCGGCGAAATTATAATTTCAAATCCTCAATTCCCATCAGAGTTAAAACTTTAAACTCCCAATCCCCAGCGGAGCCAAAAAACTTTGAACTACAAATCCCTCAGCAAAGATGAAACCTTCTTCCCCAGTCGAGTCAAATCTCCAACTATCAATCCCCAGTGGGAGCCATTCAGTTTTCCCCAAATTCTCCAACAAGTTTATCTCAAAGCCTGGAAATCAACCAGATAACAGTTAACTTTTGTCTCTCCCCAACTTCGGATAATTCACCAGTAGATCGATATACAACCCAAACTCCTGATCTCCCCAGAAGGATAGCTAATCCCCAGCAGTGTAGCTTTTTCCCCCAGAGTCCTGAACTTACTCTCCAGCAGTAAAGCCTTCTTCCCCGTAGAGTTTTTACTCCCCAACAGAATGAAGATTCTCATTCTTGATTCCCCAGTGAATTTTCCAGAGTCTTCATTACTCCCCAGCATGAATTTGTCAGAATTTTTAATCCCCTGAAGATCGAAGATTCTCATTCTTGACTCCCCAGCATGAAGTCCTCAAGGATTCAAATTCCCCAGGAGATTGAAGATTCTCATTCTCATTCCCCCGCAAAGATCATCAAAATTTTCCCTATTCACCAGCCGAGTAAGGTTTCCCATTGTGTGATCCCCAGTAGACGTCAACAAGTTCTCTGGATTTCCCAAGCAGATTTCTCAAGCAGTCTGGCATTACTTCCCCAAGCAGAATTTTTGTCAATACACCAACTTCAAGACATGAAGGATCCTCACATCCCCACAGAAGTTGTCAAAGATTTTGAGTCTCCAGCAGCGGTCATGGATTTATTTTCCTCGGCAGCGGTCAAGGATTTCATTATCCCCAGCTATCAAGGATTTTTTTTCCTCGGCCATACAGCTAATCAGCTTACATGCACATACATTACACTCATATATCATAAACATTGATAAAACACATCTATTGCATCATACATTTCATGCAATATAACTTTGTGTTTCAGCTAACATTTTACCTGTTTCAGGATAAGATCAACAGTTATCTTTAACAAATGTTCAAAGATTTCAGATACAGTACGGATACACTCCATACACAGAAGTCATTCTTTTACTCATTCAGATCTCTTATTCATATACAGTAAATATACACTCCAGACACGGAAGTCATTCTTATACTCATTCAGAATTCCAAGTCAAGATACAATACGGATACACTCCAGACATGGAAGTCATTCTATTTCTCATTCAGAATTCCAAGTCAAGATACAGTACGGATACGCTCCAGACATGGATGCCATTCTGTCACTCATTCAGACTTCAACAATCATGATACAGATTAGATACGCTTCAGACACGGAAGCCATTCTATTTCTCATTCAGATTCAACTATCAATTTCAAGTTCAGATACACTCCAGATACGGAAGTCATTCTATCACTTATTCAGATCCCAGTTACAGTTCAGATACACTCCAGACACGGAAGTCATTCTGCTACTCATACATATCTCAATTTCAGATACAGTCCAGATACGGTTGGCATTTTATCACTTATTCTGACTTTTTCCCCAGCCCAGAGATGCTCCAGACCCGGATGATTTTATGTCGCTTATTCAGATCTCAGATTCAGATACAATACAGATACACTCCAGACATGGAAGTCATTCTGCTATTCATTCAGGATCAAGTACGGTTACAACTCGGATACGCTCCAGACACGGATGCCATTCTATTGCTCATACAAATTTAGTCTCCAGATACAGTTCAGATACGTTCCAGACACGAATACCATTATGATACTCATTCTTTTGACTTACAACCTTCAATTCAACAAATATCCTTGGATGGCATCTTTAATCCCATCTCCAATAAGATTATGTCACCTCTCCAAATGGCATCTTTAAGCCCATTCCCTAAACTACATTTTGACGAGTGCAAATTTACGAGCACTCTAGTGTCCAATCATCTTTTACCTGCAAGTAATGAAAGGAAAGCTTGCCAATCTAACTCTTCAGGTCCAAGAAGATTGAACAGGGGCAGCTGTTGTACCCCAAAATTTGCCCTCTCATTTTATCAAGATTTTCCCCACAAGACTCTTTGGACTCAAGACTAGATTAGGGTTTGCTTAGCTCAAGACATCTCCTTGCATTGCTGACCTGAAATTAGGGTTTGAGTTTGCACAGGGATTTTTGGACTTCTAGTGTCTCATGTGACTTTCATACTTCATATTGGACTCCTAAGATTGCGCATACCAAGTTTCAAGCTTTGAATCAACTGTATTGGGGAAAAAGTCAACTATGGCCAATTTACAATCAAACCTCATAATTTTTTATCCACATCAACATTATAGACTCATATGAACCATTTGATCAAGTTTGGACCACAACTCCTCAAGAAATTTGATCAGATCATCAAAAGGGCAAAATGGTCAAAATTAGGGTTTTGACTGTAAAAGGGCAATTTCTGATTTTTAACCTAGCCAATGGCCAATTGGGTTCAAGCATGGTTTCAAGGACTCAATGGCATCATCTTGACCTAATCACAAGGTTCAAAAGATCTCAAATGCATTGGATTGAAAAATGAATTTTCCAGTCTACTGATTAAAAATCAACTGTACATTGAAAAGTCAAACTTTGACTTTTTGGTCAAGATCAAGTGCAAAGGGTCATTTTTCATCAAAACATGTCAAAACATAAAAACATGTTCATCAATAAACCTAATTTTGAAAATTAGGGTTTAAGTTTGAAAAATTTCATAACTTAGAATTTTTCTAAGTTATGAAAATTTCTTATTTTTTCCCAATCCCAACTTTTTCACCATGATGCAATTGGATTCCAAGAAAACTTCCAACATGAAAGTTGTAGTCCTCCACAAAATCTACAACTTTTATTCACAAAGTTTTCCAAAAAGATGCTTGGATCTCAAGTTATGATTTTGTGAATAGGGGTCCATGAAACTTTTAACTTAGTGAAATTTTACCCTAGTTTAGGCAGATTTTTGACCTAACTTCATGGAAACTTTTCACCTAGTTCCAAGAGGAATCCAAAAATGCATTTCAAAGATGGATTGTAAAGCATGTTACAAGATTTCCAAAATGTCCAAGAACTCTCCAAGATCATTTATGGTTAGGGAGAATCGAAGGAATGAAAATGGCAATTTCTCACTTTTGTCCATGGCATTTTGCACAAGGTTACAACTTGCAAATCTGTCCTAAGCATGCTTTTACTTGTTTTACAGGTCTTAAACCTTTCCACACTCCTTAATTTAATGCAAATACAATGGATATTGGCTTTGTTCTGAGCTTTAGAACTTTGCACAATGAATTAATCCATTTATGGCAAAAAGGTAACAATACCATTTCCATAAAGCTTGCTTTTTTGCAACTTTGTATTCCTTGAGCATTGAACCTGATCTTTGGCCATAAACAAGATCCACAAACTTGAGGCAAAGTACACCAACTATGTTCAGGCCTTGAGCTAGCCTGTACAGGCTTTGAGCTTTGTTAACTCACTTTTGCTTCAAAAGCAAGTAAGCTTGCAAAAAGTCCAGAACTCTTGTATCTGATAAAACCAAGTCTTGTGATCATTTCAAACAAGTTCAGCATATTGTCTCAAGCCAGAAACACTAGTTGCCAACTTCTCAAACCCACCAAAACACCAAGTTCCTGCCCAAACAGGGCATCTTCTGTAAATCTCAAGCCAAAACCAAATTGGCTCGTGCGTTTTGCCTTGAACCACTTCGAACACATTCCCTACAACACACCTGAGCTATCCAAGCCATTGTTTAGCAACTGTAACCTCATTTTCAAGCTTCCCCATTTTCAATTTCTGAGTTTACAAGTTAACTTCCACAAGGAGATTCAAGCCATTTCAAAGCAAGCTGAGCATTGGGAAAGCTTGAGGGAACTTCAAGCAAGCTCACAAGTACATCAGGCCTCACTCAAAGTTGCTACATTGCCATAGCCAAACTAAACTGAACAAGGTATTTTCTAAGTTTCTATCTCTCTATTTAGACATCCTCAGGCTTAGGTTTGTGAAGCAAAAATGTAGTCTTTAATGTGCTTGAGTTGTACATATGCATAGTTCTTATTTATATTAACTGAGCTAGGAGAATTTGGATGATGAACATGCTGAAAATTTTAGGTCAGGAATTAGGGGTGATAAAATTCTCTCTGGTCTTTGAGAGTTAGATCAAGTTTTTTATATCATTAGAATCGTGAGTTAAAATGCTATAAGTTTCATGTTGTGAGTTTTTGATTTCATGCAAGCAATAGAGAGAACAGGATTTGAAGTACAGAGGTGCGCGCGTGTTCGTCTGAAGGACATGGATGAAGTGTGTATGGGCCTGGCGCGCTTGGGCCTGTTTCTTTCTGCACCCCCTTTTGCTTTTTGCACCCCCTTGGCCCATTTTCTTTATTTTGTCCTTTTTTTCATTTTTCTTTTTATAATTTCTGATTTTATATTTTCTAAACATTTAAAAACACAAAAAATATTTCCTTTATTTTTTGCATTTTATCATTTTTTATTTTTTATTTTTTTGGTATAAAAATAAATTATTAGGTTAATATACTTTTATTTTCTTAAATAAACTTATAAATATTATAAAAATATTATATATTTTTATTTTTATTATTTATACACTTAAAATAATATTTTCATACAATATTTAATTTTTAAGATTTTTGTATATATTATTATTAATTTTCTTTAAAAAAATGAATAAATAAATAATAAAGCATATTTTCTTTTAAACCAAAAATTAGGGTTTTCACCCTTTCAAAAATGATCATCTTTATTTTCTTATTTTTAGGCCATAAATAAACTTATTTTCTCATACATAAAATAAATACAAAAACATTTGTGTATATTTACATTTTATTGCATGTTTAAATATTTGCTTATTTATTTATTTGTACAATAAATTCAATATGGTTGTAATAGCTTTAGGGTTTTATTTTGAGCAATATCCCCCTATTCAAAACTTGTATCCCCCTCCCCATAATAATGTTGTAATAGTTTAGATTTATTTTACGCATTTTATCGCTTTCATATGCATGATAGTAAACTAGGGTTTTGTATGCAAAGACCAAAATCAAACAAATAGCATGACTAAACATAAGACAAAAATGCATGAAAAATGACAACACATTGCACACAAGCACCCCTAGGGTTTCATCCACTTTGTTGCCTTAAAATGACCATGGTATGCATGCTAGGTATCTTGGCAAAATCAAAACAAAATAAAAAGATCATAGTCCCTCGATGACGCTATCTTGGTTGCCTATACAAAGATGGTCTTAGTCCCTCAAAAAACTTGCTAAGATACTTGGCACCATTGCTATCATGGTCATACGATGACCCACGCCCGTCCCGTTTAACATCCAAAGATAGGGTTGTTTACCAAATGCAATGGTAAAACAACAATGTCAAAGGGTTAAAAATGTGTAGGAAAGACTTTTGAGTAGGTAGACAAGCTCCTAGTTACTTGATCAAATTTGCAAACCATCCTTGCTATTTTCAAAAACACACACACAATTTCAAAACATTTCCAAAACAAAACTTTCAAACATTGAAACATTTTTCAAAAGATAAACATCTTTGTATACATTCTTCAAACAAGAATCAATACAAAGACTGCCAAAACGATGGCCTCTTTTCAAAATACTTTCAAAACCACACAAAGCACCATTTCAAACAATTGAAAAAGAAAAGAAAGTGATCTAAACAAGTAACTAAGAGCCCATGGAAAACAATGGATGAAAAGGGTGCTAGCACCTTCCCTTTTCATAATCTACCCCCCGAACTCAAGAAAACATCTCAAAGGTCTTTCCTGTGCTTTTTGACCTTTCCTTTGGATAAAATAAAAAGTCGGTTGCGACTCTTGCTAAACCGAAACATTTGCGAACACAAACACAAAACCTCAAGTCAGTTCTCCCACCGTATCACAATACCTTCATGCATGTCTTCCATGATTTTCTCTGCCTCCTTCTTGTCCATACAACGGAGCAGAGTTGAATCATGGTTGCGCTTGTATAGGATCACATTACTTAGGAAGAATTTGGTTGAGAACCTTCGTAGGAATTTCTTTTCGTTGTTTGAGGCTCCCTTAGGATACTCTTGTGCTTCTAGATATCTCCTCACTTCATGGTACCAAGGTTTCTCCTCGTCATTGTCTATCTCATAACAGTGCGTCGGTTCGTCAAATCTTTCGATTGTAATTCTAAGAGCCATGTTATCCCAATTGACCTTAAACATGGATGATATTGTTGCTAAGGCATCTGCTAACTGATTTTCTTGCCTTGGGAAGTGTTCAAAGGTGACCTCCTCGAAGTGTGGGATCAGGTTTAATACAAGCTCTTTGTAAGGAATTAGGTTAGGATGTTTGGTATCCCACTCTCCTTTGACTTGACTGATTACTATAGAAGAATTTCCATACACGTTTAAGAACTTGATTCTTAGGTCCATAGGAGACTTTAGACCCATGATGCATGCCTCATACTCAGCCATGGTATTCGTGCAATCGAAGCACAGTCTAGCAGTGAAACGTGTATGGAAACCTTTAGGAGAAATAATAACAGCACTGATTCCATTACCCAAAGGATTAGAAGCCCCATCAAAAACCATAACCCATCAGGATCCTTCTTCAGGTCTGTCATATGGTCCAGGATTTTCACAATTAGTTATCAGCATGATATTCTCGTCCGGGAATTCAAAGTTCATGGATTGGTAGTCATCAACAGCTTAATGGGACAAATGATCCTCCAATACACTTCCTTTGATTTCTTTTTATATGGTATACTGGATGTCGTATTCAGTCAAGATCATTTTCCATCTAGCTATTCATCCGGAGAGAGTTGGCTTCTGGAAGATATATTTAATGAGGTCCATCTTAGAAATCAATAGAGTGGTGTGAGTCAACATATATTGTCTTAGCCGATGAGCAGCCCATTCCAGAGTGCAGCAAGTTTTCTCAAGCAGTAAATATCTAGTTTCATAGTCGGTAAACTTTTTGCTCAGGTAGTATATTACATGCTCTTTTTGGCCAAACTCATCATGTTGGCCTAACACACACCCCATTGAATTCTCTAATACAGTCAAATACATAATCAGAGGTCTTCCTTTAATTGGAGGCATCAGGATGGGAGGTTCTTGTAAATATTCTTTGATTTTGTAAAAGGCTACTTGGCAATCGTTGTTCCATTTGACCACTTGATCTTTCTTCAAGAGTTTGAAGATTGGCTCACAAGTAGCAGTTAGGTGAGATATGAATCGATCAATGTAGTTAAGTCAACCCAAGAAACCTAGGACCTCCTTCTCAAAACACGGAGCTGGCATTTCTTGAATGGCTTTGATCTTTGCAGGATCCACTTCAATACCTTTTTTGCTGACTACAAAACCTAGGAGCTTTCCAGACCTTACTCCAAAGGTGCACTTGTTAGGATTCAGCCTCAATTTTTACTTCTTCAACCTTTCAAACAACTTGTGTAAGTGATCAAGGTGCTCCTCCTTAGTCTGTGACCTTGCAATCATATCATCCACATAGACTTCTATCTCATGATGGATCATGTCATGAAATAGAGCTACCATAGCTCATTGATATGTTGCCCCTGCATTCATCAAACTGAAAGGCATGACCTTGTAGCAGAAAGGGCCCCACTGTGTAACAAAAGTGGTTTTCTCCATGTCCTCGGGATCCATTATGATTTGATTGTATCCAGAGAAACTATCCATGAAGGAGAAGACTTTATGTTGAGCCGTGTTGTCGACCAAGACGTCAATATGTGGTAGTCAGAAATCATCATTGGGACTTACCCCTTTCAAATCGATATAGTCTACACATACGGACTTTCCCATCTTTCTTTAGTACTGGGACCACGTTTTCCACCTGTGATACGGTGGGAGAACTGACTTGAGGGTTTTGCGTTTTATCGTAAATATTGCGGTTAACAAGAGCCGCCATCGACTTTTCTTTTATCCAAAAGGAAAGGTGAAAAAGCACAGGAAAGACCTTTGAGATTATTTCTTGAGTCCGGGGGGTAGATTATGAAAAGGGAAGGTATTAGCACCCTTTTCATCCATGGTTTTCCATGGGCTCTTAGTTACTTTCTAGATCACTTTCTTTTGTTTGAAATTGTGCTTTGTGTGGTTTTTAAAAGTATTTTGTAAAGAGACCATTGTTTAGGAAATCTTTGTAATTATTCTTGTTCGTAAGAATGTATACAAAGATGTTTGATCTTTTGAAAATATTTTCAAGTTTGTAAGATGTTTTGAAAATATAGGTATTTGTTTTGAAAATAGCAAGGATGTTTGTTTTGAAACAGAGCAAGTAATTAGGAGCATTCTACCTACTCAAAAGTCTTTCATGTTCATTTTCCTTTTCCTTATACATTGTTATCTTACCATTGATTTGGTAAATAACCCTATCTTTGGATGTAAATAGGACGGGTGTGGGTCATTGTATAACCATGATTAGCAATGTTTCAAGGTATCTTAGCATTCTCTTTTAGGGACTAACATCATTTGAAAGACAACTTACATAGCGTCATCGAGGGACTATGATCTTATATTTTGTTTATTTTTGCTAAGATACCTCACATGCGTAATATGGCCATTTTGTAAAGGAAACCAAGTGGATTTACCCTAGGGGGTGCTTGTGTGCAAGTGTATTATTTTTCATGCTTGATTTTGTCTTTGATTAGGGTTTTTCTAAATATTGGTTTTAGTCTTTCCATACAATCCCTAATTACTAGCATGTTATATATAAAGCGATAAATTGCAGAATTTAAAGTTACTACACTATTACAATACTTGTGGGAGGGGGGAGTACAAATTATAAATGGGGATTACAAGAAAATAAACCTAATTTATCTATTACAACCATATTGAATTGGTATAATTGTACAAGAAATTAAATGAATATAATGTACAAAATGAATAAATATACAAGAATGCAAGTGTGAAGAAAATAGATATTTTTGTTTGATTTTTTAGAGAAAAGGGATTTTGAGTTTAACCTAATTAACTAGAAGAAAATAATTTATTAAAAATTAAAACCTAAATTTACTTAAGAAAAGATTTTAAATAAAACCATAAATCTATTAATTGATTAAAAAGAAATTAAGTTTAAGAAAAGTATTTTTGGTATTATTGTCTTGAAAATAGTTATAGTGTTATAAAATATTTTTTGGTCTTTTTTATATTAAAATAATATATTTTTATTGGTGTAAAAGAAAATAACTAAACCTATTTTTAACTAAATTTACACAGATAATTAGTAAATTAAATAAAGTATTGATTAAATAAAATAATTTTTATTGAGAAAAATAAATAAACTATGTCAAGATAAAAATCTAATATTTTTGTATTTTTTGTGATTTTTTAATATTAGAAAATATATTAATAAAATAAATAATATAAAAATAAGAAAAGAAAATAAAACTGGGCCAGGGGCGTGTAAATGAAACACGGGGATTAGCAAGCAAAAACAAAAAAACAGCAAGGCCCAAAGAGGCCCAGCGCCTGGCAAAAAAGAGGTTAGAATGCAAAATAATGTAAAAAAAACAAAAGGGTACCACTGGGGCTCGAACCCAGGTCCCTCAGGTTACAGGTGTGCGCTTCTACCACTAGGGTGGCTATACATCCGTTTATATAAATCAAACAATAAATACATATGGCAAACACATTCCTGAGGCCAACTTCATCTTCAACCTCACGCCCAGCCAGAACCTCTATAACTTGTTCAAATCTCAACAAAAATGAAAACTGTAAACATGAAAAGCATTAAAACTACAGATAAAAAACAAACGTGAATTTCATTTGCCCTAATCTGAACCCTAAAAATTTCAGAAAATTCAAACTTAAAATTCTCTAAGCTCAAGCAAAATTAATGGAAACTATGGACATGGTTAGCTTTAGGGTAATGATATCTACATGTTTTATTCACAAATAAATCATTGATGATGCCTTTATGAAAAGTTCCAAAGTTAGAAAACTTACCTTGCAAGAGGGTATAGGGTTTGGAGTTTGAGAAACTTTCAGTGAGTTCCAATGATTGGGTTAGCTTCCTCAAGTTCCCAGGAAGTTAATGAGATGCTTAGCTTGAGCTGAAAGTACCTGAGGAGTTCTGGAGAAGTCCAAGTGCAGAGCTCTGCTTTTGAAAATTGAGGATGATGTTAATGGTGTTACATTCTTGTAACAGGGTAGGGGATCAGTTCTAAATGATGTTTAGAAGCTTTAGGAACCAAAAGGCTTGAAAACGCACGAGGGAGTTATGAGTTTCAAGTTTTTGGTCAGTTTATGTGAAAATGGAGGTATGAGATGTGATTTTGAGCTCTTGGTGTTTTTAGAGGTCAAGCATGCTTGTGTTTTGTGGCAAATGGTTTGTATATCTATAAGCAAAAAGATTGGAGTGGTTTGGACAATCAGAAGTACAAGTTTTCAGCTAATTGTTAGGTTACTTGATTTTGAAGAAAAGTGGGAAACCAAGTTTCAATGTGAGGTACAAGCACGGGCTGAGTGATTGTAAGTGTCTAAAAAGTTTCTTATGGGTTATGGGACTTTTATGATCAGAAGAGAACATGTGCAAGGCTCAAGAACAAGTTTTGTGTAAAAAAGCACTTTATCAAAATGGTAATGTACACTTTCTTCCAAAAATGGATATAAAGCATGGCCTTGCATTGAATGCTTGAAATGAGACCTCTAACAGTTGTGAAATAAATTAATTATGGAGTGCCTAACAAGTTTGAGGCCTGCAAAGTAGAGTTTATGCAGCATAACTTTGAATTTGTATTTTGTTCATCATAAAATACCTTGTAATTCAAGTGATAAAACCCTAACTTCATCTCTTAGATTCTCCCTACTCAAGAATGATATCAAGGAGTTCTAGGACATTTTGGAAAGATTGCAATGTGATCTAAAACCCATATTTTAATTTCTTTTGAATATTCCCCTTGGAACTATATGAAAAAGTTCCATGAAGTTAGGTCAAAATCCTGACCAAATTAGGGCAAAAATTTCACGAAGTGTTTTGTTTAATGACCATGTATTCTTAAAATTATAATTTGAGATCCAAACACTTTTGGAAGGAGTTGTGTAAAGAAATGTTGTATATTTCATGGAGATCTACAACTTTCATGTTGGAAGTTTCTCTTGAATCATCTTGCATCATGGTGAAAATTTTGCTAAAAGTTATGAAAAAATAAGAAATTTCCAACACTTGGAAGTTTAGAAATTTTCACTTTGCAAAATGAAATTTTGAATTTTGGATTTCTTAATGAATAACTTTCATATTTTGACATGTTTTGATGAATTGTGATCTTTGACATTTGAATTTGACTAAAAAGTCAAAGTTTGACTTTTCAATATACAATTAACTTTTGATCAGTTGACTGTAAAGTTTATCTGTCAATCCATTGGACTTGCAATGTTTTGAGCCATGTCATTAGGTCAAAATGATGCAATTGGACTCTTGAGATCATGTCTTAAAAAAATTGATCATTTTCTAGGTCAAAAATCAGAAATTGCCCTTTCCAAGTCAAAACCCTAATTTTGACCATTTTGCCCTTTTGAAGATTTGATCAAATTTCTTGAGGAATTATGGTCCAAACTTGATCAAATGATACATATGAGTTTAAAATGTTGATGTGGATCAAAAATTATGAAGTTTGACTGTAAATTGGCCATGGTTGACCTTTTCCCCAATATAGTTGATTTTTAGGTCAACTGCTTAATTGACTGGGCAAAAGTGTGATCCAAGGCTTGAAACTTGACATGAGTGATCTTGGGGGTCCATAATGATCCATGAAAGTCATATGTGGCATTGGAAGTTTAAAAATCCTTGTGCAATCTCAAACCTTAATTTTGGTCATCAGTGCTTAAGGAGGTGTCTTGAGCTGATCAACCCTAGTGCAGTCTTGAGCCAAAGGAGATCTTGTGAGAAAATTCTTGATAAATGAGAGGGAAAATTTTAGGCTACAACTGCTGCCCCTGTTCAATCTTCTTAAATCTGAGGAGTTAGATTGGCGAGTTTTTCCATTCGTGACTCGAAGGTGGAAGATGATTGGACACTAGAGTGCCCAGAAATTTGCACTCGGTGATATGATGGTTGATAGTGTAGGGAATGGGCTTAAAGATGCCATTTGGAGGAATGATGGAAAGTTGTTAGAGACGGGCTTGTAGATGCCATCCAGAAATGATTGTTGAATCGTATTTGTAAGCTGAAACTTAATGAGTATCAGAATGGCGTCCGTGTCTGGAGCGTATTTGAATTATGTATGAAAGTTGGATCTGAATGAGTATCATAGTGGAGTCCATGTCTGGAGAGTATCTGAACTATATCTGAAAGTTGGATCTGAATGAGTATCAGAATGGCATCTGTGTCTGGAGCGTATGTGAACTGCATTTGAGAAGCTGAATCTGAATGAGTATCGGAATGGCATCCGTGTTTGGAGTGTATCTGAACTGTATCTGAGAGTTGAATCTGAATGAGTATCAGAATGGTATCCTTGTATGGAGCGTATCTGAACTGTATCTGAGAAGCTGAATCTGAATGAGTATCAAAATGGCATCCGTGTTTGGAGCGTATCTGAACTGTATCTGAGAAGTTGAATCTGAATGAGTATCAGAATGGCATCTGTGTCTGGAGCATATTTGAACTGCATCTGAGAAGCCGAATCTGAATGAGTATCAGAATGGCATCCGTCTCTGGAGCGTATCTGAAGTGTATCTGAGAAGCTGAATCTGAAGAACCCGTGCTGGATTGCTTCAGTTGGTTGTATAGATAATTGTCCTGGCTTGTCTTAGGTATCAATCTCTGACCTTTGTAATTTATTGATGATAACCATTGATTAATCTTATCCTGAAAATGGTAAAACATTAGTTGTAAGCAATGTCATGATGCATGATACAATGAGGTTGTGATATATGCATTCGTATTATGGATGCGGTGTATGCGTATGTGAGCTAATCTTCTGCACTGCTGTTGGATTAGGGAAAATAAATCCCTGACTGCTGTTGAGGGTATGGAGTGTAAGTCTTCATGTTGTAAAGTTGAAGTGTTGATAAATTTCTTTTTAGAGAAATGAACTTCATTGTGAGGGAAACTCCGTGTACTGCTTGTAAAATCCTGTTGGGGAATCCTAAGTATTCGGACGACTTCTACTGGGGATTGACAACTGGAAGCCTTATTACGCTGGGGATTAAACTGCATACTGTGGGGGATTTCTATGGGATAGCTTAGAGATATTTCCTTATCCCTTAAAGCCAATAGTGATTGTCTTTCTATTTTGTTCATCTGTAAATGGTAATTACGTTCAAATGCATATGTTCAAAAATAAATCATTGGACGTTTTTGCAAACAAAACACAAGAGTAAAGAAAAACAGATAGTTTTTCACTTTCAAAGGGATATCTTTATATTGAATTTGAGTAAGTATTTTTGTACAATGAGACAAACATTCTAGTAAGAGATTATCGTCGTAAAAAATGAAATTTGATACAAAGAAAAGATAGTTATGTGCAATAATCCGATGGGGTTCCCATTCTGATATAGCCTTCGTGTCTCCGAGCGTCTTGTCTATTTGTTGCCTTGTTTGAAGTTGATTAGATCGATCAGAACCGTCGAGCTCGCCAATAGAAGCCAAAGGTTATCCGTAAAGTGATCCAATGGGACATAGTCACATGCTTTAATTCCCTAACTTTTTCCTGGACCGCCCTTTCGGGTTTTCAGCCCATCGGGATACCCTTTTTTGCCCAAGCCGCCCTTTCGAGTTTTCAACTTCCCGGGTGTACAGATTTTTTTTTGTTTTATCCCTAATTTTTGCCCGAACCTTTTGGTTCGCCGGGATGCCCTTGTTTTTCCTAGGTGCGTCAACCTAGCGGGTCTCTTTATGCGTAGTATCTTTTGACTATGCCTGCGTTCACAGGGTGTGGTAGGTCGTCTCCATCCATGGTGGTCAAGATCATTGCTCCAGCAGAGAATATGCTTTTGATCACATATGTTCCTTCGTATGTAGGAGTCCATTTTCCCCTGGGATCACCTTGCGGTAGTATGATGCGCTTGATCACCAGATCCCCAACTTGATACACTTGGTGCTTGACCTTTTTGTTGAAAGCCTTGATCATTCATTTTTGATACATCTGACCATGACAGACAGTAATAAGCCTTTTTTCATCAATCAAGTTCAGTTGATCAAGTCGAGTCTGGATCCAATCTTCTTCATTCAGCCCTGCATCCTTCATAATTCTTAGAGAGGGGATCTGGACCTCAATAGGCAAGACAGCCTCCATGCCGTATACCAGAGAGTATGGTGTTGCCCCGGTTGACGTGCGTGTTGTGGTATGATACTCGTGGAGAGCGAATGGTAGCATCTCATGCCAGTCTTTGTATGTGACTGTCATTTTCTATATGATCTTTTTGATATTCTTCTTTGCGGCTTCGACAACACCATTCATCTTTGGCCGGTAAGGGGAAGAATTGTGATGTTGGATCTTGAATTGCTCGCACAGGGAGGTAATCATAGTATTGTTTAGATTCGTACCATTGTCTATGATGATCCTCTCTGGGATACCATACCGACAGATGAGATTCTGTTTAATGAATCGGGCTACAACATTCTTGGTCACGGAAGCAAAAAAGGCTGTCGCAACCCACTTTGTAAAATAATCAATGGCCACTATGATGAAGCGATGCCCATTGGAGGTTGTTGGTTTGATTTCCCCAATCATATCGATCCCCCACATAGCAAAGGGCCAACGAGTCGTCAAGACATTCAGAGGAACCAGAGGTACGTGCACCTTGTCAGCATAAATCTGACACTTGTGGTAGGTTCGAGAGTGTTGATAGCAATCTGCTTCCATGGTAGATCGGTAATAGCCTTCCCGTAGGATCTTCTTTTCCATCGTATGCCCACTGGAATGGGTGCCAAAAGTGCCCTCATGTAGTTCAGCCATGATCTTTTCTGCCTCAACCTTGTCTATGCAACAGAGTAAAACATAGTCATGGTTGCGTTTGTAGAGAATGCCATTACTAAGGAAGAACTTAGCAGAGAACCTCCTTAAAAACTTTTTGTCATTGACTGAAGCTCCTTCCGAGTATTCTTAAGCCTCGAGATACCTCTTAAATTCGTGAAACCAAAGTTGGTCCACTACTTCTTCAGTATTAATCTCGTGACAATGAGCTAGTTCATCCATTTGTTAAATGGTGATCTGGGGAGCCTCGTTATCCCATTTAAGTTTAAATATGGAGGACATTGTGGCTAGTGCGTCTGCTAGCTGATTTTCTTCTTGCGGGAAATGCTCGAACGTAATCTTCTCAAAATGTGGGATCAATGTCAACACATATTCTTTGTAGGGGATAAAGTTAGGGTTTTTGGTGTCCCATTCCCCTTTGATCTGGTTGATGACCAAAGCTGAATCTCCGAATACATTTAAGGATTTGATCCCCAAATCTATTGTAGCTTTGAGACCAAAAATGCACGCTTCATATTCTGCCATGTTATTTGTACAATTGAAGCAGGGTCTTGCAGTAAAGGGAGTATGACACCCTTCAGGAGATATGAGTATAGCACCAATACCATTGCCAAGTGCGTTGGATGCCCCATTAAAAACCAGGGTCCATCGAGATCCTTATTCAGGTCCGTCATATGGTCTGAATTCTTCACAGTTGTTTATCATCATGATGTCTCCTTCTGGGAATTCTAACCTCATAGACTGGTAGTCTTCCACAGCTTGGTGAGCAAGGTGATCAGATAGTACATTGCCCTTTATTGCTTTTTGGGTAGTATATTATATGTCATATTCTATCAGGATCATCTGCCACCTCGCTATTCTCCCAGAAAGGGCAGGTTTCTCGAAGATGTATTTTATTGGATCCATCTTAGATATCAATAAGGTAGTATGGGTCAGCATATACTGTCTTAGCCGGAGAGCAGCCCATGCCAGAGCACAGCAAGTTTTCTCGAGCAGTGAATATCTTGTTTCACAGTCGGTAAACCTTTTGCTCAGGTAATAAATAGTATGCTTTTTTCGTCCAGACTCGACATACTGCCCAGCACACACCCCATTGAATTTTCCAAAACAGTTAGGTACATGATCAATGGTCTTCCCTCGACTGGTGGCATCAAAACAGGAGGCTCTTGCAGGTACTTTTTCATCTTGTCAAAAGCAGTTTGGCACTCATCATTCCATTTGACTACTTTATCTTTCTTCAGTAATTTGAAGATTGGTTCACAAGTAGCTGTCAGGTGAGAGATGAATCTGGAAATGTAGTTTAAACGTCCCAAGAATCCTCTGACTTCCTTCTCGGTACGAGGAGCAGGCATTTCTTGTATCACGTTCACATTAGCGGGATCTACCTCAATACCTTTATTGCTGACGATAAATCCTAGGAGTTTACCCAACCTCACCCCAAATGTGCATTTATTTAGGTTCAACCTCAGCTTGTATTTCTTTAGCCTCTCAAACAGTTTTTGTAAATGATCAAGATGCTCTTCTTCTGTTTGAGATCTAGCTATCATGTCGTCCACATAGACTTCTATTTCGTGATGTATCATGTCGTGAAATAGAGCTACCATGGCACGTTGATAGGTTGCCCCAGCATTCTTCAGTTCGAATGGCATAACCTTGTAGCATAATGTGCCCTACTGTGTGACAAAGGTTGTTTTTTCCATATCCTCAGGCGCCATTTTGATTTGGTTGTAGCCTGATAAACTTTCCATGAAGGAAAACACTTTATTTTGTGCCGTATTTTCAACTAGAACATCAATGTAGGGCAGTGGGAAATCATCCTTAGGGCTTTCCCTATTCAAATCTCGGTACTCCATGCAAATTCGTACTTTTCCGTCCTTTTTGGGCACGGGAACAACATTGGCCACCCATTGCGGATAGGAGGTGACGGCCAAGAATCCGGTGTTGAATTGTTTCATGACTTCTGCTTTGATCTTCTCTGACATGTCTGGTCGCATGCGACGGACCTTTTTTTTTTACCGGTGGACAGTCTTCTTTTGTAGGTAGACGGTGTACTATGATATCTGCATCAAGTCCTGGCATGTCTTCATATGACCAGGCAAAGACCTCAACATACTCGTGTAGCAACTGAATCAGACGCTCTTTGACATTGGGTTCCATATTGGCACCCACCTTGACTTCTCTTTTGTCTTCTTCAGTATCTAGGTTGATTGTGTCCACTGGTTCCTCGTGGGGATGAATTGTCCTCTCTTCTTGTTGTAGTAACCTGGCGAGTTCTCCTGGTACTTCGCAATCTTCCTCACCTTCGTCTTTGGCTTGGTATATTAGATATTTAGAATCACAGAAAGCCATAGCAGAATCGTTACCCATGGGATCCCGAATGGATGTAAACCTGCATTGTAAGTGTGTGTGTGTGTGTGTGTGTGTGTGTGTGTGTGTAAGAGTATAACTATCTTTGAAAAAGATAAAAATGTAAAAAGAAAAACAATGAGCACAAAGTTTGTATGCAAAAACGTCCATGATTCATTGATGTCATATGGAAATGAGACAACAACCCTTACACATGGACCATTGTGTCTCGGGTAAGACACAAAGTTTTAAGAGTTTGAATTGTTTTAACATTACAGATCCGATAAAATTTAAAGACAAATTATTGCGGGATAAAAGTGATCGGGATGAAATCTCTAGCTTCCCAATTGCTGATCCCTCCATTGACAATTGGGAAAATCCAATTCTCTAGGTCATAGCTGTCTTCATCATCCTCTACGGTGCTGACTTGGTGGTTGCTGATCTTCAAGGGTGGTCCTCAAGCACGAGCGCGGCGTACAGCCTTCTGGGCACCTGAAGTGAAACCCGGACCAAATTTGTCAGATTTGTATGGGATATCTGGGAGTTGTCCCCAAATAGTGCATCCACCTTCTTCTATCATTGCCTTGGCATCCTTCAAAGACGACCTCTTGAGAGGAGGCCTTGTAATCTTGGGGACTTGAGACACAACCTTGGTTACTTCCATATCTTGCGGGACTTCTTCAAAGTTCTGGAATGGAGTTTCAATAAATTCTCCATCTAGTTCCACATATCTAAAGGAATTTCGATGGATGACCATATACTCTTCTTCTCCATGAACGGTGATGATTTTCCCTTGAATTGGATATTTCAGCATTTGATGCAACATTGAGGTGACAGCGCCAGCATTGTGGATCCACGGCCGGCCTAACAAGCAGGAATATGAAGGGAGAATATCCATTACATAAAAAGTTGAATTAAATGTTTGGGTTCCAACCTTTATGGGGATGTCTACTTCCCCATGCACCATCCTTTTTGAGCCGTAAAAAGCCCTCACTACTATGTTGCTTGGTTTCAATGTCAATCCTTCACAGTCCAGCCTATCAAGAGCCTTTTTAGGAAACACATTCAGAGATGAACCAGTGTCAACCAAAACATGAGCCAAGGTCGTGCCCCTGCATTCGATTGAGACATGCAATGCCTCATTATGCTTCCTCCCCTTTGGCGTTAAATCAACATCTGAAAAACCTAAACCATTATCTGCAGTTAAGATGGTTACGCTGTCTTGGAACTGATCGACAGATGTTTCTTGGTGTACATGGGCAGTCTTAAGGAATTTTACCAAGGCCTTTGCATGAGCCTCATAATATAACAATAAAGCCAGCATGGAAATTTTTGATGGAGTTTTCCCCAATTGCTCGACTACATTGTAGTCACTTCTTTTTATGATCTTTAAAATTTCCTCCATCTCCTTTCAAGAGGTCTCAGGGATAGCTATTGATTGTGCCTTTGTTCGGACAGGCTCAACCAGAATACCTTTTCCTCGAGTCTCGGTTGACTCTGCAGTAGGAATGTCAATAGGGGTGATAACAGGGATTGTAATAGTTTTGTCAACATGAGTATTAGCAGAGATGATTGTAGGACTGAGTATAGCCTTTGGAGGAGCAACAACAACAAGAATGATTACGGGTCCAGAAATAGCTTTTGGAGGAGCAATTTCTAGAGAGAACACCCTTCCACTTCGAGTGATGTTTCTAGTCCCTATGATATTACTGATATCTGAGTCAATTTTCTCAGAGCTTGAAACTTCAGCAGCTGGCCAATCTTGCTTAATACCGTGGTAATAGACATCACCTCCATAATTCCATGGGACGGTTTTGTCTGATGAATATGGGATTGGTCTAGGCATTGTAATTATCAAAGGAGTTACTTTAGGAACTGGTGTAATTCTAACGGGTCTTTTGGTGGAGACCCTGGAAGAATTGTCGGAAATGGTCACGATGGAAACATCATTATAAGAAACAGTTAGAATAGAAGTCTTCTCGAACAAAATCTCCTTGTCATCTATGAGGCATTGAATGCCTGCTTTCAACAAAGGACAGTTGGTTGGTGAGGATGAAAAAAAATGATAGGATTCATCACAGCCTGGGAAAACACCGACACTTCACAAATTCTTTTTGATAGTCAGGAGTGGGGTCACAAGTTCATCAACTGAAGTAACAAACATATCTTCCTCAATGGCGTTGGTATTATGGTCGTGTTTGGGCATAGGGGCAGTAATAACATTGGGCTTTTCTGGAACGTCGAGTTCAATCTCTTTGGCTTCAAGAAGATCTTGTACTTTGTTTTTCAGAGCCCAAAAGTTGTTAGTGTCATGTCCAAGACTCTCAGAATGGTATGCACAACAGGCATTACGATGATAGTGAGGAGAGGTTGTGTTAGGATTCTTTGGAGCTTCTTTCAAGGTCACTAGATTGGATCTTAACAAATGTGGCAATACTTGAGATAATGTCATATTAATTTGGGTGAATTGTCTGACTGGTCTTTCCGTTCTTGGTTGGTTGTTTCTTTGCTGAACAGGCGCAGGTTTAGGAATCACGACAACCCCCACCATTGGACGGCGTTCAACCCTATCTTGATTTCTCTGAGGATATACAACAATAACTTCTTTATTTCCTATGAATGGTTTCCTTACAGCAGTAAAGGATGCATCTTTTTGAACTTTCCCGTTCTTTATCCCGGCTTCCACCCTTTCTCCGGTCAATATCAATTCAGTAAAACCTGCCGAGGAACACCCAATTAAGTGATTAAAGAAGGGACCAGACAAGGTGCCCAAAAACATGTCTACCAACTCTCTTTCAGATAGGGGAGGTTGGACTCTCCCTGCTAAGTCCCTCCACTTTTGTGTGTAGTCTTTGAATCCTCCATTTGAAACCATGGCCATACTCTGGAGTTGAGTACGGGTAGGCGTAAGATCAGCGTTGTATTTGTATTGTTTGTAGAAGGCAGCAACAAGATCTTCCCAGTTATGAACATTGGCTCTTTCTAACTGATAAAACCAATCAAGTTGAGTTCTAGACAGGATGTCTTGAAATAAGTGTACCCATAAATCTTTGTTGGCAGTGTGAGGCTGTATTTTCCTCACGTAGGACCGGAGATGCATTTTGGGACATGAAATTTCGTCATATTTTACGAATACCGGTGCTTTGAATTTTAGGGGAATCACAATCCCAGATACTAACCCCAATTTCTCAAAGTCACATCCAGACACTTTTTGGATTTCCATTGCACTTAATTGTTCTTCCAGATGCTTATACTTGTCATCGGCTGGAGGGTATTGTTCTTCAGAATAATCTTCTTCTTCCTCTTCCTCTTCCTCTTCTGAATCTGGTTGAACAACTGCTTCCTTGCCTATTCCATCTTGATTGTCTTTCTCACCATATGACGTTGCAAAGTCTAGGGTCCTTCTTGCTTGTCCTTGGAATCTTCTTCCCGTGTTTAGAACTCCGGTTATTTTCTTTTTCTTCTTTTTCTCTTCAACCAGCAAGGTCTTCAACTCTTCTTGTCCTTTGGCTAGAGTTAAGAACATATGCTGAAACTGAGCATTTTGTGCTTGGAGGTCCTTCACCATTTGCTCGAGATCCATCTTACTGAAATAAACAGTAGAAAGATGAGGAGACTTGTTGCAAGAAACCTGCTTATGTTATGATGAATGGTAAATGCATATGCAATGATTTCAAGGATTTAAAGATTCAAATTTTTTTTAGACAAAAAGGAAACACATGTTATATTAATAAATTAAAGCTTGAGTACATCAATGCCTCTTTGGGCAAAAAAAATACAAAACTTCTAAGATAAAAGGTAGTACGCATCCTCTTTGGTGCGATGTAGGCATTCAGGTTCCTCTCCTTATGAAGTTGCTTAGTGAGTTCCAAAACCTTCTTCTCGCTAGCGTAGAATTGGGCTTCAAAAGTATCTCGCTCACCCTTGAGTTATATCCAATCTCTTTGTAAGTCTTCAAGAGAGGTGGGCATGTCAGGATGCAGGATAGTGTATGGAACATCTCCTTCCATAACAGGTTTAATGATTACTGGGAGAATGGAGGGATAAGGCATCATAAGACTTTGAGCACGAGCTCGTACCCATTTGAGGTAAGGCTCAAGAGGGATGGAATTATTATTCCCCAATGTCTTGCTATCTACCTTGTTTAACATCCTCCAAGGTCGGATAAACCTCCGGCGAAGACCTTGATCGTCATTCTCGTAGTCAAATACCAAACCTTGAATGAGCATTTCATGTGGACCATCCCTTTGAGCGTAACCAAACTGTCTTAATTCTAAGCAGGGGTTGTAGGTGATACCTCATCTAATTCCAAGTAAGGGGACATTATGGAACTCTCCACAATGGTCGACGATGATAACATTCTCTATGGATCGGGAACACCAATGGATGTCTGAATGTTTAAGCGTCATCAACCTTTGTGACCACCTTGAACCTTGCTCGTTTTTCAATACAGATCGGGGGAGATGTGAAATAAACCATCTTGCCAAGAGAGGTGTGCAACACATAAGGATACCTCTTTTCCTCATAGTGCGAGTGTGAAAATAATTTAGGATGTCTCCTAGAAAAGTAGGTACCGAGTTACGGGACATGAAGATTTTGACGGTGTTCACATCTATGAGTTAGTCAGGATTTGGAAAAAAACCATCCCATAGATGAGGAGAGCCACAATTTCCTCAAAGGCTTGCAAATCCAAGGAATTCCAACAATTTTGGGATTTCTCAAACAAGAACTTTGCTAGGAAACCCTTGACACCACTCCTTGTTTCCCAATTAGTTGTGATATCAGATGGTTGCAAGTGTAGAACTTGAGCAATCTCTTCTGGCTTTGGATCTCTTTCCGTACCATTGAAAGGTAGTTGATTGAGAATGGGAATCCTCAAGAGTTGGGAGAATTCTTCCAAAGTTGGTACAAGTTGATAATCGGGAAATGTGAAGCAATGGTGTAAAGGATCAAAGAACTGAAAGAGCACCTTCATTATGTCTTCATTAGTGTTGGAGGTGACCAAATTTAGTAGGCGACCATGTTTTTCGGTGAATGGAGAATTTTCAGGAATTCTTGATGCTAGCTCTTTAATTTGAGGAGGGATTCTTACAAGGTTGACTTGAATGGTTTTCCTACGAATAGAATCCATGTCTTACAAAACAGAACAAAGATAAATCCCAAGATCCTTGAAATGGTTAGTGAATGAATTTGATGTTATGATGTTCATGATGTTATGTATAAGTATGTATACACAAACCAAGCAAACAAATCCTCAAGTTTAGGCTTGCATGGAGTCTCATAGGTAAGTACCCTCTTGAAGTTTAGTTGGCTCAAACCTGTCCAAGAAATAGTAACCGAGTTCTAAGGAGCTCAATATCACTGGTTTGTTTCCTTGATCATTGTTTCAGCACAAGCCTCCTTAATGGTGACCGAAATATCCCAAAGAACCAAACCTCAATGAGTGTAGTATCGAGTATCTACCAACTTCGGACTGCACCAAAGTCAGTCATCTCACTACGTCCTAATGGACAAGTTGGTCAAGTAAAGGTTATAAAAGTTCATTAGTGCTTCATGACATCACTCAGCGGCCCCGTATTCTCTTTGATTAACTCAAGGGCTACCGGTACCCAAAAATATGTCGCACTAACGTAGATATTGCTTAGACCATGTCGGTATACCCCACACAGTTTCCACAATGTATTGCTACTTACCTATAAGGTATCCCAAATCCGGGTAGAGGATTCAAACCCAAACAAAGAACCAAAATGTAAAGCAAACAAGTCAAACAATGAAAGCAAATAAATGTGATCTAACCCTAAGGTAACCCCACTTTTAGTATTCTCCCCAGCAAAATTTCCAGTTCTGTGATACGGTGGGAGAACTGACTTGAGGGTTTTGCGTTTTATCGCAAATGTTGCGGTTAGCAAGAGTCGCCACCGACTTTTCTTTTATCTAAAAGGAAAGGTGAAAAAGCACAGGAAAGACCTTTGAGATTATTTCTTGAGTTCGGGGGGTAGATTATGAAAAGGGAAGGTATTAGCACCCTTTTTATCCATGGTTTTCCATGGGCTCTTAGTTACTTGCTAGATCACTTGCTTTTGTTTAAAATTATGCTTTGTGTGGTTTTTAAAAGTATTTTGTAAAGAGGCCATTGTTTAGGCAATCTTTGTAATGATTCTCGTTCGTAAGAATGTATTCTAAGATGTTTGATCTTTTGAAAATGTTTTCAAGTTTGTAAGTTGTTTTGAAAGTGTAGGTGTTTATTTTGAAAATAGCAAGGATGTTTGTTTTGAAATGGAGCAAGTAATTAGGAGCATTCTACCTACTCAAAAGTCTTTCATGTTCATTTTCCTTTTCCTTTGACATTGTTATCTTACCATTGATTTGGTAAATAACCGTATCTTTTGATGTAAACGGGACGAGCGTGGGTCATCGTATAACCATGATTAGAAATTTTATAAGGTATCTTATAATTCTCTTTTTGGGACTAAGATCATTTGATAGGCAACTTAGATAGCATCATCGAGGTACTATGATCTTATATTTTGTTTATTTTTGCTAAGATAACTCACATGCGTAGTATGTCCATTTTGTAAAGGCAACCAAGTGGATTTACCATAGGGGTGCTTGTGTGCAAGTGTATTGTTTTTCATGCTTGATTTTGTCTTTGATTAGGGTTTTTCTAAGTATTGGTTTTAGTCTTTCCATACAAACCCTAATTACTAGCATGATATATATAAAGCGATAAATTGCAGAAATTAAAGTTACTACGCTATTACAATACTTGTGGGAGGGGGAGTACAAATTATAAATGGGGATTGCAATAAAATAAACCTAATTAATCTATTACAACCATATTGAATTGGTATAATTGTACAAGAAATTAAATGAATATAATGTACAAAATGAATAAATATACAAGAATGTAAGTGTGAAGAAAATAGACATTTTTGTTTGATTTTTTAGAGAAAAGGGATTTTGAGTTTAACCTAATTAACTAGAATAAAATAATTAATTAAAAATTAAAACCTAAATTTACTTAAGAAAAGATTTTAAATAAAACTCTAAATCTATTAATTGATTAAAAAGAAATTAAGTTTAAGAAAAGTATTTTTGGTATTTTTGTCTTGAAAATAGTTATAGTGTTATAAAATAATTTTTGGTCTTTTTTATATTAAAATAATATATTTTAATTGGTGTAAAAGAAAATAACTAAACCTATTTTTAACTAAATTTACAAAGATAATTAGTAAAATAAATAAAGTATTGATTAAATAAAATAATTTTTATTGAGAAAAATAAATAAACTATGTCAAGATAAAAATCTAATATTTTTGTATTTTTTGTAATTTTTTAATATTAGAAAATATATTAAGAAAATAAATAAAATAAAAATAAGAAAATAAAACTGGGTCATGGGTGTGTAAATGAAACATGGGGGGTTAGCAAGCAAAAACAAAAAAACAGCAAGGCCCAGCGACTGCCAAAAAAGAGGTCAGAATGCAAAATAATATAAAAAAAACAAAAGGGTACCACTGGGGCTCGAACCCAGTTCCCTCAGGTTACAGGCGTGTGCTTCTACCATTGGGGTGGCTATACATCCGTTTATATAAATCAAACAATAAACACATATGGCAAACAAGTTCCTGATGTCAACTTCATCTTCAACCTCACGCCCAGCCAGAACCTCTGTAACTTGTTCAAATCTCAACAAAAATGAAAACTGTAAACATGAAACTTGTAGCAAATTTTCTCACGGTTTCAGAAATGTAAAGCATTAAAACTATAGATAAAAAACAAACATGAATTTCATTGGCCTTAATTTGAACCCTAAAAATCTCAGAAAATTCAAACTTAAAATTCTCTAAGCTCAAGCAAAATTAATGGAAACTATGGACATGGTTAGCTTTAGGACAATGATATCTACATGTTTTATTCACAAATAAATCATTGATGATGCCTTTATGAAAAGTTCCAAAGTTAGAAAACTTACATTGCAAGAGGGTATCGGGTTTGGAGTTTGAGAAACTTTCAGTGAGTTCCAATGATTGTGTTAGCTTTCTCAAGTTCCCAGGAAGCTAAGGGGATGCTTAGCTTGAGTTGAAAGTACCTGAGGAGTTCTGGAGAAGTCCAAGTGCAAAGCTCTGTTTTTGAAAATGGAGGATGGTGTTAATAGTGTTACAGTCTTGTAATAGGGTGTGGGATCAGTTCTAAATGATGTTTAGAAGCTTTAGGAACCAAAAGACTTCAAAACGCACGAGGGAGTTATGAGTTTCAAGTTTTTGGTCAGTTTATGTGAAAATGGAGGTATGAGATGTGATTATGATCTCTTGGTGGTTTTATAGGTCAAGCATGCATGTGTTTTATGGAAAATGGTTTGTATATCTATAAGCAAAAAGATTGGAGTGGTTTGGACAATCAAAAGTACAAGTTTTCAGCTAATTGCTAGGTTACTTGATTTTGAAGAAAAGTGGGAAACCAAGTTTCAATGTGAGGTACAAGCATGGGCTGAGTGATTGTAAGTGTCTAACAAGTTTCTTATGGGTTATATGACTTGTATGATCAGAAGAGAACAAGTGCAAGGCTAAAGAACAAGTTTTGTGTAAAAAAGCACTTTATCAAAATGGCAATGTACACTTTCTTCCCAGAATGGATATAAAGCATGGTCTTGCATTGAATGATTGAAATGAGACCTCTAACAGCTTTGCAAGAAATTAATTATGGAGTGCCTAACAATTTTGAGGCCTGCAAAGTAGAGTTTATGCAGCATAACTTTGAATTTTAATTTTGTTCATCATAAAATGCCTTGTAATTCAAGTGATAAAACCCTAACATCGTCTCTTTGATTCTCCCTACTCATGAATGATCTCAAGGAGTTCTTGGGAATTTCCAAAAGCTTGAAATGTGATATACAACCCATCTTTGAATTTCTTTTGAATATTCCCCTTGGAACTATATGAAAAAGTGTCATGAATTTGGGTCAAAATCCTGACCAAATTAGGGGAAAATTTTCACTAAGTATTTTGTTTCATGACCATGTATTCTTAAAATTATAACTTGAGATCCAAGCACTTTTGGAAGGAGTTGTGTAAATAAAAGTTTTATATTTCATGGAGATCTACAACTTTCATGTTGGAAGTTTCTCTTGAATCATCTTGCTTCATGGTGAAAATTTTGCTCAAAGTAATAAAAAAATAAGAAATTTCCAACAATTAGAAAAATTTCTAAGTTTAGAAATTTTCACTTTTCAAAATGAAATTTTGAATTTTGGATTTCTTGATGAATAAGTTTCATATTTTGACATGTTTTGATGAATTGTGATCTTTGGCATTTGAATTTGACCAAAAAGTCAAAGTTTGACTTTTCAGTATACAATTGACTTTTGATTAGTTGACTGCAAAATTTATGTCAATCCATTGGACTTGCAATGTTTTGAGCCATGTCATTAGGTCAAAATGATGCAATTGGACTCTTGAGATCATGCCTTAAAAGAATTGATCATTTTCTAGGTCAAAAATCAGAAATTGCCCTTTCCCAGTCAAAACCCTAATTTTGACCATTTTGCCCTTTTGAAGATTTGATCAAATTTCTTGAGGAATTATGATCCAAACTTGATCAAATGATACATATGAGTTTAAAATGTTGACGTGGATAAAAAATTATGAAGTTTGACTGTAAATTAGCCATGGTTGACTTTTTCCCTAATACAAGTGGTTTTTAGGTCAACTGCTCAATTGATTGAGCAAAAGTGTGATCCAAGGCTTGAAACTTGATATGAGTGATCTTGGGGGTCCATAATGATCCATGAAAGTCATATGTGGCATTGGAAGTTCAAAAATCCTTGTGCAATCTCAAACCTTAATTTTGGTCATCAGTGCTTAAGGAGGTGTCTTGAGCTGATCAACCCTAGTGCAGTCTTGAGACAAAGGAGATCTTGTGAGCAAATTATTGATAAATGAGAGGGAAAATTTTGGGGTACAGCACCACCCATTGAGGATATGACGTTACAGCCAGAAAACCTGCATTGAATTATTTCATTACCTCAGTCTTTATCTTTTTAGACATGTCAGGCCGCATACGATGAACATTTTGTTTGACTGGAGGACAATCTTCTTCTGTTGGTAGACGATGAACTAAAATGTCAGTATCAAGCCCGACATATCTTCATATGACCAAGCAAACACTTCAACATAGTCATGCAACATCTGGATCAATCTGTCTTTGACACTGTCTTCCAAGTTAGCGCCAATCTTGACTTCCTTCTTATCTGCCTCAGTACCCAGGTTGACCACTTCAACTGGCTCTTCATACGGTTGAATGTATTTTTCTTCTTGCATCAGAAGTCTGGCTAATTCCCCACGTATTTCACAATCTTCCTCGCCTTCATCTTCAGCTTGGTAGATTGGATATTCAAAGTCATAGGTGGCAATAGTAGAGTCGTTGTTAATGACACCCAGAGTGGATGAGGATCTGCAAATGTGTGTGTGTGCATGTAAGATACATGGCTATTTTGAAAATGCAATTAAGTGAAGGAAATTCAATGAGCACAAAATTTGAATGCAAAAGAGTCCAATGTTTTTTCATTAAATGATCATATGGCATATGAAAATGAACAAACCCTTAACAAATGGACCATGGTGCCCCGGGTATGGCACATGACTTAAAGTCAATGTTTCAATAAAATTACAGAAAGATTTATTAAATTGATAAAAGCAGTAAATGGTAATTACTCCTTGTTGAAGCATATGGGAATGAAATCCTTGGCACGCCATTTGTTGAGTCCTTCACCGGCAGTTGGGTAGATCCAGTCATTAAAATCACAGTCATTGTCGGAGTTTTCAAGAGTATTCACTTCATGATTACTGATGCGAAGAGGTGGTTTTCCTATGCGAGCACGTCTGACCTCTTTTTGAGATTTGTAAGTAAAACCCAAACCACACTTATCTGACTTGAACGGAATGTCGGGGAGTTCCCCCCAAATGATACAACCTCCATCCTCAATCACCGCACGAGCATCTTTGAAGGAATCCATCCTTGGCACAGCTTTAACATATTTTGGAACATCAAGAGTAGCCTTGGTAACAGCAACCATGGGAGGGACTACTTCGAAGGCTTGACAAGGAGTTTCTATGAACTCTCCATCCATCTCAACATATTTGAAAGAATTTAGATGGCTAACCATAAACTCCTCTTCACCACAGACGGTAACAATCTTTCCTTTGACTGGATATTTCAATTTTTGATGAAGTGAAGAAGTCACTGCTTCTGCCCCATGTATCCAAGGGCGTCCAAGTAGGAAAGAGTAGGCAGGACGGATGTCCATCACATAGAAAGTCGGGTTGAAAGTTTGAGAACCAACTTTGATGGGGAGGTCTTACAACTATGTCACTTGGCTTCAACACCAAACCTTCACAATCCAAACGATCTAGGGCACCTTTGGGTAAGACATTTAGAGAGGACCCTGTATCCACCAAGACATGGGCTAGAGTAGTTCCTTTGCATTAAATAGAGACATGCAAATCCTTGTTATGATTTCTTCCAACTGGTGTCAAGTCAGCTTTAGAGAACCCCAATCCATTATCGGCAGTCAAATTCGTCACACAATTTTCAAATTTTTCGACTGTGGTCTCTTGAGAAACACACACTTTCTTTAAAATTTTGATCAATGCTTGAGCGTGAGCATCATAGAAAAGTAACAAAGATAACATAGAAATCTTAGAGGGGTTTTCCCCAACTGCTCTACTATCTTATAATCACTTTTCCTTACGATTTTCAAAATCTCATCCATCTCTTGGGTGGAGGGTTCCTCAACAGTAATGTCTTTGGCAGGCGCCTCCATCCTGGCAGGCTCCATCATCTTTTCATTGCCCCTAGTGTCAGTACTAGGTTTGTCAACAATAATTTGAACATGTGTAGTTGTAGTGGTTGGAGGTGAAGTGTCAGGAGAGAAGATTCTCCCCGTCCTTGTCACCTTGCTAGAGCCAGTAATGTTGGTAATGTCATTAGTCTTGTCTTCGTCAATCCAGGAGTCTTGTTTAATACCATGGTAGTATACTTCAGCTCCATAATTCCAAGGTACTACCTTATTGGAAGAATAAGGTATTAGCCTTGGGGTGGTGATTATCAATGGTGTGATTGTCGGTTCATTGGAAATCCTAATAGGACCTTTTGAGGTGATCCTAATAGATTTGTTGGATATAGTGATGATTGAAATGTCTCCAACCTCTTGTGGTACAACTTCAATCGAACTTTTTTTTGGATGGGGTTCTTTCGAATAAAATCTCATGGCTATCTATTAGATGTTGGACACCTTTTTTCAGCCATTCGTAATCATTCTTTTGTAGAGCACGGCAATGACAGTCTTCTAGACAACCAGGGAAAACCCCAGCTTTCAATAGATTTTCTTTAACAATGGTTAGTGGAGTAGTCAAATCTTCAACGGAGGAAACAAAAGCAGTATCTTCAATTGCATTAACACCTTTTCCGTGATTTGGCATTGGTGCAGTGATGACATTTGGAGTTGTAGGTGGGTCGAATTCAATGGTCTTGTTGTCGATGAGGTCTTAAAATTTTCATTTTAAGGCCCAACATTGGTCAGTGTCATGTCCGGGGCTATTAGACTGATAAGCGCATTTGGCGTTCGGGTTGTACTTTGGTGATGAAACATTAGGATTTGAAGGGGGATCATGCAATGTTACCAAATTAGCCTTCAATAGGTGTTGCAAGGCTTGAGATAGTGACATGTTGATCCTTGTAAATTGTCTTCTTGGAATATCAGGTCTTTGATGATTGGCTTGTTGTGGATGTCTTTGAGTAGAGGTCGGATTGAAGATCAGAACTGCATTAACAGATTGGCAATGGTCCTTATTGACATGTCCCCTTGACCCATACACGACATTAGTTTCTTTTTTACCGATGAACGATTTCTTCACAGTGTTCGATGTAGAGGCAGAAGCCATGTGTATTTTTCCACTTTTGACACCAGTCTAAAATCTTTCACTAGTCAAGATTAACTCAGTGAAACCAGACGATGTGCTCCCAATTAGTAAATTGAAAAACAGCCCAGTCAATGTTCCCATGAACATATCCACTAACTCTCTATCAGTTAATGGTGGTTATACTCTACCAGCAAGGTCTCTCCATTTTTGCGCGTACTCTTTAAAACCTTCATTGGAACCCATTGTAATTCCTTGTAACTGAACTCTAGTCGGTGCCAAATCAGTGTTGTACTGATATTGACGCTAGAAAGTGGTGGCCAGGTCTTCCCAGGTATGAATATTTGAACCCTCCAACTGATAAAACCACTCCAAATGAGTCCCAGGTAGACTTTCTTGAAAGAAGTGCACCCACAACTTTTTATCGGTGGTATGCGGTTGAATTTTATGGACGTAAGATCTCAAGTGAAGCTTTGGGAACGAAACATCGTCATACTTAGCAAAGAGTGGGATCTTGAATTTATGAGGAATAACTACCCCAGGCACCAAACCCAGATCACCAAAATCCAAGCCAGCCACGGCTTGAATTTTCACAGCCTTCAACCTATCTTCCAGTTGCTTATACTTGTCCTCAGCGGGTGGATATTGTTCATCAAAATATTCTTCATCCTCAGAGTTTAGATTGTTACCACCTCCAGCATGGGTACTACTTGCATCTTCGTCTTGGTTCTCATCCTCCTCGGATGACTCTTCTACCACTTGCAGTTGACGAACGAGGCCCTTGAACCTTTTCCCCATGTTGATCAAATCCTTCTTCTTGGTCTTCTTCTTTGCAACCATAAGTGACATTAGCTCTTGTTGCCCTTTGGCCAAGGTGAAAAAGGTTTCTTAAAATTGAGAATTTTGTGTCTACAAGTCCTTCACAGTCTGATCGAGATCCATCTTACTGAAATAAACAGTAGAAAGATGAGGAAACCTGTGTCATAAAACCTGCTTATGTTATGATGCATGTAGTGTGAATGCAAATGTTTTCAAGGACCTTTAAGATTTAAGTTTGTTTAAACAAAGAAGGAACAAACATTAATTGCATTAATAAGTTCAAAATGGTTACAAAAAGTGCCTCTTGGGCTTACAATGGAAGAAACAAGAATAATAATACAAAATAAACTCCTAAAACAAAAAGGACTCAAGCTTCCCACGAGCGCATCCTCTTTGGTGCAATGTAGGCCTGCAAACTTCGCTCTTCATGAATCTGTCTCGTGAGCTCTAAAACCTTCTTCTCGCTTGCGTGGAATTGGGCTTCAAAGGTGTCTCACTCCCCCTTTGAGTTGAATCCATGACCTTTGCAACTCCTCGAGAGTAGTAGGCATGTCGGGATGAAGAATAGTGTAGGGAACATCTCCTTCGGTAATAGGCTCCACGATGATAGGTAGGATGGAAGGATACGAAATTATGAGGCCTTGAGCACGAGCTCGCACCCACTTGAGATAGGTCTCTAATGGGATGGATTTCTTATGCCCCAATGTCTTACTATTAAATTTGTTCACCATTCCCCAAGCTCGCACAAATCTTGGAGGATAACCTTGGACATCACTCTTATAGTCAAATACTATTCCTTGGACAAGCGTGTCATGAGGACCATCCCTCCTAGCATACCCAAATTGTCGTAGAGCCAAGCAAGGATTATAGGTGATACCTCCCCTAATTCCAAAGATAGGGACATTATGGAATTCCCCACAACGATCTATGATGGTGATATCCTCCAAAGATTGAGAACACCAATGAATATCTGAATGCGAGAGTGACATTAACCTACTAGACCATCTCATGCCTTGCTCATTATTCAAAATAGATCGAGGAAGGTGCAAAATAAACCACCTAGCCAAAAAATGAGTGAAACACATAAGAATTCCCCTTATCTTCATGGTGCGAGTGTGAAGAGAGTGCAAAATGTCTCCAAGTAAGGTAGGCACCGGTTTACGGGATAGAAAACCTTTGACCGCATTCACATCTATGAGTTGGTCCGGGTTAGGAAATAGTACCATCCCATAGATGAGAAGAGACAACACTTCTTCAAAGGCTTGTAAGTCCAAAGCATCCCAAAAATGTTGAGCCTTCTCAAACAAAAACTTGGATAAAAACCCCTTAACACCACTTCTTGTTTCCCAATTTACCACAACGTCGGACCGTTGCAAATGTAAAGCTTGAGCAATCTCCTCATGTCTTGGGTCTCACTCAATACCGATGAAGGGTAATTGATCAAGAATAGGAACTCCCAAGAGTTGATAAAACTCCTCTATGGTAGGTACTAGTTGGTAATCAGGAAATGCAAAGCAATGGTGCTTAGGATCAAAGAATTGGAAAACCACATGTACTGTATCCTCTTCAAAGTTTATTGTAAACAAGTTGACGAGACGACCGTATTTCTTGGTGAATGGAGAATCATTGGGAACCCTTGATGCTAATTCCTTAAGTTGAGAAGGTACTTTCACAAGGTTGATTCAGATAGTATTTTTTTGCATGGAAGCCATGTCCTACAAAACAGCACAAAGATAAATCCCAAAGTCCTTGAAATGGTTAGTATAAAGGAAATGGTATGATGTTATGTACATATACACACAAAGAAAAAAGCCCTTAGGTTTAGGCTTGCATGGGTTCATTGGTAAGTACCCTCTTGAAGTTTAGTTGGTTCAACCTGTCCTAGAAAGTAATCGGGTTCTAGGGGATATCAATATCATTGATATTTCTTTATTAGGCATTGTTTCGGCGCAAGACTCTTTTTTGGCGACCAAAATATCCCAAAAGTCAAATCTCAATGAGCGTAGTATCGAGTATCAACCAACTTCGGACTTCACTAAAGCCGGCTACCTCACTACTTCCTAATAGCCAAGTTGTTCAATTAAAGGTTCTAAGGTTCGCTAGTGCTTCATGACACTACACAGCGGCCCCGTATTCTCCTTAATTTTCCATAAGGGACACCGGTACCCACAAATGTGTCACACTAACATAGCTATTGTCTCTACCATATCGTTCTATGCTGTACAGTCTCCATAATTTTTGTTATTTACCTAATGGTTTTCCCAGATCTGGGTAGAGGTCGATACAAAACCAAACAAGGACCCAAAATGTAAAGCAAACAAATCAAACAATGAAAGCAATTAAATGTATTCTAGCTCTATGGTAACCCCACTTTGCAGTATTTCCCCAACAGATTCTCCAGTTTTGTAATACGGTGGGAGAACTGACTTGGGTGTTTTGTATTTTAGCACAATTGTTGCGGATAGCAAGAGTCTCCACCGACTTTTCTTTTATCCAATAAAGGAAAGGGTGAAAAGAACATGAAATACCTTTTGAGAATTTTTCTTGAGTTAGGGGGGTAGGTTATGAAAAGGGAAGGTGTTAGCACCCTTTTCATCTGTATTTATCTACGGGCTCTTAGTTGCTAGCTCACTTTGAAATGCTTTGTTTGAAATGTGTTTGTGATGTTTTTTAAATTATTTTTGAAAATTGTCTTTGTTTAGGCGAACTTTGTAATGATTCTCGTCTCTATAAGAATGCATACAAAGTGTTGACTTTTGAAAATATTTCATTAGAAAGTGTTGGTGTGTTTGAAAGATGTTTTGAAAATGGTTGTGAGCAAGAAACTATGAATGTTCTACCTATTCAAAACAGTCTTTGTTCATTTCCTCCACCTTTAGATATTGCTATCTTACCATTGATTGATAAGAAGCCTTATCATTGGATGTCAAGGGACGGGCGTGGGTCGTCGTATAGTCATAGAAGGCAACATTGTAGGATACCTTAGCAATTTGTCGTAAGGTTCTAAGATCATTTACCGAAGGCAACATCGAAGGGTCATCAAGGGACTACGATCTTGTATTCGAGGGTCTTTGCTAAAATATCCCACGTTCGAGGGACATGACAATTTTTCTCAAGGTAACAAGTGAGGTTAACCTTAGAGGTGCAAGTGTGCAAAGTGTATTGATTTCATTCATTTTTGTCTTGAATTAGGGTTGTCTACTTGTTGATTTTAAGTCTTGCCACACACCCTAATTACTAGCAATAATATTGAAAGCGGTAAATTGCGGAAATGTAAATTCTACGCTATTACATCTTTTTTTTGGAGATGGGGGATACAAATTTACAAATGGGAAATGAACCAATTAGAAACCTTATTACTATTTCAACCATATTTAATAATATAAAGAAAATATAAAGATAATGTAAAAAAAGAAAATTTGTTTTTAAAAAAAACTTTTATGTATTGACACATGCACTTATGCATTGATACGAAAAATTTTATGCATTGACGCATGCACTTATGCATTGGATCATATTTGTTTCTTGTTATTGAAAGTCAAAACCAACTCAGTATGAGTTTATACATAAAGGTATGCGTCGGCTCATAACCTGTTTTGCATCGGCACATGCACTTATGCATCGATACATATCATTTCTTTGCTCCTGGAAATCAAAATCAACTCAGTATGAGTCAACACATAATGGTTTGCATCGACTAATTTTTGTTTTGTATCGACTCATTCGTGTTTTTTATCGATTCATAACCTATTTTGTGTTTAATATGTGTTGACTCATAGAGATATGTATCAACTCATACTGTTGTTTTTTACTTCTAACATTTTTCTGCTGCATATATGAGTCAGTTCTCAACACATGTTTGATGAAAATGAAAAGTAAACATATGGTTAGCTTCAGGGCAATGATATCTACATTTAACTTCACAAATGAACCACTAATTATGATTTTATAAAGAGTTTAAAGTCAAGAAAAGTTACCTTGAAACTGAAATTTGTGTTTTGATTTGAAGTTGTTTATTGTCTTGGAAAGGTCAATTGGCTGTTTTTTAGTTTGGAGAATGGTGATAGTGATGTTACAGAAGTTGCTCTTGTGTTTGAATAACTTATATATGATGTATATTAAGTACTTAGATGGTTTGTTGGGACAAGATTTTCAAGGTTTGAGAGATTTGAAGATTTTGGTTTCAAAACTCAGAAATGAATGTTTTTGTGGACAATTCTGGTTTTTAGAGTATAAGGGGGTTTGAGGATTTTTCAACACACAAGAAGCTGGCCTCTTTCTCTTGAAAATGCTCCCTCTATTTATAGGCAAGAGGTTTGGGAACAAGAGATTATTAGGTTTGCAAGACAATATGTTATGGTTTGGTTGGGATGCAAATATCAAACTATGTCAATTCTCCATAGTCCCAAGATAAAGTACCAAAGTTGCTGGTATAGAGGGGCTACTTTCCATGATTTATGGTGGAGTAAAATCAGAAGTAAACAAGGTATGGGCTCAAGACAAATTTTGTACCAACAAGCTTTCTTTTCAAGAATAGCAATGGTAACTTTTTACCTTAAATGTCAAGTTATTTGGATAATGGCTTGTATCTCTTGGGTAATGGTTCAAGATTTTATGTAAACATTAAATTATGGAGAGATTTGCAAGAAAGAAGGACTGCAACATAAGATTATGCAGTATATCATGTATATTGGATCATGTGTTATTTACCAAAAAGACTTGTAATTCAAGGATGGATGCCCAACTTCATGACCTTGAATATCCTAGCTCAATTATGATAAATTCATGCTCTTGGATGTTTTGGAAAGCTTGAAACATCCTCTATAACTTTCATGTCGGACATTTTGAAAAAATCATCTTGGAACTATGTGAAAAAATGCCAAGAAGTTGGGATAAAATCCTGACCAAAATCTGTTGAAAATTTCTCTAAGTGTTAGATGAAAATGTCATGACTTCATGGGATTATATCTTCAAATTTAAGCGTTTTTGGACATCAACCCTCTAATACAAAGTTGTAGAATTCATCAAGATCTATAACTTCCATGTTGAAAGTTTCCTTTGAGTCATTTTTCATCATGGTGAAAAATTGATATGAAGTTATGAAATAAACATGTATAAAACACTTTGAAAAATTTCTAAGTCTTAGAAAGTTTGACTTTTCAAATTGAATTTTAACTTTCTTGACTTCTTGATGAACAAGATTGATATTCTTGAATGTCTTGATCAATTTTGATCTTTAAAACTTAATGTTGACCAAAAAGTCAAAGTTTGACTTTTGGTGTATTAGTTGACTTTTCATCAGTTGACCAAATTTCATCTATCAATCAAATGATCTTGAGAAATGTTTTGAGACATGAAATTAGGTCAACATGTTGTATTTGAATCCTTGAGATTTTACTTTAAGCCATTAGATCATGTATTAAGTCAAAAGTCAAGAATCAGTCATTCTCAGTAAAAACCCTAATTTGGACCATTTTTCCCTTTTGATGATTTGAACATTTTTCTTGAGGAATTATGATCCAAACTTGATCAATTGATGCATATGACTTCAAAATGTTGATATTGGTCAAAAATATTGAGGTTTGGCTGTAAGTTAACCACAATTGGCTTTTTTACCCAATACAATTGATTTTAGGTCATCTGATCAATTGACTGAGCAACTTTGTGATGCAAGACTTGAAACTTGACATGAGTATTCTTGAAGGTCTAAAATAATCCATGAAAGTCATTTGAAGCATTAGAAGTCCAATTATCATTGTGAAAATTCAAACCCTAATTTGAAACATCAATGTTGAGGAGATGGCTTGACCTAGTCCACACTTGTACAAGCTTGAGCTATTGAAGATCTTGTGAAAAATGTTTTGAGAAATGAGAGGGCAAATTTTTGGGTACAACAGGTGCACTTGTATAGGATCCCATTGCTTAGGAAAAATTTTGCTGAGAACCTTCGCATGAATTTTTTATCGTTGATTGAAGCTCCTTCAGGATACTCTTGTGCTTCAAGGTACATCTTCACTTCATGATACCAAGGCTTTTCCTCGTCAGTGCCGATCTCATAACAGTGCGCAAGTTTGTCAAATATTTTGATAGTAATTCTGGGGGCTTCGTTGTCCCCATTGATCTTAAACATAGACGAAATGGTTGCTAAAGCGCCTGCCAACTGATATTCTTCCCTTGGAAAGTGTTCAAAAGTGACTTCCTCAAAGTATGGGATGAAGCCCAGCACAAGCTCTTTGTAGGGGATCAAATTTGGATGTTTGGTATCCCATTCTTCTTTAAATTGACTAATTACTAATGTCGAATCTCCGTACACGTTTAAGAATTTAAGGTCAATAGTAGCCTTAAGACCCAAGATGCACGCTTCATACTCGGCCATGTTGTTTGTACAGTCGAAGCATAGTCTGGCAGTGAAAGGTGTATGACAGCCTTTGGGAGAAACGATCACATCACCAATTCTGTTACCCAAAGCGTTGGAAGCTCCATCAAAAACCATAGTCTATTGGGATCCTGGTTCAGGTCCTTCATACGGTCCAGGCTTTTCACAGTCGATCACTAGCATGATATTCTTATCTGGGAATTCAAAGTTCATGATTGATAGTCATCAACAGCTTCATGGTCCAAATGATCCGCCAACACACTTCCTTTGATTGATTTTTTGTATAGTGTATTGGATGTCATATTCAGTCATCATCTATCATCTAGCTATTTATCTGGAGAGAGCTGCCTTCTCAAAGATATACTTGATGGGATCCATATTAGAAATCAATAAGATAGTATGAGTCAACATATATTGTCTTAGCCTGTGAGCAGCCCATGCCAAAGCACAACAAGTTATCTCGAGTAGTGAATATCTGGTTTCACAATCGATAAACTTTTTGTTAAGGCAGTATATTGCATGCTCTTTTCGGCCAGACTCGTCATGTTAACCCAACACACACCCCAATTGAATTCTCAAATACAGTCAAGTACATAATCAAAGGTCTTCCTTCAACTGGAGGCATCGGGATTGGAGGTTCTTGTAAATACTCCTTGATTTTGTCAAAAGTTGCTTGGCAATTGTCATTCCATATGACTACTTGATCTTTCTTTAATAATTTAAAGATTGGCTCACATGTAGTAGTTAAGTGAGATATAAATCGGGCAATATAGTTGAGTTGACCTAAGAAACCTATGACCTCTTTCTCAGTACAGGGTGCTGACATTTCTTGTATGGGTTCGACATTTGCAGGGTCGACCTCAATACCTTTTCCACTGACGACAAACCCTAGGAGATTTCCAGACCTCGCCCCGAAGGTGCACTTGTTGGGATTCAGCCTCAACTTGTATTTCTTTAACCTCTCAAACAACTTATGAAGATGATCAAGGTGTTGTTCCTCAGTTTATGATCTTGCAATCATGTCATTAACATAGACTTCTATCTCATGATGAATCATGTCATGAAATAGGGCTACCATAGCTCGCTGATAGGTTGCCCCTGCATTCTTCAAACTGAAAGGCATGACCTTGTAACAGAAGGTGCCCATTGTGTAACAAAAGTGGTCTTTTCCATGTCTTCGGGCGCCATTTTGATTTGGTTATATCCGGAGAAGCCATCCATGAAGGAGAAAACTTTATGTTGAGAAGTGTCATCAACCAAGACATCGATATGTTGTAGTGGGAAATCATCCTTGGGGCTTTCCCTATTCAGGTCTCTATAGTCTACGCACATACGGACTTTACCATCTTTCTTAGGCACCGGGACCATATTTTCCACCAATTAGGGGTATGACGTCACTACCAGGAAACATGCATCAAATTGTTTCATTACCTCCGCCTTTATCTTCTCAGACATATCTGGTCACATGCGACGAACCTTTTGCTTGACTGGAGGATAATCTTCCTTCATTGGTAGGAGATGAACTACATTATCAGTATCAAGCCCTGACATATCTTCATATGACCAAGAAAACACCTCAACGTAATCATGTAGCATCTGTACCAACCTCCCTTTGACACTTTCTTCTAGGTTAGCATCGATCTTGACTTCTTTTTTGTCTGCCTCAGTACCTAGGTTTATCACTTCAACTGGTTCCTCGTGTGGTTGAATGGCTTTTTCCTCTTGCATTAGAAGTCTAGCGAGTTCCCCAGGTATTTCACAATCTTCCCCGCCTTCGTCTTCGGCTTGATAGGTTAGATGTTCAAAATCATATATGGCAATAGCAGACTCATTGGTAATGAGATCCTAAGTGGATGTGGATCCGCAAATGTGTGTGTGTGTGTGTGTGCATGTAAGATACATGGCTATTTTGAAAATGCAATAAAGCCAAAGAAATACAATAAGCGCAAAATTTTGAATGCAAAAGAGTCCAATGTTTTTCATTAAATGATCATATGGCATATGAAAATGAACAAACCCTTAACAAATGGACCATGATGCCCCGGGCATGGCACATGGCTTAAAGTCACTGTTTCAATTAGAATTACAGACAAAGTTCTTGAATTGATAAAAATAGTAAATGGTAATTACTCCTTGTTGAAGGAGATGGGAATGAAGTCCTTTGTATGCAAGTTGTCGAGTCCTTCACCGGCAGTTGGGTAGATCCAATCTTCAAAGTCACAATCGTCGTCGGAGTCTTCTAGAGCATTCAATTCATGAGTACCAATGTGAAGTGGTGGTTTTCCCGCGTGAGCACGTTTGACCTCCTTTTGACCTTTGGAAGTGAAATCCAAGCCAAACTTGTCTGTTTTAAAAGGTATGTCAGGGAGTTTTCCCCAAATTGTACAACCCCCATCTTCAATCACAACATGAGCGTCTTTGAGGGAAACCATTCTTGGCACATCTTGAGCTGCTTTTGGAACGTCAAAAGAAATCTTGGTGGCAGCAATCATGGGAGAAACCACTTTGAAGGCTTGACAAAGAGTTTCAATAAACTCGCCGTCCATCTCCATATACTTGAACGAATTCAGATGGCTAACCATGAACTCTTCTACACCACAAACAATAATGATCTTTCCTTTGACTGGATATTTCAATTTTTGATGCAAAGTGGATGTCACCGTTCTTGCCCTATGTATCCAAGGGCGTCCAAGAAGGAAAGAATAAGCAGGACGAATATCCATCACATAGAATGTTGATTTAAAGACCTGAGACCTAACCTTGATAGGGAGATCAACCTATCCATGGACCATCCTCTTAGAACCATCGAAATCCCTTACTACAATGTCGCTAGGTTTCAACACCAGTCCATCACAGTCTAGTCTATCCAAATCTCCTTAAGGAAAGACATTGAGAGAAGATCCAGTATCCAATAATACATGTGCCATGGTAGTTCCCTTACATTCTATGGAGAAGTGGAGAGATTTGTTGTGATTCTTCCCCATCGGGGTCAAATCTGCATCAGAGAACCCTAAACCATTATCGGCAGTCAAGCTTGCTACACAGTTTTCAAATTGGCCAGCCTTAGTTTCTTGAGGAACATGGGCATTCTTCAAGAATTTTATCAGTGCTTGAGCATGTGCCTCGGAGCACAACAATAAAGACAACATAGAAATCTTTGAGGGGGTTTGCCCCAATTGTTCCACTATCTTGTAATCACTTTTTCTGATGATTTTTAGAATCTCCTACATCTCTTGGGTAGATGGGTCCTCAATGGTGATATCTTTTGCGGGTGCCTCCGTCAGGGTAGGCTCAGTCATTTTTTCCTTTCCTCGAGTATCAACAACAGGTTTAACAGCGGTAATATAAATGGGTATAGTAGTGTTTTCCGGAGGTGAAATTTCTGGAGAGAAGATCCTCCCCGTCCTAGTAATTTTACTTGATCTCGCAATGTTTGTAATGTCAGCAGTTTCATCTTCATCAATCCATGAATCTTGTTTGATATCGTGGTAGTACACTTCTGCCCCATAATTCCAGGGCACATCCTTATCAGAAGAGTGGGGGACTGACCCCGGTGTGGTGATAATTAGTGGAGCTATTCTTGGTTCAATGGGAATCCTAATAGGACCTTTGGAGGTGATCCTAATAGGTTTTTTTGAGATAGTAATGATGGATATGTCTTCAACTTCTTGAGATACAACCTCGGTCAAACCTTTCATAGATGGAGTTCTTTCAAATAGAATCTCATGGTTGTCCATCAGGTGTTGGATACCTTTCTTAAGCCATTCACAACCATAAATTTGCACAGCACAACAACAATAATCTTCAAGGCAGCATGGGATACCCCGACTTTCAACAAATTCTTTTTAATAGTCTTCAAGGGAGTGATTAAATCTTTGACGAAGGCGACAAAAGAGGCATCTTCAATAGCATTAACACCCTTACCATGATTTGGCATGGGTGTGGTGATCACATTTGGAGTTGGTGGAGGGTCGAATTCAATTGTCTTGTTATCAATCAGGTCTTGGATTTTATTCTTTAGAGACCAACAATCATTGGTATCATGTCTGGGGCTGTTTGAATGGTAAGCACATTTGGCATTGGGGTTGTATTTAGGTGAAGTTGTATTGGGATTTTGTGGAGGATCTCTTAGTGAAATGAGCTCAGCTTTCAGTAAATATTATAGGGCTTGTGGTAAGGACATACCAATCTTGGTGTGTTGTCTTTCTTGAAACTTCGTCCTACGCCTACCCTCTTGTTGTGATTGAGTAGAAGTAGGATTGGAAATTAAAACTGCCACCACTGAGTGATGGTGGTCAGTCTTAGCACGACTTTTTGATCCATACACATCATTAGTCTATTTTTTTTACCAATAAATGGCTTTTTCACAGCATTTGAGGTGGAGGTCATATGTATCTTCCCGCTTTTAATCTTGCTTTCAACCCTCTCATTAGTTAAGATCAATTCAGTAAATTTGGATGACGAACTCCCAATCAGCAAGTTGAAGAATGGTCCAGTCAATGTCCCCATAAACATATCTACCAATTCTCTATCAGTTAAAGGTAGTTGCACCCTGCCAGCCAAGTCTCTCCATTTTTGGGCGTATTCTTTGAAGCCCTCGTTTCAACCCATGGTCATGCTTTGCAATTGCACCCTAGTTGGTGCAAGATCAGCATTATATTGATATTAGCAGTAGAATGTGGCAGCCAAATCGTCCCAAGTATGGATGTTTGTCCCTTCTAATTGGTAAAACCACTCTAACTGCATCCCATATAGATTCTCTTAGAAAAATTGCACCTATAGTTTTCTATCAGCGGTATGAGGCTGAATTTTGCGGACATAAGATCTTAAATGAAGCTTTGGACATGAAACTCTGTCATATTTGGCAAAGACTGGTATCTTGATTATGTAGGGAATGATTACCCCAGTTACCGAACCCAAGTCTTCAAAGTCTAAGCCAGACACATCTTGGATTTCCACAGCTTTCAGTATGTCTTCTAGTTGCTTATACTTATCATCGGCCGGCAGATATTTCTCATTAGAATAATCCTCGTCTTCAGAGATTTGTTTGTTTCCACCCTCGACACGGGTGCTCATATCCTCTTCATCTTAATTTTCATCCTCCTCGGAGGAATCCTCTTCAACTTAAACTTGTTTGACGGGGCCTTTAAACCTCTTCCCCATGTTAATTACAACTTTCTTCTTGGTCTTCTTCTTCGTAACCAGAAGAGCCATCATTTCTTGTTGCCCCTTTGCTAAGTTGAGCAGAGTCTCTTGAAATTGAGAGTGTTGAGTCTGCAAGTCCTTGATAGTTTTCTCTAGATCCATCTTTATACTAAAATAAATAGTAAAAGGATGAGGAAACATGTGTCAGGAAAACCTGCTTATGATATGATGCATGTTATACGAATGCAATGTTTTCAAGGATTCAAAGAAATTTAAATTTGATTAGACAAAGAGAAAACAACAAACATTAATTGCATTGATAGAAATAGGAATTACAAATGCATCCTGTGCTTACAATGGAAGAAACAAAACGAAATAAAATCCTAAAACAAAAGGACTCAAGTTCCCCATGGGCGCATCCTCTTTGGTGCGATGTAGGCGTTCAAGTTTTGCTCTTCATGAAGTTGTCTCTTTAGCTCCAAAACCTTCTTCTCACTTGTGTAGAATTGTGCTTCAAAGGTGTCTTGTTCCCCTTTGAGCTGAATCCATGATTTTGCAATTCCTTGAAGTTGGTAGGCATGTCAGGATGAAAAGGAGTGTAAGGGGTATCTCCTTCAGCAATGGGCTCCATAATCACAGGTAGGATGGCAAGATAAGGCATCATGAGACTTTGAGCATGAGTCCGTACCCAGTTGAGGTAAGGCTCAAGAGGGATGTAATTTTTATGCTCCAAAGTCTTACTATCCATTTTGTTTACCATTCTTCAAGCTCGTATGAACCTTTAATGATAGCCTTGGACGTCGCCCTCGTAATCGAATACCAAACCTTGGATGAGCAATCATGGGGACCATCTATTCGTGCATACCTAAACTGTCGTAATGCAAGAGAAGGGTTATAGGTGATACCTCCCATAATGCCCAAGAGTGGGACATTAGGGAATTCCCTACAACGGGCAATGATGGTAATATCCTCCAAATATCGAGAGCACCAATGAATATCCGAGTGCGAGAGTGACATCATCCTTTGAGACCATGTCAAGCATTGTTCATTCTTTAACGTTAATCAAGGTAGGTGAGAAATAAACCACCTAGACAGTAATGGAATGAAACACAAAAGAGTACCCCTTTTCTTCATGGTGCGAGTGTGGAAACAATGTAGAATTCTAAGCAAAGTAGGTATGGGATTACGAGAGAGAAAAACCTTGATGGCATTCACATCTATGAGTTGGTCCGGATTGGGAAATAGAACCAAACCATAGATTAGAAGGGCCAAGACATCCTAAAAAGCTTAAAAATCCATATCTTCCCAAAATAAACAAACCTTTTTCCAACAGAAACTTGGCTAAGAAACCTTTAACTTCACTTCTTGTCTCCCAATTTGTCACAATGTCGGATCTCTTCAAATGCAAGGCTTTGGCAATAACTTCAGGATTTGGAGTTTCCTCTAAAGCGGTGAATGGTATTTGATCAAGCAAATGCACTCCTAGAAATTGAGAGAATTATTTTAATGTAGGCACTAATTGGTAGTCGGGAAATGTGAAGCAATGATGCATAGGATCAAAGAATTGGAAAAGCACATACATCATTTCATCTTGGAAGTTTGAGGTAGCCAAGTTGAGAAGTCGACCATATTTCTTGGTGAAGGGAGAATCTCCAGGAACTCTTGATGCTAACTCTTGAAGTTGAGGATGCACTTTCACGAAGTTGACTCGGATGGTATTCCTATGAGTGGAAGCCATGTCCTACAAAACAAAACAAAGATAAATTCCTAAATCCTTGAAATGGTTAGTGATAATTCTTATGATGTTATGATGTTATGATGTTTATGATGTCATGAATAATAATTACAAACAAAGCATACAAAGACCTTAGGTTTATGCTTGCATGGGGTTTATAGGTAAGTACCCTCTTGAAGTTTAGTTGGTTCAACCTGTCCTAGAAAGTAACTGGGTTCCAGGGAATCTCAATATAACCGATCTTTCTTTATTGGGCATTGTTTTAGCACAATCAATCTTTTCTTACGGCCAAAATATCCCAAAATCCCGATCTCAATGAGCGTAGTATCGAGTATCAACCAATTTTCAGTTTGTACCAAAGTCGGCTATCTCACTACTTCCTAATGGCCAAGTTGTTCAACTAAAGGTTCTACGGTTAGTTAGTGCTTTAGGACACCACACAGCGGCCCCGTATTGTCCTTGATTAAACACAAGGGATACCGGTACCAACAAATGTGTCACACTAACGTAGCCATTGTTTCAACCATATCGCTCAATGTCGTACAGTTTCCACAATCTATTGCTACTTACCTAATGATGTTCCCAGACCCAGGTAGAGGATCTATAAAAAAAACCAAACATAGGCCCAAAAATGTAAAGCAGACAAGTCAAACAAATGAAATCATTTTAAATGTGATCTAGTCTCTAAGGTAACCCCGCTTTTAAGTTATATCCCCAGCAGAGTCTCCAGTTCTGTAATACGGTGGGAGAACTGACTTGGGTGTTTGTGTTTTATCGCAATTGTTGCGGATAGCAAGAGTCGACACCGACTTTTCTTTTATCTAATAAAGTAAAGGGTGAAAAGAACAGGAAAAACCTTTTGAGAATTTTCTTGAGTTCGGGGGGTAGGTTATGAAAAGGGAAGGTGTTAGCACCCTTTTCATCCGTAGTTATCTACAGGCTCTTAGTTGCTAGCTCACTTTTGAAATTATTTGTTTGAAATGTGTTTGTGATGCTTTTGAAAGTATTTTTGAAAAGTGCCTTTGTTTTTAGGCGAACTTTGTAATGATTCTCGTATCTATAAGAATGTATACAAAGTGTTGACTTTTGAAAATATTTCATGGAAAAGTGTTGGTGTGTTTTGAAAGATGTTTTCAAGATGATTGTGATCAAGCATCTATGAACGTTATACCTACTCAAAAAGTCTTAGTTCTTTTCCTCCTCCTTTAGATATTACTACCTTACCATTGATTGGTAAGAAGCCCTATCATTGGATGTGAAGAGACGGGTGTGGGTCATCGTTCAGTCATAGAAAGCAACACTGTATGATACTTTAGCAATTTGTTGTAAGGTTCTAATATTGTTTATCGAAGGCAACATCGAAGGGTCATCGAGATACTACGATCTTGTATCTAAGGGTCATTGCTAAAGTATCCCACGTTCGAGGGACATGACCATTTTATTCGAGGCAACAAGTGTGGTTAACCCTAGAGGTGCGAGTGTGTAAAGTGTTTGTTTTCATGCATTTTTTTCTTGAGATTAGGGTTCTCTAAGATTGATTTTATCTTTCCATCCACACCCTAATTATTAACAATAATATGGAAAGCGATAAATTGCAGAAATTAAATGTCTTACACTATTACAATACTTTAGGGGATGGGGGATACAAATTTACAAATGGGGAATGAAATCAATTAAAACCCAATTACTATTACAACCATATTGAATGATGAATAGCAATAAAAAATATAAATAAATATAAAGATAATGTAAAAAAAAGGAAATTATTTTAAAAAAACTTTTATGTATTAACACATGCACTTATGCATTGATACAAAAACTTTTACGCATTGACGCATGCACTTATGCATTGATACGAAAACTTGTATGCATTGACGCATGCACTTATGCATCAATACATATCATTCCTTGTTCTTGAAATTCAAAACCAACTCAGCATGAGTTGATACATAATGGTTTACATCGGCTCATATCTGTTTTGCATCAACACATGCACTTATGCATCGATACATATCATTTCTTGCTCCTGGAAATCAAAATCAACTCAATATGTATCGATAAATAATGATTTGCATCGACTCATTTCTATTATTCATCGACTCATTCGTGTTTTATATCGACTCATAACCTGTTTTGTACCTAATATGTGTCGACTCATAGAGATATGCATCGACTCATACTGTTGTTGTTTTACTTCTAACATTTTTCTGTTGCATATATGAGTCAGTACTCAACACATGGTTAATGAAAATGAAAAGTAAACATATGGTTAGCTTCAGGGAAATGATATTTATATTTTATCTTCACAAATGAACCACTAATGATTCTTGTATGAAGAGTTCAAAGTCAAGAAAACTTACCTTGAAACTGAAATTTGTGTTTTGATTTAGAGTTGTTGTATTGTCTTGGAGATGTCAAGTGGATGTTTTTTTTAGTTTGGAGAATTGTGTTAATGATGTTACAGAAGTTGCTCTTGTGTTTGAACAACTTCTATATGATGTATATGAAGTATTTGGATGCTTTGTTTGGACAAAACTTGCAAGGTGTGAGAGGTTCAAAGATTTGGACTTCAAAGCTCAAGAGTGGAGGTTTTGTGGATATTTATGGTTTTTTAAGAGTATGAGGGGTTTTGAGAAACTTGTCTACACAAAAAAAAAACTTCTGGCCTCTTTAGCTTGCAAATGACCTCTCTATTTATATAGAAAAGGTTTGGAAAGTTGAAGTAATCAGATTTGCAAGATAGCCAATTATGGTTTGGTTGGAATGCAAAAATCAAGTTATGCCAAGTCTTCCATGGTCCTAAGATGAAGTACCAAAGTTGCTGGTATTAAGGGGATACTTTCCATGATTTATGATGGAGTGTAATCAGAAGTAAGCAAGGTATGGGCTCAAGACAAATTTTGTACCAAAAGCTTGCTTTTCAAGAATAGCAATGGTGCCTTTATGCCATAAATAGAAATATCTTTTGGACAATGGCTCAAACACTTGGGTAATAGCTCAAGAGTAGGTGTAATCATTAAATTATAGTGAGCTTTGAAAGTTAGAAGGCCTATAACACAGGATTATGCAGCATGGCATAAGGTTTTGGTTATGTGTTCATCACAAAATGCCTTGTATTTCAAAAATGGATGCCTAACTTCATGCCTTTGAATATTCTAGCTCAAGTATGATAAATTCATGCTCTTGGAAATTTTAGAAATCTTGAAACATTTTCTACAAATTTCATGTTGACGACTTTGGCTAAATCAAATTGGAACTTGATGAAAATTGGCCAAGAAGTTGAGATAAAAACTAACCAAAACCTGTTGAAAATTTCTCTAAGTGTTTTATGAAAAATGTCATTACTTTAGGAATTTATAACTCAAAATCCAAGCACTTCTAGGACTTGATCATAAAAGAAAAGTTGTAGATCTCATCAAGAACTACAACTTTCATGTTGAACGTTTTCTTTGAATCATCTTGCATATTAGTGAAAGATTGGCATGAAGTTATGAAATTATCATGTATGAAAACAGTTAGAAAAAATTCATAAGTCTTGAAAAGTTTGACTTTTCTAATTGACTTTTGACTTTCTTGATTTTTTGGTGATCAATCTTCATATATTTTAACTTCTTGATGAAATGTGATCTTTGCAATTAAATCTTGACCAAAAAGTCAAAGTTTGACTTTTTATGCATCGGTTGACTTTTCATCAGTTGATCAAATTTCAACTATTAATCCATTGATCTTGAGAGATGATTTGAGTCATGCAATTAGGTCAAGATAATGTCCTTGAATCCTTGATATCATGTTTCAAACCAATAAGTCATGTATTAAGTCAAAAGTCAAGAATCAGTCATTCTCAATCAAAACCCTAATTTTGACCATTTTGCCCTTTTGATGATTTGAACATTTTTCTTGAGGAATTGTGATCCAAACTTGATCAATTGATGCATATGACTTCAAAATTCTGATATTGGTAAAAAATATTGAAGTTTGGCTGTAAGTTGACCATAGTTGACTTTTTATCCAATATAGTTAATTTTCAGTCATCTGAGTAATTGACTGAGTAAACTTCTGATCCAAGACTTGAAACTTGACATGAGTAATATTGGAGGTCCATTATGATCCATGAAACTCATTTGAGGCATTAAAAGTTCAATTGTCCTTGTGAAAATCAAAACCCTAATTTGAGGCATCAGTGTTGAGGAGATGGCTTGATCTAGTCAACACTTATGCAAGCTTGAGCTATTGAAGATCTTGTGAAAAATATCTTGAGAGAAGAGAGGGAAAATTTTGGGGTACAACAATATGGTACTAGAGAAGGCACAAAGTACCATAGCTGAAAGCGGCTGGAGCTACGTAGACGGTTACATTCAGTGCTTCTTCAGGGTGTCACGCCTTTATATGGTACAAGATGCTCCAGGAGATCCACTAAGGCCTGCTCATTGGGAGATACTAGAGGAGGAGCAGGCTAGGGTGGATTATGTTGTTGATGTGTTGCCTAGATGTCATCGTATCATGGAGGTTGAGCAGGAAGATATTAATAGAGGACTCTTTCTGGATGTCTCTAAGGTGAGGGACGTTGTAGATGCCATGATGGAGCAGGCTCAGAAGGCACTGCAATACAAGAGGCAGCGTAGGAACAGGAGGTCATGAGGCCGAGTCCGAGTCTATCATTCACAGTAGATTATAGTACTTGTACTCTGGATTCATTTTGGATTTTATTTTATTTCGACTTTGTTATGTACTCTTGATTATAACTTTATATATGTCATTTTCTACATAGTCGTTGTATTGTCTAATTCATCACAGTATACCTTCTGACTAATTCATCCGAGTATCACTAAAAAAACTTAAAATGTAGTGTTTGGAATGGGTACAAAGATGTATCTCCAGATTCTGTCTGGTGAGAATACGAAGATGCTTCTCCAGAATAATCTATGGCAAAAATTGGTGTTTTAAAGAGTGATCATGGTGTATACATATAATTAATCCAGATACGCATCTTCGTACCCATTTCAATTTTTAGCAAATAAAGGTGCATCCAAAGATACATCTCCCGAATATTTGGGGAAATTTTGGATTTTCATAGGGTGCTTTTTAGGTACATAGGGTGTACTAAGAAATTCTCTTATATTTCCTACCCTCTGATGGAGAAGCATTCTATAAAAATTTGAAAAGGTTCTTATTAATCTGAAAGTGTATTTCCGAACCTATCCGTTCACACTAAAATACGTCCTTAGTGAGACACCCCTATTTTTCTCCCAAAAAACTAGTCTAAAAATGCATTTTCGAACACATTATTTAATGTTTTTGTTCATTTAACAACTCAGTCACAAATATGGAAGTGTACTTCTTGATTTGTCAAATGGGAAATTTAATAAAATACCACCTTGAATGTTTGCTTCACTCATGATTAAAAACATCATTGTTGTTCAAACCCTACCAAAACCTCCTTCCACATTCACTCAGTTTTTCTACTTCAAAACATCATTTGTTTGTTTTTTCACATCAAAATAAGCAAAAGAAGTTGGAATTTAAGGTAATGTACATATATTTCCTTCCTAATTGCCTACATTAATCTAGTTTTTGCTCTGAAATATTGAATCTTGCGTCTGAAATGCATTTCTGAATTTTTATTGAATGTCATCTAGAAGTGTATTTCCGAATTAGTTTAGAGTTGAATTTGGATAATTTTTTGAATATTTTCTGTTATGATTAGCATTAGATATGGTGCACCTTGATGTTATCCCCAAACATATTGTGTTTACAGATACCACATTGGTTGATTTCAACGTAGATGTTGACAACCAAATTACAAATGTACAAGAGTTTGTTGTTTGTGAACTTATGCTCCAATGGATCCACACAGAGGATATTAAATTGGGGTTTAGTGTTATAATCGGAATGTCAAACAATGGTTTAGATAAAAGCTTCATCTGTGACACTGAGATGCGAAAGAAATGGCAAGTATATAATTCTTATCCGAAAGTTGAAATGAGATGACGTCGGTTCGAGGAAACATGGGTGTCCTTTTAAGTTGCATGGATACCTTTTAGAAAATAATAAATGGATATTTAATGTGATTTGTGATACACATAATCATGACATGTGCTGCAAGTTAGTTGATCACCTTATTGCATGTCACCTTATGCCTGAAAAGAATGAAATTGTTTCTGACATGACATTGAACATGGTGCATCCCAAAAACATACTTATAAATTAGAAATGGAAAGACCTCAAAATATCTCAAATATCAAGCAAGTATGTAATGTTTGTGCCCAAAATAACAAGGTTATAGGAGGGGATAGAACTGAAATGTAACACCTGTTGAAGTTTCTAGATGAAAACTATTATGTATCTAGGTACCGAGTGTGCGAGGATTGAGAAACCATTTGATATATATTTTGGACTCATTATGATTCCATAAAGTTTTTCAACACATTTTTCACTATACTCATTATTGATTCAACATATAAGACCAACAAGTACAAACTTTCACTATTTGAAATTGTTGGTTTTACTTCAACGAAAAATATTTTTTTTGTTAGGTTTGCATTTTTTGAAAGATAAAAAAGAGGACAATTTTTTTGGGGTTTAGAAGTGTGTCGGACAATGTTGAAGAACAAATAAAATCCATTGAAGGTCATTGTAACCGATTACGATACTATGAATTTGGTTACCAAGGTGTTTCCTACATCATATGTAATGCCTTGTAGGTATTACATCACAAAGAATGAGAGAAGTAGACTTAAGCTCGTGGTGGGGGCTAAACAAATAAAGGGTGAATATGGGAAAATGATCAAAGTTAGTGTTATACTAGAAGTAATAATGGATGCCTGTATGTTATAATAAATTCTTCTAAGAAAGAGTTACATGTCAATTTTGTTATACCTTTCAAGAAGATGTGTGAGAAACATTTGGATTTCTTGAAATATGTTGAAAGTAAAACTCTAGACCAGGTGAAGGAGAAGATTGTTTGTGCTTGGACCAATCATGTTAGACATTTTAGAAATACAACAACTAACAGAGTTGAATCTGCCCATGCTACATTAAAGAATTGGTTGGGAAATAGTAAATGTGATTTATATAGAGATTGTGACTCTGTGAATCAAATTTTACAAAATTAGCATAATGAGATACAAACATCATTTGGTCGCAGTATAATAGTGTTGGAACATATATTCGGAGATAACAGTATTTATTCATAGTTGGTGGGAAACATATCTCGAGTGAGATTGAACATTATTTTTTACGAAACCAACCGAGTTGAGAAAGTAGATTCAAATAGCTCAAAGTGTGGTTGTACAATTAGTAAGACGTACAGTCTTCCATGTGCTTATTTAATTTCAAAGAAGGTGAAACTTAATATTGCAATATGAATTAATGAGGTTTATAAATATAACTATCTTGATCGAATGGGAAGTGATTTAAGAGAGATTTTTGAAAGTTGATGACAACATGAAACTCCACATCAAAGATAAATTGAAGAATATTTCCTATCTATAAACCATAGATTTGAAACCACTATCGCAACCGGTAAAAACAAAGGGTGGTTCTAAGAAGGTCATACAAACATCGAGTGACAACTCAACGATGCAGCCTATTTCCTATTTTAAACATGTTGAAACACTTTTTTCAAATTCTCCAACTTCAAAATCTAAAAAAGTGTTTTTAAAAGGTGCTCGCATTTGGAAACCATTTCCTACACCACTTTTATCAAAAATAAAATACATCGAAGAGATAACGGTTTTTATGTACAAATATATTGAACGAATTGTTAATGCTGAGGGTGGCGGTAAATAAGGTTAACAAATTATTTACGCTTTGATTGGTAAAGGAGAGGAGAATCATACATTTATCCGCCAACAACTTATCAAAAAGTAGAAGGTGCATAAATAATCATACAAAATATTATACGGGGAAAAAAGAACATTTTGATGCAACTTATAAATCTCTTGTTCAGTGTGTTAGAGGTCTGGCGTCGGACGAAAAATGGATGTAATTCCCTGAAAATGGATCATCTTATAGAAAATGCGTATAATAAGGTGTGCATTAATCTGACAAGATATAGTTTTTGGGATACATTTTTTCCACTTCGGAGTGTCCTGCCTCAAAATCTAACCGATTAAATTATGTGTATTAGGTGGCTTTCTAAGTCACTTCATTTTGTTCAAGTTTATTTAAAATCGGGATGCCATATACCATTGACAACACCGGAGTGAATAACTCATTCAACAAAAGAAATTGAAACTTTGCCATGTCAGTTTTGGATAGGATGCAAGAATTCCCTAACTTGAGCGAGTTTGAAAGAGAATCAAATAAGCAGAACCATTCATAGATATAGATTTAGGTGGTGACACATTTTTTGATTCATAGGTTTTCTCTAAAAATGTGTTTAGGTTGTTACACTTGTTTTGTATGTAATATTGGATTAATATTAATGATGTAAAACTATATACATTTTCATACATTTTGATGTATATTTTTCCTCTACGGAGTGCCCTGCCTCAAAATCTAATCGATCAAATTATGTGCATTGGATGGCTTTCTAAGTCACTACATTTTGTTTAAGTTTATTTGAAATTAGAATTATCGCACCGTGAAAAACACAAAGAGTCGCCATCAAACTTTGTTTATCCCAAAGGGAAGGGAAAACATCGAGAAAATATTAAAAGGAAGGATAAGATGGTTAACGCAGCCAAGTGAACAGTACAGAAGTATGTTATGCAAATGGAAGGTATTAGCACCCCTCATATCTGTTGTACTCAACAGGATCCACTTCGTTTGTTTGTTTCTAAGGGTGTGCATATGTAAAGCTATAACTTCCTAAGAATGCATGAATGAGTTATTGGGAAAAATAAAAAGGTTTTTATTATTGAGTTCGCTCAAGTTTTGCAACCCAGTGCCTATGTATCCTCATAATGCAATGAAGAAATCAGAACTCCGTAGTTCGCCTAAAAAATGTTGGTTTGTTGGGTTTTTTTATGGACAATGTTAACATTCAAGCTCTAGTAATAGGTAAGTATGAATTGCGGTAGAACGAAAATAACACGCCCTTTTTGAAAAGGTTTTAAAGAGAAAACCCCAAGAGGAAAAAAGGTTTGAATTTGTTGAAGTGTTTTGTTAGGAAATACCTCAAATGGTCCCTCAAGACTGAGGGTATTTGAGTATATTCTCCTTTAGTTTTGAAAACGTTTGAGATACGTATTATACTAAAGTCTATGACATGAGGGCAGAAACTTTGAATGATCGGGTCAAACGCCCCAGATTCAAAATACTCTAAGAATAAGTAAGAAAGACTCCACTCATCTTTCCTCATGTACTTAAGGCTCATGGCGTATTATATGTATCGTATTTTTATCTATTTTTATATTTGATTAAGAAAATGATTTTTGTTTTTTTAAAGGAAAATGATATGCAAAAGGGAAAAGAAAAATAAAGGAGAAAGTCTACCCTAATGTTATCATGCATCAATGGACCTAAAGTTGAGATGAAAGGGGAAACCTTAATTAATGTTGTCATACTTGGATTAGGTCCTAATGTCTATCTTAATTCAAATTTAATCAAAGATTAATTTGAATTAAGAAAATATAAGGGATCATATGAATCAAACAAGCATACAATAAAAAAATCAAGCAAGCAACAAAATAAATAGTGGATTAACAAGACCAAATAAGCATCAAGTAATCAAGTACAAAGCCAAATAATGATCAAGTATCAATCAAACTTCAAACATTTATCATGCCAAGACAAGTCAAATAAAATCACTAAGATTAAACAAATATCATGGCAAAAAGGATAGGCATCACATCAAGCATCAAGACAATCAAAGGATTCATCAATATCAAACATCAAGTTCAAACAAATAAGTGATCATCAAGAAAGTCAAGCATTAACACTTTTAATCATGCTTCAAGTCATCTAAAAAGAATCATAAAAATTACATCAAGAAGTGCACAAATAAAAGTATAAAAAATCAATCAAAACCTAAGCATGGCAACAATCAAGACTAAACCCTAAATTGCATGCCAAGACAAAGCATCAATCATCAAAGATAATCACCAAACTGAAGCATGGAAAATCAATCAATATCCAAGACATGACATGGCATCAAGAATTGGTGTCATAATTTAATCAAGAATTTTTATGAAAGGCATCAAACAAGCATAAAAGATTTGGCATTAGAACATGGCATAATTGATCAAATATTCCACATAAATCATGAAGAAAAATATTCAAAATATTAAATGCCAAAATTGAATCCTAGAAAAAACATGTTTTTCTAAAATATTTTATCACTTTCAAATATTAGACAATAAAAGAAAATGGAAATATAAACAAATAAGAAGAAAAACAATTAAAACCAAAAGAAACAAGCAGGAAGTGCAACTGAAATCTGGAAGTGTGAAAAACATATCAAAATTGCGCTAAGCCCAAAGAAATATGATTCAATCAGTTGTTCCAAAAAAACAACACCTTAGTTCAAACAAAAATGTTTGACTGGGCCTAAGTGGGAGTGTAATAAGCAATTTTGCTACAGAGCCCAGACAAATTGAGTCATCTCAATATTCTCCATCCATTTTCATTTTTTTTAAATTAATACTAAATGATATTAGGTTTAAAATGAAGAAAAAACAATATTTAAAACATGGACCAATCACAACCAGACACGCAAGCACATGAGTTCAAATTCTGGCGCAAAATAATCATCACCTTCATCTTTCTTCTCTATCACCATCACCACCGTGTCGGAGATAGCAACGGTGGTGCACACCACCAAAAATAATAAATGACTATATCATTCAAATAAGAATTGAACGGGGATCATAATTATGGCGTTATATTTCACTCAATCAAACTTAAAATCATGCAAGCAACCAAGATACAGAAAAACCATAACTCAAAAAAATCAAATTAAATTACAATGAAGACAACTAAATGCCTAATTGCTTAGGGCTTCAGATCCATGAATGTTATACATCAACTTCATATCAAGAAATATATGAAATGATGCCCAGAAGTGAGAGATCAGAATACCTAAAAACGTACTTATCGAAGTAGGTCTGATGCCTCTTCAAAGTGAGTAATAAGAACAGAAAATGATATGTGAAGCTTCATTGATACTCCAGGAATGCGTTGTTATGCTTAGAATTGTTTGAATCTTGTTGCAACTTCCAAACCAAGTCCACTTGCTTGATGAAGAAGATGAAGTTGGATAGCATGATTTGTTAGCTTCAAATCACCATTGTTGCATTCATAAGATTGATTATGATGTGTAGATGATGGCTAAAGCAAAAATTCTTCAAGATCTTGAGAGAATTAAAGAATTCAAAATTTGGAAGTTTGAGAGAGAGAGAGAGAGAGGTTTCAGATCTAGAAAATGGTGGCTGAATGAGCAAATAGATGTAATAGGTGGTTATATATGATCTGGTTTAGGGTTGGAGTAAGGGTAGGAAACGAAAATTATGGCATGGAATTCATTTACCTGCTTGTTAAGTTTATTTCATTGAAAATGCACATGGTATGGCAGGTTTGGATCAAGGGCATATTGGGAAGTTACTTCATTAGTTTTAGGGTTGGATAAGGTTTGTTATGCGTGAGGAATGATGAGTTGGCCATGTGAAAACTTTCTGAGTAAGTGTAAATCGGATTTCCAAATTCTAATTTGGCAAGGTTTGGAATTTGGTGTAGAGTACAATAGGCTCGTGTTTGTCCCATTTTGGAAAAGTTTGTGAGTTGTTTTGATCATGTGTAGGGCCAGATTATGTGAGGTAGTACAAGGAATAAATAGAGCATATATTGGCATGATGTGGACTGATTTGCATACTTTTTTTACTGTCTTGCCATGTTTTTACACAATAAATCTCACTATACCATCCTCTTCATTCAATAATCCCAAACTACCATGTTTTCAAACAAATTTAATTTTTGTCACAAAGCATCCGCCAAGTGAATGGGAGGAGTTGTTGAAAATATTTACCATCCGCAAAAGCGATGGGTAGAAGTGTTGTAACTTGAAGAGGGTTCGTCCATCCAATGGACGAAAGTGTTGTAACGTGAAGCTGTTGAAAAAACGACATATTAACAGCTTCGCCAGCCCAATGGGCGGAAGCTGTATAATTTAAAGAGAATCTGCCAATCCAATGGGCGGAGCTTCCTACTTCAATTTTTTTGTTTGAAAACATGCTATATTGGGAATATGAGTTGAAATGTATGGTAGTATAAAAATTTATTGCTAAAAAAATGGTATGCTGGTAAAAAAATTTGATTTGCAAGCATGAATTTTGATGGAATTTGATGAAAATGACATAAGGTCCATGGATAGATTTAGAAAGGTTTTGTGCATTATGTGATCAGGTGGAGTCAGGTGTAGTGGACTGGTACAATGCATGAAATGTGCATCATTTTGGAATTGTTTTTTGGCACGATTTTCTTGTTGTATGGTGGACCAAAAAGTACAAAAATGATATCAATTGAAAGATATCATGGCGAGGTGCAACTTTGGTGTTAGGGCTAACTTGGGAAAATGCTTGTAGGATCAAATATTTTGGTGCAAAGTCAAGTCCTCAAAAGTGATTGAAACTTAGAATAAATTCTAAGCGTTTTTGTCAATATTTGCTTATTTGATGCCTCCATTTTAGCATGAATTTCCAGCCATTTATAGATTGATTTCAAAACCAATTTTGGTACCATATTGATGTATCAAATGTTATCTTTAATTTCAGCTCATGTTTTCCAATTTTGGTGCACAAATGAATGGGGAACAAGCTTTCAAAGTCACCTACATGAACATGCATATTTGACACTTAGTGAAAATTTCAACTTTCTTCATTTTTCACCTTTCCATGCTTTTCTTGATTTTCATGATTTCTCTTGATGAAATTCAAACAACTTCGATATTTTCTTGAACTTGAAATGACCGTGTTTGACTAAAAATCTCAAAAGTCAACCTTTGACCTTTAGGCATTTTGTTGACTTTCCAATTGAATCAAAATACTTCAACTATCATCTTGCCAGGCCACTTGAATCAATTTTTTTCAATTGAAAGAACTAATAAGATGTACAAAGATCCCTTGAATCATGCCTCAATCCATGGAATAAAATTTTGGTCAAAAAGTCAACCTCAAGTTGACTTTGACCAAAATCCTAATCTTGAGCAATGCTTTGAAAGGAAGCTTGCAATCAACCTTGATGACTTTGTATCTTGAACCTATGATTGATGAAACCCTAATTTACTTGAGATGCATATTGAATGAAGAGAATAGCTTGAGATGTTGAGAACCAACAAAACCCTAGTTCAGAGCAAACCTCAGTTGAAGCAAAGATAAAACCCTAGCTTAAAGCTTTTGATAACACTTGAAGTAGATGATGAACTTGTAACTTGAGAAGATGCTCAATGGTGAGAACTCTAATTTTGCCTCAACTGGAGTATGAACTTGAGTATGATAACTAGATGAACCCTTGAAGTGGGGAAAACCCAAATCAAAAGAAATCTATTGATCCCATGCCAAGTTATTAATTTATGATGAGTTAGATGACCTAATGGAAAGGTAATGCATACGAGGAGAATGAAACGTACAAGCCATAAGATTTGAGCAAGGTTAGGACAAATTCGGGGTATGATAGCTTCCCTTATTTAATCGTCTTAAACTTGAAGGTGAGATTGACGCCAGCCTTTAGAACATTTAAGGTAGAAGAAGATTAAATATTGAGACTTGAAATTTGTCCTGAAGAGAAGGTGTGAGTGGTTGGGGTACTTGTTGGGGAAAGAAATTTTTGTTTTCTAGTGAAAGGGTTTATGATGAATAAATGTGATTAAATGGTGATAGCTTGTAACGTAGCGACAATTCCAATATAAGGTTATCAAGGGAGGTGATTATTATTGAGATAGTAATTGAAAGAGTAGGGTCGATGATAACATAGTGATCTATCATGTAGGACCTACAAGAATAAAAACTAAAAAAAGGTAAGATCGATGGCAGTGTGGTGACATATCATATAGGATCTAAAACCAAAAGACAAGACAAGAGGAGGAAAGGGTAAGATCGACATGTATGATCTACGACCCAAAAGAAGGATAAAAGGTAATATCGATGATAGCATGGTGACATATCATGTAGGATCTACGACCAAAGGAAAGACAAAAGGAGGAGAGGGTAAAATCAACGTATGATTTATGACCCAAAAGAAATATAAAAGGTAAGATCGATGACAATGCTGTGACATATCATGTAGGATCTACGACCAAAGGAAATACAAAAGGAGGGGAGAGTAAGATCAACATATGATCTATGTGATCGGTGGGAATAAGAACTGACTGTTTTGGAATGCTGGTTCGCGTTTGCGTTTGTTTTCGCAAAATGTCGCGGTAAGCAAGAGTCGCCACCGTCTTTTATTTTATCCAACAAGGAAAGGACAAAAGCACAGAAAAATTCCTTTTCGAGATGTTTCTCGGGTTCGGGAGGTAGATTATAGAAAGGGAAGGTATTATCACCCTTTCTATCCGTGGTTATCCACGGGCTCTTAGGTACTTGCTCACTATGTTTTCAAAAGTTTGCTTTTCTTTGTGTTTGTGGGTTTGAAAAGAGTTTTTGTTTTGAAGAGAGTGTAAGTGTGAAAAGTTTTGTTTTTGTTTTAAAAAGAGCAAGTACTTGAGAACATCTACCTACTCAAAAAGGAATTAAACTGGGCAAATGTCCTTTAGACAATGCTATCCAACTATTGAGGAGTAGGTAGCATCGTCGTTGGAGTTTTCGGGTCAATTCGATTTAAGGGACGTGTGGCCACTAAAGCAATGTTAGGACGCCTTAGCGATAACCCTAATGTCTTAGATCATTTTTCTGAGGCAACCGTTTCGAGGAAACTTATGATTTTTGGACAAGAGAGCGACCTCTAAAACTTCCTATACTCAATGACCACGTTCGAGGAAACCAAGTGAGGCGTACCCTAAGAGTGGCATGTGCAAGTGTATTGTTTTTCAGTTTATATTATCTTTGTACATGTTATGGTGAGCTACGGTTCATTTTAAATTAAAGGTTAATCTTGTCATGCATAGCCTATTATTCAAACATCTAACTGTTAATGGTTGCGGAAAATAAATTGCGTAAAATAAAACTAAGCTATTACAAGGCGTCGGGTATTTACATCGCCAAAAACAAACCCTTAAAATTAAATGCGAAAAAGTAAATAAAAGCGGTAAATAAAATCCTAAGTTAAAGCTATTACATCCTCGGAGAAATTACAATTATGGATCAAAAATAATATGCGCGCGAGAAAATTGAATCGGAACGTCCTAGGGTTTTGACCCTTTTTATTTAAAGAAAGCATATTTTTTGTTCTTTTTTGAATTATAGATTAAGTCTAAATTAATAATGGAATTAATTAATTAAAAGAAAATATTTTTGAGTTTTTTTATTTAAATTAAGGAAATAAAATTAGAAAGGTAAAAATATATCAAAACCCTAATTCTAAATCAATTTTAATTTAATGCAAAATATGTTAAGATTAGACCTAATAAAAAAACTAAATTAATTGGTTAATGGTTTATTTACAAAAATAATAAAATTAATGATGAAAATAATATTTTTTTTGATGTCTGGTTTTTATATAAAAAAGGTTAATTTGTTAATTGGTTAAAAAATAAAAATAATGCAAATTAAACAAAAGAAATATAGAAAAGAGAAAGAATAAACGAAAGGGGGGTTTGGGCCTAGAAGGGAGGTTGATTCAGCAATTCCAGGCCCAGATTCAATCAGCCTCGTTTGACTTTTAGATTGCCTGGGCGTTTGTTGACCAAGGTTCATGGTGAACCTCCATCCTTAGCCATTGGATCTGTCTAGGTAACCACGTAGCCTTTGAGATCTGGAGGTATATGGTGCTCCCTGCCTGAAGTGCTGCATGTGAACGCCTGAAATAAAATGATAACAAAGTTTGGGGGACCTGGGATTCGAATCCAGGTCCCAATGGTGCCACACACTAACGCCTTGCCAGCTGAGCTATTGATGTTTCTTGTTATTGGGATAGACAACAAATATTAAATGAAAAACAAAATGTCAAGCCTGGAAATAATAAAAAAACGCGCTAATGTTTTGAATAGACCAATGGCACTAAGACACGCCATCGTCTTCTTCACGAAGGCCTGGTTATTTACCTGCGGATTTCCATCCGCATGAAGTTTCGTGGGACATCTACAAAATCCATCCTAGGTCACAACAATACAAGTTACGACCATCATTGGATTCGTCTCCCTCCCCTGAACTCGTCCATGGCCATTATTGGCCTTAATTTAACCTGCACACAAAACGCCTAAAAAACATACACAAGAACCCTAGGTTCTGGATAGGGGGTTAGAGGCCACAAAAATCAAATCAAATAATGCAGAATCAATGTAAATTACATGGTGAGTATGAATGTGCCAACCATTTAGCAAAAAGATGCAAGGAAAGTGGTTCCCGATTTCATGTGCAGAGGCAATTTCAAGAACACTTACAACGAGTTTTAGGCTGCCTTAGGGCTTGGTTTTGATTAGTGTAGCTCCACTGGGTGTCAAGGAAGAGAATAGCGTTGTGCTTTTTTGTCTGAAAGTACCTCCAATGTGGTTTTTGATCTCACACTTTTCAAGCTTTTTTCAAGTTGCTCTGGCCGTTTCTGCAAAGTTTTTGTGCGTTTTTTCGTTTCTGCAGAGTTTTTTTTGTATGTTTGATTTGTGAGGCTTGCTTGTATATAATGGAATGAATTAGGATTAAAAACCTGGCCTCAATCTTCCTCCATCAATGTCTTGATTCTTGATTTTATTCACTTTGAATATCATTCCAAAAATAGCCTAATTCAATCTTTTTGTCCTCACTGTGCCTTTACACAGATTTGATTTGATTCCTTCATAAAGACTTTCTATTTTTGCTTCAATCATGTGCCCATCTGCTTTCATGCGTTACTGTCAGCCTGTTATGAGCTGTTTAGGCCTCCAACATGATAAGAATCGAAAGCTAACCTACCCCTGCAGGTCCACTTCCCTTCGAATTTGCTTTCTTCGATAGCTCTAAGCTCCACTTCGAATTAATCCAGCTTCGATGTCACAGCCCCTTCGATTGAGACTCCTTCTGCTTCGACTGCACGTTTGCAAGGACAACATGCCATTTTGAACTTGGGGTGGACCTGGAAAGGTTAGTGTGAGGGTGCCTGAAAATGGCAAGGGACAGCCATTTAACCAGGCCTTTAAAACCATGAGACAAGAATCAGACATATTAAAAGATTTCCTTTTTTGAAATATTCATGTCTCTTTGGAATCTTGAATGAACCTGGACACCTTTTATTTTCGAATGCCTCCAGACCATGCTCTTCGATTGGTCTTGAGTTGCCTCCTTCGAATGGACTTCTTATGTACCCTTCGAATGGGCCTTCTGAATGCTTCTTCAAATGGACCTTTTGAATGTTCTTCGAATTGACCCTTTGAATGCTTCTTCAAATGGACCTTTACATGTTCTTCGAATGAGTCACTTACATGTTCTTCGAATAAGCCTCTTGCCTGGTGTGCTGGCAAGTTGAGGGGCCTTTTCCTTTGTGAATCGAAACAAACTTGTAGGAGATTCTTGCCTCGTGAGTCGAAGGTAAGCTTGAAGTAGTTAATGCATAGTCGAAGCATTGTGAAATTGACTTGATCGAAGGGGGTTCAACGCTCAATCGAAAACTTGCAAACCAAAGCTTGATCGAAGGGTTCCAAACACCTAATCGAAGCTTACTAATCAAAGCCTGATCGAAGAGTGCCAAATGCTCAATCAAAGACTGATGGGTCAAGCCTGTATCGAAGGATTTTGGATGCCCAATCGAAGACTTTCCCAGATTCCAATCGAAAGACACTTATTAACCTGCCAATCGAAGGACACTGCTATAATGCCAATCGAAAGATACTTGTTAAACTACCAATCGAATGCCACTGCTACAACGCCAATTGAAAGATACTTATTAACCTGTCAATCGAAGGACACTGTTACAATTCCAGTTGAAAGGTACTTGTTAACATGCCAAATGAAGATGCCTTTGTTTGGGTGCCAATCGAAAGACATTGTTAAAATGACAATTGAAAGGCCTTGTTAACAGGCCAATTGAAGGACCTTTGTCCATGCCAATCAAAGGGCGCTATGCAGATGCCAATCAAAAGGTATTTTGGAGGTGGCAATAGATAGGCGCTTTGGGGATGTCAATCAAAGGAAACTTAGAAACATTACTCATGAATATTCCTTTTCTTTAGGCAAAGGTTTGTGACCAACCATGTAGTGGAAAATCATGGGAAACATGAGAGGGCAAATTTTGGGGTACAACAGTTGCCCCTGTTCAATTTTCTTAAACCTGAGGATATAGATAGGCTTTCGAGCCTTTCGCGATCCGAAGGTGGAAGATAATTGAACACTAGAGTGCCCATAAATTTGCACTCGCATGGTGTAGTATAAGCATTGTGACATCGGGAATGGGCTTACAGATGCCATTTGGAGATTGCTGATAGGAGGATGGGCTTACAGATGCCATCTGCAGGAGCGTCGATCGCATAAGAGATTCCTTAGTGAGAACATGCATACCTGTTGTTGTGGAAGATTCCGCTGGGGAAATCTAACTTTGTTGAGATTTAGGAACCTTCCTGTACTTCAACTGAGAGAATGCCTCGGCTGAGTCTTAAGAACCTGTCCATAATTCAATTGGGGGGAAACATCTTCATCAAAGTCTAGGAACTGTCTTGTGCTCAATGGAGTATACCGTTGAGGTTATAGTACTCGTCCACACTATGACGGAGGAAAACATCAAGATCTAGGAACTGACTCATGCTCAATGGAGTATACCGTTGAGGTTATAGTACTCGTCCACACTATGACATAGGGAAACATCTTCATCAAGATCTAGGAACTGACTCATGCTCAATGGAGTATACCGTTGAGGTTATAGTACTCGTCCACACTATGATGTAGGGAAACATCTTCATCAAGATCTAGGAACCGACTCATTCTCAATGGAGTATACCGTTGAGGTTATAGTACTCGTCCACACTATGACGGAGGAAAACATCAAGATCTAGGAACTGACTCATGCTCAATGGAGTATACCGTTGAGGTTATAGTACTCGTCCACACTATGACATAGGGAAACATCTTCATCAAGATCTAGGAACCGACTCATGCTCAATGGAGTATACCGTTGAGGTTATAGTACTCGTCCACACTATGACGGAGGAAAACATCAAGATCTAGGAACTGACTCATGCTCAATGGAGTATACCGTTGAGGTTATAGTACTCGTCCACACTATGACATAGGGAAACATCTTCATCAAGATCTAGGAACTGTGTCGTGCTCAATGGAGTATACCGCTGAGGTTATAGAACATGTCCACACTATGACGGAGGAAAACATCAAGATCTAGTAACTGACTCATGCTCAATGGAGTATACCGTTGAGGTTATAGTACTCGTCCACACTATGACATAGGGAAACATATTCATCAAGATCTAGGAACTGTCTCGTGCTCAATGGAGTATACCGCTGAGGTTATAGAACTTGTCCATACTATGACGGAGGAAAACTGTCGAGATTGAGAACCTTATCTGAAATTCAACCGAGGATAATTCAATTGAGATTTAAAAACTGGTCAGATCTTCGACTAAGTTGAGAATTTAACTGCATTTTTCCTGAAAGGTAAAGATCAGTCGCATGTAATTCATGAGATGAATCAAGCAATGATGTTCTCAACATAAATGAGATTGTATGGTATGATGCGTACATGCATGTATCATGATGTATGGAAATGATGCTTTAGCTGGGGAAAATAAATCCTGGAGCCGCTGGAGAATAGAGTTGAGTTCTTCGTTTCCACTGGGGACGATGTACGAAGATGATGGTAAGAATAAACCTACAGGAGAAAAGGACTCCGTTGGGGAATAAACTGATGAAGAGATTACTCCGAGGGGAATTACTCTGTGGGGAAGAGATGTTCTGCCGAATATTTTAATGATAAACCCCGCTGGGGATTCTGTTGATAAGCTCTGTTGGGGATTTTAATGATGATCTCTGCTGGGGATAGAAAGAACTTCGCTGGGGATGATCTTTCTGTTGCAAGTTGCTGAGGATAACCTAATTAGGCTCTTGTGAGGATAACCTTCTGAATTTGGCTAAGAATATTTATTGTGCTCCGTTGGGGGGAAACTTCCAGAGTCTACTAGGGATGATGATTCAACTCTGTTAGGGAAGCTTTTCAGACTGTGCTGGGAAACGGCTCCACTAGGGGTATCTTGTATTCCATCGGGGAACATTCTTATACTCCGTGGAGGAATTTTAAGACTGTCGGGGATACTTTTATACTTGCTGGAGAATATTCTTATACTCCGCTGGGGAATATTAAGACCTTCTGGGGATACCAAGCTTTTTTAGGGCTGATGGTAGACTAACTCTGCTTGGGGAGAGTATTTCTGATTTGTACATAGCTGCAAGTCTCGGCTGGGAGAGCTACCATTACTGCCTTATTCTGCGGGGAGTGAAAGTATCTTAGCCATGTTCTTCAGCTGAATCTACCTTTGTACCTGGTGAGCAGAGCAGCTGTACAGTTTGGACAATTTTTATTGCCCCTGTTTCTGCGGGAGAAGGTGCCTGCGGAGGCCATGTGGATCGAGTATTATCCCCACCTATGAGGTGCTTGGTATCTTTCGGTCAAAATGACAAGTCTTCTTCTGGTAGGCCAGTAACGAGATGACGAGACATAGTCGTACGCTTTGATCCCTAACTTTTGTCTGGCCAGCCCTTTTGGGTTTTCAGTTCACCAGGATACCCTTTTTTGCCCAAGCCTCCTTTTCAGGTTTTCGACTTGCCGGGTGTACAGATTTTTTCATTTTCATCCCTTATTTTTGCCCGAACCCTTTTGGTTCGCCGGGAAGCCCTTATTTTTGCCTAGGCTAGTCAACCTAGCGGGTCTTTGATTATGCGTAGTACTTTTTGACTATGTCCACGCTCTCAGGATGTAGGGAGGTGTCACTGTCGGTAGTGTTGTGTTGCCATACTACCAGAAGATCTTCGTTTGATCATGCAAGATTCGTTGCTGGAATTCATGTCCAATGCCCCAATTGATTCAGATGGAGATCTGCCCCTGGCTATTTGACATTTTGAGAGATTTCTTGAATCTTGACTTGACTGCCCCAGATGATGGACAATGATCATGCCGTGCCTCTTGATTGGAAGTGTTTTTCCACTTAAGGTGATCCTTTTTTATTGAAAAGGTTTTTGTTCACTAGATATTCATCGTGCGAATTTCTCTGTTGTTGAACAAATAGTCATATGCAAACAATATTATTTTAAGAATGCAAAGCTTATGTCTGTTTTGAAATTTTTGAAAATGCCTTTTTCTAGTAAAACAAGCGAATTTTTGTAAAATGTGATGTCAACTCAAGATTTTACAGCGAGCCCTACAGGAGTCAGGATACCTTTTGTACCAGTATGCTTTCGAACTAACCCGTGATTGAGCTAGGACTTTTAAGGGTTATAATGTGGCATGGTTCACAGTTTAAGAAACAAAGGATAAAGGCTCAAATTTTATTTGTACCCACCCGTTCTTCGTGATGTTCTTCGATCCTAAACTCAGCTAATCGTGCATTTAGATCCCGTTTGAGTCTTTGCTCTGATATTCCGGTGATGGTTCGGATACTGACAGATTATTTTGAACAGGAAGTCATTTTGTTGAGAGTTTGTAGGACCTCTTTCTTTTTTTATTTCGTTATCCCTGTCTTTTTGCCTAAACTGTTTCTTTCTTGTGATTACAGTCAGCGGGATGTCCCAGTTTTTGTGTAAGTCTCCTTCATAGGTTTTGACTTAGTGGGCTTTTATTTCGAAAGGTAATGACTGTTTGTCCTTACGATTATACAGAACCATCACCGTCTTTTGTTTCGGAAGGACTTCTTTGATGCCATTCATTGTGCACCTGGATCAACTGAGAGAACTACCCTGCCCCAGGTTATAATTAAGGGTTTTAATTCATGAAAAGAAAAACTCCAACTTCTTTGGCTCAAAGGGGTTGACTAGGGATTATCTTCCTTATAACTCCACTGTTTAGGATTTGAAAAAATGCCTGTACCTCATCAGCGGGGTCTATTCAAAAGCATACTGTAAAGATCGTGGTATCGTTTTCGTCATCCTCCCTCTAAAGGCTTAGAATTTTTTTAATCGAGAGTTGATCATCACAAAAAATGAAAGCAATTTGAATATAGTGAAATACGAATGGATTGATTCAAAACAGACATATGCAATGCATTAATGAAATAAAAGAGTTCGACATGATAATAATTGTTTGAATAAGCAAAGAAAAATACAACTTCAGAATTCAAACGAACAAAAGTCTCTTAGTTTGAACTAGTCATCTCAGATGGAGAATCCTCAACGGAAGATTTTCATTTCGCCATCCGGCATGAATTCCAGCACTCTTCCGTCAATCAAGTCTTGGATATTGTTTTTCAAAGCCCAACAGTCGTCGGTGTCATGTCTAGGACTATAGGAGTGGTATGCACAAACTGCGTCGGGATGATAGCTAGGAGCAGAGGTATTGGGATTCCGGGGAGGATCCCTTAAAGGAATCAGATTGACCTCTAACAATCATTTCAGTATTAGAGATGGTGGTATATCAGTCTCAGAGAAATGTATTCCAGACGTATTTTGCTTACGCCGATTACCCCGTTGATGCTGGCGAGGTTGATGCTGGGCTTGTGACCCTGAAGCAAGCTGAGGAGCTTTTCCCTTCTCTTCTTGCCCCAAAGGTGGTTGAATGATGACTTTATATTCAACCCTAGTTGTTTGCCCCACTTGGTTATTTTGAAGCAGCTTGTTGACGAGGACCCTGAGCTCTTCTTGTCTTTGAGCTAAGTCTTGGATGAGAGCCATCTGACCCACCAGCTGTCCCATCATCTGGATCTTCATTGTTGCCAACTCAATTTGTAGCCCTTCCAACTGATCATTCCTGACGCCGCCTGGATTTCCTAGGACTGAGCCCCTTGTGAGGAGAGCTTTTATTTCTTCCTGCCCCTGGGATAGGTTCAGGAACATTTCTTGAAGTTGAGCGTTTTGAGCCTGGAGATCTTGGTTGTCTTGTTGGAAAGCCATTGCTGAAATAAACAGCGAGAACATGAGAGACCTGTATCGGATGACCTGTTATGCAATGATATGTATGATATATGTATGCAATGTTTTCAAGGATCTCGCGGGGTAAACAAGAAACTTGTTAGAATTTGAATCTTGTAGCTTTGATTGAAGGAACTTCATGTTGTCGAGAGTCCTTCTTCAAGAGTCAAGCTCACCATATCGAGTGGGTCATAGCCCCTGACTCAAGTTATCGTGTTTTGATCTCTAGACGGTATTGGCTAGAGGAAAATAAATCCCCTTGCCCCTTGCTAGACATTTGATTTACCATAACCTGCATCACAGACCCTTGAGATCCTTGAAATGGTTAAGGAAATGTTAAAGCATGATGTTATGATGTGTATGCTATGCGTTTAAGCAAAAGTGTGAGGTGATGTAAGTAAACCCTGCAATAAATCCAAATTATCGGATAAGGACTGTAAACAAAACCTGCAAGGAACTCATGTTGTCAGATAACAAGAATATGCAAGTAGTTAAAGTTTGAAGGCACCCAAGTCACACATATAGCCTTAAGTTTAGGCTGGCATGGAGTTTAGGCATTACCCTCTTTCAGTTTAGTTGGTTTAAACCTGTCCTAAAAATAGTAACCGGGTTCTAGAGGATCTCAATATCACTGACTACCCTCAATCGGTCATAATTCCAGTTTAGCAACCTTTTCTTGCAGTCGGAATCATCGCGAGAGTTTAGTCTCAATAAGTGTAGCATACTGCTACTGTTCTATGGCCAAGTTGGTCAATTTAAGGTTCTAAGGTCAGTTGGTGCTTAATGACTCCTTATAAGACCCATATTCTCCTCGTTCCAACACAAGGGATATCGGTACAAACTAAGGTGCCACACCAACGTAGCTACTACTTCATCCGTGTCGGTCTACGCTGGACAGATCCCTCACAATTTATTGCTACTTACCTAAAGGGTATCCCCAGATTCGGGTTAGGATCTATAGAACTCCGATACAAGCCCACAAAATTAAAGCATACAAAGCATACAATTGAAAACATAGTGATTTAATCCTAAGGTACACCTCACTTATAAAAATAATTCCCCAGCAGAGTCGCCAGTTCTGTGATCGGTGGGAATGAGAACTAACTGTTTTGGAATGCTGGTTCGCGTTTGCGTTTGTTTTCGCAAAATGTCGCGGTAAGCAAGAGTCTCCACCGTCTTTTATTTTATCCAACAAGGAAAGGACAAAAGCACAGAAAAATTCCTTTTCGAGATGTTTCTCGGGTTCGGGAGGTAGATTATAGAAAGGGAAGGTATTAGCACCCTTTCTATCTGTGGTTATCCACGAGCTCTTAGGTACTTGCTCACTATGTTTTCAAAAGTTTGCTTTTCTTTGTGTTTGTGGGTTTGAAAAGAGTTTTTGTTTTGAAGAGAGTGTAAGTGTGAAAAGTTTTGTTTTTGTTTTAAAAAGAGCAAGTACTTGAGAACATCTACCTACTCAAAAAGGAATTAAACTGGGCAAATGTCCTTTAGACAATGCTATCCCACTATTGAGGAGTAGGTAGCACCGTCGTTGGAGTTTTCGGGTCAATTCGATTTAAGGGACGTGTGGCCACTAAAGCAATGTTAGGACGCCTTAGCGGTAACCCTAATGTCTTAGATCATTTTTCTGAGGCAACCGTTTCGAGGAAACTTATGATTTTTGGACAAGAGGGCGACCTCTAAAACTTCCTATACTCAATGACCACGTTCGAGGCAACCAAGTGAGGCGTACCCTAAGAGTGACATGTGCAAGTGTATTGTTTTTCAGTTTATATTATCTTTGTACATGTTATGGTGAGCTACGGTTGATTTTAAATTAAAGGTTAATCTTGTCATGCATAGCCTATTATTCAAACATCTAACAGTTAATGGTTGCGGAAAATAAATTGCGGAAAATAAAACTAAGCTATTACAAGGCGTCGGGTATTTACATCGCCAAAAACAAACCCTTAAAATTAAATGCGAAAAAGTAAATAAAAGTGGTAAATAAAATCCTAAGTTAAAGCTATTACATCCTCGGAGCAATTACAATTATGGATCAAAAATAATATGCGCGCGAGAAAATTGAATCGGAACGTCCTAGGGTTTTGACCCTTTTTATTTAAAGAAAGCATATTTTTTGTTCTTTTTTGAATTAAGGATTAAGTCTAAATTAATAATGGAATTAATTAATTAAAAGAAAATATTTTTGAGTTTTTTATTTAAATTAAGGAAATAAAATTAGAAAGGTAAAAATATATCAAAACCCTAATTCTAAATCAATTTTAATTTAATGCAAAATATGTTAAGATTAGACCTAATCAAAAAAAAACTAAATTAATTGGTTAATGGTTTATTTACAAAAATAATAAAATTAATGATGAAAATAATATTTTTTGTGATGTCTGGTTTTTATATAAAAAAGGTTAATTTGTTAATTGGTTAAAAAATAAAAATAACGCAAATTAAACAAAAGAAATATAGAAAAGAGAAAGAATAAACCAAATGGGGGTTTGGGCCTAGAAGGGAGGTTGATTCAGCAATTCCAGGCCCAGATTCAATCAGCCTCGTTTGACTTTCAGATTGCATGGGCGTTTGTTGACCAAGGTTCATGGTGAACCTCCATCCTTAGCCATTGGATCTGCCTTGGTAACCACGTATCCTTTGAGATCTGGAGGTATATGGTGCTCCCTGCCTGAAGTGCTGCATGTGAACGCCTGAAATAAAATGATAACAAAGTTTGGGGGACCTGGGATTCGAATCCAGGTCCCAATGGTGCCACACACTAACGCCTTGCCAGCTGAGCTATTGATGTTTCTTGTTATTGGGATAGACAACAAATATTAAATGAAAAAACAAAATGTCAAGCCTGGAAATAATAAAAAAACGCGTTAATGTTTTGAATAGACCAATGGCACTAAGACACGCCATCGTCTTCTTCACGAAGGCCTGGTTATTTACCTGTGGATTTCCATCCGCAGGAAGTTTCGCGGGACATCTCCAAAATCCATCCTAGGTCACAACAATACAAGTTACGACCATCATTGGATTCGTCTCCCTCCCCTGAACTCGTCCATGGCCATTATTGGCCTTAATTTAACCTGCACACAAAACGCCTAAAAAACATACACAAGAACCCTAGGTTCTGGATAGGTGGTTAGAGGCCACAAAAATCAAATCAAATAATGCAGAATCAATGTAAATTACATGGTGAGTATGAATGTGCCAACCATTTGGCAAAAAGATGCAAGGAAAGTGGTTCACGATTTCATGTGCAGAGGCGATTTCAAGAACACTTACAGCGAGTTTTAGGCTGCCTTAGGGCTTGGTTTTGATTAGTGTAGCTCCACTGGGTGTCAAGGAAGAGAATAGCGTTGTGCTTTTTTGTCTGAAAGTGCCTCCAATGTGGTTTTTGATCTCACACTTTTCAAGCTTTTTTCAAGTTGCTCTGGCCGTTTCTGCAAAGTTTTTGTGCGTTTTTTCGTTTCTGCAGAGTTTTTTTTGTGTGTTTGATTTGTGAGGCTTGCTTGTATATAAGGGAATGAATTAGGGTTGAAAACCTGGCCTCAATCTTCCTCCATCAATGTCTTGATTCTTGATTTGATTCACTTTGAATATCATTCCAAAAATAGCCTAATTCAATCTTTTTGTCCTCACCGTGCCTTTACACGGATTTGATTTGATTCCTTCATAAAGACTTTCTATTTTTGATTCAATCACGTGCCCATCTGCTTTCATGCGTTACTGCCAGCCTGTTATGAGCTGTTTAGGCCTCCAACATGATAAGAATCGAAAGTTGGCCTACCCCTGCAGGTCCACTTCCCTTCGAATTTGCTTTCTTCAATAGCTCTAAGCTCCACTTCGAATTAATCCAGCTTCGATGTCACAGCCCCTTCGATTGAGACTCATTCTTCTTCGACTGCACATTTGCAAGGACAACATGCCATTTTGAACTTGGGGTGGACCTGGAAAGGTTAGTGTGAGGGTGCATGAAAATGGCAAGGGACAACCATTTAACCAGGCCTTTAAAACCATGAGACAAGAATCAGACATATTAAAAGATTTCTTTTTTTGAAATATCCATGTCTCTTTGGAATCTTGAATGAACCTGGACACCTTTGATTTTCGAATGCCTCCAGGCCATGCTCTTCGATTGGTCTTGAGTTGCCTCCTTCGAATGGACTTCTTATGTACCCTTCGAATGGGCCTTCTGAATGCTTCTTCAAATGGACCTTTTGAATGTTCTTCGAATTAACCCTTTGAATGCTTCTTAAAATGGACCTTTACATGTTCTTCGAATGAGTCATTTACATGATCTTCGAATGAGCCTCTTGCCTGGTGTGCTGGCAAGTTGAGGGGCCTTTTCCTTTGTGAATCAAAACAAACTTGTAGGAGATTCTTGCCTCGTGAGTCGAAGGTAAGCTTGAAGTAGTTAATGCATAGTCGAAGCATTGTGAAATTGACTTGATCGAAGGGGGTTCAACGCTCAATCGAAGACTTGCAAACCAAAGCTTGATCGAAGGGTTCCAAACACCTAATCGAAGCTTACTAATCAAAGCCTGATCGAAGAGTGCCAAATGCTCAATCGAAGACTGATGGGTCAAGCCTGTATCGAAGGATTTTGGATGCCCAATCGAAGAATTTCCCAGATGCCAATCGAAAGACACTTATTAACCTGCCAATCGAAGGACACTGCTATAATACCAATCAAAAGATACTTGTTAAACTACCAATCGAATGCCACTGCTACAACGTCAATCGAAAGATACTTATTAACCTGTCAATCAAAGGACACTGTTACAATGCCAGTTGAAAGGTACTTGTTAACATGCCAAATGAATATGCCTTTGTTTGGGTGCCAATCGAAAGACATTGTTAAAATGACAATTGAAAGGCCTTGTTAACAGGACAATTGAAGGACCTTTGTCCATGCCAATCAAAGGGCGCTATGCAGATGCCAATCAAAAGGTATTTTGGAGGTGCCAATAGATAGGCGCTTTAGGGATGTCAATCAAAGGAAACTTAGAAACATTACTCATGAATATTCCTTTTCTTTAGGAAAAGGTTTGTGACCAACCATGTAGGGGAAAATCATGGGAAACATGAGAGGGCAAATTTTGGGGTACAACAATCTACAACCCAAAAAAAAAAGAGGGTAAGATCGGCGTGTGATCTACGACCCAAAAAAAGAAAAAAAAACTAAAAGAGGGTAAGATCGACGTATGAGCTACGAACCAAGAGAAAAAATTGACAGATAATAGATGAGATCAATGACATCTGGGTAATCTATCATGTGGGATCTGTCGGGGAAAATTGACTACAACGTAGTGGCTAGACACGTATATGGTTGATAAAGGGTACTGACTTTGTTGGGGTTGAGAGAAACATGTACTGGCACCATGGATAAAGAAGGTTTGTAATGTAGTGATGGATATCAGTTGGGGATTATGGGGATAACATTCGCTTCAGAGAAAAATCATTATCTTGATTGAAGATTCATTCAGGTTTTCATGCAAGGTACAAAATTTGGCTTATGCTTTGCATGCATGTTTGAAGTGTATGGCGTAAAGATCCATTTTAATTAATATGCTACGTGTTTAAGGATGTAATGTGATGTAGTGATGATTACCATATGCAGAGTGCCAAAGATTAGGCTATGGTGGGACTTTCTGTGGGGAAATGGAATAGGCTTATCATGGTTCATTGCTTATTGTCTTGAGACACCAATACAGATTGGTGCTTGAAAGCTCATAGTTCTAAAGATCATTAGAAACTTCACTGGGGATTAATTTATAGTCTTGTTGGGAGGAAGTGACTTGATCTGACTTTCCATACATCCTGGACTATCTGGGGATAGAAATGAAACATGGACCTCTTCGAGTGCCTCAAGTTTGCTTCGTTGCTAGGGAGGAAATGACCCTGTCTTTTTCTTTACACCCTATATTGCTTGGGGATTAGAAAATGGACATGTGTATCTTTGAATGCCTTGAGTTTTCTTCATTGATGGGAAGTTACATGCTCAAATATCTGCAGGGGATAATAACAACTCTTGCAATGCTGGCCAGGTTAAGATGAATGTTTTGACTTACTACTTGCATAGAAAAACAACATTTGGATGCCATAACACTCCTTTGGATTTATTTCGCATTAGTGTAGAGTCATGTTTCATTTTAGTTTGTGATTATTATTTCCCAACGTTTTCAACGCAATGTTTAATAAAGAATTAAATCACATTTCACATACAAAAAATGGCAAGAAATAACAAAGAAAGCTTTTTGGGAAAATACAAATTTATTGATGAATATTGGCATATGAATAGGCATTTTTACAAGGAAGAAACTTTCTAAATAAAGTAGTTGTGAAAAGAAAAGGAAAAATACAATAGGGAAAATGGCAATAAGAAATGTTCAAATTTCCATTAAAACTAATACTGTTATAGTTCTCATATCCTTGATAGTCTCAATGATTTGCTTCTGAGGAGTAGTAGTTGAATTGATCCATCCACTATCAAGAGTGTACATCATTGTTCGTGAAGATTTTTCAGACTGCATCCTCTCGCTCTTGATCCATAATTGTTTCCTGGATCGTTCATTCAGGTTTTAATCTAAAGGGATACCCATTTTTGCCTAAGTCGCCCTTTCGGGTTTTCGGCTTAGCGGATTTTCTTTTTTTTTTCTTCTTTCATTTTAATCCCTAATTGTTTCCTGGACTTTTTCTTTTTTATTGTCCACCGGGAAGCCCATTATTGCCTAAGTCTCCCTTTAAGGTTTTCTACTTAGTTGGTCTTTTTAAGCGTAGTTGTCATACCGCAAAAAAACACAGAGTTTCCATCGAACTTTATTTATCCCCAAGGAAGCGAGAATATCGAGAAAACCCTAAAAAGTAAGTATAAGATGGTCAATGTAACCAAGATAATGGTATGGAAGTCGGTTATGCAAGGGGAAGGTATTAGCACACCTTACATTTGTTGTACTCAATGGGATCCACTTTGGTTGTTTATTTATAAGGGTCTGAATATCTAAAGCTTACTTGCTAAGAAAATGCATGAATGAATTATTGGGAAAAAGAAAAGTTTTTTACTATTGAGTTCGTACAGGTCTTGCAACCCAATGCCTACGCATCCTCATAGTGTAATGAAGAAATCAGAACTTTGTAGTTCTTCTAAAAAATGTTGGTTTGTTGGGTGTTTTTTAGTGCACGATGTTAGCGTTCACGTTCTAGCATTATGTGTTGCTACTCATTTTGTGGAGACTCTTGCGTTACCTGTTTTATGGTAGAACAGAAATTGCATACCCTTTGTGAAAATGTTTTAAAGAGAAAATCCAAGAGGTAAAGAGGTTTGGATTTGTTGAAGTGTTTTGTTATGGGAGAATAGTAAGTGATCCCCCATCTGGGGAACTTAGATAATTTCACACCTTTAGTTGTGAAAATGTTTGAGTTTTATTTAAGGTGTTTTTAGAGTTGATTAAGAAAGAGGTTTAGTTTTAAAAGGAAAAGATGAATGCAATGCAAGAGAAAAACAAAGGGGAGGTATACCCTAATGTTAGCATGCATCATGGTCCTAAGGTTGGGATCAAGGGAATTAAAACCCTAATTGTTATCATGCTTGAATTAAATCCCAAGGTCTAATTAATTAAAATTAATCAAGGAGTTAAAATTGAATTAATAATCCTAAGGGAACATGTGAGCATACAAGCAACCAAACAAATAGTCAAGGAAAATAAGCAAGGCAAAACAATCATCAAGATATCATCAAGAGATCAAACATAAGATCAAGCATCAAATTCATCAAGAAATTCAAGGAGAATGATCAAGTAAGAGATAGAGAGCTTTGTTAGTAGAACTTGGGTGAAAATGCAGCTAGACAAAACTTTGAACCACACCCGAAGGTTATCAAAAAGATGATTTGTCCTACTCGAATATTTTCCATCTTTGAAGATAAATGGGGTAATCTTTGCAATAATTTCTTCATAAGCCTGACCATAACTCTTTTCCACGGTGAAGTTAGTTTTATACCATCTAATTCCAGTACCATCGTGTTGACGGAGTTTAGAAATGTCATCTTCAACAATGTAGATCCTTTATCCCATAATACTTGAACAGATATACTTACCATCTGTCACAATTAAATGTACCCAAAAATCCTTAATTAGTTCAGGATAAATGGGCCCCTTCAGTCGATCGAAGAAAGTTTCCCAACTTTGAGTCTTTACGGTTTCTGTGAAATTAAACCCATTCTAAGCAAGTTCTCAAAATCCACTATTAGTTCAGCAGGAACAAATAGTTGAGAAATAGGGATGAAGCAATGAACATCAGGATCTTGAACATGATGTTGTTGTTGAAGAGGAGACGAAGAGTCTTGAGCAACTTGTTGAGCAGTTGATTGTTATTGAGAAGCCATTGATGAACCACAAACAAGAACGAAAAGGGTTTTAAGGTTTTTAGGAGAACTTGGATTTAAAAGAGAGAAAGTGTGGGATAATGGTAATGAAAATGTGTGAAGTATGAGTGAGTAGGTTTTTAAAATAGTTTTTATAATTATTAAAAATAAATTGAAAACAATAAAAATCCTGACAAGGGGTAAAGCATGAAGATTTTTACCTAATCCCAATAAGATCTCATCTCCAAATGAGTCAAATCAAGTGCTAGGTGCGCTTCGGAAAATACAGTTGTCTTGTTTTGAATCACCAACTTTTCACTATCGTGACACCTTATTAATGAAGTAAACTCTTCAGTTTCCAACAAACATAATCATTCTAGAGAGAAGATTCTGATCTTGGAGACTTCTGATACATGAGAACTTCACTCACCAGAAGCCTCATATCCCAGAAGAAAAAAAAACAACAATTAAACCTTAGAGTCTGATTTTCCATTCTGGAAAGCCAATATTCTAATATTGCATCTTTTTCATTCTAGACACGAAACCATTTTTAAATGTTTCATAATGAAAATAAGCATATCTTCAACAAGGGATTTTGTAAAGATATCAGCTCATTGATGGCCTATATCTATGAATTTTAAAAATAAAATTCCCTTCTAAACACAATCTCTTATAAAATGATGTTTAATCTCAATATGTTCAACCCTAGAATGCAAAATTAGATTCTTAGTCAAACAAAATGCATAAGTATTATCACAAAAGATAGGAATGTTACTCTCAAATATTTGATAATCTTCTAGTTGACTCTTCATCTAGAGAATCTGGATGTTGCATCCAGAAGCAGAAATATATTAAGCTTCTACAGTTGATAGCGCTATTGTTAATTGCCTTTTGCTAGATCGTGAGATTGGATTATCTCCCAGAAACTAATAGCTTCCAGAAGTTTTTTTCCTCTCTAGTCTGTCTCCAACATAATTAGCATCAAGACAGTCTACTAAGTTTGTATTCACTTGATTTTCTATAACACAAACCAAGGTTAGGAGTACCTTTCAGACACCTAAAAATCCTTTTAACAATGGTTAAGTGTGATTCTCTAGGATCTGATTGGAAGCGGGAAAACAAGCACACACTGAATAAAATATCATCTCTAGAAGCAGTCAAATGTAATAGAGAACCTATTATACCTCCTTACAACTTATGATCTACCTTACCACTTACCTCGTCCTTCTCCAAAATGCAAGTAGGACGCATATGTGTCTTTGTTATCTTGCATTCAGATAAGTTAAGCTTCTTCAAAAGTTCTCTTGAGTACTTGCTTTAATGGATTAACGTCTTTTCCAGGCCTTGATTAATTTGTATTCCTATAAATAACTTGAGTTCTCCCATTAAGCTCATCTTGAAATCAGCCTGCATAAACTTAGCAAAATCCTTGCACAAAGTGGCATTAGCAGAACCAAATATAATATCATCAACATATATTTAAACTACCATAATGTCATTTTTGAAGGACTTACAGAACAAGGTGGTGTCAACCTTTCCTCTAGTGAAATCATTTTCTAAAAGAAAATTGCTCAATCTTTCATACCAAGCTCTGGGAGCTTGTTTTATACCATACACTGATTTCTTAAGTTTGAAAACAAAATCTGGATTATTATGATTTTCAAAACAATGAGGTTGGTGTACATACACTTCCTCGGTTATGTAGCCATTCATAAATGCACTCTTAACATCCATATGATACAATATGATATTATGATTAATAGTAAATGAAATTAAGAGACAAATAAAATCTAACCTGGAAACGGGTGCAAAGGTTTATATATAGTCAATTCCTTCTTGCTGACTATAACCTTGTGCAACCAGTTGAGTTTTTTTTCTTACCATATCTCCTTTTTCATTGAGCTTTATTCTAAAGACCCATTTAGTTCCAATCACATGAGTTCCTTTGGGTCTTGGCACAAGATCCCACACATCATTGATGGAGAATTGATTCAGCTCTTCTTGCATAGCCAAAATCCATTTTGTGTCTTGAAGTGCTTCATTGGCATATATAGGCTCTATAAGGTACACCAAACCTAAGAAGCATCTCTTCTGAAGGTTTGAAAGAGGATCTGGTTCTGACCGGTTTAGATCTATCACCCAGAATCAATTCTTCATAATGTAAGGATCTGAATTTATGCTTCCTGGGAGGAGTCTGAGCTTTAACAGCTTCTGGTTGGGCTCCTTCTGAGTCTTTCTTCTTTGGATCCTTATTAGTAGCAACATCACCTTCTGCAACCTTTTCAACTAGCTTTGACTTTTCAGAGTCAAGCTTATCGTTAAATCTAACATGAATAGATTCCTCAACAATAAGACTTTCAGTGTTATACACTATGTAGCCTTTTGAGCGTTCCAAGTATCCTAACATGATACACTTTTGTGCTTTAGAAGAAAACTTGTTAAGATTCCCTTTAGTGTTCAACATAAAATAATCACATCCAAAAGGATGAAAATATGAAATGTTGTATTTTCTGTTCTTCCACAATTCATAAGAAGTCTTACCCAGAATAGGTCTTATAGAGACTATGTTATGAATGTAACATGATGTGTTGACTGCCTCTGTCTACAAATGCTTTTCCATGTTAGTCTCGTTGATCATGGTTCTGGCCATTTCTTGAAAAGTCCTATTCTTCCTCTTTACAACCCCATTTTGTTGTGGAGTTCTAGGGCATGAGAAATCATGGGAAATGAAATTTTCATCATAATGCTTTTCAAAGTTTTTATTTTCAAACTAGCTACCATGATCACTTTTGACTTTGACAATCCTGAGATTCATCTTATTTTGTACTTTAGAGCAGAAGGTACTAAACACAAAATGTGACTCATCCTTGTGGTTAAGAAACTTAACCCATTCCCAATGATTATAGTCATCAATAATGACTAATCCATACTTATTTTCATTAATAGAAGCAGTTTTCACTAGTCCAAACAAGTTAATATGCATAAGCTCTAATGACCAAGAAGTAGAAACAACATTCTTTGCTTTAAAATAAGTTTTTGAAAACTTGCCCTTCTAACATGCTTCACAAAGAGCTTTTGAAGAGAACTTCGGTTTTGGAAGGCCTCTGACAAGATCAAGCTTATTTAGCTGAGATATTCTTCTCATTCTAACATGGCCCAAAATTTTATGCCATATCCATTGCTCTTTATTAACAAACATAATACATTTTACATTTTGCTCTTTAAGATCATAAATTCTAATCTTATAGATGTTGTTCTTCCTCTTGCCATTAAAGAGGATTGAGCCATCCTTCTGACTAATTTCCCTACAGGAGTTTTGATTAAAGATTATATTATAACCATTGTAACTTAATTGACTTATGGATAATAAGTTATACATTAATCCATCAACAAGAAAAACATTATTAATAGAAGGGAGAGAATCGTTACCAATTGTTCTGGAGCTTATGATCTTCCCTTTCTGATCACCTCTAAAATCCATGAAGCCTTCAGGCTTAAGTTCCAGGATTTAGAACATATGCCTTCTTCCCATCATGTGTCGCAAGCAGCCAGAGTTCAGGTGCCGTGATTGGTATCTTGACATCACTGCTAAGGTGATCTGAAACATAAATTATTTTTTTCTTAGGTACCCATAGTTTCTTGGGTCCTTTTTTGTTAGTCTACCCAGAGTTGTTCACAGCCTTGGGCTTATGAGTATGATAAACATATTTAATTACATTCTTTAACCGAGACTTTTATTTAGGATTAGCCTTAGGAACATAAAGAGTTTTACCTTTTTATTTTACCTTAGGTTCAGAGCTAGCAGAGAAAAAGTAGGAATGAAGCGTATTTGGTTTATTTCCTTTTCCAGAATCAGATTCTTCATAAGAATTATAACCAATACCTTTTATACAGTTTCTGCTTACGTCATAGATCATTGAAGCCATGACACTTCTACCTAGGCTTTTAGCCAGAAATTTCTAGAATGATTTATCATATTTCTTTATAACATCATTAGTGGTCACATAATCTTTTGAAAGAATTTCCTTCTCAAGACTGGAACTCTTTCTTTTGAGAACATAGTAATCAATCTTAAGAATCTCTTAAAGATGAAAAGTTTTCCTTAATTTTGTTGTGTTATTTAGAAGCATATTCATGGACCTTTTTAAGTTCCTTGAATTTGTTCATAAGCAACTCATGTTTTTCCAGAATTTCAAGTAAAGAACAAGTTAATTCAGAGTGAGAAAGGTCATAAAATATATCTTTTGTGTCTGAATCAGAGTATGTATTTGCTTCTGGATGGATCACCTCATCAAAAGCTTTAACGCTAGCCATGAAAGCTACGTTAGCTTGTTCTTCTTAGGAATCATAGATTTCTTCTTCTTGAAGAGCTCTCGTCTTCTCAGATCTTCTAATGGACTTAGGAGCAAGAGAATTTCCTCTCTTCTGAGGTTCTTCTAGTTCCAGCTCAATCTCATGACTTCTCAAAGAACTCACTAGTTCTCCAAGAGAAATGTTGTTCAGATCTTTAGCTAATTTAAGAGTAATTACCATAGGCCTCCATTTAGATGGAAAGCTTATGATAATCTTCTTCATGTGATCTGAAGTAGAGTATCTTTTGTTCAGCACCTGAAGTCCTGCAACAAGAATTTGAAATCTTGAGAACATGGTCTTAATCGTTTCATGTTCTTCCGTTTTGTAGGCTTCATATTTCTAAATCAAAGCCAGAGCTTTGGTCTTCTTAAATTGAGAGTTGCCTTCATGAGTCATTCTTAAAGAATCAAATATATACTTAGTTGAGTCTCTATTTGTTATATTCTCATACTTAGTATAAGAAATTGCATTCAGCAAGATAGTTCTTACTCTATGATGATTCTTATAATCTTTCTTTTGTTGTTCATTCATAGCCATCAAGCTTATTTCAACTAGTATCTGTGGGATATGTGTAGCCATCAATTACCAAATACCAAAGATCAACATCATGACCTAGAAATAAACTTTCTAGCCTATCTTTCCAATAATTAAATATTTCACCGACAAAGATGGGGGGTTACGATAACACTAAAACACATTGCATAATTGGCTCAGATTGCACATGTTTGTTAGGTTTTTATTGTCATTTTCTTGTGTTATGCTTGTTTCTATTTTATTTTCAGGTATTTTGATTTTCTAGAGCACCTCTTGAAGTAATGAAGAAAAAACGAGCAAGAAATCAAGTTTTTGAGCAAATTGTACTCATGGCATCTAGCATGGCTCCCGCCATAGGGTAGGCCATGACATGGATTGTTTTCAACCGCCTTTAACTGCCATGATCTCCTCAACTTCCCACCTTTGTTCACATGGGGGGCGCCATAGGGCCATGGCGGGCGCCACCTTTGTTAAATGGTGTCCCGCCCAAAAGGAGTTGGGGGCACTTTTGTAATTCCATGGAGTGATTTTTTTCTATAAATAGGAGGTTATAGTTTCATTTTCTTTCCATCCAAGTGTTGTACCCTAAATTTCACCTCTAACTTTTTCAGTCGCACTTTCATATCATATTTTGTCATTTGGTCACAATCATTAATAAATAGCTTCATTCGTCACATTTGCATCCTATATTTAAGTTTTCTCTTGTGTTGTTGACTTATTTCTAATCAAAATACAAAAAAATATTTGTCTTTGTCTTTGTATATCTGTGTTTTGTAGGTACCGAGTCAAAGTATCTGACAAATAAGATTTTCCGGTATTATTTCCCTAAAATCTCTATTTTGCAAAGAAAAAAATAATTAACAAAAATTCTTTTTTTCACTAATGCAATTGATTTCTCTTAGAGTGCAATCGATTGCACATAGTGCATTTTGTGCCATTTTTGAAAAAATACACCGATACAATCGATTGCTCCCAAAGTGTAATCGATTGCAGAGTGCAAATTTGAATAAAAATCAGCAATTTTAAGCTTGTCAATTTTGGTGCCAATTTTTTATTTTTTGAAATATATATCATTAATTCAAATTTTGGTGCCAATTTTTCAGTTTTTAAAATATTCATTAATTCAAATTTTGACTCCAATTTTTGAAAGATGTATCATCAATTTAAATTTTGGCTCCAAGAATCAATTACCAAATTACCACTAATCCCAAGCCTAAACTCTATAAATAGAGCCTTCATTTCATTTAAATATAAAGCTATTGATAGCCAAAATCACTTTGCTAAAAAATCTCTCAATTCTCTCCATCTACCAAATCCACTCAAAGCTCTATTTTCAAAAAAAGTTAGTAAGCTTTGCATTGAAGCTTACTAATATTTGAGATAAACCTTCATCCAAACACTTTTTGTTCATCAATTCTCTACATCCAAGCTTGGGAAATTGATTCTTGGGGCTGAATTGAAGCAAATTCTTGAAGTTATTTTGATAATTCTCTTGATCTACCTTTGGTAAGCTGGATTATTCATATTTCATAATATGATCTCTTGTTGATCTTTGGGTTTGATTCATTGAGCATTGTTTTGTGATTCCATTGGTTCTATTTTCTCATAATTTGATGGAATTTTAGTGCTCAATTGGATCCATGATCATAAGGTGTTTGATGGAAAGTTTGAATAAGAATTTGGCCTTTTGAAATGATGTTTTTCTTATTGTTATAGAGTGCAATCGATTGTTGTAATAGTGCAATCGATTGACACATAGAGAAATTCAATTTTTTTTGAAAAAATGCACTGATGCAATCGATTGCATCAGCAGTGCAATCGATTGCAACAGAATCAAAATGATTTTTCTTCCTTGTTTTGGGGATATTTTGATCCTTAACTCTTTTTCTACTCACTCCTTTTGATTGTTGGTTTGAATTGCAATTTTAAATGTCCAATTTCTCTTTAAATTCAATGGACTTTGGGGTGTAGATGAAGTTGGATAAATGTTCATCAATTCAAATCTACCAAAGAGTGAATTATTTAATTCATTTTTGGTGCTTTGAATTAATGATATGTTTAATGCTTTAATCCATCTAGATGGGTGATTGAATTTAAAGATGAAAGAAATTTGAGGTAGTGATCCAAATTAGCTTATCATTCCCCTCCCTCTTCATCTTATACCTTTCTTTTTTAATTGTGCTACATGTTAAGGGATGATCATCTCTATATCATTTATCCAAACATGAACTACATAAATTGCTATTGACCGACCTCAAAATAGGTGCGACTTCTACATAAGTCCACTTACGATTGCTTAACATAGCGCTAAATTTTGTCCCGATTCGAGAAAATGATCATTCGTGGCCCAAACCTATGTTTGCAAGCCCAAGTATGTTAATCTGATCCCTTTGATCCAATAACCTTGAGATTCATTGTTAGGAGGCTTTGGTTCTACCAATCCTCCAATGGATCTTCATCAATTTTAGTCAACGCGGATCACTTAAACATCGTTGATCATTAAATGTTGCCTTGAGGTTTCCTAAATGGATGATATACTTGACAAAAAGTAAATGATAAACCGAAAATGTATCGAATATTTGGATCAATTTACATGAATTTTATCCGCATTTTAATTAATTAAATTACTCTTTATTCGTATTATACTGGTATTTTCTATGTTTTCAGGAATTTGATGTTTGCAAGGATGTGCGAAGAAAGTCAAGAAAAGTCGAGCTAATCGTATTTAAAATCCGCACAAAGAAAGAGAAATTATGCAATTGAGGGGTGTGTGGCAGAATTGGGTGCATTACAAGTAAAAAGCCTTGGAAGACCAAAGAAGAAACACACGCTGGCCCAATCCACCCAAGGCCCAAGGGGTGTAACGACCGTTACACATTCCCTAGCCCAGATGTAACGATCGTTACACCTTGCAGTGCTAGCCCCTCCTTAAAAGCAGAAGTGTAACGACTGTTACACTGATTCCTTCAATCTGTAGCGGTCGCTACAGATACAAATCCGGAGGAGAAAATATCTCAACTCCCTGCGAGTCTCCAAGCCTATAAATAGGACCTCAAATCCCCATTTTTAAAAACATTTTTCTTTTCTTTGTTTTTACTATTACTCTGCCGAATATTTTCCGCATTATTTCTTTTCGTTTATTTTACCTGTCTGTGGGAGACACTTGAAATCGGCCAAATATTCTGCCATAGTATTTTTAGGTTTAATTTAAGTATTTTATTTATTTATTCCAGGATTGTCTAAAATGTTTAGTTTATTTAAATTGTTTGATGGTAGTTATTTTTGTTGCGCTGTTATTGAATTGTATAACATGCTAGGCTAAATTTATTTATTGGTATGTAAGGTCATATAGCCAACGGGGTTTAGCAACGCCAATTGATCAGTTCCTTTTAAAAAAGAATAATTTTCTGGTTTCAATTACTAGTTCTAAATATTAATTGTTTTGTTACGAGAGTAAAATACATATAGAAGATAGGATCAATAAAACGAGAGTTTGTGATAGTAACTGGACAGTGGTAATTGTGCATCAACTTAAAATACAGCGAGAGTGCTTTTAAGTTAATTAGGTTTTGTTTGTTTCCAAAAACTATTTTTAAACTCTAATTGAAACAGAGAGAACACTCACTTAGGTTTGATCGTAGGATTTGAATCAATAAACACGAGAGTGTGAGAAGAGGGTTTTCTAAGAAATAATTCCTACTGAAAACTGTTTTGTTAATCCGAGTTAGGTCAATGAGTTGCTAAATCCCCAAAGTTCGACCATTACATACTGATATTCTCCCTTGAATCTAAACGAGATTATAATCAGTTAGGTTCCCTAAACTCCCCTATTAGTTACATTATTAGCCTTAGATTTACGTAGTAACCTAAGATAATGGTAGTTAGACATTTAGTCCCTTGGGATTCTATAATCTTTAAAGCTACACGCAATAGGACTGTATACTTGTGGTCTAGATTCTTTAATACAGCGTAACCCCTATAATATTGGGAAGACCATTTTTAGCCACTGTTGGAGCTATTATATATGTTAAAAGAGGAAAGCTAACTTTTGAAGTTGGAGAAGCAAAAGTTGAGTTTATCTTGACACAATTCCTACAGGCCCCAGCTATAGATGATACATGCTATCTGTTAGATGTAATAGACGAAACTCATTCTGAAGAAACTCAGGAGAAGAAACTCATTTCAAAACTATGAAGATTTCGATGCCCCTAATTTTTGAAGATGATGATTGGTGTCCCGAATATCGAGATGACGGTTTAAGTGAATGCATATCACTGACACCAAATCATATTCCTTGTCCGAAGAAACCCAACTTAGAACTTAAAGTTTTACCCAAAACCCTAAGATACGAATTCCTAGATTCCGAACTTAAAAGACATGTGATAATCAATGTAGACTTAGGACAAACTGAGACGGAAAAACTATTGTATGTCTTAAGAAAATATCCCTCTGCTTTAGGATATAACATTACTGATCTTAAAGGAATAAGTCCTTCCATCTGCATGCATCGCATTATGATGGAAGAAGATTATAAATCTTCTAGAGAACATCAGAGAAGAATTAACCCGATCTTGAGCACTGTAGTCAAGGATGAAGTAACTAAACTTCTAAATGCAGGTATCATTTATCCAATCTCATATAGCCAATGGGTTAGTCCAGTCCACTGTGTACCCAAGAAAGGAGGAATCACAGTCACGACAATTAAAGCTGGAGAACAAATAGCAGAAAGAGTCGTGAGTGGAGCCAGAATGTGCATTGACTACAGAAAACTAAATAAAGCAACTCGAAAAGACCATTTCCCTCTACCTTTTATTGACCAAATGCTTGAGCGATTGGATAAGCATTCTTACTACTGCTATTTAGACAGTTATTCAGGATTTTTTCAAATTCCTATCCACCCTGATGACCAAGAAAAGACAATGTTCACGTGTCCTTATGGTACATTTTCTTATCGGTGAATGTCGTTCGGACTATGTAATGCGCCTGCAACATTCCAAAGATGTATGATGTCCATTTTTGCCAATTTTATAGACGATATCATGGAAGTGTTCATGGATGACTTCTCTGTATGCGGGAAAAGTTTTGAAGGATGCCTATCGAACCTGGAAAGGGTACTGGAAAGATGTGTACAGGTAAACCTAGTGTTGAACTGGGAGAAATTCCATTTCATGGTAAAACAAGGAATTGTACTTGGACACGTAGTTTCTGAAAAGGGGATCGAAGTAGACAAAGCTAAGATTGAAGTAATAGAAAGCCTCCAACCCCCAAAAACCATAAGAGAAATAAGAATTTTCTTAGGCCATGCCCGTTTCTACCGACGCTTCATAAAAGATTTCTCAAAAATTTCCAAACCTCTGAATAACATTTTAATGAAAGAAGCTGAGTTCATCTTTGATGATGACTTCCTGAAGGCGTTTGAACGGTTAAAAGCAGCTCTCATATCCGCACCTATCATACAACCACCTGATTGGAGTCTACCATTCGAGATAATGTGTGACGCGAGCAATTATGCAGTAGGTGCAGTCCTAGGACAAAGAAGAGAAAAAACTCCATGCAATATACTATGCAAGTAGGACTTTGGATTCTGCACAGATAAACTACGCCACTACAGAAAAGGAACTCTTGGCATTCATTTTTGCATTAGATAAATTTTGTTCCTATCTAGTAGGCGCAAAGATTATTATCTACACTGATCACGCAACTATTAGATACCTATTAGCTAAATAGGATGCAAAGCTAAGATTATTAAGATGGATCTTACTCTTACAAGAGTTTTATTTGGAAATCAAAGATAAACCAGGATCTGAAAATCTTGTTGTCGACCACCTATCTAGGATAGAAAATCTTAAACCTGAAGAGATACCCATCAATGACGATTTTCCTTATGAACACCTGGTAGCCCAGATGAGGTCTAAAAACTTAGCTGAAGAATGCCCTTAATTTTGCAACAATGACGAGATAACTCAAGTATTGGAAGCAGTATCTACTCAAATTTCATTGCCCTGGTATGCTGATTATGTCAACTACTTAGCAACAAAAGTCCTTCCACCTGATTTAACTTATCAGCAGAAGAAGAAATTCTCTCACGATCTCAAACACTATTATTAGGACGATCCCTTACTATTCAAGCGAGGCCCCGATGGTATTTTTCGTTGATGCGTTCCTGAGAGTGAAATAGAGAGCATAATATCTCATTGTCACGAAACCCCTTATGGTGGACACACTAGCACCTCAAAGACTTGCACAAAAATCCTACAAACTAGCCTTTATTGGCCCAGTCTATGGAAAGATGTCCATGCTGCAATTATAAAATGTGACCGGTGTCAACGCACTGGTAACATATATAGGCGCGATGAGATGCCTCAAAAGGGTATCCTAGAAGTAAAGATATTTGACGTAAGGGGAATTGACTTTATGGGACCTTTCCCATCGTCTTCTGGCAACAATTACATATTAGTGGCAGTAGATTACGTATCCAAATGGGTAGAGGTTGTAGCCTCTCCAACAAATGATGCACAAGTAGTGATTAGGTTATTTTAAAACATAATTTTTCCAAGATTCAGTGTTTCGAGATTAGTCATCAGTCATGGTGGCTCTCATTTCATTTCCAAAATTTTCAATAAACTCTTAGCAAAGTATGGAGTCCGACACCGCGTAGCAACATCTTACCACCCACAAACAAGTGGGCAAGTGGAAATCTCTAACTGGGAGATTAAGCAAATACTTGGGAAAACAGTTGCCACATCTAGGAAAGATTGGTCGCCTAAACTACATGAAGCATTATGGGCATACAGAACAATGTACAAGACACCCATTGGAACCACACCTTTCAAACTGATCTATGGTAAATCATGCCATCTACCCATAGAACTGGAACACAAAGCCTATTGGGCCATCAAAACCCTGAATCTAAGTTACAAAGCTGCTGAAGAAAAGAGACTTCTAGACATCCATGAACTGGAAGAGCTTAGGCTAGATGCATACGAGAATGCCAAAATTTACAAGGAGCGAACTAAGAAATGGCACGACAAACGCATCTCTAGGAAAGAATTCAATGAGGGCGATGTAGTACTTCTGCTTAACTCCAGACTTAAACTATTTCCAAGGAAACTTCGCTCTAGATGGTCAAGACCTTTTGAAGTTATTAAAATACTCCCAAGTGGCGTTGTAGAAATAAGAGGAAAAACCAGCGATCCATTTATTGTAAACGGGCAGCGTTTGAAGCACTACCACTGCATCGAGAATAGGGACTATTCAGCTAGTTTGATATTTATACAGCTGTCGGCTGAGTCACCAAAATAGATTTTCAATTTTCAATATAGGTCGAGCTTCCGACGTTAAACAAAGTGCTTTATGGGAGGCAACCCACCATTTTTATTAAAATTTTATTTACTAAAAGTTTTTATGTTTCTCTTAAAAATTTTACAAAATTTTTCTGTTCTTTTCTTATTTTCTATTTTTAGGCATTAGGCTGATGCTGATTTAAAACTATTTTCAAATTAACCAACGGGATTCACATTTCTTTTTCTTCATTGATTTTCGCTATGGACTTTTCTAACACAATGCCTGTCACCTTCGTGGGTGATGCTCAACAGAAGCATTATGAGATTCTTGCTCCGAGAGAGATGTATCCCACCATCTTTGTGCACGACCCCAAATTGTCTGCGTTAGGCATTAGGGAGAGTGTCCGTTTCATGTTTAACCAGATTGGTTGGGATTATTTTATTTATCATCAGCAGCCTACCTACCGCAACTTGACGCTGGAGTTCCTCAGTTTGTTGCATTACAACCCTAATATTGGTTTAGGGTTGGCTAGAGGTTTGGTTTCATTCAGATTATTTGGTTTTACCCACAAGTTCACCATCCGTGAATTTGCTGCTTTATTGGATTTCCCTGTTAGTGTTGATGTTGTCATTGAGATTCCATATGACAAGTATGTAGACAGCCAACTTGACCACTTTTGGGGAGAGATATCTGATCTGAGATAGGAGAGCTCTATTCCTAGACACTCTTCAAAGATTCATAACCCCGCTATTAGGTATTTCCACATGATTTTGGTGTTTACCCTATTTAGAAAACCTCATAATGATACCTGAGTGTCTAAGGAAGAGCTGTTTATCATGTTCTATGTGTTTCAGTCCAGACCGGTAGTTGGTGCATCTTTTATGATTGCTCGTCTACTGAGTATAGCCCAGGCTCCTCATGGCCCGATTTGTGTTGGTGGTTTAGTGACAATGATCGCTAAAGCCCTATTTTTGAGAGAGTCATTGTCCCGTCTAACCCCTGCTGGTAACTATACCCCGCTAGACCTTACTCTTTGTTTTAATGTTGGGATTATCAGATATATAGAGCTGAATTAGTTTCAGTTGCTGATACATCATGAGTCGGTATACCACTTCACACTTCCTGACATTGCACGGTCCAGTGTGCATGACAGGAAGAACTGGATTTATGACCTGGAGGGTATAGCTGAGAATGACATGGAAGAAGAAGAGTCTGATCCTTTTACACCGCCCCATTATTATGACCCTCTAATAGGATTGGGCGAGTCTGATCCTGAGATGGCAGAGACTGATCCTGTGACACCTCCTTTACTCGACCGCCATCCAGCTTGCGACCCACCATCAGCTCCTACTTCTGCCGCTGTCCATATTCCTCAGACTAATATCGCTGCTGTTATGGATGTTATCACGATGGAGCTTGCTGATATTCGTTCTGATATTACTTCCCTCCGCAGAGATTTTTATAGTTTCATGGATCTTGTTACGGAAAATATAGACCACCTGTTTCATTCTAGAGGTGGTTGATTTATGTCTTTAGAGAATTGAGGGCACTGTTTCCTCTAAGTGTAAGGGAGGAGTGTTTATTCAGTCTTTAGTTTTTCATTAGCATCATTACTTTTATTTTCTAGTTGGATTTTTTTATTTTTTCGGAATTATTCATTTATTTATTTATTTCAATATTTTAAATTTACTCCTCATTGTGCTATTATATATTATGATGCTATTATGTTATTGTGTTCTCCCAAAATAAAATGCATGTTTATCTAGTAGACCAAATAATACAATTAAATTATGCATCACACCTAATTGTCACTTCATTGTCTCCTAGCATTTTAAATTTATTATTCCCATTAAACAAGAATTGACACATCCATGCCATGCCTCAGTCAACAAGCAAAGTCTCTCATGCATGGCTGACAAACCGACCGTTGCAGGCACGTGATTCTCTTGGGAATCAAGCCCTTGTAACGACCGTTACAAGAGTGCCTTGTAACTTGAAGCCAAGTGTAACGACTGTTACACCCTCATCTCCTCCCACTCTTTAAACTCTATCATCCATTGCATCTTCATTTGATTGTCAATTCAAACCGTTTTTTTCAAACTTCCAATCCGTTCTATTTCTATTCCATACAAATAAACACCCCCCTAAATACCATTCAATACCCCTACTGATTTTATCTTCACCATTAAAACCTTGCTTCTATATAAACTCTTGAAGAGAATTTTACTATCACACCAACTTTCTTCAACATCTCTTCTACCTTATAAACTTTATTATTTCCAACACCTTTCCCAAATGGCCAGAAGAGCTCAAGAAGAAAGAGAGAAGCCAAACCTCACTGATATGATATTCAGAAATGGAGCCGACAGACATCGACAAGAGCAACTTTACCGAAGGTTTCATTAGAGAGGTATACTTCCAACAAGGTATATCGATGAAGATTAGTTACATGACTTGGGATTGCTTGAAAGTGTGCAATTTATGCTCCATGAATTTGGTCTACACTACATTGCCACCATGAATCTTCCAACTTATGAATCCATCATGTTGGAATTTTTGAGCTCTTTTTCCTACCAAACACCACCCACTACAGAAGATGATCAATATTTAATCGGTGCAAAAACTTTCTGATTATTCAACATGGAGTACACCATGAATCAAGAGACTCTGAGTCAAATACTCCACTACAACCGTGGTGAATGTATGGAATATAGAATTCCGACTGAAGAAGATTGGAAGGCAAGATCGTTTGAAATTTGGGAACGTTTAACTAATACTCAGGTCAACGGATGGGCTGGGCTTTTATCCACTCACATATACAACCCATGCATCCGCTATTTCCACCATGTTCTAGCCAATACAGTGTTCGGGCGAGTGATCAACAATAAAGTGAACGCTAGGGAAATGTATTTTCTGCACTGCACCCTTGATCCCGATCTTAGAATAAATGTTGCTCCATTCCTTCTCAACCACATCCAGTCTCTGTTATCAAGGAGCTCAAGCACATCACATTTCTGTATAGGAGGTTTAGTCACCGTTATTGCCAAATATCTGAATTTGCAAAATAGGTTGGTTCAACTACCTTTTTGGCAAGCTGAGTTTCTTGATATTGAATATTTCCAGTTTGGTCGTCTTGTCAAAGCAAGAAGGGATGAAAGGTACAACCTGATGGTGCAACACAAGGTCGTCCCAAGTATTATACTTCTGAATCTGGATGTAACAAGAATTTACATCGCCACAAATTTAATTTATGATTTGCAGGCACCATCCCCTGGAGCAAACATGCAGGACAACCAAGCAGGTGTAGAAAATGCAGTACCAAAAGTGAATCAACAAGGGCCAAACAAGAATAAGCAGGAAATGATTCTCAGTTGGCCACTATCGAAGCTATCTATGCATCACTTTTACTACAATATCAGCGTCAACAAGAACTGATGCAGATGATGCAAGAGCTGCAGCGCGATCAACGCGATAATGCTTATTGGAACCATCGCGACATTTCTATCCTGACTGATGAAATGTGGCACTTGTCATTCCGTGTTGAAGGCATGCATGCTTATGTTTACAACACTGGTGAGGAACCTCCTAGACCCAGAAGAGGTGGAGTAAGGACATGGGGAGGAAGGGCACAAGGTGAAGCATCCAGCAGCAGAAATGTCAGAGACGAAAATGAGGAGTGATTTATGTTTTCTCCATTCCTTGCATTTTATTATTATTTCTTAAGTTTCATGTTCGTTTTCTTTTCTCACTTTATTTGTCGTATTGAGGACAATGCTCATTTCAAGTGTAGGGGAGGAAACATATGGTACCTATGTTATGTTTTTTATTTTCCTAGTAAGTTATTCGAATTTTTGTTGTTTCCCTTTCCATTCAATAAAAAAATCATTTCCGTAAGTTATTCGTACTTCAACACTTTTCTTGAACCATAAAAAGTTTTTTTTACTCGACACATTAGCTCGGTACATTCGAAAAGTATATAGGTTGTTCACAATTAGGCAGCGCTAGATTTTTTTAAAAAGAGTCAACAAAAATAATATCGCCCTGACGCCTAAATCTTCTAGATTATGCAAATCACTTTGAGTGGTTATGATACCGAAGCCTTAAATTTTAGCTTTAGATCAACCACGAGTAGTTTATACTAGCAGTCAACACTGTCTTATCAATAAACTATGTAGGGAGCCGATGAATATAAGTGACTGGTCCTAATCAAAAAAAAGAAAAAATGATGAGCATCAATATATAATAGGGAATGCGCTAATTAAGTTAGGTGACCCTCACCAGGTCATTTAATCCAACAGTTGCGGTACCTACAAAAATTGATGTAACAACCAGTTCTAAGCCTGTTCAGTGGTATCTGGTGCTAAACTTGGTAGGGAAAACTACGGTTCGATCCCCCGAGACTTATAATCCGGGAAAGAAAAAGGGTTACCAAATTTTATACCAGAAACCCGTGCATAAGAGACCAGAATCGCTAACCGACTACTCTACTATGTACGTGCAAAAGATGACGGGCTTAATGTGATTGTGCTAGAATGAAAGCGGTTGATCTCGAACGAAAAGAATTAGGTTGAGCTATGATAGCATAATTCAGACTAGTTTGCATAGGATGGAGGATTTTGACCATGTCCTATGGTTTTGTGTCATTTCTGTATCATTAGTGTCAGAACCTAGTTCTATCTTTCTAATGTAACGCCCCTCAACCACGTACGATTCGAGTTGTGTCACGCGATTGTGTCGGAAACCGTGCGCTAAACATTTTTTTTATTATTTGCTTGAGGACAAGCAAAGGTTCAAGTGTAAGGGAGTTTGATAAATCGGAAATGTATCGAATATTTGGATCAATTTACATTATTTTTATCCGCATTTTAATTAATTAAATTACTCTTTATTCGTATTATGCTGATATTTTATATGTTTTTAGGAATTTGATGTTTGCATGGCATGTGCGAAGAAAATCAAAAAAAGTCGAGCTAATCGTATTTAAAATCCGCACAAAGAAAGAGAAATTATGAAATTGAGGGGTGTGTGGAAGAATTGGGTGCATTACAAGTAAAAAGCCTTAGAAGACCAAAGAAGAAACACACGCTGGCCCAATCCACCCAAGGCCCAAGGGGTGTAACGACCGTTACACATTCCCTAGCCCAGGTGTAACGACTGTTACACCTTGCAGCACTAGCCCCTCCTCAAAAGCAGGAGTGTAATGACCGTTACATTGATTCCTTCAATCCTTAGCGGTCACTACGGAGGAAAATTCGGAGGAGAAAATATCTGAACTCCTTGCGCGTATCCAAGCCTATAAATAAGACCTCAAATCCCCATTATTAAAAACATTTTTCTTTTCTCTATTTTTACTGTTACTCTGCCGAATATTTTCCGCATTATTTCTTTGTTTATTTTACCAATCTGTGGGAGACACTTGAAATCATCCAAATATTCTGCCATAGTATTTTTAGGTTTAATTTAAGTATTTTATTTATTTATGCCAGGATAGTCTAAAATGTTTAGTTTATTTAAATTGTTTTGTGGTATGTAAGGTCATATAGCCAACGGGGTTTAGCAACGCCAATTGATCAGTCCCTTTTTTAAAAAAATAATTTTCTGGTTTCAATTACTAGTTCTAAATATTAATTGTTTTCTTACGAGAGTAAAATACAGATAGAAGTTAGGATCAATAAAACGAGAGTTTGAGATAATAATTGGACAGTGGTAATTGTGCATCAACTTAAAATACAGCGAGAGCGCTTTTAAGTTGATTAGGTTTTATTTGTTTCCAAAAACTATTTTTAAACTCTAATTGAAATAGCGAGAGCACTCACTTAGGTTTGATCGTAGGATCTGAATCAATAAACACGAGAGTGTGAGAAGAGGGTTTTTAAAGAAATACTTCCTACTGAAAACTATTTTGTTAATCCGAGTTAGGTCAATGAGTTGCTAAATCCCCAAAGTCTGACCATTACATACCGATATTATCCCTTGAATCTAAACTAGATTATACTCGGTTAGGTTCCCTAAACCCCCATATTAATTACATTATTAGCCTTAGATTTACGTAGTAACCTAAGATAACAGTAGTTCGACATTTAGTCCCTTGAGATTCGATAATATTTAAAGCTACACGCGATAGGACTGTATACTTGCGGTCTAGATTCTTTAAGACTCACAAAGTCGCGATCAACAAATGCAACTTGTTGTTGAGAGGCTTTGGTTCTACCAATCCTCTAATGAGTTCCAAATGCAAGTTTCAAGATGGTCATCCAATTAACCATTAACTTCTAATGATTTAATTTATTTTATGATTTTTATTTTATGCTCTTTACTTTATGTACCATTTACTTTAGCATTTACATTTCATGTTATTTTCATCTTTGCTCGCTTGAGCATTTACTTTTATGTCATTTTTATTTTGATCACTTGAGCTTTTCTTTTCCTTTTAAAGACACTTAATAATCAACATGAACCATAAAAAACATTAATGATACTTGGACTATTTGGTTACTATCCTTGGCATTATGGAGTGATGGACTTCTTGGACTTAGGATTAGAGACCTTGGCTTATGTTGGATACCTTGTGACCTTAATGGATATTTTGTCTGGAGCTCTTGAGGTTTACCTCAAGACATTGGGTTGTTTTTTTGTTTTGTGTGTAGGTTATTGTGATTACATACTTTTTCTGTAATCTGGAATACATCTGTATATAGTTGTTACTCTGCCTAATTTTTTCAAAGACTTTATACATTTGAAGTTTGGTCCTTCTCAAGAGTTCTAGTATCTTTGCTTGCTTGGTTTCAATCCAAAGAATGGGAATTCTATCTTGACTCATAATGTCAAGTGTTGGCTTTTTGTTGGTTAGACGATTCTCTTCTTTATCTTTTACCTTATGCTTTAGGATAGTCCCTTCATCTCCTCCCATCTTCTTTAATTTTCAAAACCTTATCTTCTTTTTCAAAACCTTCTTTGTTTATAAAATCGAATCGCTTTCATAATAAACCTCGGCTTTGTTGAGTGCTTTTCTTTTGAAACTTCTTTTCTTTAAAAAAACTTTAATTCATTTAATCATACTTCGAAATTTTTTTCAAAATTAACAAAAACACTTTAACTCATTCAAACTCTTTTGTGCGCTTGAGCACTTTTACCCTTCAAAACTTTTTTCCAGATGAGACATGATTCATTGATAGTAGAGCAACATTCTCCTATCCCCATGGTTATAAAGGTGTCAACTTTTCCACTTGAGTGCTAGAGGCGTTCTCAAACCCTCACTCTTGCTGACGTAGGGTCTATCTTTCTATCACCTTGTGGGCGTTAGTCGAGATTTCTCTCCTAACAATTACGACTTGTCTCTTTGTTTAAAATCAATCAACAGACAAGTCTTTTCTAGCCGAACTACGGTGCTCTAACTTTCCCATTGCACGAGGGAGTACGTATGCACTAAGTCTTACGGCCCAAGGCGAGCAAAAAAAATAATAAAAAACATTTTCTTTTGTTTGCAAATACTCATTCATTCTTTTCCTTTAGCAAGTAAACCTTTACATGACACTCCTTTTAAAATAAACCAAACAAAGTGGATCATGCGGAGTACCGTAGATGCTTAGGGTGCTAACACCTTCCCTGTACATAACTGACCCCCGTACCTTGATCTCTGATCTTTTATTTCATTGTGGGTTTTGTTCGCTTCTTTTCCATTTCCCTTTAAAAACAATAAAGTGCGGTGGCGACTTAATTGTGTTGAGATAAGTCAATTGATGGCTTAATCTCAAATCTTTACTGCTACATTTCTTTTCCTATTCATCATTGTCGCAATCTTGTTCTCTCTTAGTTCTGATTTGCGCGCGACACCAAGCTTTGTTACAAAGTTAAGCCACATATTGTCTGATCTTGTAAGTGTAATCCCTTCACATCGAAGAGTTATCACGCCATTGATAGAGTCTGTAATCGAGTTTGGAGCACTTTGGTAGAAGTTAATCCTGCTGCTATTTTCATTTCCAGTCGCATTTATTTCTAGTTGTACCTGATTTAAAGCCTCTGATTTGGAGCAGGTTTTTATTTACGAAGTCTTGCTTTACTTTATTTATTTCCTCACACTCGCTTTACTTTATTTATTTTCTCGCACTCTCTTTACTCTATTTATTTTTCTCACACTCGCTTTGCTCTATTTATTTTCTCGCACTCGCTTTACTTTATTTGTTTTCTCGCACTCGCTTTACTTTATTTATTTCCTCGCACTCGCTTTACTTTATTTGTTTTCTGTACTTTATTTTTGTTGGGTAAGATCGAAAGTCGTCCAAACTTTAGTTAAACTTGGGTAGTCTTAGTTGTTCAAAGGAAGCAAAAGTGCTTTGTCCAATAAAGTAGGAATCTTTTAACACTTTTAGAAAAACGATTTCAAAACTCTTTTCGGACGCGTTTACGGGTTTAAAGGTCTAGTCCTCTTTTGGTTAGAAGTTCCAAGTCAAAATTACTTTTCAACTAAGTCAAGAAACTATATTTCTTAAAAATAGGTTTATTACATTAACGCAATGTGCGCCTTTTTATAAGTGACAATAAGAGGTTTTTATTAAAGAATAAACTTTGTTCTAAATACGTGAAAGCGACAGTTCCTATTAAATTAGTTCTTTTCATGAGTAGAAAATATTGCCCTATAAGTAGTTCTATTTAGAAGCATAGGAATATCATCAGACTGTGTGAACTACATTCAAGCCTGTTGTTTTTATCTAAATTTATATTTTCATACTTTACTTACACTTTGCACTCATAAACCCCTGAATTGTTTTACCATAGATAAACATCGTAACAATAGAAATCGATAGATTGACGTTTGGTCTCCGTGGGATCGATAATCTTTTATATTACTCTGACATGTTTCGTATACTTGCAAAAACGACGCATCAGTTTAGCATTGTAGTAGTCTTTGTCGTATGGAAATTGAACAGTTTACGGTGGTGGAATGGCCATAGTCTTTCTAAAACGTCTGGATCTTTATGTCACATGGTTAAGTGTTTGATAACAATCATTACCAAAACTGGAGCTCTGATGCCAACTAAAGGTGCAAGAAACACAAGAAAGGGGGGTTGCGTTGGGGTTCTCTATTTAAAATTTCTCAAAACACAAATACCAACTCTTATCATAAGAATAAAAACAAATGAACACAATTATTTTTATCCTGGTTCTCTGTTAATGATGGGTTATTTATCTGTAACGTATAGCCTAAATGTAGTACTGCAAGTGTACAGCCTATCGAAGTAATATATAAGATTATCGAACCACAGAGACCAATTGTCAATCTATCAACTCTATTGCTAAGGTGCTTATCTAAGGCGAATAAGGATATTGATGTGAGTGCAGTGCACAAATTAAATGAGCGAGGGAAATAACAGTTTAAAAGACAGGTTGGAATGTAAATCATGTAATCAGATGTTGGTCCGGTCATGCGTAGATGAACCTACTTATGGGGCAGTATTTTCTATTGATAGCAAAGAATCAGTTTAACGGGAACTTGTAGCTTTTGACTACTAAGAACCGAGTTTACTCTTTAAATTAAATTCCTTTATTGTCACATATAAAGGGTGCCTTCCGCGTTAAAGAGGTAAACTTATTTTTAAGAAATTGATAGTTTTGACTTAACAGAAAAGTGATCTTACTCGGAAAGATTAACTTAAAGAGACTTTTGGCTTTTGACCAAGAGTCAGATTTTAAACCTACAAACGCGTCCGAAAATAGTTTCAAAATCGTTTTCTAAAAAGGTCAATGATTCCTATTTAACCAATCAACGGCTGTCGCTCTTTTTGTTTGGTTAAATAATAATCAAGTCGTATCATTAGTTTGGACGGCTTTCGATCTTACCCAATAAACATTAAAACACAATTGACTTAAGTTAGAAGCAAAACATCCCCAGAGTATTTTCACTAGCATGATAATTGGAACACAACCACGATGACAATCATTACATCCTAACCTTTATAGTTTAGCCAGACATAATAAGTGCGAGTCTATAAAACGTGTAGACTATGGTAAGAGCATTTAAAGTCTATAAAACGTGTAGACTATGGTAAGAGCATTTAAAGTCTATAAAACGTGTAGACTATGGTAAGAGCATTTAAAGTCTATAAAACGTGTAGACTATGATAAGAGCATTTAAAGTCTATAAAACGTGTAGACTATGGTAAGAGCATTTAAAGTCTATAAAACGTGTAGACTATGATAAGAGCAATTAAATAAAGAAATGCAATAAATTAGAACCTTGCTCCGGTCGGAGACTTGAATCTGATACAAATCTACGGAAAAGTAAGGCCGGTATGATGAACTTCAACCAAAGTGCTCCAAGACTCGATTACAACTCAATCTACACCGCAATAACTCCCCGATGTGAAGAGATTATTACTTTACAGAAACTGATAGTATATGGCTTAAGATTGTACTAAGCTTGGATGAAACTAAAGAATGAGAATCGAAGGCTATTTATAGAGGAACTTTGAGGTGCGTAAGGACCAGCATGCCCCTTAACTTCTTTTGAGCGGGAGCCTTTTTGTGAAGGCCGCGGGCGCGGTGAGGGTGGCCGCGGGCGCGGCGCCTGGAACCGCCACATCATGGGAACGTGGCAGTTGATCTCTGGGTGAAAGTGGGCCACGTCATCGCGTTTCCTGTAGCCAGCGCGGTGCTGAACGCCATAAGTGCAAAATATCTTGAAAAACCCTAATTTCTTGGCGTTTTGGCTCGTTTCTTCACAGAAGGCTCTGAAATGACAAGAATCCTGAAAACAAAGGAAAAAGGAACATAATACGAGAAAATGACAATAAAAACTAAGGAAAACATGTGATATTTGAGTCAGAAACATAGTGCGATTTAGTGCGATCAAATCCTCCCACGCTTAGACCTTTGCTTGTCCTCAAGCAACAACTCTTAAAAGTGGATGAAAGAAATTTATGGTGTATACAGGTTTTGGGCAAAGAGGGCTTTTAAGTCCGAGTAAGGGTGTGTTGTCAGGCACTAACTATCTGAATCAAGGGTATCGTAATTACACTACTCGCAGAAATGCGGACATAAACCTCATAAGTATACAGATTGATCCAAATATCCTTACTATGCTAAGACTTCTTTTTGTACGAGGTCCTTTTTCATTCAGGCGCAATCACATTAATCCCGTTATCCGTACATACTCATGGTGTAGTGACCGGTTAGTGACTCTGATCTCAAGTGATGGGATTCTGGTACAAGAGTTGGTTTAATCCCTTTTTATTTTACCCATTTGCAGTTGCGGGGGATCGGACCGTAGTCCGCCCTACCAAGTTCAGCACCAGATACCTCTGAACCAACTACAACAGATATGCCTTATATATTTTTTTCTTTGTTTTTGTTAGTGTTTACAACTTTCTTGAGTTAAGTAATCTTTGTGAGGATCACCCAACTCGTAGTCGTATTCATACTTTATTTTGTAACTTTTAAGGAAAAAATAGAGATCATCCACTTATATTCATCGATCCCACACTTAGAGCATGCTTAGGCCGGAGCTGACTGCTAAGATAAACTACTTGAAGACCTATTTGTACAGTTTTATTCAAAATCATAGCATATTGGGGAGAAAGGATTTAATCTAAATATTCAAAAAGGCTTATGGTGTAAAAATGATAACGAATTTTTCAAAAAGTGAGTATCCGAGAAACAGACCCTATCTAGGACCTGTCTCATAGCCCAAATCCTTAAAAACAACCATAAATCTTTGAAAAATAAAAATTTTGTAAGGCTAAAAGGTGGGGGAAATGAAAGGGTACACTACGCAGAAAGACTCGCCTATCACATGCATTTTATTAACTACGAATAAAAAAGGAAAAATGCGGAAGGAAAATAAAAGCAGGAAAAACGGAAAATAAAAGCGAAAAATAAAAGCGAAAAATGGGAAATAAAAGCGATAAATGCTCCTCCCACACTTAAATCAGACATTGTCCTCAATGTTCCAAAATAAGGTAGGAGGAGGTACCTGAAAACACTAGTGGGGGCCACTAGGACCTTCACCATCCTGGTTGGTACGACCGGAACGGCGGCTACGGCTGCGACGGTGGCTATCTCGGTCCAAAACAAGCTGCTCCAGTCTCTCTGACAAGGCGGCATTTGCCGCTTGTAGCTCTTGGGTCCGACCAATGAGGGTGCCTTAGGTTGCCTCCATCAATTGGAAGTGACGAGCGTTTGTGGTCTGGTGTAGGTGCTGTTCTCTCTGAAAAGCCAGCTGACTTTCCATAATAGTGCGCAGAGAGCTAGCATTTTGTTCTTGGGACGCTTGCATGAAGGCCATGTTGTCGGCCGCCTGTTGCTGCAAGGTAGCAAGGAGGGTGTCCCTCTGGGCCTCTCGGGCCATATGCTCACGCCACATGTCCTCAGTGACATGGAAGCTAGGAGCTGTACCTGCATGTGGGTTAGAGGTAGAAGGTGCCGTGTGTGAAGGTGAAAAATGGGGTGGTTCCTCTGTTTGGAAATCGTACTCATCATCAGTGTTGTTACCCTCATTTAAAGGTATATTTGGGGGCAACGGACCAATAAAAGCAGGAGCGTTGAGATCGTAGGTCCAGTTACGCTCAAATCTAATATCAGTACGACGGGTGCAAGGCATAACAACACTGGGTATAGCAGCACCTCCAACCATGAGGAAGTAACCACCTTCCTTCCTCGTCTTGCATAAACGCATATCCCTGAAAAATTTAAGATTTGCAATCCGAGGAGGAAGTGGTTCTAGGGTGGCAAGTTCCGTATCCAATCCTATGGCACGGGCAATAGTGGTAATCAGTCCACCAAAGGAAATCGGCCCACCTTTTCTTAAAACATGGTGCATGTGGGCAATCATGAATGGGACGGGATTAACTTTGGTGTCTGTGAGGCAGCTCTGCATGATAATTAATTCTTTAGCATTCACCTTGTTTGGGTTTTCCCGAGCAAAGATGGTGGATGCTAAAAGAAATCTAAAGACACGAAGGGCAGGATTGTGGATGTGAGAAGCAAGAAGGCCATCAAAAGATGTTGCATTTTGTTTAGTAATTCTGGCCCAAAATGCTTCAAATGCCCAATCCGTGTCTAAAGGTGCTTCACAAATGGCACCATCCCCATAAGGCAATCCTAACATGGCGGCTAGACCGTCAGTGGAGTAATCATATTCGACATTAAACATTCTAAATTTGACTCCACCTACGGTGCTAGCAGTGTTAGGGGAGACGTTATAAATTAAAGAACTTAAATACTCGAACGTCAGCCTAGGGTAGGTCGGTGCTTGAGTAGCAAAAATATCATGCATACCTATTTTATCTAGAAGGAAGAATACACTATGGTATATACCTAATGAATATAGACAGTTTTCATCGATATACCTGGTAGAGTGTATTGGTGTTGTCAGCAATTTTTCAAGCCGCTTTAGTTGCCTTTCTCCGGCTTGACCACCACGTAAAATGTAACCGTGATATTCCATAGGATTTTCTTGTGGGTAAAAAGAGAGAAAGAATGGGATGTAGAAGTAATGAAGGTGTGAGTAAGAAAATGATATAGTAGGGGGTATTTATAGGAAGGGAAGAAAGAAAATGGTGGTTGTAAATATTTATGATGAAAATAATGGAAATAAATGTAGTGGGTTGGTATGGGTAATAAAGTGGGTTAAAATTGGAAGAAAATGGGATTGGGAATTGAAAAAGTGGTAAAATGGGGGGAAAAACGAGCTACTAGCCGTTAGGTGACCGTTGCGTCACCGCGGGCGCGGCAGGGCCTACCGCGGGCGCGGTGAGGTCGAGGTCAGTTGGGCTGGCCTGGCTTTCTTTCCATTGGGCTTTTTCTTCCTCGCCATTATCTTCAATTTCTGGAGGTGTACCTATTTTTCTTATAAATGTGCATATATGTACGTGAATACACATATACACATGTTTATTTATTTTATTTTTATATTAAAACTATGGTGACCTAGAAAAACAAAACATTAGTAAATAAAAAAAACATATGCATATATATATATATAGATATAGGTACGGATATTGGGTCATCAAAATAAATATTAACAACTCAGGAAACAGATAATGCAAAAAATAAAAATGAGTCTGAAAAGTAAATCAACATAATACGAATAATACTGAAACTAGATATCTTGTGAACAATACAGATCTATTGCCAACCGGTAGGATGCTCTGCAGGAGTGTCTGGGCCACGCAGCTCAGTCAACTGGCGTCGAATCTCTGCCACCTCGTGAGCTAATTCATCTAACTCACCAGCGAAGGTAACATCATTCACTTCCAACTGCAAATGAAGGTCAGCCACCTCATTGCGGAGAGTGGTTATCTCAGTGCGCATAGCAGTCAATAGAGTGCGAATATCAGGTTCCTGCAAGCTGAGGTTATTAGTAAGAACAGTAGTATGTGTAACCTCGGGTCGGGATGTGTGATCTGGAGCGGAGTCCTCGGAGGCAGGAGTGTAGTCCTGAGTGGGATCTTCAGGAGCAGGAGTGTATTCTGGAGTGAGATCTTCGGAAGCAGGAGTGTATTCTGGAGTGTACTCTGATATCTCACCCCAACCTTCAACAGAATAGTTCCAGTTAGCAGAGTTGGAAACACAAGTCATCTGAGGGTCTGGCATGGTGAAGGTGTAAACTGTCTGGTCATTGATAAGCAATCTGTACCGATATGGGTGGAAAGAGGCCCTCCTCATGAATCCACGATCCATGCAAAAGTCTAAATCCAGAAAAGTATATCCACAGTATGGGGTCAGCTGTGCTATCATACTGTCTAAACCCAAAGCAGAAGCTATCTGTGTCACATTCCCTCCAGAATGAATGAGCCCTACAGCGGATCGAGCAGTCTGCTCGAGGCTCTCTATCAGAAAACCTCCACTAGCTATAGGTCTGGACTGACTAGCACAGTATAAGAAAAGGATCTCCTCAGCGGTGACCAAGTGGTCACAGTAACTCCTCCCAAAGAAAGTGTGGCATAGGATCATCTCGAAGTATCGGAAGGCCGGGTTATGGATCTTCCGGGACAGCTGGGTAGAGGGGTCAAGACTGGCTCTATCAGTAATGTCCTGCCAAAATTTGTCAATGTCTCTGTCCATGTAGCAACTCAATGGGAACTCAGTTATAGCGGTCGGTCCAGTTTGGAAACCAAGCAAATCCCCAAATTCTTTGGTGGTCAGGGTATACTCGGTGCCAAACAATCTGAAACTCAGGCGTCCTCGCTCATCTCCTTCACCTACTCGTGGATTATAGTCCATAGAGCTAAGAAACTCCAGAGTAAGGTTCCTGTAGGTTTTGTGGACATCATCGGCATAAGAATCCCAGCTAAGTTGGTTGCATAGATACCGAATACTTGGCTCAATCCCGAGTGCCTCCATGCAGCTCTGATCGGGGTACCTAGTGGGTACCATAGGTCTAGCAGATAAGGTAGCAAATCGGGCCTTTTGCGCTTCATCTCTGAAAATCACAACCATACCATCGGGGTGATGCATCCTGAAAATATAAACACAAGAAATTAGTCCAGATAAAATATATAAATTACTAAAATAAAATAAAATAAAATAAAGAATAAACCATGGGTTGCCTCCCATGCAGCGCTTGTTTAACGTCGTTTAGCTTGACGATTAGATCTTACTTTATGTGGATATTGGTGGGTCTATAAGAATATGACTAGAGTAGTCAACAGGCAAATCGCCTCCTTTGTAGAGCTTCAGTCTTTGTCCATTTACCACAAATGGAGCGCATGAATTGTTTTTGATTTCTACTGCTCCAGACTTTAGAACTTTTGACACTTCAAATGGACCTGTCCATCTTGAACGAAGCTTACCAGGAAAAAGTCGTAACCTTGAGTTAAATAGGAGAACAGGATCACCAATGTTGAAATCTTTCTTGATGATTTTTTTATCATGCCACATCTTGGTTCTTTCCTTATATATGATGGCATTCTCATAGGCATTCAAGCGAAGCTCTTCTAGCTTGTGAATGTCCAGGATACGTTTTTCTCCGGCTTTCAGGTAATCTAGATTCAAGGATTTAATGGCCCAATAGGCTTTATGTTCTAGTTCGAAGGGTAAATGACAGGACTTTCCATAAACCAATTGATAAGGAGTTGTTCCAATAGGGGTTTTATAAGCCGTTCTATAAGCCCATAAGGCGTCTTTAAGTTTTCCAGACCAGTCTTTTCTGGATAGTGATACGGTTTTTTCTAGGATCTGCTTAATCTCCCTATTCGATACCTCTACTTGGCCACTGGTTTGCGGGTGATATGGTGATGCTACTCTATGTTTTACTCCGTATTTGCTTAGAAGCTTGTCAAATATCTTAGATATAAAATGAGATCCTCCATCACTTATGACTAACCTCGGGGTTCCAAACCTAGGAAAAATAATATTCTTAAACAGTTTGATAACTACCTTGGTATCGTTTGTGGGTGATGCAACAGCTTCGATCCACTTTGAGACATAATCGACAGCTACTAGGATATACTTGTTACCCATTGAGGAAGGAAAAGGTCCCATGAAATCTATACCCCAGACATCAAATATTTCCACTTCTTGGATGTTTCTTAAAGGCATTTCATCACGTCTTGAGATGTTCCCAGTGCGTTGGCATCGGTCACATTCTGTAATGTAAGTGTGGACATCGCGCCATACAGTAGGCCAATAAAAACCTGCTTGAAATATTTTGGCGCATGTTTTAGACGTGCTTGCATGTCCACCATAAGGTGAAGCATGACAATGTTTAATGACATTGCCTACTTCTTCCTCCGGCGCACATCGTCAGAATATATTATCTATTCCTCTTTTGAATAGGAGGGGTTCATCCCAAAAGAAGTGTTTAACATCTCTGAAAAACTTCTTCTTCTGTTGGTAGCTTAAGTCGGGGGGTATGATATCAGCGGCTAGATAATTTACAATATCTGCGTACCATGGTATGTTGTTCATGGTTGAGATTTCCTCATAGGTCTCTTCTTCAGTTAAGTTTATCCCAGCTATTAATCTTTCATAAGTAGAGTGATCGTCTATAGGTATAAGTTCAGGCTTAAGGTGTTCTAACCTGGAGAGATGATCAGCTACTAAGTTTTCAGCTCCTTTTTTATCCTTAATATCCAAGTCAAATTCTTGGAGTAAAAGTACCCATCTGAGCAATCTAGGCTTAGCATCTTTCTTACTTAACAAGTACCGGATTGCTGCATGATCTGTGTATACTATTATTTTTGCTCCCACCAAATAAGATCGAAATTTATCAATAGCAAAAACTACGGCTAGCAATTCTTTTTCTGTGGTTGTATAATTTAGCTGGGCGGCGTCTAGTGTTCTACTAGCGTAGTAAATTGCATGCAGTTTTTTGTCTTCTCTTTGCCCTAGTACAGCTCCTACAGCGAAATCACTAGCATCGCACATGATTTCAAAGGGTTGTGTCCAATCAGGTGGTCTTATGATAGGTGCTGAAATAAGAGCTTGCTTTAAAACTTCAAAGGCCTCAAGACATTTTTGGTCGAATTCAAACTCGACATCCTTCATCAATAAGTTAGTTAAAGGTTTTGTTATTGCGGAAAAATTCTTGATGAAACGTCGGTAGAACCCGGCATGTCCTAAGAAACTTCTTATTTCCCTAACGGTCTTAGGTGGGTTTAAGTTTTCTATGACTTCTATCTTGGCCTTATCGACTTCTATACCTCTTTCAGAAATAATGTGTCCCAAGACTATCCCTTCACTTACCATAAAGTGGCACTTTTCCCAATTCAACACAAGGTTTACTTCCACACATCTTTTTAAGATTTTCTCCAAGTTCGAGAGGCAGTTTTTGAAATCAAACCCACACACTGAAAAATCGTCCATAAATACTTCCATAATTCCATCTAGGTAGTCTGTGAAAATTGACATCATACAACGTTGGAAAGTGGCAGGTGCATTACAGAGTCCAAAGGGCATTCGTCTATAAGCGAATGTTCCATAAGGGCAGGTAAATGTGGTTTTTTCTTGGTCCTCTGGGTGAATAGGGATTTGGAAAAATCCCGAATATCCATCAAGATAGCAGAAACATGAGTGTCTTGCTAGACGTTCAAGCATCTGATCTATAAATGGGAGAGGGAAATGGTCTTTTCTCGTTGCCTTATTCAACTTTCTGTAATCTATACACATACGCCATCCTCCTTCTGTTCGTTTTGCCACATGCTCACCTTTCTCATTTTTCAGAACAGTGATACCTCCTTTCTTGGGTACCACATGGACTGGGCTTACCCATTCACTGTCCGAAATTTGGTATATGATACCAGCTTCTAATAACTTAAGAACTTCTTTCTTAACTACATCACTCATGATAGGGTTTATTCTTCTTTGATGTTCTCTTGAGGGTTTTGAATCTTCTTCTAGCATAATCCGATGCATGCATACGGATGGGCTTATACCTCTTAAATCTGAAACTTTATACCCTAAAGCTGAGGGATATTTTCGCAAGGTATCTAATAGTTGATTTGTTTCTATTTGGTTTAGAGTGGCGCTAATTATAACAGGTCTATTCATCTCCTCATCCAAAAACTCATATCTTAGATTCTTGGGTAGTTCCTTAAGTTCTATAGTGGTTTTCTCAGTACGTGGCATAAGGTCATGGGTAAGAGCTAAGCATTCGAAAAGGTTGTCGTCAATGTATGGTTCGATACTCTCAAATCCGTCATCCTCTAAAATAGGGGTTGATGGTAATTTGGTTAATAATTCGTTTTGTTCGAGCTCATTTACACATTCATCAATGATGTCGATGGCATAACACGCATCTCCTATCACTGGTGCCATTAGAAATTTTGATAAAATGAACTCAATCTTTTCATCTCCTACCTCGAAAGTCAGTTTCCCTTTCTTAACATCTATTATAGCTCCGGCGGTCGATAGGAAGGGTCTTCCTAAGAGGATTGGGATGTCTTCATCTTCTTTGATATCCATTACGACGAAGTCGGTCGGAATGTACAACTGACCAATCTTGACAGGTATGTCTTCTAAAATACCCATGGGATATTTGACAGATCTATCAGCTAGTTGTAAGGACATCTTAGTAGGTTGAAGTTCTCCTAATTTTAACCTTTTACAGACGGCCAGAGGCATCAGACTTACACTTGCTCCTAGGTCTAAAAATGCTTTGTCTATCATATGGTTACCTAGGATGCAAGGGATAGAAAAAACTTCCAGGGTCTTTATCTTTCTTGGCGAGTTTATTTTCGGATATAAAATGACATTCTAAAGGCTTGGGATCATCGAGTCGTCGTTTATTGGTCAAAATATCTTTCAGAAACTTAGCATATGATGGTATCTGGGTTATAGCTTCAGTAAAAGGAATCTCAACATGGAGTTTCTCTATTACCTTAATAAACTTTTGGTACTGGTTTTCTACTTTGGTGTTTTTCAGCCTCTGTGGGAATGGAATAGGTGGTTTATAAGGTTGTTGAGTGTTTTTCTCTACTTCTGGTTTTGATTGCTTTCCTGGTTTCTCTGGTTCCTCCACCTGGTCTTTGGGCGTAGCATCTTCCATAGGTTTTTCTGATGTGCTTAAGTCAGGATTTCTAGGTCCTTCATAAGCGGTTCCACTTCTTAGTGTGATAGAATTTGCTTGGCCTTTTGGATTTGGTTGAGTTTGTCCAGGGAATTGTCCTCCAGGTGCAACTTATACAGAGGTGTTTTGTGCTACTTGGGAAATCTGAGTCTCAAGCATTTTGGTGTGGGTTATTATCTGGTCAAACTTGGTTGCTAGTTGAGTAACCAGTTCGTTCGTGTGAATATGTTGGTTCATAAACTCCTTATTTTGCTGGGTTTGAACTTGAATAAAGGTGTCTATGGTTTCTTTAAGGTTTGGTCTTGGGGGTACTATTTGCATAGGTTGGTTTTGTTTTTGCGTTTGGAATCCTTGAGGTCTCGAAGGTCCGGGATTTTGGATAGGGTTGTTGTTTTTGTAAGAGAAATTCGGGTGGTTCCTCCATCCAGGATTGTAGGTATTCGAGAAATGGTTCCCTTGAGTATAGTTAACTTGGTCTGAGCTTGATTCGTTCAAAAGGTTACAGTCAACGGTTTGATGTCCTTGAGCTCCACAGAGTTCGCACTCCGATTGGATTGCTGCTACTGTGGTTGGGTTTTGAGACATGTTCTCGACTCTCAAGGCTAGGGCGTCCATCTTGGCATTGATCATGTCCATGCAACTTACCTCATGCTTTCCTCCATGGCTCTCCTTTTTCTCTACTGTCGCTCGTTCTAATCCCCATTGGGCGTGGTTTTGGGCCATGTCCTCTATTAGGGCACAAGCGTCAGGGTAAGGTTTTTTCATCAACGCTCCGCCAGCGGCAGCGTCTATGGACATCTTTGTGTTGTAATGGAGTCCATTATAGAAGGTATGTATGATTAACCATTGCTCTAGGCCATGGTGCGGACAGGCTCTTAAAAGTTCTTTATATCTCTCCCAGGCATCAAAAAGTGATTCGCCTTGGTTTTGGGTGAAACAAGTGATCAGGTTCCTAAGAACAGCGGTCTTGCTTGGTGAAAAATACCTCGCAAGAAAAGCTCTCCTAAGGTCTTCCCAAGTTGTTATTGAGTTAGTTGGAAGGGCGTCTAACCAGTCGTGAGCTTTACCTCTAAGGGAAAAAGGAAATAGTCTTAATCGGATAGCTTCGGGCGTGGCTCCATTTGCCTTAAGGGTGTCAGCTAACTGGATAAATACCTTTAAATGTTGATTCGGGTTCTCGGTAGCGAGACCAGCGAATTGGTTTTGTTGTACTAATTGTAGTAACGAGGGCTTTAGTTCAAAGTTGTTGGTAGTTATAGCAGGGTTTACTATACTAGAACTAGGTTCCTCGTTAGATGGTTGGGCGAATTCCTTGAGCGGTCTTTGGTTACGATCTTCTGCCATAGCTCTTCTTATCTTGCGAATAAAAAGACGGGCACGAGCGTAACGTTCAGGTTCTACTAAAGGATCTATTAGGTTGCCGGTGCTACGATTTCTACGCATCTACCGGCTAGAATAGCCTTAGTCTAAACGGGATAACAATAGGGTACGAAATTTGACGAAGTTGGTCCCCGGCAACGGCGCCAAAAACTTGATGGGTTATTTATCTGTAACGTATAGCCTAAATGTAGTACTGCAAGTGTACAGCCTATCGAAGTAATATATAAGATTATCGAACCACAGAGACCAATTGTCAATCTATCAACTCTATTGCTAAGGTGCTTATCTAAGGCGAATAAGGATATTGATGTGAGTGCAGTGCACAAAGTAAATGAGCGAGGGAAATAACAGTTTAAAAGACAGGTTGGAATGTAAATCATGTAATCAGATGTTGGTCCGGTCATGCGTAGATGAACCTACTTATGGGGCAGTATTTTCTATTGATAGCAAAGAATCAGTTTAACGGGAACTTGTAGCTTTTGACTACTAAGAACCGAGTTTACTCTTTAAATTAAATTCCTTTATTGTCACATATAAAGGGTGCCTTCCGCGTTAAAGAGGTAAACTTATTTTTAAGAAATTGATAGTTTTGACTTAACAGAAAAGTGATCTTACTCGGAAAGATTAACTTAAAGAGACTTTTGGCTTTTGACCAAGAGTCAGATTTTAAACCTACAAACGCGTCCGAAAATAGTTTCAAAATCGTTTTCTAAAAAGGTCAATGATTCCTATTTAACCAATCAACGGCTGTCGCTCTTTTTGTTTGGTTAAATAATAATCAAGTCGTATCATTAGTTTGGACGGCTTTCGATCTTACCCAATAAACATTAAAACACAATTGACTTAAGTTAGAAGCAAAACATCCCCAGAGTATTTTCACTAGCATGATAATTGGAACACAACCACGATGACAATCATTACATCCTAACCTTTATAGTTTAGCCAGACATAATAAGTGCGAGTCTATAAAACGTGTAGACTATGGTAAGAGCATTTAAAGTCTATAAAACGTGTAGACTATGGTAAGAGCATTTAAAGTCTATAAAACGTGTAGACTATGGTAAGAGCATTTAAAGTCTATAAAACGTGTAGACTATGATAAGAGCATTTAAAGTCTATAAAACGTGTAGACTATGGTAAGAGCATTTAAAGTCTATAAAACGTGTAGACTATGATAAGAGCAATTAAATAAAGAAATGCAATAAATTAGAACCTTGCTCCGGTCGGAGACTTGAATCTGATACAAATCTACGGAAAAGTAAGGCCGGTATGATGAACTTCAACCAAAGTGCTCCAAGACTCGATTACAACTCAATCTACACCGCAATAACTCCCCGATGTGAAGAGATTATTACTTTACAGAAACTGATAGTATATGGCTTAAGATTGTACTAAGCTTGGATGAAACTAAAGAATGAGAATCGAAGGCTATTTATAGAGGAACTTTGAGGTGCGTAAGGACCAGCATGCCCCTTAACTTCTTTTGAGCGGGAGCCTTTTTGTGAAGGCCGCGGGCGCGGTGAGGGTGGCCGCGGGCGCGGCGCCTGGAACCGCCACATCATGGGAACGTGGCAGTTGATCTCTGGGTGAAAGTGGGCCACGTCATCGCGTTTCCTGTAGCCAGCGCGGTGCTGAACGCCATAAGTGCAAAATATCTTGAAAAACCCTAATTTCTTGGCGTTTTGGCTCGTTTCTTCACAGAAGGCTCTGAAATGACAAGAATCCTGAAAACAAAGGAAAAAGGAACATAATACGAGAAAATGACAATAAAAACTAAGGAAAACATGTGATATTTGAGTCAGAAACATAGTGCGATTTAGTGCGATCAGTTAACGAAGTTAATCCAGTCCACCCGCCAAGGTGATTTCGTCTTCTTAATAAGGACTTAATCTACTATAACCAAACTGATTACAGGACCACAACAAGACTAATTGTCACTATTACAAACCATAAAGACCAATTGTCAATGTCTTCTTGAGACTCCTGACTAGACCCCTAGTCTCTCAAGGACCAGAACCTCAAAGACACATTGTCAATGACTTCTTGAGTATACAAACTAACACTTAGTCACTATAGGAACAATCAACTCACTGTTGAATACAAGTTTTTATGTTGACAAGAATACTTCTCAAAAGCATATTAGACAACACTAAAGTACAAATAATAACATAAAAGTGTTAAGAAAGTTAACAAACAAAAATTCCTTGCTAGCAAGTTAATGAGCAACAACTCCTTGCTTTACAAAAATTACATAGATCTTTTAGCAGCATTTCTGCAACTTGAATAAGAGTTAGTTTCTTAAAAGTTCTTCAACATTTACAATTCTTCCAATTCTTCTTTTTATATCCAAAAAGAAATTCATTTGAGGGTAGAATAGGAATACCAAAATTCTAGTTGTCTTCTTGCAATGGTCAGTGAGAGTGGTAGACAACCTCGTACAATAGTATTGTCCTTGTGACACAAAAACAACATAGTGGAGGTGAGGTGATGTTGTACCTTGTACTATTACTCATGTTAAACATTTTAATCTTCGGTTCTAATCTTCAGAGGCTTCTGGATGTATAATGGTTAAAGCATGCGTAGAAGGATCAAAGATAAGTCTCCAAAACCATGTCATCAGAGTCTTCAAAACTTGTTCAACCTGAACCTTATCTTCAGAATCTTCAGCACTTAGTCTTTTGAGTCTTCATAACCTTTTCTTCAGGGTCTTCAGAACTTTGTTCAATAGAAACTTCTCTTCGTAAGTTGGTCTATAGAACCGTTGGCCTTCAGAGTCTTCAGAACTTCGTTCAACAGAACTTTGTCTTTAGAATCTTCATAAGTTGGGCAAGAGAACATGGAATCTTCAGAGCTTGAGAACATATCAGAAGCTCTAGAACAGAGTCATAGTTAGAATCAATAAAGCTAATGTTCATTAGAATTATTTCTTTAAGATGCATTCTAAGATATGAAACACAAACTTGTATTCTTTAGTGTGTTGAGTCCAAAATCTGATAATGTCACACATGAATTCTTCAGAGTCAGAACCTGTTAGAAAAAGCTACACACTAAACACACCATTAGGGTACTAAATTGTTATCTAATCACCCATATAATGTTATCATCAAAAATCAAGGCCAGATGCAGAACCAAATCTCGTTCTTATAGTTTGGTTGATAGCTGAGCAAAATAATATGGCTTTTTGTTGGCATAAGACTAGTTACAATCAGCCTAGGAACGAGAAAAGCTTCCCATATAGCCAAGGATTCTGCTTCTTGATATGGCGAAGGTGCAGGAAATTTCCTAATAAACCACTCAGGGCCATGTATTCTTTTGAAGAATGGAGCCATAAAAGCAGTGAAGTTGTGGCGCTTGGCGAACATCGTCACTTACTTATTGAAAGATTCCATTAAGTTTTGTCCTTCGTCACTTGGAGTTAGTTTAGAAAGTCGAGTTCCTTCAACTTCCTTATTCTTGATTCTTTTTGTCCTCTTCATCCAGTGTCTTATGGGTTAAGAGTGAAGGTTCTTAGGTGACATTGAGCCATAGTTGAAGAAACCATATGGACCCGCCAGCTAGAGATTTTTTTCCTGATTGGTATTTCTTCAAAGTTTTGACAGTTTCTCTTAAGTATTCATAGAGACCAGCCAATATCAGTTCATTGAGGAAAATGTTACATCCAACATGTAACTTATTCGCCAAAGTCAAAAATCTATTTTCCACTTGGAGTGACTTGTATCAAAAGATACAACGGGGTAGCCACAATGCTAAGAAAGCGATGTTCTCTTTGTCAGAAACCTCTTTGGTTGTTTTAATGTGGTAATCAGCAATATAGTTGGTGAAGGTAGCACGGTTAGCATCTAAATTTATAGTATCCTCGCTCATTTCATATGGATCAAAGGTCTCCCCAGTTGGTCGAAGGAAAGTGATGGAAGCAATGTCGAATAATGTAGGGGTTATCATTCCACAAGGGAGATGGAAGGTGTTGTAAATGCTATCCAAAAGTATAAGGAAGCTACCACCTTGTGTTGGCAATAACCAGGCCTAATCTTTGACAACTAAATCTTGTCATAGATTCCCATATCTTTCCATATTTGGGCTTTCTTACTCTCGACTTTGGAAATCCAGGCAAGATAAGATTCAGGTTCTTTATATAAATGACAAGATCGAAACTCTCTAAGAGCGTTGGTCATGTAATCTAAGTTGAAGGGTTTTTCTACTTCTAAGGCTTCATTCGAAGACTTTTCCTGAGTATTAGATCTGGTTTGTGTTTTGGGGTATGTTTTAACACTAACATCTTTATTACTATCTATTGTTTTTTCTTGCTACCTATGGGTTTAGTACGGTGATAAGTTGGAAAAATTTCCTTGATTTTTTCAACATCAGTGTCCATATCAATTAAAGGACCCATATATGTATGAGTCTCACCAACAATAGTAAAAGAGATAAATACCTGGGATTGGTAGATCTTGTGCTTTCCCTCAAGCAATGGCAGTTTTGGAACACACTCTTGGTTCCCTACTTGCATCTGTTTGGCAATCTGGGTTGCAGGTGGAAAAACTTATTTTTGACTCTTGTTATCTTTGGTGTTGTTGGATTTTAAAGGCGCTATTGTAGAGAGAATTGAAGTTTGTAGTTGTTGGTAATATTTTCATAAGAAAGTTGCAGAAAAAATGAAGCTTTAAATGTTAGAAGCAGGGAAGGTTAGAATGATAAAGATGAAGAGCATTTATAGAGGGAAGAGGGAAACTGTTTCCTTTCTTTTGAGTGACAAATGGAGTGTTAGTGGGACGCGTGTACACTTTTAAGAGGTCAAAGTAGTAGTTACCTTTTTTCCTGTCACGATGCTCCTGCAAAATAGAGGTAATGATGAGTTTCTGCAGTTTTATACGTCTCAGTGAGACGTTTGGAAAAAGTGGTCATGGTGTCACATTAGTTAAAATTATTGTTGCTTCAAAACATTCAAAAATATCCATTTCTCCATGTGTTCGAAACAAGCATTTTTGGGGGGAAATTTGTTAGATGGAATTTTGACGACCAAGAAGATTTGAAATGACAAGTGAAACTAAATGAAAATATTTAAAGGAAGCAAGCAATTTCGATTGAAATTCAAGATAGTGAAATTTTTGACTAAAAAATCCCTATGTCTAAAGGGTAGTGACAAGTGATGGTCAGGAACATAGAATATTTTGGAACTCAAGTTAGAATAAGGTTCGATAGGATTATCCAAACCAAGACTTCGACGGAGATAGATTTGAAATAAGGATGATTAACCTTCTTTTGGTCTTATCCAATTCGTAAGGATGCGTGGAAGCCTGCGAAGGTCGAAATACATGCAGGAAAAAATGTGTCATCCTCAAAGAGAAATATCGTTTGTTACTGTTAGTGTTGAATTAGTATAAATAGAGGTCTTATGATCACATTTTAGGGATTCACGTGGTACCAAAACTCACAAATACTCAAAGTATCTAAGTATTATTGAGAAAAGAGTTGTCTGAGAAATGTATGTATGAATCACTTTGTTTTTATTCAATACCAAGTTACTTACTTTAACATCATTTTCATTCCTTTACGTTTCCTGTAGAAGTTTATTTATGTTCCTTTACTTTTTATCAATCATTCTTGCATTACTTTTAAAAAAATTGTTGGTGTCGAAGTGATTATTACCAAAAAACTTAAGAAATACTATACACATATGTTGTAGGATCAATCTAGTCGGTCCTGTGAGTAACCGAAATATTGAATTTGGAAGACTAGCGGTTGTTTACCAAAATTCACGGTAAACAGGGACATGTAGTAAAAATGAAATTTCCGGTAACCAAAACGAAATTTCTGGCATGCATTTCACGTTCTTACCGGAAATAGTGTGTAAATCTCAAAATTTCCAGAGACGATTTACCGAAAATTTTGAAAAATCTAGTATTGTGCTAGAAAACCAAAGAAGCATACCGGTAATTTTTGAAATTTTCGAGTAGTAACAAAATATTCTGGAAATTTCGGTATGGCTGCAGATAAAATTCTTTACTTGTATAGATTTTACGAAGGTCTTCACCACAAATGTCGTATGTTTTCTAGGCAACACATACTATTTTTAATTGTTTTCTCGTCTTTATGAAACTAATACTTTAATATTTATATGTTGTAATTGACAAATATTTAAGTCTGATCTGAAGTTTTAGCTTGGAATGCTACTGGTAAACGACATGGTATTATTGTTGTTATTGTTCATTTTGATTCTGCTAATGGGATTCTAGAGAGGAAGGATAAATTGATTATGAGTGAGTTGTGAGAGAGGATAAAATTACAAAAGAAAGAATGCATCTGAAAGCATTAATTTCTCAGAAGGAATTTATATTATGAAAGTTAAATGTCCTTTTAGGCTGAGATCTGTTCCAAGTGGTATCAGTTGGAAAGTGATGGTAGGTGTGGGACGCACAATTATAAACTATTTGATAATTTGGAAGGCCATGACATATTGGACCGTCTAAAATATCATGAAAGAAAGTTTGTGAATGACATGATGACGTACAATATGGCTCCAAGGTACATAGTTGTTTCTTTGAAAGACAAAGATCCAGAAAACCTCATGAGTGTTACCCAGGTGTATAAAGCTAGATCTACATACAGAATGGGCAACATGGGTCCATTGACATAAATGCATATGTTGTTGAGCCTAATTCATAAAAAGAAATACATGTCTTGGACTAGAAATATGGACGACTCAAATATTGTAGCTGATATCTTTTGAACATGTCTTGATTCTGTGAAGTTGTTGAATATGTTTTATTTGGTGTTGATTTTTGATTGCACATACAAGATAACTATGTACGAATTTTTTATTCCACATCCCTATATCTGTTGTAGATGTTGAGTTATTAGTTTGATTATGTGAATTTTGATCGTGCAGATATCAGATACCACTGCTTGAGATTATTGGTGTTACATCAACGAAGTTGACGTTTTCAGTTGCCTTTTAGCTATTTGGAACATGAAAGGGAGAATAATTTCTCATGGGCACTAGAAAAGCTCAAAGAGTTGTTCTCTACTGAGAAATTTCTACCAAAGGTTGTGGTGACGGACCGAGACCTTGCATTGATGAATGCCATGGAACCTGTGTTGCCAAATGCAACTAGATCAGTGGTTTTTCCACCTTAATTTACAGTTGATTTTAGTTATAGTTTCTTTATTTTGTCAAGTGTATTATATCATTCTTCTATGTTTTATGTGTTGGTTGTGTATTTTGTTGTTTTCAGGCACAAAGGAAAAAAACCAGGAAAATCAATGTGAAAAGTGAAAATTAGAAGTTTCAGAGAAAGTCTCAAAAACCAAGCTACTGGGTGCCTGACACGACCGTGTTAGGAGAGGATGCACATATGCAGTTTGGGAGAAGAAGGAAGAGTCTGACACAGCCCGTGTCAGAAGGTCTAGACGAGAGGTTTTGTTAGAGCAATGGACAGAGTTCGGCATGGGTTCCCGTGTCAGGTGACATGGCTTATGTTGGCTAAGACGTTGATTTTGAGTGTTTTTATGATTTTTTATGATTTGGGACCTAGAGGGGCGTTTTGGGAATTTCTGACAGAGACAAATGGATTGCTCACTATTTAGCCAAGTTTGAAAGAGGAATAAGGGGACTTTTTACCAGAGGGAAGAATAGTTGACACAATTGAAGATTGGGGAAATCAAGGTTCTTGGAGAGTGGAAGGTTCTCAGGAACGGAAGCAATTGAAGATTCGAAGTTATCCAATTACTTGTAATGTCTAATCTTTATCTTGTGATTATTTTGAACAATATGAGTAGCTAAACCCCCATTGCTAATGGGTGTCCCTGATTTGACTCTGTAAATGATTTTGATTCCTGAATTTCTTTAATACAATAGTCTTCTCAATTCAATTTAATTGTGCAACATTTTCGTGCTTTCCTGGTCGGACCAATTAGGATCAATTTACGGTTAACAACCAGCTGGGCCGCGGTTGTTAAGGTTTCTGTGCGATTAGTCTATAGTAGATATCATCTAGGACTATGGATACCCTATAGTTACCAGATAACTCTTGATAAAACAAAGGCTTGAATCCATCAGATATCTCTAAGGACTTAGGATTTAGGACGAATGCTTAAAGATTTTCCCACTAAGGACTTAGGGAAAAATAACCTAAAAGGGTGGTAATTGAAGGATATGAACTTGTTGAAGAGATCAGCATTCAATATAGTTACAAAGAAAATTATACACCTTATCCTATCATGCTCCTCATATCTGTGAAAAAGCCATTTTATATTTTTGCTACGTGTTAAGTGACAAATTCAAAACCAAAACCCATATCAAGTTTTGTTTAATTGAACTACGAATTTAACTCAATAATTGTATGAAGTCCTTGACATCGCCATTCGGGGAATCTCCCTATTATTGCAAGAGGCAAAAATAATACACTTGCTATTTTTTCAATCAAGTTTTTGGTGTCGTTGCCGGGGATTACCTAGTTATTGAGTGTAATTTTAGTTCAATAAGAGTTTTGTTGCTCTGCAACTAAAATTTGTTTTCTAAAATTTTTATATTTTTTTATTACTGATTTTTCCTAACCTTTGCATGCGAGGAGAATCCTCGGCTAATTTTCCTTTTGATGCAGAAATCGAGAGAATATTGCAGCAAGACTCAGATAATCTAGATTAGAGATAATGGACTCTGAAGAAGAGAAAATCTCTATCTATTCAGATTCATAGTCAGAGGAAGAAATTATTGTTGAAAATCCACCAGAGAGACTTCTTGGTCATTATGGTGGGGAAAATGCACCGCGGGTGACAGGTTAACAATTAAAAACCATCTGGTGAATGTGCCAAATTTTCAACTGCATCCGAGCATAATCAATCAGCTTGAGATAAGATATTTCACTGGAAAGGTCAATGAAGATGCCAATAAACACTTGCAGAGATTTTTTACTAGGAGTACCACGTTGAAGATTGATGGGCATACAGAGGAAGCAAAGCAACTCCGAATGTTTCCGTTTACCTTATCTGAAGATGCTGAAGAGTGGTTTTACTCATTACCTGTTGAGAGTATTAATACTTGGGAAGAGATGGAGAAGACTTTTCTTGACGAATACTTTCCCGCTTCTGTTTACATTCGCAAAAGATATGGCATTGTGAATTTTAAGCAGAAAGAAGGAGAGTCATTGGGTGATGACTATAAGAGATGCAAGAGGTTGTTAGTAACTTGTCCAACTCACAACATGGACCAAACGAAATAAATTCCGATTGTAATACGGTGGGAAAACTGACTTGAGGTTTTGCGTTTTATCTCAAATGTTGCGGATAACAAGAGTCGCTACCGACTTTTCTTTTATCCAATAAAGGAAAGGGTGAAAAGAACAGGAAAGACCTTTTGAGAATTTTCTTGAGTTCGGGGGGTAGGTTATGAAAAGGGAAGGTGTTGGAACACTTTCCATCCGTAGTTATCTACAGGCTCTTAATTTCTAGCTCACTTTGAAAAATGCTTTGTGTTTCTGTATGTTTGAAAGTATTTCGAAAAACGCCTAAGTATGGCAATTTTGTAATGATTCTCGTATTGTTGAGAATGTATACAAAATGTGTGCGAAGTGTTTTGATTTCATGTATTTTATCTTGAATTATGGTTGTCTAATGTTTGATTTTAAATCTTACCATACAACTCTAATTATTAACAGAAATATGGAAAGCGATAAATTGCGGAATTCAAATCTTATACGCTATTATAACGCTTTGGGAATGGGGGTTACGAATTCATGAATGGGGAGAGAAAGAAATAAACCTTATCTATTACAAACTTTGAGCATTTACAATATTGGGAAATATTAATGCGAAAATAAGGTGCGCGAAGGTAGTGAAAAGGAACAAGATGTTTTGAAAGTATTGATAAGTGTTTAAGCAAAAAACTATTTGTTTCTTTGTTTAGAAAGTAATTAAAGGTTATCCCTAATTCTATTTTACAAATTAATTATTTACAAGAAAATAAGATGTGATTAAGTGATCTTTATTATCAAAATTAATTAAAATCTAAATAATTCTAAGTATTTAGAAAATATTTCTTGAGTTTTATTTAGAAAAAAGATATTTGAAATATATCCTAATTCTTAAGGTAATTAAAATAAATCAATTTTGTCAAAAAATTAAATTAATTAATTAGTGGAAAAAAACCTAAATCTAAATTTTATAAATAAAAATTATATTTTTGTATTTTAATTAAATGAAATAAATAAATAAAAGTAAAGAAAAGAAAATATATAAAAAAAAATAGATTAGGCTTCCGTTGTGAAAGGAAATTGGGGGTGTAAAAAAATGTTAGGCCCAAAAGACAGTTTTTTGTTTGAAATATAAAAAATAAAAGTGGGCTTGTGTTGAAAAGTAATCAGGGGTGTGAAAAAATAGCAAAAATGTTAGGCTCAAACACCTCAAGTCCAGCGCCTGTTTGATTCAGTGAGGATGGTCTTCTGAGGTGTATCATGGGAGTGTGCATGTGGTGTATTGGATTATGGCCTTGTGATGATCATGTGGTGATGGTGAGAGGAACACCGTGTGTGCTCGGAACCTATTTGCATTAGATCTGAAAGAGGAAAATATGATATAAATAAAAGGGTACCGTTGGGGATCGAACCCAGGTTCCTATGGTCATAGGCGCACTTCCTTTACCACTGGGGTGGCTGTTTCATCTGGTTATGAAACACCCCTCAGTAAATATATTATGATGTCTACATTGTTAGCTTCAGGGAAATGATGTCAACATTTTTTATTCAGAAAGTAAATATTAATGATGCTTGTACAGAAATTCAAAGTTTAGATAACTTACCTCAAAAGTGAGAATCATATTTGAAGTTGGAGCACTCCTGAAGATTTTGTGATAATCTGGATAGCTTCACTAAGCTCCCAGGAAGCTATTACAATGCTTACTTTGGATTGAGAGTGGTTGGATTCTTCTGGAGAAGTCAAGTTACAAAGTTCCTGTTTTTGAAAATGGAGGATGATGAATATGATGTTACAGTGATGAAACAGAGATTTGGGTAGGTTCTAATTGAGTTATAGAAGCTTTGTGATGGATTTAAAATGAAAACGCACGAGTGGATTAGATGTTTGGAGTTTAAAGTCAGAATTTACAACAAATGTAGTTTTGAATGCCAATTCTGATTTCAGAGTATTTGAGAGGGTTAGAAGGCTTGTGAACTCGTGTTTGGCTTGAAAAATAATGCCTTTATTTGTAGAGAAAAGGTTTTGAAGGCTCAAGAAATGAGAATCCAAAGATAACAAGTTATGTTTTTTTGAAACATCACATGTGATTTCTTGAGAAATCAAATTTCAATGTAAGGTACCATTGCTCATAGAGTGGTTAAGAACTTTAAACACAATGCTTCTGACTTTTTAGATGGAGTGTGATCAGAGGAAACAAGTTAAAGGCTCAAGGAGTTGGCCTTATTTATAAAGCTTGCTTTTCAAGAATTACAATGGTGCCTTTCTTCCAAAAATGACAACGTGGTTTGGACAATGCTTTAATCAAATGGACCATAGCTCAAAAGTTTGTGTAAACATTTAATGATGGTGAGATTTGCAAGTTAGGAGGCCTGGAAAGCAAGATTATGCAGCATAGCATGAAGATTGAATTATGTGTTCTTCACCAAAATGACTTGTAATTCAAGTTTATCATGCCAACTTCAAGTCTTCAAATCTCCTAGCTCAAAAATGATCTCTTCAGGTTCTCTGACATTTTGGAAAGCTTGAAACATTGTATACAACTTTCATGTTAAGAATTTTGACTAAATCAAATTGGAACTTGATGAAAATTGGCCAAGAAGTTGGGATAAAAATCTGACCAAATTCGTTAAAAATTTCTCTAAGTGTTACATAAAGATGTCATGACTTCATGGGCCTATATCTCCTAATCCAAGAATTTTTTGGACATCAACCCTCAAGGACAAAGTTTTAGAATTCATGAAGCTATACAACTTTCATGTTGAAAGATTTACTTGAATCATCTTGCATTTTAGTGAAAAATGGTCATGAAACAGTGAATTTATGAAGGACAAAACACTTAGAATTTTTCTAAGTATTGGAAATTTTGACTTTTTTGTCGAATTTGTTATTCTTGTTGATCAAGCTTGACAAATTTGAATGTTTTGATGACTCTTGACCTTTGAAGTTCAAAGTTGACCAAAAAGTCAAAGTTTGACTTTTGTGTGACAATTGACTTTTCATCAGTTGATCTTAATTCTTCAACTATCAGTCACTTGCACCTTTGAGAATTTCTTGAACCATGCAATTAGGTCGATATGTTGTGTTTGAGTCCTTAAGATCATGCTTCAATTCATTAGGTCATGTACTGGGTCAAAAGTCAATGATCTGTCATTCTCAATCAAAACCCTAATTTTAACAATTTTGCCCCTTTGATGATTTGAGGGCTTTCCTTGAGGAATTATGATAAACCCTTGATCAAATGATGAATATCACATTAAAATGTTGATGTTGGAAAAAAAATCTTGAAGTTTGACTGTATGTTGACCACAATTGACTTTTTACCCAATACAGTTAATTTTCAGTCATTTGAGCAATTGACTGAGCAAATTTGTGTTGCAAGACTTGAAACTTGGTATGAGAATTCTTTGAGACTTATGATGAGCCATGAAAGTCACTTAAGGCATTAGAATTCCAATTTTCCTTGAGAAAACCAAAACCCTAGTTGTGGACCCAGTGCTTAAGAGGTGAGTTTGTCTGATCAAGTCTTGAGAATCCTTGAGCATTTGAGAACTTTTTGTAAGAAATGTCTTGAAGAAAGGGGAGGGAAAATTTTGGGGTACAACAGATGCCCCTGTTCAATCTTCTTAAACCTGAAGAGTTAGATTGACATGTCCGCCATTCGCGACTTGAAGGTAGAAGATGATTGAACACTTAAGTGCCCAGAAGTTTGCACTCGCTTGTGCACGAAGTAACGTTGTTGGTTGATTATGTCGGGAATGGGCTTAAAGATGCCATTTGGAGAGGTAATGAAGAATTGTCAGAGATGGGCTTATAGATGTCATCCAAATTAACTGTTGATAGAGAAATTAGACTAAGTCTATGCTCGACTTTAACTAGGAGAAGCATCAGCATAAATCTTTGGTCAATCAATCTGAGCCAGAAAAGGTCTACTGGAAGAAGTACTAGAATAAATCTTTGGTCGATTTAATCTGAGCTAGGAAAATGTCTACTAGAAGAAGTATCAGAATAAATCTTTGGTTGATTTAATCTGAGCCAGTAAAAGGTTTACTGGAGGAAGTATCAGAGTAAATCTTTGGCCGATTTAACATGAGCCAGGAAAATGTCTACTGGAAGAAGTATCAGAATAAATATTTGGTTGATTTAACCTAATCCAGGAAGATGTCTACGTTCGTCTTTAACTGGAAGAAGTATCAGAATAAATATTTGGTTGATTTAATCTGAGCTAGAAAAGGTCTACTAGAAGAAGTATCAGAATAAATCTTTGGTCGATTTAATCTGAGCCAGAAGAGGTCTTTTTTGTCTTTAACTAGGAGAAGTATCAGAATAAATCTTTGGTCCATTTAATCTGAGCCAGAAAAGGTCTATTGGAAGAAGTATCAGAATAAATCTTTGGTCGATTTAATCTGAGCCAGAAAAGGTCTTTTTTGTCTTTAACTGGAAGAAGTATCAGAATAAATCTTTGGTCGATTTAATATGAGCCAAAAAAGGTCTACTGGAAGAAGTATCAGAATAAATCTTTGGTCGATTTAATCTGAGCCAAAAGAGGACTTTTTTGTCTTTAACTGAAAGAAGTACTAGAATAAATCTTTGGTCGATTTAATCTGAACAAGAAAAGGTCTACTGGAAGAAGTATCAGAATAAATCTTTGGTCGATTTAATTTGAGCTAGAAGAGGTCTTTTTTGTCTTTAACTAGAAGAAGTATCCGAATAAATCTTTGGTCGATCTAATCTGAGCCAGAAAATTTCTATTGGGAGAAGTATCAAAATAAATCTTTGGTTGATTTAATCTGAGCCAACAGATGTTTGAAGGAAGTATCCATCATGTAGATATTAGCCTTGTCTTGTTTCGAGAAATGACATACAATCTGTTTTGAGATTTGTTGATTAATCCTTCCTGAAAAGGTAAAGAGTTAGTAGTTATGCAATTTCATGATGTATGAAATGCATTGCATAATGATGTTATCAAAATAAATGAGATTGTGTTATATGTGTTTCGTATGTATATGCTATGATGTATGAATGTAAAATATTGTGAAGTGTATTTGTAAGCTCGTGCTATATTTTTCCTGGGAAAATAAATCCCTGGCTATTGATGGGGTTGAAGAGTATTTGTATCTTTAGTCTTGTCTAGAATGCTTCCGCTGGGGATTCTTGCCTTTTGTTTAAGGAAACTCTGTAGGTAATGTTCACTCCTGCTTTTGGGGAGAAGAGTTTTACAAACGTTGGTTATTCATTGCTCTACTGGGGAATTTAATTCTTGTATACCCTGACTGGGGATAAAGGAGATGGATAACCTTCCGACTTGTCTGGGGAGGATAATTCTTATATACCCTGAATGGGGATAAAAGAGATGGATAACCTTCCGACTTGTCTGGAGAGGATAAAGTTGACTGATATCTGGTCCGGTTCCAGGTTCTGTAGCAATTCTCCGAGGATAGTGGTGGCTCACTAGGGAGAATGTAATCTTGTTGGGTAAATAAACCTTGTTGACGGAGAAATATTTTGCTGAGGAAACAAAGTCTCTTGGGGAATATTGAATTTTGCTAAAGAGAAGAAATTATTAGGGGTTTTGCAGTTTTCAAACTCAGTTGGGGAGGAGAATTTCCATGAACTGCACTGATTAGAACTCTGTAGGTTGGGAAAAATACGAGGAATGTATCTTTATTAGGGATGAATTTGTGAAGATTACTCGGTGGGTATAATATCATAGAAGTGGCTCTGTGGGGATTTATGGATAGCTTGAATGTCATCCCAACTCCTAGAATCTTGAGTAAATGCTTATTCTTGTTCTTATGCATTTATTTGTTAACAATTAATCATGTTCATATGCATATGTTCATTCAATTTTAGTCATTGTACATTTTTTTAAGCAAAATAGGAAAACAAAAAGTTTAAACTTTAAAGTGTATTTGTATTGATAATTTGCCTATAAACAAGCATTTTTTTGTATAAAGAGACATAAATCCTAGTAAGAGGAAGTCGTCGTGAAATGAAAAGAGTACAAAGTGGGAAAAAAATGTATAGCTATGTGGAAATGATCTCGTTGGGTTCCAACTCCGCTATTGCCCCCATGTCTTTGAACATCTCATCCCTTGCTGTCGGAAGAAGTTGATTGAACTTGTACCATTTGAACTTTTGAATTTGGTAATAAAGCTTGTTGTAAGTGATTCAACGGGACATAGTCGTAGGCATTTAATCCCTAATTTTTCCTGGACTGCCCTTTCAGGTTTTCAGTCCACTAGGATACCCTTTTTTGCCCAACCCGCCTTTTCAGGTTTTCGACTTGCCGGGTGTACAATCTTTTATATATATTCCTAATTTTTTCCTGAACCCTTTTGGTTCACCGGGATACCCTTATTTTTTCCTAGGATATTCAACCTAGCGGGTCGCTTTTATGCGTAGTATTTTTTTACTATGTCTATATTCATAGGGTGTGGGAAATCTTCGTTGTCCATAGCGGTTAGCATCATAGCACCGCCAGTAAATACTTTCTTGACAACAAATGGCCCTTCATAGGTGGGAGTCCATTTTCCCCTGGGATCACCTTGTGGTATAATGATACGCTTTACTACCAAGTCACCATCCTGATATGTCTGATGCTTCATCTTCTTGTTGAAAGCCTTGATCATACATTTCTGATACATATGACCGTGACAGATAGCCGCAAGCCTCTTTTCGTCAATCAAATTCAACTGGTCCAACCTAGTCTGAATCCATTCATCTTTGCCTAAGTCTGCATCTTTCATAATCCTCAGAGAAGGAATTTGAACTTCGACAGGCAGGACAGCTTCCATGCCATATACCAAAGAGAATGGGGTTGCCCCAATTGATGTTCGTGTTGAAGTGCTATAGCCATAAAGAGAAAATGGTAACATCTCATGCAAGTATTTGTAGGTCACGACCATCTTTTGCACAATCTTCTTTATGTTCTTGTTGGAGGCTTTCATTGTGCCATTCATCTTTGCTCTGTATGGAGAAGAGTTATGGTGCTTGATCTTGAACTGCATGCAGAGCTCAGTGATTATAGCATTGTTAAGGTTGGTACCATTGTATGTTATGATTCTCTCAGGGATGCCATACCGACAGATGAGGTTATGCTTAATTAACCGGGCCATAACACTCTTAGTAGTAGAGGCAAACGAAGTTGCTTCAATCCATTTTGTGAAGTAGTCAATGGCGACGAGAATGAAGCGATGTCCATTAGATGCAGTGGGCTTGATTTCTCCAATCATGTCAATGCCCCACATTGAAACTGGCCAAGGAGCAGTCATGACACTCAAAGGTATCAGAGGCACATGAACTTTATCAGCATAGATATGGCACTTATGACAAGTTCTTGAGTGGTGATGACAGTCAGTTTCCATGGTCGACCAATAGTAACATGCTCTCAAGATTTTCTTAGCCATAGTATGCTCGCTGGATTGAGTACCAAAGATGCCTTCGTGCATATCCTCCATAATTTTCTATGTTTCCTTCTTGTCCATACAACGAAGCAGAGTTAAATCATGGTTGCGCCTGTATAGAATTCCATTGCTCAGGAAGAACTTAGCTAAGAACCTCCGTAGGAACTTCTTGTCATTGATAGATGCTCCTTCCGGGTATTCTTGCGCCTCAAGGTACCGTTTTACTTCATGAAACCAAGGTTTCTCTTCTACTCCATCAGTATCAATTTCATAGCAGTGTGTCGGCTCATCATATCTTTCAATGGTAATTCTGGGAGCCTCGTTGTCCCATCTGAGCTTGAACATGGATGACATGGTAGCCAAGGCGTCTGCCAGCTGATTTTCTTCCCTTGGGATGTGCTCCAAGGTAATATCTTAGAAGTACGGAGTCAAGGTTAGCACATGTTCTCGGTAAGGGGTAAGATTCAGATGCTTTGTATCCCATTCTCCCTTGACTTGAATGATCACCAAGGTTGAATCCCCACATATGCTCAGGAATTTGATTCTTAAGTCAATAGAAGCTTTAAAACACAAGATGCACGCTTCGTACTCAGCCATGTTGTTGGTACAATCAAAGCAAAGTCTGGTAGTGAAGAGTGTATGGCAACCTTGAGGGGAGATAATTACAACACCGATTCAATTGCCAAGTGCATTAGAGGATCCATCAAAAACCATAATCCATCGTAGTCCTAGCTCAAGTCCTTCATGCGGTCCAGGTTCTTCATAATCTGTAATCAGCATGATGTTCTTGTCGGGGAATTCTAAGTTCATAGATTGGTAGGCGTCTACTGCTTGATGTGCCAAATGATCTTCCAGTACACTTCCTTTGATTTCTTTCTGAGTGGTGTACTGAATGTTGTATTCCGTTAAGATCATTTTCCACCGGGCTATTCTTCCGGAGAGAGCTGGCTTCTCTAATATGTACTTAATGGGATCCATATTAGAGATCAATAGAGTGGTATGAGTCAACATATACTATCTTAGCCGGCGAGCAGCCCATGCCAAAGCGCAGCAAGTTTTCTTGAGCAGTGAATATCTTGTTTCACATTCGATAAACTTTTTGCTAAGGTAGTATATTGCATGCTCTTTTCAACCAGACTCGTCATGTTTCCCCAATACAAACCCTATTGAGTTCTCTAGCACTATTAGGTACATGATTAGAGGTCTCCCTTCAACCGGTGGCATCAAAATTGGAGATTCTTGTAAGTACTCCTTGATTTTATCAAAAGCTTTTTGACAGTCGTCATTCCATCTGACTACTTGATATTTCTTCAGCAATTTGAAGATTGGCTCATAAGTAGCAGTCAAATGAGAGATGAATCGTGTAATGTAGTTTAGTTGTCCTAAGAAACCTCTGACCTCCTCCTTAGTACAGGGAGCTGACATTTCTTGAATGGCTTTGACTTTTGCAGGGTCAACTTCAATGCCTTTATCACTAACGGCGAAACCTAAAAGTTTTTCAGACCTCACCCCAAAGGTGCATTTGTTTGGTTTTAGCCTTAGCTTGTATTTCTTCAGCCTCTCAAATAGCTTGTGTAGATAGTCAAGATGTTATTCCTTAGTTTTTGATCTGGCTATCATGTCGTTAATGTCGACTTCTATCTCATGATGAATCATGTCATAAAATAAAGCTACCATGGCTCACTGATAAGTTTCCCCTGCATTCTTCAACCTAAAAGGCATGACCTTGTAACAAAATATGCCCCACTGTGTGACGAAAGTAGTTTTCTCCATGCTTCAGACACCATCTTGATCTGATTATAGCCTAAGAAACCATCCATGAAGGAGAATACCTTGTGCTGAGTAGTGTTGTCGACCAAGATGTCAATATGTGGAAGTGGGAAGTCCTCTTTGGGGCTTGCCCTGTTCAGATCCTTGTAATCTACACACATATGTACCTTTCCGTCCTTCTTTAGCACTGGAAAAACATTGGCAACCCATTAAGGATATGACGTCACTTCTAAGAACCATGCATTGAACTATTTCATGACCTCAGCTTTGATCTTCTTATACATTTTGAGACGCATGCGAAAAACTTTCTGTTTGATTGGAGCACAACCCTCTTTCATCGGCAGACGGTGAACCACAATATCTGTGTCGAACCCTGGCATGTCTTCGTATGACCAAGCAAATACCTCAACATATTCGTGCAACATCTGAATCAATATGCTCTTGACACTGTCTTCCAGGTTGGTGCCAATCTTGACTTCTTTCTTATTTTTCTCATACCCAAGTTTACCACTTTGAACGGCTCTTCATGTGGTTGAATGGCCTTTTCTTCTTGAATCAAGAGTCTAGCGAGTTCTCCAGGTATCTCACAATATTCCTCACCTTTGTCTTCGACTTGGTAGATTGGATTTTCAAATACATGAGTGGCAATAGCAGGATCGTTATCAACGGGATCCAGAGTGGATGGAGATCTGCATTATAGTGTGTGGGTGTGTGTAAGAACACATAGCTATTTGTAAGTGCAATAGAGTAAAAGAAAGACAGAGAACACAAAATTTGAATGCAAAACTTCCAATGTTTTCATTAAATGAAGATATGACATATGAAATGACAACCCTTAACAAATGGACCATTGTGCCCCGGGCAAGACACAAGGTTTAAAGTCATTGTTTAAAGATAAATTACATAACCAAATTTCTTAAAGCGATAAAAACATAAATAACTATTACTCCTGGTTGAAGGAGATTGGTACAAAGTCTTTAGTATGCTAGTTGTTGAGTCCACTTCCAATGGTAGGGAATATCCAATTGTCCAAGTCACCATCACTATCAGTGTCTTCCAGAGCATTGACTTCATTATTGCTAATACGGAAAGGTGGTCCTCCAGCACGAACACTTCGAACCTCCTTCTGAGCCTATGAGGAGAAACCTAAACCAAATTTGTCAGATTTGTAGGGGATATCAGGAAGCTGCCCCCAAACAGTACAACCGTCTTCTTCTATCACAGCCCTAGCATTCTTCAGAGAAGCCACTCTTGGTGCGTCTTTCGTAATCTTGGGAGTAGCAAGAGTATCTTTAGCAACGACAATCATCGAAGGGATTACTTCAAATGTCTGGCATGGAGTTTCAATGAATTCACCATCCATTTCAATATATTTGAAAAAATTCAAATGGCTGACCATATATTCTTCTTCTCCGCATACTGTGATGATCTTCCCTTTCACTGGATACTTCAATTTTTGATGTAGGGTAGAGGTGACAGCGCCTGCCCCATGAATCCATGGGCGTCCTAGAAAACAAGAATAGGCCGGCCGAATATCCATTACATAAAAATTGGAGTTGAAAACCTGAGATCCCACCTTGATCAGAAGATCAACTTCTCCGTGCACCATTCTTTTTGACCCATCAAAGGCCCTTACCACAATATCACTTGGTTTCAGCACCAGTCCTTCGCAGTCCAATCTATCCAGAGCACCTTTTGGTAATACATTCAGAGAAGAACCTGTATCGACTAACACATGGCCAAAGTAGTTCCCTTACACTCAATGGAGATGTGCAAGGCCTTTTTATGATTCTTCCCCGCCGAAGTTAAGTCAGCATCAGAAAATCCTAAACCATTATCAAATGTTAGGCTTGCAACACAATTCTCAAATTGATCAGCAGATGTCTCTTGTGGTACATGAGCAATCTTTAGAAATTTCAACAAAGCCTGAGTGTGAGCTTCAGAACATAATAACAATGACAACATGAATATCTTGGAGGGTGTCTTCCCTAGTTGTTCAACTATTTTATAGTCACTTTTACGAATGATCTTTAGTATTCCTTCCATTTCTTGTTTAGAAGAGTCTTCAATTGTAACATCTTTTGAGGGTGCCTCCGTCTGGTCAGGCTCAGTCACTTTCTCTTTGCTCCGGGCTTCAGCAGTTGACCCAGCAGCAAGAATATGAACAAGTGTATTGATAGTCTTTAGAGGAGAGATCTCTAGGGAGAATATCCTTTTTGTTCGGGTAACTTTATTGGTTCCAACAATATTATTGAGATTAGTAACTTAAGAATCTTCATCTTCGGTAATCCATGTTTCTTTCCTAACAGCATGATAATAAACTTATGCCCCATAATTCCAGGGAACAGCTTTGTCATAGGAATAGGGGACTGTCCCCAGTGCGGTAATGATCGGGGGAGACACTCTTGGCTCAACAGGAATCCTTATAGGGCCTCTAAAGGTGATCCTTATAGGAGTATTGGAAATTATGAATATAGAAACATCTTCAAGTCTCATCTCTTGAGATATACTTTCATGCAAACTCTTCATGGACGAAGTTTTCTCGAACATAATTTCATGGCTATCAATCAAGCATTGAATACCCTTCTTCAGCAATATACAACCATTAGTTTGGGAAGCACAATGGTAACAATTTTCAGGATAACCCGGAAATAAACTGGCTTTTAACAAATTCTCCTTAACGGTCATTAAGGAAGTGGTCAAGTCACTTATAATGGAGACATAGGAAACATCGTCAATAGCATTAACACATTTACCATGACTGGGCATGGGCGCAGTAATCACATTAGGGGTCTCGGGAGGATCAAATTTAATTTCCTTTGCATCAATCATGTCTTGGATTTTGCTTTTTAGGGCCTAACAATCATTGGTGTCGTGCCCAGGACTATTGGAATGGTATGCACACCTTGCATTTGGGTTATACTTCGGAGATGATGTGTTGGGATTTTGAGGAGGATCCTGCAATGTTATCAATTGTGCTTTCAACAAATGTTGTAATGCTTGATCTAATGGCATATTAATCCAAGTGAATTTCCTCCTCATAGCGTTTGACCTATGTTGATTTCCCGGTTGTTATGGTCGAACATATGTTGGATTGGAGATTAACACGGCCCCTAGAGACTGATGATGACCATTCTTACTACGGCTCCTCTGGCCATAGGCAGCATTGGCTTCTTTCTTTCCAATGAATGGTTTCTTCACAGTACTAGAGGATGCATCCATCTGAATATTCCCATTTTTATTCCACTTTCAACTCGTTCACCAGTCAAGATCAACTCCGTAAACCCTGATGAAGAACTCCCAATTAGAAAATTAAAGAATGGACCTGTCAGAGTGCCCATGAACATGTCCACCAATTCTCGGTCAGTTAAAGGGGGTTGCACCCTTCCAGCCAAGTCCCTCCATTTTTGAGCATACTCCTTAAAGCCTTCGTTCGAGCCTATAGTCATACTCTAATTGCACACGAGTTGGTGCAAGGTCGGAATTGTATTGGTATTGTCTGTAAAAGGCAGCAGCCAAGTCCTCCCAAGCACGAATATTAGTCCCTTCTAGTTGATAGAACCATTCCAATTGTGTTCCAGATAGGCTCTCTTGAAAGAAATGAACTTGTAACTTCCTGTCGGCAGTGTGTGGTTGAATCTTTCAGACGTATGACCTCAAATGAAGTTTGGGACAAGAGACCCCATCATATTTAGTGAAAGCATGGACTTTGAACTTATGGGGGATGACTACCCTTGGGATCAAACCTAAGTTTGTGAAGTCCAATCCAGGCACTTTTTGAATTTCAACGGCTTTAAGTCGGTCCTCTAACTGCTTGTATTTTTCATCCTCCAGAGGGTATTTCTCGTCGGAGTAGTCTTCATCCTCAGAAATCTGGTTATCTCCACCCCCAAACCTGGTGCTTCTAACATCCTCTTCTTGATTGTCTTCTTCCTCAGAGGAAACCTCTTCTACTTGAGCTAGTCGGGTAGGACCTTTGAACCTTCTCCCCATGTTGAGGATAACAACCCGCTTCTTAGTCTTCTTCTTCGTGACGAGGAGCGTCATCATCTCTTGTTTCCCTTTGGCTAGGTTCGAGAGAGTCTCTTGAAACTGTGCGTGTTGAGTTTACAGATCTTTGATGGTTTGCTCGAGATCCATCTTATACTGAAATAAATAGTAAATAAATGAGGAAACCTATATCGGAAAACCTGATTATGAAATGATGCATGATATGTGGATGCAATGTTTTCAAGAACCTTTAGGAGATTTAAATTTGCTAGCCAAAAAGGGAAACATAAACAAAGATTGCATTAATAAGTTCAAACATTACAATTTCCTCTTGGGATTACAATGAAAAAGCAAAAGGGTCTCAAAGAGACAACAAAATGAAATCCTAAAATCTAAGACTCAAGTCTCCCACGTACGCTTCCTCTTCGTGTCAATGTATGCGTTAAGGCTTTGCTCCTTACGAAGTCACTTTATGAGCTCCAACACTTTTTTCTCGCTTGCATAGAATCGAGCTTCAAAGGTGAGCTCTAACACTTTCTTCTCGCATGTCAGGATGGAGAATGGTATAAGGAATATCCCCTTCAGCAATGGGAAGGATAGAGGGATATGACATCATAAGGTTTTGAGCAGGAGCTCATACCCACTTGAGATATGGCTCTAAAGGGATAGAATTCTTATGTCCCAAAGTCTTGCTATCAATCTTGTTTACCATGCCCCAAGCTCGTACAAGCCTTTGACAATAACCTTGAACATCGTTCTCGTAGTTGAATACAATACCCTAGATAAGCGTGTCATGAAGACCATCTCTTCGAGCATAACCAAATTGTCGTAGAGCCAGCGAAGGTTTGTAAGTAATACCTCCCCTAATGCCAAAGAGCGGCGCATTAGGGAATTCTCCGTGGCGATTAATGATAGTAACATCCACACGAGATCGAAAACACCAATAAATATCTGAATAAGAGAGCGACATCATTCTTTGAGACCACCTCAAACCTTGTTCATTCTTCAAAACTGATCGGGGAAGGTGAGAAATAAACCACCTAGATAGTAAAAGTATGCAACACATAAGATCCCCTCTCTTCCTCATAGTACGAGTGTGAAGAGAATGCAGAATATCTCCAAGCAAAGTAGGCACAGGGTTACGAGAAAGGAAAATCTTGACAGCATTCACATCTATGAGTTGGTATGGATTAGGGAACAATACTAACCCATAGATTAGAAGATCCAAGATCTCCTCGAAAGCATGAAAATTCATAGCCTCCAGAAATAGTCGATCCTTCTCTAACAGAAATTTAGCTAGAAAACCCTTGACTTCATTCCTTGTTTCCCAATTAGCTACAATGTCGGACCGCTTCAAATGTAAGGCTAATGCAATTTCTTCAGGTTGTGGATATTTCTCTAAACCGGTGAAAGGTGTCCGGTCACGAACATGTATTCCCAACAACTCAGAGAATTCTACTATTGTGGGTACCAATTGATAATCTAGAAAGGTGAAACAGTGATGAGCGGGATCAAAGAACTGGAATAGAACACTCATCATATCTTCTTCAAAACCCAAAGTAACCAAATTGAGTAGTTGACCATGCCTTCACAAAGATGATTTGGATAGTGTTTCTACGAGCGGAAGCCATAACCTATAAAATAAAACAAAGATAAATCCCTAGGTCCTTGAAATGGTTAGTGAAAATGTTATGGCATGATGTCATGATGTTATGATGTCATGTTCGAACAGTTAATCATACGCAAACAAAGCATACAAGGCCTTAGGTTTAAGCTTGCATGGGGTTTATAGGTAAGTACCCTATTGAAGTTTTAGTTGGCTCAACCTGTCCTAAAAGAAGTAATTGGGTTCTAGGAATCTCAATATCATTAATATTTCTTCATCGGGCATTGTTTCAGCACAAGCATCAGAATTGCGACTGAAATATCCCGAAATTCCGATATCAATGAGTGTAGTATCGAGTATTAACGAACTTCAGTCTACACCAAAGCCAGCGATATCACTACTTTCTAATGGCCAAGTTGTTAAATTAAGGTTCTACAGTCAGTTAGTGCTTTATGACACCACACAGCGGCCCCGTATTCTCCTTGGTTTAACTCAAAGGACACTGGTACCAACAAATGTGTCACACTAACATAGCCATTGCTCCAGAAATATCAATCTACGTCGTACAATCTTCACGATCTATTTCCACTTACCTAAAATTCCCCAGATCCGGGTATAGGATCTATACAAGAAATAAAACCAAGCATATCCCTGAATATAAAGCAGACAATGCAATCAAGTAAAGCAAAAAAGGTGATCTAGCTCTTAAGGTAATCCCACTTTTAGTACATCTCCCCAACAGAGTCACCAGTTCTGTAATACGGCGGGAGAACTGGCTTGAGGTTTTGCGTTTTATCGTAAATGTTGCGGATAGCAAGAGTCGCCATCGACTTTTCTTTTATCCAATAAAGGAAAGGGTGAAAAGAACAAGAAAGACCTTTTGAGAATTTTCTTGAGTTCGGGGGGTAGGTTATGAAAAGGGAAGGTGTTGGCACCCTTTCCATCCGTAGTTATCTACGGGCCCTTAATTGCTAGCTCACTTTGAAAAATGCTTTGTGTTTGTGTATGTTTGAAAATATTTTGAAAAACGCCTAAGTATGGCAACTTTGTAATGATTCTTGTATCGTTGAGAATGTATACAAAATGTGTGCGAGGTGTTTTGATTTCAAGTATTTTATCTTGAATTATGGTTCTCTAATGTTTGATTTTAAATCTTGCCATACAACCCTAATTACAAACAGAAATATGGAAAGCGGTAAATTGCGGAATTTAAATGTTCTACGCTATTACAACGCTTCGAGAATGGGGGTTACGAATTCATGAATGGGGAGAGAAAGCAATAAACCCTATCTATTACAAACTTTGAGCATTTACAATATTGAGAAATATTAATGCAAAAATAAGATGCGCGAAGGTAGTGAAAAGGAACAAGATGTTTTGAAAGTATTGATAAGTGTTTAAGCAAATAATTATTTGTTTCTTTGTTTAGAAAATTATTAAAGGTTATCCCTAATTCTATTTTAAAAATTAATTATTTACAAGAAAATAAGATGTGATTAAGTGATCTTTTATTATCAAAATTAATTAAGATCTAAATAATTCTAAGTATTTAGAAAATATTTCTTGAGTTTTATTTAGAAAAAAAGATATTTGAAATATATCCTAATTCTTAAGGTAATTAAAATAAATCAATTTTGTCAAAAAAAAATTTAAATTAACTAATTAGTTTGAAAAAAACCAAAATCTAAATTTTATAAATAAAAATTATATTTTTGTATTTTAATTAAATAAAATAAATAAAAGTAAAGAAAAGAAAATATATAAAAAAAAAAGATTGGGCTTCCGTTGTGAAAGGAAATTGGGAGTGTAAAAAATGTTAGGCCCAAAAGACAGTTTTTTGTTTGAAATATAAAAAATAAAAGTGGGCTTGTGTTGAAAATAATCAGGGGTGTGAAAAAATTGAAAAAAATGTTAGGCCCAAACACCTCAAGCCCAGCGCCTGTTTGATTCAGTGAGGATGGTCTTCTGAGGTCTATCATATTAGTGTGCATGTGGTGTATTGGATTATGGCCTTGTGATGATCATATGGTGATGGTGATAGGAACATCATGCATGCCCGGAACCTGTTTGCATTTGATCTGAAAGAGGAAAATATGAAATAAACAAAAGGGTACTGCTGGGGCTCGAACCCAGGTCCCCATGGTCATACGCGCGCTTTCTTTACCATTGGGGTGGTTGTTTCATCCGGTTATGAAACGCCCCCAGTAAATATATTATGAAACCATTTTTCAAATTTGAACTTCCCACTTCATCTTCTTCCCCGCGCTAGCAAAACAACAATAATGTTCAAACTCCTAACTCCTTCAACTCTCAATCATTTTAAAAAATATAAACATGAAATTTTCTTGAAATTTAACCAGGAGTCCAACCATATAAATTATTTAAGCTATAAATCAATGATGAGTGGGAATTTCTGTTGGTACCAAACTGAACCATAATTTTTCAGAAACTTCAGTTTCAAAATTCTCAACACTCACGCAAGATAAGTGAAATGTAAGTACATGGTTAGCTTCAGGGCAATGATGTCTACATTTTTTATTCAGAAAGTAAATATTAATGATGCTTGTACAGAAAGTTCAAAGTTTAGAAAACTTACCTCAAAAGTGAGTTTGAAGTTTGACCACTCCTGGAGATGTTGTGATGATCTGGATAGCTTCACTAAACTCCCAGGAAGCTATTGCAATGCTTACTTTGGATTGAGAGTGGCTAGATTCTTCTAGAGAAGTCAAGTTACTGAGTTTTGTTTTTGAAAATTGACGATGATGAATATGATGTTACAGTGATGAAACCGGGCTTTAGATAGGTTCTATTTGAGTTGTATAAGCTTTGTGATGGATTTAAAATGAAAACGCACGAGTGGATTAGATGTTTGGAATTCAAAGTCAGAATTTACAACAAATGTGGTTTTGAATGCCAATTCTGATTTTAGAGTATTTGAGAGGGTTAGAAGGCTTGTGAACTCGTGTTTGGCTTGCAAAATAATTCCTCTATTTATAGAAAAAAAGTTTTTGAAGGCTCAAGAAATGAGAATCCAAAGATAACAAGTTATGGTTTTTTGAAACATCACATGTGATTTCTTGAGAAATCAAATTTCAATGTATGGTACCATTGCTCATAGAGTGGTTAAGAACTTTAAACACAATGCTTATGAATTTTTAGATGGAGTGTGATCAGAGGGAACAAGTTATAGGCTCAAGGAGTTGGCATTATTTATAAAGCTTTCTTTTCAAGAATGGCAATGGTGCCTTTCTTCCAAAAATGACAAAGTGGTTTGGATAATGCTTAAATCAAATGGACCATATCTCAAAATTTGTGTAAGCATTTAATTATGGTTAGATTTGCAAGTAAGGAGGCATGCAAAGCAATATTATGCAGCATAGCATGAAGATTTAATTATGTGTTCTTCACCAAAATGACTTGTAATTCAAGTTTATCTTGCCAACTTCAAGTCTTCGAATATCCTAGCTCAAAAATGATATCTTCAAGTTCTTGGATATTTTGGAAAGCTTGAAACATTGTCTACAACTTTCTTGTTAATAATTTTGACTAAATCAAATTGTAACTTGATGAAAATTGGCCAAGAAGTTGGGATAAAAATCTGACCAAAGTTGTTAAAAATTTCTCTAAGTGTTAGATAAAAATGTCATGACTTCATGGGCCTATATCTCCTAATCCAAACATTTTTTGGACATCAAACCTCAAGGAAAAAGTTGTAGAATTCATCAAGCTATACAACTTTCATGTTGAAAGTTTTCCTTGAATCATCTTGCATCTTAGTGAAAAATGGTCATGAAGTAGTGAATTTATCAAGGACAAAACACTTAGAATTTTTCTAAGTATTGGAAATTTTGACTTTTTTGTTGACTTTGTGATTCTTGTTGATCAAGCTTGACAAATTTGAATGTTTTGATGACTCTTGACCTTTGAATTTCAAAGTTGACCAGAAAGTCAAAGTTTGACTTTTGTGTGACAGTTGACTTTTCATCAGTTGATCTCAATTCTTTAACTATCAATCACTTGCACCTTTTAGAATGTCTTGAACCATGCAATTAGGTCAAGATATTGTGCTTGAGTCCTTAATATCATGCTTCAAGTCATTAGGTCATGTACTGGGTCAAAAATCAATGATTAGTCATTCTCAGTCAAAACCCTAATTTTGACAATTTTGTCCCTTTGATGATTTGAGTGCTTTCCTTGAGGAATTATGATCAACCTATTATCAAATGATGAATATCACATCAAAATGTTGATGTTGGCAAAAAACCTTGAAGTTTGACTGTATGTTGACCACATTTGACTTTTTACCCAATATAGCTGATTTTAAGTCATCTGAGCAATTGAGTGAGAAAATTTGTGATGCAATACTTGAAACTTAGTATGATCATTCTTGGAGACTTATGATGATCCACTAAAGTCACTTGAGGAATTATAAGTCTAATTTTACTTGAGAAAACCAAAACCCTAGTTGTGGACCCAATGCTTAGGAGGTGAGCTTGTCTGATCAACTCTTGAGAATCCTTGAGCATTTGAGAACTTTTTGTAAGAAATGTTTTGAAGAAAAGGGAGAGAAATTTTTTGGATACAACACAGATGTTTGAGAATGGCCTCAGAGTGAAGATAAAGTAGCTTATTGATATAGTTGTCGGTGGCTCATCCAACTTTACAACAGCCACTAGTGTGAAGAAGATTATTGAAGCCATTGCTGCAAATGGGCATCTGGAGCTATATGACAGGGTTGTGTAAGAAAACTAGAGGGAGTGATTGATTTGAAGTTGGAGGTGAATAAGAAACTAAAAATTGAAGAGGCTATTGCTGCAGAAGTGGAGAAAAAGCTGAAAGCAATGAACATGGGTACTCAACAGGTATCTCAGGTTCAACAAGAACACAAGGCAGGTTATGAAATATGTTATGGACCACACATGATTGTCCATTGTCTTGAAACTCCACAATAAATTGAGGAGATAAAGTTCTTGAAGCAGAATAATCCATATTCTAACACCTATAATCCTGGGAGGAAGAATCATCCAAATTTCTCCTAAAGAGATCAACAACAACAAGCTCCTTAAAAGGCGGAGTGGGAGGTAGCTCTTGAAAAGATGGCTGCCCACACTTCTCAATTTCAAGAAGATACAAGGAGAAATCACAGAAATACCATTGCTGCAATAAAAAATTTGGAAGTGCAAATGGGACAGCTTGCACCACAGGTAGCGTTGCAAGTACAAGGAAAACAGAAAAATCATGAGAATGTTAATCTTATCATAAAAAGGAATGAGAAAGCTTCTAAAGAGAAGAAAGATGAGGTAAAATTTGATGATAGTATCATAGAAATAGAGTTGGAAGTGAGAGAGAATAGGAAAAAACATGAAGAAGTGGTATCACCGATGAATCCAGTTGAAAAGAAGACTAAACAAGTGATCAAGTTATTGTATCCATCTCGAGTGGCAAAGAAGGACACAAAAGAGAAAGAGTTTGATAAATTTGTCCAGTTGTTAAAAAATATAGAGATCAATATACCATTATTTGAAGCACTCGATAAAATTCCTTTGTATTAGAAATTCATGAATGGTGTATTATCAAAGAAGAGATCAACAGGAGAGGGATCAGTACCCTGTGATGAGAAATTATGTGCAATTGCACCTGTTGTACCCCAAAATTTTCCCTCTCATTTTAAAATTAAATTATTTTAATAGGTCTCCTCATCCTCCTAGTGTTCTCAATTGCTCAAGATTACTCAAGGAATTGATCAGACAAATTCTCCTCCTAAGCAATTGGTTCACAACAAGGGTTTTGTGTTTCACAAGGAAGTTTGGGTTTCAAAGGTCTCAAGTGGTTTTCATGGTTCTCCATATGTCTTAAAAAATGCTCATATCAAGTTTCAAGCCTTGTATCACAAGTTTTCTCAACCAATGCCTCAAATGACTGAAAATCAACTATATTAGGTAAAAAGTCATTTGTGGTCAACATACAATCAAACTTCAAGATTTTTGGTCAGCATCAATATTTTGAAGTGATATTAATCATTTGATCAAGGTTTGATCATGATTCCTCATGAAAAACCCTCAAATCATCAAAAGTCAAAAGTTGTCAAATTAGGGTTTTCTTAGGAGAAGTCAACTGAACTTTGACCAAGCATAACTTTCACATGCTTCATCTGTTTTTCCCAAACCAAAGCTCATTTTGAAGTAAACTCAATTATTTTAAACTTTGTCTCTCTAAGCTCAAGTCCAAAAGTTCTTCATTTAAGAGATATGGGCCAAGACATTATAGATCATTTCAAAAGTCAACAAAAAGACACTTTTTGTCAAGACAACTTACATCAAGATAAAGTCTTCAAATGAAAAAATGATCAACATAGATATTATAGAGGACATCTTGAGATTTCCAAAAAGGCAAGTATCACATTCAAATGAAGAAATTTGATAGAGTTATAATTGGTGCAAGTTGGACAATGTTTCAAAAAATGCATGAAACTTCATTTTAGCAATCATGAACTTTTGGACTAATGGGCCTAACGTTTGAGGTTTAAACATGTTTATAGTATGTTAGAGGAACTCTAAGTCCATTTATACATTAATTTGATTTTTTATTTTTTTTATTTTGATTTTATTCAAAATAAATCAAATAAAATATGAGTTGATGGACCAAAGGGCGTGTGGGCTTCATTTGGTTATCTTCTAGAAGGCCCAAGGCCTCTTAAGAGCTTGCCAAAACCGTGAAAACATGTTGTGAACAAGATTCTTCAAGCTTGGAATGTTTTTAAAACAATTTTGAAAAGATTTTAACGTGTTTTCCTTGCAATGAATTGTGACATAATGATACAAGATCCTTTCCTTATTTTGATCCATTTTCATTCCCTTATAAATACATGCAACACTCAAGTGCAAAAGACACACGAACTTCTGCCTCAAGAACCACTTAAAAAATCTCTCAAAATTCTCAAGAAAAGTGCAAACTCGTATCAAAATTTCCAGCCACTCTCAATCAAAACCAAGCCTCAAATCGTGTTCTTGAAGCTCCCAGGAATCTCACCAAGTCCATAAATAAATCACTTCACGTCTGGAATAGCTTACACAAGCCCACCGATTTTGGTAATTTTCTTGAATTCGAGTATTTTAATCTATGCATATTTAACTAATTTCTTTTGCACAAATGAGTTCATCATGGTGTTTAGAACAAGTTCGAATTAGAAAATGCAAGCTTTAACGCAGGGATGATGAGTTACCATGGCTAAGACACGATTGGATTCTCTCTTTTAAACTCCATTTCCACTAATTTATTTCTTTGGCTTAATTACAACTTTGGTCCCTCTATTTTATATTTTTCGATTTTGGTCCCCCCATTTTTAAAATCACTATTTTAGTCTCCTTTTTAAGTTTTCTGTGCAATTTCCGTCCTTCTATTTTGTTTTTTCTACAATTTTAGTCCCTATTTTTGTTCATTTTTCAATAGAAAACTCAAAAGGGGGACCAAAATCGTGGTTTTTAAAATGGTAGGACCAAAATAAAATAAAAATACAAAATAGAGGGACCAAAGTTGCAATAAGCCTATTTCTTTTTTACAATTAAAATCAAAACATATAATAATTAGAATATTACATGAAATAAAATAAAAAATAGTCTTTTAGGTTTTCTTAATTAACTTTTTTCATTTAATTAGATTTTAGGTCTTATTTTTTTAATTTGTAAAATTAATTAGAATAATTAAGTTTTTATTAATTATTAACTTAAATTATTTTCTACAAAAATACACACAAAAAATTAATTACTAATGTTTTAGATTTTAGGACTTTAAAACATCTTTTCTAACATTTTCTTATTTATTTGCCCCTTTACTTTCTTAGAGAAATTGTATAGGTTGCACAATTTTTTATGTAATAGCTGTAGTTTTATTTCTCGCAAATTTATACTATTATATCTGCCCCAAAGTCTTGTAATAGCTTAATTAGGGTTTACTTTTCCGCACTTTACTTTATGCACCTATATTATGCTTGCTTGTCTGTATATATTTAACTGTTAGTAATAGGCTTGTATGGAAAGATTTAAAATCAATCGTTAGATAACTCTAATCAAGATAAATAACTGAACTGAATCGCTCTTGCACACATGCACCTCTAGGGTAGCCTCCCTTGTTGCGTTCGGAAACAATGGTCATATCCTCGAAAGTAGGGATACTTTAGCAAAGACCCTCGATTTAACAATATCATCACGGTCCCTTCGAATAAAGATCATAATCCCTCGATGACCCTTCGAGTTGCCTATAAAATGATCTAGTCCCTCGATGACCCTACGAGAAAAATGATGATAGTCCCTTCGATACAATTGCTAAAGTATCTCTATATGTTACCTTCAGTGACCATAACGACGACCCTACGCCTGTCCATTCACATCCAATGGATGGGGCTACCTACAAACTAATGGTATGGAGAGTACCATCCCTAACGGAGAAGGAAAATAATAACGAAAGACCTTTCAGTGGGTAAGATACCCTTAATTGCTTGCTCACAAACTAAAATAATTTTCACACCTTACACTTTCAAAACAACTACTTTCAAATGCTTTATAAACACTCTTGAGAACTGATATAAGGGTTACTATAAAGCAGACTGCCATACATTGGCATTTTCAAAACATTTTCAAAGCACGCACAAAGCAAATTAAAGTGAGATAAGCAATTAAGAGCCCGTAGATAACTACGGATGAAAAGGGTGCTAACACCTTCCATTTTCATAACTTACCCCCCGAACTCAAAATCTTAAAAGGTATTTCCTGTTCTTTTCACCTTTCCTTATTGGATAAAAGAAAAGTCGGTGGAGACTCTTGCTAACCGCAAAATTTGCGACAAAACGCAAAACCAAAAGTCAATTCACCCATTGTATTACAGAACTGGCGACTCTGCTAGGGATTTATTAAAAGAGGGGTTACCTTAGAGTCTTAGATCACTTTTTATTTACTTTATTTGCATTGTCTTCTTTATCTTTAACGGTTGCTCGGGTTTAATTTCTTGCAAAGATCCTATACCCGGATCTGGGGACATTTTAGGTAAGTAGCAATAAATTATGGAAAATGTACGACATAGACCGATATGATTGAAGTGATGGCTATGTTAGTGTGATACATTGGTTTGTACTGGTGTTCCTTGAGTCAGTCGATGATAACACTAGGTTGTCGCATGGTGTCATAAACACTAACTGATCTTTAGAACCTTAATTAACCCAACTTAGCCATTAGAAAGTAGTGAGATGGGCGGCTTTGATGCAATATGAAGTTGGTTGATACTCGATGCTACGCTCATTGAGATTCGACTCTCGGAATATTTCAGTGGCAAGTCAGTTGCTCTGCTGAAACAATGCCTGAGAGAAAGATCGGTGAGACTCCTAGAACCCGATTAGTACTCTTAGGACAAGTTGAGCCAACTAAACTTCAAGAGGGTACTTACCTATGAACCTCATGCAATCCTTTAAACCTAAGGCCTTTTGTGTGATTTACTTGTGCTTGCTATCTTGTTTAAACATAACATCATAACATAGCATTTTCACTGACCATTTCAAGGACCAAGAGATTTATCTTTGTTCTGTTTTACTGGCTATGGCCTTTGCTCGCAGAAATACTATCTGGATCAAATTCATGTGAATACCTTCTAAACTCAAAGAATTTGTCTTAAAGGTTCCCAAAAGATCTCAGTTCAACAAAAGACATGGTCATTTTCTCAGCTTGGTTATCTCCGATTTTGAAGAAGGCATGATGACCGTTTTATTTCAATTCTTTGATCCTAAACACCATTGTTTTACTTTCCCCAATTATCAACGGGTGCCCATAATGTAAGAGTTCTCTAAGTTACTTGGGGTGCCTATACTGGATCAGATACCCTTCATTGGTTTAGAGAAAGATCCAAGACCTGAAGATATTTCCACAACCTTGCACCTGAAATCGTCCGACATTGCATCTAATTTGGAACCAAGGAGTAGGGTTAAAGGTCTCCTTGCAAACTTTCTGATGGAGAGAGCTCAGTTGTTTCTAGATGCCATGAGTTTTCATGCTTTCAAAGATGTTTTGGCTTTACTAATCTATGGTTTGGTACTATTCCCCAATCCGGGCCAACTTATAGATGTAAATGCCATCAAGATATTCCTCACTCATAATCTTGTGCCTACTTTTCTCAGAGATATTTTGCATTCTCTTCACACTCGTACCATGAGGAAGCGTGGAACTCTCATGTGTTGTATACCTTTTCTATCTAGGTGGTTTATTTCTCACCTTACCCGCTCGATAATGAAGAATGAACAAGGTTTGAGGTGGTCTCAAAGGATAATGCCACTCTCTCATTCAAACATTTATTGGTGTTCCCGATCCCAGGAAGACATCATTATTATTGACCATTGTGGAGAGTTCCCTAATATGCCACTCCTGGGCATAGGGGGGCATTACTTACAACCCTTCTCTAGCTTTACGTCAGTTTGGTTATGCTCGAAGAGACAGTCCTCATGATATGCATATCTGGGGTGTTGTATTCGACTATGACAACGATCTTCAAGGTTACCAGCAAAGATTTATCCATGCTTGGGGTATAGTCAATAAGATTAATAGCAGGATTCTAGGGCATAAGAACTTCATCCCTCTGGAGCCCTATCTCAAATGGGTACGAGCTCGCGCTCAAAACCTTATGATGCCATATCATGTTGTCCTACCAGTAATCATGGAGCCTGTTATCGAAGGAGACGTCTCTCACACCATCCTTTATCTAGACATGCCTATTGACCTTGAAGAATTGCAGAAGTCCTGGATTTAACTCAAGGAAGAACGGGACACCTTTGTGACTCAATTCTATGCAAGTGAGAAGAAAGTGTTGGAGTTGACGAAGCAACTTCACGAGGAGCAGAGTCTTCACGCATATGTCAACACAAAGAGGAGGCGTCCATGAGAAACTTAAAGATTTAGGAGTTTTAAATTTATTTCTTTGTAATCCTTTGTATTCACATGAACTTACTAATAAAAATCTTGTTTATGTTTCCTTTTGGTTAACAAATTTAAATCTCATAAGGTTCTTGAAAACATTGCATTTACATATCATGTATGTCGTACATAACAGGTTTTTCTCACTAACAAGTTTTCTCATCTTCTTACTGTTTATTTCAGTAAAAAAAAGGCTCTTGAATAGACTGTGAAAGAACTTCAAGCTCAGAATGCTCAATTTCAGCAAATGTTCCTGAATCTAGCCAAGGGGTGGGAAGAGCTGAAGGCACACATCACTAAAAAGAGGGAGGAGAAAATCAAAAAACCAGTTGGCATCCTCAACATGTGTAGGAGGCTCAAAGGTCCGGTCAAGCGAGCTTTGGAGTTTGAAGAAGAAAATGATGACCAAGAGGAAAATGATAAAAGTATGAAGGCTGACAACCAGGGCTCTGATGAAGAAGAAGTGGACTATTCAGATGAACAATATCCTCCGACTGACGACAAATACAAATAGCTGGAAGATTGTCTCAATGCCATGGAGATCTAGAGAGTTCCTGGGTTGGATTTTGAAAAGTTAAGCCTTATCTCAGGGGTTGTTATCCCTCATAAGTTCAAGGTCCCCGTCTTTGCCGAATATGATGTTGTGTCTTGTCCTAAGCTTCATTTGTGAGATTATGTCCGAAAAATCCAACCCCATACTGCTGATAGAAAATTATGGGTGCATTTCTTTCAAGAAAGCTTGTCGGGTACGCAATTAGAATGGTTCTATCAACTGGAAGGAACCAACATTCGCACTTGGGAAGACCTGACTGCTAAACTCTATAAACAATACCAATACAATGCTGACCTTGCACCAACTCGCGTGCAATTACATAGTCAAACGAAGGCTTTAAGGAGTATGTCCGGAATTAGAGAGATTTGGCTGGAAGAGTACAACCTCCTTTGTCTAATAGGGAGCTGGTTGATATGTTATTGGGAACTCTGACAGGGTCTTTCTTTAATCATCTGATCGGAAGCTCTTCATCCAGATTCACCAAGCTGATATTAACTGGAGAACGAGTTGAAAGTGGAATCAGAAGTGGGAAAATTCAGGCGGTTGCGTCTTCAAATGCTATGAAGAAGCCTTTCAACAGGAAGAAAGAGGCTAATGATGTGAACGGCCAAAAGGGTAGTGGTAAAGGAGATCGTCATCGAGCTATGTCAGCAGTAATGATTTCCAATCTCGCACCAACGCAATAACAGAATAACCAGCACAAACAAGACGAGCCCAAGAGACAATTTACCAAAATCAACATGCCACTGCCTCAAGCATTGCAACACATGTTGAGGATGAATCTGATTATGTTGATAGAATCTCATCCAAACCCCAAAACTTCTTCTTCTAACTATAATCATGATGCAAGGTCTGCCTATCATTCTGACAGTCCTGGGCATTATACTAACGATTTTTGGGCGTTGAAATACAAGATTAAAAATATGATTAACGCCAAGGAGATTGAATTAGATCCTTCTGAGACTCCCAACGTGATCACCGCTCCCATGCCGAATCATAATTAGGATCAGATTAATGTTGTGGAAGATATCGATAGCAGTAACGACCTGAATAATTGGATTTCCCCTACTACCAATGACGAAAGCTTCTTCATTCGAATTTTTATTTTTAATTTCTTTGTTTGTTCAAACAATTACTGTCATGTCAAACTTTGGTTTTCCCATTAATGAATTTCACATGTTTGTCTTGAATTAACTCGTTCTCACTATATTTAAACTGCTTTCTTACTTCATTTTGTGATATTCAACTCTCGATTAAAAGCTATAAGCCTTTATAGAGAGGATTACGAAAATGATACCATAATCTCTATAGTATGCTTTTGAACTGACCTTGCTGATGATGTACAGACGTTGTTTCAAATCCTAAACATTGGAGTTATAAGGAAGATAATCCCTAGTCAGCCCCTTTGAGCCTAAGAAGTAGGAGTTTTCTTTTTCACACAAATTGAAACCTTTAATCATAACTTAGGGCATGGTAGTTTCTCAGTTAACTCAAATGTGCATTCAGTCGTAAGCTTTCACTTTGTACACAACAAATAGTATTGAAGACGTCCTTCCAAATCAAAAGACGGTGATGGTTCCTCGTAAAACAGGCAGTCACTATCTCTCAAAAGAAAAGCCCCTAAGTCAAAACCTATAAAGGAAACTTAGGGGAAAATGGGGGCATCCCGCTGACTGTAATCACAGAAGAAACAGTTCAGGTAAAACTTAGGGATAATCAAGTCAAAAGAGGTCACTACAAATACTCAACAAAAGAAAAGAATGTTACAAAAAATGACTGTCTTCTCAATTAAACTTCCAGTATCTGAACCATCACCAAAATATCATTCAAGACTCAATTGGAATCTAAACGCACAACTAACTGAGTATAAGGCTGAAGAACATCATGGAGAACAAGTTGGGAACAAATAAATTTTGAGCCTTTTTTCTTTTGCTTCTTAAACCGTGAACCAGGCCACGTTACAACCCTTAAAAGTCCTAACTGAAGCATAGGTTAATTCGAAAGCATAATGTTACAAAATGTATCCTGGCTCCTATAAGGCTTACTATAAAACCTGAGTTGAATTTATATTCTTACAAAATTCTGTTTTTACTAAAAATGCATTTCATAACTTCAAGACAGACATAAACTATGCATTTATAATACCATTATTTACATATGACTAATTGTTCGACAGCAGAGAAATTAGCACGACGAATATTCAATGAACAGAAATCCTCTCAATGAACATAATCACCTCATATGGAAAGACATTTCTAGTAGCAGACCTTTCATAATCAAGGGGCATGACATGGTGTCTAACTGATCTGGGAGCAGTCAAGTCAAGATTCAAGGAATCTCTCAAAAGTTTCGAATAGCCAGAGGCAGACCTCCATCTGAATCACTTGGGGCATTGAACATGAGTTCTAGCAAAGGGCCACGTACGATCAAGAAAACATTCTCTGGCATGCTACAACACTTACAGTGAAAATTATTTGCACCCTGTAAATGCGGATATAGTCAAAAAAATACTACGCGTAAAAGAGACCCGCTAGGTCGACAGGCCTAGGCAAAAATAAAGGCATCCCGGCGAACCAAAATGGTTCGGGCAAAAATTAGGGATATATAAAAAATTGTACATTCGGAAAGTCGAAATATTGAAAAGGCGACTTGGGCAAAAATGGGTATCCCGGTGGACTGAAAACCTGATAAGGCGGTCTAGGAAAAAGTTAGGGATTAAAGCGTACGACTATGTCCCATTTTCTCATCACTTGTCTATCAGTAGAAGACTTATCACCATGATCAGCATTTATCGAGGGCTCTAGAAGTTGAGATAATGTTCAAGTCATCCATAAATCCCCACAGAGCAGTTTCCACAGAATTATCTCTACGGAGCTATCTGCACAAGCTCATCTTTAACAAAGATACATTCCCCAGCAAGCCTAAATATGCAAGTCAGACCAAAACTGAGGCATCTTCTAGTAGTTCATTTCCATATCTCTGATCGACAGCTTGACAGGGCCATCTTCCCCAAGAGGTTCCCCAATAGATAGGAAGATCTGATCATTCCCCCCATTATACAGTGAAAAATTCCTCAACACAGCCTATGAAATACTAATCCCCGACAGAAATTATTTCCTTAACACGGTTTATAGGAATTTCATTCCCCAGCGGAGTTTATTTCTCCAACACCATGAAATCCTCTCCTTCCCTCCAGTAGGGTGTGACCAAAGTTTTTATCCCTAGAGAAATTGCTACAATGCCTAAAACTTGGTCTGATAGCGTCAGTCTCTCTTTTCCCCTGTCAGGATATGCAAAAATCAATTCCTTCAGCAAACAGCGAGCAATTGACTCTCTTTGATTATCCTCAAGCAGAATTCGAAAATCCCCAGCAGAATGTCCTCAAACAAAAAGCGGGAATCCCCAGTAAAGTCGTTCTAAAAAAATTGAAGAATTACTTTCTTCACCCTCAGCAACAGTCATGGATTTATTTTCCCCAGCCAAACACTGTTATACAAATTTAATGTTGTCTTCAATGATATTTTACATCCATACATCATTTACAATCCATCATGGCATATGCATACAAGATGCATATGACATTCTCATTTATTTTGAGAGCATCATTACAAAATGCATTCATACATCATGACATTGTATAAAACTAACTTTGTTTTCAGGTTAGTTCATGGCCAGAAGAACATTGCCGATGAATTTTTACACAGCAGGCCAGAGACCAATTCTTGTAACAGGCCGGGGCGACTATTTACACGACCATATGAAGCAGCCTTACACGGGTTCCTTCTAATATATTTTTAGATAAAGCTTCACACGGGCTCATCCTGAAGAAGCCTTACACGGGTTCCTTCTAATATATTTTATGATGAAGCTTCACACGGGCTCATCCTGAAGCAGCCTTACACGGGTTCCTTCTAATATATTTTCTGATGCAGCTTCACACGGGCTCATCCCAAAGAAATCTTACACGGGTTCCTTCTAATATTTCCAAATGAAGCTTAACACGGGCTCATCCTGAAACAGCTTTACACGAGTTACTTCAAAAAATTTCCAAATGCAGCTTCACACGGGCTCATCCTGAAGCAATCTTACACGGGTTCCTTCTAATATATTTCCAGATGCGGCTTCACACGGGCTCATCCTGAAGTAATCTTACATGGGTTCCTTCTAATATATTTCTAGATGCAGTTTCACACGGGATAATCCTGAAGCAACCTTACCCGGGTTCCTTCTAATATTTCCAGATGCAGCTTCACATAGGCTCATCCTGAAGCAACCTTACTCAGGCTCCTCCTTAAATATTTCCATATGAAGCTTCACACGAGCTCATCCTGAAGCAACCTTACCTGAGTTCCTTCTAATATTTCCAGATGCAGCTTCACACGGGCTCATCTTGAAGCAGCCCTACCCAGGCTCCTTCTTATATATTTCCAGATGCAGCTTCACACGGGCTCATCCTAAAGAAACCTTACCCAGTTTCCTTATAATATTTCTAGATGCAGCTTCACACGGGCTCATCCTGAAGCAGCCTTACTCGGGCTCCTCCTCAAATATTTTCACATGAAGCTTCACACAGGCTCATCCTGAAGCAACTTTACATGGGTTCCTTCTAAAAATTTCCCGATGAAGCTTCACACAGGCTCATCCTGAAGCAGCCCTACCCAGGTTCCTTCTAAAAATTCCAGATGCAGCTTCACACGGGCTCATCCTGAAGCAGCCCTACCCAGGCTCCTTCTAAATATATTTCCAGATGCAATTTAACACGGGCTCATCCTGAAGAAATCTTACACAAGTTCCCACTAAGAAATTTCCAGGTGTAGTCTAATGCGGGCTCATCCTGAAGCAGCCTTAGACGGGTTCCTTCTAATACATTTTTGGACGCGACTTGACACAAGATCATTCTAATATATCAGTCAGATAAACTCAGGTGTAGACTCATTCTAGTATATCATTCAGATGAAATCAAGTGTAGATCCATTATGATATTCTTTTGGGAAAAAAAGTCAGACGTAGACTCCTTCCAATATCTCTTCTAGATAAGGTCGGGCGTATACATCTTCTAGATGAAATCAAGCGTAGATTTCCTTCTGATATTATTTTGGACAAAGTTGGGCGTAGACTCATTCCAAATGTATCTTCTAGATAAAGTCGGGCGTATCATTCTAGTATATCATTCAGATAAAACCAGACGTAGATTTCCTTCTGATACTCTTTTGTGAAAAAGTCAGGCGTAGACTCCTTCCAATACCTCTTCTAGATGAAGTCGGGCATAGACATCTCCTAATATATCATTCAGATAAAATCAGGCGTAAATTTCCTTCTGATACTCTTTTGGGAAAAAGTCAAGCGTAGACTCCTTCCAACACCTCTTCTAGATGAAGTCGGGCGTAGACATCTTCTAGTATATCATTCAGATAAAATCAGGCGTAGATTTTCTTGTGATACTCTTTTGGAAAAAAAAGTCAGGCGTAGACTCCTTCCAATACCTCTTCTAGATGAAGTCGAGCGTAAACGTCTTCTAGTACATCATTCAGATGAAACCAAGCGTAGATTCCTTCTGAAACTCTTTTGGACAAAGTCGGACGTAGACTCATTCTGAATACATCTTCTATACAAAGTTGGATGTAGACTCATTCCAAATACATCTTCTAGACAAAGTCGGACGTAGACTCATCCTGGTACGTCATTCAGACAAGGTCAGACGTAGACTCATTCTGATATTCCTATCAACAATTACTGTGGATGGCATCTATAAGCCCATCTCTGACAACATCCTGTCACTCTCCAAATGAAATCCTCAAGCCCATCCTCGATACAATCAACCAACAGTGTTACTTCGTGCACATGTGAGTACAAATTTTTGGGCACTTAAGTGTTCAATCCTTTTCCACCTTCAAACCACGAATGGCGAGCATGCCAATCTAATTCTTCAGGTTTAAGGAGATTGAACAGGGGAAGCTATTGTACCCCAAAATTTTCCCTATCATTTTCAAATTAAATTATTTCAAGAGGTCTCCTCATCTTCCTAGGATTCTCAATTGCTCGAGATTACTCGAGGAATTGATCAGACAAATTCTCCTCCTAAGCAATGGGTCCATATCTAGGGTTTTGTGTTTCACAAGGAAGTTTGGGTTTCAAAGGTATCAATGGTTTTCATGGTTCTCCATAGGTCTTCAACAATGCTCATATCAAGTTTCAAGCCTTGTATCACAAGTTTACTCAGCCAATGGCTTAGATGACTGAAAATCAATTGTATTGGGTAAAAATTCAATTGTGGTCAACATACAGTCAAACTTCAAGATTTTTGGTCAACATCAACAATTTGAAGTGATATTCATCATTTGATCAAGGGTTTATCATAATTCCTCAGGAAAAACCCTCAAATCATCAAAAGTCAAAAGTTGCCAAATTAGGGTTTCCTTAGGAGAAGTCAACTAAACTTTGACCAAGCATAACTTTCACATACTTCATATGTTTTTCCCCAACAAAATCTCATTTTAAAATGAATTCAATTCTCTACAACTTTGTCTCTCTAAGCTCAAGTCCAAAAGTGCTTCATTTAAGAGATATGAGCCAAGACATTATAGGTCATTTCAAAAGTCAACAAAAAGGCACATTTTGTCAACGCAACTTACATCAAGATAAATTCTTCAAATGCAAAAATGATAAACATAGAGATTGTAGAGGACATGTTTAACTTCCCAAAAAGTCCATGATCACCTTCAAATGGTGAAATTTGAGAGAGTTATGATTGGTGCAAGTTGGGCAATTTTTGAGAAAATGCATGAAACTTCATTTGAGCAATCTTGAACTTTTGGACTAATGGGCCTAACTTTTGAGGTTTAAACATGTTTATAACATGTTATAGGACCTCTAAGTCCATTTATACATTACTTTGATTTTTTTATTTCGATTTTATTCAAATTAATTCAAAATAAATCAAATAAAATATGCGTTGATGGACCAAAGGGCGCGTGGGCTTATTTTGGGTATCTTCTAGAAGGACCAAGGCCTCTTAAGAGCTTTCCAAAACCTTGAAAACATGTTGGGAACAAGAATCTTCAAGCTCGGAATGTTTTTAAAACAATTTTGGAAAGATTTAATGTGTTTTCTTTGCAATGAATTGTGACATAATGATAAAAGATCCTTGCCTTATTTTGATCCATTTTCATTCCTCTATAAATACATGCAACACTCAAGTGCAAAAGACACACGAGCTGTTGCCTCAAGAACCACTTCAAAAATATCTCAAAATTCTCAAGAAAAGTGCAAACTCGTATCAAAATTTCCATCCACTCTAAATCAAAACCAAGCCTCAAATCGTGTTCCTGAAGCTCCCAAGAATCTCATCAAGTCCAGAAACAAATCAATTCACATCTGGAATAGCTTACACAAGCCCACCGATTTTGGTAATTTTCTTGAATTCGAATCTTTTAATCTATGCTTATTTAACTAATTTCGTATTCACAAATGAGTTCATCATGGTGTTTAGAACATGTTTGAATAAAAAAATGCAAGCTTTAACGCATGGATGATGAGTTACCATGGCTAGGACACGATCGGATTCTCTCTTTGAAACTCCATTTCCACTAATTTATTTCTTTTTTACAATTAAAATCAAAACATATAAAAATCAGAACATTACATAAAATAAAATAAAATAGTATTTTAGGTTTTTTTTAATTAACTTTTTTCATTTAATTAGATTTTAGGTCTTATTTTTTTAATTTGTAAAATTAATTAGAATAATTAGGTTTGTATTAATTATTAACTTAAATTATTTTCTACAAAAATACACACACAAAATTAATTTCTAATATTTTAGATTTTAGGACTTTAAAACATCTTTTCTAACATTTTCTTATTTATTCGCCCCTTTACTTTCTTAGAGAAATTGTATAGGTTGCACAGTTTTTTTTGTAATAGTTGTAGTTTTATTTCTCACAAATTTATACTATTCTATCTGCTCCAAAGCCTTGTAATAGCTTAATTAGGGTTTACTTTCTGCACTTATATTATGCTTGCTTGTCTGTATATGCTTAAATGTTACTAATACTTGTATGGCAAGATTTAAAATCAATCGTTAGATAATCCTAATTAAGATAAATAACTGAACTGAATCGCTCCTGCACACATGCACATCTAGGTTATCCTCCCTTGTTGCCTTCGGAAACAGTGGTCACGTCCCTCAAAAGTAGGGATACTTTAGCAAAGACCCTGGATTTAACAATATCATCACGGTCCCTTCGAATAAAGATCATAATCCCTCGATGACCCTTCGAGTTGCCTATAAAATAATCTAGTCCCTCGATGACCCTATGAGCAAAATGATGATACTCCCTTTGATACAATTGCTAAAGTATCCATATATGTTGCCTTCAATGACCATAAGGACGATCCTACGCCTAGCCCTTCACATCCAATGGATGGGGCTATCTACCAACTAATGATATGGATAACACCATCCCTAACGGAGAAGGAAAATAATAATGAAAGACCTTTCAGTGGGTAAGATACCCTTAATTGCTTGCTCACAAACTAAAATAATTTTCACACCTCACACTTTCAAAACAACGACTTTCAAACGTTGTATAAACACTCTTGAGGACAGATACAAGGGTTATTATAAAGCAGATTGTCTTACATTGACATTTTCAAAACATTTTCAAAGCACACACAAAGCAAATTAAAGTGAGCTAAGCAATTAAGAGCCCGTAGATAACTACAGATGAAAAGGGTGCTAACACCTTCCCTTTTTATAACTTACCCCCCGAACTCAAAATCTTAAAAGGTCTTCCCTGTTCTTTTCATCTTTCCTTATTGGATAAAAGAAAATTCGGTGATGACTCTTTCTAACAGTAACATTTGCGATAAAACACAAAACGAAAAGTTAGTTCTCTCACCGTATCACAGTGCACGAGAGAAAAGTCCATGTCAAGTAGGAGGATTTGGGGTCAGTTGCAATACAATGCACCATAAAAGACAAAAGTTTCAAGAGGGTTCTGATTGATTCTGGCTCTTGTGTGAGTTTAATTCCATTATCGATTTTCAAGAAGCTCGATATTGAGAAGATAAGTGGGAGTAGGACAAAATTGAAATTTGTTGATCACACCATCAAGTAGTCATATGGGATAGCTGAAGATGTATTAGTAGAAATTGACAATTTTGTTTTCCCAGTTGATTTTCAGATCATGGACATCCCTGGAGATGAAAAGACTCCTATCATTCTTGGTCGACCATTTATACGTACTAGTCGATGCAATTTTGATATTGAGACAGGTAATTTGACACTGAAATCATTTGATGAGGATATAACTTTGAAGGTGTTGGAGATCAAAAATCCAGGTGCAGGTGAAAAGAATCAAGCTTCAGTTGGTATGATCAAAATAGCAGGAGATAATAAAAGTTTAAAATCACCCCCAGAAAAAGTCTCCAGCATAAGCTCTCGGGTGGCATCAACAAAAATTTCTAAGTTTAGTCCAGAAGTTAAGAAGAGAAAGAAAAGGAAACTCAAAGGCGAGAAGACAGAAGTTGGAAGGGACTGGAAGTTCAAAGTGGTCAATGCTTTTGATCTAGATGAGTTTTGGGTTGCGGAGAGGACAAGAAACAAGGTGTGGAAGAGGAAGTACCCCCATAAGGGGATGAACCTTCGAGCCATGTGACTTTAAACGAAGCACTTCATGGGAGGCATCCCACGCTTCTAATAACTTAATTTTTATTTTTGTGTTTGTTTCATTTTGTCTGCAGGTAATAAAAAGGGAGCCTTACTGGTGAAAGCTAGGAGGCAGCAACATGTGTTGCATTTCCCTCTGTGAGTCACCTTCCTCAAGCTTGTTTTGAAACATTGGGGTCAATTTTTAGTTCAAGTTGGGGGAGTTTATTGCTTTTCGTTTTGAATTATTTGTTGGTTCTATGCTAATTGCTGTGTAAATCCACAAGTTGAAGTCCTTCCCAAATTTTGTCGAAATTTTTTGTTTTGTTCAAAGAACTTGTATTTCATAGAGATCGGGAATAGTATATAGAGACAAAGGGATGGTTGTTCGAGGGTAGTAAGTTTAGAATAATGTGACAGTGATACGAGTCTAACGTGTAGATTTGTACCATAGTTCTTGAATCCTGAGAAGTACTCCTGAAGTAGTTAATCCTTACAGCCTGGCATAATATAGATTCACATGCATGTATGATTGATGGAGAAATAAATTTGGCACCAAATGGTGAAAAGGTGGTAAAGGGCAACTGGCTCGCTAAGTTGGGTAGCCTTCACCCGGTTATTCAGCTCAAAGGGGGTTGATCCCCGAACGTCGTCCAAAAGGATAATATATAACTGCAAAGTTTGAAAATTTCATCGGTAATTAAAAGTAGTCAATGCTGCTTATTTGGTGCCTAAACAAAAATTCTTGATTAGTCTTGTGCATGTGATGATCATCTTAACTCTCATTGCCTTAATTTGTTTGTCCGAATGAAAAAGGAGGAAAATCAGAAAGAGACTTAAGTACAAAGCATAGTTAGAGAGGTATCTGAAAAGGAAGCTCTAGATTTAAAAGTTCTTAAACAAACTCTTTGTGTCATGTGAACATCGTACGAACTGCTTTTTGATCAATTTGAATAGATGCCTCACGTATGAGTACAGGGCTTCTGTGATTTTCATAAATTCTTGTAATGGTCGCTTGAGGTCAAGTAACAGTTTAAGCTTGGGGGAGTTTGATCATTGGTTTTTCCACCTTAATTTATAGTTGATTTTAGTTATAGTTTATTTATTTTGTCAAGTGTTTTATTTCATTTTTCTATGTTTTATGCGTTGGTTGTGTATTTTGTTATTTTTAGGCTCAGAGGAATAAAACCAGGAAAATCAATGCGAAAAGTGAAAATTCGGAGTTTCAAAGGATGTCTCAAAAACCAAGCTACAGGGTACCCGACACGGCCACTCGTGTCACCTGACATGGGCCGTGTCAGAAGAGGATGCAAAACTGTAGTTTGGGAGAAGAAGGCAGAGGCTGACACGGGTGCCCGTGTCAGATGACACGGGTGCCCGTGTCAGATGACACGGGTGCCCATGTCAGATGACACGGCCTGTGTCGGAAGGTCTGGGAGAGAGGTTTTGTTGGAGCAACAGACAGAGGTCGACACGGGTGCTCATGTCAAGTGACACTACCCGTGTTGGCCAAGACGCTGATTTTTGGGTGTTTTATGATTTTTTATGATTTGGGACCCAGAGGGGCATTTTGGAAATTTCTGATCGAGACAAATGGATTGTTCACTATTTAGCCAAGTTTGAAAGAGGAATTATGGGACTTTTTCCAGAGGGAAGAATAGTTGACACAACTGAAGATTGAGGAGATCAACTTTCTTAGAGAGTGGAAGATTCTCATGAGCGGAAGCAATTGAAGGTTCGAAGTTATCCAATTACTTGTAATATCTAATCTTTATCTTGTGATTATTTTGAACAATATGAGTAGCTAAACCCCCATTTCTAAAGGGTGTCCCTGATTTGACTATGTAAATGATTTTGATTCCCGGATTTCTTTAATACAATATTCTTCTCTATTCCATTTAATTATGCAACATTTTCATGCTTTCCTGATTGGACCAATTAGGATTGATTTACGGTTAACAACCAGTTGGGTCGCGGTTGTTAAGGTTTTTGTACGATTAGGCTATAGTAGATATCACCTAGGACTAGGGATACCCTATAGTTACCAGATAACTCTTGATAAAACAAAGGCTTGAATCCATCAGATATCTCTAAGGACTTAGGATTTAGGACGGATGTTCAAAGGTTTTCCCACTAAGGACTTAGGGGAAAATAACCTAAAGAGTTAGTAATTGAAGGATATGAACTTGTTGAAGAGATCATGATTCAAGATAGCTACAGAGCAAATTATACACCTTACCCTACCATGCTCCTCATATATGTGAAAAAGCCATTTTATATTTCTGCTACGTGTTAAGTGACAAATCCAAAACCAAAACCTATATCAAGTTTTGTTTAATTGAACTACGAATTTAACTCGATAATTGCATGCAGTCCTTGAGTTCGACATTCAAGGAATCTCCCTATTATTACAAGAGGAAAAAATAGTACACTAGTTATTTTTCCCATCACAACTCATATGTTGTGTTTGTTCCATATTTCAAAAAACATGGCCATGAAATGTAAAGAGTACGTTAAAACCATAAAGGCAAGAACATGACATAGATCTATGGAACAACATCATGTATTCAAATACATAAACTGAGTTTTCCGAATACTTTAAGCACTTTGAGAGTGTTTATACTGATATTTATTTATTTGTTAAATATGGTAATGACACATGGTTAACACCTTATAAAGAAAGGTTTATTACTACTTAGACTAATAGAGTCACTCATTTAGGGAACACAACAACAATAAGGTACACGAAACATGACAGTTTGATGTTATTACAGTACTAATCATAATTTAACAAATATTTATATTTATGGTTTTAAGGGTGTAGTCTTCTCATTGGAGACTAAAAAACATGTTGACTACAAGTCGCGGAGATTTATGTCGAAGTTGGAATGTTATGAACACCATGTTGAAGTTGCAGTTAGGTTTAATTAGAGTGTTGTTTCAAAAAAGTATTGTCAACACTGAGCATTGGCATAACACTCCATTCTATGCTCAGTTGCATGGTTTTGTCTCAAGACAATGTATATAGCTCATTGGAAAGGAACTAGAAAGGGTAAAAAAATTGGTGTAAGCAAAGAAAGATGTGGTTGCTGAAGGAAAATTGCGATCCAAGACGCATCGGAAAATTAAAATTTTCCTTTAGTGATCCTTACGAATGGGCATGGTCAGTGATAGAAATTATTACCTCTTGTGATGATTCAGACCTTTGATGTTGTGATCATGAATGTTGATGAATAGCAACATCTCTACTCAGTCCACACGAATATATCACTTCCGGACACAGTGCTAGCTGCTTACGAACAGAAACTTTGAGTGAGAGAGTGAGACAAAATATACGGCTAGGGTTATAAGACCGAATTGTCATCAAGTAAAATGCTTCTGCATAAGGCTTCTATTTATAGAACCACTTATGTGGGTTGTAAGTTAAAAGCCTAATTAAGGCTGCAAGCTAAAAGCCCAATTAAGCATATGGGTATCATACCTTATGATATACCGCATATCACTTAAGTGCGTGGTACCTTACCACATTCCATATTTCACTTAAGTGCACCATACCTTACAGTGTTCCTTATTTACTCTATCTCTCATCAACTTGTCCTTATGTGTGTGACCCTGTAGGTTTTCGTGACATTGGCAATTATATTAAATCACACATTTAACATAATAAATAGTGAGCAGTATCTAGAAACACATCACGTTACCCAAGTCACAAAAATGTCATGTGATCTGACAAAACCTTTCTGTGATAATATTTGTATGTACAATTACCCTTTTGCCCTTATTTCTATATTGAACACAAGGCATAAACCGTGTCACCCTTGTCTAGTTGAATATTGGGCCCTTAGACATTTATCTTGTTATGCAGGATGGACAAATTCCATCTAGGTCACTCATGTCCCTCAGCATGCTTTGTAAAGTACCCATCAACTGTCTTTATGGTCATCCAGTTACGGATAACGTTTGATCAACAATAAAGTGCTTAACTCTACATCTAGGGCCCATAGTGGTTTCAGGTCGAAGTGTGGTATACACCATTATCGCCATGAGAATAACTTATGACACCTTGCATAACATTTTATGTAGTATTCTCATAGCTGGTCAATCTAGTATAAATATTACTCCTAATATTCATACATATGTCAAGACTTCATAAATCCTTATCCATGATCCATGAGGTGTGATCATCAGGCTATCTTCATAATAATCCCAATGCTTTAATGTTATCCCACTTCACAATAAAGCTCAACTACGGATACTTTAAGAATAGTGTTCTTATGTTTAATGGGATCTCATGATTAAGTCACACTTAATATTTCATTAAACAGACGAACTATTCTAGGGACTTTATTATTTTGGAAAAGCAAACATAATAAAGAAATGCCTTTTATTTTATTAATAAATAATTCCATACAAGTATCCAAAGTATTGGCCTCTAGGGCTTACACCAACAATCTCCCACTAGCACTAGAGCTAATCAGGTATACCCCTAATACCCATAGATCTAGTATGGCCATCATGCTTCTGCTGCACAAGAGGCTTTGTTAGTGGGTCAGCAACATTGTCAAGTGTAGGTACTCTACATATCTTCACATCTCCCCGATCAATTATCTCTCAAATTAGGTGATAGCGCCTAAGTATGTGTTTGGATCATTGGTGAGATCTAGGCTCCTTAGCTTGTGCGATAGCACCATTGTTATCACAATAGAGATCAATAGGGTCCACAATACTCAGGACTATGTCAAGTTCACTAATGAACTTCTTGATCCAGACAACTTCCTTTTCTACATTTGAAGCAGTAATATACTTTGCCTCGGTTGTAGAATCAGCAACTGAATCTTGCTTTGAACGTTTTCAGCTCACAGTGCCACCATTTAAGCATAACACATAACCAGATTGCGATCTAAAGTCATCTTTATCTGTCTGGAAGCTAGCATGGGTGTATCTAATTACAACAAGCTCTTCCTGACCTCCATATATCAAGAATGAGTCCTTAGTCCTTCTCAAGTACTTAAGGATATTCTTGACAGCTGCCCAATGAGCATCACCGTGATCAGATTGGTACCTACTCGTTGTACTTAAAGCATACGAGACATCTGGTCGAGTACATAACATGGCATACATGATAGATCATATTGCAGATGCATATGGAATCTTAGTCATGAGATCCCTTTCTTCCTTAGTTGAAGGGGATTGTGTTTTTTATAAACACAGGCCATGTTGCATAAGTATGAATCCTTTCTTGGAATCATGCATATTAAAGCATCTCAAGACTTTGCCTATGTATGTACTCTGACTTAGGCCAAGCAGTTTTTGTGATTCATCTCTATAGATCCTGATTCCTAATATATAAGCTGATTCACCTAGGTCCTTCATAGAAAAGCATTTCCCCAACCAAGTCTTTACTTGTTGCAAGGTAGGGACATCGTTTCCAATGAGTAATATGTCATCTACATATAATATCAGGAAAACAATCATGCTCTCACTAACCTTCTTGTATACACAAGGCTCATATTCATTCTTGATGAATCCATATTGTTTTACTGTTTCATCAAAACGAAGATTCCAAGTTCTGGAAGCTTTCTTTAATCCATAGATTGATCGCTGTAACTTGCATATATTTTGGGCTTCATGTGGTATGTCAAATCCTTCAGGTTGTGTCATGTACACATCCTCAAGAAGATTCCCATTAAGGAAATCAGTCTTTACATCCATCTGTCATATTTCATAATCATGATATGCAGCGATAACAAGTAAAATTTGAACAGATTTAAGCATTACAACTGGTGAAAAGTTTTCATCATAGTCAACCCCATGAATTTGTTTATAGCGTTTTGCAACCAGTCTTGCCTTATAGGTATGTACCTTACCATCCATGTTAGTCTTCTTTTTAAAGATCCACTTGCATCCTATAGGGTTAACTCCTATAGGAGGTTCTACCAAGGTCCAAACCTGGTTTGTGTACATGGAATCCATTTCATATTTCATGGCTTCTAGCCACTTCTCAGACTCAGGACCAGTTATGGCCTCTTGGTAGGTCACAGGCTCATCTTGATCCATGAGCAACACATCACCTTGATCACTTATGAGATATCCATATCTATCAGGTTGGTGATATATCATGTTTGACCTATGTTGGTCTTGTTCTACTTGAGTAGGTTGCTCTTCCACAACTACTTATTTTTCCTGCTCTAATTCCTCCATAGGTGTATCAATGCTTTGTGATTCTTAAATTCTTCAAGCTCTACCTTCCTCCCACTGATTCCTTTGGAAATAAAGTATTTTTCCAAGAAAACTTCCAGTTCAAGTGACAAACACTTTTGTCTCAGAAGGATTGTAGAACTAATATCCTCTTGTTTCTTTAGGATACCCCACAAATAAGCATTTGTTAGATTTGGGCTCAAGCTTAGTTGAGATTTGTCATTTCACATAAAATTCGCAACCCCAAATCTTCATGTAAGAAATATGTGGTTTCTTACCACTTCATATCTTATATGGTGTCTTCTCAACCTTTTTGGATGGAACACGGTTAAGTATGTAAGTTGTTGTCAATAGTGCATGTCCCCAAAAGGAATTTGGAAGATCAGCGTGACTCATCATAGTCGGACTATGTCTAACAAGGTTCGATTTCTTTTCTCGAATACACCATTCCATTATGTTATTCCTGGAGGAGTGAGTTGGGATAGAATCCCACATTCCTTTATATGGTCATCAAACTCTAGGCTTAAATATTCACCGCCTCGATCTAATCAAATAACTTTAATATTCTTACCTAGTTGGTTTTGTACTTCATTCTTAAATTCCTTGAATTTTCAAAGGTTTCAAATTTGTGTTTCATTAAATACGCATAATCATATCTACTGAAATCATCAGTAAATGTGATGAAGTATTGAAAACCTCCTCTGGCTGGTATGTTTAGTGGTCCATATACATCAGTATGTATGAGGGCTAAAAGATTGTTAGCCCTTTCACTTTTTTCCTGTGAATGGGGACTTTGTCATCTTTCCAATTAAACAAGACCTACATGTCTCATATAATTCATAATCAAAAGAGTCCAAGAGTCCATATTTATGGAGTTTGGAAATGCGTTTCTCATTTATGTTGCCTAAGCGACAATGCCAAAGGTAACTTGGATTTATCTCATTAGGTTTAATCCTTTTAGTATTAATGTTATAAGTTGGCATTTCAAGATCAAGGAAATACAGTCCATTGTTCATTTGTGCAGAAGCATAGAATATATCATTCAAGTAAATGGAGCAACAATTGTTCTTTATTATGAATGAAAAACCAAACTTGTCCAAACAAGAAATGGAAATAATATTCCCGCTAATTGCAGGTACATAATAACAGTTCTCTATCTGAATTATTAAACCACTAGGTAAAGTCAAAACATAAGTTCCTACGGCTAAAGCGACAACCTTTTCTCCATTTCCAACTTGTAGGTCAACTTCACCTTTTGCCAAATCTCTACTCCTTTTTAGCCCCTGCACATTGGTACAAATGTGAGAACCGCATCCAGTATCTAATACCCATGATGCAGAAGTAGATAAATTAATTTATATAACAAAAATACCTGAATTTGAAGTCTCTACTCCATTGTTCTTATCTTCCAAGTACTTTGGGAAGTTTCTCTTCCAGTGTCCGGTCATACCGCAATGGAAGCAAGTATCCTCTTTTGCTATGCCTCCACTATACTTCAAAGCAAGAACAGTAGGTTTAGGTTTGGAAACTTCCTTGCCTTTCCCTTTACCAACCTGCTTGGCGGGCCTTTTGTTCAGCTTCTTTCCATTACTGACCATCAGAATGGACTTTCCTTTTGACTTCACATTTTGCTCAGCGGTTCTTAACATGCTTAACAACTCTGGAAAACTTGTGTCCATGTCATTCATGTTGAAATTCAAGACAATTTGACTGAAGCTCTTTGGCAACGATTGCAAGATCAAATCAGTTGCAAGTTCCTTTCCAAGGGGAAAACGTAACATTTCAAGGTTCTCCACATACCCAATCATCTTGACTACATGGGGACCTACATGGGTTCCCTCAGTTAGCTTGCTATTAAAAAGGGCCTTTGAAACTTGAAACCTCTCATTTATTGCCTGCTCTTGATAGAGCATCTTCAGATGTCCGATCATATTAAATGCTGGCATGTTCTCATGTTGCTTTTGCAACTCTGAGTTCATGGTAGCTAGCATAAGGCAAGCGGTTTCATTGGCATCATCGACATGCTTCTTATAAGCATCTCTTTATGCCTTAGGTGCAGAACTATGAGGTTCCACTTCAGGAACAGGTGTCTCTAAGACATACTACTTCTTATCATGCTTGAGGACAATCCTCAAATTTCTGTGTCAATCCAAAAAATTTGTCCCAGACAACTTTTCCTTATCAAGGATTGATCGCAAAATGTTGTTAGAGGTGTTTGTTGTCATGGTAATCTACAAGAAAAATATGAAAATATAAGTATCATTAAAACAACATATTCAATTAGGCCTTTAATCAAATATGCTCCCACTATTTTACTCAAAACAAATGACCCTCGTCATTTGATTCGGAAAATCCCGTTGGAAGATTTTCTAGTGGGTCAAGATCCACATTTCACTTTTTTTTAAGTCAGTGTTAGGCTGATTACACAAAACTATGTTATTTAGGTAGGAACTCCTTCCAATTATATCTCATACAATTCTCGAATATTTTCAGTTGGGTGAATAACTCCTTATTCTAATCCATCATATGAATCATTCCCAACTCTTGCTTCTAAACATGTATAATCTTATTATAATTTGTTTAGTTAAGTTTGACCCAGTGTTTTAGCAATTGGATATTACATTTATCCCATCGCACCTTACTAATATAGAACATGCACCTCGCGTTAGGCGAAACCTACATTGTTCGATACTAGTCTTGATGAGTGCTAAAACTTGGAAAGCATAAATTTAATATTCCTTTTGAGGGAATTTGATATTAGTTTGATCTCACCGACATAACATGCAAATCGTCTCTCATATGCATCAATATACAAACAAATGCATCAACATACATATAAAAAGATACAGTTATGGCCCCTAGCGCAATTGTTCTCTCAAGCCAATGAGAGAACCTAAGCTAACCTAATAACGATCTAAACTTCTCCAAGATAGATCTCCATGGTTGTCTTCCTTAAATCTCTTCTTCTTCCTTTTCTTAATTACATTACATTACATAAAAGAATACTCGTTTTACATACGAGGGAATGAGATGAAAAAATAAGTTACATAGAGAGATTAAGAGAAAGGCACGACAAGCATGTCGTATTTTTGAAATCCCAAAAACAAAATAAAGGAATCTAAGTTCATAACTTATCACCACAAGACAACAATAATAAACATTTTATTATTATTATCAATTTAAATTCTGTTAATTAAATAAGTCAAATTAAATTTCTGTTATTGATCACACTACGCAGAGTTAGTCGGGGGTTCTACTGCCCAGTCAGCAAATAATTTTATACCGTCAAACACAACTCAATTGGTAATTCAGTATGATCGATCAATATGCCATTGCTTCACCATACTAACGTCAGATTCTGAAGCGAATGACCAATGATCTTTCAAAAGAATAATAATCATTTTGTGATTGAATGGACGAAATCGAAACAGTATATCCAATATACCATCTTTGCACCATAATTGTTTATATTATTTATAAATTTTATCGATCATATAAGTGTAACTTATGGACGACTGATGTATCGCTGCTTCACTATACTAGTGTCAGATTTCGTACACACCATGATGCCAAAATTTAATTTACTCGATTATTATTCAATTCATTCAGTGTTTTAATCTGATTAATACAAAACTATAGAAAATAAACAGCTATTAGATTCATGGTTTCGTAAGTGGCTCGGATACCGCTGAAGGAAAATTGTGATCCAAAACGCAGCGGAAAATTAAAATTTTCCTTTTGTGATCCTCACGAATATGCATGGCCAGTGATAGAAATTATTACCTCTTGTGATGATTCATACCTTTGATGTTTTGATCACGAACGTTAATGAATAGCAACGTCTCTACTAAGTCCACACGAGCATATCACTTCTGGACACAGTGATAGCTGCTTATGAATGGAAGCTTTGAGTGAGAGAGTGAGACAAAATATACGGCTAGGGTTTCAAGACCGAATTTTCATCAAGTAAAATGCTTTATCACAAGGGTTCTATTTATAGAACCACTTATGTGGGCTGCAAGCTAAAATCTCAATTAAGGCTGCAAGCTAAAAGCTCAATTAAGCATACGAGTATCATACCTTATGATATACTGCATATCACTTAAGCGCATGGTACCTTACCATATTTCATATTTTGTGAGGGCAATGTCCCTCTATAAATATTTTAATGATGTCAAAACGATTATTAATTTCTCTCTATTTGGGTTGGTCCTATGAAAAATCTTGCAATGGAATGATGGGAATGAAGATCTCCAAAAACACTTATTTTTGAGAAAATTTAATTTGTGCGTCGACTCAAAGATGTGTGTGGTTGACTCATCATCTTCAATCAAGCCCTGGATGTGTCAGATCAACCCTTCCGGTCTACTCAAACTAGAAATCAAAACATTCAAAGTTTGTGTCAATGCAAGTCCTAAAGAAGTCGACGCACTGCAATTCGTAATGGATTTCTCTCTGACTGTTGGATGTATCACGTCGACCCTTCCGATCGACTCAACCTGGGAATCAAAATATTCAAAGTTTGCATCAACGCAAGTCCTGAAGCGGTCGACGCATTGCACTGCAAAACTGTTTTTTCTCTAGTTGCGGGTTGTGTCGCACCGACCCCTACTTCTGGTTGAGTCGACCGCTCGCTGGCCTCATCTGATTTTCTGCTATGATTGTGGGTCTTGGCTATTAGGTAATATATATATATATATATATATATATATATATATATATATATATATATATATATATATATATATATATATATATATATATATATATATATATATATATATATATATATATATATATATATATATATATATATATATATATATATATATATATATTCATTATGCATCATTATTTGAAGTCAATAAGAAATAGTGAAAGATACACATAGTGCTCACCATCTTCATCCTTTCTTCTCAAAAATCAACATCTACACATAATCATGGTTGTTGATTCAAGAAAATTACTGTGGTGATAACGATTAAATCAAGGATTCAATTCAGATTTGGGTTGAGCAATTGTGGGATGTTCTTGAATAAAATCATTTGGATTTTCTCCTCCAAGATTCCTATTGGTGCGGGGGTTTTTGCATAAGTCTTTACTTCATTGAATTCATCCGAGTGAAAGGATTAAGAAACAGTGGGTTTGCTTAATCAAGTAGCGGTAACCGGAGGATTGTGAAGATTGATTTGGGGTCAAATTGCTTGCGATTGAAATCAGCTGAGTGAAAGGATTAAGAAACAGTGGGTTTTCTTAATCAAGTAGCGGTAACCGGAGGTTTGTTCGAAGAATTTGACACTTGGTTTTGCTCAAACCAAGGAAAGGGAAGAAGACTATTACATCAGCAACATTGGTTTGTTTGTATTGTGAACTATCTCTTCTCTTGTATCATTTGCAACTTAATATAAAATATCTCAATTCTAGATTCTAGAATTGCGGGCGGACGTACCCTACGCGAGGACGACAAGGGGAACCGCCTTAACAAAAATCATGTGTTCTTCTGTTTTTTCTTTATCTCTATACTTGATTACTATACTGTGCAAAATTAATTTGTCAAATCTGCATTTATTGAAATTGTAGTGTGTTGAGTTCATTTCAAAACATTGATAACAATCCTTTTGATTGATACCTAAGAAAACTTACCACTACAATTTAGTAAAATCAAACCTAAGGTGCTTTGCTCACAGGGTGTTTGACAAATTGACTAATCCACAAATTATTCATTGTGCTTATTCTTATCTCATTCAACTCATTGGAAGTAATTAATATTCATTGAAGGTGTATAAGTGATTGATCAATTGAGTAAAATGCATTGATTCTTACTTTGTCATTATATCCCATACGGTTACGCATATCCGATCTTTTTAATAGAGGATCGTTTAAACGATTGGAGATTCCAGGAAGCTTTCGCATATTTTTCTGAAAAACAATTTTAAAAAGCACAAATTATTTTAAACTATCTATTCAACCCCCCTTCTAGATCGATCACATCGTCTAACAAGTTGTATCAGAGCACCGGTTCATCTGGTGCTTCACATATTACTTTGTAGAATATGGAGAACGATCCAAAGGGGGATTATACGAGAGCTCCTGTTTTCACCGGTGAAAACTATAGCTATTGGAAAGATTGTATGTGTGTGCATATTAACTCTGTTAATAGAAAGCTATGAAAAGTTGTCGAGGATGGTCCTATGCAAATAACCATGACCAATGAGGATAACATTACCATACCGAAACCGGAAGCACTATGGCATGAGGAAGACGAGAAAAAGTATAACTATGATTGGAAAGGTAGAAATATGCTTATTGCTTCTTTAGGTGTTGATGAATATTTTAGAGTATCACATTGTGCGACTGCTAAAGCAATGTGGGATGCTCTACAAATTGCCCATGAAGGGACAAATGATGTTAAACTTGCTAGAATCAATACATTAACTCAAGAGTTTGATCTCTTTCACATGAAGCATGGTGAAACCATTGCTGATATGAAAAAGAGATTTTCTCATATAATCAATCGCTTACACACTCTTGGTCATGTTACTCCCAATGTTGTTGCTACTAACAAAATTTTAAGATGTCTTAATAAGGAATGGCAGCCTAAAGTTACAGCAATCAAGGAAGCAAACAATCTAGATACACTCGACATAACAACACTATTTGGGAAGCTTCAAGAGCATGAGCAAGAGCTCATCAATCTCAATAAGCATGAGAAAAAGGAAAAGAAAGAAAAACCAAAAGACATGGAAAAGAAGTTTGTCGCATTAAAGGCTTCAAGCTCAAAGTCCTCCACCAATAACTCTTGTGTGAGTGATTCTAGTGATGACAATGAAAGCTCAAGTGAAGACATGGGGCTGTTTGTGAGAAAATATCACAGATATCTCTGAAAAAATGAAGTCCAACACTCGGACAAAAATCTCATCAATTATAGAAACCAATCAAAACCTACAAGACAAGATGAAGGTAAGAAATATAAATCAAGAGGATCATGTTTCAACTGCGGAAAACCCGGCCACTACAAACCAGAATGCCCGTTGCTTAAGAAAGACAAAGGAAAAGACAAATTCCAAAAGAGACATAACAAAGCTAGAAGAGCATACATTGCTTGGGATAGCGATAGTGAAGCCTCAAGCAAAAGTGACTCTAGTGACGAAGAAGAAACGGTCAACCTTTGCCTCATGGCTCATCAAAAGAAGAAAAGCAATGTAAGTCACTCTAAATATAATCACATTGATAAAATGTCTCACATAGAATTACAAAGAGCTTTTGATACTCTACAAATAAGGCTAAGGAAGCTTTTAAACTATTAGCCTCAAATAAGAATTTTTTTTTCATACCTTGAGCATAAAGTGTCCAAATCCCAAAAAGAATTGGAAGCTCTCAAGGCATCCATGGTATAGAAAATCAAAACTAATAGCAAAGATGATAAGTTTCTTGGCATGATTGGGCTGGATGTGAAACTTGCTACATTTGGAAAAAAGAAGTAGAAACTCTTAAAGCCAAACTTGACAAGGCTTTACAACCCAAAATTATTTTTAGCATTGATAGATCAAATTTCAAAAGTAGTATGATAAATCCATATCAAAAATACACTTATGAAATAAGAGATCCTCCAAGTAAAAGTAACTTGCCCAAAACTCTAACATGTTTATATTGTTTCAAAAGGGGGCACACCATTAGCAAATGTCGGCTTAGGAGGTTTTTGGTTCCTCAAGGCATTTTCAAATGGTTGCCAAAATGCAACTCAAGTATCATTCACACACAAGGACCCAATAAAAATTAGTTACCTACTTCCCTTGTTTAAACTTGTAGGTGGAATGTCTTGAGACTACGGAGAAAAGATGGTTTCTCGATAGTGGGTGCTCAAGACATTTGACGGGCGACATCTCCCTATTTTTTGACTTTGTGGCGAAAAAGAAAGGATTTGTCACCTATGGCGACAATAACAAGGGAGCAATACTCGGTAAAGTTAGTGTAGGTAATCCCTCTTCTACTACTATCTCAGATGTCCTATTAGTTTATGGTCATAAACATAATCTTATTAGCATTAGTCAATTATGCGACAAAGGATACAATGTATCGTTTTCAAAAGATTGTTGCATAATTAAACACAATGATAAGAAAGATGATATGTTCAAAGGCTTGAGGGTAAACAATATATACATGCTTGACTTTAATTATGTATCTCTAACCGGAGCTAAATGTCTAGTCACTTTAAATGAGGATTCATGGTTGTGGCATAGACGTCTAGCTCACTTGAATTTTGATTTGTTAAATAAAGTTCTCTCTAAATATTTAGTAGTCGGTTTACCAAAACTAAAATTTTCCAAGGATCACTTATGTGATGCTTGACAAATAGGTAAGCAAACTAGAATCTCGTTTAAATCTAAAAACATTGTTTCTAGAACGAGTGTTGTACCCCAAAATTTGCCCTCCCATATTCTTCAAAGTTTTGGCAAGCATCACCTCAAATGGTTCAAAGTCTACTCAAGGGCTACACAGTTCAAACACCCTCCTAAGCCAATCAAATTAGGGTTTTGGTTCCTTCAAGGAAGTTGAGGTTTTCAAGGGCTCAATCAAGTCCCATATGCTCATATACATTGTCAAACACCTACATGTCAAGTTTCAAGGCTCACAAGGTCAAGTTGCACAGTCAAAAGCCCTAATTGCTCCACAGTCAACTGTAGGGGCAAAATGGTCATTTGGCAGTCAAGAGTCAAAAAAATTTGTCAACATCTTATTTTGAAGCCACAATCATCATTTGATCAAGCCTTGATCATGATTTCATAAGAATGGCTCAAAAATCATCAAGGTGTCAAAAGTTTCTATTTTTGGACAGCTGAAAAGTCAACTGTAACTTGACCAAGGCATAACTTTTTCATGGTTCATCATAAAAATCCCATCCAATGCTCATTTTGAAGGGGGTGACATTTCCTACAACTCATCTTCACATTCCAAGTCCAAGAAATTCTCCCACAAAAAGTTATCAATTTCAACATTATAGGTCATTTTCAAAATTCAACAAAAAAAGCATTTCAAGTCAAAGACCATAACTTGAGATTGGTAAATCAAAATGACATGGGACCAAAGGCATTGGTTAGAGTACTTAAAGACCTTTCCAAAATGTCCAAGAACATGTTCACATGATCAAAATTGAGCAAGATATGCATTGGAGAAGTTGGGAAATTTTTGTGAAATGGCAAAAGTCAACTATCCTTGAAACTTCAATTTTTGACAAAAGGGCCCACTTTTTCCACTTGATTCAGCTTTGCCATGCCACCCACGTGTCCCATGATTTATTTCAAGATTAAAAATTAATTTTTCTATTTTTATTTAATTTTATTTGATTTAATTCATTTTAAATCTTTAAAATTCAAATAAAAATCAAAAAAATTAATTGAGGGATATTTTGTGGCTTGAATGGCTTTGATGCATCATAAGGAACATACCAAATTCGTGTAAAGGTCCATTATGAGCATAAAATTCAAATTTTGAGCAAAAATGGTAAGTTGTTCAATGGTGGTTATGGAGAAAATCAAAACTTCATTACAAGGCTTAAAGGCTTACATTATTGATTGATTATTATTCAGAGACATATATGCAATTGTTCCATACCATTTACACGACCTAGAACTCTCACACACAGCATATCCAATTTCCAAGATTCCAAAGAAAAGTGTGAAACGGAAATCTCACTTGCAGCATAATTCAAGCCTTCCTTTTGATCCAAATACACTCCCAGCATCCCCAGGAATCATTTGCAGCCAAGAACGAGCCAAAAACCTCAAGAACTCGTGCCACACAAGTCATACGGTTTACCTTCTTTTTCAAAATCACAATCATCCATTCATGCGTTTTTAACACTTTTTATTGATTGCATTGTGCTCACAGGATCCATACGAAGCTTTCCATATGATTTAATTTGATTATGGTGCCTTAAAACGCAAAATACCATTGTTGAGTTCTAGGTTTTCAAAGCTTGTGATTTGGGGTTTTTCCCATACTGTAAAATTAACCCTCCAAACACCCATGGTTGAAATCAGCATGATGAGACGAATCCAAAGCATACCTCGCGCCTTTTTTATTTGACCTGTGTGCCTAATCGCTATTTTCTGCGTTAGCATTTTGTGGGGGTTTAAAACCCCCGCTACTTGTTCTTTGTTTTGCAGGAACAGATGAAGAAGACAATACGTGGATGGACATGATTGGCAGATTCAAATGGGCGCTCGCGTTTCCTTTTGATTCAGCATATAGTGCGCTTATTTCATATATTCTTTTTTCCTTATTATGTTTACAAACAAACGCGCTTGGTTCAGTGGTTGGAGACGTGGCTAGGCATCACTGGGACCTGGGTTTGATTCCCAGGTCCCCCCATAATTCCAATGTTATTTTTTTCAATACGTTCTTGTGCAGGTTTCCAAACGTTAAACACCATACACCTCACATATCCAAGCGCCAAGTGGCCTCTCTCATAGATCTGAAGGCCAGGAGGTGGTCCTCACCATGCTCAAGAGTCAACACACGCGCACTCAATCCAGAAAGTCAAACCAAGATGGCTTCTGAATGGGCCTCACAATTCTATGAACACCCTCATTCCTGGCCCAAACCCCCCTTGGGTTTGCTCTTCTTTTTTATTATTTTGTCATTTCATTTTTTTATTTTGCTTTATTTGATTTCTTATTCTTTTTTTATTAACAATTAACCAATTATTATTTTTCATAAAAAACCAAAAAGAACTAATATTATTACTTTATTAATTTCATTTAAGTAATTATTTTGTAAATAAATATTGATAAATTGAATTAGTTTTTCTTAACTAGGCAACTTTAACTTTTTTCTTAATAATTAAAATAGATTTAGAATTAGGTAAAATTAACTTTTAATTTTATTTCTTTTTATTTTATTTCATAAAAAAACATAAAAATACAAAAAAAACTTTTATTTTTTTAATTAATTAATTAATTAGTTTAACAATTAGTTTTAATCTCATTTGATCACAAAAAAGACAAAAAAATTCATTTCTTTTCTTAAAAGGGTCAAAACCCTTAAGGCATTCCCGATTAATTTTTATTCGCGCGCATTTATTATATTTTGATTATTATGTAATTGCTTCCAAGAATGTAATAGTAATTAGGTTTACCGCTTTAGTTAATTTCTCGTACTTATTTATCAAAACGGGTCTTTGTATTTTTGGCGATGTATAGACCCGCGCCTTGTAATAGCGTAGAATTTATATTTCCGCAATTTACTTTCCGCACCCCTAACTGTTAAATGCATGAAAGAATGTATGTAAATAAAATTAACCCGTAGCTCACAAATAACATGTACAAAAACATTAACTGAAAAACAACACACAAAGCACATGCCACTCCTAGGGTACGCTTCACTCGTTGCCTCGAAACGTGGTCATCAAGTATAGGACGTCTTAGAGGTCACCCTTTGTCTAAAGATCCAGTTGCCTCGAAACAGTTGCCTCGGATAAAAGGATCTAGGACGTTAGGGTTACTTCTAAGTTGTCCTACCATTGCTTCGGTGACCACACAGTCCCGATAATCGAATTGACCCGAACACCTCCAACGATGGTGCTACCTACCTCTCAATGGTGGGATAGCACTATCTAAAGGACTCTTACACAACTTAATTCCTTAGGGTAGGTAGATTCTCTTAAGTACTTGCTCTTTTCAAAACAAACAAAATACTTTTCACACCTTACACTTTCAAAAAGTTTTCAAACAATACTTCATACACTCTTGAGGACTGATACAAGAGTTACCTAGAAGTTTTCAAACGAACTTTTTTTTCAAAACCCACACACATTTGAAAAGCAAACAAATTTTGAAAACATAAGAGCAAGTACCTAAGAGCCCGTGGATAACCACAGATAGAAAGGGTGCTAACACCTTCCCTTTCTATAAATCTACCTCCCGAACCGAGAGACATCTCGAATAAGGAATTTTGATGTGCTTTTGTCCTTTCCATGTTGGAGAACATAAAAGACGGTGGCGACTCTTGCTTACTGCGACATTTCGCGAACCAGCTTAAAAAATAGTCAGTTCTATTTCCACCGATCACAGAACTGGCGACTCTGCTGGGGACATAATAAGTGGGGTGTACCTTAGGAATAGTTCATCATCATGTTTTCAATTGCTTGCTTTTGATTGCTTTAACATTGTGGGTCTGCTTTGGGAGTTTCATAGATCCTAACCCGGATCTAGGGGATACCTTCTTAGAAAGTAGCAACAAACTGTGAGGGAACTGTGCGGGGTATACCGACACGGTTGAAGCAGTTTGCTACGTTGATGTGGCACTTTGGTGAGTACCGGTAACCCTTGAGTCAAGTCAAGGAGAGTACGGGGCCGCCGCGTGGTGTCGTGAAGCATCAACTGACCTTAGGAACCTTAATTGAACCATCCTGGCCTCTTTAGGGGTAGTGAGATAACTGACTTTGGTGCAGTCCAAAGTTGGTTGATACTCGATACTACACTCATTGAGGGTTGTTTTCTTGGAATATTTTGATCTCCAGTTCAGTGGCTAAATCAAAACAATGAACATAGAAAATAACTCAATGATACTGAGCTCCTTAGAACCCGGTTACTTTTGATAGGACAGGTTTTGAGCCCACCAACTTCAAGAGGGTAGTACCCCAAACTTCATACTGGCCTAAACTTTAAGGGCTGTGGTGTGACTTGTGTGCCTTATCATGTTTGACTTTTGTGAATACTTGTGGTGTGCTCTTATCATAGCATCATAACATCATACAGCATCATATGCATCCACTAACCATTTCAGGGGTTCGAATCTTCATCTTTGTTCTTGTTTTGTAGGACATGGAAACTATCCGCAGAAAGACAATCCAGGTCAACCTTGTAAGGGTCCCTCCTCAGCTTAAGGAACTTACATCCAGGATTCCCGAGAACTCTTCCTTCAGTGAAAGGCATGGTAGACTCATCAGCTTGGTCAATACCAACATTGAAGAGGATATGGTGAAAGTGTTGTTCCAGTTCTTCGACCCTCTGCACCACTGTTTTACTTTCCCGGATTATCAATTGGTGCCTACTTTGGAAGAGTTTTCCCAGCTTCTGAAGATTCCTATCCTTAGTCAACTACCCTACAACGGTACAGAAAGGGAGCCAAAGCTTGAAGAGGTTGCTAAAGCATTATGCCTACAACCATCTGACATTAAGGGACATTGGGAAACCAGAAGTGGTATCAAAGGATTCTTGGCCAGGTTCCTGTTTGAGAAAGCACAAGAATGTTGGAACTCCCTTGACCTACAAGCTTTTGAAGAAGTTGTGGCACTCCTTGTCTATGGGTTGGTGTTGTTCCCGAATCCAGACCAGCTTATAGATATCAATGCTGTCAAGATCTTCATGTCCAGGAATCCCCTACCTACGTTGCTTGGGGACATCCTCCACTCATGTTACACTCGAACCATGAGAAAGAGAGGTGTTCTCATGTGCTGCACTCCTCTCCTGGAAAGGTGGTTTATTTCGCACCTTCCACAATCAGTTTTGAAAAACGAGCAGGATTTGAGATGGTCACAACGATTGATGACTCTTACACATGCTGATATACATTGGTGTTCTCGGTCCAGAGAGAATGTCACTATCATTGATCGTTGCGGGGAGTTTCCTAATGTTCCTTTACTTGGAATCAGAGGAGGTATTACTTACAACCCCTGTCTGGCTTTGAGGCAGTTTGGATATGCTCGGAGGGATGGCCCTCATGATATGTTGATTCCTGACATAGTTTTTGACTTCGACAACGATGCACAAGGACTTCGCCAGAGATTCATCAGAGCTTGGAGAATTCCCAACAGGGTAGATAGCAAGACACTGGGGCACAAGAACTCCATCCCCCTGGAGCCTTATCTCAAGTGGGTACGAGCCCGCTCCCAGAAACTGGTGATGCCATATCCTCATGTTCTCCCCGTGATCAAAGAGCCAGTTTTGGAAGGAGAGGTGCCCTACACCATTCAACATCCTGACATGCCTACATCCTGGGAAGAAATGCAGAAAAGCTGGATCCAACTCAAGGAAGAACGGAATTCTTTTGAAGCCAGTCTACATGCCAGTGAGAAGAAGGTCTTGGAGCTCACTCGCCTACTCCATGAGGAAAAGACCCTCAACACTTACATCGCTCCAAAGAGGATGCGCAGTATCTTTTGGGATTAATTATTTTGTAATGTTTTGCCCATGAGGCCCTGATGTACTGAACAAATTATTTCCTAATAAAAAGTGTGTTCTTTTTTGGCTACAACGAATTTGAACTTTCGAACCCTTGAATGCATTGCATAAATAGCATATCATGCATCATGTGCATAACAGGTACCCTTTTTCTACAGGTTGCTTAATCTTCTTCGTTGTTTATTTCAGCACTCAGTCATCATGAATCCTGAACCAACTACCGAGCAAGCTATCAAGGCCCTCCAGGCCCAGAATGCCCAGTTTCAGGAAATGGTCATGAACTTGGCCCAAGGACAACAAGAGCTGAAGGCTTTGCTCCTGAAGAAGAAAAATAAGAAGAGGATTGTGCTATTCAACACTGGACGCAGACTCGGGAATACATTGCAGAATGAAGCTGAGAGGACTACTCCATCTGTGGGGGAAGGCAGTCACCAAGGGAGAGAGGTTCCTAGTCCTGTGGTCTCTGACACCGAGACAGACTTCAACAATGAACAGTACCCTCCTGCTGAGGACCGGTACAAACAACTGGAGGACAGGTTAAATGCTATGGAGATTCAACGCGTGCCTGGGTTGGATTTCGGAGTCTTGGGGTTATCTTCTGGGGTGGTGATCTCACAAAGTTCAAGGCGCCTGCCTTTGTGAAGTACGATGGGGCTTCCTGTCCTAAACTGCACCTCCGCTCTTATGTAAGGAAGATCCAGCCTTACACTGCAGACAAGAACTTATGGATCCATTTCTTCCAGGAGAGTCTTTCAGGGACTCATCTCGAATGGTTCTATCAGCTGGATGGAACCAACATTCGTAACTGGGAGGATTTGGCCACTGCTTTTTACAAGCAGTATCAGTACAATTCCGACCTCGCTCCTACGCGTACCCAACTCCAGGGTATGTCGCTAGGATCGGGAGAAGGTTTTAAGGAGTACGCACAGAAGTGGAGAGATGTGGCTGGCAGGGTGCAGCCACCATTGACGGATCGTGAACTAGTGGACATGTTCTTGGGGACCCTATCTGGTCCATTTTCAACCATCTCATTGGTAATTCCTCTGCTGGGTTTACAGACCTGATCTTGACTGGTGAGAGGATCGAAGCTGGTATAAAATCGGGGAAGATACAGAAGGGTGCCTCCTCAAATACTGAAAAGAAGCCCTTCAAGAAAGAAGCTAGTGCTGTGTATGGTCCCAGAAGACAGAATAAACCAGAACGTCGCCAAGCTGTCAACGCGGTGGTAATTTCTAAGCCTGCTACTGCTCCTCAGCAGTACAACCAGCCAAGAGTTGAGAGGCCCAAAAGGCAGTATACTCGGCCAAGCATGACTCTCTCTCAGATATTACCGCAACTGCTGTCAACCAGCCTGGTAACTGTCAAGGAAGCTCTGAAGGTGGTAAACACAGCATCTCCGAAGTAAAACCCCAACGCCCGTTGCGCTTATCACTCTGATAGCCCGGGGCATAACACAGATGATTGTTGGGCTCTGAGGAATAAGGTTCAAGACCTTATTGATGCTAAAGAGGTTCAGTTCGAGGCGCCCGAGAAGCCTAATATGGTGACTGCTCCCATGCCCAACCATGGAGTAAATGCTATCAGGGTTGAAGATGAAGTGGAAGAATCCGAATTCGACAGCTGGATATACCCAACAACCGAAGATGGACCAAGCAACTGGACTGCCAAAGACTCCATGCCTGTTACTTTTGCCACCCAGTAATGAACTCATTTGTTTTGAATTTGTAGCGAACAATATTACTAAAAACTTTATGGCCCGGTGTCTTACCCGGGGCACCGTGGCGTCATTTGTGAGGGCTTTTGTGTGTCACTTTCATATATCATGAATAAAAGCATTGGACGTTTTTCACATTTCAAATCTTGCGCTCCCTTTCTTTCTTTACATATTGCAGAACAGCTATATTTACACACACTCACTTATACAGGTTCCAATCCACTCTGGATCTCACTGGTAACGACTCTGCTACTGCCAGTTATGACTTCGAAAATCCGATCAACTTAGCCGAAGACGAAGGTGAAGATGATTGCGAAGTGCCTGGTGAGCTTGCAAGACTGTTACTCCAGGAAGAGAGGGCCATTCAGCCACATGAAGAGCCAGTGGAAACGGTAAATCTGGGTACTGAGACAGACAGAAAGGAAGTCAAGATTGGTGCCAATCTGGAGCTCAGTGTGAAACAACGGTTGATTCAGATGCTGCATGACTATGTGGAAATCTTTGCCTGGTCTTACGAAGACATGCCTGGGTTGGATACCGACATTGTGGTGCATCACTTGCCTACCAAGGAAGACTGCCCGCCAGTAAAACAGAAGGTCCGCCGTATGCGTCCAGAGATGTCCGAGAAAATCAAGGTTGAGGTTATGAAGCAATTTGATGCCAGGTTTCTAGCAGTAACTTCTTACCCTCAGTGGTTTGCCAACGTGGTTCCAGTGCCGAAGAAGGATGGTAAGGTCCGAATGTGTGTTGACTATAGAGATTTGAATAGGGCCAGCCCTAAGGATGATTTCCCTCTGCCTCATATCAACGTTCTGGTTGACAACACCGCTCAGCATAAGGTATTCTCCTTCATGGACGGGTTCTCAGGTTATAATCAAATAAAGATGGCTCCTTAAGACATGGAGAAGACCACTTTTGTTACTCAGTGGGGCACCTTTTGCTACAAGGTCATGCCTTTTGGATTGAAAAATGTTGGGGCAACCTACCAACGTGCCATGGTTGCTTTATTTCATGACATGATCCATCATGAGATCGAGGTGTATGTCGACGATATGATTGCAAGGTCCCAAACTGAGGAGGAACACCTTGACCATCTGCAGAAGCTGTTTGATCGTCTGAAGTTGTATAAACTGAGGTTGAACCCAAACAAGTGTACCTTCGGGGTAAGATCTGGAAAACTGCTAGGCTTCGTCGTAAGTGACAAGGGTATTCAAGTGGACCCTGCCAAGGTGAAAGCCATACAAGAGATGCCAGCTCCCAAGACAGAGAAAGAAGTCAGAGGCTTTCTAGGACGTCTGAATTACATTGCCCGATTCATCTCACACCTAACTGCTACCTGTGAACCAATCTTCAAGCTACTGAAGAAATATCAAGTAGTACGTTGGAATGATGAATGTCAGGCCGCTTTTGACAGAATCAAAGAGTATCTCCAAGAACCACCCATTCTTATGCCACCGGTTGAAGGGAGATCTCTAATCTTATACTTGACAGTACTGGACAACTCAATGGGGTGTGTGCTGGGGAAGCATGACGAGTCTGGCCGAAAAGAGCATGCCATTTATTACCTTAGCAAAAAGTTTACCGACTGTGAGACCCGATACTCACTGCTCGAGAAAACTTACTGCGCTTTGGTATGGGTTGCTCGCCGGCTGAGACAGTATATGTTGACTCACACCACTCTGTTGATTTCAAAAATGGATCCGATCAAGTACATTTTCGAAAAGCCTGCTCTGTCCGGAAGAATAGCAAGATGGCAGATGATCTTGACAGAATACGACATACAGTACACGACTCAGAAAGCAATCAAGGGAAGTGTATTGGCAGACCATTTGGCACACCAGGCAGTGGATGACTACCAATCTATGAACTTTGAATTTCCTGACGAGAACATCATGGTAGTGACTGATTGTGAAGTACCTGGACCGGATGAAGGACCTGAGGAAGGATCCCGATGGTCTATGCACTTTGACGGAGCCTCCAATGCTTTGGGTAACGGTATCGGCGCTGTGATCATATCCCCAAAAGGCACTCATACTCCACTTACTGTCCGGCTATGCTTCAACTGCACCAACAACATGGCGGAGTATGAAGCGTGTATCATGGGTCTTCAAGCTGCAATTGACTTAAGGATCAAGTTTCTGAGTGTCTTCGGAGATTCCGCTCTCGTGATCAATCAGATCAAAGGCGAGTGGGATATGAAACACCCAAATCTCATTCCTTACAAAGAGTGTGTATTGACGTTGATCCCCCATTTCACGGAGATAACTTTTGAACACTTCCCAAGAGAGGAGAATCAGTTGGCGGACGCGCTGGCTACGATGTCTTCCATGTTCAAAGTCAAATGGGACAACGAGGCTCCCCGGATCATTATCTGGAAATTGGACGAACCTGCACATTATTGTGACCTTGAGGCTGAAGAGGTAACTGAAAAACCCTGGTATCATGAGGTGAAGAGGTACCTGGAAGCTCAAGAATACCCCGAGGGTGCATCTGTTAACGACAAGAAGTTTCTGAGAAGATTCGCTGCAAAGTTCTTCCTCAGCAATGGCATTCTCTACAAGCGAAATCATGATTCAACCTTACTGCGTTGTGTGGATAAGACTGAAGCAGAAAAGATCATGGCAGAGCTACATGAAGGTACCTTCGGAACACATTCTAGTGGACACACCATAGCAAAGAAAATCCTTCGGGCAGGGTATTTCTGGTCCACAATGGAAGCTGACTGTTACCAACATTCTCGGACATGTCACAAGTGCCAGATCTATGTTGATAAGGTGCACGTTCCTCCAGTTCCTCTGAATGTCTTGACAGCACCTTGGCCTTTTGCAATGTGGGGCATTGATATGATCGGCGAGATCAGACCTACGGCATCTAACGGGCATCGCTTCATCCTGGTAGCGATTGATTACTTCACAAAGTGGGTTGAAGCAGCTTCCTAGGCTACAGTAACCAAGAATGTCGTGGCACGGTTCATTCGGCATAACCTGATCTGTCGATACGGCGTCCCGGAAAGGATCATCATGGACAATGGTACCAATCTTAACAACAAGATGATCACTGAGCTCTGCGAGCAGTTCAAGATACAGCACCACAACTCTTCTCCTTACCGGCCGAAGATGAATGGGGCTGTAGAAGCAGCTAATAAGAATATCAAAAAAATTGTGCAGAAGATGACAGTGACCTACAAAGATTGGCACGAGATGTTACCGTTTGCTCTTCATGGGTACCGTACCTCAGCACGGACGTCAACCGGGGCAACACCCTTCTCCTTGGTCTATGGCATGGAGGCAGCCTTGCCTATTGAAATCCAGATACCCTCTCTCCGGATAATGAAGGATGCAGATCTGAGCGAAGATGACTGGATCCAGACTCGACTTGATCAATTAAACCTAATTGACGAAAAGAGACTCACTGCTATTTGTCATGGTCAGACGTACCAAAAACGGATGATCAAGGCATTTAACAAGAAATTCAGACGACAAGAGTATCAAGTCGGAGACCTGGTAATCAAGCGCATCATTCTTCCTCAAAGTGATCCCAGGGGCAAATGGACTCCTACGTATGAAGGGCCATTTGTGGTTAAACATGTCTTCTCAGGAGGAGCCATGATTCTAACCACCATGGATGGTGACGACCTTCCTCACCCCGCCAATGCAGACACAGTAAAAAGATACTACGCATGAACAAAAGACCCGCTAGGTTGACACACCTAGGCAAAAATAAGGGCTTCCCGGCGAACCAAAAGGGTTCGGGCAAAAATAAGGGATGAAAAATGGAAAAAAATCTGTACACCCGGCAAGTCAAAAACCTGAAAAGGCGGCATGGGCAAAAATGGGTATCCCGGTGGACTGAAAACCCGAAAGGGCAGTCCAGGAAAAAGTTAGGGATTAAAGTGTAATACTAGGTCTCATTGGATCACCTTGCATCCAGAATCCGGTATCAACTATCAGGTTCAGACGGCATCGATCAATCAGCTTCATCTTCAACTGAGCAGCAAAGTGATGAGACGCTTGAAGACATAAAGGCGATAGCAGAGTTGGAACCCAGTGGGGTTTTTCACATAGCTGTTTTGTTTTCCTTTTCAAAATTGTATAAACTCTATGTTGTTCGGCGGCATTCTCTTACTAGGACATCAGCCTCTTGTACATAAACGCCTATTTACAGGCCAATTCAAAAATCAATACAAATTCACTTTTCCAGACAAATTGCCAATTGTTTTTTCTTTATCTGTTTTGTTTTGCAAAGAACGTCCAATGTTCAATTTTTGATATATGCATTTGACACTAATTGCTAACTCATAAATATTTGCATACGAAACAAAGGGTTAATTACAGGTGACATCAGAAACAGGGGCAATAATGAGTTGTCTAAGCGGTCTAGTTGCTCTGTCCCCCAAGGTCCAAGGTAAGTTCAGCTGAAGAACATAACCAAGATATCTTCACTCCCCGCAGAGTAAGACAGGATTCAACAATACTCTCCCCGAGCAGAGTTGGTCTCTCATCAGCCCCGAAAAGGCGCAATATCTCCAGCAAGTCAGCAATACTCTCCCCAAGCAGAGTTAGCCTACAGTCAGCCTTATGGAAGTTGGGTATCCCCAGAAAATCTTAACATTCCCCAGCGGAGTATACAGATGTTCCTAAGCAAGCATCCCTGGCAGTCTTAATATAAGATTGTTCCCCGGCGGAATCCAGACACTACAGTGGAGCAACTTCCCCAGTGCAATCTCAAAAATTTCCCCAGGAAAGTTGAATCAATCTCCCCAGTAGGAAGCGTATCCCCGGTAGATTCTGGAAGCTTATCCCCTGCAGAATACGGACGCCTCCCCCCGGCTTTATTCAAAGGTTATTCTCCACCAGAGCTTATAACTGGGTTATCCTCAGCTAATTGCCACGGAAAGATCGTCCTCGACGAAGTTCTTCTTACCCCCAGTGGAGTTCATCAAATCTTCCAACATAACATATCAACGGTATCCCCAGCGGAGTTATCATCAAAACCTCAACAAGGTATCTCTTCCCACAGAGTAATTCCCCGCAGAGTAATCTCTCCAACAAGTTTATTCCCCAAACGGAGTCATCTTCTCCTACCGGTTTATTCTTGCTACCATCATCCCCAGCGGAGACGAAGAACGCTACTCCCCAACATCAGCCCAGGATTCAACTTCCCGGCATTCGTCAAGGATTTATTTTCCTAGACGAAAATACATTCATAAACATTACATTATCATATACCATAATGCATGCACATACGCATCATATCACACAATCTCATCTATTTTTGAGAACATCATGACATCATGCACTTCATACATCATGACATTGCATACAACTGATGTTTTACCTTTTCAGGAAAAAGATCAATCCAAAGATAATTACTATCAACTGTCGCAATTCCAGATTCGATACCTGTATCTAGCCAGGGCATATCTGTGAGCGATCAATTCCAGATTCGATTCCTGTATCCAGCCAGGGCACGTCTGAAGAGTTTGAAGATTCGATTCCTGTATCCAGCCAGGGCATATCTGTAGATGACTAATTCCATATTCGATTCCTGTATCCAGCCAGGGCACGTCTGAAGAGTTTGAAGATTCGATTCCTGTATCCAGCCAGGGCATATCTGTAGATGACTAATTCCAGATTCGATTCCTGTATCCAGCCAGGTCACGTCTAAAGAGTTTGAAGATTCGATTCCTGTATCCAGTCAGGGCATATCTGTAGATGACTATTTCCAGATTCGATTCCTGTATCCAGCCAGGGCACGTCTGAAGAGTTTGAAGATTCGATTCCTGTATCCAGCCAGGGCATATCTGTAGATGACTAATTCCATATTCGATTCCTGTATCCATCCAGGGCACGTCTGAAGAGTTTGAAGATTTGATTCATGTATCCAGCCAGGGCATATCTGTAGATGACTATTTCCATATTCGATTCCTGTATCCAGCCAGGGCACATCTGAAGAGTTTGAAGATTCGATTCTTGTATCCAGCCACGGCATATCTGTTGACGACTAATCCCAGATTCGATTCCTGTATCCAGCCAGGGCACGTCTGAAGAGTTTGAAGATTCGATTCCTGTATCTAGCCAGGGCATATCTGTTGACGACTATTTCCAGATTCGATTCCTGTATCCAGCCATGGCACGTCTGAAGAGTTTGAAGATTCGATTCCTGTATCCAGCCAGGGCATATCTGTTGACGACTATTTCCAGATTCGATTCCTGTATCCAGCCAGGGCACGTCTGAAGAGTTTGAATATTTGATTCCTGTATCCAGCCAGGGCATATCTGTTAACGACTAATTCCAGATTCGATTCCTGTATCCAGCCAGGGCACGTCTGAAGAGTTTGAAGATTCGATTCCTGTATCCAGCCAGGGCATATCTGTTGACGACTATTTCCATATTCGATTCCTGTATCCAGCCAGGGCACGTCTGAAGAGTTTGAAGATTCGATTCCTGTATCCAGCCAGGGCATATCTGTTGACGACTATTTCCAGATTCGATTCCTGTATCCAGCCAGGGCACGTCTGAAGAGTTTGAAGATTCGATTCCTGTATCCAGCCAAGGCATATCTGTTGACGACTAATTCCAGATTCGATTCCTGTATCCAGCCAGGGCACGTCTAAAGAGTTTGAAGATTCGATTCCTGTATCCAGCCAGGGCATATCTGTTGACGACTATTTCCAGATTCGATTCCTGTATCCAGCCAGGGCACGTCTGAAGAGTTTGAAGATTTGATTCCTGTATCCAGCCAGGGCATATCTGTTGACGACTAATTCCAGATTCGATTCTTGTATCCAGCCAGGGCACGTCTGAAGAGTTTGAAGATTCGATTCCTGTATCCAGCCAAGGCATATCGGTTGACGACTATTTCTAGATTCGATTCCTGTATCCAGCCAGGGCACGTCTGAAGAGTTTGAAGATTCGATTCCTGTATCCAGCCAGGGCATATCTGCATGAAGAGTTTGAATATCAACCCCTGTAACAGGCCAGGTAATTATCTTCCTTTCTCAGGTACGCAAGTTCTCGCTAAGGAATCTCTTACGCAATCGACACCTAGATGGCATCTATAAGCCCATCCTCCAATTACAGTTCCAAATGGCATCTATAAGCCCATTCCCGATAAGGCTCTATCACAGCTCCATATGGCATCTATAATCCCATCCTCCTATCCACCATCTCTCCAAATGGCATCTGTAAGCCCATTCCCGCTATCACACTGTTGATACTCTACTATGTGAGTGCAAATTTCTGGGCACTCTAGTGTTCAATCATCTTCCACCCTCGGATCACGAAAGGCACACAAGCCAATCTACATCCTCAGGTCTAAGAAGATTGAACAGGGGCAACTGTTGTACCCCAAAATTTGTCCTCCCATATTCTTCAAAGTTTTGGCAAGCATCACCTCAAATGGTTCAAAGTCCACTCAAGGGCTACACAGTTCAAACACCCTCATAAGCCAGTCAAATTAGGGTTTTGGTTCCTTCAAGGAAGTTGAGGTTTTCAAGGGCTCAATCAAGTCCCATATGCTCATATACATTGTCAAACACCTATATGTCAAGTTTCAAGGCTCATAAGGTCAAGTTGCACAGTCAAAAGCCCTAATTGCTCCACAGTCAACTGTAGGGGCAAAATGGTCATTTGGCAGTCAAGAGTCAAAAAATTTGGTCAACATCTTATTTTGAAGCCACAATCATCATTTGATCCAGTTTTGATCATGATTTCACAAGAATGGCTCAAAAATCATCAAGGTGTCAAAAGTTTCTATTTTTGGACAGTTGAAAAGTCAACTGTAACTTGACCAAGGCATAACTTTTTCATGGTTCATCAGAAAAATCCCATCCAATGCTCATTTTGAAGGGGATTACATTTCCAACAACTCATCTTCACATTCCAAGTCCAAGAAATGCTCCCACAAAAAGTTATCAATTTCAACATTATAGGTCATTTTCAAAATTCAACAAAAAAAGCATTTTAAGTCAAAGACCATAACTTGAGATTGGTAAATCAAAATGTCATGGGACCAAAGGAATTGGTTAGAGGACTTAAAGACCTTTCCAAAATGTCCAAGAACATGTTCACATGATCAAAATTGAGCAAGATATGCATTGGAGAAGTTGGGAAATGTTTCTGAAATGGCAAAAGTCAACTATCCTTGAAACTTCAATTTTTGACAAAAGGGCCCACTTTTTCCAGTTGATTCAGCTTTGCCATGCCACCCACGTGTCCCATGATTTATTTCAAGATTAAAAATTAATTTTTCTATTTTTATTTAATTTTATTTGATTTAATTCATTTTAAATCTTTAAAATTCAAATAAAAATCAAAAAGATTAATTGAGGGATATTTTGTGGCTTGAATGGCTTTGATGCATCATAAGGAACATACCAAATTCGTGTAAAGGTCCATTATGAGCATGAAATTCAAATTTTGAGCAAAAATGGTAAGTTGTTCAATGGTGGTTATGGAGAAAATCAAAACTTCATTACAAGGCTTAAAGGCTCACATTATTGATTGATTATTATTCAGAGACATATATGCAATTGTTCCATACCATTTACACGACCTAGAACTCTCACACACAGCATATCCAATTTCCAAGATTCCAAAGAAAAGTGTGAAACTGAAATCTCACTTGCAGCATAATTCAAGCCTTCCTTTTGATCCAAATACACTCCCAGCATCCCCAGGAATCATTTGCAGCCAAGAACGAGCCAAAAACCTCAAGAACTCGTGCCACACAAGTCATACGGCTTACCTTCTTTTTCAAAATCACAATCATCCATTCATGCGTTTTTAACACTTTTTATTGATTGCATTGTGCTCACAGGATCCATATGAAGCTTTCCATATGATTTAATTTGATTATGGTGCCTTAAAACGCAAAATACCATTGTTGAGTTCTAGGTTTTCAAAGCTTGTGATTTGGAGTTTTTCCCATACTGTAAAATTAACCCTCCAAACACCCATGGTTGAAATCAGCATGATGAGACGAATCCAAAGCATACCTCGCGCCTTTTTTATTTGACCTGTGTGCCTAATCGCTATTTTTGGCGTTAGCATTTTGTGGGGGTTTAAAACCCCCGCTACTTGTTCTTTGTTTTGCAGGAACAGATGAAGAAGACAATACGTGGATGGACATGATTGGCAGATTCAAATGGGCGCTCGCGTTTCCTTTTGATTCAGCATATAGTGCGCTTATTTCATATATTCTTTTTTCCTTATTATGTTTACAAACAAACGCGCTTGGTTCAGTGGTTGGAGACGTGGCTAGGCATCACTGGGACCTGGGTTCGATTCCCAGGTCCCCCCATAATTCCAATGTTATTTTTTTCAATACGTTCTTGTGCAGGTTCCCAAACGTTGAACACCATACACCTCACAGATCCAAGCGCCAAGTGGCCTCTCTCATAGATCTGAAGGCCAGGAGGTGGTCCTCACCATGCTCAGGAGTCAACACACGCGCACTCAATCCAGAAAGTCAAACCAAGCTGGCTTCTGAATGGGCCTCACAATTCTATGCACACCCTTATTCCTGGCCCAAACCCCCCTTGGGTTTGCTCTTCTTTTTTATTATTTTGTCATTTCATTTTTTATTTTGCTTTATTTGATTTCTTATTCTTTTTTTTATTAACAATTAACCAATTATTATTTTTCATAAAAAACCAAAAAGAACTAATATTATTACTTTATTAATTTCATTTAAGTAATTATTTTGTAAATAAATATTGATAAATTGAATTAGTTTTTCTTAACTAGGCAACTTTAACTTTTTTCTTAATAATTAAAATAGATTTAGAATTAGGTAAAATTAACTTTTAATTTTATTTCTTTTTATTTTATTTCATAAAAAACATAAAAATACAAAAAAACTTTTATTTTTTTAATTAATTAATTAATTAGTTTAACAATTAGTTTTAATCTCATTTGATCACAAAAAAGACAAAAAAAAATCATTTCTTTTCTTAAAAGGGTCAAAACCCTTAAGGCATTCCCGATTAATTTTTATTCGCGCGCATTTATTCTATTTTGATTATTATCTAATTGCTTCCAAGAATGTAATAGTAATTAGGTTTACCGCTTTAGTTAATTTCTCGTACTTATTTATCAAAACGGGTCTTTGTATTTTTGGCGATGTATAGACCCGCTGTTTCCAGTGATTTCTGGTAAACAACCGCTAGTCTTCCAAACTATCGAATAAACTTACTGACTGTTATTCAATTTCTCTGGTAACTCGCAGGATCGACTAGATTGATCCTAGGACTTGTTGGTCATTAGGGTAACTCTCATGATCGAACAGGTATTCATGGCTGGTATTTAGAGTGTTGTGTAGGTGTTTGACTTATTTCGATTTCTCTCTTAAAGATCTAAAGGTGTGATCAAAATATATGTGCGCGAAACTAAATTGCATGAATAAATGTTAATTGTAAAGACATGTAAAATTGCATAAAAGACAAGTAAATGGCTTCGAAACGTAAAACAAAACAGTTAATGTAAAAGATTCGAAATGCGAAGAAAGCGTTTAATGCAAGAAATCTGTAAAATGACTTTAAGTAAAATAGGCGTTCGAAGGATAAAAACTTGAAGATAAAGGCATGAAAAATATGACAGTTTTCTGAAATGTAAAGTGTCTGAAATTGTAAGGCATCAATGAAAAGATTTCGAAATAAAAAGACTTTAAATGAGAAAACTTGTAAATGGTATTTGGCAGAAAGATAAAGGAAAGTACTGGAAATGATAAAGGGTTTTCATTAAATCATAAACATGTGGTGCTATCATACGTACATTGCTCTTGCATTCGTTTCCCTAGCCATGTGGTAATTTGAATGTTTACTGAGTATTTTTGTACAATAGATATGACACACGAAGCTTTGATATGCTCATTCGAAACACTGCTTCTGCTATTTCGAAACATGACGCTTTGTTTCATTTCAATCGAAACGTCCAATTCACTTGGCTTCTAATAATATTATCAAAATCTTCAGCCAACAAAATGCCCCTTTAAAATATGTATTTCGATTTCTTTGAGAAATACTTATTTTAAACATCTACACAAGATTTTGATGCGACCTTCGAATCATCATAACATTTAATGCACTTGACTCCAGTCACGTCAATCACAACACTTTTTAGATTCCTTAACCGCCTGGAACCACTTCACAGTATGGTGCAGTTACAAAACAATGATTATCTTTAATCACGCTTACTACCAATGTTAACTTTACGCCACCTCTTCATCACACTAACCCATGAGTACCACGTATCATAACCTTATTCAGTGGATGCTTAAACTTCCACATTATAAAACATCATCAACTTAGTCTTTTTCTTTTCTTTCCACATTCTGAATCTTTTATCCTTCTTCTCTCACCGAAAAACCCTAAGCTTTCAACATTCTTCAAAAAATGTCTTCTTCTACCTCATCCCAACTAAAAAAGGTTTCCAAGAAGAAAGGAAAGACCGCAGGAACTACCATGGAAAGTAAAGTTATCACTCACCAAGGTCAATCCGTTCTTGCTCCCCAGATGATCTCAAAGGAGAAAGAAATGCTTTATGCATCTCAGGTACTCATTCCTACCATCGCTGCTGGTAAGAGGTTAGCTTTAATGGGCCCTCTTACGGTTTTTGAAATTTTAAAAGATACCAGGAAAATTTTCCCAGTTTGCTATAGTTTCAAACCCTTGTTTAACAAAATGGACGCCCCTAAGGCAATAGAATCTTCTGGCTCCAACACCATGGAAAATCCAATTGTTCCTCCTAAGGACCCTTTTGTATTAGACTATGTAAAGAGTAATTTTAAACCGTTTCGATCTTGCCCCACCTCCGACACTGCTTACCAAAACTGGTTCAATAAGGTAGAAGCTAAGAAATCCCAGCAATGGGAAGGATTAGGTATCTACAACTTGATTAAGCTGTCGAAGCCTGGTTTCACTTACAGCCACCCTTTGTTATTCGCGTCCCTCTATTTCTGGGACAGTACTTATAATACTTTCCATCTCCCTGGTGGAATGATTACCCCTACCTTCTTTGACATAGCGGCCATCACTGGGCTATCACCAGTAGGAGAAACATATATCCATGACAACGAAGAACATTCGAGTATAATCGACTTCGAAGTCAAACTAGCAAGTTTTTCCAAGTTTATCAGCCATTACCATGTTGAAGGAGACAGTGTGTCTGATGTAGAACACATTGCTTTCCTTACCCTATGGCTGTCAAGATACGTCTTCTACAGTAGATCCCTACAGGTAGCCAGTAGGTTTATTCCTCTAGCTAGGGATTTGCACGAGAATCGAAGAGTGTGCTTAAGTGAACTGCTCTTAGTTGACCTTTATGAAAGCCTAAGGTCAGCTGTTTCGAGCCTAAAATCTCATACCTCCAAGAATATCCTGTTGGCTGGCCCTTTTTGGTTACTTCAGCTATGGCTAAATGCCATGTTCGAACCCTCCTTGTCAACTGCCAACACCATTGATGAACAAGACCCTGGGATAACTGATAGAATAGTCGAAGGCACTAGGCTGCGATGATTAACTCCAAATGACGACAAAGACGACTTCAAAGTCCTATTCTCGAAGTACATCATGATATTCTCTAAGAGGCATAAGTTTGAAGAGACCATGGCGCCTTTTGCTTCGAGGGCTCATGGACCTTCCTGGTTCACCATGGCTCTCTCAGAAGCTGTCAAGAACAAGGAGATTCAAGATGTATGGAGAGCCTTTTTGCTACCTAGACTCATTTCTTCAAGAATAACTCCTGCCAAGAATCAGATTTTCCTTTTCGCTTACCAGCCAAATTTTGTTTCGAGACAGTTTGGCTTATGCCAACTAATTCCTAAACCCTTATTTCAAACTGAGAGTGCCATTACCTCTGGGCGAACTTTCAAGGCACGAGAAGCAAAATTACAGCAAGAACAATACCAAGGCTTTGCCCAGTTTGAGCTAATAACCTTCGAACCTACCCATCTTACAGCTAAGGGGTTTCTGGAATGGTGGACCAAGTTTTATCAAACTTATATGTTCGATACTCTTACAATTCAGCAGAAACTAATTGATGCCTTCGATGTGCAAGTACCAGCCAAGAAAGGTATGTTTACTCATGCCAAAGAGATTAAAGCTTTTCAAAATTATTTTGAAACTACTTATGACCCCACACGCTTGGAATCCACTGTGCATCAAGCGGATGAGACCTTGAAGGAAAAATTCAAACAAAAAGTTTCTAAGTTAAAACTTCCTTCAGGGTTGTCACCTGAGGATAGGTATAGGTTGGCATTCGAAATGCATCCACCTAAATTCCCTAGATTACCTACCTCAGAACTGGCTCTGGCTTGGTTTCCCCCATACCCTTGGTGGTTCACTTGCAAAGAGATATTCAAACATCTTCAAAAGAAACCAAAGCCATCTGAGACTGTGACATGGGCTCGACACTGGCTCCACGATTTCCCAAGACACCTTCGTTACGACCTTTCTGCCATGTCGATTAAATCTGATCAAGGCACAGGTGCGAATGCTTGGGAAAATCCCAAACGTTTTTTATTTTCCATATCTTTAACTTCTGCCTTAATTGTTTCGATTTTCAGCCATCAGGATAAAGACAGCTGCCTCAAAGTCGAAAGAAGGGAGTGCCTCTCAAGCCTCTATCAAAACCACTGACAATGTGACTCCATCCGAAACAACAACCATTGCTGCAACAACATCAACAACAATACCAACAACAACCAGAGTTTCAACTCCACAGGTAATCATTTAGCCTTGATGTTTCGAATTCACTAATGTTTTATGGTTTGCATCTAACTCTTTGTTTAAATCTTTTCAGACCAACAAACTTCCTCCTACTACTCCAAAGAAGCGAAAATCAAACACCACTGGGGAAGACCCCAAGGCTGGAGGAAACTTACCAACTGCTTCGAAGAAGAAGCAGAAGAAGGATATTTCGAAAAGTACCGTACCAACTAGTGTCTCTGGACTCGATTCCAGGGATGCTGCTCCCTCACCCAAATCCAAAATTCCACCTTCGACCTCCAACGTAATGTTGGAACGCATAGCTAGCAACCTCTCCTCTGAGAGTCCACAGGTAAATTGAACTTTAAATCTCTTTGAAAATAATAATTTCTTATTACCTTGGTGCATGCTTTTAACATTCTTTTGCTCCTTGCAGAACATCTTAAATCCAGCTTCCACTACTTCGACCTCACCATCAAAAGCTGCTGCTCCACTCAACTCCTCTCCTCAAGGAGATTCCAGTAACCTTGTACAGAACAAAGGTTCCTCCAATATGGCGGTTCTGGCTGGAACTTCTGAACAGCAGGATGATCAAAGTACCTCTCCTCCTCTGAAAGAGACAAATGAAACACCACTTCAAACATCTGTAGAGGATTTGCAAAGAGCTTCTCTTCAAAAGTCCCCTCTTGAAACCCTTCAAGAGGACCCAAAGGACACTCAAGCTGAAGGAGAGAAAGCTGATTCTGGCCAAAGAGACGAAGAATCTGCAGAAGAAGAGTCTGAGGAGGAGGATGCCAATGATGGTTCGACTGCTGGGACAGAGTCCAATGCAAATAGCAGCGAAAAAGAAGACATCGAAGTGGTGGACTTGGATGACGATGAAGAAGATCATGAGCACGAAACGAATGAAGGGGATGGTGACACAACCAACAAACCCATGGAGGTTGAAATGGACGTGACTCCCCTACGTGTGGAACTCCCTCAATCCTCTTTGTCTCGAATGACTGACGAGGAGCTTGCACTCCTGAGACGAAATGACCCTATTGGGTACATGAAGGCGAAGCTGGCTCAAAGGGACATTCCACTTGCTAGGGCTGGCACAAGTTCGACTAGTTATCCTCTTCCCACAGATGAAAGAATTGTACTTCTTAATAAGATCAGGAAAACAATTCTCAATGTGGATATATTCGAAGTACTCAAACAAGATAGCACTGCTTGCTACACTATGAAGGAGTTGCTTACAAAGGTCAATCTTGCTACCTGCTCCTTGCCAGTTAGTACTATCTTGTTCGATCTTCAGTCTTTGCTGGACAACGTAACTGGTTACCTTCTCCAAGATGAATCTACTGCCAAGAAGGTTCAAGAAAAACGCATTGCAATGGATGCTGCTTATGAACAAGCTTCGAAACTCTCTCAAGAAGCTGAGGATCAAGCTATGCATCTAAAGCAAGCAAAAACTGATTATGAGGCTCGAGCTGAGTCCATCCTTCTTTGGGAAAGGCAGATTCTGGAACTTCAACAGAAGGTTAAGGAGGCTAAAGAGCAACAAATAGCCTTCGAAACCAATACTGCTGGTAACCAATTCGAAGAGCTTCTCAACCAGGGGCTTGCAGAAATGGAAACTGCAGAACAACTCAAGGGAGAAGTGGCAACCTTGGAAGGAGCCAGGCGTTTCGCTCAGCAGAGACTTGAATCTTTTCGAAGCACTTTCAACAGATTGAAAAATAATTCTTATTTCTAAATTCCAGTGTTTATTTGATTACAATTTGGTTTTTTATATGTAATATTCGAACAACGCCATTTTGGCATCTCATCTTGCCATTTTGGCATTTTTATAATATCTTGGTTACGTTGTTACTATTCGAATCTCCTGCAGGCGTGGCTTATATTTCTTTAAATATTTCCCATTAACCTTTAGGATACGCTTATCATCCACCAGTTCTTCGATTTCGTATGCATTGTTTGAGAATACTTTTAATATTCGAAAAGGTCCTTCCCAGTGAGGTGACCATTTACCTAATGCTTTATTTTTCTTGTCCATGGGCAATATGACTTTCCAGACTAAGTCATTAATAATGAATACTTTTTTCTTCACCCTTTTGTTGTATGTCCTGGCCACTCTTTCTTTTTGTCTCGTCAAAATTTCCAATGCATGTAATCTAACTTCGTCCAACTCAACTAATTCATTCATCATCATTTCCCAATATAATGCAGCTGGGATTTCGTTTTGTCTTTGAGTTCGAACTGATTGTAGATGAATTTCTACTGGCAGCACTGCATCATGACCAAATGTGAGTTGGAAAGGTGTAGTGTTAGTAGCTTCCTTAGGAGATGTTCTACAGGCCCATAGTATTTGGTCCAAAGTTTTGTGCCAGTTTCTTGGCTTTTTACCAATATGTTTCTTGATTAATCCTATTATCACTTTATTGGCTGCTTCGACTTGACTGTTTGCTTGAGCATAATATGGTGTTGATGTTAGCAATCTAAACCCCATTTCTTGGGCAAATTCTTGCATCTTTCTACCAGTAAACACAGAGCCTTGGTCTGTGGTTATGCTCTCTGGCAATCCGAACCTATAGATAATGTGTTTCTGTATAAACTCAATAATAGCCTCTTGATCAGCAACTATTAATGGTATAGCTTCGATCCACTTGGTAAAATAATCTATTCCTACCAAGATATATTTCTGTCCTTTGGACGAAGCAGGATTTATTTCTCCTATCAAATCCAATGCCCATCCTCTAAATGGCCATGGTTTGATGATCGAATGCAACTCACTTGCAGGGGCATGTTGAATCCCTGCATGTTTCTGACATTCCTCACATCCTTTAGCAAAGTCTATGCAATCTTTGAGCATGCTAGGCCAATACAAGCCGTATCGAAATAACAACCATTTCATTTTATGGCCTGCTTGATGTGCCCCACATGCCCCATTGTGGACTTCTGACAATGCTAAGTATGCCTCACTTTCTCCTAGGCATTTCAATAATACGCCCTCTTGGGTCTTTTTAAACAATTCGTTCCCCATGAGGAGATATGACAATGCTCTGTATTTTATCTTTCTATCCACATTCAGAGTTGGGTTTGCTAAATAACTCATCAGTGGACTTCACCAATCTGCATCTGATAAAGTGTTTATGGCTAATATTTTGAATCCCTGTTTCTCAGCATATCCCAATTTCATACTTTCTAGATCTGATGGTGTGAATCTAGTAGCCATAACTCTACCCCTTAATTCAACTAAATCCTTAAAGTTCCTGGTAGAAACTTTATAACCCGAAGCCAACTGTGCTAAGTCATTTGCTTCTTGGTTCTCTATTCTTGGTATGTGTTGAATATCCATGTATTCAAATTTCCTTAGTAGTCTGTTGACTATGACGAAGTATATCATCAAGTTTTCTTTTATGCATTTATATTCCTTTGTAATTTGTTTGACCACTAATTCTGAGTCTCCTTTAATTTCGACTCTAGTTGCCCCCAATTCCAACAAAGCTTCAAGTCCAACAATGAGCGCTTCATACTCAGCTTCGTTGTTCGAGCAACGAGGACCATCTAATTTATACTTGAATTTTGTTGGAATTCCTTCAGGAGAAATTAGAAGGACTCCAACACCACTTCCATTCCTGTGGGTTGAACCATCAAAGTACAATTTCCATGATTGTATTTCGACGTAACTCATGACAGTCTGCTCAACCAATGAATGGTCCACAATGAAGTCAGAAATCACTTGACCTTTCACAGCTTTTAAAGGCATGAAAGTCAAAGAATATTCTGTTAAGGCTAAAGCCCATTTACCAACTCTACTATGCATTATTGGTTTTGAAAGCATGTGTTTAATGACATCGAAATGAGATGAAACATAAACATCAACAGGCTTTATATAATACTTGAGTTTCATACAAGAGAAATACAAACAGAGACATAGCTTTTCTAAATTGCTATATCTGGTCTCTGCATCATTTAGTACTCTACTTAAATAGTATATGGCTCTTTCGATACCATTGTTATCTTCTTGTGCTAACATACTACCTATACTAACTTCAGAGGCAGATATGTACAATCTCATGGGCTTCCCCCATGAAGGTGGAGACAAGATAGGAGGCTGAGAGAGGTATCTTTTTATCCTGTCAAATGCCTCCTGATGGGCTTCGTTCCATTCGAAGGCTTGGCCTTGCTTTAGACGAAGCAATGGAGAGAAAGCTTGGGTTCTTCCACTCAGATTCGAAATGAATCTTCTGAGGAAATTAATCTTCCCTAGCAGAGATTGCAACTCCCTTTTTGACGTAGGTGCTTTCGTCTCCATTATGGCTTTGGTTTTGTTCTGGTTGATCTCAATCCCTTTCTTGTGAACCACAAAACCAAGGAAATCTCCAGCCTGCACAAAAAATGCACATTTAAGGGGATTCATCTTTAAGCCATGTTTTCTCATTTGTTCGAATGATTGGCTCAAATGATGCAAATGTGTTTCTGCAGATATAGATTTGATGACTATATCATCAATATACACCTGCATAAAGGTTTCAATGAAATCATGAAAAATCGAATTCATTGCCCTTTGATAAGTTGCCCCAGCGTTCTTTAAACCAAAAGGCATCACCACCCATTCGTAGGTGCCTAAGGCTCCTGGGCAACGAAATGCTGTCTTTGCAACATCTTCTTCAGCAATGAAAATCTGATTATACCCATAGTATCCATCTAACATACTCAAGTATTCGAACCCTGCAGCAGAGTCTACTAGCATTTCTGCCACAGGCATGGAATATTCATCTTTAGGGGTTGCAGTGTTTAAATCCCTAAAATCTATGCAAATTCTTAAAGAACCATTTTTCTTAATAACAGGTACTATATTTGCTAACCATTCGACGTACCTTGTTGTTCTAATGAATTTGCAATGCAGCAACCATTCGATCTCAGCTTTAATCTTTGTGAGAACCGCTGGTGCGAATCTTCTGGGAGTTTGTTTGATGGGCTTCTTGCCATCTTTGATTGGCAGTCTGTGTTCGACCAACTCCCTCTTTAAACCAGGCATCTCGTCATAATCCCATGCGAAGCAATCTTTGTTTTTCTTGAGGACTTCGATTACTTCCTTCTTGAGGCCTGGGCTAAGTTTTGCACTGATGTAGGTTATTCTTTTCGTTTTTTCATCCCCTAAGTTGACTTCTTCGAGTGGATCTTGTGCCAACATTTTGGCACCTGAGTCTATGGGGTCCCTTTCGAAGCCTAAGGGTTCTTTATCGTAGATGGCATCCAACCTTTGATCCATCTCAAATTCTTTGAAGGGTGAGCATTTCGAGCCATCCCCACTTACTTCGTTCATCGTTACAGTTAATTTGTTTATTTCAGCCTCTAAGGCCGCTTTTAATTCGTTCTCAGCCATATAGGCCGAAATCCTTTCGAAAAAGGTGGACTCAGTCATGGATAAGGTTGTCGAAGTCCCAGCCTGCTGGCCGTCTTTGTATAGTACTTTCGACTCCCTCGTCTTCACTGATTATTGTTCTATCCCAGTATAGGCCATCATGGCGAAGGGTCATGTAGTAGTGGGCGTTTCTGGTTTCGTTAATCTCATCATTTGGAACACACGGAGCAATCTTTGCCAGATGTTTATCATAATCCCTCTTGTCAACTAAATTGACTGTTGACATAAAGTAACTCTGGTCTGCTTCGATGTTTTCCACGATTCCATCATCTCTCCATAGAACTAGTCGCTGATGCATTGACGAAGGAACCGCCCCTACGCCATGGATCCACTCCCTTCCCAGCAATAAGTTATAGTTGGCCTTGGCTTCGATCACCATAAACATGGTGGGCCTACAGCTTGAGCCTATTGTCAATTCCAACTGGACCACTCCCAGTGTTTTGCCCACTTTCCCCTCATAATTGGACAGAACCATATTATGGGGCTTGATGTCTCCTTCGCGGATCTCTAATCTTTTCAGCATGAAGTGGGGTATCAAATTGACTGCAGCACCCCCATCCACTAGAACCTTGTTCACACCATGGGCACCAACTTTTGCCCGAATAAATAGTGGCTTAAGATGGTTCTTCATAGCAGGTTCTGGACGTTCGAAGAACGCATTTTGCTCCTCGACAGCTCCATTGTCCATCACATAGTAGCACACAGGCCTATGCTTCATCAAATCTGTGGTATCTTCTTCCTCATATTCATCAATTTCGGTTTCCTGCCCAAATTCACAGGGAAGCACAGATACCACGTTACAGTTTAGGTTGAATGAAGACTCCCCCTCCGATTCGAAGTTATTTGTTATCATATCTTCGTCTTCTTCTGGGCCTGGAGTGTATTCCTTTGGTTCATCCAGTTATACTTCAGAGAAAAGCCTCCTATTAACTGGAGGTTTGTCTTCAGTTTGATTTTTTGGTGTGGGTTTATTGGTGCTAGATTCACCTTGGTTCTTTGTCGAAGTTACCCCTTTATTTGCCACAGCTTCTCTCTCAGCCTTTCGAATCCTCTGTTGCCTGCGCCACTGGGATCTCGACATGGGGTTCCTTCCTTTGTAGTTTTCTAATCTTACCTCTTCCCTTTTTGCTATGTTGAATTGCCTTCTGTACGTCATAGCATGGCGTGCATTTCGTTCGGTGTTTCTCCATCTATCTTTGCCTTTGTCATTTCTGACTTGCAACCATCTGTCGGTTGGCACTTCAGTAGGGAGTTTGAAAGTCACTCTTCGAGCAGCCTTGGGGTGAGGGCTATCAGGCCTTCATTGTTTGTGTCTGCCATCGAAACATGGGCCCATCTGCACAGTTTCTTGATGGTTCCAGCAAGGGGCGAAGGGAATCGTTTCGAAGGCTCTGGCCATGCTTTGGTCATACACAGCAGAACACCTTGGGCATATCAAGCACTTGGTTGCCCCTTTGTAGCAGCGAAACACAAATTCCAGCAAACTTTCTCCAGCCTTGGGATAACACCTGAACAGCTGGTTATCCTGGCGCCAATTGTTGCTAGTTCGAGCCCTCTGTACCCTCTCGAAATTCGCAGCGATTCTCTGATTGCAGAGGATGCTGCACCTAGGGCACAGTATCATGCCTGTATCTCCTTTGTGGCATGCCATGAGGTAATCCTTGAGACTAGCATCTCCAGCGTGATTATCCTCCATTTTATACTTCTCTTTTTCTAAGTATTTTTCTACCTCCTCCATCTCAGAGTGAGGTCTTTCCATGTCCACCATGTTTACCTCAACATCCTCCCCTTTAGCTTCATCATTTCCCCATCCTGTGGGTTTTATATCTTCAATGTGGACCTTCGAACTCTCTGGGGCAGAATATTTGACCAAATAGTCAAATTTTCCACTGGGTTCCCCTAGAGTGTCCCATATTTCCTTCTGAGGGGAAGTTGGCTTCGTGATTTGGACTTTCTCCAATTCCAGCCTCAGGCCTTCAGTGACCTGTGTTAGTTCTTGGTTTTGATTTTCCTGGCCTTCAGTAGCCTGGGTTTCTTTTGCAACAGCTATAGGTGCTGCTTCAATCGAAGTCTCTGGTAGCTTCTGGACGTCTTCAGTGACCTCCTTATCGACTTCGACCATCACCCAGCTTTCATTTTCAGTACCTTTCTCTCCTGTTGGGACATCGCTTTGGTCAGCCTCCACCATGTTAATCTCTCCAATGCATGCAGGCTCGGAGTAGTTGGTGTCTGCGACGTCCAAGGGATCTTCGTCCACTTTCATCTTTGCCTTATCAGCAAACTTCAGTCTGCCATCTTTGATTGCATTCTGAATTAGGTCCCTGAAAAGAAAACACTGTGAGGTTTTGTGGCCTAGGAAACTATGATATTTGCAAAATCCTCTCTTCTTTCTTTGATCTAAAGGAGGTATTTTGACATTTGATGGCACAATGAGTTGGCCATCTTTGACAAGTAAATCAAAAATCTCGTCACATTTAGTGACATCGAAGGTATAAACCTTCTTTGGGAATTTGTCACTTTTCTCATTTTCAACAATCTCTTTCCCTTTTGTGGGAACCAATAATTTGCAGGAGTAAGGTGGAGCCTGTTTTAATTCAGCGAGGTCGATTTCGACCTCTTCGAATTCGAATTCAGGATAATCTTCTGCTTCCTCAGTTCCAACATAGGAGATCCTTTCTTTCTTGTTATTTTTAAAGACTCTGGCCTTTTCGGCTTTTAACCTTTCGACCTGTCGAACCCTATCGGCTAACTGAGCCATGTCCCTCAAATATTGAGTGTCTAGTTTCTTTCGAATAGAGTAATCCAAGCCACCAGCGGCCATTTCGACTAACTCATGTTCAGGCACTACTGTGTAACATCTGGATTTCAAAAGCCTAAATCTATTCAGATAATCATCTATGGGTTCAGTGAACTTTCTCTTGACACTAGCTAATTCCTTCAAGCTTATTTTCGACTGTCCCATGTAAAACTGTTCATGGAATAATCTCTCCAAAAGAGCCCAAGTATCAATGGACCCAGGAGGCAAAGTGGTAAACCACGTGAAGGCGTTTTTAGTCAGGGAACTTGGGAAGTATTTGATCCTGAGATCTTCATTATTGGCTATATCTCCCGCTTCGGTTAGATATCTGGCTATGTGTTCGACTGTTGACTCATTGGTATCTCCAGCGAACTTTGTAAATTTAGGGACTTTATATCCCCTTGGTAAATCAGTATGCATTATGCAATCTAATATAGGAGAAGCATAATTTGGCCTTCTAATTCTTGTGTTGAGGCCATTATGGGCCATGACTCTCTCTATCATGGTGGTTAGATTGTTTTCTGCCAAGATGTTATCGTTTCGAATTCTATGAACGACAGCATCAGCATCTTGATTTCGACCTACCATGACAACCCCCTAGGTTGTTCTTCTCGAAACTCTGGGACTTCTAGCCTTTCGACCCTTACCCCTGGTTCCATAATTTCTCTTTGTGGGCCTGGGATCATTGGAGCTTATAGCCTTTGTGCCCTTGCCCCCAAGTTAACTTCTTCTCTAGGTGGTCTATAGTTTGGGTCGTTAGCAATTTGTTCCATAACAGGCATGTTTGCTCGAACTCCCGCCTGATTCTGCCTACGCCTTTCTGGAGGAGCAAAGAAATCTGCTATTTGACTCATGTTATTAGCGTTTTCTCTATTTGTCACAGTCACATTCTGTACTATTGGGGCAAATATTTCCTGCATAGTTTGTGCTAATACCCCTATCATATTATGGTTACTGTCATCCATCAATTGCCTAAAAGCCAACTGGTTTTCTGTGGTTAAAATAGGCATTGTGCTATAACCCACTGACCCTTGGTTATTTGTCATAAACTGATTCGCCCCAGACCCATACCCTAATTGTGGTGATGAATTCGATGTGGAATTGTGTAAACCTGCCATAAAAGATGTTGGTATTCCGCAAGAGGAATTTCTGGTTCTATTACCATCGAAACCGGGTGGTCTAGTTAGTGGAGTGGCGAAATGGGTTTGTGTCCCTGATGGTGGAACAAATCCCCCAGGATAACCAATGGTTCCAGTATTTCCTAAGATCGAACTATTAGTTGATACGCCACTTGCTCCATTAGTGGCTATATTACTGGTAGAAGATGCAACAGACTGTGCATTCGAAGGGATCACATTAGACGTTCCCATCGAAGCGGACATATTAGTTCCTGTTGTATGTGGGGCATTTTGTTCCCCTTGTTGATTGTCAGAATTAGACATCTTGTTCAAACGTTTTCTTCTGGATAAGGGTTGGTTGCTGTTGGTTATTTTACCACTTCTTAGGTTCATAAAACAACAAACTTCTTAGGCTCCAACGTTTTTATAATGGTTATGTCTCAACAATCTTTATTTCTAATGTCCAATTATTGGTCCCACCGGGTGTGCCAATTTGTTTCCAGTGATTTCTGGTAAACAACCGCTAGTCTTCCAAACTATCGAATAAACTTACTGACTGTTATTCAATTTCTCTGGTAACTCGCAGGATCGACTAGATTGATCCTAGGACTTGTTGGTCATTAGGGTAACTCTCATGATCGAACAGGTATTCATGGCTGGTATTTAGAGTGTTGTGTAGGTGTTTGACTTTTTTCGATTTCTCTCTTAAAGATCTAAAGGTGTGATCAAAATATATGTGCGCGAAACTAAATTGCATGAATAAATGTTAATTGTAAAGACATGTAAAATTGCATAAAAGACAAGTAAATGGCTTCGAAACGTAAAACAAAACAGTTAATGTAAAAGATTCGAAATGCGAAGAAAGCGTTTAATGCAAGAAATCTGTAAAATGACTTTAAGTAAAATAGGCGTTCGAAGGATAAAAACTTGAAGATAAAGGCATGAAAAATATGACAGTTTTCTGAAATGTAAAGTGTCTGAAATTGTAAGGCATCAATGAAAAGATTTCGAAATAAAAAGACTTTAAATGAGAAAACTTGTAAATGGTATTTGGCAGAAAGATAAAGGAAAGTACTGGAAATGATAAAGGGTTTTCATTAAATCATAAACATGTGGTGCTATCATACGTACATTGCTCTTGCATTCGTTTCCCTAGCCATGTGGTAATTTGAATGTTTACTGAGTATTTTTGTACAATAGATATGACACACGAAATCCTAATACTAAGACTTCTATTTATACTACTTCGATCATAACGGTCCTGCTATAAGATTCTGCCACGTTCAGAACATGCAGAACAATGCCTCTCTCTTGTTTCCACGTGTCTTCAAATGCTCCAGCACATAAATTTCAAACTTCGAATGTCCCGCTTGCATTTGAATTTCAAATGTTTTGGTACTTCTCCGCTTCGAACGCACTTCTTAGACACAGCCTTGTTGTCATTTCGAGACTTCTTTAGATATGTTCCCATAATTGCCACTCGAAGCTCCAAGCTTTGATATGCTCATTCGAAACACTGCTTCTGCTATTTCGAAACATGACGCTTTGTTTCATTTCAATCGAAACGTCCAATTCACTTGGCTTCTAATAATATTATCAAAATCTTCAGCCAACACCCGCGCCTTGTAATAGCGTAGAATTTATATTTCCGCAATTTACTTTCTGCACCCCTAACTGTTAAATGCATGAAAGAATGTATGTAAATAAAATTAACCCGTAGCTCACAAATAACATGTACAAAAACATTAACTGAAAAACAACACACAAAGCACATGCCACTCCTAGGGTACGCTTCACTCGTTGCCTCGAAACGTGGTCATCAAGTATAGGACGTCTTAGAGGTCACCCTATGTCTAAAGATCCAGTTGCCTCGAAACGGTTGCCTCGGATAAAAGGATCTAGGACGTTAGGGTTACTTCTAAGTTGTCCTACCATTGCTTCGGTGACCACACAGTCCCGATAATCGAATTGACCCGAACACCTCCAACGATGGTGCTACCTACCTCTCAATGGTGGGATAGCACTATCTAAAGGACTCTTACACAGCTTAATTCCTTAGGGTAGGTAGATTCTCTTAAGTACTTGCTCTTTTCAAAACAAACAAAATACTTTTCACACCTTACACTTTCAAAAAGTTTTCAAACAATACTTCATACACTCTTGAGGACTGATACAAGAGTTACCTAGAAGTTTTCAAACGAACTTTTTTTTCAAAACCCACACACATTTGAAAAGCAAACAAATTTTGAAAACATAAGAGCAAGTACCTAAGAGCCCGTGGATAACCACGGATAGAAAGGGTGCTAACACCTTCCCTTTCTATAAATCTACCTCCCGAACCGAGAGACATCTCGAATAAGGAATTTTGCTGTGCTTTTGTCCTTTCCATGTTGGAGAACATAAAAGACGGTGGCGACTCTTGCTTACCGCGACATTTCGCGAACCAGCTTAAAAAACAGTCAGTTCTATTTCCACCGATCACAACGAGACCTCTTGAACTTCTTCATACGGATCTTTTTGGACCATCTAGAATTAAAAGTCTAGGTGGTAACTACTATGGATTCGTTAGTGTAGATGACTACTCAAGATTTTGTTGGACAATTTTCTTGGCAAATAAAAGTGACACCTTTCTGGCATTTGAAAAATTTGCCAAGTTTTCTCAAAACAAATTGAACACTAGCATAGTTACTATTCGAAGCGATCACAGTGGTGAATTTGAGAATGATCTCTTTGATAAATTTTGTGAAAAATACGGTATTGTTCATAATTTTTCCTCTCCACGTACTTCTCAACAAAATGGAGTGGTGGAACGTAAAAACCGTGTTTTAGAAGAACTCGGAAGAACTATGATCAATCAACACCGTCTTCCAAAATACTTTTGGGCTGATGCCATTAACACGGCATGTTATGTTTTGAATAGGATTATAATACGTCATATTCTAAACAAAACTCCCTATGAACTTTTGAAAGGAAGAAAACCAAATATTTCTCATCTTCGCGTCTTCGGATGTAAATGCTTTGTATTAAATAATGATAAAGAAAATTTAGGTAAATTTGATTCAAAAGATGACGAAGGTATCTTCTCGGATACTCTCAATCAAGCAAAGCCTATAGAGTATTTAATAAAAGATTACATATATTTGAAGAGTCTGTACATGTTTCCTTTGATGAATCTGATCCAAAATTAGTCAGAAAGGGTAGTGTTTATGATGGTGCAGGTGTATCTTCAGAAAGCATACTACAAGATCCCAAAGAAAAGGACTAGGAATCTACTAAAATTGAAGAAGAGTTGGATCAAGTATCCGAAGAAAGAGAGGAAGATCATCCAAGCAATAAAAATGATCTTCCTTTGGAATGGAAAGCCTTTAAGGATCATCCCATCGGCAACATCCTAGGAGATATATCAAAGGGAGTAACAACTCGCTCTAAGTTAAGTAACTTTTGTTATCATTTTGCTTTCGTCTCTCAAATTGAACCCAAAAACTCTAATGATTCCTTACTCGATGGACATTGGTTTTTAGCCATGCAAGAGGAACTAAATCAGTTTAAAAGAAATAAGGTTTGGGACCTTGTTCCCCCTCCGCGAGATCATCGAGTTATTGGAACTAAATGGGTTTTTAGGAACAAACTAGACGAAAACGGAATTATAACTCGCAACAACGCTTGACTTGTTGCCCAAGGTATAACCAAGAGGAAGGCATAGATTATGAGGAAACTTATGCTCCAGTGGCCCAACTCGAGGCTATACGCCTTTTTCTTGCATATGCATGCTCGCAAAACTTCAAATTATTCCAAATGGATGTAAAAAGTTCCTTCTTAAATGGATACATTAATGAAGAGGTTTATGTGTCTCAACCTCCCGGTTTTGAGAATTTTGAGAATCCTAACTATGTTTACAAACTTAAGTGTGCGCTACACGGTCTTAAACAAGCCCATAGGGCTTGGTACGAACGTCTTAGCAAATTCTTACTAGATCAAGGATTCTCAAGAGGAAAGGTTGACACAACCCTTTTTATTAAGCATGAAGGAAAGCATTTTATTTTAGTTCAAGTTTATGTAGATGACATTATTTTTTGTTCTTCTAACACATCTTTGGTCAAGAAATTCTCTAAGATGATGCATGGAGAATTCGAGATGAGCATGATGGGAGAGTTAAACTACTTCCTTGGACTTCAAATCAAGAAATTAAATGAAGGAACATTCGTGAGTCAAACCAAATATTGTCTTGACCTACTCAAGCGATTTGACATGGCAAACTCTAAAGCAATCGATACTCCTATGCCTACGGCCGTGAACTTGGACCGAGATGATAATGGTAAGCTCGTCGATATAAAAAGGTATAGATGTATGATTGGTCCCTTTCTTTATCTTACAGTCTATCATCCATATATTATGTTTGGTGTTTGCATGTGTGCTCGGTTTCAATCGTGTCCTAAGGAGTCAGATTTAAAAGCCGTAAAACGCTACTTAGGTACCTTAGTGGTACAACTAAGTATAGACTTTGGTACTCCAAGGGTAGTGAGTGTTCTTTGGTTGGATATTCTAATTCTGACTTTTCTGGTTGCAAATCAGATAGGAAAAGCATTAGGTTACCTGTCATTTATTTTCAAATTCCTCAGTCGGTTAGCATAGCAAAAAGCAAGTTTCAGTTACATTATCAACCGCCGAAGCGGAATACATTGCAGCCGGTAATTGTTGTGCCAAAATATTGTGGCTCAAACAACAATTACTCGACTTCAATGTCCAACTTGATCATATTCTTATTTTCTATGACAATACAAGTGCCATCAACCTAACCAAAAATCCAATTTTGCACTCTCGCAGAAAACATATTGAGATAAGGTATCATTTTCTAAGGGATCATGTGGAAAAGGGTGATGTTATTTTCGAGCATGTTGATAGCAAAAATTAACTTGCTGACATTTTTACTATACCACTCGCTACGGATCCCTTCCATCACATTCGTAGGGAACTTGGTGTTCTCGATATCTCGGATAGGTTGTAACTTAAGTAAGTTGCATACCTTTTATTTTATTGAACATATTCTCTTAATGCTTGATGCACTTATGGATAACCTTGGTTAAAGATCTTATCAACTCTCATGAAGGTAATATCGTTCTCATCTATTCTCTACTCTTAACCATGTGTAAATGCTAAACTTGTTCTTCTTTATCTTTATTGTTAAAGTACATAGGAATTCTAAGTGTTATATAAATTGCATGAAATCAATTGAAAAAGCTGCATAAAATCAAAATTCTTTACTTTTGAGTCGACTCATAGCTTATATGCGTCGACGCGTACATTATATCTCACTCAGCATCAATCAGAATAATTCTTGCATCAACACAACGCTCTATAAGCGGTCGACGCATCGTGAAAATGTCTGATTTATTTGTTTTTTTATTTGGTTCTTTTGTTTTCTATATTCACTCACTTCTCTCAAAACCCTAAAAAAACTCGCAAAACCCATCTCTCTCAAAATCTTCCTCACATACCCATTTTTATCAAGAAATTTCCCTAATGGATTCAAGGGTAGCTAAGAAGAGAACCTTCAGAGGCAGCTCCTCCAATGTTCCTTCGGATATTCTGGTAATTGCTCTTTCACTTCTCTCTGATGACATTGCTGGTACTTTTGCAGACACTTTTGGTAAGAGAAACATAGTTATACAATCGAATTTATATTTGAAAACCTTGGGTCGTATGCATCTTCTTGAAATTATTGAATTGTTAAGATTTCAGAACTTCCACTTATTTCTTGAATGTGATACACCTTATAATGAGGATTTAGTCAAAATGTTCTATGCTGGCATGCAAGGAAAGTTTGAAGGTTTCGAATTTAAATATAGAATCAACAACAAATATTATATGGTTAGCTCACATGTATGGAAATACCTATTTGGTATGTGGCCAGTTGACTCTGATGCTATTAAAATCTCTGATATTGTTCTTGCTCCTAACTAGGAATTCAAGTCGACTTTAAACTCCATGCTCAAGAAGCCTTACAGTGACAGAATTGTAAACGGTGATTTATTTCCAAGATCTGTAACGACTGGTGCCCTAGCCCCATTTGACAGAATCCTCTTTTGGATCGTTTTCCACATTATTCGACCCAAGAAGTGAGGTCTTTCTCATGTGGATAAAGCTGAGGTTCAACTGCTTTATGTTTTAAAACATAAAATAAAGGTTCATTGGCCACATTATTTTGCTAGCCGAATGTTTGATCTGCACAACTCTGGAAGAGGCACCGCACTATGCTATCCCTCTTTCATTCAAAGAGTTCTCAATCGAGAAAAGATTAAAGTTTCAGGAATTCCTTATGTTGGTATGACTTCTGATCTTGAATTCACAAAGAAATCACTTACTTTGATGGGCTTCCAATAGGATCACAAGGAACAAAGATATTGTTATGTTGTGAGAAGTACATTTGTTTCGTTCCAAAATAGTGATGGTGAAGAGGGTGATAATGAAGAAGAAGAAGAGTCCGGGGAAGAAGAAAATGAAGCAAATATGGACGAGGATTCCCCGGTTCCTCAAGAAAATAATGCAAATGTGATAGCTCTTTTGGAGAAAATGCATATCCAACAAAAGGAAGACGCATTCCTTCAAAATGAGAGGATTTCAAACCTCTACAGCCTTGTCAAAGTCCAAAATGAAATGTTCTCAAACTATTAAAATATTTAAGATCAGTGGTACTCCACGTTGGAAGGCATGCTTCAATCACAAGCTAAGAACCTTGCCTCCCTTCATTCCACCTTCCTTCAGCATTTTCCAAACCTTCCACCTGATGCTCCAGAAAATAATGATACTGACAACCTAGAAAATTGATTCATGTTTTTATATGTAACTCTGTTTAAGTTCTTATGTTACCCTTCTTTTCTTAACCTCATGCATTTATCCTTATTAACTGGTTTGTAATATTCTACATACATTTGTCTAATTATTACATTATATGATCCGCACTAATTTCATTTTATGTGAATGATTGTTGGTGTTTTTAGTTGCGAATGGAAAATGATTTTGCATTTGATATATTTTATTACTCTTGGCCTTGTGTTTTTTCTCTTTTTGATGTTGTCAAAAGGGGGGAAGTGGACATAGAAGATTATATATAGCTTGCAAGCGGAGCGCACAAACTCAAGGGGAGCATATTTGAGCAGGGGGGACATATTTGAGCATTGTTTTGCCATCATCAAAATGGGGGAGTGTGTGAGGGCAAAGTCCCTCTATAAGTATTTTAATGATGTAAAAAGGATTATTAATTTCTCTTTATTTGGGTTGGTCCTGTGAACAATCTTGCAATGGAATGATTGAAATGAAGATCTCCAGAAACACTTATTTTTGAGAAAATTCAATTTGTGCGTCAACTCAAAGATGTGTGCGGTCGACTCATCATCTTCAATCAAGCCCTGGATGTGTCAGGTCGACCCTTTCGGTCAACTCAAACTAGAAATCAAAACATTCAAAGTTTGCGTCAATGCAAATCCTAAAGTGGTCGACGCACTGTACTTCATAATGGATTTCTCTCTGACTGCTGGATGTATCACGTCGACCCTTCTGGTCGACTCAACCTGGGAATCAAAATATTCAAAGTTTGAATTGACGCAAGTCTTGAAGTGGTCGACACATTGCACTTTAAAATAGTTTTTTCTCTGGCTGCGGGTTGTGTCGCGCTGACCCCTACTTCTGGTTGAGTCGACCGCTCGCTGGCCTCATCTGATTTTCTTCTATGATTGTGGGTCTTGGCTATTAGATAACATATATATATATATATATATATATATATATATATATATATATATATATATATATATATATATATATATATATATATATATATATATATATATATATATATATATATATATATATATATATATATATATATATATATATATATATATATATATATATATATATATATATATATATATATATATATATATATTCATTATGCATCATTATTTGAAGTCAACAAGAACTAGTGAAAGATACACATAGTGCTCATCATCTTCATCATCTCTTCTCAAAAATCAACATCTACACATAATCATGGTTGTTGATTCAAGAAAATTGTTGTGGTGATAACATTCAAATCAAGAATTCAATTCAGATTTGGGTTGAGCAATTGTGGGATGTTCTTAAATAAAATCATTTGGATTTTCTCCTCCAAGATTCCTATTGGTGCGGGGGTTTTTGCAAAAGTCTTTGCTTCATTGAATTCAGCCGAGTGAAAGGATTAAGAAACGGTGGGTTTGCTTAATAAGGTAGCGGTAACCGAAGGATTGTGAAGATTGATTTGGGGTCAAATTGCTTGTGATCGAAATCAGCCGAGTGAAATGATTAAGAAACGGTGGGTTTGCTTAATCAAGTAGCGGTAATCGGAGGTTTGTTCGAATAATTTGGCACTTGGTTTTGCTCAAACCAAAGAAAGGGAAGAAGACAGTTACATCAGCATCATTGGTTTGTTTGTATTGTGAACTATCTCTTCTCTTGTATCGTTTGCAACTTAATATCAAATATCTCAATTCTAGATTCTAGAATTGGGGGCAGATGTATCCTACGCGAGGACGGCAAGGGAAACTGTCTTAACAAATCGTGTGTTCTTCTGTTTTTTCTTTATCTCTATACTTGATTACTATACTGTGCGAAAATTAATTTGTCAAATATGCATTTATTGAATTGTAGTGTGTTGAGCTCATTTCAAAACATTGGTAACAATCCTTTTGATTGATACCTAAGAAAACTTACCACTACGTCTTAGTAAAATCAAACCTAAGGTGCTTTGCTCACAAGGTGTTTGACAAATTGACTAATCCACAAATTATTCATTATGCTTATTCTTATCTCATTCAACTCATTGAAAGTAATTAATATTCATTGAAGGTGTATATGTGATTGATCAATTGAGTAAAACACATTAATTCTTACTTTGCCATTATATCTTATACGATTACGCATATCCGATCTTTTCAATAGAGGATCGTTTAGACGATTGGAGATTCTAGGAAGCTTTTGCATATTTTTCTGAAAAACAATTTTAAAAAGCATAAATTATTTTAAACGATTTATTCAATCCCCCTTCTAGATCGATCACATCGTCTAACATATTTCACTTAAGTGCACCATACCTTACGGTGTTCCTTATTTACTTTATCTCTCATCAACATGTCCTTATGTGTGTGACCTTGTAGGTTTTCATGATGTTGGCAATTATATTAAATCACACATTTAACATAATAAACAGTGAGTGGTATCTAGCAATATATCACTACTACCCAAGTCATAAAAATATCATGTGATCTGACAAAACCTTTCTGTAATAATATTTGTTTGTACAATTACCCTTTTTCTCTTATGACTATATTGAACACAAGGTATAAGTTGTGTCACTCTTGTCCAGTTCATTATTGGACCCTTAGACATCTATCCTGTTATGCAGGATAGACAAATTCCATCTAGGTCACTCATGTCCCTCAGGTGCTTTGAGAAGCACCCATCAACTGTCTTTATGGTCATCCAGTTACGACTAACGTTTGATCAACAATAAAGTACTTAACTCTACATCTAGGGTCCATAGTAGTTTCAGGTCGAAGGATGGTATACACCATTATCACCATGAGAATAACTTATGACATCTTGCATAACATTTTAAATATTACTCCTAATATTCATACTTATGTCAAGACTTGATAACTCCTTATCCATGATCCATGAGGTGTGATCACCAGTCTATCTTCATAATAATCTCAATGTTTTAATGTTATCCCACTTTGCAATAAAACTCAACTACATATACTTTAAGAATAGTGTTCTTATGTTTAATGGGATCTCATGATTAAGTCACACTTAATATTTTATTAAACAAACGAACTATTCTAGGGACTTTATTATTTTGGAAAAGCAAACATAATAAAGAAATGCCTTTTATTATTAATAAATAATTCGATACAAGTATCCAAAGTATTGGCCTCTAGAGCTTACACCAAAAGTTGTTTCATTAGAATAACACACAGGTTACCGTGTGTGTGTCAGCTTGTCGGTTTCCAAGTACTAGGAAATCTTGTTCCTTTAGACTCAATTCATCTATTTTGGACGAAATTGCACATTGCAAAGCATGAGATCAGTCATGATGAGAGTGGTACAAAAAGGAATTTAGAAGAATAGTGTGAAGAGTTTAAGACATATTTCAGTACATTGGATATTGTAGTGCAGAGGGTGTTAAAGAAAAAGGTTTGGGAACTAACACATTCATCCACAACTTCTATGTGTCCATCATCGGTGAATACAAGCCAAAGAGAGAAGTTAAGAATAGTAGGAAGGGTCAAGAGAGTGAGGTGCATTGTGATCCTAGTCAGGGGGAGTATGCTGAGGGATAGCAGGGGAGTCAAACTACAAAGAGATCATGCACAAAACCAATTGGAAGTCAACCTTCAAGTATGCTAATTTCTTCAAGAGATCTTTACTTGTCACAATTTCCTGCCTTTTTGCACCATACATCGATGACATTATTGATGTTTGTGACAATGGGAATTGTGGTTTCTATTCTATTGCATCTTTACTTGGATGGAGCGAAGAGTCATGGCATTTGATATGAACGTAGTTAGATGCTCAAGTTCATCAATACTCTCAATTGTTTTCGAAGTTGTTCTATGACATTTTCTCTACAATTAGAAATGTCTTACGAGTATATCACTTGGGTGTAGGATATGGATTAATGGATGACGAATCTTGATATGGGTTTTACCCTATTGCTTCTAGATACAATGTCATATTTATTTCTCATTCCATGAGACTTAACATCACATTTTTTCCTCTTGCCTTAACTCCACCTATGTATACGAGCAAACATAAAATCATTGTTGTTGGTTTTGTCAACAACAATCATTGGGTTCAGATGAAATTGAAATCAGATAGCTCATTGCCTTCCGTCACAGACTATTGGAGACAGAATTGTATTGATGATGCAAAAACATGGGAATTAGCATATGTGGGTCGCTTTAGTCACTGGGAAGACGAAGTTAGAAAGTCATCCTAGTTTGTTTTGTATTCTTGTATGTATGACAGTTATTATATACATATTTTAGTCAGATAGCATTTTTATCGATTCAGTTGTTCGAGAAAAATCAAAGGAAAAACTTATTGATACTATACTGAAAATTTCAAAATTTCCGAAAATTTCAAAACTTATTGATACTTATTGATACTATTCTGACAATCTCTCATCCGTCACGATAAAAAAATGGAAAGTTATGAAAAATATTTGACAATCTCCTGAAATTTCTAGTAACAACCTATACTTTTCAAAATTTCTAGTATTTATAAAATGGTATTAACTTAAAAACACTAGAAAATAGAGGTTCCATAATCAACATTGGAAATGGTAAGTTAAATTCTCTGAAGGCATGCATAATACAGACAGTCCAACAAGAGACCTAGAATAGCTTATGGTAATATCTTAAAATTATAGGTCATAACTAATTCAATTCTAAACAACCAACTTGGAAGATAATGAACACACTAAGATTTATTAAAACTACATAGGTTATAACTCTAAATAGTGTGAGACCAAACTCACCATTCAAATCCAACATAGTAAAATTGTTAGAGACTGCAATAAAACAACTCAAATTAAATAATGCAATAAGATGACTAAGAACAAACTACAATAAAAATAGAATTTCCAACAATAAATTTATGTACAAAATTTGTATAAACTTTTCTTTAAAAAATTTAACATATCATTTATGCATAACTATAGAGACTTAACTTTTAAGAATTTAGAGCACATTGAAGGACTATATCTTCTAAATGATATTGAAATTGAAGATGTGTGAGCTAGATATCGAGCTCCTAACATCTTCAATATTGCAATTTTCCAATTTTTGGCCATTGAAATCATAGTCATGCCTTTAAATGAACATGCACCTTCCATCTCATAGTTATCATTTTGATTCACCATCAACTATGCTAAAGGGAGATCTTCTCTTCTATACTCATGCATGTAGTGATGTATACATTATAATAGTAATTCATCATGCACTCAATATATTTGGATGGAAAGTACTCCATGGTGAGCTTCCAAAATTGTGTCGCTTGATAATAAATTCAATTTTACTAAGATTCAAATTTTTTCTCCTCTTCCATTGTCCATGATTTTGACACATTTTCTTTCTTGTTATCAAATTTCCAACTTGAGAAAGTGTCATTAACATTCTATTTAAAGCACTCTCTAACTTCACCAGGTTTTTTAACACATTCGACCGATTTCAAGGTTCTCACACGAGCTTGAGTCGGGCCTACCTTTTCCAAAACTTTTTGCATTATTTCTAGATAAACAAGGTATTGGCCAAATTTGGGTGCCTAACCACTTCAAACAATCATCATTATCATATTGGTTTATGTTGGTTGAGACCTCCCATTTAGGAACTTCAGCTTGAAACCTAGGTCCAATGGGAATAAATGGTCTTGGAAGATGGTTACTCCTAGGAGGTAAAAATTTCTTCCGAGAGTCAACGAATTCCATGTCTTCTTCTTTTAATTTCTCTTTGATTGATGTCGCCATATCATAAGAATAACTATTATCTATTAAATCTCTAGCATGAATATAAAAACTCTCTCCGTTCATAAGATAATTTGGTTGCTTCGCAAAATCTTCGACGTCGCTTAGGTGAGAATAATCTTGTCTAGAAATAGGACACGAATCATATTTAGTCTTTTTTTCATATGATGGTATTGAACATAAGACAGGAGAAGGTGGTTTTCTTTTTTGATCTTTGGTATTATCAATACCATATTTCTTCTGAAATAAATAAATAAAACATAAAAAATTTGACTCCGATATACGTAAAAACTATTTAACAACCTATACAATATCTTAGATAGTTATATCAAGTTTTGATTGAGTCTCTATGATAGTTATCAAAAGTTATTCCTCAGGTTAAATTTCATCTCCATTGCATTTCAACAAATAATTTCAACTTACAGTAAGTAATTATTCATAAGCATGAAAACTATATAAAGTGGACATATCTACTAGGATCTTGAGTTGAAAAAATATTTAGTAAAATCTATGGGGAAAAACACTTACTTATAATCAACATGAATACGATTAACAACACACTCTATTGTATTATTTTTTATTTTGATTGAAATTCATATGAATCACTAAATAAAGAGGTCTGGATAAATTTGATAGAATCTATATAAGCTTTAGCTAAAAAAAAATATTTAAAAATATGTGTTAGTATTAGATTCAAGTGTGAGTGATTAAAAATTTCACATCGATTAAAAATGGTGAAAATATTAAATATATTAAATATATAAGATAAATGACTAATACCCCTACTGCCTTAAGGTTTTTGACGGATATGTGACGTTAAGGTCTCTTGGACCTCGGACATTTAACCCATTTACATTTCCGGCGCTCCTCGGGCTACTACCTAACAAGTGGTATCATAACCCTAGTTGACTCAATGGAGGAGCGGAAGTAGATTCTAGTGTGGATCAAGGCTAGTGATGTGGTGACTCACACTTGTGGAGGGAATTATTGGGATTCAAGTGTAAGTGGTTAAAAGTTTCACATTGACTAGAAATTGAGGAAATAATAGATATATAAGAGAAAGGACCCATACCTCTAATGCATTATGTTTTGTTTGCGAGTTTGGAGGGGAGGATTTTGAAAAATATGAAGAATTTGGTAGAAAGAATAGAAAGATTTTGGTTACAAGGGTTTTGAAGGGTTAACTTTTATTTATAACACCAAAAACCCCCTAATTTTGGAGAACTCAAAATTTGTATTGAAGGAGAGTTTTGGAGGGCTTACATTAATTTTCCAAATATCTTTTATGTTATTATAGTATTCTAAAAATTAAAAATATAATAATGATAAACATTCTTTTATCATTCTATACAAAATCATTTTTTCAAAAAATATCAAATATTTTCTTATATTTTTTTAAAAATTCGTTTCCAGAAGTCTTCCCCTCCCCTCCCCTCCAAACTCGCAAACAAAATCTTAAGATTTTGGATGGATATGTGACGTCAAGGTCTCTTCTATCATAGACATTTATTCCAATGATACTTCTGGCACTCCCTGGACTCCTCAACAATTACAGAGAGTATTGTTAGCACTTGTATCAACATGCAAGATTTTAAAAAACATTTGCGTTGAAGATTTTTGGGTTTTCCATTATTACGCATGTTGCGCTTTGTCGCAGCAATGAAGTACAGACAAGATATGAGTATCGGATACGATATGTATTTGATACATCATTAATTGAAAAATATAATATGCTTTTAAGTCTCGTCTCAAAGTCTGCAACCTTTTATTCAAATCATCCACCAACTTTCCAATTAAGAATATATCATATTCAAAAAGCATACATCTCGGTGTTAGCTCTTGACGTGTTCCGTGAGTAAATCCAAAATCAAAATATAAAAAAAAGGATGGTTGAACCTTGGTAAAATCTTATTGTTATGGGAAATTATTCATCTTTCCACCTTGTGTCTGCACAATAGTCGATAGTTTCTCATACATATCCCATATAGTTCGAATATAGATAATCCTAACCTCTTTCTTCTACAGGATTTTTCACAAAATCTCTTTGCAAACTCTATCATACGTCTAATCTTAATCGCATAAAATTAAGTACAAGTCATGTTGATTCATCTAATATTGCTCCATCACACATCGTAATAAATAAATCACTTACAACCTTCAATATGCATCTTTCAAATGAAAAACACATTATCCAACTTTTAAATTTTTCAATTAATAGCCTTCATACTTTCCAATGAAAAATATCATAGCACTCTCCTGCTCCTGATTATTTTTATACAAATCATTAAATTCTTCCTTTCGTTTCAACCTCATGTTCTCTTTCTAGTTTTTATTTTGGTTCTATGACATGACAGTTTCTACCATCAAATGGAACAAACACGTGTTTGATTGAATCGGTCGAACCAATTGATTTGGTTCAATTTTGATTACATGTATATATTATTAAGAAGATTAAGGGTTCGTTTGAGAGTTGGTTTTTGAAAATTTTAGAAAGAAATGCTTTAGAGAGCCGCATTTACATCTAAAAATGTGTTTGATATTTTTTAAAGTATAAAAAACAATATGATTTTATATGTTAACATAGTTTATTATTTTTTAAACTTTTTAAAAATATCAAACATGTTTCAAGATATAAACGCAGATCTTTAAAGTCTTTTTCTCCAAAACTTTTCAAAAATCATCTCAAACAGACTTTAAAAATATCTTTTAAATTTAAATATGTTTTTAAATAAATAAATATAAAAAATACGACATTAAATATTTTAACGATGCATGCGTATCAATTCAAACATAGAGAGAGATATCACGTAAAAATTAAATAGAAATTTGACGCTTAAATGAGCACAAAATTATACTCTTCTAGTAAATATTTGGCAAGTTTTTTTTTGTTAAATATGACAAATATACATTTTTGTCATTTGAATAACAAGTATATATTTTTGTCTTTCTTATTCGAATAATTTTTATTATATAGTATTATTCATATTTAAAATACATTATCATATTCTTTTATAGTAAAAACTAATTGATAAGTTGAAAAGTAAATATGTATACATACCTTTGAATTTTTAGGACTAGAATTCAAAAGCATGGGAGCATGGTGCTCTTGATTTGGAAGACTACAATGTGATGAGTTTTTATCACAAGATTTGGAAGTTGTCTCTTTTGACCATATCATCATATCTCTACCATCCAACAACTCTAAAGCATACTTTTCATGTTTTGTTCCACCGCACTTTAACTACAAGCAATTCACATTACAAAAGGAAAATACGAGAGGCACTTCCAAATAATGTAAATATGTGATCTGTTAATTAAATACTTCTTTCTTTTGTCACGATTAAAAGAAAATTAATGTTAATTACAAACTTTAACTAAATGCAATTAATTTTTTAAATTTTTTATAAGAAAAAACTTAGATACAATTTTTTAAATATAATTTTTATTATTTTTCGATAAAAATATAACAAATATATAGTTTTTTCTTACAGATATAATTTTCTTCTATTTTCATTTATTAAACAATAAATAAATATATTGATCATATTTTTATTAAAAAATACTAAAAAAAAAGAAAACACATAAAAATTGTATCTCATTTCATATATTAGAAATACTACTTGCATTAAATATTTTTTAATAAAATGAATACTCTAAAAACACTTTTTAAAATTTTCAAATAAAAAAAAACATTCAGTAAATAAATTGATTATTTCAATTTTCAATACATTGAATATAAGTAAATATTTTTAATAATACATACATTTATTTCTATTTTGATGTATTTATTAAAAGTATTTTAAAGGTGCCGAAAGCGAAGATTGTGCTAGCAATGGTGGTGGTGATGCCTATGACTAGCGGTGACATAGGAACAGGAGGAACAAAAAATGGTGGTGGTGATGCCTATGACTAGCGGTGACATAGGAACAGGAGGAACAAAAAATGGTGGTGGTGATGCCTATGAATAGGGGTGACATACGAACCGGAGGAACAAAAATCAAGACGTTATTATTTTTTTCTTTTCATTTTATTTTAATCATGTCTCACAAATCTATTAATTGGAAGGGGATAAACACTCTTTTATCGGATATCATAAAGATAGATGTTAGAGTAGTCGTATTTTATTGTACTAAGATAATAATTATAATATTGTATAAAAATTCATTCTTCTTTTCAACTCATTTATTTCAGTTATTTTTTCATATCTTTTTTTATAATTTTTCTATGTTTTACTCTACCACTAGCACTTTGACAACCCTCAAACCATCTAAATATAGTTTTCACTATCTTTTCTACTATAAATGATAATATTAAATACTTTTTAATATTATAACTTCTAATTTAATATGTCTAATTTTAACACATCTAACGCAACATTCTCATTTTTCATTCAGTTTATTTTCATATTATTTTTTCCCGTTCAATATTTTGTCTCATACAATATTGTCAGTCTTACAACTAACATTCTCATTTTTCATTCAGTTTATTTTCATATTATTTTTTACCGTTCAATATTTTGTCTCATACAACATTGTCAGTCTTACAACTATCACTCAGTGAGTTCGGCTACATGGTCAAATTTCACCATAATATTCTATTCAAGTTCATATTTCTATCCAATACATTAATCTCAAAATCTTTCTTTCCTTATAAATTTAATCTACTCTCTTTACAACAAAATCTATAGTATCATTTTTAATCTTATTTGTTCTAGTCTTATCATACATTAAACGTGACACCTCCATCTCTATTACACGTCCAACATTGTGTTCTGTATATCGCAGATCTTATCGTTGTTTGTTAAAATTATCACATCAACTTATAAAACTTTTAAGACTTTCCTTCACTTCAACTACCCAACTTACATTCAATGGTTTACATTCTCTTTTATATTTCTACCATTTTGTATTACAGATTCAAAATATTTAAACGGCATGAATTATAGTATGATATGATCTACAACTAATATCTATAAGTTAAAAGCATAAATTTCCTGCATAAATTTCCTTTTAATGACAAAGTATTAAGATTATGTTTGAACCGATGAAAGGGAACGAAGCATAGTTGAATGGAAATAGGATAGCATACAAAATATATACCTAATTGTTTGGATACTTTTTCATTGATGGTTTATTCCATTACATAGAGAGATGAAAATAAATTAAACAGATCTAAGGTGTGGACTAACCTAGCATATTTAATAAAAAAATTATATTTAGGATTTTATAAATATATTTAATTAAATAACTAAGATTTAAACTATTGAAAAAATTTATAAAGTTTTATAAGTCGATATATATATATATATATATATATATATATATATATATATATATATATATATATATATATATATATATATATATATATATATATATATATATATATATATATATATATATATATATATATATATATATATATATATATATATATATATATATATATATATATATATATATATATATATATATATATATATATATATAAATAGTTTTGTTGTCTATCTAAAAAATAGGTAAAATTAACTGTGAAACAGAGAATTTAATCTGTTACACTTCGTGTTATACTGGCACCCCATAATATACATGATTTAATTGATATTTCCTTACTCAATGTTATAAGTTTCATAAAGTTTGAGTAAATATTGGAAATTTCAAAAGCTCATATAGAAACTCTTACTTTTTATTATAATTTTTAAAAATATGAGTTTTTATCAGAAATTTTGAAATTTCCGATAAAATTTACTATCAAGAATTTGGTTTATTATCAGAAATTTATAATGCACTACCGCAAATTTAATTTACAGTTTTTGACCTAACTTTGTCTATGGACAGTTTTGAAATTATTAAAATATGTGACTGTGTCTGATTTAATTTTGAGAGTGAAAGGTTAAATTCTCAATAAAACATGCTTTTAAATAAGCTTTTAAGTTAAGATCAGAATTTTAAAAAAAAATCATCAGAAAACAAATTTATAATAAATCATAGTCCAGAATCAAATCTTAAAAATTTATCTTAGATGTTAGGGGTGTTCAAATCCAAACCAATCCAAATAAAAAATCGAAAACTGATCTAAAAAACTAAAAATCATAAAAAACCGAAAGTTATTGATTGTGTTTGGATGTTATTTTATGAAAACCGATCGGTTCGGATTGAATTTCGGATGAATTTTTCAAAACCGATCCAAACTAAACCGCATAAATATATTTTGATACTTATTTACTTTTTATTAGTATGACATGTTATGTGAATTTATTATTAGATGATAATAATTTTTTTAATAATATTTATTAGTTTGGTATAATCTATTTATTTTTATTATTTCAAGCATAATCAATCACTCTCATTTTGTAATATTAACTTTTAATATACTATATGTTATATATTATATCAAATATATGATTTATTAGTAGTTTTATAATATTAATAAAAAATATAATGTGTAATTTGGATATCCAAAAACCGATCCAAATTAAACCGCATAAAATTGAATCGGATCAGATTGGATTTTTTTAAATATATCCTCCAAAATCGAACCGAACCTTAAGTGAATTTTAAATATATCCTCCAAAACCAAACTGAACCTTAAGTGAATTAATCTTTGAATCGGATGAGTTTTTGCGTTAAAACCGATCCAAACCGAACCCACTAGTAAATGTAATATTTTCACTCCCAACTGCATATATTATATATCATATCAAATAAAAATTGAAGGATTTGATAAAATAAGTTCCATCATATTTTAATTTTTTTCATCCATTATTTATAAATTCATACAATGAAATCATATTATTTATGAACATGTTTCATAATATATTTCAGATCTAAACATCCATAAATCTTATGAGCAAGAAATCATTGAGATCCAAATCATATCTCAATTAGACATAAATAAAATTACAGTTAAGCTTGTCTTTTTGCATTTGGTTTAGATTCTTCAATATTTATGAAAGAAAAAGCTAACCAAGAAAGCAGGAGATGCAAGCAAAACAAGAAGAAAGAAAAAGGACTCACCGCAAATCAAAGAGGAACAAAGCATATGCGATGAAACCGTAACAGAAGGATGTACCGTTGCTCCTTCAATCAAGAAGACATGAGGTAGGGATAAAATTGATACATTTATAGTGAAACTAATGGGCCTAAAATAATGGGCCTTAAGAGTAAGTTCAATTACAAAAATGTTCAATAGAATATTCAAATAAAGAGATTGTTTTCCAAAATTCTTTAATACACCCTATGCATTATTAGTATATTTTGTGAAATTACAATGATACTTTCATAATTTAGAAATATATTTTCAGACGCATCAAAATTCAATACATTTTTGAATCAGACTCTAATTCAATGGAAAAATATTACAGAGATACAGTGATGTATATATAATGGAAATATATCTTCAAACACACTAAAATTCAATGTATTTTTTAATCAGTCTCTAACTCAAAAGAAAAATATTACAGAAATACATCTTCGTATATATTACGAAGGTGCATCTCCAAACGTTATTTGTTCAAAAACATGCTAGAACCCCTTCTCCTTTCTCACTTCTAAAAAACACATTTTCTCAAACCCTCTCAAATCACATTCAGCAACAACTTCAAAACTTCCTCCATCAACATCAAGTCCAACCAACCAACTTCAAGCAATTATTTATAAGTCATTGATTTTTTGTATTATTGAATTTTTGTATAAATTTGTAGGAGTTGATTATTATGTTATGAAATAAGTATACTATACATGTTTGATAGCTTATACTTAATGAGAAACGATTTAGATAAGTAGTTTTTACGATCAATGCACTATTTTTGATGATTTGGAGGTCTGCATTCCGCCATTGACGATGGTGAGAGTTGTAGAATATTTTAAAGATACATCTCTAGAATTTTACAATGTTTAGAAACTCAAAAATCGAAGATGCATCTTCGTAGTGTATCAGTCTTCACTTTTTGCCTATTTTGGATTGAAATCATTGTGTAACGCTTGTAGTGTGGTTTACTTACAATAATTACGGCTGATAGACAAGACCGCCTGAGACACGGCATGATTGCACATCATGCATCTGTTCAGAGGGAAAAGAGTCAATCATCGCATACTCATATTACCTCTAGCCCGATTGATGCGGAGACGTTAGCTTCTGGAGCTCGTGTATCTCTACATTCTTCTTCCTCTTCCCGTAGGAGACGAGGGTCCCCTCCTCATGCACCCATGCCTCTATCTTCCCGTAGGCGACATAGTTCACCTATTCAAGCAGCAGAGGTGCCTGAATCATCGGAGGTACCTCAGACATTTGAGGCACCTGAGTAGAGTTGTCAAAATGGGCTACACGATCATAAACGGGTTGGTCTTGGAGGACCTTGGCTTTTTAGAGTCGGGCCAAAAAAGCCATGTTGTAATATGGGTCTAAAAATCACTACCCGAGCCCGGCCCTAAACAAAATTTTTTAATTAAGAAAAAATTTAAAAAAAATCATATTATTTATTATAACTAAAATAAAAATATATATTATTTTAAAATAATGCTTTTTTAAGTACTATATTTATCTTTTATAAATACTATAATGTGAAATTTTAGTACATGCAACATACATACATCCCAACATCAAAATGATGTTATGATAGATGTTACAAGATCTGGTAGCAGACCAAATTAATTAAGCTATAAGTGATACAGAAATAAAACTGCAGAATGATAAATAACACATAGAGTTGTTAACCTAATTTGGTGCAACATCGCCTACTATGGAGCTATCAAGTCAGGAAGTAAGTCCACTATGAACAGTATTAATTTAAAGCTAAACTCCCTCGTTTACAACTTCTCACCTAATCCTACCCAATCCAACTTCTAATTAGGAACCTTCTAAATATGAGAAATCGTCATCTCGCTCCTTAAATCACTTCAGTGATATCTAACAGTCTCAATCCCAGTGACTGCAACAAATACAACTCAATTTAGAAGATTACACTTCAAATACAAATACTCAAACTTTTGTTTAAAAGCTTCGAGTAAGAATAATACTCAACTTATTACCTAAAGGATTTTGAGTAAGAATATAACTTGAGTAACAATCAGTCGACCATATAGTATCCAAAGATACCTGGGTAACTTACAAACTACACAAGATATTGTAAAAACACAAGACTTATGCTTCCCTAATTTTACAATTGTTGAAAACTTAAATTACATTAGGTTAGGATTCTCCTTTAAATACAACTCTGCAGTCGATAAGCTTCGATATTCTGAGTCCATAAGTTTCTTGATTCATAAGCTGAATGTTGCACCAATTGTGTAGCAAACATCCTTAAATATTGGAACAACCAATACAAAATTTCCTAAATTGTCTCAAAACCCAATTTAGTAACAAATTCATAGCTGGAGATATAAAACTTATTCTAAAATAAATCTTCTTGACATGTAAAAATATATGATCTATATCCAAAGGAAATATAACATAATCAAATCAAATCTGTCAAGATTTAAAAACAGCAATGCAAGCCTGTTGCATAATAGAACAGAATGTTATGACATCTTGTTCACATCTCGTCAGAACTATGTTTTAGCAAAATATTGTCAATCCAAAAAACAATGGTACTAACAATCTCCTCTTTTGGTAACTTTTGGATAAAACATTATAAAACCAAATGACATTACATGCTAAACATGTAAACTTTGTACATGAGAAAGAAGATAAGAGACACTCTCCCTCAAACACAATCCTGATTTCCCATCATGAACTCTACAGGTGAAAGCCCATAGGAGCAGACCCCAATTCCAAATAACTCAGAACACATGATACAATCATGCTCATAACTCAGAACACAAGACACAACAAAACCACATACGCAGACTCAGATATGATGTTAGAACATCCTACGTAACATTCTTGCAAACCAAATGCAAGGACAAACTCAAGACTCACATGATGGACAGTCATGCTCCCCCTAAAATGTTGCATACAACAAGAAACAACACTTAACTCAGACCTAGACCTATTACTACTTTTCTCTGCCTTGTAGCCAAAAATTGACAAACACAGGTTAAAAAGAACTTGACAAAAACAATAGAATCAAAAAAGGTAAGAATTGATTCAAGACACAAAAAGAAAAACCCAAAAGAAAATGACTCAATGAAAGAACAAAAAAAACTATATCAAGGGTGTTGTAACCGGTTTTTAAGATGAGAGTCGTCACCCTTAATTTTTATCCTAAGGAAGGAAATATAAAGGATAACCCTAACGTGGACAAAGATTCTAAGTTGTTTGACTCGTTTCTAGACGAATGAAAGGTGTTAGGCACCCCTCATCTACCTTGTTTGTAAGGATACTAGGGTTTAGAAGCGCAATATTTAGAGAATATGGTTTTAATTTTTTATTAGGGGAACTTGCCGCGATTTTAGTCGTATGCCTACGTATCCTCTTATGAGGAATCAAAATTACAATTCGTAGTTCATAGTTGGTTGGTGTTTTTTATGGATTACATAAAATTGCTTTTGAATTATCCTTGAACCTTGTCTGGGTTGTAAGTTGAGTGATCGTAGATGCAGTTCACGGTTAATTTTGAAAGTAACTCTATTCAATCCTTTTTCGAAAATATCTTGAGTTTTTGATTATGTTAGTAAAAAATGATTTTTGATTGGTTAGCTATGTTAAGACGTAGAGCGGGGGAAGTCTAATACATTCTCCTCATCACGTGCCCAGATTTTGACCACGTGTCGCTTGTGGATGAAGTATTTGGTGAATTGTGTGGATTTTAATATCTTTTTAAAATATTAAATAATTTAATTTTAAAAAATTGATTTTTGTTAAATCTATGTTCAAGTGTTTAGAAATTACTTACAAGTGGTCGGGGTGATGTTTGAAATCGGAAAAATAACTAATAATAAAATAAGCTAAATACCATGAATAAATTAAATAAACTAGATAAACAAAAGAGTAAATATAATAGTCTAAAAAGTGCAAATTGAAAATAGAGTGATACAATTAGCAGAAATTTTTTTAAGTCCAACTTACTAACTAACTCTAATTCTAAGTGATTAAGACAAATATAACTCTAATTCTAAGTGATTAAGACAAATAAGAAAACATAAAAATAAAGAATAAAAAAAAAGTAAATTACAGTGTTTGGGGCACTATATTTACTCTTTTTCAAATTTAAAGCCTAACTACCAATACAATGCTAACATGTGGTATGTGATTTCTTAGAAAAATAAATAAAACAAGCAAGTAATATATGAGAGAGTTCAAATGTATGAATGAAAAGAAAAAAAATTTAAGTGATAGAAATTGTCTTGCATCATGATTTGAAAATAAGGTGGTTTATGGATGTTATAAGAAAAACATAATGATGTGAATTTGATATGGAAAAACTATGAATATGTACACAATAATTTTGTTATTTAAAAGTGAATAAACATATTTTTGGTTTTTGTTTAACAAAACAAAAATTGGTACTTGCGGTTGTATGTACAAATTGATGGTGAGAAATTGTTAGTGATACCGTGAAAACTCGTGAAGAGAACAAAAATGAAGAATGTTTTCATTGACTTGACTATGTGACCAAAATAAGAAAAAAGAGGGTTAGTAAGTGTGTATTTACAATATTTCTATATGATTGTTAAGATAAAAATAAACATTTATCATCTAATTAGAAAAACAAATAAATTAAAATTAAAAGGAATTGAAAATATTAGAGAGGTTTCATATTTGAATCATCGACCAAAAAAATATCGCTGATAGTATTGAAAAGAAATTTTGAAAAGAAAGTGTGTTGGATTTACGTGTATAAAATTGCAAAATTATGGATGATTGTTGATTAAATTGTTAATGAGAAACTAGGACAACAATAGTCATATTTATAGAGTTAAACTAGGTTAAAAAACTTGGAGAGAAAGGTAGCTCAAAATGAATGTAAAGCCCAAAGTTTGATCTCTAAAAAAGGGAGGAAAAAAATAGTAACCAAAAATAGAAAAAAGAAAATTTTAAAAGTGCGACACAAAAGATTCGAACCCACAACCTCATACTTGCAAGCTTAATTCCTTACCAACTGTGATATATTATTATTCGAAATAAAAAACCAATTGAAAGTACATGAAGACGCGCAAGTATTTGTTTATTCAAAAATATAAATGATATGAAATAAATCATTATATTTTTAAATAGTTTTAGAAACGAATATTTATAAAAATCAAAGAATAATATAAAAACAATGTTGAAAATATTTTTGACTATATAAATAAAGGACAGACAAATTTGGAATATGACAAAGGGAAAAGAACTCCATCAATCAGGACAGATTCAATAGAAGAAGAAGAAGAAGAAGAAGAAGAAGAAGAAGAAGAAGAAGAAGAAGAAGAAGAAGAAGAAGAAGAAGAAGAAGAAGAAGAAGAAGAAAAACACAAACAAAGAGTAAGTATAAGTTTCTCCCCAAAAATAAAACTTAATGCATGACTAGAAGCATCAAACTGACTTAAGGAAAAGCAATTCCCCCAAGTAGGACTGACTAAAAAAAACATACATTTTTTTTGTTTTTTTTCTTCTTTTTTTAAATATATACAAGATAGCAGTTATCAGTTATCCAATTCTCCCTCCTGAGTCAAAGAAATTGACCCAGTCTTCATCAACATCTCAATCTGAATCATGTATATGAAACTGATTCTTATTCAAGGATTTCATCTTTGTCATAGATGTTATCCATGTCTAGGATGCTCCCGTTGATGTTCCAACATTTGTTGCAATGTTGAACCCAACCTTCTTAGAATCACAACTCTTATCCTTGTTGGATTCAACAGATGAACCATTTTAATACCAGCATCTCTAGAATATCTGCCCGTTGTTGAAATGAAACAAAAGAGGATGTTGAGGTAGACAAATCCTAAAGCCAAGAAGAGTTACTTTGATTGTAACGAAACCTTGTTTGCAACAATGATGTAATCAATGTTACCATTGTTGGAATGAGATAAAATCTTCTTGAGTAACAATGCACCTTTCACAATAGGAGAGAGACGTGTTCTTGTACAACTTTTTCTCTTTTCAAAATTTTAATTGTTAATAATTACAACATTTAAAATGACATTCTTCATGCCATTGAAAATGTTTTTTCTGAGACTGCATGCTTCACAAGGATAGTAGAAAGAACCGTGCACACGGTTTCTACTAAAATGCTTCAGTGCTACAATTTTAAAAATACCCCTTATCTTCTCAATGTAACTTGCATCTCAAGTTATGAGAATACTTCCTAGAGCTTCTCAGACGTACCAGGTTTAGAAGAGTCAAAAATTTGCTTGAAACAAAGACCTTGACACAATGTTGACTTAAACTCATGACTTTATTCTCTAAACAAAACAGATTTCTTAAGCATCTTCACTGTATTGGCTTGTCATATTGCAATGTCATGACATTCAGGTTGACATTGTACTTTCTTAGTAACTAACCCAATTGAAGACATGTCTTTCTTTAGCAATGTACCTAATCTTAAAGATATACCAGAATTCAATTAATTATAATCTGAGTGACCAAAATATCCTCCAATAATACAATCTTCTTCAGACTTGACAAATAACTTTTTACCCCCAAGACTCATAATCATTCAATATTCAATCTTTGAAACATCTGATGATCACATGCCAAAATAAACTTCAAATAATGAACTCCCTTATAACATGCTATCTTGATATCTTCCTTATCCAGTGCCTCTTAGTCCTTTAGAATCTTCCACATATTGGAGTAACAAACTGTTGAGATGATGTTCCAACATCAGGTTTAACATCAGTATCTTCCTGAATGAACATATCACTGATTTTGATCCTAAAGATATCCAGCACTAAAAGTACTTTTCTCAACAGAGTAACTCAAACATACCATATTTTTATTCAAGGAATAGATAAGACCCTTCGAAGACTTCATAGATAATAGATTCACCTTAACAAAAGAAAATCATATACACCTTTGTATCCACTAGGACCCTCACCTTGCATTGAACAAAATAGAACCATATAATAGGTTCTAGAGCTTTTACAACTGTCTGATGTTGCATCTTTTGGTGTGACACCCTGACTTCTTCTTTCTTGAACACCAAGTAAGAGAATAAACAATTAAATACTTGTGAGTTTCAAACAATTGTTCTTAAATCTCCAGAGGAACTTCATACACATTATTAGTGATAGAAAATCCATCATTGATGACATATACCTTCAGACTTTGATCACACAACTGACTTGTGTTTTTTTACAATAGTCACCAGTCTTTAAGTAAGAAGAAAACCTATTACCAAAGCCTAGAGAATCCATACCGAATTCTCTAGTTTCCCAATGTCCTTAATCATTCCTTTTATCATCATTAGCTAAGAAACATTAAAATGAGACTTAAATAGACCATCAGGTACATTTTTATTGTAGATAAGTGTCTGGAAATGTCAATGTCAAAATATCAATCATCTTAGTTGAAATTCTAAGAAGGTATAATGAAATAAGGCAGTTAACACCTTTCCTGAGTTTTAACCACTGCTTAGTTAAACAAAACTGAACTTGACCTTTAAGAAAGTAACCAAGACTGTTAAAACCAACTTATCATAGAAGAGATATCTTCAGCTCAAGTATATACCTATAGCATGAGTAAGATGATGTCCAACACAATGTTAAGACATTAGGATTGACATAATTGACTTAGCTTTCCTTTTGATAGAACAACCTTATGTCACTTTAGATTTTCCCTTTGCCTATCATAGCTTGAAAACCTAAACACTTTCAACAATCTTTCCACTTGCAGAACTATGTTCAACAAAACTGAACTATCCTTACAGACTTGATCTTTGAAATCAAGTTTTTTAGGATTGATAGAGTCGCCTCACCTTACAAGTTATAGATGGTAGACACTCCTTCATTCTCTTATGACATAAGATCAGAAATAAATCACCTTTTACTTCTTCATGGTTAATAACACATCTTATTCTAGATACATAGATCTTCGAATAAAACATCCAGCACATTATGAGATAATTATTCACAAACAGAAGTCTTCATTAGAAATCCATCTTCCAGTAAGACCAGAAATATAAACCCCACACATTTGCTCCTTGAGCTAGGAAGGGAAATTGTTCCACAATAAATCTAAGGCCTTCACACTCATATTATTGAATGTTTGACATTAATTGGATTTGATTCCAGCTCCAACGTGTCATGAGCATCACAAACTTGTAGATGTTAGTATAAATGTTTTAGACCTTTGGTCCAGACATCTCTTCCATTCTTCTCACTAACTGATTGAAATGCCTTCCAAGTAACACAATAGCAATAAGAAAACCTTTGTTAGAGACCAGAAACAGGATTCTTTAGAGTTGTAAGCAAAATAAATTTCTCTTGTATTTTCTTCAATGGCTTGTCACTTTTATGTCAAACCTCTTAGAGTAGAGACCTGAGATTCTTCTTCTTAATCGGCCTTACATCTAAACACTTTTCTTCTAAACACACTTAGATGTGCCTTTATGAGTGGACTTGAGAAATTTCCCAAGTATCTTTGGCCACACTACCAGTGATGTACAGTCTTTTGTTTTTTAAAACACCAGGACTCTTCCAACCTGATAAACTTAACAGTTCTACAGTCCATTGATCACCATAATAATATCACTCTAGCTTTCTCACAAGATGCATAGTACCAGAAATATATCTCCCTGAAAACTCACCAAATAGACCAGGGTGCCTACTCTGATACCAATTAAAATTATGGTACATGCAACATACATACATCCTGTAGCGGTAAAAATGTTTAAGACTAATCCATTGGATTGACTAGACTTATACAGATCAAAATAAAAATCGCCACTGTGCTTTATTGTTTCCAAAGGAATGGGAAAAGAGAGAGTAACCCAAAAAGAGGGGGAAAGATTCAAGGTAAGGGGGTTGTTTATGCAAAGGGAAGGTATTAGAACCCTAAACATCTACGGTACTCCGCATGAATCTCTTTGAAAAATCTGTATATTTTGGCTATAAAATGTTGTATAAAAAATAGATGGTGGAGGTGAGAAAAGAAGTATTTTTTATGATTTTTGCACCCGCCGCGGTTGCGAACCTTTAGTTCCTGCGTACCACCTTTCGTGCAATAGGGGATCAGGTTACACGTAGTTCACCTTTAAAAAAAATAAAACACAAGTGTGTTAATTGATTTTATGAGATAAGACATCATCGTCATTGTCCGTGTGGAAAACATACTTACTACCCACAATTATGAAAAAGGAGAATTTGCATCATTTCAAAGTGGAGGATATGGCTTGGATTTTAAAATCAACAATGTCTCACTCAACACCCAAGTGGAAAATATCTCTCTTCACTACATATTGTAGAAGTATAATTGTTTGCATCACTACAAGAATTGACAAGAGCCTAATCTTTTGAGAAAGGTTTTAAAATAAAAAGACAAAGTGGCAAAATGGTTTGAAATGAGATTGATTGACTTTTAGTCTTCTCATAAAAAATGTCAAGGTATTATTAAATTGATTGAAGTTTATTTATGAAAATATTTTGTAAATGCATGGAGCTAAGTCCAATTTTATTATGAAAGTGGTTCAAGTTTAGAAGCAAGAAGAGTTTTTAAAAGGAGGAGGAATATTTTTGAAATTAAAGAAGATGGGAGGAGAAGAAAAGATTATCCTAAAGCATAAGGTAAAAGTTAGGGATAAGAATCATCTAACCAACAAGAAGTCAATACTTGACATTATCAGTCAAGATAGAATTCTCATTCCTTAGATTGAAACTAAACAAGCAAAGATATTAGACCTCTTGAGATAACCAAACTTCAAGTGTATTAAGTCTTTACAAAAATTGGGCAGAGTAACAACTGTATACGGGTGAATTCCATATTACAAATAAAGAATGTAATCACAATAGCCTGCACACAAAATAAACAAACAACCCAATGTCTTGAGGTAAACCTCAAGAACTCCAGACAAAATATCAATTAAGGTCCAAGGTCTCCAACATAGGCCAAGGTTTCTAATCCTAAGTCCAAGAAGTCCAATACTCCATAATGCCAAGGATAGTAACCAAATAGTCCAAGTATCATTAAAGCTTTTATGGTTCATGTTGATTATTAGGTGTCTTAAAATAAGAAAAGCTCAAGTGAGCAAAATAAAAATGACAAGAAAGTAAATGCTCAAATGATCAAAGATGAAAATAGCATGAAATGTAAATGCTAAAAGTAAATGGTGCATAAAATAAAAGAGACATATAATAAAAACACAAGATAAAGTCAATTATTAGTGATTAGTGGTTAGTTGGATGACCATCTTGAAACTTGTATTTGGAACTCATTAGAGAATTGGTAGAACCAAAGCCTCCACACAACAATTTGCATTTGCTTTTTGTCAAGTATATCATCTATTTGGAATCCTCACAAGTATCATTTAATGATCAATGATGTTTAAGTGATCCGCGTTGACCAAAAGTAATGTAGATCCATTAGAGGATTGGTAGAACCAAAGCCTGCACATAATGAATCTCAAGGTTATTAGATCAAAGAGATCAAATTAACATACTTGGGCTTGCAAACATAGGTTTGGGCCACGAATGATCATTTATTTGAATCGGGACAAAATTTAGCGCTATGTTAAGCAATCATAAGTGGATTTATATAGAAGTTGCACCTATTTTGAGGCCGGTCAATAGCAATCTATGCACCATTTGTTTTGAGACATGATATAAAAATCATGCTCCAATAACACTTAGTGCAATAAGAAAGGGATGAGATGAAGAAGGATGAGAAAGAATATACAAACTACATTTGAATTTAAAATTTAATCAAATTATTATTAAAATCATTCATCTATTTTTATGGAGTTAGACTCAACAGCATGGATCCAATGATGTTAACAAAGTTCATGATCAAAATTCAACCCAAGACCAGCCAGAAAATAATCACAAAATAATATTGCATTTAATATATACACTAAAAAAGGTTTTAAAATGTTTTAAAATAGAAATAAAAGAGAAAAGTATCAACTATGTTCAAATTAATCAAGAAATATTAAGTAAGACCATAGAAAAATCAGAAATGAACTCAAATATTTTTTAAAAAAATATGGTAATTTTTTAAAGTCATAAACTATTTTTAAAATTAAAAGAAATGAGTAAAATAAACCAAAAATGATTAAAAATAACAAAGTCATAAATAAAAAAAATAAATAAGGTCATCAATATTTGTTACAATATCATTGGATCATTCCATATTTTTTCAGATTTTAAAAATGCATAAAAGTATTTTTAAACATTTAAAACAATTCAAATAAATTGAAAATTTATAAAAAATATTAAAACACAAAATAAAATTGTAAAAAAACAAAAGTCGGAAAGAGAGAAATCAAAAATATTTTTCATAATTTTTTCAGATTTTTTGGACTTAAAATGAATTTTCTATGATTTTTTGAAGTTTAAAACAATTAAATATAAAAAATAAAGTAAAAAATATGTGGACCATTGGATGAGAGTCAAAACACTTTAGTAATCAAATCCAAGGGATCTGGTGCACTGTGCATATCATGGTCATTACTAAATAAAGCATAGGATCAAATATAAATTAGAAATTCAAAAAATACAAATGGCGATGTTTCATTGGTTGAAGGATGACACGTTGGTCATCTTCAACCTCCAGCCAGTCCCAAAACCAGGTCACTCAAACTGTAAAATTAGAGCGCGAGACCTATGCCATTCGCTTCGTCTCGTCAAGACGAAGACAACCACACCTTCACGACAAATTTATATAAACTGTAGCTCAAGCAATTTGGAAGGAATGCTTGAAAAGGGATTTGAAATTTCATGGTCAAAACGTGTTTCCAAATAAAAGCAAGTGTTGCAACTAGAACCGGGGCAATGAGAGCTTCACAATGATATCAAGGTTTTGAAGAATTGATGGAGAAATCTACCTATTGAAGTTGAGTTGCAGAGCTCTGAAACTGGACTTCTATGGATCAATATAGGTCAGGATTCTTGAAGGTAATTGTATGGTTAGCTTCAGGGAAGATCAAGGAAGGTGAATTGATAGAAAAATGGATTGAAAAAGGCTTGAACACGGATTTCGAAGTTGCAAAAAAAAAGAGTTATGGAGCAAGTTTGGCAGGGTGATTCTGGCTGTTCAAGCTTGAGGAAATGACTGAGGGATGACCCTCTATTTATAGGGAATCAAATGGAATGTTCAAGCGTGTGAAATGATGAAGTTTGGAGAGAAATCGTGTGAAGTTGCAAACAAGAAAAGTGTGACTTCTATTTTGATCAAAACTCATCCAAAATGCGCGTTTTGTTATGCTAATCACTTCTGGAGGTTCACTAAACATGTTTAGAAGCAAAAACACGCAGAAAAAAATGTATTTAGAAGCTAAATCAATGATTTCAAATTCTGACTTTTGAAGAAACTTCAGTTTCAAGTTACCAAGTTCAAATCAATGGCATTCTCAGCTCAAGGGGTCTTAGGGCTTGATTCTTGAAGCTTCAGAAAGATGAGATTACAAGCTTTGCAATGGGAAAATAATGGAATCAAATGGATGTTTGAGCAAGAAGTTGTGTTGAGACAAAGTAGGAAGAAAAGGGTTGACTTACCATACTTAGAAATATTTCAAGTTTTTTTTTTCAAAAGTGACCTATAATGTTTTGCATCCAAACATGGCCCTCCACTTGGAATTTGCTCTTGACCAAAAAATATGGCATGAAATAGACCTCTTGAATGAAATTTTTAAACTTGAACCATTCAAAATATCCAAAAATTGAGAGAGTTATGAATTGTTGAAGTTGGCAAAAATCATGAAATGACCTATAATATTTTGTATCCTTATGGCATCTTCCTTCCATTTTATCACTTTGCTCATGAAAGAAGGAATAAATTTCACATCCTCAAGATCATTATGGAAAAAGAGTGGGCTCAAGGTGATAAATATTGACCAAGTTATGATCATTTGAAGTCACACATGGGAAATTGGGGGTTCATCTGGAGGACTTGTAATCTTTCTTCATCATCAAGTTTCTTCCACATGAAAACTCCTTGAAACTTTTGAAGTTATTTGTTAATAACCCTTTGAAGATAAGTATTTCTTTGGAATCACTCAAAAATACCAAAAGATGAGCAAGATATACTTCTTTGAAGTTCAAAACCCTAGCTCCTAGATCAAGAAAATGCTTTAAGGAACTTTGACAATTTTGAACAACCTTCTTGTTCCAACACTTTTAATTTGTAAATATAAGTTGTTGAGGATGATAATGAGAACTCATATCCACCAAAACCACATACATATCTTGAGAATTGAGAGAAATGTGCACTTGTGACCAATGGGAACAAAGCCTTGTCCAAACATGACAACTTCTTCAATCAACCCCTTGTACTTTTGAATCAATCTTGATAACTTTGAAATATGGTGAACCAAGATAAACCTTTCCATTCCATTTCTTCCAAAATAACTTCAATGGCGAGGTTTGAACTTCTCAAGCTTTATTGACTAGGGCATGGAAATAAACTCATGAACCCATGGATCAACTTACTAAGCCACGTTGCCTTTACCTACATTATTAAAAAGTAAGACAAACCAACATTGCATTTTATTAATTAAAATGAAATTAAAAACAAAACATGCATGATCACAAAATAAAAATAAGTCGAGGTGCTTGGTGATTCCTCAAAGAGCAAAGCTAAAGATAGGGAGGAGAACCAAAAGCCTTAATGTGACCTTGTTGTGATTGAATCAATATGGTATGATGAAGGGATCTTAGGGGCAAAAATTGGAGTACAACACATCTCAACATGAGAATGATGTTAAGATATATGTTACAACATCTGGTAGTAGATCGGGTTAATTAAGTTATAAGTGATACATAAATAAAACTGTAGAATGATAAATAACACATAGAGTTGTTAACTCAGTTCAGTGCAACATCACCTACTATGGGGGATACTAAGCTAGAAAGGAAGTCCACTATTAGAAGTATTAGTTCAAAGATAAACTCCTTCATTTACGGCGTCTTGCCTAATCCCTACCTAATGCAACTTCTACCTAGGAATCTCTTAAATATGAGAAATTACCATCTTACTTCCTAAATCACCTAAGTGATATATGAAGGTAGAGAAAACACAAAAAATGGGGGGGGGGGGGGGGGGGGGGTTGAATTGTGTTTATAGAAAACATTCCCCTTTATAAATTCTAAGCACTCAAATGATAATAATAGTAAAGACAATGAAGATAAAAAGACATAAGCAATTTTTCCAGGCTTTCCATAAACTAGGACACTCTTGTCCACCCCTCATAAGGATGATTTCGCCTTATCCAATAACTTAATCCACTATAACCAATATGATTACACTTGCATGGGCAACCGCCAGTGACTAACACATAATGACACATTCAATGATCCAACCAGATATAACATTCATTGATCCAATAGAATCCAACCCCTCAAGATATCCTACCAGAATTTCCTTGCAATAATATCCATTAGTGATCTCACGAGAGTCTGAATTTCACTCGGTCCCCTTTGAGATAGGACTGCCATTGACCTAAGAGAATCTAATCCCGCAGAATCTCCTATTAGGATTTCCCATAATGACTGCAACCACTATCTTCTTGAGATCCGACTTTCACCTAGTCTCCCAAGGAATCAATCAATAATAGTTGATGGTGATCCTGTGTTTACATGAATGCTTCTTCTTAGCATATTACACAAGTGTTTTGAGCATATATATTGTTTAACACTTCTAGGAGCAACAAATCAAGTGTTAGAACAATTTACATGAAGATATCTGAACAAAAAACTATACGAGCAACAACTCCAGTGTTCATTACAATGTTCTACAAAGATGTATATGATCAGAAGTTTGAGTAGCATCTTTTAGTGTTCTTCTTCATCTTCTTGTTTAGCAAGCTACGAGCAACAACTCTTTGCTTCTTATGATATCTACCATGATGTATGTGATTGGAAGTTGAATAACATCTCGTAGTCTTCTTCTTCTTGAGAAAACTACGAGCACCAGCTCCTTGCTTCTTTTGTTTCATCCAAGATGCATATGATGATAGTTGAATGGCATATTGTTGAAATCTTCTTTATTTATTTTCTCTCTTCTTTGGTGGTCTTCAGAATGTATAACATTGCAACTATAACATCTTCAACATCCACTGATTTCCTTCCACACGATGTGTAACACCCCTTCTAAATACCCAAATTAAAGGTAAAGGTTAAAATCAGAGAAATAAAATTGCACGGAAGGGATGCCACAACACACATCACATTCCAAAGTTTTTAAGGAAAAAACAGACAGGGTATGTTTGAAAATATAAGCATTCCAACACAAAACAAACATACTATAAATATTTACTTCATTCTCTCGTGCAAACGCAACGGAGTTTCATAATTTCACATCATCTCCATTTATGGAGGAATCAAAACATAATTCAAGGCATCAAGCCATCATAATTCACATAAGCATATGTTATCAAGTCTCACATGTACAAGCCATCATATACACGAATAAGGATTATATACATCATAATCCAAATACAAAATAATCGAGTTCGACACTAATAAATTCCCCCCCCCCCCCCTGTGTTACTACCAGAGCATCGAATCGACTCTAATCAAATAAAACAGATTGCAATCCAATGCATCCGTTAGCTAGCGCCTCGCGCTACCGTCCTCGGTACCTGCACAATGCCATCAAAAGCATTGGCCAACAAAAGGGTAAGAATTCCAATAATCATATAACATGTAATTTTAAGTAAATGAAATGGCAATAAATAAAGCAATACATAATGATCATGTTCATTTTATCACCTGTAGCATCCTTACTCAAGGAATCCATTTCCAACACATTAACCATGTAAACCGATTATCCGAATACTCACATCCTTGGCACATAACCATAATTCAAACAACAACAATATTGGCACATAATCAAACACATCAACACACATACATATCATGCACAATTATACATGTGACTCACAACACGACTCAACGTATGCAAATGCGGTACCGACTCGTGGACCCAAAGTTCCACCACCTATGTTTCCCTTCCGGATCAAGGTCACTACGTCTTTTCCCACAATAGGGTCACCGTCTAGATATTGTGGACCCAAAGTTCCACCACCTATGTTTCCCTTCCGGATCAAGGTCACTACGTCTTTTCCCACAATAGGGTCACCGTCTAGATATTGTGGACCCAAAGTTCCACCACCTATGTTTCCCTTCCGGATCAAGGTCACTACGTCTTTTCCCACAATAGGGTCACCGTCTAGATATTGTGGACCCAAAGTTCCACCGTCTCTGTTTCAAGACCACCATGCCATGCAATGTACAATATAACCAATGCATGCAATTAAGACTCACAATGATCTTAACATACACATGCCATCAAATCCAACCAATGGAACATCAACTATTGTACATGCATGCATACATATAATTTATCAATCTCAACGTCAAGTAAAATGTATACAAACAAGATTACTTACTCAACCAAAACATAAACCATTAACTATCAACAATTCCAAATCGGAAAGTATATTTCAACATTATCAACAAAAATCATTTAGTCATGAACAATTCATCACAAGCCTCCCATATCATCATGTAGCATCATCATTTTCATACAAACATGCATATTAAACATAAGCATACATGTTGTCATACCCAATCATTCAAACCATATCAAAACATAATTCATTTTGCATTTGATGTATAACTCACAAGATCATTCATTTAGTACCCCAAACATCACCAAACACTTCACTAAAATACATAACAATCAAATTCACCTATAAATATAAACACTTTCTCCAATAATCACTTATTAAAATAAGCTCTTAAAGCTACCTAATTCCTCATAATCATATAGAAAATTTCACTAGCTTTCCAACGCATCAAACGACGCCTAAATCGGAGTTACGATTCAAAAGTTATGGCCGAAACGATTTTTGGGAAAAGCCAAGTCAGAGCAGCAACACGGGCACCCGTGTGCTGCAACACGGCCCGTGTTGTGAGGCCTGCGTGAAAACTCCACTCTTTTGAGTTTTTCTCATTCAACTACCATGGTTTTCTTTCCCATTTCAATACTCTTAATTTCCACAAGCTAGCACTTAATACACCCACAAACCATACTTCTAATCAAACTTTTCTAAACCATTCTAACAATCAACCAACAAACCCTAAAAATCAACTATCAATTTTACCCCTAAATCCAAAATGTATCATACAAAACCTAACAATATGAGATGGAGAATCAAACCCCTTACCTTGGTGTGGGTTTTCTTGAAACAAGATGATGGAGATGTTGCATCTTAAAGCCTAGCTCTCTTTCTCCTCTTCTCCTCTTTTCTTTCTTCTTTCTCCTCTTTTCTTTCTTCTTTCTCCTCTTTTCTTTCTTCTCTTACTAACTCTCCTTTTCTATTTTATAAAACTCTCTTTCTACTACTAACTTTCCTCCCTCTATCTTTTTAAAATTGTAATTTGGCCCCAACAATTATTTAATTCAAATTATAATATATAACCCTATTAAACAATATTACATTAAATAATATTTATTCTATATAAACCTAATCATGCCAATTAATCAAACCAAGTCAAATATTACTACACACCAAATTAATATTACTCAAAATAGTATTTTATCATTATGAATATTTTTATTTCAAATAACCGAATTAACATTTAATCAAAAACGGGGTGTTACAACTCTCCCCCACTTAAAAGATTTTCGGCCTCGAAAATTTTGACCAAAACGAACAAATCGGGACATGCCTACGCATTCGTCCACCCAAACCTTGCGTTAATTAAACAACATACAAAATACACCTAACACAAGGGCATCTCCCTAGCCATAACGTTTAGACAAGAACAACCGTGCCGAGATGCGAAGCCCACACAATGCACTCGACAATCAGCTAACACCCAACAACTAAACAAGTCGCAGACACACCGGTTCGCTCGAGAACTAAACAAACAAGATCGGTACCATCCTAACGTCTCAACCATAGAATTAGTCATACACTCGAACCGACGCCTCGGAAACGAGTCACCAAAGGTAGGAAAATAAAGTCCTACGACACAACACCGACACCATCGCTAAAACAAAAACAACAAAATGGTTATACAAACCAAAACTGAAACAATCAGAAAGGATAAAACCACGCGTGCTACGCAAACACGAAAAGATGCCATCATTCACGCATAAGTACGAACTCAAGAATTACACTTTCCGTTATCGCTCTCATTCCAGAAAATCACAAGGTCACATCGTCCTTGTAGATTACCAACGGACCACCCTTGAACAATACCAAGTTACCCAAACATAACTGAACTGCGACACACCACTCATCCTAGGACGTATACTGATGACTTGCGACTATAACTCACTAGCCCAAATCCAACAATCCCGCATACTCGCTAAAACTCAATGCTCGATACCTAAACCATGCTGTGACACTTTATGCATAAGACGCCAACCGTAAAACAACTTGGTTAATCCTCAACTTCCCAATCACCCAAAATGGATACGTTCAAAGCGTACACCCATCAAGACACCCTGCAACATCAGCTTCATCAACTCGAAGAATCACTCTTTCATTCTCGATTAATCAACGTCCGTTGATCCTCTGAAATACACGACATAGTTTGACCTCTTCAAATACTGTCCAAATATTTCACTTGTGAAACTTCGATGTATACACTTGACTTCCACGAAGTCTTCCCTTATAACAATTCAATTCCCAGAGTTTAATTAAGTAATCACCATCCTCGCATCGCCGCAACGATTAATACACTGATTTCTTATTCGAAACATTTCTCATATTTTTCAATCTTCTAAAGTGGTAATCCAAACCAAACACTCTCTCAAGAACTCTACTCATCAATTTCGTCTCATACTCCTGAAATTACAACATAGTTTGGACTTAGAACCATAACATCAATTTCTATGGAATCCAACATAAACACCGTCGCGACCGACTTCAGTCACAAACAGAACATCTTCCTCTATAAAACATCAATCATCTTTAAGTACCTGTGGTTACCAAACCATCACCAAATTCCTTACCGCCAAGACTTATTTTAGTCGTAGTCTAATAATCCACCGTGACCATTAGTATCCGGTGAAATCCATATGGTAGTAGTGAACGAATCCTTAATAACCTTCTGAGTTTAATCTCAACAAGCGTCTCAAAACAAACATGCAACATTCTTTCAAAATAATAAATCTCAAATAAGATATTCTTGGGTTATCCTCAATATCAACTTAATAAACTCAACAACAGACAAAGTCTCTTTATAGATCATACTCAACTTGAATTGTCTTCAACAATTCCAATCTCCTTGTCGTTAACATCTGTACCTATAAGGTTCCAATGAGCATAACTGCATCAAACTCTAACTCCCGCATCCGATAATTTTCCATAAGAAAAAATCAAATCGTTCCAAGGTAGTAATACACTTTTCCAACTCTATGTCGAAATACATCTTACGTCCAAAACAAAATATCACAACACGTCGCACCAGATTCTTCAGTACAAAACAAAACCAAAATCAAGGCATTCGCTAAACTTTTCACCGGTCAAAACCAATTCGCTTCCCATGGCGAAGTCCAATTAGTGACTCAACCATTTCGGGTCAAAATACTCACGATCAATACCAACTCATAAAAATATCTTCCATCAAACTCACAAAGTTAACCATCCAAAACAAAAGAACTTCTAAACTATGAATTAGTCCCTTAAAGTCTTCGACAAGACCCAAAATAGATCTTCGCGGAACTGTCAAAAATATTTCCGTCTAAGTTGCTTACTTAAGACATTCACGTCCAACAGTTCCAAAACTCCTTCTTTAGAGGACTCAACATGCACCAATCTAACTCCACTACTGATAACGCAACACTCGGATGCTTGCCACAATCCCTTAACTTGATGTAAACCAAATAATATCCAAGAACACGAAACAACTCTTCAGCTACTCATGAGAGTACTGTTGGAACATTTCAAAATCTTACCTGACGCATTAGTCACACTAATGACATCAGCTTATACTCGCCCGGACCATACACTATCTTGAAAAGCATTACCTGAACATCTTCAACCCTCACACTAACCCATAGGCAGCCAGACTTCAAAACGATCTCACTAAACACATAAACTCCAAATAACTGCTTCACTTAAATATAAATCCTCTGAAGCAGACACTCGTCCTCAACATCCGCTTCATTCCTTGACTACAAACGACACACCAACATTAGGTAACCTTTGCTCTTCTCGAACAACACAATCGGCGCACTCCACGGCGAACCACTCGAACAAACAAACTCTACTAAAACCAATATTCAAGTTGACTCTTCAACTCTAATTCAGAAACAAACATCCCTTAAGGATACTTCGAATCCCAACTAGTTCCAGAAACTAAATCCATCAAAACTTCACCTCGCACTACAACGGTAATTCACTCACATTTCCACAAAAGGTTTCGGAAGAATCACAACAAGAAGCTCGCTTGCCAAAAATCTTATTTCTCACCAAAATCCAAATTCGCCCACAACTCAAGTAACCATGCACTGCCTTGTGCCAACTCATCTGCTTCACACTCTAATAAGTTGGCAAGACAAGTCTATCCCAAACAACACAATTCCCGACTACTATCAACAAGAGATTAAGGATGATCAGTCCCTCAATTTGTCAATGGACAGTCGACAATCATGAGGTGGCATTAACCATCGTTACCAAACCACACATCATCTTCAATCTTACCCCTCAAGCTACTTAAACATAACCATGCTTGAAGCATCAACTGTTCGGCACTACTTACATCTTACAATCGGCGGTATACTGAACCAACCTCTTGCACAAAACTTCAGAGAAGAAACTTCTCCCCCACTTATTTCACACGTACCTCTGCAGACAACGAAAAGGACACAAACAAGTACCGACAGTGTTTCACACACATGTCGTGTACCAAAAGGGATTAAACACATAAACAACCTGGCCGATAGACCGACCTGCTCTGATACCACTATTGTAACACCCCTTCTAAATACCCAAATTAAAGGTAAAGGTTAAAATCAGAGAAATAAAATTGCACGGAAGGGATGCCACAACACACATCACATTCCAAAGTTTTTAAGGAAAAAACAGACAGGGTATGTTTGAAAATATAAGCATTCCAACACAAAACAAACATACTATAAATATTTACTTCATTCTCTCGTGCAAACGCAACGGAGTTTCATAATTTCACATCATCTCCATTTATGGAGGAATCAAAACATAATTCAAGGCATCAAGCCATCATAATTCACATAAGCATATGTTATCAAGTCTCACATGTACAAGCCATCATATACACGAATAAGGATTATATACATCATAATCCAAATACAAAATAATCGAGTTCGACACTAATAAATTCCCCCCCCCCCCTGTGTTACTACCAGAGCATCGAATCGACTCTAATCAAATAAAACAGATTGCAATCCAATGCATCCGTTAGCTAGCGCCTCGCGCTACCGTCCTCGGTACCTGCACAATGCCATCAAAAGCATTGGCCAACAAAAGGGTAAGAATTCCAATAATCATATAACATGTAATTTTAAGTAAATGAAATGGCAATAAATAAAGCAATACATAATGATCATGTTCATTTTATCACCTGTAGCATCCTTACTCAAGGAATCCATTTCCAACACATTAACCATGTAAACCGATTATCCGAATACTCACATCCTTGGCACATAACCATAATTCAAACAACAACAATATTGGCACATAATCAAACACATCAACACACATACATATCATGCACAATTATACATGTGACTCACAACACGACTCAACGTATGCAAATGCGGTACCGACTCGTGGACCCAAAGTTCCACCACCTATGTTTCCCTTCCGGATCAAGGTCACTACGTCTTTTCCCACAATAGGGTCACCGTCTAGATATTGTGGACCCAAAGTTCCACCACCTATGTTTCCCTTCCGGATCAAGGTCACTACGTCTTTTCCCACAATAGGGTCACCGTCTAGATATTGTGGACCCAAAGTTCCACCACCTATGTTTCCCTTCCGGATCAAGGTCACTACGTCTTTTCCCACAATAGGGTCACCGTCTAGATATTGTGGACCCAAAGTTCCACCGTCTCTGTTTCAAGACCACCATGCCATGCAATGTACAATATAACCAATGCATGCAATTAAGACTCACAATGATCTTAACATACACATGCCATCAAATCCAACCAATGGAACATCAACTATTGTACATGCATGCATACATATAATTTATCAATCTCAACGTCAAGTAAAATGTATACAAACAAGATTACTTACTCAACCAAAACATAAACCATTAACTATCAACAATTCCAAATCGGAAAGTATATTTCAACATTATCAACAAAAATCATTTAGTCATGAACAATTCATCACAAGCCTCCCATATCATCATGTAGCATCATCATTTTCATACAAACATGCATATTAAACATAAGCATACATGTTGTCATACCCAATCATTCAAACCATATCAAAACATAATTCATTTTGCATTTGATGTATAACTCACAAGATCATTCATTTAGTACCCCAAACATCACCAAACACTTCACTAAAATACATAACAATCAAATTCACCTATAAATATAAACACTTTCTCCAATAATCACTTATTAAAATAAGCTCTTAAAGCTACCTAATTCCTCATAATCATATAGAAAATTTCACTAGCTTTCCAACGCATCAAACGACGCCTAAATCGGAGTTACGATTCAAAAGTTATGGCCGAAACGATTTTTGGGAAAAGCCAAGTCAGAGCAGCAACACGGGCACCTGTGTGCTGCAACACGGCCCGTGTTGTGAGGCCTGCGTGAAAACTCCACTCTTTTGAGTTTTTCTCATTCAACTACCATGGTTTTCTTTCCCATTTCAATACTCTTAATTTCCACAAGCTAGCACTTAATACACCCACAAACCATACTTCTAATCCAACTTTTCTAAACCATTCTAACAATCAACCAACAAACCCTAAAAATCAACTATCAATTTTACCCCTAAATCCAAAATGTATCATACAAAACCTAACAATATGAGATGGAGAATCAAACCCCTTACCTTGGTGTGGGTTTTCTTGAAACAAGATGATGGAGATGTTGCATCTTAAAGCCTAGCTCTCTTTCTCCTCTTCTCCTCTTTTCTTTCTTCTTTCTCCTCTTTTCTTTCTTCTTTCTCCTCTTTTCTTTCTTCTCTTACTAACTCTCCTTTTCTATTTTATAAAACTCTCTTTCTACTACTAACTTTCCTCCCTCTATCTTTTTAAAATTGTAATTTGGCCCCAACAATTATTTAATTCAAATTATAATATATAACCCTATTAAACAATATTACATTAAATAATATTTATTCTATATAAACCTAATCATGCCAATTAATCAAACCAAGTCAAATATTACTACACACCAAATTAATATTACTCAAAATAGTATTTTATCATTATGAATATTTTTATTTCAAATAACCGAATTAACATTTAATCAAAAACGGGGTGTTACACGATGAAGCTTGATGGCCAGCGGAAAACAATAACTTTTCTTTGAAGCTTTGATCTTCTTTTATAGTATTTGACAGAGAGAGACGTTGGGAGGATAAAACAGACTTTTCCTGCACCAACGGTTAGTTCCCAACAAATAGAATAAGGTTTAAGAGTTTAGACATTCTAAAATATTTTTTTTTATCATGTCACTATTCAATGATAGCTTTCCACCTTTATCTCTAAATAATGCTTTTTCTATTAAGCTTGTAAACAGAGATTCGTTAAGTAAAGAAAGATAGTTTTAAATCCAACAGTTTGTTCCCAATGCTCATAATGAGAGTGGTTGACAATACAGTATAAAGGACTGTACTGACGCCATCCTAGAGGGTAGAGGTCACAAACACTTTATGTACCTTTTGTATAACATTACACATTAACCATTTGAACTTTCTTCTTATCTTCAGAGGCTTTAGATATTTGAACATTAAACGTTGAAGCTTGTTGTAGAAGAATCTTTCTTAAGTATTAGAACCTAAGTCTTGGAGTCTTCAGAACTTGTCACACATAACCTTGTCTTTAGAGTCTTGAGCACTTGGTTGTAAGAACTTGTTTTTCTTCAGATCATCAGAACTTGTTCAGCAGAACCTTTTCTTCATGATCTTCAGAACTTGTAATACAAAAGTAAAGCTTTAGAAGGCCTCTAAAGCTAAACCACAAAGTCACGATCATAACTTCTTGTACTAATGTTCCTTAGACATGTTGTAGAAGATAAGTTCAGAACCTTGACTTTAATGAAACATGTAACCACATGTTTTCTTCCAGAGTGTATGTTCAGAACCTGATGACGTCACATGCCTTGTATTAGAGTCAGAACATTATAGCAACAATTACACACTAGACGAAACCATTAGTGTATACAATTTCTCTCTAAGATAACATGTAAAGTTATCATCAAAATCTCAAGGCCAAATGTAGAAAAACTTATTACTCTTATTATCTCCCCTTTTTTGATGATGACAAAACCATGTATTTTGATAGAACAATTTATACAGGGTAATCGCCATAACCGACAAATTCAGAGTTGAGCTCACAACTCTCCCCTTTTGTTAAACCCAAAATTTCATTTAAGCTTGTTCAGAGTCTCCCCCTGAGCCCAAGACTCACAAAATAAAATTTAAGCATTCAGAACATAGAATAGAGAAGTAGCAATTCCCTACAGCAACTCACCAGAGTATGAATATAAAACCTAGTCTATATCTCAGAACTTGGTTTCTATTAGCACTCGATTGAAGAATCAAAATCTTAAGCCTGATTGAATAATGCCACACATCATTTATAAGCGGTTTTGTACCATGATTCTAATTCACAACCAAAACACTATACTTCTCAAGCATCATTGATATGATATTTTCCACTATTTCAGACATTCAGACAATTCACAACTTCTGAATAGAGCATACGTTGTTGAAGCACACATATAAGAACACAACTTCTGAGTGGCATCTCAGTATGAGAGCATGCATCAGAATGTTGACTTGACTTCCTTTCAGAAGAGCACAACTTCTGAGCTTCAAGTCTTAATTTCATACTTTCAGAAAGTCAACAACTTCTGAACACTATGATATAAAGCAAGATTACCTTACTTTTAGTAAGTTTATAACTTCTGAATTGTGTTTGGTACATCTGTTTGAATATACATATATTCACAAAGGGTACAACTTATTAAATATGAGATCAGAGTTGATTTCATCCTTAAGGTTTTATACCTTAGCATCAGGATCTTTATATTCAACCTGTCTTAGAATACTTTGGTGAACTTGTTCAAAGTTCCCAGATTGAAACATCAAACAAACAGTTAGTAGCAAACAACATTTTACATGTTTGTTATATGTTATAAAAATCATCATTTTACTTTCCCCCCTTTGTCAGAAATAAAAAAGATAATAGAGGCATAGAAAAATGAATCTTTGAAGATAGCATTTATAAACCAGAGAATTGTTTTGGATAAAATTTAGGTTTTATGTTCTGTCTTTAAACATAGGGCTTAAGAGAAATGTTTGGTAAGACTTTATTGAAAAATTGATTCAGCATACATATATCCACTACAATCATACAACAAAATAAAAATAATTTTATTGATTAAATAGGGACAAGTAAAGAATTGAAATACCAGTTGAAGGAAAAAAGTGATAGAATACAAATCACATAGATTGATTGTAAATTTAGAATGCTAATAAAGATAGAAAGTTCTTAAACTAAGAAGATAATTAACACCAGAAAATAGAATTCATTAAAAAAATACAGACAACTAGAGAAGGCAGTTGATTTAAGGTTTCTTAATTTTTTGAGTTTTTCATGAAGGTTTATTTATAATATGTTTTAAGTTTTATCTTAAAATTGACTGAAGATTGAGATACAAAGATAAACATTAAAGATAACCAACATCCAGATAAACTACATTAAACATAAGAGTTTTAGAAACAGGGGGAATAAATCCTAATCCTAAGTTCTAAGATGTGATCTAATCCTAAGACTCTTTGTTGAACTTCTCCGTGAACTTCTTCAATATCTCAGCCATTTGGTTGAAGGAAGTTGCTCGATCTAGACCTGTCTTCTCCTATTTTTCCAGACGTTTTTGAATAATCTAGTTAGATTCTTGCATCTTCTATAGAGTTTCCTTTATCCTATAAATTTCCTTTTCTATATCCATAGCAGACTTTACACCAGAGCAAGAAGGTTGGTTTTCAGCTGTTACTAAAATAATCTCAGGGTTATTGGAGGGGTGCTCAACTTCTAAACCAAGAACCACTTGTCTTGTAGGTTATGGAGCAGGTAAACACAAGGGAGGAGAGGATAAAGATTCAAGTAGGTCTCCATATTTCCTTTTAGCCTGTAGACAGCGGGCATATTGCATGATGTCAGAGTTGACATCCATTACATGTCTGAAGTTAATCTAGACGGCTTTAGTTTTAAAGGGATCCATGCTGGAGGAAGAGATTCTCCAGATATTTTCAATAGAGATTAGAAAAAGTTATTTAAACTTTTGGAAGAGTTTAACTGAGGTTAGTGGCCTGATTGAGGTTCGATAAAAGGCAACATGAGAGGGTGTTGGAGGAAAGTTGTAGGATATAATGGATGGAGAGCTATTTGGCTAGGTTCTGTTTTGGGACCAGAAGGAGCGAATAAGGGATAGGTTGATAAGGGATCCAAAGATGGGTAAAGGATTAGGTGATTGAGGCGAAGGATCTCGATTCCGAGGGTTATTGAGAGATAGTGACTTGTCTTCTTTTATGTTCTTTTTTGAAGAACAGGAAGTAGATGTTTTTCTCTGGAGGACTTCAAAAGTATGAGCTTTCTTGGTTAGGTTAGAAATAATTCCCATTTCTATTATATCTTCTCCATTTAATGGTTTTCCAACCACTACTTTAAATCCATCTTGATTTAAAAGAGAGTTTAAAGTTTTGTTTTCAACTAAGATTACATAGATCAATCTTCCATAAGGAATCCATTTCCTTTTATTTTTGGGTACTCTTTTAGAAAGTAAAATTGAGTAGAGAAGGTTGAAGAGAATGCTTGCAAGTAGATTAACATTTTCTCTCTTTACCAAGTAGTATAACATGTATTTAGAGTCGATATTTAAATATGTGTTTTTGTTGGTCGACCGTTTGTGAAGAATGCTTCCAGAGAGAATTTTGGACCATATCTTAATATTACCATAGATATCATTTGCCTTGTAAGAGTTCTTGCCGTTTTTGAAAATGATTTGATCAACTATGGAAGTGGTTTTTGATAGTACTTGCTTTGATGAGGATACAATATTTGCCTTAGTGTTGTTACATCTAGTACCGAATCCATCATGTTAAATGAGTTTTGCAATATCATTTTCCTTAATGATAATGTCATGACCTTTGACTTTTGAGCAAATGGTTATCATATCGAGAGCGAATGCATTATTCCAAATTTCTTGACTAACTCAAGATAAGTTGGTCCTCTGAGAAGATCAAAATAGTTTTCCTAGGCTTTACTTTTAACATCACTTGATAGATTGGATCTATTATCTGCTAGGTTTTCAAAGTCCACTATTAGTTCTACAGTGACTGTCATCTGTTCTATTGGAACTACAGAGGAAGTTCCTGGGGCATCAAGAATGGAAATAGGTCTAGAGTGAAGTGGGAGATTTAAGTTTTCCTCAGAAAGAGTTGATTTAGGAGAGGTAAATGATGATTATGGATGGATTTGAAACACAAACAGAGGGGATTTAGGGTTTTTGAGAGATTGGGGCTAAAAAAGCTAGTGAAGGATTTCAGAGGTGAAGAGATAGACAAATATTATTAATCCTTAGAGAAGTGTGAAAAATTAACAGAGGGTAAGGCGAAAGTATTTTCTACCTACTCTTAGGGTTACGCTATTTTTCTAACAGGTCGCGTCAATCATTAAACGTGATTTGAAAGACATTCCATTTAATGCGAGTACCTTTTCAATTTAAGGGATAATCTAGATCTTAAAACTATATTAGTTTAAATATACAAACCCCCTTTTAATATTAGCGAGTTTTGTTTTTAGACTCTGGTAAAGTTTTTTTTAATCCCCCCTATCTTATCTAGATTCCGTCAGAATGCCCCCCAAATGTCACATGTCTTAAAAGATTCACTTCAAATACTTATGTGGCACGGTCTAGGTGGTTTTTTTTAAATATTTATTTGTTTAATTAGTGACATGGCATTGTTGCATTAGCTTTAATATGAAAGCATATAAAATATCTCAAAAAAATGGGGTTTTAGTGGGCTTCAAACCCAAGAACACATACATATTGACATACCACATTACCACTTGGCTAACTGTTTCTTGTTGAACATAATTACTTCAAAATCAATTAATATAAAAGTCAATTATTTTTGTTAGACATTTCAAACTAATGTCGAGATTCACAAAAATATGATTGACAACACCATAGACCAGTTCATCTGACAACACAATTGAAGAAGTCGTCAAAGCAGTTCCAAAGGAAAATATGATTGACAATGTATCCTATACAGAAGATTTGGAAGTTAGTCTTCTTATACATGAAGAACAAAATTCCAAGGAAATTGAAGTGCCACATATTGCACAGGACACAAAAGAAGGTTCTGGGCAAAAGAAAACTACAAATTCAAGGCCAATGGAGAGGTGTTGATCCTGTAGTCTTTTTTAAAGATGACACAATTATTAATAGTTTAAGGGACTTTTATGGGATCGATGAGTGTTTTCCACTCAATGGCCACCTTATTAAACGTAATGGTCATACAAGTCACGTGAAGAGAATTTATTATGTCTCCAAATTTGTCAAGGATATTCTTGAGTTGAACTTGTCAGTTGGGCAACAACTGAAAATAACATCAGTTGGCATGAAGATGTTTATAAATATACTTTATTCTCAATTTAGAGATATTATTGGTCTTGTTAGAATTTTTATATTACATGATTGTCTTATTTTACTTGTCATCCATATTTTGAATTTAAATAAATAATAATTTGTGTAGAAGATAATAATCTCATCATTAGAAGGCCTAAAAACATTGGTTGGTAAGTAATGGTGTTGGTGTTGCTGGGGTTCAGTTTATGCGTGGTTGACATTCAGTCAGAGTTTGAAAAGTTTAAATAGAAAAAGGAAAATGTATAAAATTTTTACTGTTTGACATTTAATGAATTTCAGTACTGAGTGAAATATTGTGGTCTATATCTTACATGAAAGACAAACAGTACGAGACGGTACTGATGTACCATGTGCTTTTCGATTATCATCTAAAGGATTGCCCCTATTCTTCCATACATAACAAAGCAAATTTACATAAATGATGATTTTTTTCCTTCACCCATGAATGTTCATTCAATGATAAATTTTTGTGAATCTCGACATTAGGTTGAAATGTCTAACATAAATAATTGAATTTTATATTAATTGATTTTGGGATAATTATATACAACAAGAAACAACTAGCTGAGTGGTAATGAGGTGTGTCAATATGTATGTGTTTTTGGGTTTGAATCCGACTAGAACCCCACTTTTTTTTATATATTTTATATGCTTTCATATTAAAGCTAATTCAACAATGTCATGTCACTAATTAAACAAATAGAAAAAAGCCACCTAGATCGTGCCACATAAGTAGTTGGAGTGAATCTTTTAAGGCACGTGGCATTTAGGCGGCATTCTGACAAAATCTAGATAAGATAAGTGGGGGACTAAAAGAAAAATTTACCAGGGTCTAAAAATAAAACTCGCTAATATTACCAAGAGAGTTTGTATATTTAACCATAGTTTTTTATTTGACCACTTCTAATAAGACAATGTTAGATTACTTAACTGGTTAAAAAAACTTTTAAGGAGAGGAACTGAATGGTTATTAGAGCTAGGGAAGAGCTAAGAAAGGAGAGTTATGGTTATCCTAAGAGAACTTATTTGGATACTTTAAATTTATTATTATTTTAGATTATGGTTGCTTTAGACTAGTTAAGAATATGCTAATTAAGAGAATTTTTACAAAGATAAATAATATTACTAGTTGCAATAGAAAATGATAACTTAAAAACAAGTGACATTTCCTGAATAAGATAGCTTCTAACTGACAGAAGTATCTATCAGTACTTTGTTAGAAAGCATGTAAATACTAACCTGAGATTTTTTTTGTGTAGAGTTTACCTTCCTGGTTTAACTTGTTTATGATCATTCCTCTTGTTGGATTCTTCTTGTATCTTCCAATGCATTCCTTTTGAAGAGCTGACTTGAATCTTCTTATCTTGTTGACTCCCTTTGAGCAGATATCTTTGAGTAGCTATGCCTTCTTCAGAGCTTGAAAATAAGAAGCTTCTGGATAATCATATTCTGATTTCTTCACTTCTTGTTCTTCAGTGGCAACTTTACTTTCTCAATATTTTGATAGTAGTTTCCATATACTTCAGAGATGTTCTGATTTGATATGCTCTCTGGTGGATGGAATTTTCTCCTTTTGACTTCCAAATCTTCTGCGAACACTTCTTCGAAGCTTTTCAAGAAACTCCTTCATCTAACTTTTGGAGTGCATATTTGAGATGCATTAGTATTCTTGATGGATCTTCATAAGGTGAAGTTGGTTAGATCCATTGCAGCTTGCAGTGGTTGTCTTTGAATGACAACTTCAGTTGAGTTGAAGTGCTGAATGTTGACCTTTTCTTCTGATGGAAGACTTCTATTGATTGAGAAGATGAAATCCCCTTCCAACAGGTACTTGAGCCTTCAAAATCCTGAGAACTTGTTTCAGGGATTTTGTCTTCATATTTATGATTCTTGCCCAGAGTTTTGAATCCTCTACAAAATGGGTTTTGAATCAGAAAACTTTCTATCATTTGAGTAGCAGGCAGCTATAGAATTTTCTCTAACTGAATCTCTCTACACGGTTAAGTGTTTGATCTTAAATCAATAACAGAGCCGGACTCTGATACCAATTAAAGGTAGAGAAAACACAAGAAAGAGGGGGTTTGAATTGTGTTCATAGAAAACATTCCCCTTTAGAAATTCTAAGCACTCAAATGATAATAGCAGTAAAGACAATGAAGATAAAAAGACACAAGGAATTTATCAAGGTCCGCCATAAACTAGGATACTCCTGTCCACCTTCGCAAGGATGATTTATCCTTATCCAAGGACTTATTCCATTATAACCAATCTGATTACACTTGCATGGGCAACCGCCAATGACTAACACACAATGACACGTTCAGTGATCCAACTGGATATTATGTTCATTGACCCAATAGAATCCAATCCCTCAAGATCTCTTACCATTATTTCCTTGAAATGATATCCATCAGTGATCTCACAAGAGTTTGACCTTCACTCAGTCCCCTTTGAGATATGACTACCATTGACCTAACAAAATCCGATCCCATAAAATCTCCTATCAGGATTTTCCATAATGATCACAACCATTATCTTCTTGAGATCCGACTTTCACCAAGTCTCCCAAGGAATCAATCAACAACAGTTGATGGTGATCTTGTGTTTACATGAATGCTTCTTCTAACCATATTACATAAGTGTTTTGAGCATATATTGTTTAACACTTCTACGAGCAACAACTCAAGTGTTAGAAGAATTTACATGAAGATATCTAAACAGAAACACTATACGAGCAACAACTTTAGTGTTCATTATAATGTTCTACAAAGATGTATATGATCAGAAGTTTGAGTAGCATCTTGTAGTGTTCTTCTTCATCTTCTTGTTGAGCAAGCTACGAGCAACAACTCCTTGCTTCTTTTTAGATCTACCAAGATGTATGTGATTTGAAGTTGAATAACATCTTGTAGTCTTCTTCTTCTTGAGCAATCTACGAGCACTAACTCCTTGCTTATTATGTTTCATCCAAGATGCATATGATGATAGTTGAATTGCATCTTGTTTAAATCTTATTTCTTTTCTCTCTTCTTTGGTGGTCTTCAAAATGTATATCATTACAGCTTTAACATCTTCAGCATTCACTACTTTCCTTCCACAAGATGAAGCTTGATGGCCAATGGAAAATGAAAACTTTTATTTGAAGCTTTGATCTTCTTTTATAGCCTTTGATAGAGAGACATGTTATGAGGATAGAATGGACTTTTCCTGCACCAACAGTTAGTTCCCAACTGATAGAATAAGGTGTAAGAGTTTAGACAGTATGTATCCTGTCACTGTTCAATGATAGCTTTCCATATTTATTTTTGCATAATGTTTTTCTATTAAGTTTGTAAACAGAGACCCGTTAAGTAAAGAAAGATAGCTATAAACCTAGCCATTTATTCCCAACGGTTACAATGAGAGTGATTGACAATATAGTATAAAGGACTGTCCTTATGCTACCCTAGAGGGTAGAGGTCACAGGCACTTTATGTACCTCTTGTTCAATATCACACGTTAACCATTTGTCTTTCTTGTTATCTTCAGAGGCTTCGGATATTTGAATGTTGAATGTTGAAGCTTGTTGTAGAAGAATCTTTCTTAAGTCTTAGAACCTAAGTCTTGGAGTCTTCAGAACTTGTCACACAGAACCCTGTCTTCAGAGTCTTCAGCACTTGGTTGTAAGAAATTTCTTTTCTTCAGATCATCAGAAGTTGTTCAACAGAACCTTGTCTTCATAATCTTCATAACTTGTAACACATAAGTAAAGCTTTAGAAGGCCTCCAAAGCTAAACCACAAAGTCACGATCAGAGCTTCTTGTACTAACGTTCCTTAGACATGTTGTAGAAGATAAGTTCAGAACCTTGACTTTAACGAAACATGTAACCACATGTTTTCTTCCAGAGTGTATGTTCAGAACTTGATAACGTCACACGCCTTATATCAGAGTCATAACATTATAGCAACAGCTATGCACTAGACGAAACCATTAGTGTATACAATTGTTCTTTAAGATAACATGTAAAGTTATCATCAAAATCTCAAGGCCAAATGTAGTAAAACTTCTTGCTCTTACAATATTTAACAGTCCCAATCCCAGTGATTGCAACAATTACAACCCAATTTAGAAGATTACACTTCAAATATAAATACTCAAACTCTTGCATAAAAGCTTTGAGTAAGAACAATAATCAACTTATTTCCTAAAGGCTTTTGAGTGAGAACATAACTTGACTAACAGTCATGTAATAATCAGTCGACCATATAGTATCCAAAAATACATGGGTGACTTACAAACTACACAAGAGACTCTCAAAACCTAAGACTTATGCTTCCCTAATTTTTCAATTGTTGAAAACTTAAATTACATTAGGTTAGAATTCTCCTTTAAATACAACTTTGTAGTCCATGGGCTTAAATATTCTTAATCCAGAAGTTTCTTGATCCATAAGCTGAGTGATACACCAATTGTGTAGCAAATCTCATTAAATCTTGGAAGAACCAATATAAAATTTCTTAAATTGTCTCAAAGCCCAATTTAGTAACAAATGCGCAGTTGGAGATATAAAATTTGTTCCAAAATAAATATTCTTGACCTGTAAAAATATATAATATATATCCAAAGGAAATATAATATAATCAAATCAAATCTGTCAATATTTAAAAACAACAGCGCAAGCCTGCTGCATAACAAAACAGGATGTTATGACATTTTGTTCGACATCTGGTCAGAACCATGTTTTAGCAAATTGTTGCCAATCCATAAAACCATGGTACTAACATAATGTGATTTTAAATACAATACATTTCTAAATTGTATAAAATAATACTTAAATATTTAACATAAGATAAATTAATAGAATACGAGAAAAGAGTGTTGATATATTAATGTGTAATATTTACAAGAGAAATATTGAATAGAATAGAGACAAAATTTAGTGAACTGAAAAAAATCAATGTGTTATTTTGGAGTATCACAATATAAGAATTAATATAATTTTTTAAAATTTTATAGCTATGCGGGCCTAATGGGCTACCCACGGCCCATACGGGCCAGAACTAATAGGTAACAGGCTTCGAGCTAAAAATCCCATAAAAATATGGGCTCTAAATTGAAGGCATAAGCCCTATGATTTTTTGGGTCAGCCCATATGGGCTAACCCATTTTAACAGCTCTACACCTGAGGCACCTTGGGCCCAGGAGACAGCTGAAGCTACCTGTAAAAAACACAGAGCCGCCACCGAACTTTATTTATCCCAAAGGAAAGGGAAATATCGAGAAAACCACAAGAGGATGGATAAGATGGTCTTGCGACATAGATAAAGGGTAAGGAAGTCGATTATTCAAGGGGAAGGTATTAACACCCCTCACATCTGTTGTACTCAATGGGATCCATATTGTTTGTTTGCTTTAAGGGGTGTGTTTATCTATAACTATACTTGCTAAATGGAAAGAAATGGTCTTTTATTAGTGTGTTCGTGAGGGTCTCTCCACCCTTTGCCTACGTATCCAGTGAAGGAATCAGAACATTGTAGTTCTTCTAGAAAATGTTGGTTTGTTGGTGTTTTTTAGTGGGCGATGTTAACGCACACATTCTAGCAATAGGAACGGCATGTATCGCGGTAGAATGGAGATAACATGCCCCTTTGGGAGGTTTTGATTGGTTGAGTGTTTTGTGAGTTTTAAAATGAGTTTGAATAATGATTAAATGTTTTTGGATTTTTGACTTGTGAATGAGAAGTTTTAATACTAAATGAAGAAAGAGTTCAAGAGGGAGACTAGAAAAACCCTAATATTGTCATGCATGGGTTCTAACCTAAGGTCTAATTAGTTCACATCTTAAAGAAGAGGAAACTATCATCCCAAGGGAGTGATGGGGTCGGCGATCGACTTAATGTCTGACGGTAATCTTAACTGCAAGCGCACAACCTATCGAGGTAGTAATAAAAGATTGTCGAATCCACAGGGACTTTGTAATCACGCTAGTGTTGTAAAACAGGTTGGTTTAGCTAAGGCGGAAATTGTCACGTTGGTTTTGGGAAAATTAAGGAAGGTAAATTAATTGATTTTAAAGTAATTATAAAATGAACGGTTGGTATGCAATAGAGTCAACCTAAGGGATCTAATCGGGCCTAGGCATATAAGGATGGTCAACTTGGTTTATCCGTAGAATTAATCAGTTTAAAAACCCTCAACTCACACTTTCATGGTCTTATCTCGGATTATACGTCTAAAGCCCTATACCTGCTTTCGCTAGCCTATAAGTGTTTAGAAGTATTCTTTGGAAACTTAATTAATTCTAATTTGGTTTAAAGCGCTTTCACTGTATTTAAATCAAATGCCTAACTTTAGCTATCCGGTTAAAAACCTCACACTTTCGTGGTCTCGATCTAACCTATTTACTCTTCTTACTTTCGTAACAAAGATTTTATTATTTAGCATAAAAAGTTATAACCAGAGTTAAGTTGATTAAAGTTTTAGCCTAAGTTTGATTAGAAGCCTAATGTCTCTTACTATTCCATACCGACACTAAAGGTTTAGCTAGCCATGGAAATCAAAATAAACATACTGTAAATAAAAGCAAGCAAATATAAATTGGACATTATAAATAATAAATAACAAGCATGCATTAATAAATTAATTAAAATGAATTTAATACAATTGCAAAATAAAAACCTGACAGTAAAGCCAACACTTCAATCCTTCTTCCACAAATCGGAAACTCGGACTTGGTGTCGGGAATATTGCAAATTCTGGAGCTTGAATGATAAATCCTAAACTATGCTAATAATTCCCCAATGTTGGAAATTATTATTTGGACAGTGGAATTTAAAAGAATTGAATTAAACAAATGCTGTAAAAATAATAACTGAAATAATACTGGTTTCAATTTTGGCAGAGCTTCGACACAAATAAGCTGTAATAAAACTCCGTACTTTTTTTTGTTCAATATTGAGGTATTTATAGAAGAATAAAATCTGGCAGTTGGTTTGTTAAACTTGTAACTCAGTCTTCCTTCAAAATCTCCAAAAATATAGTAACCTGAGTAGTTGAGGGAGAAATGGTGAACGTGGTGTTTGACTGGAGAGAATTAAGGAGTTTGGAAACTCCTTCTGTTATGCTTGCCACGTTCTGCATTTTCCAACTGAACTGTTATACGCATTACGTTCGTTACATGAGCGTTACGAGCAGATTTTTGGTCTTTCCCGTGTTACGGTCGTGGCCACTGTGTTACGGTCGTAACACTCTTCAAACTGGCTTACGGTCATGGCAGCTTCATTACGACCGTCACAGCTACAAAAATGCAGTTCTTTGACAGATTTATCCTTTTCTTCTGTTCTTTTGATGCTTTCTTGCATTGTTTCATGTTTTCTCCTATTTTGAGCTCAATTATGAAATACCTGCAAAAGTGATGACAAACTCGAAATATTCGGGAATTAATCGGGTCAAAATAATACAAAACGGGCGAATTTCATAGCAAATAAACGATACGATTTCGTGTTATCAAATTCCCCCATACTTAAACCTTTGCTTGTCCTCAAGCAAAATAATCAAATTAAGAATATCGGACAAGTTTTTATAAACGCACATAACTAGTATACCTTTCGTTTTCAAATAATTTCAAGAAATCCTAAGTTAGTTCGGCCAAGAAAATCGAATGAAACAACAACGGTACATAAATGATACAAGCAACAAGCTAGTCGACGACTATCCGTTTTAAACGAAGCGTCCAATTACACCGTTATAATTCAACTCAAGGTTTCTCGCCCATATTTCACCCGGTTTCGTTCTTGCGCAATCACATTAAGCCCATTATCCTTGCACGCACGTAGTGGAATAGCCGGTTAGTGGTTCTGATCAAAACACGACGGTTTCCGGCACAATTATGTGGCAACCTCTTTTATCCAATTGCAAGATGCGGGGGATCAAACCGTAGTCTTCCCTACCGAGTTCAGTACCAGATGCTTCCGAACCACCTAGACAATGGATTCTTATGTTACTTAGTAGAAGCTTTTGCATCCGTTGGATTAAACGATCGGGTGAGGATCGCCCAATTTAATTGGTGCAATATCTATTTCCTTAAAGCATGTAACATTGTATTTAAATCAATTTGCAAGATCATCCACTTATGTTCATCGACTTTCCACGTGGATTGTGTTAGGACTGGTGCTGACTGCTAATATAAACTACTAGGGGCTAATTTAAGGTTCGAAACTCAAAGTATCGGTATAACGAAAAATGAAGACGATTCGCGTGAGTAGAGAGTCGAAGGTGTCATAATCGTATAGTTCTCGTTGGATCGCTCTCGGCCTTCTAACTAAGATTTCAGTTAAAGTAGGTAACTAACGGTTGTGCGAATATAAAAGGCTAAAAAATTTTGGTATGGCTAAATAAAATGGGGAGAAAATGAAATAACAAAATATAACAGAAATAGAAATGAAATTACTCGTTCTGGATTAAGAATGCAGTACTCCTCCCACACTATATCAAACATTGTCTCAATGTTATGATATAATGGCGAGGTTAAATAAAAAGTACATCGGAAAATCAAGGAAAACAACAAGAAAAGGAAAAACTACTGGCGACCACGGCGGCTTCGGGTTCGTGACCGTCTGGAAGGAGTAGCTTCAGGGTCAGTGTCCTGGGGTCCAAGAGATGTAACATCCATCCTCAAAGCGTTAAGCTCGCATAGCACTTCATCAAGCCTTTCATTTGTCGAGCGTTGACCACTCAAGATTTGGACATTTTGCTGATGTAAGGCGTCGTAACGCTCCTGATTCTTCCTTTCAAGAGCTACAGCCATCTGATTTTGCTGATGGAGGGCTCTGAGGACGTCCTCCATAGTAAAAGGAGGTGGTGCATAAAAGGATGACTCAGGAATGTCAGGCGCGGGAGCAGCTCGATCCATTTCTTCCTGCATTTCATCAGCGGGGCCGACATGAGGTTCTTCTTGAGCAGCAGCAGGGCCTTCAGGGTTAAATAGCCAGTTGGCTCGGTTCTGAGGGTCGATTCTGTCCCTGCAAGGCAAAACAATATTAGTGTAAACTCGGTTTTGTATCACTGGATGAAATCTTCCATCGTCCCGCTCATGGATGAGGTGGGCCGATTTGCAATGATCCAAAGTGAGCAGAACCGGTGGTCGGGATGGCAGATGAACAAGGGTGTCACCATGGTTTAGTGCTAAAGCAAGAGAAGTGACAAGCCCTCCAAAATAGAAAGGTTTGCCGCCTCTGGTGCAGATGGAGTGAATATGAGCCAGGAGGAAAGGTGCGGCATTAATTTTCTGACTCGAGAATGCACAATGCATGAAAAATAGCTCCTTTGAGTTGAGCTTGTGGTTGCTATCTCTTGCAAAGATTGTGTTGGACAAGATGCGGTGGAAGTAACGAATGGCGGGGTTGTGGATTTGGGTGGCATTTAGGTGATCGTATGAGTCAGCCCGATTATTGGTCAAGCTATGCCACAAGTTGAAAGATTCCTCATGAAAAGTGTCAGGCACACGTAGGTGAGCGCCTTCATCGATACAGAAATCAAGTAGGCGACCGAATGCATTCTGAGGGAATTCGTATTCGGTGCTGAAAATTTGGAACCTTACCACACCGGTAAGTTGATTTCTTGCACCGTTTGGAGTAATGTAGCAAAATGAACTGAGAAACTCGAGTGTGAGAGTCTCGTACGTCGGTTGTGGCTGGCTACATAGCGTCCAAAGGTTGACACTTTGTAATAGGTGTTGGACACTTTCGAGCAACCCGAGGTTTCGGAGGCAGTCAGTGTCGACGAACCTCGTAGGGTGGATGCCTCGGCGCTAGAACTTTAGGAACCGTGTCCGTTGAGTTTCACCTGCTTCGCCATTTCGTAGGGTGATGCCAGGAATGAGATTGTTCGCCATTTGCATGCAAAGTGTTTGAGTGAAAATGGGTTTTGGTTGGTGAATGAGGGAATGAGAATAATGATACGGGTAATGGATGTATATATGAGGGAATGAGGTAGTGGAAGTTTGAAAATTGATAGGGATTAATTTTGGGTTGAATGGGGTTAATGGGAAGTTATGGAAGAAGAAGAAGAGAGAAAGGTGCAGGAAAAGGGAACGTTCTGCTAACAGGGTTACTGATGTAACCCGTGTTACGGTCGTAACACCTGGCTGACGAGCGTAACGCTCTGAAAGGCGCGTTACGGTCGTGGGGGATAGATGACGATCGTGGCAGCTACAAGTTCTGGTTTTTTACAGAACACAATACAATTGCACAGAGTTTATTTATATAGCAGCAGAACATCTCAGGCATTTCAACATAAACACAACATTAATTAATTTCAACATGTAATCCAACATATATAATTCGCAAATAGAGTAGAAAATCGTAAAATATTTTAAGCGGCATAATGATTGTGAGTTTAAAACTGAAAACAAACAATTGCATTGGTTTAAACTGAGTAACTTGTTCTTTTTGCCAGAAAAAAATAAATGACGTGTAAGTTTAAATGCAGTAACTTAAAAATTGGAACTAACTAAAAACAAAGCAGAATGGAAAAAGTCTAAAAACAAAGAATTGAAAAACTGAAAACTGAAAATTGAGAAACTATAAACTGCTTCATCCAATCTTTTCTTTTAATATTTCCAAAGCTTGAGTGATGTGAAAGAACTGCTCCACCGAGATGTCAGTCAAACCAATAAGATCCAAACACATAGTCTTCAATTCATTCTTTATTCCATCAATATCAGTTTTATAAGCATCCAAAGTTGTCAGAATGGTGTTTAATTGTGTGGTATACTCTCCTTGGTTTGTATCAGGGGCTGCTTGTGCTTCAGCCATATTTGTAAAGTCATGATAACCAGGAGGGGTTTCGGGATCTGTTTCGGTTTCAGACATGAAATTATTATCAACAAAATATGATTGTGGTGTTTCCGGTGTTGAAGGGTGATCGGGTGGATTCAATTCGTACAACCAATTTTCGCGGTTGTGGACACTTGTTCGGGCATGGTCCGGGAGGGTAAAAAGAGTAACAACCTCATCTCTGATCAGGTAGTCATAAGGTGCAGGGCCTAAATTTCCTATTATCCGATTGTTAAAACAGAAATTAATATTCATAGGCCTAATTGATCCAAATGGTGCACAGTTATTAAGTTGGCAACGAGGTCCAAGAGCATGTGCAATCATTGTAACTAATCCTCCCACACTGACAGGAACAATAGGGTCCTCACTAATGCGGGTAAAGGTCTTCATCAGGAGTGGGACCGCATTGACAGGGCGTCCTAGGTTCATACAATAAAGCAGAGATAATTCATCCTTGGATACAACATTTTGATTTTGTTCTTTTCCAAACAGGGTGTGGGCAAGAATCCTATGGAAATAACGGATGACTGGGTTATGTATTTCGTTGTTATCCATACTTTCTGGGTCAGGGTGATAGTTTCCGGTTAAAGTACCCCAGAAGTAATCCAACTCAAAATCCAATAGATCGGCCTCAGGGGTGGTAAAAGCTAAGGGTCCACTGGGGAATCCTAATAAAGTAGCTAAGTCCCTATGGTTATAGGTGAATTCAATACCAAAAAGTCTGAAGGTAATGAATCCTTTTCGGGCTCCAACACCGTGTTCAGGGATGTGCACTAGAGAACTTAGGAATTCAAGGGTAAGCTCTCGGTAAGTGACGAACCTATTTTTCAGGTGGGCTTTCTCCCATCCCAACCGGTTAAACATGTAGAGAATACTGTCAATAATGCCTAAAGAGTCCATAGTGGGTACATCATGATACAGGGTTAAACTGATTGCTCGCTGAGTCAAAGCCTCAAATCGTCTTTGTTGGTTTCTACCTCTAAAGGCGGCTTCCATAAAGGTCTGTGGGGGATCCATAGGAAAAACAAAACAGGGAAACATAGTAGAGGAGAAAGTAAAGAGAAAAAGATTATTCAGAAATCCTGTGTCAAGTAAAATTGATTTGAAATCAGCAGCAGTTTCATAAAAGTTTTTAGAAACGAAAAATACTTATATAGAATGCAAAAACAAATAATATAAACAAAATAGCAGGTAAAAACAAATAAAATGGGTTGCCTCCCATGAAGCGTTGTTTTTAACGTCATAAGCCTGACGAAATGCCTAATGAAAGATTATTCGGGAGAAATAGGTAGCAGTTCTACGAGTTTAAGCTTATTCGTATAATCTCTATTATCTACACGATGATATTGTTTTAACCGCTACCCGTTTACAATAAACGGGGCGCTATTTCTATCCGTGATTTCTACCGCTCCGCTAGGCAAAACTCTTGTAATGTCGAAAAGACCGGACCATCTAGATTTAAGTTTTCCATGGAAGAGTCTATGTCTAGAGTTAAATAAAAGTACGACATCTCCCACATTAAATTCTTTCCGTGATAAACGTTGACCGTGCCATTTTTTAGTTCGTTCTTTGTATATTTTAGCGTTTTCGTAAGCGTCTAGTCTTAATTCTTCCAGTTCATGTAAATCGAGGATTCGTTTCTCGCCAGCAGCAGTGTAATTGATATTGAGTGTCTTTATCGCCCAATAAGCTTTATGCTCTAATTCTACCGGGAGATGGCACGATTTTCCGTAAACAAGTTTGAAAGGTGTAGTTCCGATAGGAGTCTTATAAGCCGTCCTATAAGCCCATAAGGCTTCGTTAAGCTTGGATGACCAATCTTTTCGAGATATCGCGACGGTTTTTTCTAATATTTGTTTAATCTCTCTATTCGAAACTTCGACTTGTCCGCTAGTTTGCGGATGATAGGGCGTTGCTACGCGGTGGTTCACTCCATATTTAGATAGTAATTTATCAAATATCTTCGAAACAAAATGAGATCCACCGTCACTGATAACAAGTCGGGGAACACCAAAACGCGGGAAAATTATATTCTTGAATAGCTTTATCACTACTCGTGTGTCATTTGTGGGAGAAGCTATTGCCTCGATCCATTTTGAAACGTAGTCGACAACGACGAGTATAAACTTGTTTCCAAAAGAAGATGGGAAAGGTCCCATAAAATCTATTCCCCAAACGTCAAAGATTTCCACTTTAAGTATTCCTTTCTGAGGCATTTCGTCGCGTCTTGAGATATTACCAGTGCGTTGGCATCGGTCACAGTTTTTAACGGCAACGTGGACATCCTTCCACAGGTTAGGCCAGAAAAGGCCGGCTTGGAGAATTTTGGCACACGTTTTAGAGGTGCTAGTATGTCCGCCACAAGGGGATGAATGGCAATGGGAAATGACGTTTTCTATTTCTTCGTCGGGTACACACCGGCGGAAAATTCCATCGGGTCCTCGTTTAAATAAAAGTGGTTCGTCCCAATAGTAACTCTTGAGATCATGGAAAAATTTCTTTTTCTGTTGGTAAGTTAAGTCAGGTGGAAGTGCTCCGACAGCTAAATAGTTAACAATGTCAGCATACCAAGGCAATCCTATGGTCATGTCGATGGCTTCCATAACTTCTTTAGCTTCTGGTTTATTTAAATTCAATTGATCTAGGTCGCTTATCATTTGTGCTATCAGATGTTCATACGGAAAATCGTCGTTAATTGGCACTTGTTCGGGTTTTATACCTTCTAAACGGGATAAATGATCCGCTACGACGTTTTCGGTTCCTTTCTTATCTTTAATTTCCAAGTCGAATTCTTGTAAGAGTAAAATCCATCGGAGGAGTCTGGGTTTTGCATCTTTCTTGGCAAGTAAATATCGGATAGCAGCATGGTCTGTGTAAATGATGATTTTCGCTCCTACAAGGTAAGAACGGAATTTGTCGAGTGCGAAGACCACGGCTAAGAGTTCTTTTTCAGTGGTGACATAGTTCATCTGAGCTGAGTCTAGCGTTCTGCTGGCGTAGTAAATTGCGTGAAGTTTCTTATCTTTTCTTTGTCCAAGAACTGCGCCGACAGCGTAATCACTTGCATCGCACATGATTTCGAAAGGTAACCTCCAATCGGGCGGTTGCATGATTGGTGCAGAAATAAGTGCGGCCTTAAGGGTTTCAAAAGCTTGAAGACAATCGTTATCGAATATGAACTCAGCATCCTTCATTAATAGACCGATTAGTGGTTTTGTAATTTTCGAGAAATCTTTAATAAAACGTCGATAAAAACCGGCGTGTCCTAGGAAACTTCGTATCTCTCGAACGGTCTTTGGTGGTTGGAGTTCTTTAATCACCTCTATCTTAGCTTTATCAACTTCAATTCCTTTATTAGAAATAACATGTCCAAGTACGATTCCTTCTCTGACCATGAAATGGCATTTTTCCCAGTTGAGCACAAGGTTTACTTTCACACATCGTTCTAAAATACTTTATAAATTAGACAGACATCCTTCAAAGCTTTGTCCACACACAGAGAAGTCGTCCATAAACACTTCCATGATGTCGTCAATGAAATCTGCAAAGATGGCCATCATACATCGTTGGAAAGTTGCGGGAGCATTACATAATCCAAATGGCATTCGTCTGTACGCGAACATTCCATAGGGACACGTGAATGTAGTCTTCTCTTGATCATCGGGGTGAATCGGAATTTGGAAAAATCCGGAATAACCGTCTAAATAGCAGAAATAAGAGTGTTTGGCTAATCGTTCTAACATTTGATCAATAAAGGGTAAAGGAAAATGGTCTTTCTGAGTAGCTTTGTTCAGTTTTCGATAATCAATGCACACTCTGTGTCCACTAACTACTCTTTGTGTTATCGATTCTCCTTGTGCGTTTTTCACGACAGTGACACCTCCTTTCTTAGGTACGACATGCACTGGGCTAACCCATTTACTGTCGGAGATCGGGTATATAATTCCAGCTTCCATTAGCTTTTTGATTTCATCTCTGACTACAGTGCTTAGAATCGGATTGATTCTTCTTTGAGGTTCTCGAGAGGTTTTGCAATCCTCTTCTAATAGAATACGGTGCATACAAATTGAAGGACAAATTCCTTTTAAGTCTGATATGTTGTAACCTAACGCAGTAGGGTATTTCCTTAGAACGTCTAAAAGTTTTTGAGTTTCGAGCGTTCCTAAACTGGAATTCACTATTACAGGTCGAGTTTGTTCAGTATCAAGGAATTCGTATCGTAGATTTTTAGGTATAACTTTCAATTCTAGTTTTGGTTTCTTGGAACATGGCATATGATTGGGTGTAAGTGCTAGACTTTCGCTTAGACTGTCATCTTTATATGGTTCTCGCCAATTGTCGTCTTCGAATATCAGAGGGGTTTTGATTTTCATTATTTCGGAATATGTGGTTCGTTCAACTTCCATCTCTCTCACACACTCGTCTATAATATCGAGTAAGTAACATGTGTCATTTATGGCGGGTGCTTGTAGAAATTGAGTGAGGATGAATTCCACTTTTTCCTCTCCGACTTCGAATGTTAATCTGCCCTTCTTTACATCAATTATAGCTCCGGCGGTGGCTAGGAATGGTCTTCCTAGTATGATAGGGGTAACTGAGTCCTCGGTTATGTCCATGATGATGAAATCGGTAGGGATATAGAATTGACCTATTCTAACTGGAACGTTTTCCAGTATACCTACAGGGTATTTAACCGATCGGTCGGCTAATTGGACGGACATTTTCATGGGTCTGAGTTCTCCCATCTCTATCTTTTTGCAAATAGATAAGGGCATGACACTAATGCTTGCTCCTAAGTCACATAGAGCTTTGTCTATGACAAATTTTCCAATATTACAAGGTATAGAGAAACTACCTGGGTCATTTAGCTTAGGAGGCATATTGTTTTGAATGATCGCGCTACACTCGGCAGTGAGTGTAACTGTTTCGTTATCCTCTATCTTCTTCTTGTTGGATAGAATTTCCTTAAGAAATTTAGCGCACGAGGGCATCTGAGTGATGGCTTCTGTAAAAGGTATGGTTATATTGAGTTGTTTCAGAAGTTCAACGAATTTCTTGAACTGGCCCATTGTTTTGGAATTTGTAAGTCTCTGAGGATACGGGATTGGTGGTTTATAAGGTGGTGGAGGTACATAAGGCTTCTCTTGCTCCACTGCTTCTTGCGTTTCGCTTTCCTTTTCTTTAGGCTCATTGGCTTGTTCAGGCAGCTCGCTCTGCTTTTGGTACATGGCTGGATTTTCTAGTCTCGGGTCAACAGGTCCGTCGAGTTCTTTTCCACTTCTCAATATCACAGCATTAGCATGTCCTTTCGGGTTGGGCTGTGGTTGACCAGGAAAAATTCCAGCTGGTGCCGCAGTAGATGCTTGTTGTTGAGCTACTTGTGAGATTTGCGTCTCAAGCATCTTGTTATGGGTGGATAAAGCATCAACCTTGCTAGCTAATTGTTTTATCTGCTCATTAGTATGCAAATTTTGATTCATAACGTCTTTATTAGTCTGAGCTTGGGAAGCAACGAAGTGTTCAATCATGATTTCTAGGTTAGATTTCCTAGGAGTATTAGGTCCATTACCAGGATGATTTGGGATAGCTTTTGGATAACCGGGTGGTGTGGCAGGAGCTTGACAGGCGCGTATAACGCGTTGTTATTTTTGTATGAAAAGTTCGAATGATTTTTCCAGCCTGGGTTATAGGTATTGCTATAAGGGTTCCCTTGTACATAGTTTGCTTGTTCAGCTGGAACTCCTGTTAGAAGTGGGCATTCTGGAGCAAGATGTGATTGAAGACCACATAGATCGCAGGTTTGGACAATTGCAGCTACGGTAGCTGCAGGAGCAGTGGTAAGGTTTTCTAACTTTTGGGTAAGGGCTTCCACTTTAGCATTGACTTGGTCCAGCATATTCACTTCAGACATTCCACCTTTGGTTTGGGATTTCTCCACATTAGCTCTTTCGCTTCCCCATTGATAGTGATTCTGGGCCATACTTTCGATAAGTTGATTTGCTTCGGCATATGGTTTATCCATCAGTGCGCCACCAGCAGCAGCGTCTATAGTCATTCTTGTGTTATACAACAGACCGTTATAAAACGTACGAATGATTAGCCATTTTTCTAAACCATGATGAGGACAGAGTCTAATCATATCCTTGTGATGTTCCCATGCTTCGAAAAGTGATTCGTTATCTTTTTGTCTAAAACCGTTGATGTTAGCTCTAAGCATAACAGTTTTGCTTGGTGGGAAATATCTAGCCAAGAAGACTTTTTTCAATTCATCCCATGTGGTGATTGAATTTGAAGGAAGGGATTGGAGCCAGGCTCGGGCTCTGTCTCTTAAAGAAAAAGGAAATAGGCGCAATCGTATCGCCTCGGGGTTTACACCATTCGCTTTTACAGTGTCTGCGTACTGCACAAACACTGACAGATGTAGATTAGGGTCGTCAGTAGGAGATCCAAAAAATTGATTCTGCTGAACGGCGGATAGAAGCGAAGGTTTCAGCTCGAAATCGTTTCGAGCGATAGCAGGGGCGGCAATGCTGTTGTGAGGCTCCGCTTGCGAAGGAACTGCATAGTCCTTAAAAGCGCGAGGCGGATTTGGTACGTCAGCCATTGTCGATTCTTCGGTAGATTCTGATAACGAGATATCAGGAATTTTTGTTGGAGGAAGATTATTAAGAGATCGGTATTCTTGAATTCGGCGTCTTAATCTTAAGTAACGCTCGATATCGTTAATTTGTAAATGCAAAGGCTCGTTTTGAGAACGAGTGTTTGGCATACACAGAGGGAAATGTAAAAAGTTGCCTTAGTCTAGACAGTGTTGTTTTCAGATTACACTAGTGACTAAACTAAAGTCCCCGGCAACGGCGCCAAAAACTTGATGGGGTCTGCGATCGACTTAATGTCTGATGGTAATCTTAACTGCAAGCGCACAGCCTATCGAGGTAGTAATAAAAGATTGTCGAATCCACAGGGACTTTGTAATCACGCTAGTGTTGTAAAACAGGTTGGTTTAGCTAAGGCGGAAATTGTCACGTTGGTTTTGGGAAAATTAAGGAAGGTAAATTAATTGATTTTAAAGTAATTATAAAATGAACGGTCGGTATGAAATAGAGTCAACCTAAGGGATCTAATCGGGCCTAGGCATATAAGGATGGTCAACTTGGTTTATCCGTAGAATTAATCAGTTTAAAAACCCTCAACTCACACTTTCATGGTCTTATCTCGGATTATACGTCTAAAGCCCTATACCTGCTTTCGCTAGCCTATAAGTGTTTAGAAGTATTCTTTGGAAACTTAATTAATTCTAATTTGGTTTAAAGCGCTTTCACTGTATTTAAATCAAATGCCTAACTTTAGCTATCCGGTTAAAAACCTCACACTTTCGTGGTCTCGATCTAACCTATTTACTCTTCTTACTTTCGTAACAAAGATTTTATTATTTAGCATAAAAAGTTATAACCAGAGTTAAGTTGATTAAAGTTTTAGCCTAAGTTTGATTAGAAGCCTAATGTCTCTTACTATTCCATACCGACACTAAAGGTTTAGCTAGCCATGGAAATCAAAATAAACATACTGTAAATAAAAGCAAGCAAATATAAATTGGACATTATAAATAATAAATAACAAGCATGCATTAATAAATTAATTAAAATGAATTTAATACAATTGCAAAATAAAAACCTGACAGTAAAGCCAACACTTCAATCCTTCTTCCACAAATCGGAAACTCGGACTTGGTGTCGGGAATATTGCAAATTCTGGAGCTTGAATGATAAATCCTAAACTATGCTAATAATTCCCCAATGTTGGAAATTATTATTTGGACAGTGGAATTTAAAAGAATTGAATTAAACAAATGCTGTAAAAATAATAACTGAAATAATACTGGTTTCAATTTTGGCAGAGCTTCGGCACAAATAAGCTGTAATAAAACTCCGTATTTTTTTGTTCAATATTGAGGTATTTATAGAAGAATAAAATCTGGCAGTTGGTTTGTTAAACTTGTAACTCAGTCTTCCTTCAAAATCTCCAAAAATATAGTAACCTGAGTAGTTGAGGGAGAAATGGTGAACGTGGTGTTTGACTGGAGAGAATTAAGGAGTTTGGAAACTCCTTCTGTTATGCTTGCCACGTTCTGCATTTTCCAACTGAACTGTTATACGCATTACGTTCGTTACATGAGCGTTACGAGCAGATTTTTGGTCTTTCCCGTGTTACGGTCGTGGCCACTGTGTTACGGTCGTAACACTCTTCAAACTGGCTTACGGTCGTGGCAGCTTCATTACGACCGTCACAGCTACAAAAATGCAGTTCTTTGACAGATTTATCCTTTTCTTCTGTTCTTTTGATGCTTTCTTGCATTGTTTCATGTTTTCTCCTATTTTGAGCTCAATTATGAAATACCTGCAAAAGTGATGACAAACTCAAAATATTCAGGAATTAATCGGGTCAAAATAATACAAAACGGGCGAATTTCATAGCAAATAAACGATACGATTTCGTGTTATCAGGGAGCATGTTATAAGCATCAAACAAAATGAGACAATGTTTGTGAAGAGTGATCATGCATGGTGATCACGACAAAAGTGACGACACAACGAGTAGTATCATGAAAGGCGTAAATGGAATGTTTGGTGTATGGGAATTGAATCAGGTTATAATTTAACCAAGGGGCACACTTGATTAATCTCGTGAGAGTAAGTGCTCCTATCCTCAATCATGAGACCCTTTACGCGTGGAAACACTTGGTATATGGACCAAAGTGATTGATTCAAGTTATAATTTAACCAAGGGCTGAGCTCGATTAAATCTCGTGAGAATGACCATGCCCAAACTCAACTATGTGACCCATGAGGAAGATGCTTGGTATGTAAACCAATGGGAGAAAGGAGAGTTTCTTCAATGCATAAGATAAAAATAAAAAATCCCATACAAGGTGGATATATGCATGCTCCTAGAAAGTGAGACTAGCGTGGCACTAGTATTCTAAATGATCAATTAAGATAATCGATCGAATAATTATCACTACAGAAAAGCCCAGGACCAAACTATGAAATGTGTACAAGTGTGCATTTGTAGGTGGACACCTTTTCATTGATAATGAGCCCAAGAGGAGGCCAAGTGTTCTAATTGGATATAATATGCATAATAGCGATTTAAACATATAAAGATAATAGCAAAGAAATAAATTTCTAAACTATTACAAACCATATGGGAGTGGGGGTACAAGTTTACGAATGGGGGTGAATCGAATCGATAATACAACTTAAAAGTTTAAATGAACAATCAATACAACCCATTCGAATAAAAAATTAATTAAACTAAAACTAACTTTTTAATAAAATTAATTAGTAAAATAATTAATAATATTAAAATAATATATTTATTTTTTTAATTTTAATTACTTAGGACAAGAAAGTATATCTTTTGTATTTTTTTTATTATGATAAAAATCAAAATAATAACTAAAGAAATATCAAAGAAAATATATAAAAAAAAATGAATAGAAAAGGAATTAATGGGCCAGAAATAACAACAAACAAGGGGGTGCTGAAAATATTTTTGTTGGGCCCAAGTTTTAAAAAAAAAGAACATGTTTAAATAAAAACAAAAATACACCAGTTGGGCCGGACTGGGCTGGATCTGACCCATCTCTCAATTGTGGAGTCAAATAAGTTATCCAACCCTAAAGACCAAAAACGCCTCTCTCATTTCTCTATTGCAATCATGATTCTCCTCCCTTGGCCTCTCCATCTTGCCGCTTTAAACCCTCTGTCTTCTCTCATCTCCACCATGATTCATGATTTGAGTTCACCATCATCATCTGCATTCATAAAATCAAAACAGAAGCGTAGAGAAAGAGGTGAAGAGATGTTCACCAATCGGGGAATTCCAGTAGCCCTTAAACGACGGTGATGACGGAGACCAGAGGTTATACTTTTTCTCTTTTTATATTTCTTCAGATTTGCGTCTTTTCTTGCAAGTTGTTATGACGACGTTACAATCTGAAGCGTGGTGAATTCGATACTGAATCGACAATGTTATTGTTTATTATATGGAACAGGTTGCTACAGATGTAATATTGAGTGAAGGTTTGAGATGTGCAGAGAGTTGAAGGTGATTCATGCGTTATGCTGAGGCTCGAATCGATGCGGTTATGAATTCAACATTGTTCACCTCGGCGATATCTTTCCGAGTCTTTCTTTTCTTCTTCCATCTCGATCTGTAAAAACTGAAGGGTTGTGTTTAGCGAGAATGATGAAGTCGTTTCACGATTTGGATTGGTTTGTGATTGCTACGGTTTTACCCAACAATATTGTGTGTTTTTCTGAAGGTTTTTTTTTGAATGAGGTAGAAGATGATGATTGTTGTACCCCAAAATTTGCCCTCGCTTTTTTCCACAAGAAACCACAGCTTCAGGCTTTTCCTGATTTTTTTAGATCGGCTCAAGAATCGGTCAAACAGACTTTTCTCGTCAGTCAGACAAAATTAGGGTTTTCATTGGTTTTCATGGCTCTGGAACAGTTCATACAGTTTGTTTAAGGTTTGGTTGATTTTGGCTCAATTTTGATCAGGCGAACGCTTCTTTGACATTAATCAAGAACTAGGGTTTTTGTGCGCGCATTCTCAGAAAGAATTAATTCTACAGTGCTTGTCAAATTATTCTGAGATGTGGACTGGAACATTTGGATTGAATTTGTAATGTTGGATTGAATCATTAAGAGAAAAAACATTTGGGCAGTTGTTGTGATTGACTGTACATTGTTTTGGATTGTTGAAGCGCCAGGTTTATTAATCGATCGATGCTAAAACCAATGTTTATTTAATTGTTTATTTATTCTAAGTTATGATAATTGGAATTTATTTCCATTTATTATAATTTTAGAATTATAAATAATAAAGTAAATATTTGAAAAGGAGAAAAGGAATTAACTGATAAAAATTGGATTTTTATTCATCTTTTAATTATTCGTTACAATTGTTGTTTGAATACAGTATTTGCAAGGTATTCATAATAATAAATGTTTACAAATAATTAAATTTGAAATAAAACTATCCTAATTTTTCTAAGTTTCCTAATCTTCATTCTTCTATCCAATGCTCCCTCTGCTTCATTTGATTCTATCTGCAAAAAAAATAAGAAAAGAAAGTCATTTGCAGATAAATTGAAATTAAAGAGACAGACAGTTAATTTGGGTTCATCATTAAAAGCAAATGGCCGGGATCAGTTCGCCCTCTTTGCAAATCACGGGATTTCTCCCGGTTCACAAAGAGGGATTAAAATGTTTGCAAATTAAATATGAATGCACAAAGTCAAAAAAATTGCACATTTCAAAATTGTCAAAACTGCATAATTTCCAAAGTCTCAAACAACATGAGCAAGTACAAAATCCAAACTGAACCATAAAGTTCCAATGTCAAACTAAACAAAAAGCTGTCCAAAAGGGATATGGAAAGATATCAAACAAGTACAAAAGGCCATCAATGCTGTCAAGAAGCAGAAAGTATGGAAAAGAAGACATAAAGTGCAGAGGAAACATGTATTGCAAGCAAGCATCAAAGCATCATTTCCCTAGGCCATTGCTTTTTCAGTTAGAAGTACAAACATAAACAGTTTTTAATGTTTTAAGTTGTACTGGAGAGAGAAGGAAAAGAGAAGAATAAATAGGGCTTACAGGTTTAGGCTTGAGACATAGGAAAAAAATATAAAAACTGCTAACACAGTCAGAAGCAAGAGAGGCAGAAAAAATCACAAAAACAAAAGATATCAAAAAGAGCAACCAAAACCTGTGTCAAACAATAACCACAAAACTGTCCAAGCTGAAGCAAAAGCCTAAAAAACCAGTAAGGCCATAACCTGCCTGAAGCAAACCAAAAAAGCCCCATAACCTGTCAAAAACCTTCCAGCCTCCAGCTCCAAACCAACAACCTGTTGAAAGCATCAAGCCAAGACCATTGTCCAAGCTAAAGCCTAACCTAAACAACATACAAGCCTCACCATTCAAAAAAACCTTCACAAGTCTCAACCTTTACAAGTCTCAACCTGCAAAAAGTCTCAAACCCAAGAGTCAAACCTGCTGAAAAGAAATAAACATGTTCAAAGCCCAGAACCTGCAGTCAAGTCTAAAAGTTAAAGCCAAGACCCCTGCTTAAACATAAACCACTATCAACTAAAGCCAGCAATGTCTAAACCAGTACAACCTGCTAAGCCATAAGCTTAAACCTCCAGCCAATAACCTATCAAACCATTAACCATCAGTAAACCTGCATAAAAAAAAACTCAAACAGAAAGCCATCCATAAACCTGCTAATGCATAAGCCTTTCAAAGCCTCACCATTCCACAAATCTGAACCTGTGTTTCTAAACTAAAAGAAACAGTTCAACACATCAAAAGGCTTTTCAAACATAGGCCTTTAACTTGTCAAAAGGCCAAGCCCCTAACTGAAGCAACCAAGGCCCTCAGAGCATTCTCATCACAGGGCAAGCATTCCAAAAGGCAACAGAAGCGAGGCAGAAAGAAGAGAGGAAAACGTATTCAAACCACACAAAACGTAAGGCAACACAAAGCCTCAGAAAAATTTCTTCATAGGCAAATCATACAGCATCAGGCAACCCAAGGCAACTCAAGGCAACAAAGACAAAGAGAAAAATCAGGTATCTCAAGCCAACATAAGCATGTAAGCCAAGTTAACAGAAGAAGAGAAAAAGAGCGAAATCGTGCAGAGCCAGGCAGATAGAAAAAGTTCTCAGGCATTATCATCATCAAACTTAAGGGACAAAGTACGAAATACCAGGAATCCAAGAGAGCTCAACGTCTTCACCGTCTCCCCGCCGTCAAGCCCCCGGAAACGCCTCCAAGCTACCGTTCTTCTCCATCTCCAAGGACCAGAGGTAATATCCCTAATCTTTGCCTTTTCATGTACCTCAATCAAAGACAAACAAGAACATAAAGGAAATCAGAAGCGGACCTAAAACATACAATGATATGAGTTAAAACCCTAACGCATTACAACAAAGAAATTGAACCTCATAGCTACCGTTCGCGTGATCAGGGAGAAGAAGAGGCAACGGTGGCGTCCGGTGGCTAGAGATGAGGAAGGTGTCAGTAGCTAAGCATGGCGAGAGGAGACCAAGAACGAAAGCAAAAAACGGCACTGTAAACCCTAAGATAACCCAAATGAAACAATAATCATTTAACCCTAAAACAAAACTTGTTGAAGCATTGGGCCATAACTCCGTTCATTTGCCCTAAGTCTAAGCGTTTTCCCAATTCGCACCCCCCCATATCCATTCCGATTGGTCCATTTATCCCCTTTGACCCATCTTCCTTTGCACATAACTTAACTCTTTCTTATTTAAACTTAACACCTTTTTTAAAAAAAAACTCTTTCTATTTTTAATGTAAAATTAATTTAAAATATTTATAAAAAGATACATAAGAAATAGGTTTTTTTTTTAGTTTGCATTTTCTGTTAACTAAAAAGTTTTGTATATAGAAATAGTAATACATAAAAACAATTTTTTTAAAGTTAAATATTTCTCTTTTCTTAAAATTAATTTGTACACAAAACGGTATTACATAATATAGTTAAAACTTAAAAACATTCTTTTCCTTTTTTTTCTTCTTAAAACATATTGTTTGTACATAATTAATTAAAATATATTTTTATCTTAACACCATAAAGAATAGAATTTAAAAACATTTTTCTTTCTTTTAAAATACCTTTTTTGTACATATTTAAAAAAAACATAAAAGAGAACAAATAAACAACACTTAATAATACATTTAAATTCACATCTCGCACTTGTAAATAAGTCATACACTTACACGAATAAATTACACTTACACTTACACAAATAAAATACAATACATTTTACATTTGATACATCATACAATTACTATTCTTATACATTGCTATACGTTACATTTACACTTTTATCGCAATTCGATTTGGTTGTAAATTATTGGACACTACATTCCTAAAGTCTCATCCCCATTTGTAAATTTGTACCCCCATCCCCGGATACTCATTTTGTAATAGCGTAGACTTTAAATTCCCGCAATTTACCGCTTTCGAATTATACCATGGTTAGACCTAGGGTTTTCATGTACATAAAATCAAACGCTAGATAACCTAATACAAGACAAATACATGAACTCAATACACAATCACACTTGCACCCTCTAGGGTAATCCCACATGTTGCCTTCCAAAATGGGCCATGCTTGCACGTCGAGTTTCTTTGGCAAAACAAATTCAAATGTTCATAAGTCCCTCGATGACGCTTTCGAAAGTTGCCTAAAATGGAATGATCATAGTCCCTTCAAGCAAATTGCCAAATACACTTGGCACCATTGCATTCATGGTCCGTACGATGACCCGCGCCCGTCCCGTTAAACATCCTAAACGCAAGATTGTCCACCAAATTCAATGGTGGAACAAAATTGTTAAAAAGGGGTTGAAAACATAGAGAAAACCTTTGAGTACAATAGGGGTAGACAAAACTCTTAGTTACTTGAGATCAACTTGCAAAAACACTTGCCTCCTTTTCAAAAACCACACCTCATAAACACTTTCAAAACAAACTCTCAAAAACATTTGAAACATCTTTTCGAAAAGATACACACTTTTGTAAAACGCTCAAACACGAGTCAATTACATTGGTTGCTGAAACAAAGGCGTCTATTTCAAAAAACATTTTCAAAACACACACATACACCACAATTTCAAGCAATCGAAAATCAAGGCAAGTGATCTAAAAACCAAGTAACTAAGAGCCCATGGATAACCATGGATGAAAAGGGTGCTAATACCTTCCCTTTTCATAATCTACCCCCCGAACCCACGAAACATCTCAAAAAGGTTTTTCCTGTGCTTTTTAACCTTTCCTTTAGGATAAAATAAAAAGTCGGTGGCGACTCTTGCTCAACCGAACAAGTGCGAATACAAAACGCAAAACTCAAGTCAGTTCTCCCACCGTATCACAGAACTGGCGACTCTGCTGGGGATTAGCTTAAAAGTGGGGTTACCTTAGGGTTTAGATCACCTTTACATTCTTGCTTTGATTGCCTTGATTGCTTTACTTTTTGGGTCCTTGTTTGGGTTTGTTGTGAATCCTACACCCGAATTTGGGGCACCTTTTTAGGTAAATAGCAATAAAACTGTGAGGGAACTGTGCGGGGTATACCGACACGGTTGAAGCAGTAATCTATGTTAGTGTGACATATTTGTGAGTACCGGTAACCCTTGAGTTCAATCAAGGAGAGTACGGGGCCTCTGAGTGATGTCGTGAAGCACTAACGAACTCTTAGAACCTTAATTGACCATCTTAGCCTTTTTTAGGGGTAGTGAGATGACCGACTTTGGTGCAGTCCGAAGTTGGTAGATACTCGATACTACACTCATTGAGGGTTGTTTTCTTGGAATATTTTGGTCTCCAGTTAAGTGGCTAAACCGAAACAATGAACACAGAAAACAATCCAATGATATTGAGCTCCTTAGAACCCGGTTTCTATTTTAGGACAGGATGAGCCAACTAACTTCAAGAGGGTACTTACCTACAACCCCATGCAAGCCTAAACCTAAGGACTTGTTTGCTTTGTATGAATATGATTGCCTGTATATACCCTTGCTTGTTTTGCATGCATGTACATAACATCATAACATCATACCATAGCATTTTCAATAACCTTTTCAAGGATCTTGAGGTTCTGTTGATGCAGGGATACGTTGAACCAGACGTCTACCAAGGGGCAAGAGGTTTCTCCTCTAACCAATGCCAATCAAAGATCAAGTACAACAACTTGAATCAGGGGCTATGACCCACTCGACATGGTGAGCTTGATTCTCGTGGAAAGACATCCACCAGTGCACAGTTCTCCAATCAAAGTTCAAGTGCAACAACTTGAATCAGTGGCTATGACCCACTTGACATGGTGAGCTTGATTCTCCTGGAAAGACATCCACCGGTGCAAAGTTCTCTAATCCAAAGAGCAAAGTTCAACCTCTAACATTTTCTTGTGTTTACCCCGAGAGATCCTTGAAAGCATGCATCCACATATCATGCATCGCATCTTGACGATCTTTCCTTTTTCAGGTTTCCTTACTCTCATACTGTTTATTTCAGTAAGAGATGGCTCTAGAAAGGTCTGTCAAAGACATCTAAGACCAGACTGCTCAGCTGCAGGAAATGTTCTTGAACTTGTCTCTGGGGCAAGAAGAAACGAAAGCTCTCCTCACAAAGGGCTTGGTCCAGGAGAATTCAAACAATGCCAGGAGCGATCAGCTTGCGGAGCTGCAATTTGATTTGGCAACCTTGAGGATCCAAGTGATGGGGCAGTTAGTGGGCCAGATGGCTCTCATCCAAGATTTGTCTCAAAGACAAGAGGAACTCCGAGTTCTCGTCCGCCAACTACTTCAAAACAACCAATTGGGGCAAGCATCTGGGGCTGAAGAGCAAGTCACCGCTCAACCTCCATCCACTCAAGAAGACAAGGGGAAGGCTCCTTCGCTTGCTTCAGGGTCACAAGCCCATCAACAACCTCGCCAGCATCAACGGGGTAATCAGCGTAAGCAAGAAACATCGGGAAGACAGTTCACGGAGACTGAGATACCATCATTCTTCATACTGAAGCGCATGTGGAGGTTAACCTGCTTACTTTAAGGGATCCTCCTCGGAAGCTCAATACCTCCGCTCCTAAATATCGTCCCGACGCATTTTGTGTTTACCACTCCTACAGCCCGGGACACGACACCAACGACTGTTGGGCCTTGAAGAACAAGATTCAAGATCTGATCGACATTGGAGTGCTGGAATTCATGCCAGACGGCGAGATGAAAATCTTCCGTTAAGGGGTTCTCCACCTGAAGTGACGAAGCTCAAACTGAGAGACTTTTGCTTCATTTGAATTTTCAAAGTTGTAATTTTCTTTTGTTATTCGAACAATTACCTGTTGATGTCAAAACTCTGTTTTCATTAATGCATTGCATATGTTTGTCTTGAATTCATCCATTCGTTTCACTACTCTTATGCTTTTCTTTATGATATTCGACTCTTGATAAAAGGCTACAAGCCTTTAGAGGGAGGATGACGAAACAATACCATAATCTCATACAGTATGCTTTTGAACAGACCTCGCTGATGATGTACAGGCATTTCTCTCAATTCCCAAACACTGGAGTTATAAGGAAGTTAATCCCTAGTCAACCCCTTCGAGCCAAAGAAGTAGGAGTTTTCTGTTCTAAACGATCAAAACCTTTGATATAAACCTGGGGCAGGGTAGTATCTCAGTTAATTCAAAAGAAAATGCGCATTGAAATCGCAAACTCTCAGTTCGTAATACAACGGACGACGTCAAAATTAGAATCAAAAGACAAGGGTGGTTCCCTATCACATAGGCAGTCAATCTCTCAAAAGAGAAAAGCCCACCAAGCCAAAACCTATAAAGGAGGCTTAACAAAGCTGGGGCATCCTGCTGACTGTAATCTCGAAAATGGGAACAGTCAGGCAAAAGTTAGGGATAACAAATCAAAATCAAAATAGTGAGGTCATTACAAATCCTCAACAACATGAAAAATGTTGAAAAAGAAAAAAGGAGATGATGACTGTCTCCCCAAATTCAACTAGTGAACCATCACCCAAAAGTCGTTCCAAATTCAAAACAGAGTACGACGCACAATTAACTGAGCTTAGGTATGAAGAACATCACGAAAAGCGGGTGGGTACAAATATACTTTGAGCCTTTATCCTTTGTTTCTTAAACCGTGAACCAAGCCACGTTACAACCCTTCAAAAGTCCTAATTGAAGCATGGGTTAGTTCGAAAGCATACTGTTTCAAAAGGTATCCTGACTCCTGTAAGGCTTTGCTCTAAATCTTGTGTTGACTTGGCTTATAAAAAGTTTTCTGCTAAAAAACGCATCTTGCAAAACTTCGAGACAAACATAAACTTTGCATTGATTAAATATCACTGTCTGCATTTGACTATTTGATTGACAGCAAAGAAATTCATACAGCGAACGTTCGGAGGAACGAAAACTCTCTCAGTGAACAAAATCACTTCAAAAGGATGACACTTCCAACGACAAATCTCCTATCAACAAGGGGCATGACATGGCACCATCCAGTTAACCTGGGGCAGTCCAGTCAAGATTTCAAGAAATATCTCAATCCGCAGAGTAATCTGATTCAAGACTCCTTCATCATCACTTGGGGCATTCGAATGTCAAAAGTGTTCAACCATTCCTTCACCACCTGCTGGAAATTACAACCACCAACAGATCAACTATCACAATTCCAGATTCGATTCCTGTATCTAGCCAGGGCATATCTGTGAGTGATTGATTGTAGATTCGATACCTGTATCCAGCCAGGAAATCATCTACATGAAGAGATTGAAGATCAACACTTGTAACAAGCCAGGGAACCATCTTTCTTTCTCAGGTCAGAGATCAACACCTGTAACAAGCCAGGACAATATCTCCTTGACCAACTTTTCTTAAGTTCCAGATCAACACCTGTAACAAGCCAGGAAAATATCTGTGAACGACCGATTGTGGATTAACACCTGTAACAAGCCAGGAAATTATCTACATCACCACTTGGGGCATTCGAATATCAAAAGTGTTCAGCAATTCCTTCATCACCTGTTGGAAGATACGGTCCAGATGTGCTCCAGACACGGTTTCCATTCTGTCACCTTTCTTAAAGTTCAGATCAACACCTGTAACAAGCCAGGAAAATATCTGTGGACGACTGATTGTGGATCAACACCTGTAACAAGCCAGGAAATTATCTACATCACCACTTGGAGCATTCGAATGTCAAGAGTGTTCAACAATTCCCTCATCACCTCAGAAGATTGATATAGTTCAAGATGTGACCCAAGATTTGGCGACATTCTATAACTCATTCAGATTTGCATTCAGATATAGTTCAAGATGTGACCCAAGATTTGGCGACATTTAGCAACTTATTCCAGACCAACACCTGCAGCAATCAGAGGACTCTCGCAATCCCCAGCCTGAGAACCTCCCGGAATCTAATTCCCCTCAGAATCAAGTTTCAATATCCCCAGCGGAGCTAAAACTTCCAACCACAATCCCCAGCGGAAACGAAGAACTCTACTCTTCAACATCAGCCCAGGATTTGATTCCCTGGCCGGTCGTCAAGGATTTATTTTCCTAGACGAAAATACATTCATAGACATTTCGCATTTCATACATTCTGCTTACATACATGATAAAGTGCATACAACACTATCTCATTTTAAACATCGTAACATCATGCATTCCATACATCATGACATTGCATACAAAGTGATGTTTTGCCTCTCAGGGAAAGGTCAATCCAAAGATGATTACTATCAACTATCACAATTCCAGATTCGATACCTGTATCTAGCCAGGGCATATCTGAAGAGATTCCAGATTCGATTCCTGTATCCAGCCAGGGTATATCTGTTGAAGAGATTACAGATTCGATTCCTGTATCCAGCCAGGGCACATCTGAAGAGTTTGAAGATTCGATTCCTGTATCCAGCCAGGGCATATCTGTTGACGACTAATTCCATATTCGATTCCTGTATCCAGCCAGGGCACATCTGAAGAGTTTGAAGATTCGATTCCTGTATCCAGCCAGGGCATATCTGTTGACGACTAATTCCAGATTTAATTCCTGTATCCAGCCAGGGCACATCTGAAGAGTTTGAAGATTCGATTCATGTATCCAGCCAGGGCATATCTGTTGACGACTAATTCCAGATTCGATTCCTGTATCTAGCCAGGGCACGTCTAAAGAGTTTGAAGATTCGATTCCTGTATCCAGCCAGGGCATATCTGTTGAAGACTATCACAATTCCAGATTCGATTCCTGTATCTAGCCAGGGCACGTCTGAAGAGTTTGAAGATTCGATTCCTGTATCCAGCCAGGGAATATCTGTGGACGACTAATTCCAGATTCGATTCCTGTATCTAGCCAGGGCACGTCTGAAGAGTTTGAAGATTCGATTCCTGTATCCAGCCAGGGCATATCTGTTGAAGACTATCCCAATTCCAGATTTGATTCCTGTATCTAGCCAGGGCATATCTGAAGAGTTTGAAGATTCGATTCCTGTATCCAGCCAGGGCATATCTGTTGAAGACTACCACAATTCCAGATTCGATTCTTGTATCCAGCCAGGGCATATCTGTTGACGACGAATTCCAGATTCGATACCTGTATCCAGCCAGGGCATATCTGCGAACGTTTGATTGCAGATTTGATACCTGTATCCAGCCAGGGCATGTCTGCATGAAGAGACTGAAGATCAACCCCTGTAACAGGCCAGGAAATTATCTTTCTTTCTCAAGTACGCAAGTTCTCGCTAAAGAATCTCTTATGCGATCGACACATAATTCCAAATGGCATCTATAAGCCCATTCTCGACAAAGTTCCGTTACACCTCCCGATGGCATCTGTAAGCCCATCCCCACAACTATCCATTACACTTCCAAATGGCATCTTTAAGCCCATTTCCAGATGGCATCTATAAGCCCATTCCCGACAAGGTTCTAGCAATTCCCCAGATGGCATCTCTAAGCCCCTCACCAAATGGCATCTTTAAGCCCATTCCCTCCACCATCACATCGCCGAGTGCAAATTTTAGGGCACTCTAGTGTCCAATCTCCTTTTACCTTCGAGTCGCGAAAGGCAAGCTTGCCAATCTAACTCTTCAGGTTCAAGAAGATTGAACAGGGGCAACTGTTGTACCTCAAAATTTACCCTCGCTTTTTTCCACAAGAAACCACAGCTTCAGGCTTTTCCTGATTTTTTTAGATCGGCTCAAGAATCGGTCAAACAGACTTTTCTCGTCAGTCAGACAAAATTAGGGTTTTCATTGGTTTTCATGGCTCTGGAACAGTTCATACAGTTTGTTTAAGGTTTGGTTGATTTTGGCTCAATTTTGATCAGGCGAACGCTTCTTTGACATTAATCAAGAACTAGGGTTTTTGTGCGCGCATTCTCAGAAAGAATTAATTCTACAGTGCTTGTCAAATTATTCTGAGATGTGGACTGGAACATTTGGATTGAATTTGTAATGTTGGATTGAATCATTAAGAGAAAAAGACATTTGGGCAGTTGTTGTGATTGACTGTGCATTGTTTTGGATTGTTGAAGCGCCAGGTTTATTAATCGATCGATGCTAAAACCAATGTTTATTTAATTGTTTATTTATTCTAAGTTATGATAATTGGAATTTATTTCCATTTATTATAATTTTAGAATTATAAATAATAAAGTAAATATTTGAAAAGGAGAAAAGGAATTAACTGATAAAAATTGGATTTTTATTCATCTTTTAATTATTCGTTACAATTGTTGTTTAAATACAGTATTTGCAAGGTATTCATAATAATAAATGTTTACAAATAATTAAATTTGAAATAAAACTATCCTAATTTTTCTAAGTTTCCTAATCTTCATTCTTCTATCCAATGCTCCCTCTGCTTCATTTGATTCTATCTGCAAAAAAAATAAGAAAAGAAAGTCAATTGCAGATAAATTGAAATTAAAGAGACAGACAGTTAATTCGGGTTCATCATTAAAAGCAAATGGCCGGGATCAGTTCGCCCTCTTTGCAAATCACGGGATTTCTCCCGTTTCACAAATAGGGATGAAAATGTTTGCAAATTAAATATGAATGCACAAAGTCAAAAAAATTGCATATTTCAAAATTGTCAAAACTGCATAATTTCCAAAGTCTCAAACAGCATGAGCAAGTACAAAATCCAAACTGAACCATAAAGTTCCAATGTCAAACTAAACAAAAAGCTGTCCAAAAGGGATATGGAAAGATATCAAACAAGTACAAAAGGCCATCAATGCTGTTAAGAAGCAGAAAGTATGGAAAAGAAGACATAAAGTGCAGAGGAAACATGTATTGCAAGCAAGCATCAAAGCATCATTTCCCTAGGCCATTGCTTTTTCAGTTAGAAGTACAAACATAAACAGTTTTTAATGTTTTAAGTTGTACTGGAGAGAGAAGGAAAAGAGAAGAAGAAATAGGGCTTACAGGTTTAGGCTTGAGACATAGGAAAAAATATAAAAACTGCTAACACAGTCAGAAGCAAGAGAGGCAGAAAAAATCACAAAAACAAAAGATATCAAAAAGAGCAACCAAAACCTGTGTCAAACAATAACCACAAAACTGTCCAAGCTGAAGCAAAAGCCTAAAAAACCAGTAAGGCCATAACCTGCCTGAAGCAAACCAAAAAAGCCCCATAACCTGTCAAAAACCTTCCAGCCTCCAGCTCCAAACCAACAACCTGTTGAAAGCATCAAGCCAAGACCATTGTCCAAGCTAAAGCCTAACCTAAACAGCATACAAGCCTCACCATTCAAAAAAACCTTCACAATTCTCAACCTTTACAAGTCTCAACCTGCAAAAAGTCTCAAACCCAAGAGTCAAACCTGCTGAAAAGAAATAAACATGTTCAAAGCCCAGAACCTGCAGTCAAGCCTAAAAGTTAAAGCCAAGACCCCTGCTTAAACATAAACCACTGTCAACTAAAGCCAGCAATGTCTAAACCAGTACAACCTGCTAAGCCATAAGCTTAAACCTCCAGCCAATAACCTATCAAACCATTAACCATCAGTAAACCTGCATAAAAAAAAAACTCAAACATAAAGCCATCCACAAACTTGCTAATGCATAAGCCTTTCAAAGCCTCACCATTCCACAAATCTGAACCTGTGTTTCTAAACTAAAAGAAACAATTCAAAACATCAAAAGGCTTTTCAAACATAGGCCTTTAACTTGTCAAAAGGCCAAGCCCCTAACTGAAGCAACCAAGGCCCTCAGAGCATTCTCATCACAGGGCAAGCATTCCAAAAGGCAACAGAAGCGAGGCAGAAAGAAGAGAGGAAAACGTATTCAAACCACACAAAACGTAAGGCAACACAAAGCCTCAGAAAAATTTCTTCATAGGCAAATCATACAGCATCAGGCAACCCAAGGCAACTCAAGGCAACAAAGACAAAGAGAAAAATCAGGTATCTCAAGGCAACATAAGCATGTAAGCCAAGTTAACAGAAGAAGAGAAAAAGAGCGAAATCGTACAGAGCCAGGCAGATAGAAAAAGTTCTCACACATTATCATCATCAAACTTAAGGGACAAAGTACGAAATACCAGGAATCCAAGCGAGCTCAACGTCTTCACCGTCTCTCCGCCGTCAAGCCCCCGGAAATGCCTCCAATCTACCGTTCTTCTCCATCTCCAAGGACCAGAGGTAATATCCCTAATCTTTGCCTTTTCATGTACCTCAATCAAAGACAAACAAGAACATAAAGGAAATCAGAAGCGGACCTAAAACATACAATGATATGAGTTAAAACCCTAACGCATTACAAAAAAGAAATTGAACCTCGTAGCTACCGCTCGCGTGATCAGGGAGAAGAAGAGGCAACGGTGGCGTCCGGTGGCTAGAGATGAGGAAGGTGTCAGTAGCTAAGCATGGCGAGAGGAGACCAAGAACGAAAGCGAAGAACGGCGCTGTAAACCCTAAGATAACCCAAATGAAACAATAATCATTTAACCCTAAAACAAAACTTGTTGAAGCATTGGGCCACAACTCCGTTCATTTGCCTTAAGTCCAAGGGTTTTCCCAATTCTCACCCCCCCCCATATCCATTCTAATTGGGCCATTTATCCCCCCTTGGCTCATCTTCCTTTGCACATAACTTAACTCTTTCTTATTTAAACTTAACACCTTTTTTTTTAAAAAAACTCTTTCTATTTTTAATGTAAAATTAATTTAAAATATTTATAAAAAGATACATAAGAAATAGGTTTTTTTTAGTTTGCATTTTCTTTTAACTAAAAAGCTTTTGTATATAGAAATAGTAATACATAAAAACAATTTTTTTAAAGTTAAATATTTCTCTTTTCTTAAAATTAATTTGTACACAAAACGGTATTACATAATATAGTTAAAACTTAAAAACATTCTTTTCCTTTTTTTTCTTCTTAAAACATATTGTTTGTACATAATTAATTAAAAAATATTTTTATCTTAACACCATAAAGAATAGAATTTAAAAACATTTTTCTTTCTTTTAAAATACCTTTTTTGTACATATTTAACAAAAACATAAAAGAGAACAAATAAACAACACTTAATAATACATTTAAATTCACATCTCGCACTTGTAAATAAGTCATACACTTAAACGAATAAATTACACTTACACTTACACAAATAAAATACAATACATTTTACATTTGATACATCATACAATTACTATTCTTATACATTGCTATACGTTACATTTACACTTTTATCGCAATTCGATTTGATTGTAAATTATTGGACACTACATTCCTAAAGTCTCATCCCCATTGGTAAATTTGTACCCCCATCCCCGGATACTCATTTTGTAATATCGTAGACTTTAAATTCCCGCAATTTACCGCTTTCGAATTATACCATTGTTAGACCTAGGGTTTGCATGTACATAAAATCAAACGCTAGATAACCTAATACAAGACAAATACATGAACTCAATACACAATCACACTTGCACCCTCTAGGGTAATCCCACATGTTGCCTTCCAAAATGGGCCATGCTTTCACGTCGAGTTTCTTTGGCAAAACAAATTCAAATGATCATAAGTCCCTCGATGACGCTTTCGAAAGTTGCCTAAAATGGAATGATCATAGTCCCTTCAAGCAAATTGCCAAAGACACTTGGCACCATTGCATTCATGGTCCGTAGGATGACCCGCGCCCGTCCCGTTAAACATCCTAAACGCAAGATTGTCCACCAAATTCAATGGTGGAACAAAATTGTTAAAAAGGGGTTGAAAACATAGAGAAAACCTTTGAGTACAATAGGGGTAGACAAAACTCTTAGTTACTTGAGATCAACTTGCAAAAACACTTGCCTCCTTTTCAAAAACCACACCTCATAAACACTTTCAAAACAAACTCTCAAAAACATTTGAAACATCTTTTTGAAAAGATACACACTTTTGTAAAACGCTCAAACACGAGTCAATTACATTGGTTGCCGAAACAAAGGCGTCTATTTCAAAAAACATTTTCAAAACACACACATACACCACAATTTCAAGCAATCGAAAATCAAGACAAGTGATCTAAAAACCAAGTAACTAAGAGCCCATGGATAACCATGGATGAAAATGGTGCTAATACCTTCCCTTTTCATAATCTACCCCCCGAACCCACGAAACATCTCAAAAAGGTTTTTCCTGTGCTTTTTAACCTTTCCTTTAGGATAAAATAAAAAGTCGGTGGCGACTCTTGCTCAACCGAACAAGTGCGAATACAAAACGCAAAACTCAAGTCAGTTCTCCCACCGTATCACAATGATGATTAAAGTTTTTTTTGTGGTTGCTACCATTTTGTTGTGTGCATATCTGGTTTCCCCCCTCTTTTTCTATTGGATACCACTTCAATTTATAGAGAAACCTAATGAATTTTTAGGGGGAAAATGAATAATAATTTGAACAATTATGGTGTTCTGTTTCATTGTCTTTCCATCGCCCTTTTTTATGTTGTTAATTTAGTGTAACTCTTTGTACAACAAGAGCAACAGGATTTGGATTGTTGTATTTGGCCAATTTGTGGACTAGTTTTAGAGCAGGTTATGTAGAGGTGTGGACAGAAGCATAACCATTTTTTTGATGTTGTAATAGGAGCAGCAACAGAGCTGTTTGTGCATCCTTTTGGACTGTTATGCTTTGGGTGACATCTTTTTGATCTTAGTCTTTTTTTTCTCTTTTTTTTGTCTGCGAGTCAGAACTTTCATTCTTCTTTTCTCATATAATTTTCGAATGGTTTATGCTTTTTTAGGAAAATGATGAACCAAAATTGGGTTTGTATAATAGCTCTGATTATGTATGAACCGCCCCCTTGGTATTTCTGTTGTCATGCTGGTTCAATGCTTTCTCATGTAGCTTTTGTTTTGCCATTTTGTGCAAGTTTTGGACAGGTTTGGACTATTATACTTGGACTGTTTGGACTGTTTTTGACATAAAATATGCAGGGCAGCAGGTCTGACTTTTTTGACTGTTTTGTGGTCTGTTGAGTTGCTGTAACTTTGTGGTCTTCTCATTTTTCTGGATTTGTAAAACTTGCTTTTTACACCTCTTTCTTTTTGTGAACCAAAATTTACTTTTGTGATTTGCAATTGGAACATGGCCCATGATTTAAAACTTTGAAATCTAATTTGTAAATGCATGAGGCTTTGAATTGGGCTTAGCACATGATTGAATGACCCTTTAAATTTCTGATTCCGAACATAAACCCTAATGATGAGATTAGAAGAAAACTTCGCTTGCAAACTTCTTGTTCAAATTACGATTGAACTAACCCATTTTCTTGTTTGTTTCTTTTTCATGTGAGGGTTGATGGAAGGTGAAGAAGGTAAGGCAAGGTTGAAGAAGGGATTGTGGCTTAGCATGAAGCTTAGAAGGGAGTTTGAAGAAGATGAAGATCCTATAGAATAACCTTAGGAATTGGAATGTAACATGTGATTTTCTTGAATGTATCTTGAGATTTGAACAAGAGAACTTGAATATGTAACTTGCAGTTTGAATTTCTTGTTCTTGAATTGTTCCATGAATATGTTTCTAATATTTGATGTAGCTTAGGCATTTGGGAAATATACTTTATCCAAACTTGTAACTTGTGTTGGAAGATGAATAAAACTTAGTGAGAAGTTTTGGAAATTCAAGCTTGTGAATATGGAAACTCTTAAATAATTCTCACCATATTAGACTTTAAATTAAATTTGTTGGAAACTCAATGAAAAATTAAATATAGTTTGAATTGTCTTGCAAATCTTGAATATAATTAAGCCTTGCAAATGTCTTGTGACTTGTGACTTGTTCCTTAAATAATCAAAATCTACTTGATAAATCTTCAACCCTTGACAAAATCATTGCCTTGAATAGTTCTTGAAGAAGATGGAGAGAAATATAACCAACGTAACCTTACCATGACATCTGATGAACCTCAAATGATTAAATGCTAACAAGCGTAAACTCGATGGATACGAAAACCCTAATTCCTACCTTGGATGCTCAATAATGAAGAAGATATCTGTGATCGGTGGATCTGGAACTGACTGTTTAACGCTGGTTCGCGAAATGTCGCGGAAGCAAGAGTCGCCACTGTCTTTTATTTTCTCCAAATGGAAAGGACAAAAGCACAGAAAAATTCCTTATTGAGATTAGTTCTCGGTTCGGGAGGTAGATTTATAGAAAGGGAAGGTGTTAGCACCCTTTCTATCCATGGTTATCCATGGGCTCTTAGATACTTGCTCATTTGTGTTTTCAAAATGTTTGTTTGCTTTTCAGAGTGGGTTTGAAAAAGTTTCATTTAAAATTTCAGTTCGACTCTTGTATCAGTCCTCAAGAGTGTTGGAAAAGTTGTTTTTGGAAGCTTTTGCAAAGTGTCGGTGTGAAAAAGATTTTTTATTTGTTTTGAATTAGAGCAAGTATCTACGAGTCATCTACCTACCCTAAGGAATTAGTCTGTGTAAATGTCCTTAAGGTAGTGCCATCCCACCATTGAGAGGTAGGTAGCACCACCGTTGGAGGTGTTCGGGTCAATTCGAGGGTTCGGGACATTGTGGTCACCAGAGCAATAGGAAGACACCTTAGAAGCTACCCTCATGCCATGTTCATGGACATGAGGACTTACTAAAACATCCTCTACTCGACGACCACATTTCGAGGGGCAAGGCAACAGTGAGACGTACCCTAGGGGTGGTGTGTGAACCGTGTGTCATTTTCAATTATGTTTATCTTGTCATGCATTGGCGATCTACGCTTTGTTTTTATTTTTGACATTCATTCTTTCATGTGGTTGTTAACAGTTTAAAAGGTGCAGAATTTAAAAGTCCTACGCTATTACAAAGGCGCGGGTCTATATTGCCAAATTAATCCAAGACCCGATTTGAAATAAATAAAGATGAGGAAAGATAAATATCCTAATTAATCTATTACAAGGCTTTGGGGCAAGTACATGAAATTTAAAAAAGGAAATAAAAGTAAATGTGCGAAAAGAAATAAAATCGAGAATGCGAAGGCGTTGGACCCTTTTAAAGAAATTACATTACAATTAATAAATTAATTAAGTTAAATAAAAGCAAGAACTTATTTTTTGGAGTTTTTGTATTTATGGAATTTAATGAGAAAACTAAATGGAATTAAAACCCTAATTCTTAACTATTTTTAATTTGTTAAAAAAATGTTTAAGTTTGACCTAGTTTTAACCTAATTATTTAATTACAAGTTATTTATAAAATAATTAAGAATAATAATAATGATGATAAGGAAATAAATTATTTATTAAAAAAAAAAGAAGAAAAATATTGAAACCCTAATCTCTACCCTTTTTAGTTTATTAAGAAAGCATTAAAATTAAACCTAAAATTAAAACTAAGTTAATTATTAAATTTATTTACAAAATAAAACATTAGTGAATTAAATAATAAAATATATTTTTATTTTTTGACTTTCTGATTTTATATTTATTTTTTATGTTATAAAAAATTATTTGGAGGAATTAAATGAAAACAAATAAATTAAAACAACAAAAAAGGAAAAAAGAAAAAGAAAGGAGAAAGAAATACAAACAAAAAAGGGGGTTCTGCCCCAATTATAGAGGTATGATCTTTAATCTGGCCCAATGAATTCAAGCCTTTTGTTGACCTTTCTGGGATGCGTGTGGAGCATTTGACTGGTGTCCATGGTGGACTCTCATCATGACCTTTGGATGGGCGTTACTGGACATGTGGCAGGCAAGCTGGCGAAGGTATATGGTGAACCTTTGAGAATATGGTGCACAGAAGCGTTTTAAAACAAAATATATGAAATAAGTGGGGGACCTAGGAATCGAACCCAGGTCCCAATGCTTGCAAACATTCCTCTCCACCAACTGTGCCAGCGCGTTCATTCATAAGCATAATGGAATGCAATTATTATAAGGAAAAGATAAAAGTTAATGGTCTGAACCAATAAAATCGCGCGCCAATTTTGAATAGCCCAATAACCTCTAGCCACGCATGCTTCTTCTCCATGTTATACCTGCAACTAGAATCAAATAGCGGGGGTTTTAAACCCCCACTAATCCTGAACCTGGAAAATAGCGATTAGGCCATACAAGCATATAAAAAGGGCGCGATGTGGTTGTTGTGTTTGTATGGAGGTCGTGAATTCAATGGTACCGGTCTTATAGCCTAATTTTTTCAGAGGAACAAAGCCCTCTTTCAAAGTCTCTGAAACCCTAAAAAACTCTCATGGTAACTTTGCATATAGGCAATGATAATTCAATTAAATAGTACCAATAGACTCAGAATGTCCATGTTAGTATAAAACAATAGTTTAAATGTATGAAAAAGAGGTGCAAATGCAAATACGATTATGAACAAAATTGGAAACAGGGCCACGTGATTCTACCGTTTCTGGCTGTATGAAGACTCGATTTTGATTGAGAAAGATCCCTGGCAATGTAAGCAAGCTTATGGAATGGTTATTTTGCCTTGAAACAAACTCTAACTGTGTTTTCAGTTTTGAGAATTTCTTGAAAAAATGCAAAGTTGGTTTGAGGTCTGAGGCGCAACTTTCAGGTCCTGAGCATTAGGGTTGTGTTTGTGTATGTATATGGAACGAATTAGGGTAGAAATCCAAGCCCATAAACCTTTGCAATCAATGTTTCAATATTTGATTTTTAATGGTATCTTTTTCAATCTTTTTCATACCATTCTTATGCCAATCAATGGAGATTCTTGCCATATTGAGTGTGCACGAAATCTTGAGTGAGTAGATGAGAGAATATGCTGCAAAAAGATTTAAAACACATGCTTTGCTATTTTTGTCATATTTTATTTTAATTAAATGAATTAATGGTGATAAAAATTCAAATAAATAATAAAAAATGATGAAATAACTCCCCTTTGGGTCAATGGGTCGTGCATAACTTTTGGATGATGATTCTTGGAAGAAAATGTGGCCCATTAGCAATTTTGAGGCATTTGAAGCAAAGTTGACTTTTCAAAATTCCCAAAAATTTCCCAACTTCCACAAGGCATATCTTGCTCAATTTTTAAGCTTTGATCATGTTCTTGGACATTTTGGAAAGGTCTTGAAGTCCTCTAACCAATGCCTTTGGTTCCATGTCATTTTGATTTACCAATATCAAGTTATGGTCTTTGACTTAAAGTGCCTTTTTGTTAACTTTTGAAAATGACCTATAATGTTGAGATTGATAACTTTTTGTGAGAGAATTTCTTGGACTTGAAGTGTGAAGAGGAGTTGTAGGAAATGTCATTCTCTTCAAAATGAGCTTTGGATGGAATTTTTCTAATAAACCATGTGGAAGTTATGCCTTGGTCAAGTTACAGTTGACTTTTTCAACTGTCCAAATATGGAAACTTTTGCATCTTGGGACTTTTTGAGCCATGTCTTGAAAATCATGATCAAGAATTGATCAAATGATGTTTGTGGCTTCAAAATAAGATGTGGACCAAAAATTTGGACTTTTGACTGTCAAATGACCATTTTGCCCCTACAATTGACTGTTGAGCAATTAGGGTTTTTGACTGTGCGATTTTGTGCTGTAAGTCTTGAAACTTGGCATATGGATGCTTGACAATGTTTATAGGCATGTGGGACTTGTTTGGACCCTTGGAAACTTCAAATTCTTTGCCAGAACCAAAACCCTAGTTTTTGACTGTTAGGAGGCCCTTGAACTGTGCAACCCTTGGGGTATTTTGAAGCATGCTTTTGGAAAATCTTGAAGAATATGGGAGGGAAAATTTTGGGGTACAACAGTTTCCCCTGTTTAATCTTCTTAGACCTAAGGATGCAGATTGGCTGACGTGCCTTTCGTAATCCGAAGGTGGAAGATGATTGAACACTAGAGTGCCCAGAAATTTGCGCTCACATGTTAGCAGTGTGATGGTGGGAATGGGCTTATAAATGTCATTTGGAGATTGATGGATATGATGATGGGCTTATAGATGCCATTCTAAGAGATGATGGATGAGTGGATGGGCTTATAGATGCCATCTGGGTGTCGATCGCGTAAGAGATTCCTTAGCGAGAACTTGCGTACCTGAAAAAGAAAATGACTACCTGGCCTGTTACAGGAGCTGGTCTTCAGACTCTTTGTATAGATGCACCCTGGTTGGTTACAGGAATCGGGTATGGAGCTTCAAACGGTGATGAATGAATCAGGGATGGTTACTACCTCAACGGGACGATGAGAGAACCTTGGACGATTACTACCTCAACAGGAACGCTGAGAGAATCTTGGGGCAATTACTACCTCAACAGGAACGCTGAGAGAATCTTGGGGCGATTACTACCTCAACAGGAACGCTGAGAGAACCTTGGATGATTACTACCTCAACAGGAACGCTGAGAGAACCTTGGGGCGATTACTACCTCAACAGGAACGCTGAGAGAATCTTGGGCGATTACTACCTCAACAGGAACGCTGAGAGAGCCTTGGGGAGATTACTACCTCAACAGGAACGCTGAGAGAATCTTGGGAGATTACTACCTCAACAGGAACGCTGAGAGAACCTTGGGTGATTACTACCTCAACAGGAACACTGAGAGAATCTTAGGGCGATTACTACCTCAACAGGAACGCTGAGAGAATCTTGGATGTCTTCTACTGGGATAAGAATCAGGGAGATCTTAGGGTCGATCTGACTGAACCGGAGAAGGCCTTTGACTGGATAAGAATCAGGAAAATCTTAGGGTCGATTTAACTGAACTGGACAAGGTCTTAGAATATCTTCAACTGGATAAGAATCAGGGAGATCTGACTGAACCAGAGAAGGCCTTTGACTGGATGAGAATCAGGAAAATCTCAGAGTCGATTTAACTGAACCAGGCTAGGTCTTGGAATATCTTCAACTGGATAAGAATCAGGGAGATCTTAGGGTCGATCTGACTGAACCAGAGAAGGCCTTTGACTGGATAAGAATCAGAAAAATCTTAGGGTCGATTTAACCGAACCAGGCTAGGTCTTGGAGTATCTTCAACTGGATAAGAATCAGGGAGATCTTAGGGTCGATCTGACTGAACCAGAGAAGGCCTTTGACTGGATGAGAATCAGGAAAATCTTAGGGTCGATTTAACTGAACCAGGCTAGGTCTTGGAGTATCTTCAACTGGATAAGAATCAGGGAGATCTTAGGGTCGATCTGACTGAACCAGAGAAGGCCTTTGACTGGATAAGAATCAGGAAAATCTTAGGGTCGATTTAACTGAACCAGACAAGGTCTTGGAATATCTTCAACTGGATAAGAATCAGGTAGATCTTAGGGTCGATCTGACTGAACCAAAGAAGGCCTTTGACTGGATAAGAATCAGGAAAATCTTAGGGTCGATTTAACTAAACTAGACAAGGTCTTGAAATATAGCTGAAAACTTAACTAGATCTTTCCTGAAAGGTAAAGGTCAGTCATATGCAATGCATGATATGGATCAGGCAATGACGTTCTCAACATAAATGAGATCTGTAAGATATGGTGCATATATGCATGCTATAATGTATGGAAATGCGATTTTTATGAATGTATGTTTTCGTCTAGGAAAGTAAATCCTTGACGGGTGCCGGGAAGTCACATCCTGGGCTGATGTTGGAGAATAATGCTTTGTTGTTTCCGTTGGGGATGATAGTTGCAAGAATACCGGTAGGAGAAGATAACTCCGTTGGTGAATAAACTTGGCGAATGGATTACTCTGCGGGGAGAAAATTATTCTAGTGATCTTGCTGGGGAGCAATACTCTGTGGGAAGAGAGGTGCTCTGTTGAGATGTTGGTGATAACTCCGCTGGGGATACCGTTGTTATGTTGGAAGTTTTAATAGACTCCGCTGGGGATGAGAAGACTTCACCGAGGACGATCTTTCCGTGGCTTTTGGCTGAGGATAACCCAGTTATATCCTGGTAGGGAAATAACCTTTGAATAGAGCCGGGGGACGCGTTCGTGCTCTGTAGGGGATAAGCTTCCAGAATCTACTGGGGATAAGCTTACTGATGGGGAGATGGATTCAAACTTTCCTGGGGAAATCTTGATTGGACTCTCCTGGGGAAATCTTTGAACTGTAATTTTTGTAAGCTGAAAGAGGGAACCTATGTAGGGTTGCCTGATGATGAGCTCGTGTAAAACTGCATCTTTAAAAATAGAGAACCTGTGTAGGGTTTCTTCGGGATAAGTTCGTGTAAAACTTCTGGAGGAACCGGGGTAAGGTTACTTCGGGATAAGTCCGTGTAAGACTTCTGGAGGAACCGGTGTAAGGTTACTTCGGGATAAGTCCGTGTAAGACTTCTGGATGAACCGGGGTAAGGTCATCTTGAGATAAGTCCGTGTAAGACTTCTGGAGGAATCGGGGTAAGGTTACTGCAGGATAAGTTCGTGTAAAACTTCTGGATGAACCGGGGTAAGGTTATCTTTGATGTAAGTCCGTGTAAGACTTCTGGAGGAACCGGGTAAGGTTACTTGTGGAGGGTGAGTCCGTGTGAGACTTCGTCTGAAAATTGAGAAGGAACCGGTGTAGGGTTACTTTGATGATAAGTTCGTGTAAGACTTTTTCTGAAAGAAAAGGAACCGGTGTAGGGTTGCCTGTGGATGAGTCCGTGTAAGCCTTTGTCTAAAAGTTGAGAAGGAACCGGTGTAGGGTTGCCTGATGATGATTAAGTGGATGATTGTCCTGTTTGGTTTCGGATGTTAACCCACGATCTGGAATTTGTAAAGGCAGATGGTAATCATCTTTGTATTAACCTTTCCTTGGTACTTTGGTTGACAGAGCAACTGGATCGCCTGGACGACTCATTATTGCCCCTGTTTCTGAGGTGAGGGGAAAAGATATCTTGTGGAGGTGCTGGATGACTGCCGATTGACAAATCTTCCCTTTGGTAGGCAAGTGACGAGATGCCGGGACATAGTCGTACGCTCCTTATCCCTAACTTTTGCCTGGACTGCCCTTTCGGGTTTTCAGTCCACCGGGATACCCATTTTTGCCCAAGCCTCCTTTTCAGGTTTTCGACTTGCCGGGTGTACAGATTTTTTCATTTTCATCCCTTGCTTTTGCCCGAACCCTTTTGGTTCGCCGGGAAGCCCTAATTTTTGCCTAGGTATGTCAACCTAGCGGGTCTTTTATCGTGCGTAGTATTTTTTTCGACTATGTCCACGCTCTTAGAATGCAGGGAGGTGCCCCTGGCTGCTTGTGTTGTCATGCCACCAGAAGATCTTCGTTTGATCGTCTAATGCCCCAAGTGACTTAGACCGAGATTTGCCCCAGGCTATTTGGCCTTTGAGAGATTCTACAAATCTTGATTGGACTGTCCCAGATAATAGACCATGGTCATGTCTGCCCCTTGATTGGAAGTGCTTTTGTTCACAAGATATTCTTCGTGCGAATTTTCCTGCTGTTCAAACAAAAAGTCATATGCAAACAATGTTATATCAAAAATGCAAAGCTTATGTCTGTCTTGAAGATTTTGAAAATGCATTCTTTTTCATAAAACAAGTGAATGTTTGTAAAACGTGATGTCAACTCCGTATTTACCGTAGGCCTTAAGGAGTCAGGATACCTTTGTAACAGTATGCTTTCGAACTAACCCATGCTTCAGCTAGGACTTTTAAGGGTTATAACGTGGCCTGGTTCACGGTTTAAGAAACAAAGGATAAGGCTCAAAATGTGTTTGTACCCACCCGCTCTTCGTGATGTTCTTCGATCCTAAACTCAGCTAATCGTGCATCAGACTTTGTTTGAGTCTTTGCTTTGATATTTCGGTGATGGCTCGGACATTGACAATTTATTTTGAATAGGCAGTCATTTCTTTTTTGTTGAGGGTTTGTAGGACCTCTTTTTTTGATTTTGTTATCCCTGTTTTTTGCCTGAACTGTTTCCTTTTTTTGGAATTACAGTCAGCGGGATGCCCCAGCTTCGTAAGTCTCCTTCATAGGTTTTTTGACTTATTGGGCTTTTTTTATTTTGAGAGATATAATGATTGCCTATCCTTGTGATTATTCGGAATCATCATTGTCTTCTTTTTTGTAAGGACCTCTTTGGTGCTATTTGTTATGCACTTGGATCAACTGAGAAAACTACCCTGCCCCAGGTTATGATAAAGGGTTTTAATTTTCGAAAAGAAAAACTCCTACTTCTTTGGCTCAGAGGGGTTGACGAGGGATTATCTTCCTTATAACTCCAGTGTTTAGGGATTGAAACAATGCCTGTACCTCATCAGCGGGGTCTGTTTAAAAGCATACTGTAGATCATGGTATCGTTTTTGTCATCCTCCCTCAAGAGGCTTAGAATTATTAATCGAGCGTTGATCATCAGAAAAAATATGAAAATAATTTGCACATAGTGAATACGAATATATTGCTTCAAAACAGACATATGCGATGCATTAATGAAATAACAACGTTTAACATGAGTAAATGTTTGAACAAAAGAAAATTACAACTTGAAAATCCTAATGAACAAAAGTCTTTTCTTCTCAGGGTTTGTTACTTCAACTGGTGCATCTTGTAGGGATGACAGGAGCATTCAGCTTGGCCCATCTGGGTGAAGTCCACAACTCTTTCATTAATCAGGTCTTGGATCTTATTCTTCAGAGCCCAGCAGTCGTCGGTGTCATGCCCTGGACTGTCAGAGTGGTATGCATATCTTTCCTCATGATTGTATTTTGGGGAGGCTGTGTTGAGATTATTAGGAGGGTCCCTTAACGTCACCAGATTCAACCTCAACAATTGTTGTAAAGCTTGATACGGTGACACGTTGAGCTTGGTGAACTGCCTTTTAGGCTTGTCTGGCTTGCTCTGATCAGCATGTTGTTCTTGGCGAGGTCGTTGTTGGACCTGTGAAGTGCTAGCAGCTTGGAGCGGTCTATTCATTGGACCAGACCTTTTCCCTCTTGGAATTTGTTCAATGACCTGGTCCCTGACTTGGGCTGGTTGCTTCATGTCTTGATGAAGCTGACTGATCATGGCCTCCAACTCTCCTTGCTCCCGGGCTAAACTTTGGATGAGAGCCCTTTGCCCCAGCATCTGGGTTTTCAATGTGTCTACCTCAGCTTGTAGACGTTTCAGTCGTTCGTCCTTGTCGTCCTCAGCACTGTTCCTGACCAAAGTCCCTGTGAGGAGTGTTCTCAGCTCTTCCTGCCCCTTGGATAGGCTTAAAAAGATCTCCCTGAACTGAGTCTCTTGAGCATGAGGTCCCTGGTTATCTTGTTGGGAAGCCATTGCTGAAATAAACAGCGGAGAAGGTAAGTGACCTGTCAAAAGGGTACCTGTTATGCAATGATATGTATGTATATAGATGCAATGTTTTCAAGAATCTCACAGGGTAAACAAGAAGATTGTTAGCATTTGAATTTGTAGCTTGATTGAGGGAAACTCCTTGTTGTTGAGAGTCCCTCTTCAAGGGTCAAAAGGCTCACCATATCCAGTGGGTCATAGCCCCTGACAACCTTGGCTAGAGGAAAAATAAATCCCCTTTGCCCCCTGCTAGACATTTTGTTCTTCCTGACCTGCATCACAAGCCCTTGAGATCCTTGAAATGGGTTAGTCCTTATGCAGGATGCATGCAATGGTATGATGTTATGCTATGCATGGAGTAATGTAGGTAAACCCTGTTATGAGTCCCAATTAAGGACTATAAACAAAGCCTGCAAGAAACTCAGTAAACCCTGTTATGAGTCTCAATTAAGGACTATAAACAAAACCTGCAAGAAAACTCAAGTGTCAGATAACAAGCATGCAAATAGTCAAGTTGGAAGGCACACAAGTCACACAAGAGAAGCCCTTAGAGTTTAGGCCAGCATGGGGTCTGGGTATTACCCTCTTGAAGTTGGTGGGCTCAACCTGTCCTATTAGAAGTAACTGGGTTCTAAGGGTCCCAATATCACTGGATTGCTTTCATTGTTCATCGTTTCGATTTAGCCACTGAACTGGCGATCGAAATATTCCAGGAAAGCAACCCTCAATTGAGTGTAGTATCGAGTATCAACCAACCTCGGACTGCACCAAAGTCAGTTATCTCACTACCCTAAAGAGGCCAAGATAGTTCATTTAAGGTTCCTAAGGTCAGTTGATGCTTCACGACACCACGTGGAGGCCCCGTACTCTCCTTGACTGAACTCAGGGGTTACCGGTACTCACCAAAGTGCTACATCAACGTAGCAGACTGCTTCAACCGTGTCGGTATACCCCACACAGTTCCCTCACAGTCTTGTTGCTACTTTCTAAGAAGGTATCCCCCAGATCCGGGTTAGGATCTATAGAACTCCCAAGACAGGCCCACAATTTAAAGCAAACAATTCAGACAATTGAAAACACAAGTGATCTTAGTCCTAAGGTACACCTCACTTAAAAAATCTCCCCAGCAGAGTCGCCAGTTCTGTGATCGGTGGATCTGGAACTGACTGTTTAACGCTGGTTCGTGAAATGTCGCGGAAGCAAGAGTCGCCACCGTCTTTTATTTTCTCCAAATGGAAAGGACAAAAGCACAGAAAAATTCCTTATTGAGATTAGTTCTCGGTTCGGGAGGTAGATTTATAGAAAGGGAAGGTGTTAGCACCCTTTTTATCCATGGTTATCCATGGGCTCTTAGATACTTGCTCATTTGTGTTTTCAAAATGTTTGTTTGCTTTTCAGAGTGGGTTTGAAAAAGTTTCATTTAAAATTTCAGTTCGACTCTTGTATCAGTCCTCAAGAGTGTTTGAAAAGTTGTTTTTGGAAGCTTTTGCAAAGTGTCGGTGTGAAAAAGATTTTTGATTTGTTTTGAATTAGAGCAAGTATCTACGAGTCATCTACCTACCCTAAGGAATTAGTCTGTGTAAATGTCCTTAAGGTAGTGCCATCCCACCAATGAGAGGTAGGTAGCACCACTGTTGGAGGTGTTCGGGTCAATTCGAGGGTTCGGGACATTGTGGTTACCAGAGCAATAGGAAGACACCTTAGAAGCTACCCTCATGCCATGTTCATGGACATGAGGACTTACTAAAATATCCTCTACTCGACGACCACATTTCGAGGGGCAAGGCAACAGTGAGACGTACCCTAGGGGTGGTGTGTGAACTGTGTATCATTTTCTATTATGTTTATCTTGTCATGCATTGGCGATCTACGCTTTGTTTTTATTTTTGACATTCATTCTTTCATGTGGTTGTTAACAGTTTAAAAGGTGCGGAATTTAAAAGTCCTACGCTATTACAAAGGCGCGGGTCTACATCGCCAAATTAATCCAAGACCCGATTTGAAATAAATAAAGATGCGGAAAGATAAATATCCTAATTAATCTATTACAAGGCTTTGGGGCAAGTACATGAAATTTAAAAAAGGAAATAAAAGTAAATGTGCGAAAAGAAATAAAATCGAGAATGCGAAGGCGTTGGACCCTTTTAAAGAAATTACATTACAATTAATAAATTAATTAAGTTAAATAAAAGCAAGAACTTATTTTTTGGAGTTTTTGTATTTATGGAATTTAATGAGAAAATTAAATGGAATTAAAACCCTAATTCTTAACTATTTTTAATTTGTTAAAAAAATGTTTAAGTTTGACCTAGTTTTAACCTAATTATTTAATTACAAGTTATTTATAAAATAATTAAGAATAATAATAATGATGATAAGGAAATAAATTATTTATTAAAAAAAAAGAAGAAAAATATTGAAACCCTAATCTCTACCCTTTTTAGTTTATTAAGAAAGCATTAAAATTAAACCTAAAATTAAAACTAAGTTAATTATTAAATTTATTTACAAAATAAAACATTAGTGAATTAAATAATAAAATATATTTTTATTTTTTGACTTTCTGATTTTATATTTATTTTTTATGTTATAAAAAATTATTTGGAGGAATTAAATGAAAACAAATAAATTAAAACAACAAAAAAGGAAAAAAGAAAAAGAAAGGAGAAAGAAATACAAACAAAAAAGGGGGTTCTGCCTCAATTATGGAGGTATGATCTTTAATCTGGCCCAATGAATTCAAGCCTTTTGTTGACCTTTCTGGGATGCGTGTGGAGCATTTGACTGGTGTCCATGGTGGACTCTCATCATGACCTTCGGATGGGCGTTACTGGACATGTGGCAGGCAAGCTGGCGAAGGTATATGGTGAACCTTTGAGAATATGCTGCACAGAAGCATTTTAAAACAAAATATATGAAATAAGTGGGGGACCTGGGAATCGAACCCAGGTCCCAATGCTTGTAAACGTTCCTCTCCACCAACTGTGCCAGCGCGTTCATTCATAAGCATAATGGAATGCAATTATTATAAGGAAAAGATAAAAGTTAATGGTCTGAACCAATAAAATCGCGCGCCAATTTTGAATAGCCCAATAACCTCTAGCCACGCATGCTTCTTCTCCATGTTATACCTGCAACTAGAATCAAATAGCGGGGGTTTTAAACCCCCACTAATCCTGAACCTGGAAAATAGCGATTAGGCCATACAAGCATATAAAAAGGGCGCGATGTGGTTGTTGTGTTCGTATGGAGGTCGTGAATTCAATGGTACCGGTCTTATAGCCTAATTTTTCCAGAGGAACAAAGCCCTCTTTCAAAGTCTCTGAAACCCTAAAAAACTCTCATGGTAACTTTGCATATAGGCAATGATAATTCAATTAAATAGTACCAATAGACTCAGAATGTCCATGTTAGTATAAAACAATAGTTTAAATGTATGAAAAAGAGGTGCAAATGCAAATACAATTATGAACAAAATTGGAAACAAGGCCACGTGATTCTACCGTTTCTGGCTGTATGAAGACTCGATTTTGATTGAGAAAGATCCCTGGCAATGTAAGCAAGCTTATGGAATGGTTATTTTGCCTTGAAACAAACTCTAACTGTGTTTTCAGTTTTGAGAATTTCTTGAAAAAATGCAAAGTTGGTTTGAGGTCTGAGGCGCAGCTTTCAGGTCCTGAGCATTAGGGTTGTGTTTGTGTATGTATATGGAACGAATTAGGGTAGAAATCCAAGCCCATAAACCTTTGCAATCAATGTTTCAATATTTGATTTTTAATGGTATCTTTTTCAATCTTTTTCATACCATTCTTATGCCAATCAATGGAGATTCTTGCCATATTGAGTGTGCACGAAATCTTGAGTGAGTAGATGAGAGAATATGCTGCAAAAAGATTTAAAACACATGCTTTGCTATTTTTGTCATATTTTATTTTAATTAAATGAATTAATGGTGATAAAAATTCAAATAAATAATAAAAAATGATGAAATAACTCCCCTTTGGGTCAATGGGTCGTGCATAACTTTTGGATGATGATTCTTGGAAGAAAATGTGGCCCATTAGCAATTTTGAGGCATTTGAAGCAAAGTTGACTTTTCAAAATTCCCAAACATTTCCCAACTTCCACAAGGCATATCTTGCTCAATTTTTAAGCTTTGATCATGTTCTTGGACATTTTGGAAAGGTCTTGAAGTCCTCTAACCAATGCCTTTGGTCCCATGTCATTTTGATTTACCAATATCAAGTTATGGTCTTTGACTTAAAGTGCCTTTTTGTTGACTTTTGAAAATGACCTATAATGTTGAGATTGATAACTTTTTGTGAGAGAATTTCTTGGACTTTAAGTGTGAAGAGGAGTTGTAGGAAATGTCATTATCTTCAAAATGAGCTTTGGATGGAATTTTTCTGATAAACCATGTGGAAGTTATGCCTTGGTCAAGTTACAGTTGACTTTTTCAACTGTCCAAATATGGAAACTTTTGCATCTTGGGACTTTTTGAGCCATGCCTTGAAAATCATGATCAAGAATTGATCAAATGATGTTTGTGGCTTCAAAATAAGATGTTGACCAAAAATTTGGACTTTTGACTGTCAAATGACCATTTTGCCCCTACAGTTGACTGTTGAGCAATTAGGGTTTTTGACTGTGCGATTTTGTGCCGTAAGTCTTGAAACTTGGCATATGGATGCTTGACAATGTTTATAGGCATGTGGGACTTGTTTGGACCCTTGGAAACTTCAACTTCTTTGCCAGAACCAAAACCCTAGTTTTTGACTGTTAGGAGGCCCTTGAACTGTGCAACCCTTGGGGTATTTTGAAGCATGCTTTTGGCAAATCTTGAAGAATATGGGAGGGAAAATTTTGGGGTACAACAATATCCTTGAGTATGATTTTGTATCTTGAGGAATGAGAAAACCATAATAACCATATATCCAAAAACCCTAATCCAAGATCTGATGAATTTGAATGAGAAATTGCCCCGTAACTTGATGAGAAAGAAGTCCATGATAGCCAAACTTCAAAACCCTAACTCCACATAGTACACTGCTCAAGAACCATATGAAATTGCTTTTAACTGACGAAGGAACCTCAAAACCAACATGAAACCCTAGTCTTGCACAAATACCGCTTCTTGAACCAAAGTGCTTTATTCAATGAAATGCATGAGTGAAGATGGTGTAGATGAAATGAGAAGTCTAAGCCAGACAAAAGTAAAAGGTAGGACAAATTTGGGGTATGACAACAACATAGGAACCTGAGGCATTCCAGGCCCAGGAAACAACAGAGGCACCTCAAGGGTTTGGAGAAGGCCTGTCAAGCTTATCATTGTTGTCTCTTTACTCGGACCATACTACGAGACATATCTGGGATGGATATGTAAAATTTAGTTGGATTCATTATTTTGAACCTATGTTTATTGTAATATTAAATTATGTTTGTTTGATTCATTCTTATTAAATTATGTCTGCATGATCATGATCTGCTAAAAATCATCAACCATGGATGAAAGATTATTGGACTGTATGATACGGTGGGAGAATTGACTTGAGGTTTGCGTTTGTTTTTGCAAATGTTTTGGTTTAGCAAGAGTCGCCACCGACTTTTTATTTATCCTAAGGAAAGGTCAAAAAGCACAGGAAAGACCTTTGAGATGTTTTCTTGGGTTCGGGGAGTAGATTATAGAAAAGGAAGGTATTAGCACCCTTTCTATCCATGGTTATCCATGGGCTCTTAGTTACTTGCTTATATCACTTGCCTTTGCTTTTCAATTGTTTGAAATGGTGCTTTCAATTGTTTGAAATGGTGCTTTGTGTGTGTTTGAAAGATATTTTGAAAAGAGGCCATTGTTGTGGCAACCTTTGTAATGATCCATGTTTGAATGTATATGTGATACGGTGGGAGAACTGACTTGAGGTTTTGCGTTTGTTTTCGCAAATGTTTCGGTTGAGCAAGAGTCGCCACCGACTTTTTATTTTATCCTAAGGAAAGGTTAAAAAGCACAGCAAAAACCTTTGAGATGTTTTCTTGGGTTCGGGGAGTAGATTATAGAAAGGGAAGGTATTAGCATCCTTTCTATCCATGGTTATCCATGGGCTCTTAGTTACTTGCTTAGGTCAACTTGCCTTGATTTTCAATTGTTTGAAATGGTGCTTTGTGTGTGGATTTTGAAAATGTTTTGAAAAGAGGCCAATGTGGGGGCAACCTTTGTAATGATCCATGTTGGGATGTATACAAAGATGTATGTCTTTTGAAAAGTTTTCAATGTTTTTTGAAAGTTGTTTTGAAAGTTGTTTTGAAAGTGTATTGTGAAGTGTGGTTTTGAAAAATAGGCAAGTGTTTTTGTTTTGCAAGTTGGCAAGTAACCAAGAGCTAATCTACCCTAAATTTCTCAAAGATCATTGCTATGTTTTAAACCTTTTAACAATTTTGTTCCACCATTGTATTTGGTGGACAATCTTGTGTTAGGATGTGAACGGGACAGGCGCGGGTCATCGTTTAGACCATGATTGCAATGGTGCCAAGTATCTTTGGGCAATTTTTCTTTAAGGGACTTGATCATTTTTAGGCAACCTTTGAAAGCGTCATCGAGGGACTATGATCATTTGATTGTTTTGTTTTTTGCCAAAGATACCTAACATGCAACATGGCCCATTATTTGAAGGAAACAAGTGGAGTACCCTAGGGGTGCAAGTGTGATTAGTGTAGTCCATTTTCATGCTTGTTTATCTTGAATTTAGGTCAAACTATTTTTTGGTTAATTTTTGCATACAAACCCTAGTTCTAACATGGCATAATTAGAAAGCTTTTAAATGCGAAAAATAAAAGGTCCTAAGTTATTACAACACAATATATGGGATGGGGGATACAAATATTAAAATGGGGGTATTTTGACAAGAAACTAAATCTAACTATTACATCCAAATTGAATTATACAAATTAATTAATTGCACAATAATTAAATAAAATAAAATAAATATGCAAAAATGTAAAAATGGTTTTCATATGTATGTAAAAAAAATATTTATCATGTGTCAAATAAACAAAAATAAAAATGAATTAATTTGGTATTTTTGGTATTTAGGGCAAAACCCTAATTTTGTTAAAAACAAAATGTATTTATTATATAATCTATACAATATTTATTAATTATGTACAAAAAATAAATAAAAGAAGATATATTGTAAAAAAGTATTTTTGAGGTCAAAATATTAATAAAAATGAAATGTATTAATTTTTTGTATTTTCCCTAAATATACTAATAAATATATAAGTATTTTACATTATTTATTAAATATATATTATATGTACAAAAATAAAATATTTAGTTTTATTAAAAAAAAAGTGTATTTTTATTATAAAATGTTTTCAAGAGATAACATAAAATAAAAATCAGAAATAAAATATGTTTGTATTATTTTTTGTATTTTAAAATAAAAGTATCTATATTTATTTATTTACAAAACTAAATAAAGCCAAATAAATATCAAAATAAATGCAAAAAATATGGGAAAAATAAATTTAATATTTTTTCATGCTTAAATAAAAATATGGAAACAAAATCAAAAGGAAAAAATGGAAAATGACAAGTAAAACTCAAAATGGGCCAGGGGTGCATGTGAAATGCAGTGGTGTGAAAAGGAAAAACAAATCTCAGGCCCAGCCCAAGACTCTGTCTTCTTCAACCTCCAGCATCTTTGTACAAAACACGTGCTTCTGTTATCTCAAGATTCTTGGACTTTTAGCACAAACTCACAACATGAAAAATGTTAAGCATCAAGCCACGATTCCATACATATAAAAAACTCAACCTAACTCTCAGAAATGAGAGAGAATTTCTCCATCCCTAATTCTTAACCTAAGTTTTTGTCAATGTTCAGGTTCAAAATACTCTCAGCATATGCAATATAAATGGAAAGTAAAGATATGTATAGCTTCAGGGACATGAGTAGAACATTTTTCATTCACAAACTTAGAGCTAACTCTTCCTATATTGAGAGATAGAAGTCCATGAACTTACCTGTTCAGCTTGGATCGTGTCTGACAATGGAGGCACTTTCAAGGCAAAGTGAGTATTGGTACAACTTGCTTGAAGGTCAGGGATGCTTCTCCAACCTTTAGTTTGCTTTGAAACCAAGTGAATCAAGCTATAGCAATCCACCTGCAAAACAGAAAATGTGAAAATGGTGAAGTTGGTTAGAGGTGTTACAGTCTGCTTCCAAGGCTTGGGACAGTTTGTATGGATGGTAGGGAATGTGTTTGAACTGGTTTGGATGAAAATGCACGAGTGGATCGAGCTATGGGATTCAAACTGCAGCTTATGCCCTGTTTTTGCAGTTTTATGGTGTTTCTGTGAATGGGGAGGTATTGAAGGTGATAGGCTCGTGTTTCAGCTCAGTTATGTTGTTTAGAATGTGTCTAGCAAGTTTTTCTAAGCTTAGGTTTGCAGCAATGAGAGTTGGTGTATGTTATGCAAGTTTCTTCACACTTAAGCAAGAAAATGTCAACTTGGTTTCTAGGCCAGTACAAAGCCTCTATCTATGCTGCACATTTGATTCTTGATTAGTGGGATATGCCTATGCCTTTATGCCTCAAAGATCTGCATTGTACCTTATAGATTGCAAAGTTGACATAAAGTAACATTTTACAAAAATGGATAATATGCTTTTTCTTATTAAGGCTTAATCTTGTATGCAATGCTTAAACACACAAGATAAGACTTAAATATGAAGGATTGACATTAAATTTATGAGTGTGGATGGGATAAAAGACCTGTAATCTAGCTTAGAGCATGCTGAGTTTAAAAATGCAAAGTTATGGACATGTAAATTGGTCATGAACAAAGTGAGTTTTTCCCATATTGCCAAATTCGATTCTCCCTAACCACAAGGTTGTTTGATGAGTTCTTGGACATTTTGGAAAGCTTGGAATGTGTACTAAAATCCATCTTTGTAATGTAAATTGAAATTCCAAGTGGATGCATGTGAAAAGTGGCCATGAAGTTAGGCAAAAATCCTGCCTAGAATAGGTCAAAATTTTTCTAAGTTAAGAATGTTTTGCACCCTTGTTCCAAAAATCATAACTTGAGCTACAAGCTTCTTTTGAGGAAACTTTGTGAATAAAAGTTGTAGATTTTGCAATGGAATACAACTTTCATGTTTTGACTTTTCCTTGAATCCAAATGCATCTTAGTGAAAAAATGGGACAAAGTTAGGAAAAAATTAGGGATTTTCATAACTTAGAAAAATTCTAAGTTATGAAAATTCTTCATTTCAAACCCTAATTTGTGATTTTTGATTTCTTGATGAACAAATTTCATGTTTTGACATGTTTTGATGAAAAATGAATCTTGACACTTGATTTTGACCAAAAGGTCAAAGTTTGACTTTTCAGTATACAGTCAAAAATTGATCAATTGATTGGAAAATTCATCTGTCAACCTTGTGCAATTGGGATCTTTTGAACTTGTTGAACATGTCAAGACAATTCCATTGGGTCCTTGAGTCCATATGTGAGCTTGATTTGCCATTGGTTAGGTCAAACAGTCAAAAATTGCCTTTGTGCAGTCAAAACCCTAAAAATGACCATTTTGCCCTTTTGGTGATCTGATCAAATTTCTTGTGGAATTGTGATCCAAACTTGATCAAATGGTCCATATGAGTTCATAATGTTGACGTGGGTCAAAAATCATGAGGTTTGACTGTCAATTGACCACAATTGACTTTTTCCCTAATATAGCTGATTTCTAGGTCAACTGTCCAATTGACTGGGCAAAGTTTGGAATCAAGACTTTAAACTTGGTATGGATAAACTTGGGAGTCCAACATGAAGCATGAAAGTCACTTTAGGCATTTTAGGTCAAAACATCTTTGTGCAAACACAAACCCTAATTTGGGTCAACAGTGCAAGGAGAAGTCTTGAGCAGAGGAAACCCTAGCTGGATCTTGAGCTCCAAGGGTCTTGTGGTGAGAAAATGTTGAGGAAATGGGAGGGAAAATTTTGGGGTATAACAGTTACCCTGTTCAATCTTCTTGAACCTGAAGAGTTAGATTGGCAAGTTTCCCTTTCGTGACTCGAGGGTAAAAGGAGATTGGACACTAGAGTGCCCGGAAATTTGCACTCGCATGGTAGAGTATCAGCAATGTGATGGCGGGAATGGGCTTATAGATGCCATTTGGAGATATGGTGGATAGGGAGATGGGCTTATAGATGCCATCTGGAGACGCGATAGAACCTTGTCAGGAATGGGCTTATAGATGCCATTTGGTAGTGTTGATCGCGTAAGAGATTCCTTAGCGAGAACTTGTGTTCTTTGAGAAAGGAAGATGTTTTCCTGGCTTGTTGCAGGTGTTGATCTTCAGTCTCTTCATGCAAATATGCCCTGGCTAGATACAGGTATCGAATCTACAATTGGTTGTTCAACAGATGTGCCCTGGCTAGATACAGGAATCGAATCTGGAATTGTCGTCTACAGATATACCCTGGCTGGATATAGGAATCGAATCTGGAACTGCCGTCTACAAATATGCCCTGGCTGGATACAGGAATCGAATCTGGAATTTGAAAAAGGTTGGTAGAGATAGCTTTCCTGGCTAGATACAGGTATAGACCTCTGACCGGAGAATGAAGGATAATTTCCTGGCCTGTTACAGGGATTGATCTTCAAACTCTTCATGCAGATATACCCTGGCTAGATACAGGTATCGAATCTACAATCAGTCGCTCACAGATATGCCCTGGCTAGATACAGGAATCGAATCTGGAATTGCGATAGTTGATAGTAATCATCTTTGGATTGACTTTTCCTGAAAAGGCAAAACATCAGTTGTATGCAATGTCATGATGTATGAGATTCATGATGTCATTATGCTCAAAATGAGATAGTGTTGTATGCACTTTGTCACATATGTAAACAAAATGTATGAAATGTGAAATGTCTATGAATGTATTTTCGTCTAGGAACATAAATCCTTGACGACTGGCCGGGGAATCAAATCTTGGGCTGATGTTGAAGAGTAGAGTTCTTTGTTTCCGCTGGGGATGATGACTGCAAGAATAAACCGGTAGGAGAAGATGACTCCTTTGGGGAATAAACTTTGTTGGATAGATTACTCCGCAGGTAATTACTTTGTGGGAAGAGATACTTCGTTGGGGTTTTGATGAGAGCTCCGCTGGGGATTCTGCTGATAAATTATGTTGGGGAATTTTGATGAACTCCGCTGGGGATAGGAAGAACTTCGCCGAGGATGAACTTTCCGTGGAAATTAGCTGAGGATAACCCAGTTATAAGCTCCTGTGAGAAATAACTTTGAATAAAGTCTGGGAGAGACGTCCGTACTCTGCAGGGGATAAGCTTCCAGAATCTACCGGGGATAAGCTCCAAGACTTGCTGGGGATATGATTTCCACTCTCCTGGGGAAACTTTAGATTGTACTTGAGGAAAGTATTGCTGAATCTTATCTTACTCTGTGGGGAGTTGAAGTGACTCGGTTACGTTCTTCAGTCGAACCTACCTTGGTACCTAGGTGGACAGAGCAACTAGACCGTTTGGACAATTCTGAACTGCCCCTGTTTCTGATGTCATCTGTAATTAGTCTTTGGCTTCGTAGGCAAGTATTTATGATTAGCAATTAATGGCAAATGCATATATCAAAAATGAACATTGGACGTTCTTCGCAAAACAAAACAGAAAAAGGAAAAACAATGGATAATTTGTCTGAATAATTGAACTTGTATTGATTTTGAAATTTGCCTGTGCATAGGCGTTTTTGTACAAGAGGCTGGCGTCCTAGTAAGAGAACGCTGCCGAATAACATTGAGTTTATACAATTTTGAAAAGGAAACAAAACAGCTATGTGAAAAAATAATCCCACTGGGTTCCAATTCTGCTATCGCCTTTATGTCTTCAAGCGTCTCATCGCTTTGTTGCTTAGTTGAAGATGAAGCTGATTGATCGATGCCGAAGTCTGAGCCCGATAGCTAATGCCGAATTATGGATGCAAGGTGATCCAATGAGACATAGTATTACGCTTTATCCCTAACTTTTGCCTGGACCGCCCTTTCGGGTTTTCAGTCCACCGGGATACCCATTTTTGCCCAAGCCGCCTTTTCAGGTTTTCGACTTGCCGGGTGTACATATTTTTTTATTTTCATCCCTTATTTTTGCCCGAACCCTTTTGGTTCGCTGGGAAGCCCTTATTTTTGCCTAGGTGTGTCAACCTAGCGGGTCTTTAATCATGTGCAGTATCTTTTTACTATGTTTGCATTAGCGGGGTGAGGAAGGTCGTCACCATCCATGGTGGTTAGAATCATGGCTCCTCCTGAGAAGATATGTTTAACCACAAATGGCCCTTCGTACGTAGGGGTCCATTTTCCCCTGGGATCACTTTGAGGAAGAATAATGCGCTTGATTACCAGGTCTCCGACTTGATACTCTTGTCGTCTGACTTTCTTGTTAAATGCCCTGATCATCCGTTTTTGGTACGTTTGACCATGACAAATAGCAGTAAGTCTTTTTTCGTCAATTAGGTTTAACTGATCAAGCCGAGTCTGGATCCAGTCATCTTCGCTTAAGTCTGCATCTTTCATTATCTGGAGAGAGGGTATCTGGACTTCAATAGGCAAGACTGCCTCCATGCCGTAGACCAAGGAAAAGGGAGTTGCCCCTGTCGACGTTCGTGCCGAGGTGCGGTAACCATGAAGAGCAAACGGTAACATTTCGTGCCAATCTTTGTAGGTCACTGTCATCTTCTGCACAATCTTCTTGATATTCTTATTTGCTGCTTCTACAGCCCCGTTCATCTTCGGCTGGTAGGGAGAAGAGTTGTGGTGTTGTATCTTGAATTGCTCGCAGAGCTCAGTGATCATTTTGTTGTTAAGATTGGTACCATTATCCGTAATGATCCTCTCAGGTACACCGTATCGACAGATCAGGTTATGCCGAATGAACTGTGCCACGACGCTCTTGGTTACGGTAGCATAGGAGGCTGCCTCAACCCATTTTGTGAAGTAATCAATTGCTACCAAGATGAAGCGGTGCCCATTGGATGCCGTCGGTCGGATCTCGCCGATCATATCAATGCCTCACATTGCAAAAGGCCAAGGTGCTGTCAAGACGTTCAGAGGAACTGGGGGAATATGCACCTTATCAGCATAGATCTGGCATTTATGACACGTCCAAGAATGCTGGTAACAGTCGGCTTCCATTATGGACCAGAAATATCCTGCCCGAAGGATTTTCTTTGCCATGGTATGTCCACTGGAATGTGTTCCGAATGTACCTTCATGAAGTTCTGCCATGATCTTCTCTGCTTCAGTCTTATCCACACAATGCAGTAGGGTTGAGTCATGGTTTCGCTTGTACAGAATGCCGTTGCTGAGGAAGAACTTTGCCGCGAACCTTCTCAGGAACTTCTTGTCATTAACAGATGCACCTTCGGGGTATTCTTGAGCTTCCAAGTACCTCTTCACTTCATGATACCAAGGCTTTTCAGTTACCTCCTCAACCTCAAGATCACAGCAATACGCAGGCTCGTCCAACTTCCAAATGATGATTCGAGGCGCCTCGTTGTCCCATTTGACTTTGAACATTGACGACATCGTAGCTAACGCGTCCGCCAACTGATTCTCCTCTCTAAGGAAGTGTTCAAAAGTTATTTCTTCGAAGTGGGGAAGCAATGTCAGCACATACTCCTTGTAAGGAATAAGATTTGGGTGTTTCGTATCCCACTCGCCTTTGATCTGATTGACCACAAGAGCGGAATCTCCGAAGACACTCAGAAACTTGATCCTTAAGTCAATTGCAACTTGAAGACCCGTGATACATGCCTCATACTCCGCCATGTTATTGGTGCAGTTGAAACATAACCGAGCGGTGAGTGGAGTATGAGTGCCTTTGGGGGATATGATCACAGCGCCGATACCATTACCCAAAGCGTTTGAGGCTCCGTCAAAATGCATAGACCATCGGGATTCTTCCTCGGGTCCTTCATCCGGTCCAGGTACTTCACAATCAGTTGCTACCATGATATCTTCGTCTGGAAATTCAAAGTTCAACGACTGGTAATCATCCACAGGTTGGTGTGCCAAATGGTCTGCCAATACACTTCCCTTGATTTCTTTTTGAGTCGTGTACTGGATGTCATATTCTGTCAAGATCATTTGCCATCTTGCTATTCTTCCGGACAGAGCGGGCTTTTCGAATATGTACTTGATTGGATCCATTTTTGAAATCAACAGAGTAGTGTGAGTCAACATATACTGTCTCAGCCGGCGAGCAGCCCATACCAGAGCGCAGCAAGTTTTCTCGAGCAGTGAGTACCAGGTCTCACAGTCGGTAAACTTTTTGCTCAGGTAATAAATAGCGTGCTCTTTTCGGCAAGACTTGTCATGCTGGCCCAACACACACCCCATTGAGTTGTCAAGTACTGTCAAGTATATGATTAGAGGTCTCCCTTCAACCGGTGGCATAAGAATGGGTGGTTCTTGGAGATACTCTTTGATCTTTTCGAAAGCAGCTTGACATTCATCATTCCAACGTACTACTTGATCTTTCTTCAGTAGCTTGAAGATTGGTTCACAGGTAGCAGTTAGATGTGAGATGAATCGGGCAATGTAATTCAGACATCCTAGAAAGCCTCTGACTTCCTTCTCTGTCTTGGGAGTTGGCATCTCTTGTATGGCTTTCACCTTGGCAGGATCCACCTGAATACCTTTGTCGCTTACAATTAAACCTAGCAATTTTCCTGATCTTACCCCGAAGGTGCATTTATTTGGATTCAACCTCAGCTTGTACAACTTTAGACGGTCAAACAGCTTCCGTAGATGGTCAAGGTGTTCCTCCTCAGTTTGGGACCTTGCAATCATATCGTCGACATATACTTCTATTTCATGATGGATCATATCATGAAATAAAGCAACCATGGCACGTTGTAAGTTGCCCCAGCATTTTTCAACCCAAATGGCATGACCTTGTAGCAAAAGGTGCCCCACTGAGTAACAAAAGTTGTCTTCTCCATGTCTTCAGGGGCCATCTTGATCTGATTATAACTGGAGAAGCCGTCCATGAAGGAGAATACTTTATGCTGAGCAGTATTATCAACCAGAACGTCGATATGAGGCAGAGGGAAATCATCCTTGGGGCTGGCCCTGTTCAGATCCCTGTAATCAACACACATTCGGACCTTACCGTCTTTCTTCGGTACTGGAACCACGTTGGCAACCCACTGAGGGTAAGAAGTCACTGCTAGAAAACCGGCATCAAACTGTTTCATAACCTCAGCTTTGATTTTCTCGGACATCTCTGGACGCATACGGCGAACCTTTTGTTTTACCGGAGGGCAATCTTCCTTGGTAGGCAGGTGATGAACCACAATGTCGGCATCCAAACCAGGCATGTCTTCGTAAGACCAGGCAAGGATTTCCATGCAGTCACGCAACATCTGAATCAACCGTTGTTTCACACTGAACTCTAAGTTGGCACCAATCTTGACTTCCTTTCTATCTTTCTCGGTACCCAGATTTACCGTTTCCACTGGCTCTTCATGTGGATGAATGGCCCTCTCTTCCTGGAGTAGCAGTCTTGTAAGTTCCCCAGGCACTTCGCAATCATCTTCACCTTCGTCTTCGGCTAAGTTGATCGGATTTTCGAAGTCATAACTGGCAGTAGCAGAGTCGTTACCAGTGAGATCCAGGGTGGATTGGAACCTGTATAAGTGAGTGTGTGTAAATATAGCTGTTTTGCAATATATGATAAAGAAAGAAAAGGAGCACAAGATTTGAAATGCAACAAACGTCCAATGTTTTGATTAATGATATATGAAAATGTCATACAAAAGCCCTCACAAATGGGGCCGCGGTGCCCCGGGTAGGACACCGAGCCATAAAAGTTTCAACACATTGTTTGTTACAAATTGAAAACAAAAGAGTTCATTACTGAGTGACAAAAGTAATAGGTGTGAAGTCTTTGGCAGTCCAGTTGCTTGGTCCGTTGTCGGTTGTTGGGTAGATCCAGCTGTCAAATTCTGATTCCTCCGCGTTGTCTTCAATAACATTCACTCCTAGGTTGGTGATGAACACAGGAGGTCTTCTGATTCTTGCTTTACGAACAGCCTTCTGAGCCTCTGCAGTGAAGCCCAAACCAAACTTGTCGGTCTTCAGAGTAAAGTCAGGAAGTCGGCCCCAATTTGCATATTCACCCTTCTCAATCACAGCCCAGGCATCCTTTAAGGAAGCCATCTTCAAAGGAGGGTCTTCAATTACAGTTTCAGCTGAAGCCAGCGTCTGAGGCACCTCTTCAAAGTGTTGAAAGGGGGTTTCAATGAACTCCCCGTCCATTTCTATGTATCGGAACGAGTTTAAGTGGCTGACCATATACTCCTCTTCCCCTTGAACTGTAACAATCTTTCCTCTAACCGGGTACTTAAGCTTTTGGTGTAGTGTGGAGGTCACAACTCCGGCCTTGTGAATCCATGGACGACCCAGCAAACAAGAGTAGGATGGACGAATGTCCATCACATAGAAAGTAGAGTCAAACACTTGAGAACCAACCCCGATTGGGATGTCAACTTCGCCATGTACCATCCTTTTCGAACCGTCAAAGGCTCGGACAACAATGTTACTGGGCTTGAGCTCCAGACCCTCACAATCTAGCCTGTCTAGGGCCTTCTTGGGTGTTGTACCCCAAAATTTGCCCTCGCATTTTCCACAAGAAATCGCAGCTTCAGGCGTTTCCTGATTTTTCAAACTGGCTCAAGAATCAGTCAAACAGACTTTTCTCGTCAGTCAGGACACAATTAGGGTTTCATTAATTTTCAGGGCTCTGGAATGTTTCACACAGTTGGCTTAGGGTTTTGGTTGACTTTGGCTCAACTTTGATCAGGTGAACGCTCTTTGGAATTTAATCAGGAATTAGGGTTTTCGTGCGCGGTTCCTCAGAAAGATTTAATTCTACGATGCTTTGCAAGTTATTCCGAGATTTGGGTTTGAATACGCATTGTTTGATTTAATCAGTAAAAGAAGGCATTTGGTTTGAATTCACATTTGTTTGTTGGAACCAGTCAAAGGATACATTCAGTTAGGATTTGTAGTGTTGGGTAAAAATCAGTGAAAAGGGAATGCGCCTGATCAGTTGTTTTGATTAACTGTTGCTTTGCTTTGGATGTTGGAAATGCCAGGTCTAGCTGATCAATTTGCTAAAGCTTTGTTTACTTAAATTATTTATTATTCTAAGATTAAGTGATTGGAATTTATTTTTCAATTATTTTAATTCAAATAATTTTAAATAATAAATAAACAATAAAGGATAAAATAGAATTAATTGGATAATGAAAACTTTTATTTATTTTTAAATTATTCGTACAATTATTGTTTATAATTTAGTTACAGCAATGATTTTACATTAATTTAAATTTAAATAAAAAGAAAAACTATCCTAAACATTTTCTATTCTTCAATTCTTCATCTGCTATCCTTTACCCCTCTCCATTCAATTATTCATCTGCAAAAGAAAAGGAGGAAAAGTCAAATAACAGATAAATAAATAAAGAGACAGATATAAAATTCATCATTAAGGGCCACTGATTGGGATCAGTTAACCCTCTCAGCAAATCACGGGATTTCTCCCGGTTCACAAAGAGGGACGAGTTTTTATCTGCTAAAAATGAATGCACAAAAGTCAAAATTGCACAATTAAAAAATTGTCCAAACTACAAAGTCCAAATTCAAAACTTTCTGTCAAAAGTCCCAAACTATCCAAAAGGCTACCCAAGCTGTCAAAAGAAGATTTCAAAAGATACAAAGTACAAGAAGCTATCAAAAGAAGGGACAAATATGCAGAGGAAAATTGATATGCAAGCAAACTATCCCATTGTCATCATTTCCCAAGTGGCCCTTTCAGAACAAAAGTACAGCATAAGCATATTTTAAATATATAAACTGTACTGAGAGAGAAGAAAAAGAGAGCAAAGAAAGCAGGTTTAGGCTTTAGGCAGGAAGAAAAAGATAAAAAGAAACAAACTGAACACAGTAGAGAGAGGAAATCAGAAAGATATCAAGGAGAGATAGCCAACTGTCAAAACCCTCCAGCCTACTGAACAAAGGGCAAAACCTGCTGACAAAGGGCAAAACCTGCTGACCAAGGGCAAAACCTGCTGAACAAAGGCCAAGCCAACTGTCAAAACCCTCCAGCCTACTGAACAAAAGGGAAAAACCTGCTGAACAAAGGCCAAGCCCCAGAAACCTGTCAAAAGGCCTTCCAGCCTTAAACCAACAGGCATTAAAACCTGTACCAAATAATCCAGGCCAAACACTAAGAAACCTGATGTTAAGCCTTAACCCTCAAAAGCCATTAACCTGCTAACCCTCAAAAGCATAACCTGTAACAATTGTCAAAAACCTCACCACAAGCCATACCAGCACATGCCCAAAACCTGTATACCCTGTCAAACAAAAACCAAACCTGCCTAAACCAAGAAGCATAAACCAGATAAAATCACCCAAAGCCTTAAACCTGCCTGAAAGTCATCAAACCTGAAGCATCAAACCTGAAGCACCAAACCTGCCTAAGCATAAACTGTGAAGCCTCACAAACCTGTCAAGCTCAAACCAAGTCCAAGCCTAGCAATAAACCAGTAAAACTTGTTCAAGCCTAACCATAGCCATTTCATAACCATGGCCTAAATAAACATATAACCTGCATATGCCAATACCTGCCTGAACAACCCAAGTCTAAAACCTGCTAGGCCTCACCATTCCAAAAGAAAACTCTGTCAAGTATCAAACTTGCCCAGCTCAAAGCTTAAACAAAATTATCCAACATCACAAGCCTCAGAAAAGCTTCATCATAGGCCAATAACCCCTAAGCTTTTCAAAACCCAAGGGCTCCAAATAAGCTTAAACCCTAACTAGCATTCAAAGGCAACAAAGACCCTCAGAATTTCTTCATCACTGGGCATAAAAAAATCAACATTCAGAAGCATACGTTCAAAGGCAAAGGTATCTCAGAATAACCAAGCATTCAAGGTATCAAAACATTCAAAGCATATCAGCATCAGTACAGCATATTGAGCAAGCAACATAAGCATACGAGCGAAGTAGGCAACAGAAGTAAGCAACGAGGCAACAGGGAGAAGAAGAGAAAGATAAAAAAAAGCGTTTCATTTCAACAACCAAACACGGGGCAGCTCAAAGCAAGGTGAAGAGAGACAAAGAGTACTAGGGTTACCAAAAGGCCAGCTAATTCATCACAGCACCGCGTTCTCCGCCCAAGCCTCCTACGCGCCTCCCTATCTCCTCCATCTTCTTCCTCCCCTCTGTCAAGGTAAAACATCTCTCTTCTCATCCCTTTTCATCCTCGTTAAACAAACAAAGTCAAACACTTAATAAAAAAAAGCAGTAAACAGTAACATATAAGAAGGATTCAAACCCTAAACGCGCTAGCCAGAAGAGGGAACAAAAGGGGTTTACCTTTTAGTTGGTTCCACTGAACCAAGGAAGGGAGGGAGAAGAAGGTTGCACTGGTGGCTAGGCGGAGAAGATTGCAATCGAAGAAGACAAAGTGACACGAACGTCGCCGCTGCTCACAAAACCCTAAGCGTAATCCCAACTGAAACGAAACTCAAGAACCCTAAGGAAAAACTGTGTTAAATTGCTAATGGGCCTTGCCCTCTCAAACGTCTAAGCCCGGTTACCAAAATTAACAAACACACCCCCCTTTTCTTTTCTTTGTTCTTTTTTATTTCTGCTTGGGCCTAAACCCATTCAAACCCTTTTATTTAGATTTTTAAAACACATTATTTTGATTAATAAATTAACAAAACATAACCTTTTTTTACACTAACAATGTTTTTACATATAGCATAATATAGAAACTTATACAAATAACATTTTTCTCTATAAATAAACTTACATTTTTCTTTTATTACATAGAATATATAATTTTTCTTAAGATTAATACTTAATTTGTACATTAATACTTTAACACTCTTAAAATATATTTTTCAATATACATAAACTTTAAAACATTTAATTAAAATACTTTTTGTACATAATACATTTTACATAATTTAAATTCTTAACATTTAAATGAGAATATTCTTTTGTATATACAAATTATAAAGATACACTTTTATATCAAAAATGTAAAATGACAATTTTCAAACTTAGAATACTTTCTTTCTTTAAATTTTCTTTTTGTACATATCAAAGAAAATACAAGATTACAAAAGAATTAATTAAACAAATATTTTAATTTCTTTCTTTAAGTCAAAACAATACTTAATAATACGCATTAATTCATATTGTCGCACCTGTAAATAATTACGTACGCATATACACATACACTTACACAATATACTTATATTTGATACATTATACATTTGCTTATATTTGTATATTCGTTACATTTACATTTGATCGATTCGATTTGGTTGTAACCTATTGGACACTACATTCCTAAGTCTCATCCCCATTTGCAAATTTGTACCCCCACTCCCGGATACTTGTTTTGTAATAGCGTAGACTTTAAATTCTTGCAATTTACCGCTTTCAATTATACCATGGTTAGACCTAGGGTTTGCATGTACATAAAATCAAACGCTAGATAACCTAATACAAGACAAATACATGAAATCAATACACAATCACACTTGCACCCTCTAGGGTAATCCCACATGTTGCCTTCCAAAATGGGCCATGCTTGCACGTTGAGTATCTTTGGCTAAACAAATTTAAATGATCATAAGTCCCTCGATGACGCTTTCGAAAGTTGCCTAAATGGAATAATCATAGTCCCTTCAAAGCAAATTGCCAAAGACACTTGGCACCATTGCATTCATGGTCCATACGATGATCCGCGCCCGTCCCGTTAAACATCCTAAACGCAAGATTGTCCACCAAATGCAATGGTGGAACAAAATTGTTAAAAAGGGTTGAAAACATAGAGAAAACCTTTGAGTACAATAGGGTAGACAAAACTCTTAGTTACTTGAGATCAACTTGCAAAAACACTTGCCTTCTTTTCAAGAACCACATTCCACAAACACTTTCAAAACAAACTCTCAAAAAACATTTGAAACATCTTTTCGAAAAGATACACACCTTTGTAAAACATTCGAGTAAAGAATTGTTACAAGGGTAGCCTAAGACAAGGCATCTTCTTCAAAAACATTTTCAAAAACACACACACACACACACCATTTTCAAAGCAATCGAAAATCAAGGCAAGTGATCTAAAAACCAAGTAACTAAGAGCCCATGGATAACCATGGATGAAAAGGGTGCTAATACCTTCCCTTTTCATAATCTACCCCCCGAACCCATGAAATATCTCAAAAGGTTTTTGCTGTGCTTTTTTAACCTTTCCTTTAGGATAAAATAAAAAGTCGGTGGCGACTCTTGCTCAACCGAACAAGTGCGAATACAAACGCAAAACTCATAGTCAGTTCTCCCACCGTATCACATTGGGCAATACATTCAATGAAGAACCGGTGTCTACCAACACATGGGCAAGAGTAGTGCCCTTGCATTCAATAGAGACATGCAGGGCGTCGTTATGGTTCTTTCCTTTTACAGTTAGATCGGCGTCAGAAAAGCCCAGCCCGTTATCAGCAGTCAAGTTGGCCACACAATCAGTAAATTGATCAGCAGACGTTTCTTGCGGCACATGAGACGTCTTCAGGAAGGAGATCAGGGCCTTTGCATGGGCCTCTGAACATAACAGCAGTGACATCATAGAAATTTTTGATGGGGTGTGCCCCAACTGCTCAACAACATTGAAATCGCTTTTCTTGATAATCTTGAGAATTTCCTCAATCTCTTGCTGGGAGGCTTCAACAGCGGTTGTCTTCGGCGCCTCCGTCAAGGCAGGAAAATCAGCGGCAACCCCTTTGCCCCGAGCATTAGAGGACTCGGCGGCAGGGGTAGAAACAGGAACTTGATTTGGAAGGGAAACATGCACACTTGCGGGTGTGATGATAAGAGGTTTCTGAATAATGGGCGGCGAAATATCCGGTGAAAACAACCCACCACTGCGAGTAATCTTGGCAGGCCCGGTGATGTTGCTGACACCGGTACTTGTATCAAACTTTTGCTTCACTCCAAGCACATAAACATCTGCCCCATAGTGCCATGGGACAGCTTTGTCGGATGTATAGGGGAGGGGCCCCGGAATTGTAATGATGATGGGAGCAAACTTCTGAGTGGACATAATTTTGACAGGCTTCTTTGAAGGAGCCTTGGGAGGTTTGTTGAAAATAGTGACAATAGAAACTTCTTCGGCAGGGGCAGCAGGAATGGCAATCTTCTCGAATAAGATCTCTTTGCTATCCATCAGGCTTTGGATACCTGATTTTAGCAAAGGACAACCAAAAGGGGAAACAGCACATAGAAGGCAATCTTCACCACATCCCGGAAATAAACCGGCTAGCAACAGATTCCTTTTAACAGTTGATAACGGAGTAACAATCTCTTCCACGGAGGCTACATATCGGTCTTCTTCAACATCATTCACTCCATGCTGGGGCATGGGAGCAGTCACAATATTGGGCCTTTCGGGCGCCTCAAACTGTATTTCCTTAGCATCAATAAGGTCTTGAACCTTATTCCTCAGAGCCCAGCAATCGTCCGTAGTGTGCCCGGGGCTATCAGAGTGATAAGCACAACGGGCGTTGGGGTTGTACTTTGGAGAATCTGTGTTCACTACCTTCGGAGCTTCTTTGACAGTTACCAGACTGGTTGATAGTAGTTGCGGCAAAATCTGAGACAGGGCCATACTGAGCCGAGTGTACTGCCTCTTGGGCCTCTCACCCCTTTGTTGATTATACTGCTGAGGAGCAGCAGCAGGCTTTGAAATTACCAATGCATTGACAGCTTGGCGGCGTTCTGGCTTAACTTGTCTTCTGGGACCATAAACAGCACTAGCTTCCTTCTTGAAAGGCTTCTTCTCAGTACTTGCGGCGGCACCTTTCAGAATCTTCACTGACTTGATACCAGCCTCTATCCTCTCACCAGTCAAAATCAAATCTGTAAACCCGGCGGAGGAATTACCAATCAGATGGTTAAAGAACAGACCAGACAGGGTCCCAAGGAACATGTCAACAAGTTCACGGTCAGTTAAAGGAGGCTGCACCCTGCCAGCCAGGTTTCTCCACTTTTGCGCATACTCCTTGAATCCTTCGCCCGTCCCTAGTGACATACCCTGAAGTTGGGTACGCGTGGGAGCAAGGTCAGAATTTTACTGATATTGTTTATAAAATACGGTGGCCAAGTCTTCCCAGTTTCGGATACTGGCTCCATCCAGCTGATAGAACCACTCGAGTTGAGCCCCAAAAAGGCTATCTTGAAAGAAATGGATCCAAAGGTTCTTGTCTGCAGTGTAAGGTTGGATCTTCCTTACATATCATCTGAGATGCATTTTAAGGCAAGACAGCCCGTCATACCTTACAAAAACTGGCACTTTAAACTTCAGGGGGATCACAATTCCAGCAACTAATCCCAAGTCTTCGAAATCTAAGCCGGGAACTCTCTGCAGCTCCATAGCTGCCAACCTGTCTTCCAAGCCTTTGTACTTATCATCAGCGGGCGGGTATTGTTGATCAGAGTAGTCTTCGTCTTCTTCAGCCTCCTCTTCCTCAACCTCGGATTCGGAAGGTACCGCAGTCGCGTTCCCTTTACTGGTTCCTTCTTCAGAAGTAGGGGGAAATTCAAGCACTCTTCTGGCCTCACCCTCAAACCTTCTCCCTAGGGTAGCCACCCCGATTCTCTTCTTATTCTTCTTCACTTGGTCTTTGTTCCCCAGCAGGGCTTTCAGGTCTTCCTGACCCTTAGCCAAGGTCATCAGGAGTTGTTGAAACTGTGCGTTTTGAGACTGCAAGTCCTTGACCGTTTGCTCGAGATCCATCCTACTGAAATAAACAGCAAAAAGATAAGGAAACCTGGTGTGGAGACCTGCTTATGCACATGATGAATTGTATGCTTATGTATGCAATGTATTCAAGGATTTAGAACATTCAAAATTGTTGCAAACAAAAAAGAACGCACGTCATATTAATAAGAAGAAATTTGTCAGTACATAAATGCCCCATGGGCCAAATATTACAAAAACTTCTCAAGGTAAAAAGACATTGCACATCCTCTTTGGTGCGATGTAGGTGTTGAGGGTCTCTTCCTCATGGAGTCGACGGGTGAGCTCTAGAACCTTCTTCTCGCTGGCGTAGAAGCTGGCTTCAAAAGTGTTTCGTTCCTCCTTAAGTTGGATCCAACTCTTTTGCATCTCCTCCCACGATGTAGGCATGTCAGGATATAGGATGGTGTAGGGAACCTCTCATTCCTTAACGGGCTCTTTAATCACAGGGAGAACATGAGGATAAGGCATCATTAGACTCTGGGCTCGGGCTCGTACCCACTTGAGGTAAGGCTCAAGAGGGATGGAGTTCTTGTGCCCCAGTGTCTTGCTGTCAACTTTGTTAGGCATCCTCCAAGCTCTGATGAATATTTGGCGAAGTCCTTGCGCATCGTTGTCGAAGTCAAAAACTAGGTCAGGAATTAACATGTCATGAGGGCCATCTCTCCGTGCATATCCAAATTGCCTCAAAGCTACACAAGGGTTGTAGGTAATGCCCCCTCTAATGCCAAGTAATGGAACATTAGGGAACTCTCCACAATGATCGACGATGATGACATTTTCTCTGGACCGAGAACACCAATGTACATCAGAGTGAGTGAGGGTCATCAACCGTTGTGACCACCTTAAGCCTTGGTCATTCTTCAGGACAGATTGTGGAAGGTGCGAAATAAACCACCTTGCAAGGAGAGGAGTACAACACATGAGAACACCCCTCTTTCTCATTGTTCGAGTGTAAAATGAGTGAAGAATGTCCCCAAGCAATGTTGGTATTGGATTTCCGGATAAGAAGATCTTGACGGTGTTGACATCTACAAGATGGTCAGGATTTGGGAACAAGACCAACCCATAGATAAGGAGTGCAACAATTTCTTCAAAGGCTTGTAGGTCCAATGAATTCCAACACTCTTGTGCCTTCTCAAACAGGAATTTTGCTAAGAAGCCTTTGACACCGCTTCTAGTTTCCCAGTGCCCCTTGATGTCAGATGGATGTAGATGTAGTGCTCGAGCAACATCTTCAGGCTTTGGTTCCTTTTCCGTACCGTTGAAAGGTAGTTGATTAAGGATAGGAATTCTCAGGAGTTGAGAAAATTCCTCCAAAGTGGGCACCAACTGGTAGTCAGGGAAAGTGAAACAGTGGTGAAGAGGGTCAAAGAACTGGAATAGCACCTTCATCATGTCCTCTTCAATGTTGGTGCTGACTAAGCTGAGCAGTCTACCATGTCTTTCACTGAAGGGAGAGCTTTCCGGAATTCTTTATGTGAGCTCCTTGGTTTGAGGAGGGATCCTCACAAGGTTGACTTGGATAGTTTTTCTGCGAGGAATTTCCATGACCTGTAAAACAAGAACAAAGATGAAGATCTAAACCCTTGAAATGGTTAGTGAATGCATATGATGCTTTATGATGTTTATGATGTTTATGATGTATGCACAAACATATGTACAAGCAATTCACACAAAAACCCTAGTTTCAGGCTTGCATGGGGTTTCATAGGTAAGTAACCTCTTGAGTGTAGTTGGCTTAAAAACCTGTCCTATAAATAGTAACCGGGTTCTAAGGAGCTCAATATCACGGGATTGTTTTCATTGTTCATTGTTTTGGTTTAGCCACTTAACTAGCGACCAAAATATTCCAAGAAAACAACCCTCAATGAGTGTAGTATCGAGTATCTACCAACTTCGGACTGCACCAAAGCCGGTCATCTCACTACCCCTAATGAAAGGCCAAGATGGTCAAGTAAGGTTCTAGGTCATTAGTGCTTAGTGACATCACTCAGCGGCCCCGTACTCTCCTTGATTGAACTCAAGGGTTACCGGTATTCACAAATATGTCGCACTAAAATAGTTATTGCTTCAACCGTGTCGGTATACCCCGCACAGTTTCCACAATGTATTGCTATCTATGAATGTTTCCCCAAATCCGGGTGTAGGATAGTAAACCCAAACAAGAGGGCCAAGATGTAAATCAATCAAGGCAATCAAAGCAAGAATGTAAAGGTGATCTAAACCTTAGGGTAACCCCACTTTTAAATTATTCCCCAGCAGAGTCGCCAGTTCTGTGATACGGTGGGAGAACTGACTTGAGGTTTGCGTTTGTTTTCGCAAATGTTTCAGTTTAGCAAGAGTCGCCACCGACTTTTTATTTATCCTAAGGAAAGGTCAAAAAGCACAGGAAAGACCTTTGAGATGTTTTCTTGGGTTCGGGGAGTAGATTATAGAAAAGGAAGGTATTAGCACCCTTTCTATCCATGGTTATCCATGGGCTCTTAGTTACTTTCTTAGATCACTTGCCTTTGCTTTTCAATTGTTTGAAATGGTGCTTTCAATTGTTTGAAATGGTGCTTTGTGTGTGTTTGAAAGATATTTTGAAAAGAGGCCATTGTTGTGGCAACCTTTGTAATGATCCATGTTTGAATGTATATGTGATACGGTGGGAGAACTGACTTGAGGTTTTGCGTTTGTTTTCGCAAATGTTTCGGTTGAGCAAGAGTCGCCACCGACTTTTTATTTTATCCTAAGGAAAGGTTAAAAAGCACAGCAAAAACCTTTGAGATGTTTTCTTGGGTTCGAGGAGTAGATTATAGAAAGGGAAGGTATTAGCACCCTTTCTATCCATGGTTATCCATGGGCTCTTAGTTACTTGCTTAGGTCAACTTGCCTTGATTTTCAATTGTTTGAAATGGTGCTTTGTGTGTGGATTTTGAAAATGTTTTGAAAAGAGGCCAATGTGGTGGCAACCTTTGTAATGATCCATGTTGGGATGTATACAAAGATGTATGTCTTTTGAAAAGTTTTCAATGTTTTTTGAAAGTTGTTTTGAAAGTGTATTGTGAAGTGTGGTTTTGAAAAATAGGCAAGTGTTTTTGTTTTGCAAGTTGGCAAGTAACCAAGAGCTAATCTACCCTAAATTTCTCAAAGATCATTGTTATGTTTTAAACCTTTTAACAATTTTGTTCCACCATTGTATTTGGTGGACAATCTTGTGTTAGGATGTGAACGGGACAGGCGCGGGTCATCGTTTAGACCATGATTGCAATGGTGCCAAGTATCTTTGGGCAATTTTTCTTTAAGGGACTTGATCATTTTTAGGCAACCTTTGAAAGCGTCACCGATGGACTATGATCATTTGATTGTTTTGTTTTTTGCCAAAGATACCTAACATGCAACATGGCCCATTATTTGAAGGCAACAAGTGGAGTACCCTAGGGGTGCAAGTGTGATTAGTGTAGTCCATTTTCATGCTTGTTTATCTTGAATTTAGGTCAAACTATTTTTTGGTTAATTTTTGCATACAAACCCTAGTTCTAACATGGCATAATTAGAAAGCTTTTAAATGTGAAAAATAAAAGGTCCTAAGTTATTACAACACAATATATGGGATGGGGGATACAAATGTTCAAATGGGGGTATTTTGACAAGAAACTAAATTTAACTATTACATCCAAATTGAATTATACAAATTAATTAATTGCACAATAATTAAATAAAATAAAATAAGTATGCAAAAATGGTTTTCATATGTATGTAAAAAAAATATTTATCATGTGTCAAATAAACAAAAATAAAAAAGAATTAATTTGGTATTTTTGGTATTTAGGGCAAAACCCTAATTTTGTTAAAAACAAAATGTATTTATTATATAATCTATACAATATTTATTAATTATGTACAAAAAATAAATAAAAGAAGATATATTGTAAAAAAGTATTTTTGAGGTCAAAATATTAATAAAAATGAAATGTATTAATTTTTTGTATTTTCCCTAAATATACTAATAAATATATAAGTATTTTACATTATTTATTAAATATATATTATATGTACAAAAATAAAATATTTAGTTTTATTAAAAAAAAGTGTATTTTTATTATAAAATGTTTTCAAGAGATAACATAAAATAAAAATCAGAAATAAAATATGTTTGTATTATTTTTTGTATTTTAAAATAAAAGTATCTATATTTATTTATTTACAAAACTAAATAAAGCCAAATAAATATCAAAATAAATGCAAAAAATATGGGAAAAATAAATTTAATATTTTTTCATGCTTAAATAAAAATATGGAAACAAAATCAAAAGGAAAAAATGGAAAATGACAAGTAAAACTCAAAATGGGCCAGGGGGGTGCATGTGAAATGCAGTGGTGTGAAAAGGAAAAACAAATCTTAGGCCCAGCCCAAGACTCTGTCTTCTTCAACCTTCAACATCTTTGTACAAAACACGTGCTTCTGTTATCTCAAGATTCTTGGACTTTTAGCATAAACTCACAACATGAAAAATGTTAAGCATCAAGCCACGATTCCATACATATAAAAAAACTCAACCTAACTCTCAGAAATGAGAGAGAATTTCTCCATCCCTAATTCTTAACCTAAGTTTTTGTCAATGTTCAGGTTCAAAATACTCTGAGCATATGCAATATAAATGGAAAGTAAAGATATGTATAGCTTCAGGGACATGAGTAGAACATTTTTCATTCACAAACTTAGAGTTAACTCTTCCTTTATTGAGAGATAGAAGTCCATGAACTTACCTGTTCAGCTTGGATCGTGTCTGACAATGGAGGCACTTTCAAGGCAAAGTGAGTATTGGTACAGCTTGCTTGAAGGTCAGGGATGTTTCTCCAACCTTTAGTTTGCTTTGAAACCAAGTGAATCAAGCTATAGAAATCCACCTGCAAAACAGAAAATGTGAAAATGGTGAAGTTGGTTAGAGGTGTTACAGTCTGCTTCCAAGGCTTGGGACAGTTTGTATGGATGGTAGGGAATGTGTTTGAACTGGTTTGGATGAAAATGCACGAGTGGATCGAGCTATGGGATTCAAACTGCAGCTTATGCCCTGTTTTTGCAGTTTTATGGTGTTTCTGTGAATGGGGAGGTATTGAAGGTGATAGGCTCGTGTTTCAGCTCAGTTATGTTATTTAGAATGTGTCTAGCAAGTTTGTCTAAGCTTAGGTTTGCAGCAATGAGAGTTGGTGTATGTTATGCAAGTTTCTTCACACTTAAGCAAGAAAATGTCAACTTGGTTTCTAGGCCAGTACAAAGCCTCTATCTATGCTGCACATTTGAGTCTTGATTAGTGGGATATGCCTATGCCTTTGTGCCTCAAAGATCTGCATTGTACCTTATAGATTGCAAACTTGACATAAAGTAACATTTTACAAAAATGGATAATATGCTTTTTCTTATTAAGGCTTAATCTTGTATGCAATGCTTAAACACACAAGATAAGACTTAAATATGAAGGATTGGCATTAAATTTATGAGTGTGGATGGGATAAAAGACCTGTAATCTAGCTTAGAGCATGCTGAGTTCAAAAATGCAAAGTTATGGACATGTAAATTGGTCATGAACAAAGTGAGTTTTTCCCATATTGCCAAATTCGATTCTCCCTAACCACAAGGTTGTTTGATGAGTTCTTGGACATTTTGTAAAGCTTGGAATGTGTACTACAATCCATATTTGTAATGCAAATTGAAATTCCAAGTGGACGCATGTGAAAAGTGGCCATGAAGTTAGGCAAAAATCCTGCCTAGAATAGGTCAAAATTTTTCTAAGTTAAGAATGTTTTGCACCCTTGTTCCAAAAATCATAACTTGAGCTACAAGCTTCTTTTGAGGAAACTTTGTGAATCAAAGTTGTAGATTTTGCAATGGAATACAACTTTCATGTTTTGACTTTTCCTTGAATCCAAATGCATCTTAGTGAAAAAATGGGACAAAGTTAGGAAAAAATTAGGGATTTTCATAACTTAGAAAAATTCTAAGTTATGAAAATTCTTCATTTCAAACCCTAATTTGTGATTTTTGATTTCTTGATGAATAAATTTCATGTTTTGACATGTTTTGATGAAAAATGAATCTTGACACTTGATTTTGACCAAAAGGTCAAAGTTTGACTTTTCAGTATACAGTCAAAAATTGATCAATTGACTGGAAAATTCATCTGTCAACCTTGTGCAATTGGGATCTTTTGAACTTGTTGAACATGTCAAGACAATTCCATTGGGTCCTTGAGTCCATATGTGAGCTTGGTTTGCCATTGGTTAGGTCAAACAGTCAAAAATTGCCTTTGTGCAGTCAAAACCCTAAAAATGACCATTTTGCCCTTTTGGTGATCTGATCAAATTTCTTGTGGAATTGTGATCCAAACTTGATCAAATGGTCCATATGAGTTCATAATGTTGATGTGGGTCAAAAATCATGAGGTTTGACTGTCAATTGACCACAGTTGACTTTTTCCCTAATACAACTGATTTCTAGGTCAACTGTCCAATTGACTGGGCAAAGTTTGGAATCAAGACTTGAAACTTGGTATGGATAAACTTGGGAGTCCAACATGAAGCATGAAAGTCACTTTAGGCATTTTAGGTCAAAACATCTTTGTGCAAACACAAACCCTAATTTGGGTCAACAGTGCAAGGAGAAGTCTTGAGCAGAGGAAACCCTAGCTGGATCTTGAGCTCCAAGGGTCTTGTGGTGAGAAAATGTTGAGGAAATGAGAGGGTATATTTTGGGGTACAACAGACTGTATCAGCCTAACAAGCAGTGGTTTCAGGAAGTTTTGTAACAATCTGAGATGCGAGACTTGTGCAAGACTGTTTGTGTTACAGTTAACCATGGTATGCTTAATGCATCTGTAGAGATATGGTACACGGAGACGTCATCATTTCATCTACCACATGGTGATACGTCTATTATACTACATGATGTCTTGTGTCTGCTGCATCTTTTGATTAGGGGAAACTTTTAGATCATGGGAAGATTAAGAGAGACGAGGCACTAAAGTTGATGGTAAACTATCTAAGAGTTGACTCAGAGGTTTCCATGGCAGAGTTGAAGCCACTTGATGGTCTTATGATATGTTTAGCTTCTTGCAGAATGTGAATATAGGTGAGATACTTAGAGCATAATATGTTATTAGGGATGAAGAGCAGGTAGCACAACTTAGAGCGTATGCTATAAGAGCATACTTGTTGTATTCATTTTTGTGGACGAGAGTGCCATTTATGTGGATGTTATCTACATGCGGTATTTTGATGACTTTGAGCGGATCCATGAGTGTAACTGTGGGGCCGCTTGTTTGGTCTACTTGTATTCTAAGTTATATGAAGGTTGTATGTGGAAGATGTAATAGATGACAAACAACATAACATTATTTACGGTAATATTTCTTTGTCTTTTAGTGTTTGCATGTCATTTTCGTTACACTATTGCAACGCCGTTACTATCTAGTGATTCATGTGTTCCAACACTTTTTAGGCTTGGATCCTCCAGCACTTTCCATGCATCTCTGGTTATTCATGTGTACCTACTTATACTGAAGATATGTCATGTGCTTTTGTATTCGCCCCACTTAGAGAGAACCAAGCGATAGAGCCATTTAGAGTATATTTTGACCACTTAGTAGCAGAGGATATACACTTACATTCTTACATCGATCACCGTGAGACGCGTCCCTTTGACGATATAGTCTTATACTTGGGATGGTTGGCTTGCAGTTAATGTTTGAAGTTTCCTCGTCTGCATGAGCATGTCAAGCGTCAATTCGGCTACATACAATACATTTCCAAAGACCCTTCGGTGTCTGCTCCTCCCACTATGACACACAGAGATATGAATGTTATGTTTGATGGTTATCTTAATCATTTGGTATCAGAGGAGGCATAAAGTACCATAGCTGAGAGTGACTGGAACCATGTAGACGGTTACATTCGTTGGTTCTTCAGGGTGTCACATCCTTATATTGTATAAGATACTCTAGGAGATCCGTAGAGGCCTGCTTATTCGGAGATACTAGAGGAGGAGCATGATAGGCATATCATGTTGTTGATGTGTTGTCTAGATATCGTCGTATCATGGAGGTTGAGCAGGAAGATATTAATAGAGAAATCTTTCTAGATGGCTCTAAGGTGAGGGATGTTGTAGATGCCATGATAGCAGAGGCTCGGGAGGCAGCGCAGGAATAAGACAGTAGATTATAGTACTTGTACTCTAGATTTATTTTGGATTGTGTTGTAACTAGTTTTAAAACGAGAGTCACCATCCTTAATTTTTATCACGGGGAAGGGAATATAAAGGATAACCCTAAAAAGTTAGAGACTCTAGGTTTTTGGACTCGGTCTTAGACGAAGGGAAGGTGTTAGGAACCCCTCATCTACCTTGTTCACAATGATACTGGGGTTTAGAAGCTTAATCTTTTAGGAAAAAGGATTTTAATTTTTATTAGGGAAACTCGCCACAATTTTAGTGGTATGCCTACGTATCATCTTAGAAGGAATCAGTGTCCCAATTCGTAGTTCACAGTTGGTTGGTGTTTTTTATAGATTACAAAGAATCACTTTCGAATTTATCATTGAACCTTATCTGGGTTGAAAATTGTGTGAGCGTAGATGTAGTTCGTAGTTAATTTTGAAATAAATTCTCCTTAATCTTTTTTCGAAAACATATTGGTTTTTGTTAAGTTAGTAGAAAATAATTTGAATTATTGGTTAACTGTTTTAAGTTGATTGATCGAGTATGGTATGGTATGGTATGGAGCGGGGGAGTCTGATATAGTCTCCTCATCACGTGGCCAAATATTGACCACGTGTCATTCACAGATGGAGTATTTGATGAGTTGCGTGAATTTTAATTATTTTATTTTGAATAATAAATTGATAGACGATGTGTCAATCGATTTAATTACTCGAAGATGGACATCTTATTATTTATAGAATATTTGAATTAATTAATTAAAGAAAAAGTTTGAATTATAATTAAATTAACTAAGATTTAATGAATTAACAAAACTAATTAAAATAAAATTAAGTAATTAAATAAAACAATTCCCATGAAATAATTAGAGTAGTAGAATGAGACTAAATAAATGGGTTGGGGGTGCTAAAAGAGAAGATAGAGTAGATGCTTGTGAGTGTTACTGTGTGTCGATTATTTGCAAAAGTAGATGTGCAATCAGATAAATATGTACGTGCCTGGATTTTTAGTGTGTGTATTAAGGTGAAGCTATTTCACCATTAAAGAACTAAAGAAAGAGATGAAGTAAAACAGAAAAGAAAAGAGAAGAAATGTGCAGTAAAAGATGATGACTGCTTATTGATTTACATGTGTACAAGGCTTATCCATATATAGCATGAGTAAGCATATAACCACCAATCAAAAATAACTAACATACTAAAATAGCTAATGTAATTAAGAGCTAATCTTCAAATTACAAAATAGCTAATCTTAACAGCCCCTCTCAAGCTAAGCATGGTGAATATTAATCATGCCAAGCTTGGAAATGAATTTGTTGAAAGTTGAGGTGGACAAGGCTTTGGTTAGGAAATCAGCCAGTTGATCATGAGTGGAAATTGGTAGAAGTCGTAGTAAACCTTGCTGAAGTTTTTCACAGACAAGATGGCAATCGATCTCAAGATGCTTGGTACGTTCATGAAATACCGGATTGAGCACAATATGCATTGCACTTTGGCTGTCACAGTACAGAACTGGAAGTTTGGTACAAGTGATGTGCAATTCCTTCATGAGGGCTATCAACCAAAGCAATTCACATGTAGCAAACGACAGTGCCCGGTACTCTGCTTCTGAAGAAGATCTAGAAATGGTATCTTGTTTCTTTGCACGCCATGATATAAGAGAGGTTCCAAGAAAGAAACAGTAACCTGAAATTGACTTCCTTGAATCAATACATCCTGCCCAATCAGAATCTGAGAAGCCAAAGAGTTGTAATTCAGCATTCCTTCTAAACATAATTCCTCTACCAGGGCTATTCTTCAAGTAGCGAATGACTCTGCAAGCAGCATGGTAATGTGCCATTGTTGGACTGTGAAGAAACTGATTGAGTTGTTGAGTGGCATATGTAATATCTGGACGTGTTGTATTAAGGTACAACAAGCGACCTATCAAACGTCTGTAAGCACCAATATCTTCAAAGACTTTTCCATTATCAGCATGTAGTTTAACAGATGGATCAAGAGGTGTAGGAGCTGGTTTAGATCCAAGCATACCAGATTCCTGCAAAAGATCAATACAGTATTTTCGTTGTGACAAAGAAATTCCTGCCTTTGAATGGGCAACCTCGAGGCCAAGAAAATACTTAAATACTCCTAGGTCCTTGATGCTAAAAGTGTTATCTAAGATGAGCTTGATGCGATCAAATTCAACCATAGAAGTGCCAACTAAGATTATATCGTCAACATACACTAAGATAGCTGTAAAATGTTTATCAGATCTTAAGGTAAAGAGAGAGTAATCAGAAGTAGATTGAGTGTACCCTTGGTGCAGTAAGAGAGCAGTCAACTTTTCATACCATTTGCGACTCGCTTGCTTCAGGCCATATAAACTTTTCTGAAGTTTACACACTTGATTAAGTTTATGGCATGGAACACCTTCAGGAATGGTCATGTACACATCTTCTTTCAAGTCTCCATGTAGAAAAGCGTTGTTGACATCCAGTTGATGTAAGAACCAATTATTGATAGCTGCAGTTGCTAGAAGGGTTCTGACAGTTGTAAGCTTTGCTACTGGTGAGAATGTGTCAAAGAAATCAAGCCCTTCTATTTGATTGTAGCCATTGGCCACAAGTCTAGCTTTATACCTCTCTATTGTTCCATCTGCTCTATGTTTTACCTTGAACACCCATATGTTTCCAATTGGTTTGACATGTGGTGGAAAATCAACTATATTCCAAGTCTTGTTCTTGTCTAATGCATCTAATTCAGATTTCATAGCTTTGATCCAATGCTCAGACAGACATGCTTCTTTATAAGACTTTGGTTCATGGGTGAGAGTGATATTGGAAACAAAAGCACGATGAGATGCAGACAGAAAATGCAATGAATCATAATTTGAAATAGGATAAATAACTTTTGATGTACCTGATGATGACATGGCTGCAAATGCATCAGATGAATTGCACACATAATCTGAGAGATAATGAGGTGTCTGTTTGATTCTAGCAGGTCTGGACTGAATGTTGCAATTTTCAGGGTCTGATGCATTAGGGACTGGTTGAGTACTATGGTTCTCATCAGTATTTTCAGTACCATGGTTCTCATCAGCATTTTCTACAATATTAGGGTCATTGGTGGGATGATATAATGTGTCATTGGTTATGGTATAGTGATGGTCATGATTTCCATCAGCAGACTGAATATTTTGAAATGGAACTTCCTTGTGCACATGATAATCCCAATTAATAGAATTGGCATTTGAATAAGGGAATATATGTTCATGGTGTATGACATTTCTAGAGACAAGAATGGTATGACTGTTAATATCATAAAGTATCACACCCTTCATTCCATTCTTGTATCCAAGGAAAACACATTTTCTAGCTCTTGGCTCAAGTTTGGTTCTGTGGACATTTAATGTGGATGCAAAAGCTAAAGAGCCAAAAACTTTAAGACAATGCATATCAGGATGTTCATTATATAATATGAAATGAGGAGAAAAATTACTTAAAACTGGAGTAGGAAGTTTATTGATAATAAAAGTGGCATGTAAGATAGCATATGACCAGAAATTTTTGGGGAGTTTTGACTGGAAAAGAAGAGCTCTTCCAACATTTAACAAATGTTGATGTTTCCTCTCCACTCTACCATTTTGCTGTGGAGATTCAACACAACTAGTTTGATGGATAATCCCCTTGGAAGCATAAAATTCAGGAATCTGAAACTCAGCACCATTATCAGTTCTGATTATTTTGACAGACATTTTATGTTGATTTTCTATGAGACTCACAAAATTTATGACATGCTGTCTAGCTTCAGACTTAGTTTTCATTAGGGTTATCCAGGTGAATCTGCTACAATCATCTACAGCAGTTAAAAAATAGGAATGACCATGCAAAGATTGAACAGCAAGAGGTCCCCAAATGTCAAAATGAATTAGATCATAAGGATGAGCAGCTCTATTATTACTGGCAGTATATGACAGTTTTCTTTGTCTAGCAAAATTACAAACATCACAAACATCTTGATGGTTAACTGTGATAAAAGGAAATTTGGAATGTAGGTACAAGAGTCTATTGTGTGATAAATGTCCTAATCTAAAATGCCATAGGGCCTTTTCAGGTAAAGTAACTGTGGTGGCTAAGGCAGATGTGAAAGCAGGTGAATGTGTTGGATGTGAAGCATTATCCCTTAGTGTTAGGTAGTACAAACCATCTTTTTGCTCAGCAGAACCAGTCATCTTCAAGGTGACTTTGTCCTGTATAATACATTGTGAATTGAGAAATCTGATAGTGTAATTAGATGATTCACAAAGTTTGGAAACTGATAAAAGGTTTAGAGAAAATTCAGAGACCAAAAGAACATTATGTATAATAAAATCAGCAGAAAAATGAATGGTACCTGCATGATTTGCAACAAGACACTGACCATTTGGAAATCTAACATTGATAGGAATAATTTTCTTATATGAATGAAACCATTTTATAGAACAACAAATATGATCAGAAGCTCCTGAATCAATGATCCAAGAACTAAGACTACTACTATGCATGCAATGTGATATGTTACCTGTTGATAAATGACCAACAGCAACTTGATTGGAAGAAGCATGTCCTGAGGATTGGCCAATGCTGGATTTCTGAATTAGCTCCATTAAGGTATTGAATTGGGCTTGAGTTATAGGTGAAGTGTCACTTTTGATGTCAGCACCATGAGAAAGGGATCCATCATCATTGCCTTCTGATGTAACATTATTAGTTGAATTCTGAAACTGCCTCTGCATATGGGGTGGTACACCATGCTTCTTGAAGCAGTTATCAACAGTGTGATTGGTTTTGCCACAAAAGGTACATACACGAGCTCCATGTTTAAAAGAATTGTTTCTTGCACCAAATTTCTTAGAATCAGCAGCATTGATCAAGGACTGGGACTCATCATTGGAAATAGAAGAAGTAGGGAACTGAAATTGGCGCTCATGTTGAATAACCATAGAGAATATCTTGTTCATGTTTGGCAAAGGGTCCATTAACAAGATTTGAGACTTGACTACAGCAAATTGCTCATTCAAACCAGTCAAAAACCTGATAACTTGCATCAATTGGTGATTAGATCTTGCACTACGCATAGCCTCACAACAACATTGAATGCGACAAGTGCAAGTAGGTAAAGGCAAATACAAATCTAGCTCTTCCCAAAGAATTTTAAGTTCAGAAAAGAAATCAGTTACCGATTTGGATTCTTGCTTGAGGTTGTAGATTTCTTGCTGCAACTCCGAGATGCGAATGAGATCACCCTGAGAAAATATTTCTTTTAAATCTTTCCATACATCAATCGCATTTTCCATAAAGACGATGGACTGAGAAATTGAATCTGAAACTGAGTTCATAATCCAAGAATGGACCAACATGTTGCAGCGATTCCACGCACGCATAGATGGATCAAAAGAATCAATAGGAGCGGGAAGAGAACCGTCAATGAACTCAATATTCATTTTACCACCGAGTGCCCTCTTCATACTGCGAGCCCATGAATGATAATTGGAACCAGTAAGCTTCGGAAGAACAGTAACAGAACCGGGGCCATCGCTTGGATGAACGAAGTAAGGTGAAGTTTGATCCAAAGATGGATCAAGAGGTGGGGTTCGAGGAGCCATGGATACAGGGGAAAGAAAACCGGTGAAGAGAAAGCTTCAATTGAAGGACAGCGGAAGGAGGATCAAATTGGCGAATGATACCATATTGAGGTGAAGCTATTTCACCATTAAAGAACTAAAGAAAGAGATGAAGTAAAACAGAAAAGAAAAGAGAAGAAATGTGCAGTAAAAGATGATGACTGCTTATTGATTTACATGTGTACAAGGCTTATCCATATATAGCATGAGTAAGCATATAACCACCAATCAAAAATAACTAACATACTAAAATAGCTAATGTAATTAAGAGCTAATCTTCAAATTACAAAATAGCTAATCTTAACAGTGTGAATGGAAGTGGGTGATTTCCTTTATGTATAAAAAATGTTTTGACTCAAACTTGACTATTGCAAAAAGCTTTTTCGGAGGTGAAAGTTATGTACAAGGTGACTGGTTAGTTGTGTGGGTGTACCAGTTTCGATAAAAAGTTTACATGTACAGTGTAAAAAAAAGTTAGTAAATAAGGGCTTTCATGTTAAAGAAATAAATTGATATTGTATGAAAAATCATGTAATTTGTGGATATAATTTTCAAAATTAAATAATCATAAGATAATAACATGATATGGTTTAAACAACGATAAATTAAAAGGAAAAACTATTCTACAAGAGTTTCAAACCCGTAAATTTATGTTTATAAATTTCATTCTTTATCAATTGGACTATGTTACTTTAAAAATATTTATTATTTTAAAAATATAAATATTTATTATTTTAAAAATATAAATAATTTGAAATAAATTATTAATTTTTAACTGGACTTGAAAACGAATATCTATAAAAATCAAATAATATTATAAAAACACTGTTTAAAATATTTTTGACTGTAGAAATAAAGGGCGGACAAATTTGGGGTATGACAGGTTGCATTTTATTTATACTTATTTCGACTTTGTTATGTATTCTTGATTTATAACTTTATATATATTGTTTTATGCATAGTCATTGTATTGTTTAATTCATCATAGTATACCTTCTGACTAATTCATCTGAACATCACTAAAAAACTTAAAATTTAGTTTTTGGACTGGGTACGAAGATGTATCTCCAAATTCTGTCTAGTGAGAATATGAAGATGCGTCTTTGAAACAATCTATGGAAAAAGGGGTGTTTTAAAAAGTGATTCATGGTGTATACATAAAATTAATCTTGATATGTATCTTCATACATATTTTTAATGTTTAGCAAATAAAGGTGCATCCAAAGATACATCCTCTGAACCTTATGGGCAATTTTGAATTTTCATAGGGTGCTTCTCACGTGCACAGGATGTACTAAGAAATTCCTTTATTTTTCCTGCCCTCTGATGGAGAAGTATTCGATAAAAATCTGAAAAGGTTCTTATTAATTCGGAAGTTTACTTTTGAACCTATTCATTTCACACTAAAATATGTCCTTAGTGAGACACCCTTATTTTTCTCTAAAAAAACTAGTATAGAAATGTATTTTTTAACACATCCTTTAATGATTTTGTTCTTTTAACAACTCAGTGACAAATATGGAATGTACTTGATTTTTCAAATGGGAAATTTAATAAAATACAACCATACATATTTGCTTCACTCATGATTAAAAATATCATTTTTGTTCAAACTCTACCAAAACCTCCTTCCACATTCAATCAATTTTTCTACTTCAAAATATCGCTTGTCTGTTTTTTCACATCAAAATAAACAAAAGAAGTTGGAATTTAAGGTAATGTACATATATTTCCTCTTCATTGTCTACTTAATCTAGGTTTAAAAAAAATGAATGTTGCATCCAAAAATGCATTTATTAATTTTTGTTGAATGTCATCTAGAAGTGTATTTACGGATTAGTTTATAGTAGAATTTGGAGAGAAAAAATTAAATATTTTCTGTTATGATTGGTATTAGATATGGTACACCTTGATGTTGTCCCCAAACCTATTGTGTCTACAGATGCCATATTGGATAATGTCGGGGTAGATGTTGGCAACCAAACTATAATGAACAAAAGTTTGGTGTTCATGATCATATGCTCCAATAAATTCCGAATGATGCTATTAAATTAGGGTTCAGTGTTGTAATCAGAAAGTCATAAATGGTTTAGATAGAAGTATTCATTTGTGACGCTGAGATGCGAAATAAGGGACAAGTACACAATTTTTATCTGAAACTTGAAACGAGATAAAATTGGTTCGAGGAAATATGGGTGTCCTTTTAAGTTGTGTGGATACCTTTTGAAAAATAATAAATGGATATTTAATGTGATTTATGATACACATAATTATGACATGTGCTGCAAGTTAGCCGATTATCTCATTGCATGTCACCCTATGCCTGGAGAGAATGAAATTGTTTTTGACAATGACATTAAACACGATGCATACCAAAAACATAATTGTAAATTAGAAATGGAAAGACCTCAAAATATCTCAAATATCAAACAAGTATATAATGTTTGTGCTCAAAATAACAAGGTGGTAAGAGGGGATAAAACTGAGATGCAACACTTGTCGAAGTTTCTGGATGAAAACCATTATATATTTAGGTACAGAGTGTGCGAGGATTGAGAAACCATTTGAGATGTATTTTGGACTCATTTTGATTCCATAAAGTTGTTCAACACATTTTCCACTATACTCGTTATTGATCCAACATATAAGACCAACAAGTATTGACTTTCACTATTAGAAATTGTTGGTTTTACTTCTACGAAAAATATTTTTTTTCTGTTGGGTTTGCATTTTTGGAAAGCGAAAAAAAGAGGAAAAAGTTTTCAGGATTTTGAAGTGTGTCGGACAATGTTGAAGAACAAAGAAAACCTGCTGAAGGTCATTGTCATCGATCGCGATACCATATTCATGAATTTGGTTATCAAGGTGTTTCTTACATTATTTACAATACCTTGTAGGTATTACATCACAAAGAATGAGAGAAGTAGACTTAAGCTCGCTGATCGGTAAAATAGCAAGTGTACTATTTTGCCTCTGTAGTAATAATGAGGAAAGTTCCCCAAATATTGATCTCAAGGATCGCGTGTAAATATGGAGTTCGAATTATTGCTCAATTAAACAAAAATTAGTGTTTAGGTTTGAATTGCGAGTAAATAATAATAATTGTGAATTAAGTAAGAAAATTGACTACGTGGTTTTAACAAATATGAGTAACATGCTAGGATAGGTGTGTGAATTATCCATGCGATAATGCTCAATTCAATATTGCGACACCTTATTTTACATAATAAATTACCGGTTCTTAAGGGTGTTTACTCCTAAGTCCTTAGTGAGAAAATATTTAATCATTCATCCTAAGCCCTAAGTCCAAAGAAACTTATCCATGAAATTAAGCATTTTTAAATCAAGAATGATATGGTTCCTATAGGGTATCCCTAGTCCTAGGTGATATCTACTATAGAATGTTCTCAAGAAATCATTACCAATGGCAGTCCAACCTAATCGATAGTCATACATCAATCTCAATTTGTCCGAAAGAGAAAGCATTAAAAATATCAAGAGAACAAATTGATAATGAAAAACATTATTATTGCAAATATAAAATCAAGCCATTACAAAGTCAAATCAGGGACACTCTCTAGCATTGGAGGGGGGGGGGGGGGTTAGCTACTCATAATATTCAAGAAAAATAAAAGATAAATTGTAGACATTACAAGTATTAGGGACAAATTTCATCTTCAATCACTTTCGTTCATGAAAATTTGCTTCCCACCGAAAACCTTGTCTTCTCCAATCTTTTCTCGTGTAATTCTTTACTTTCAAAAAGTCCTCTAATCCTTATCTAAAACTTGCTTAAATAGAAAAGATGCTTCCTTTGTATTTATCTCTCATCAATCAGGTACAAAAATCATAAAATTGGGTTTAGAATGGCCCAAAATATCCTGAGATGTCAAAAATCACCAACAAAGGAAAGATTTTGCGTCAGCACTCATGCGCGCTACGACCAGTAGCAGCTTCTACGGGTAGCTGTAGCACCCCTCTACTTTTCTCCTTTGACATTTTTCTTCCCAGACCCCCTTCTACGGCCTGTAGCAGCTGCTACGGGTGGCCATAACACACCTCTGGCTTTTGTGTTGACATTTTGAAGAATCATGTTGTCCCTCTGCTACAGCCAGTAGCAGTTGCTACGGGCGGCTGTAGCAGACCTCCTGGAGCATGCAGGAAACTTTTAGGAATTCTCGATTTTTTTTTTGTTTTCTCACTGATCCTTCTTGAATATCTATCTGGACCTAAAAACATTAAAAAGACTCAACCAAAGCATAAAATGCGGAAAAAGGAAAATAAAGGGCTTAAAAATAATGAAAAAATTAATTATAATTAATGATAAACAAAGTTGTAAAAACCACAAATAAAATTCCTCCAAACTTAGACTGTTGCTTGACCTCAAGCAACAAAGAAAAGAGCTCATGAAATACAAACTATACTGGTACTCATATGCGAGACTTCCGTTCACATTGGTCAAGAGATAGTTTATCTGATATTCACATGACACAAAGAGATTTTGTGAGAACATTTTAAGCGTGAGCTTCCCTTTCATATACCTCTCAACTATGTGTTGTACTTAAGTCTTTTTCCAATTTTCTTCCTTTTTCATTCGGGCAATCAAATTAAGGCAATGAGAATTTATGATGATCATCACATGCACAAGACTAATCAAGAATTTTTGTTTAGGCACCAAATAAGTAACAATTGCTACTTTTAATTACCGATGAAATTTTCAAAACTTTTCAGTTTATATATTGTCTTATTTGGACGATGTTTGGGGATCAACCTTCTTTGAGCTAAATAATTGGGTGAGGGTTACCCAACTTAGCGGGCCGGTTGTATTTTACCGCCTTTTTCATCATTTGGTGCTAAAATTATTTATTTCTCAACCAATCATACGTACACGTGAATCTAGATTATGCCAGACTATCAAGATAAACTAATCAAGAAGTACTTTTCAGGATTCAAGCACTATAGTATAAATCTACATGTTAGACTTGCATCACTCTTTAGGGAACCTAGGATGTTCAAACAAACCTCTTTTTGTCACATTATTCCGGACTTCCTAACCTCAAACAATCATCCCTTTATCTTTATATACTATTCCCGATCTCTTTGAAATAAAAGCTCTTGCCAAAATAAAACTTTTTGGTCAATATTCAGGGAGAACTTCGAAGTATGGTTTTAAACCAACAAAATAACATAAAACAAACAAACAAAAATAAATCCCCCTAAACTTGAATTAAACATTGTCCCTAATGGTTTAGAATAAGAGCGAGAAGCGTGACTCACATAGATCCTTACTAAGGAGGCAGGAGGTAATGCAACACCAACTACTGCATCATAGCTTGCACATGTAATGCCTTGTTTATTACCTGAAGACGAAACAAAACAAACAATGAAAAGAAAATGCTCAGTCATTAAAAGTGTAGATTGCATCCCATGTAGCACTTCATTTAACGTCGTATGGCTCGACGGTTCATCACCTATGTTAGGGTGGATTATATGACACAAAAAACACATCATCTTATTTCTTTCTTTTGTTTGGTAGCAATCCCATGAACTTAAAGTATTGATGATGTTAATTCCAAATCATTTTCAGTTTGATTTTATTGAACAAGGCATAAATGACATCCAATAATTTTTCTATTTCTTGTCTTTCATCTTCCTTGTAGTGAAAAATAGCTTTTAGGGATACTCTTTTGTTGAAGATTTTCTTGTAGGATATCCACATCTTCACAAATTGTTAAATTTGTAGTTTCATCCATTTACATATTTATTTTGAGAAGAGTTTACCTTGTTCTTCTTACTTATTTGATTATGATTAGAGAGATGAATCTCATCACCTCTAGATGCTTTGAGTTCCTTCTTCTCATCTTTATTGAAATAAGTTGAAAGATAAAAGTTTGCCAATTCAGCATCATCAATATAACCTCATCGCTTGAAGATTCAATGTCACATCCCCAAGACACATAAAACTTCCTTGGTTTGTTACGACTCTTGAGAAGATTCTCCTTCTTCTTTTTGTCAAGAATGGAATCTTTTTCTTTGAATGATTCTTCCTTAGAAGATGTATATTGTCTAGTGGGATCAATGTATCTTTTGTTGAAGTTATTTTCACCTTTCTTTTTCAAGTGCTCGTGATATATTTTGACAAATAAAGTCATCTCTTCTTCTTCCGGATCATAGTTGTTACTAACATATCTATTATAATTATGCTCATCCTTTGGGATCTTGAACTTGAGGTCGTAAGATCTTTAGACTTAAATCCCTCCTCGTTGTTAACATCTTTATCTTTCTTCTTATTTTTCTCATGCTTCTTTTCATGTTTTTTCAAGCAATTGAGTTCTTGCTCGTGTTCTTATAGCTTTCCAAACAAAGCAGTGAGATTAAGTGTTGCAAGATTATTGGCTTCCTTGATCGCGGTGACCTTTGGTTGCCAAATCCTAGTAAGACATATCAAAACCTTGTTAGTAGCAATAACATTGGAAATAGGATTACCTAGCAAATTTTAACGATTAATAAGATGTGAGAACCACTTTTGCATTTGAGTAATGGTTTCACTATGCTTCATGCAAAAAAGTTTAAACTCTTGATTAAGTGTATTAATCCCACTTTTATCCACGCATGTGGGTACATCTGCGCCTGATTCCAATGGAATTAGGATAATTATTTCCATGCAAAAAAGTTGATACAAGAGAAGTGTTCAAGAGAAACTACACAAACCCCAATGCTTGTTGTTGATTCAACCCCTTCTCTTCCTTTGATCTTGAGAAAGACCAAGACATGATAGATCCCAATTGATATGTCGATATTTATACTCCTTTGCATTTTTTATCTCTAAAGCTTTCGCGCATGATCAATTGTACCTATTACAACACAAGACTTCAATTCGATTCGTTGTTCTCTCACTACTTCCTTGGAGGTATTTATCTCAAAAGGAATTCACTAGGCCTCAACCCTCTCTTCAATGTCTTGCACGAAAACCCCCAAATCAATCAATGATCTTGAGGACAAACTCACAGTTTTTCCGGATGAAGACCCCTGTAAATATCAACCCAATGTTATCGGCTACATATGAACCTAATTAGACGTTATCAAATATTGTTTAGATGGCACCCTAACAAAATATAGTTACAATGGTTTGTCAGCGTGTATGCATAGGTTGGAGGTTGAAGGTGAAGAGAAATTACAGGAAATTTTTATGGTATCACCAAGTTAGAATGATGCATGAAAGATGTATTTATAGTTATGGAAATATTAGGGCAAAAGAGGAAAATTCATAATTAAAATAAAATAGAAAATTTGTCTCTTGAAACAACATAAGTCGGCCTGTAGCTTGGATGAGCCAGCTCATACTATTAATTTTAACCGCGTGAGCCGACCTAAAATATCCTATGAGTCAGCCTGACCCAAATAGAAGAAAACAACCTATCCAGGACAGTACAGGAACTAACCTGAAATGGCCTATGAGCCGGCCTGACCATAACAGAAGAAAACAGCTTATCCGGGACAGTATAAGAGCTGGCCTGATATGGCTTATGAGTCGGGTTGTAAATGCAGTTTTAGTGCAAAAATGATTTTTTGGGACAAGGTAAGTTTTGACTATGTTTCCAATGATTCCTAAGACCTCTAAATGCATAGGGTGCCACCCAAACTTAGAGACACCTCACAATATACAGAAATGCAATATTCTTGTAGTTTTAACATCATGGAAAACACATCTTGAGGAAAGTTACACTCACATACTCCCCATTTTTTATGAAGGTAAAACTTCAACGATGATGGCATTTCGTGTGTATTTAACGCTCCCTTGACTATGTGTTTCCCACTTTATCTAGCATATCCTTCTCCCCCTTTGACAATGTCAAAAAGATAATAAATATATCATTAGAAGTATTGTACTATACCATAACATCAATATATCAAACATATGACTTTTTGTAAAGTAAGAGTGTGCACTCACGTACACCCATATATATGGAATGACACTAAATTTATGATAAAATATAAAAAAGACATTTGTAAAGCACAATATCCATCAATACATAAAATAAAGAACTAAAGCAGCACACAAGTTCTTATAACACCAAGGGTTCTTACAACACAAACAAGAAGTTGTTCAACAAAATATAAGTGACAATGATATGAAATGCATGCACTATAAGGAAATAAACAACACAAAAATCCAGGACATCAACGACCACCATAACCATAATCACGCCTTTGATAGGTCCGTTAACCTCTACACATAGTGTCATAAAATGATGTCGACTCCTTACGATGCTCTATAGCATAAGTTTGCAGGTTGTTGATTCTGAGTTGAACAACAGAGTTACTTCATTGGATGTCCTCACGAATCAAATTGAACTTTTCAGTGGCATTTAACCCAAATATCTTAAAATTTGTGTATTGAGAATTCACCCTCTCTTTTATCAAACTAAATTTCTCATTTTGAGCAGTTTGGAAATTAGCCTGCCACTGCAACTCCTCTTCACAAAACTAATTCTGTTGTAGCTGCATGTTTTGAAGAATTGAGATGACATTAGAATTATTTCCTACATCATACTCATACCTATTTTCTTGAGAGCCATATCCATAGTCATAAGTTCCAGCTTAATATCCTCTATAATTTGCACCATGTGTTGTCCAAGAGTTATCTTGCCACTTTTCATCCCAGTGTTGCTCATAGTTGGTTTGTTGAGCTTCGGTAGCCCTCAACCATGCCTCATCAGCATCATAATCAACATCTTCCATATGAACATCCTCTTGTGGATCACCCTTAATATCCTTAGCTTCATCATTCTTATAATCCTCAACAATATTAAGAAACTCAGCATAATCATCATAGTTGTAAATTTTACTTTTTGAGCCACCTTCCAAGAAATAGTATACATTTCCCACATGATCCCAACAATACCTCAAGTTTTGTATGGTTCTTTTGGAGAATTCCAGATTTGCAGCAGGAGTGATGTATCCCAAGTTTGGGAGATCAACTTCGAAGGAATTGATAATCTTGGCAATCATAGAAGGATAAGAAAATGCAGTCCCTCTGTTGCAATCTTGAATGATAAAACATCCTAGATCCAATATAATATGGACCATTTATTTTGATTTTGTTGAGGAGAAGATAGACAAGATGGACCTCGGGCACACCAACCTTGAAAAACCACCACTTTTAGAATGCAAAATATGAGCAACAATCCAATGCATTATACAAGGCATCCTTTTGAGATAACCATTTGTGGTGGGCTCATTATTGCTACTATCCCTAGGTGCCTTTAGTTTCTCATTAGAGTGTATTCTCCATTTGAAGTCAGAATGATATCTTGAGTCTTTGACCGTAGGCTCATTTCCTTAAGATATTCCCAAAAGAATCCTCCACATATCTCTAATGAAATGGTAGGACTTACCTTCAATATTAAATATGAAATCTGCTTTGAAATGCTTTGTCAACCCAACGTAAAACACACGAATCAGATCTCCATTTTAATCTTGATTCAACTGCATGGAGCAATTTATCTCTTGATGATTGATCAAAATTACAACCTCGGGAATGTGTAGTTCCTCAGCAGTTGCGACTTTGTAGCAATTTTTCTTTGTGACAATTCTTCTGTGACACTTCTCATCAAAGAACTTCATATCCTCTTCATCAATCAGATCGAACACAGTCTTTTTTTCATTGATTTTTCCTTTTCCTACCCCTTTACCCCTTGCAACCTTGGGAGCCATTGAAAATTTCTCCGGGCAAGAGTTGCACAAGAGGTGTTTAATAAAATGTCCCAACCAAATTTGTTAAAGGATGAAAGATGTAAGAAGCCAATACTCCCTACAATGATGATATGATGCAAACACACAACAAATAAAAACACACACTTATGAATTTTGAGTGAATGATGTTATGGGTGATGCAAAACTTGGATTGTGAGAGTTTGGTATGGAGAAATAGGGTTTTATGAGGAATTTAGAAGGACATGAAAAGATTTGAACAAGCTTTATCACACAATTGATGACGGTAAGAGGAGTTTGACCTAAAATTTTGGATGAGAAATGAGGTTTAATTTGAATGCATGAATTTATTTGGTGAGAGAATGGATGTAGAAGAAGAAAATGTAAGGTCTTATCCAAAATGAATCTCACGTTTCAGCTCACTGAAAAAATTTGAGCTGACACATACTGTCTATGAGCCGGCCTATACTGAACTAGTTGAAAAGAAGAAGAAAAATTCAATTTATGAGTCGGCCTATAAGAATTATGAGTCGGCTCATCCTGAATAAAATTTCTAAAAAATATTTGAAAATTACAAATTATGTGTCAGCTCATAGACCATATGTGCATGTCTATACAGACTTAATATTTTCCAAATACCAAAATTATTAGATTCAAGGAATAGAATTTTGAAACACTTTGTGGATAATATTTATAACGAGTCTAAAATCATGCATGGATGTTTTCTATATGAGATGAATGTTTGAACCATTTTTTTGTTATGTGCTTGGAACAATTTATATATATATATATATATATATATATATATATATATATATATATATATATATATATATATATATATATATATATATATATATATATATATATATATATATATATATATATATATATATATATATATATATATAAGCAACCAAAGACAAAAAAACACGTAGTCACATAATTTGACTTATGTTACTATAAACATTTGAATTGAAATAATCACATATTTAATTAAAGATTTTTGAAAGTAAACATGAGATCAAATGACATCCAACGTGTATCTAAGAGACCTTTAGTAATAGATAGATAAAAGAACTAGATTACTCTTTAAAAAAATTGAAAGGATACAACTTACCGATAATATGAAGTATGCACAAGCATTTCATGTGAAGCTCGAGAACATGAACTTTAACAAATGCTATGAGTTCCAGGAACCAATATGACCAATTTTTCAACATTTATTCTCAACATGATTCCAAGATCTTTTATTAAAGGAGTTTCTTAGTGATGATTCTGGAGAACACATTTGTTCTTCTTGCCACAAAGTCAATAAGATTTGAATATGTCACCTATTAATTGTCCTGGTGTATCTACACATGAAGCCTCATAACTTCTTTATAGAATCAAGACAATTTTCATGCAGTTATCAACAAGACAACTAGGTATCCAATCATTGTTAGGTCCTTGAGGGTGAGTAACATGATTGTTTCACTTAGGCAACCATTAAGAAATTCTAATAGGAACTGAACATCTCCTAAGTTTGCATTTGGCAACGATGTGTCCCTTCATACAACAGTAGTGACTAATCATGTTCCGAGAGATGTCACTTTAGCTTTTCAATTTCTTTTCAACAAAGTTGTATTTTCATAAGGTGGATTTAAATGTTTATTCAACTTTGTTGGATCTATAGCAAAATGTAACAAGTATCACAACCAAAGTTAAACAGGTTTTCATCCATTTTATTTTTAACCTTATGAATACCTACTAGAGAGTTCTTTAGAGCTTTTACTTTATTTTCTGCTTCTGAAGTTTTAGCTTCTAAACGGGAAAATATTTTTCTATTCGAAGCCAACTTTTTAAAGACCTCAATAACTTATAGTGATCGATGGAAATAGAACTGACTGTTTTTAAGCTGGTTCGTGAAATGTCGCGGTAAGCAATAGTCGCCACCGTCTTTTATGTTCTCCAACAAGGAAAGGACAAAAGCACAGCAAAATTCCTTTTCGAGATGTTTCTCGGTTCGGGAGGTAGATTATAGAAAGGGAAGGTGTTAGCACCCTTTCTATCCGTGGTTATCCACGGGCTCTTAGGTACTTGCTCACTATGTTTTCAAAAATTGTTTGCTTTTCAAGTGTTTGTGGGTTTTGAAAAAGTTTAGTTTGAAAACTTCTAAGTAACTCTTGTATCAGTCCTCAAGAGTGTATGAAGTATTTGTTTGAAAACTTTTTGAAAGTGTAGGTGCGAAAAGATGTTTTTTTATTTTTTGAAAGAGCAAGTACCCAGGAGAAATCTACCTACTCTAAGGAATTAGGCTGTGTAAGAGTCCTTTAGACAGTACTATCCCACTATTGAGAAGTAGGTAGCACCGTCGTTGAAGTTATTCGGGTCAATTCGATTATAAGGGACATGTGTGGTCACCAAAGCAATAGTAGGACACCTTAGCGGTAACCCTAATGTCCTAGATCCTTTTTATCTGAGGCAACCGTTTCGAGGCAACTGGATCTTTAGACAGGAGGGCGACCTCTAAAACACCCTATACTTGACGACCACCTCGAGGCAACCAAGTGAGGCGTACCCTAGGAGTGGCATGTGCATGTGTGTTGTGTCAGTTTAAATTATCTTTGAACATGCATCATTGTGAGCTACGGATTGATTTTATTTGTCATACAAGTCTTGTCATGCATAATTAACAGTTTAATAATTTGCGGGAAATAAAGTGCGGAAAGGCAAATCTACGCTATTACAAGGCGCGGATATATACATCGCCAAAAACAAAACCCGTTTGGAAATAAATGCGGGAAAATAAAAGAAAGCGATAAAAGTCCTAATTAAAGTTATTACATTCCGGAAGCAAGTACAATAATATGGAAAAATGGATCGCGTGCGGGAAATTAAATCGGATGCGAGTTTTTTTGGGGTTTTGACCCTTTTTTGAAAGAAAGTGATTTTTTTGGTTATTTTTTGAATTAAATGGAATTAAATTAAATTAAATTAAATAATGAAAATATTTTTGGATTTTTGAGTTTTTAAAGAAATAAAATAAATTGAATTAATGCTAATAAAAACATAATATTCTAAATTGATTTTAAATCTTGCAAAAAATATTAAAAGTTAAATCTAATTAAAGCTAAATAGATTAAATTAATTTATTTACAAAAATAAAAGTGATGAAGTTAATTTTAATAAATAAAATATTTTTTTTGTGTTTTTGATTTTATTAGGAAAAATGTTAATTGGTTAGTGATTAATAAAAATAATAACGATTAATTAATTAAAGGAACATAATACAAATAGAGATAAAGTTTAGGAGTATACGGGTCTGATTGGAGGGGTGAAACAGCTGTTGGCGTCATGTGTAAACTGTTTTGTTTTGGCCATTTGTGTTTTGGCTTTTGGCCATTTGTGTTCTGGCTTTTGGCCATTTGTGTTCTGGCCTCAACGTTCCTTAACCTTCTCAGGATGTCTGTCTCTCCATGTATTGGTGTCATGTGTAAGTTGTTCCGTTTTAGCCATTTGGCTTTTGACTTTTGCCCATTTGTGTTTTGGCCTCAACGTTCCTTAATGAACCTGCATGGGATCTTGTCTAAATCTGTAGTGTTGAATCTCATGAACACATTAAATAAATTACTATATATCATAAAATACAAATAAAGCTAATATATGAAGAAATTTAATGTTTAGGTCAATATGGCATGTAAGAATGATTATACCCTTTTGATCATGGAGATCAAATCAACCTTACCCTTACTGGGAAAGTAGTGACATGAATGCTTTTATGCTCTTTTGATCATGGAGATCAAGTCAGCCTTACCCTTACTGAAGAAGTAGTAAGATGTTGGTTTGTAACTGAGATGACTTGTTTGTAGTGAGATGTTGGTTTGTAACTGGGATGGCTTGTTTGTAGTGAGGGAGGGATTTGTAATAAGGATTTCAAGGTTTTAGGGTTCTTGAAAGAATTTGATAGTCTGAAAGCGTTGTGGCAAGGGTTTTTTTCTCTCTCTTAGTTTGTGTGAAAAGAATGTGATTATATAATGGAAATTAGGGTAAATAAAATGGGCTTTGAATATGCAATTGGGCCTCCAATGTTCACTTGAGTTCGTCACTTTCCAGGCTAAATCGCAGGGACTTAAGTGCAATTTTTGAAGTTGAAATGTGAAAACAAAATGTAGCTGATATCGAGAACTAACTCCTGTCCGAAAATCGGCTCAATCGGATACACGGTGAATTAGTTATGAATTTTTGAAATTTCAGCTCAGACAAACTTATTTTGGGCTCCAGTGTCGATTCTGACACGTTCTTCAATAAAAAACTGGTATTGATCGGAGCATAATTCGGTCTCTATTTTTGAAGTAAAGTTGTAGATCTATGAGTCAGTGACCTTGTGTAAAAATATGAGCCCAATCCGATAAAAATTGACCGAGTTATGAATTTTCGAAGTTTCGGCCCAGATGAAATAATATTCAGCATTCAGGATTTTCAGCGTGTCACACACTCTGAGCAAAAAACGAAGGCCTTTTGAATACCGTTTGAACTCAATACCTTCTATGAAAATGTAGCCAACTCAATTTGTGAAATTTTGGCGCCGGAACCAGCTCGATACGATGAAAATCGACCAAGTTATGATTTTCTGAACATGACGCAAATAAACTTCTGTCACAAATTTTCTGTATGAAAATACTTGATAAATCCACATTTTTGAAGACCTTATGATCAAAATTGGCTTCCAGCCGTGAGAGATGAAAACGTAGATAATGTTAAGACGGAATTTTGGCCACCGGAACAGGTTCAAAACGAGCCACGATCTTCAAGTTATGAATTTTTTAGCGCGTAAAAACTGCACTTTCAGCACACTTTTTCACCATATTTCTTCGAGAAAACTCACACATTCGGATACCTTCTTTAAAGAATTGACTCTTGAGCCGAACCTGAATTTGAGAATACGTTATCAGAGATATCTTGGCGAAAGAACACCTGAATATGACGCGTCGGGTTGGACTTGTGAATTTTTCTTGAAATGTTTTGAGAAATATGGGAGAGCAAATTTTGGGGTACAACAGTTGCCCCTGTTCAATCTTCTTAAACTTGAGGATGTAGATTGGCTTGCGTGCCTTTCGTGATCCGAAGGTGGAAGATGATTGAACACTAAAGTGCCTAGAAATTTTCACTCGCATAGTGTGGTATCAGCAATGTGATGTCGGGAATGGGCTTACAGATGCCATTTGGAGAGATGATGAATAGGAGGATGGGCTTATAGATGCCATTTGGAAGTGTAATGGATAATTGTGGAGATGGGCTTAAATATGCCATTCGAAGGTGTCGATCGCGTAAGAGATTCCTTAGCGAGAACTTGCGTACCTGAGAAAGAAAGATAATTTCCTGGCCTGTTACAGGGGTTGATCTTCAAACTCTTCATGCATATATGCCCTGGCTAGATACAGGTATCGAATCCATAATCAATCGCTCACAGATATGCCCTGGCTAGATACAGGTATCGAATCTGCAATCAATCGCTCACAGATATGCCCTGGCTAGATACAGGTATCGAATCTGGAATTGGTCGTCCACAGATATGCCCTGGCTAGATACAGGTATCGAATCCGGAACTGGTCGTCTACAGATATGCCCTGGCTAGATACAGGTGTCGAATCTCTAAACTCTTCATGCAGATATGCCCTGGATAGATACAGGTGTCGAATCCATAATCAATCGCTCACAGATATGCCCTGGCTAGATACAGGTATCGAATCTGGAACTGGTCGTCTACAGATATTCCCTGGCTGAATACAGGTATCGAATCTCTAAACTCTTCATGCAGATATGCCCTGGCTAGATACAGGTGTCGAATCCACAATCAATCGCTCACAGATATGCCCTGGCTAGATACAGGTATCGAATCTGGAACAGGTCGTCTACAGATATGCCCTGGCTGGATACAGGTATCGAATCTCTAAACTCTTCATGCAGATATGCCCTGGCTAGATACAGGTATCGAATCCATAATCAATCGCTCACAGATATGCCCTGGCTAGATACAGGTATCGAATCTGGAACTTCAAACTCTTCATGCAGATATGCCCTGGCTAGATACAGGTATCGAATCCACAATCAATCGCTCACAGATATACCCTAGCTAGATACAGATATCGAATCTGGAACTTCAAACTCTTCATGCATATATGCCCTGGCTAGATACAGGTATCGAATCCACAATCAATCGCTCACAGATATGCCCTGGCTAGATACAGGTATCGAATCTGGAACTTCAAACTCTTCATGCAGATATGCCCTGGCTAGATACAGGTATCGAATCCACAATCAATCGCTCACAGATATGCCCTGGCTAGATACAGGTATCGAATCTGGAACTTCAAACTCTTCATGCAGATATGCCCTGGCTAGATACAAGTATCGAATCTGGAATTAGTCGTCTACAGATATGCCCTGGCTGGATACAGGTATTGAATCTCTAAACTCTTCATGCAGATATGCCCTGGCTGGATACAGGTATCGAATCTACAATCAATCACTCACAGACATGCCCTGGCTAGATACAGGTATCAAATCTGGAATTAGTCGTCTACAGATATGCCCTGGCTGGATACAGGAATCGAATCTCTAAACTCTTCATGCAGATATGCCCTGGCTAGATACAGGCGTCGAATCTACAATCAGTCACTCACAGATATGCCCTGGCTAGATACAGGTATCAAATCTGGAATTGGTCGTCTACAGATATGCCTTGGCTGAATACAGGAATCGAATCTTTAAACTCTTCATGCAGATATGCCCTGGCTAGATACAGGTGTCGAATCTATAATCAGTTACTCACAGATATGCCCTGGCTAGATACAGGAATCGAATCTGGAATTGCGACAGTTGATAGTAATCATCTTTGGATTTACCTTTTTTCCTGAAAAGGCGAAACATTAGTTGTATGCAATGTCATGATGTATGAAATGCATGATGTCATGATGTTCTCAATGAGATAGTGTCGTATGCACTTTGTTATGTATGTAAGCAAGATGTATGAAATGTGAAATGTCTATGAATGTATTTTCGTCTAGGAAAATAAATCCTTGGCGAATGCCGGGAAGTTAAATCCTGGGCTGACGTTGAAGAGTAGAGTTCTTCGTTTCCGCTGGGGATGATGATTGCAAGAATAAACCGGTAGGAGAAGATGACTCCGTTGAGGAATAAACTTGCTGGAGAGATTACTCTGCGGGGAAATACTCTGGGGAAGAGATGCTTCGCTGAGATTTTAATGAGAACTCCGCTGGGGATTCCATTGGTAAGCTATGTTGGGGAACTTGATGAACTCCGCTAGGGGATAGGAAGAACTTTGCCGAGGACGGTCTTTCCGTGGTAATTAGCTAAGGATAACCCAGTTATAAGCTCTGGTGGGAAATAACTTCTGAACATGGTCGGGGAGAGATATGTACTCTGCCGGGGATAAGCTTCCAGAATCTACTGGGGATAAGCTTCCAGAATCTACTGGGGATAAGCTTCCAGAATCTACTGGGGAGATGGTTCAACTCTCCTGGGGAAACTTTGGACTTTACTGGGGAAATGGCTCCACTGGATGTCTGGTATTCCGCCAGGGAACAATCTTAGATTAAGACTGCCGGGGATGCTTGCTGAGGAATATCTGTATACTCCGCTGGGGAATATTGAGATTTTATGAGGATACCCAACTTCCTTAAGGCTGACAGTAGCCCAACTCTGCTTGGGGAGAGTATCGCTGACTTGCTGGAGATACTGTGCCTTTTCGGGGTTGATGGGAGACCAACTCTGCTTGGGAGAGTATTGCTGAATCTTGTCTTACTCTACGGGGAGTGAAGGTATCTTGGTCAAATTCTTCAGCCGAATCTACCTTGTACCTGGTGGATAGAGCAGCTTGTACAATTCGGACCATTTCTATTGCCCCAGCTGCTGTGGGAGAAGGTACCTGTGGAGGTGCTTGATAACTACCAATTGACAAATCTTCTTCTGGTAGGCAAGTGACGAGATGACGGGACATAGTCGTACGCTTTTGATCCCTAACTTTTGCCTGGACCGCCCTTTCGGGTTTTCAGTCCATCGGGATACCCCTTTTTGCCCAAGCCGCCTTTTCAGGTTTTCGACTTGCCGGGTGTACGGATTTTTCATTTTCATCCCTTGTTTTGCCCGAACCCTTTTGGTTCACCGGGAAGCCCTTATTTTTGCCTAGGTGTGTCAACCTAGCGGGTCTTTGATTATGCGTAGTATTTTTTTGACTATGTCCATACTCTCAGGATGTAGGGAGTTGTCACTGTCAGTAGCGTTGTGTTGCCATACTACCAGAAGATCTTCGTTTGATCGTCCAATGCCCCAAGTGATCTAGATGGAGATTTGACCCAAGTTGGTTGGCCCTTTGAGAGATTCTCTGAATCTTGACTTAACTGCCCCAGATGATGGACAATGATCGTGTCGTGCCCCTTTGATTGGAAGTGCTTTTCCACTTGAGGTGATCCTTGAGAAGATTTTTGTTCACTAGATATTCGTCGTGCGAACTTCTATGTTGTTCAAACAAATAGTCATATGCAAGCGATGTTATATTAAAAATGCAAAGCTTATGTCTGTCTTGAAGTTTTTTGAAAATGCATTTTTTAGTAAAACAAGCAAGTTTTGTAAAATGTGATGTCAACTCGTTATTTTACCGCAAGCCTTAAGGAGTCAGGATACCTTTCGTAACAGTATGCTTTCGAACTAACCCATGCTTCAGCTAGGACTTTTTAGGGTTGTAACGTGGCCTGGTTCACGATTTAAGAAACAAAGGATAAAGGCTCAAATTATATTTATACCCACCCGCTCTTCGTGATGTTCTTCAAACCTAAACTCAGCTGATCGTGCGTTAGATCTTGTTTGAGTCTTTGTCCTGATGTTCCAATGATGATTCGGATATTGACAGTTTATTTTGAATAGAGAGTCATTTCTTTTTTGTTGATGTTGAGGGTTTGTAGGACCTCTTTCTTTTCTGATTTCATTATCCCTGTTTTTTTGCCTGAATTGTCTCTTTTGTGTTTACAGTCAGCGGGATGCCCCAGTTTTGTAAGTCTCCTTCATAGGTTTTGACTTGCTGGGCTTTAGTTTTTTTTTTTGGGTAATGACTGCCTGTCTTTATGATTATTCGGAACCATCACTGTCTTTTGTTTTGTAAGAACTCCTTTGGTGCCATTCGTTGTGCACTTGGATCAGCTGAGAGAACTACCCTGCCCCAGGTTATGATTAAGGGTTTTAATTTTCGAAAAGAAAAACTCCAACTTCTTTGGCTCGAAGGGGTTGACGAGGGATTATCTTCCTTATAATTCCAGTGTTTAGGAATTGAAACAATGCATGTACCTCATCAGCGGGGTCTGTTCAAAAGCATATTGTTGTACCCCAAAATTTGCCCTCGCATTCTTCCTCAAGAAATCACAGCTTCAGGCGTTTCCTGATTTTTCAAACTGGCTCAAGAATCGGTCAAAACAGATTTTTCTCGTCAGCCAGACAAAATTAGGGTTTTTGAAGGGTCTGGAACAGTTCACACAGTCTGCTTAGGGTTTTAGTTGATTTTGGTTCAACTTCGATCAGGCAAACGCTTCTTTGGCATGTGATCAGAATCAGGGTTTTGCGCGCACATCTCTCAAGAAGAGTTGGTTCTATCAATGTTTGTTAAATTACTCTGAATTGAGAACTGAGGCTGCTGGTTGTTAATTTGCATTTGTTGGATTTAATCAGTGAAAAGAGGCAGATGGACGTTTTGTTTAAATTAACTGTCGCTTGGTTTGAAACTATGTGTTGCTTTGAATAATTGGAGCGTCAGGTTTGTCATAAGACCACAATGTTTACCAATTGATTATTTATTTTTAAGTTAAGATAATTGGAATTTATTTCCATTTTTATTTTAATTTAAGAATTATAACAATTAGATAAATATCTTGAAAATAATAAAAAGAATTAATCAAATAAAAGGACTTTTTATTTATCTTTAAATTACTTATATAATTGTTTTTGTTTACAAAATGTTTACAATAATAATATTACAGTTATTTAAGTTTAAATAAAACTATCCTAATATTTTTCTAAGTCTTCAATTCTTCATCTTCCATCCCTTGCTCCCTCTGCCTCATTGGATTCTATCTGCAAAAAAATAAGAAAGGAGAAAAAGTCAGAAGCAGATAAATATTTAAAGAGACAGACAGATAAAAAGTTCATCATTAAAAGCAAATGGCCGGGATCAGTTCGCCCTCTTTGCAAATCACGGGATTTCTCCCGGTTCACAAAGAGGGATGTAAGTGTTTGCAAATTAAAAATGAATGCACAAAGTTAAAAATTGCACATTTCAAATTGGTCAACCAACTGCATAGTTCAAAGCAAGACAGCATGTGCAAATACAAAGTCCAAGTTACAAACTGAATGGCCTAAACCAAGTTCAAATTGCTAAACAAAGTCACAGTTTCAAAACTAAGTCCAAAGTCAACTAGAGCTGCCAAAAGATATCTCAAGGTATCAAAGTACCATCAATGCTGTCAAGAAGCACAAAGTATGGAAAAGAGATATGCAAATATGCAGAGAAAGAGTAGATTGCAAGCAAATTCCAGTTTCATCATTTCCCAGGCCAGTTTGCTTTTTCAGAATTAATACATGTTAAGCAATATAATATGCTTAAGTACTGGAGAGAGAGAAAAAGAGAGAAAGAATGGGCTTACAGGTTTAGGCATGAGACAATATATGTAAAAACTGCAATAAAACAGTGGGACAGAAGGCAGAAATATGAAGGAATTAGAATGCAAACAAAAACTGTCAACATAAAGAAACAGAATTATCTTTCCACAATAAAACCTTGCAAATCTGCCCATCAGTTTGACCAAGAAAATATATCAAAATCTGAAGCATTCAAAAAGCCTCGCGCCCAAGAGTCTAAGGGACCCCGGTATTCAACAAGCTAAAAAAGACAGCACAAAACATTCAAACCCCAACCTGTCAAATATATAAACACAAAAAACCTATGACCAACTTACAAGGAGCCTAAACCTGCAATACAAAAAACTCACATATCAAGCCTAGCCATTAAACCATATCCAGACAGCATAAACCAAAAACCCTGTCAAGCCTCAATAACCAGCATAAGCCTTAAACCATCAAACAACCTGCAACAAAAACCTCCACCCTAAAACCTGTCAAGCCTCCAGTTCACAAAAAAGCATAAGAAAGCCTTAACCCTGTCAAGCCCAAAAGCATTCAACAAGCTCAAAACATACAAGCCTAAACTGATATCCAAAAACCAGTAAAGCAAGGTTCTAAACCAGTTAAGGCCCTCAAGCCACAAACCTGCATTCCAAGACAACACAAACCATCCCAAACCACACAAAACATCAGCCATGTCAAACTGTCAAGCCTAAGCATTCAAGGCAACAAAAAGCCCTCAGAAAATATTCATCATTGGGCTATCAAACACACCAACCAACACATCAAGGCATCGAGGCAACCAGAAGAAAGAGGATAAAGAAGCAAACAGAAGTGAGGCAAAGATATAGAAGAAGAAGAAAAGTCATACAAAGATTCTCAAGATCATCATCAAATCGAAAGAGGGCAAAGAAAGACACAGAGTACCGTGGATACCCAAGCGAGCTCTCATCGCGCGTTTCCCCGCCGGCAAGCCTCCAGACGCCTCCTAATCTCCTCCTCCAACGAAGGTAATATATTTTGTCCTTCTCTTCACACCTCAAATAAAAAACGCGTATGATTAGAATCAATAACGAGGCTTAATCAAAATCAGAACATAAAACTAAACATGCAAGATCTCTAAAGTTCGAAACCCTAAATGTATTAAAACAAAACCATCACCTTACAGTCTCGTTGGACCGAAGAGGGAGAGGAGGTGATGATGGCGCTGGTGGCTTGGGCGAAGAAGTTGGTTCAGCTTTCGGCGTAAGGAGGCGAACGAAAGACGGAGACAAACGAAGAGGACGAACGAACGACGCCTCAATCTCAAACCCTAATCCAATCCCTTTCTGAACAAACATGCCAAACCCTAGAAAATAATTTGTCTCAAACCGTTTGGGATTTGTCCCACAAAGATGCACTAAGCCCAAACGAATTTCATCAAACCCCCCCCCCCCCCCCCATCCTGCTTCTGATTGTTCTTGGTTTGGGCCCTAAAAAACTCATTGGCCCATTCAATTTTCCTTTTACTTTTGTTTTAAACATTCATAAACCAAGATTTGATTTATCTTTCTTTTTATAATTCCAACTAATATATACCATTTTTCATATATAATTTACTTAAATATATTAATTTTATTTATATTAATTCCTAATGAACAATACCTTTTTAAATATAATATAATTATAATTTTGTATATAATACATTATTTAAAGTACACCATAAACATTTTCTTTTTCTCCAATTAAAATAATTTTATTTGTAAATAAACACTAATATATAAAAATAATTCTTAAAATAATAATTTACATTAATACTAAAAAATACATATAATTAAAATTTAAAACATTTTTTTTTCTTTCTTTTCTTTTAATTAAAATACCTTTTTTTGTACATATTAAACAAAAATATAAAAATGCAAATTTAAATCAAAAGTGGATAATAATACTTGATAAATAAACAATATTTAATTTTCTTATTAAATTCACATTTCTTAACTTGTAAATAAACCTAATACATTTACACATACACTTACACACTTATATTGGTACATTATACATTTACTATTCTTATACATTGCTATACATGATACATATACATTTGATCTGGTTGTAATTATTTAAGTCTCACCCCCCTTTTTGTCAATTTGTACCCCCACTCCCGGATACTATTTGTAATAGCGTAGACTTTAAATTCTTGCAATTTATCACTTTCGAATTATACCATGGTTAGACCTAGGGTTTGCATGTACTTAAAATCAAACGCTAGATAACCTAATACAAAGACAAATACATGAAATCAATACACAATCACACTTGCACCCCCTAGGGTAATCCCACATGTTGCCTTCCAAAATGGGCCATGCTTGCACGTCGAGTTTCTTTGGCAAAACAAATTCAAATGATCATAAGTCCCTCGATGACGCTTTCGAAAGTTGCCTAAACGGAATGATCATAGTCCCTTCAAGCAATTTGCCAAAGACACTTGGCACCATTGCATTCATGGTCCATACGATGACCCGCGCCCGTCCCGTTAAACATCCTAAACGCAAGATTGTCCACCAAATTCAATGGTGGAACAAAATTGTTAAAAAGGGTTGGAAACATAGAGAAAACCTTTGAGTATAATAGGGGTAGATAAAACTCTTAGTTACTTGAGATCAACTTGCAAAAAACATTTGCCTCCTTTTCAAAAACCACACTTCACAAACACTTTCAAAACAAACTTCCAAAAACATTTTGAAACATCTTTTCGAAAAGATACACACTGTTGTATATACTCAAACACGAGTCATTACAATGGTTGCCGAAACAAAGGCGTCTATTTCAAAAACATTTTCAAAACACACACATGCACCACAATTTCAAGCAATCAAAAATCAAGGCAAGTGATCTAAAAACCAAGTAACTAAGAGCCCATGGATAACCATGGATGAAAAGGGTGCTAATACCTTCCCTTTTCATAATCTACCCCCCGAACCCACGAAACATCTCAAAAGGTTTTTCCTATGCTTTTTAACCTTTCCTTTAGGATAAAATAAAAGTCGGTGGTGACTCTTGCTAAACCGAACAAGTGCGAATACAAACGCAAAACCTCAAGTCAGTTCTCCCACCGTATCACACATACTGTAAAGATCGTGGTATCGTTTTTGTCATCCTCCCTCAAAAGGCTTAGAATTTTTAATCGAGAGTTGATCATCACAAAAAATGAAAGCAGTTTGAAAATAGCGAATGCGAATATATTGATTCAAAACAGACATATGTGATGCATTGATAAAGTAATAAAGTTTGCTATGACAATAATTGTTTGAACAATCAAAGAAAAAAATACAACTTGAACATTCGAATGAACAAAAGTTTTCTCGTCTCAGGACTTGTCACTTCAAATGGTGAGTCTTGCAGGGATAGTAGAAGAACTCAGCCTGGCCATCTTGGGTGAATTCCACTGCTCCTTCATCAATCAGGTCCTGGATCTTGTTCTGCAGAGTCCAACAGTCGTTAGTGTCGTGTCCAGGACTGTCAGAATGGTAGGCACATCTCACCCTCGGGTTATACCTGGAAGAGGAAGTATTGGGATTCTTAGGAGGGTCCCTTAATGTGATCAGATTCAATCTCAACAGGCGTTATAAGGCTTGAAACAGCGGCATGTTGAGCTGGGTGAATTGCCTCATAGGCTTGTCTGGCTTGCTCTGATCAACCCGTTGTTCTTGGCGAGGTCGTTATTGGACCTGTGAAGTAGCAGCAGCTTGGAGAGGCCTATTCATTGAACCAAACCTTTGACTTCTTGGAGGCTGATTACCGGTTTGGTCCCCAGCCCTGACTACTTGCTTCATACTGTCTTGCTGAAGCTGGTGAGGTTGATGCTGAAATTGTGACCCTGAAGCAAGTTGAGGAGCTTTTCCCTTGTCTTCTTGTCTCAAAGGGAATTTAATGATGATTGGCTCTTCAACCTTAGATGTTTGCCCCAGTTGGTTATCTTGAAGCAGTTGGTTGACGAGAACCCTGAGCTCTTCTTGTCTTTGAGCTAAGTTTTGAATGAGAGCCATCTGCCCCAGCATCTGGGTTCTCATTGTATCTACCTCAGCTTGCAGCCGTTTCAGCCGTTCGTCTTTATCGTCTTCTGGACTGTTCCTAACCAAAATCCCCATGAGGAGTGTTCTCAGCTCTTCCTGCCCCTTGGATAGATTTAGGAGGATTTCCCCGAACCGAGTCTCTTGAGCATGAAGATCCTGGTTGTCTTGTTGGGAAGCCATTGCTGAAATAAACAGCGAAGAAGGTAAGAGACATGTACCAAGGGTACCTGTAATGCAATGATATGTATGTATGCATGCGATGTTTTCAAGGATCTCGCGGGGTAAACAAGAAAAATTGTTAGAATTTGAATTTTGTAGCTTGATGGAAGGAACTTCATGTTGATGAGAGTCCTTCTTCAAGAGTCAAGGCTCACCATATCGAGTGGGTCATAGCCCCTGACTCAAGTCATTAACCTTGGCTAGAGGAAAATAAATCCCCTTTGTCCCTTGCTAGACATTTGATTCATCATGACCTGCATCACAAACCCTTGAGATCCTTGAAATGGATTAGTCCTTATGCATGATGTATGCAATGGTATGATGCTATGCTATGCGTGGAGTAATGTAAGTAAACCCTGTTATGAGCCCAGATTAAGGACTGTAAATAAAACCTGCAAGGAACTCATGTTGTTAGATAACAAGAATGTGCAAGTAGTTCAAGTTTGAAGGCACACAAGTCACACAAAGAGCCCTTAGATTTTAGGCTAGTATGGAGTTTAGGTACTACCCTCTTGAAGTTGGTTGGCTCAAAACCTGTCCTATCAAAAGTAACCGGGTTCTAAGGAGCTCAATATCATTGGGTTGTTTTCTATGTTCATTGTTTTGATTTAGCCACTGAACTGGCGATCAAAATATTCCAAGAAAATAACCCTCAATGAGTGTAGTATCGAGTATCTACCAACTTCGGACTGCACCAAAGTCGGTCATCTCACTACCCCTAAAGAGGCCAGGATGGTCAAGTAAGGTTCTAGGTCAGTTGATGCTTCACGACACCACGCGGCGGCTTCGTACTCTCCTTGACTTGACTCAAGGGTTACCGGTACTCACCAAAGTGCCACATTAACGTAGCAACTGCTTCAACCGTGTCGGTATACCCCGCACAGTTCCCTCACAGTTTGTTGCTACTTCTAAAAGGTATCCCCCCAGATCCGGGTTAGGATCTATGAAACTCCGATGCAAAGCCCACAAATATAAAAGCAAACACAGCAAGCAATTGAAAACAAGAGTGGTCTAATCCTAACATACACCTCACTTATAAATTATTCCCCAGCAGAGTCGCCAGTTCAGTGATCGGTGGAAATAGAACTGAAAATTTTTAAGCTGGTTCGCGAAATTTCGCGGTAAGCAAGAGTCTCCACCGTCTTTTATGTTCTCCAACAAGGAAAGGACAAAAGCACAACAAAATTCCTTTTCGAGATGTTTCTCGGTTCGGGAGGTAGATTATAGAAAGGGAAGGTGTTAGCACCCTTTCTATCCGTGGTTATCCACGGGCTCTTAGGTACTTGATCACTATGTTTTCAAAAATTGTTTGCTTTTCAAGTGTTTGTGGGTTTTGAAAAAGTTTAGTTTGAAAACTTCTAAGTAACTCTTGTATCAGTCCTCAAGAGTGTATGAAGTATTTGTTTGAAAACTTTTTGAAAGTGTAGGTGCGAAAAGATGTTTTTTTGTTTTTTGAAAGAGCAAGTACCCAGGAGAAATCTACCTACTCTAAGGAATTAGGTTGTGTAAGAGTCCTTTAGACAGTATTATCCCACTATTGAGAAGTAGGTAGCACCGTCGTTGGAGTTATTCGGGTCAATTCGATTATAAGGGACATGTGTGGTCACCAAAGCAATAGTAGGACACCTTAGCGGTAACCCTAATATCCTAGATCCTTTTTATCCGAGGCAACCGTTTCGAGGCAACTGGATCTTTAGACAGGAGGGCGGCCTCTAAAACACCCAATACTTTACGACCACCTCGAGGCAACCAAGTGAGGCGTACCCTAGGAGTGGCATGTGCATGTGTGTTGTGTCAGTTTAAATTATCTTTGAACATGCATCATTGTGAGCTACGGATTGATTTTATTTGTCATACAAGTCTTGTCATGCATAATTAAAAGTTTAATAATTTGCGGGAAATAAAGTGCGGAAAGGTAAATCTACGCTATTATAAGGCGCGGGTATATACATCGCCAAAAACAAAACCCGTTTGGAAATAAATGCGGAAAAATAAAAGAAAGCGATAAAAGTCCTAATTAAAGTTATTACATTCCTGAAGCAAGTACAATAATATGGAAAAATGGATCGCGTGCGGGAAATTAAATCGGATGCGAGTTTTTTTGGGGTTTTGACCCTTTTTTGAAAGAAAGTGATTTTTTTTGTTATTTTTTGAATTAAATGGAATTAAATTAAATGAACAATTAAATTAAATTAAATGAACAATTAAATCAAATTAAATAATGAAAATATTTTTGGATTTTTGAGTTTTTAAAGAAATAAAATAAATTGAATTAATGCTAATAAAAACCTAATATTCTAAATTGATTTTAAATATTGCAAAAAATATTAAAAGTTAAATCTAGTTAAAGCTAAATTGATTAAATTAATCTATTTACAAAAATAAAAGTGATGAAGTTAATTTTAATAAATAAAATATTTTTTTGTGTTTTTGATTTTATTAGGAAAAACGTTAATTGGTTAGTGATTAATAAAAATGATAACGATTAATTAATTAAAGGAACATAATACAAATAGAGAGAAAGTTTAGGAGTATACGGGCCTGATTGGAAGGGTGAAACAGCTGTTGGCGTCATGTGTAAACTATTTTGTTTTGGCCATTTGTGTTTTGGCTTTTGGCCATTTGTGTTCTGGCTTTTGGCCATTTGTGTTCTGGCCTCAACGTTCCTTAACCTTCTCAGGATGTCTGTCTCGCCATGTATTGGTGTCATGTGTAAGTTGTTCTGTTTTGGCCATTTGGCTTTTGACTTTTGGCCATTTGTATTTTGGCCTCAACGTTCCTTAATGAACCTGCATGGGATCCTGTCTAAATCTGCAGTGTTGAATCTCATGAACACATTAAATAAATTACTATATATCATAAAATAGAAATAAAGCCAATATATGAAGAAATTTAATATTTAGGTCAATATGGCATGTAAGAATGATTATACCCTTTTGATCATGGAGATCAAATCAACCTTACCCTTACTGGAAAAGTAGTGACATGAATGCTTTTATGCCCTTTTGATCATGGAGATCAAGTCAGCCTTACCCTTACTGAAGAAGTAGTAAGATGTTGGTTTGTAACTGAGATGGCTTGTTTGTAGTGAGATGTTGGTTTGTAACTGGGATGACTTGTTTGTAGTGAGAGAGGGATTTGTAATAAGGATTTCAAGGTTTTAGGGTTCTTGAAAGAATTTGATATTCTGAAAGCGTTGTGGCAAGGGTTTTTTTTCCTCTCTTGGTTTGTGTGAAAAGAATATGATTATATAATGTAAATTAGGGTAAAGAAAATGGGCTTTGAATGTGCAATTGGGCCTCCAATGTTCACTTGAGTTCGTCACTTTCCAGGCTAAATCGCAGGGACTTAAGTGCAATTTTTGAAGTTGAAATGTGAAAACAAAATGTAGCTGATATCGAGAACTAACTCCTGTCCGAAAATCGGCTCAATCGGATAAACAGTGAATTAGTTATGAATTTTTGAAATTTCAGCTCAGACAAACTTATTTTGGGCTCCAGTGTCGATTCTGACACGTTCTTCATTAAAAAATTGGTATTGATCGGAGCATAATTCGGTCTCTACTTTTGAAGCAAAGTTGTAGATCTATGAGTCAGTGACCTTGTGTAAAAATATGAGCCCAATCCGATAAAAATAGACCGAGTTATGAATTTTCGAAGTTTCGGCCCAGATGAAATAGTATTCAGCATTCAGGATTTTCAGCGTGTCACGCACTCTGAGCAAAAAACGAAGGCCTTTTGAATACCGTTTGAACTCAATACCTTCTGTGAAAATATAGCCAACTCAATTTGTGAAATTTTGGCGCCGGAACCAGCTCGATACGATGAAAATCGACCAAGTTATGATTTTCTGAACATGACGCAAATAAACTTCTGTCACAAATTTTCTGTATGAAACTACTTGATAAATCCACATTTTTGAAGACCTTATGATCAAAATTGGCTTCCAGCCGTGAGAGATGAAAACGTAGATAATGTCAAGAAGGAATTTTGGCCACCGGAACAGGTTCAAAACAAGCCACGATCTTCAAGTTATGAATTTTTTAGCGCGCAAAAACTGCACTTTCAGCACACTTTTTCACCATATTTCTTCGAGAAAACTCACACATTTGGATACCTTCTTTAAAGAATTGACTCTTGAGCCGAACCTGAATTTGAGAATACGTTATCAGAGATATTTTGGCGAAAGAACACCTGAATATGACGCGTCGGGTTGGACTTGTGAATTTTTCTTGAAATGTTTTGAGAAATATGGGAGGGTAAATTTTGGGGTACAACACTTATCTATGTAAGTTTTCAAAAGCGTCAAGTAAATCAATATAAGATATTCCATTTACATATTTATTTTGAGAAGAGTTTACCTTATCCTTCTTACTTCTTTGATGATGATTAGAGAGATGAATCTCATCACCTCTAGATCCTTTGAGTTCCTTCTTCTCATCTTTATGATAATGACGAGAGAGGCACACTTCATCATACTTGGATGGTTTGCCTTCCTTCTTTCTTCCATTATTGAAGTAAGTTGAAAGAAAAAAGTTTGACAATTCATCATCATCATTAGAATCCTCATCGCTTGAAGATTCAATGTCGCTTCCCCAAGTCACATAGGCCTTCCTAGGTTTGTTACGACTCTTGAGTTGATTCTTCTTCTTCTTTTTGTCAAGAATGGAATCTTTTTCTTTGAATTTTTCTTCCTTAGAAGATGTAGATTGTCTAGTGGGATCAATGTATCTTTTGTTGAGGTTCTTTTCACCTTTCTTTTTCAAGCACTTGTGATATCTTTTGACAAATAAACTCATCTCTTCTTCTTTCGAATCATAGTTGTTACTAACATCTCTATTATAATAATGTTCATCCTTTGGGATCTTGAACTTGAGGCTATAAGAGTTTTAGACTTCAATACTTCCTCCTTGTTGACATATTTCTCTTTCTTCTTCTTTTTCTCAAGCTTCTTTTCATGTTTTTCCAAGTAATTGAGTTCTTGCTCGCGTTCTTCTAGCTTTCCAAACAAAGCGGTAAGATCAAGTATTGCAAGATTATTGGCTTCCTTGATCATGGTGACCTTTAATTGCCAATTCCTAGTAAGACATCTCAAAACCTTGTTAGTAGAAATAACATTGATGTTGTACCCCAAAATTTTCCCTCCCATATTTCTCAAGACATGTCAAGAATAACCTTCAAGTTGCTCAAGTTGGCTCAAGGGTTGGACAGTCAAATCACCTCCTAAGGCAGTCAAGTCAAAATTAGGGTTTTGTGTTGCATTAAGGTCCTCATATACAAATGACCTCAAGTTCTCCCTAATGTCCTAATATGTTCTCAAGTTCATCCATGTCAAATTTCAAGCCTTGCAGAGGAAGTTTGGTCAGTCAATTGCTCAAGAGGTCCAAAAATCGACTGTGTTAGGGAAAAAGTCAACTGTGACCTACAGACAGTCAAACCTCAAGATTTTTTGTCAACATTCTCAGTTTGAAGTATAATTCATCATTTGATCAAGGGTTGATCATGATTCATCAAGGATTGCTCAAGATTCATCAAGATTCAAAAGTTGCTAAATTAGGGTTTTGTAGGAAAAGTCAACTCAACTTTGACCAAGCATACCTTTCTCATACTTTATGAGAAATGACCCATCCAAAGCTCATTTTTAAGATGATGCAATTTCCTACAATCCATCTTCACACCCCAAGATCAAGAAACTCTCTCACAAAAAGTTACTAATTTGGACATTATAGGTCATTTTTGAAAGTCAACAAAAACACCTTTTTTTCCAAAGCTTATAACTTGAGCATGGAACATCAAAATGAGATGAGACCAAAAGGGGTTGATTAGAGGACATCTCAAGGTTTCTAAAAAGTCAAAGAACACCTCCAAAAGTTCAAAATTGAAGAAGTTGTGCATTGTTGAAGTTGGGCATTTTTTCAAATTTGCCAAAAGTCAACTATCCTCAAAACTCCAATTTTTGACAAAAAGGCCCACTTTTTTCCACTTGATATAGTCTTGTCATGCCACACACGTGTCCCATATTTGGTTTCATGGCCATTCATTTATTTTTATATTTTATTTAATTTTTATTGATTTAGATCATTTTAAATCAATATTAAATCAAATAAAATCTAAAAATTTATGTAAGGGGATTCTTGTGATCATTACAACTTGCAAATATCATGTGATACTCAATCAAACTCGTGCCAAGTCAAAACAAGCACAAAATCTCAAATTTGATGCAAATATGGCAACTTGATTATGGTGATCAAAAGCAGATCTTGATTCTTCAATGCATATGGTTTAATGCCCAAGTTTTGACCTAAACACATTCTATTATATGCACACAAGAGAGGCAGACCAAAAACACGCACAGGACACTGCTGAAACGGCCAGAACAAGTTTGTGAAAAAGCTTGAAAAGTGGGAGATCAAAAACAACATTGGAGCACGATTCAGTCCAAGAGCTTGACATAGCTCTCTTCCCTGACATCCAGTGAAGCCAAAGGGATCAAAATCCAGCCCTAAGACAGCCTGAAACTCACTGTAAGTATCCACGAACCAAGCCCTGGACATGGAATCTGAATCTCTAATTCTTGCATCTTTTCTTGAAAATCTTGGCATATTTGTGTTTGTTGTGTGATTTGGAATGTTTTGGCATCATTCAATTTTATTTTTAGAACCTGTATCATGATGCCCGAACCTAGGGTTCTTGCTTTTGTTTTTTAGGCATTTTTTATGCAGGATAAATTGAGGCTAATGATGGGTATAGGAATGATCAGGGGAGAGAGACGAATGCAATGATGGTTTCCATAAGCATTTATATGGCATGTAGCTCCTGATAGGATGATGCCATGGATTTAGTTGCGGACTAAAATCCGCAGGTAAACGAACCAGTCTTCGTTGAAGAAGACGAAGACGTGGCTTAGCGTGATTGGTCCATTCAAACAAATTGCGCGTTTTTTTTACTTTTCCATGCATAATTAATTGTTTATCATATAATATTTGTTTTCCATTCCATTAACAACTAAGCAGCGTGGATGAGTTGGCCAAGGGAGTGTGTCAATGAGCATTGGGACCTGGGTTCGAATCCCAGGTCCCCCAAAACTTTATTTGATTTTTTTCTTCAGGTATTCATGTGCAACGCTTGGAGTGTGGTGCATCATATGCCTCTAGATCTCAATTGCCTAGTGGCCCACCAGGCAGATCCAATGATCCAGATTGAAGGTTCATCATGAACCCTGGTCAACATGCGCCTATGGAATCACCAAGGTCAAACAGGCTGGTGTTAATGGGCCAAGAATTGCTGATCATACTCCCAGATCAGGCCCACACCCCCCTGAGTATTTCTTTTTACATTTTATTTCTTTTTCATTATTTTCCTATTTTTATTTTATTATTATTATTATCTTAATTAATTAATTAACCAAATAACTTTTTCATAAAAAATCAGAAACAACAAAAATAATATTTTTATTAATTCCATTAATTTTATTATTTATTTTTTGTAAATAGCAATTAATTAATTAATTTAGTTTAAATAGGTTTAACATTAACATCTTTTTGCAATAAATTAAAATTAATTTAGAATTAGGTTTTTAATATTTTTAACCATTCTTATTTTATTTCCTTAATTAAAATAAAACCCAAAAATATTTTCATTTAATTAATTAATTCAATTATTAACTTAGACTAATTTTTAATTCAAAAATAACAAAAAATATGCTTTATTTAATAAAAAGGGTCAAAACCCTAAGACACTCCGATTTTAATTTTCTCGCGCGCGTATTATTTTTTGATCCATATTTCAATATTGTAACTGCTCCGGGAATGTAATAGTTTTTAACTTAGGACTTTATTTATTTATTTATCGCTTTTATTTACTTTTCGCAATTTAATTTTAAAGGGTTTGTCTTTGGCGATGTAAATACCTGACGCCTTGTAATAGCTTAGATTTATTTTCCGCAATTTAATTTCCGCAACCATTAACTGTTAGATGTTTGATAAATAGGCAATGCATGACAAGATTAATCTTTAATTTAAAATCAACAGTAGCTCACCATTAACATGTACAAAGATAAATAACTGAAAAACAATACACTCGCACATGCCACTCTTAGGGTACACCTCACTTGGTTGCCTCGAACGTGGTCATTGAGTATAGGAAGTTTTAGAGGTCGCCATCTTGTCCAAAGATCATAAGTTGCCTCGAAACGGTCGCCTCGGATAAAATGATATAAGACATTAGGGTTACCACTAAGGCGTCCTAACATTGCTTTAGTGACCACACGTCCCTTAATCAAATTGACCCTAAAACTCCAACGATGGTGCTACCTACTCCTCAATAGTGGGATAGCACTGTCTAAAGGACATTTGGACAGTCTAATTCCTTTTTGAGTAGGTAGATGTTCTTAAGTACTTGCTCCTTTTAAAACAAAAACAAAACTTTTCGCACTTACACCCCTTTCAAAACAAAAACTCTTCTCAAATCCACAAACACAAAGAAAAGCAAACTTTTGAAAACACTTTGAGCAAGTACCTAAGAGCCCGTGGGTAACCACAGATAGAAAGGGTGATAACACCTTCCCTTTCTATAATCTACCTCCCGAACCCGAGAAATATCTCAAAAAGGAATTTTTTTGTGCTTTTGTCCTTTCCTTGTTGGATAAAATAAAAGACGGTGGCGACTCTTGCTTACCGTGACATTTTACGAAAACAAACACGAAATGCGAACCAGCATTCCAAAACAGTCAGTTCTCGTTCCCACCGATCACAGAACTGGCGACTCTGCTGGGGAGTATTTTATAAGTGAGGTGTACCTTAGGATTAGATCACTTGTGTTTTCAATTGTATGTTTTGTATGCTTTAATTTTATGGGCTTGTATTGGAGTTCTATAGATCCTAACCCAGATCTCGGGATACCCTTTTGGTAAGTAGCAATAAACTGTGAGGGATCTGTATGGCGTAGACCGATACAGATGAAGCAGTAGCTACATTGGTGTGGCACCTTGGTCTGTACCGATATCCCTTGTGTTGGAACGAGGAGAATATGGGTCTTCTAAGGAGTCATTAAGCACCAACTGACCTTAGAACCTTAAATTGACCAACTTGGCCATAAAACAGTAGCAGTATGCTACACTCATTGAGACTAAACTCTCGCGATGATTCCGGCCACAAGAAAAGGTTGCTAAACTGGAATTATGACAGATTGAGGGTAGTCAGTGATATTGAGATCCTCTAGAACCCGGTTACTATTTTTAGGACAGGTTTAAACCAACTGAACTGAAAGAGGGTAGTACCTAAGCTCCATGCCAGCCTGAAATCTAAGGGCTCTTTTGTGTGACTTGTGTGCTTTTACCATGTTTGCCTTTTGTGGATACTTGTGGTGTGCCTTTACCATGACATCATGACATCATAACATTGCATACATTTTTCATAAGGACTAACCTATTTCAAAGACAAGAGGGTTTCATCTTTGCTCTGTTTTGTAGGTCACCATGATGCCCATGCGTAGGAATACTATCCGAATCAACTTTGTCCAAGTACCTACCCTGCTTAAAGAGTTGGTTGTCAGGATACCAGACACTACTTCCTTCATCAGGAGGCATGGTTCTCTTCTCAGTTTGGTCACCTCCAAATTGGACGAACAAATGATGAGTGTCCTTGTCCAGTTTTATGATCCGCTGTACCATTGTTTTACTTTCCAGGACTTCCAGCTGGTTCCTACCCTAGAAGAGTTCTCTGAGCTGCTCGGTATCTCTGTTCTGGAGCAGACTCCGTTTACTGGCTGGGAAAAGACTCTTGAGCCCCAAGAAATTGCTGCAGCCCTTCACTTGACCAAAGAGGAGGTAATGGCTAACTGGGAGACTAGAAGTGGAGCTAAGGGTTTTCTGACTAAGTTTTTGGTTGACAAAGCTAATTACTTCTGGGATAGCCTAGACTTTAAGGCTTTCGAGGATATTCTGGCTCTCTTGATTTATGGTTTGGTTTTGTTTCTGAACCCTGATACTTTTGTTGATATTAATGCCATAAAGATCTTCATCTCTCAGAATCTGGTACCCACTCTCTTGGGTGACATCCTTCATCAGCTCTATGCTCGTATTGCCCGAAAGCGGGGAACTTTGATGTGTTGTGCTCCTTTATTGTCGAGGTGGTTTATTTCGCACCTCCCTAAGTCCGTACTGAAGAACAAAGAAGGAATGGGTTGGGCTTATAGGGTGATGTCTCTTTCTAATAATGAAATTATCTGGACTCTCAAAGGTATGGATGAGGTGACTGTCATTGATCGTTGTGGAGAGTATCCTAATGTTCCATTGATTGAAACCCATGGAGGGATTTCTTACAACCCATGCTTAGATCTCCGTCAGTTTGGAAGAGCTAGAAGAGAAGGGCCTCATGAGATGTTGATGCCTCATATCATCTTTGATTTCCAGGGAGATAGCGACGAGGTACGTCGTAGATTCATAAGGGCTTGGGACAGAGTTCACCAATCTGACCCACATGAGTTGGGACCAAATACTTTTCTGCCAATGGAGCCATATCTCAGATGGGTCCGCATTCGTGCCCGGAAGCTAGGTATGCCATATGAAGCTGTCCGGCCTGTCACTCTTGAAGTTGCTAATGAGGAGGGGGTTCTTCCAACTATTCTCCACCCTTATATGCCCACTGATATTGGGGCACTGAAGAGGTCCTGGATGCAATTGAGGAATGAACGGGATTCGTACCGGGAGAAGTTCAATGAACAGGAGCAGAAGATCCAGAAGCTGACTACGCAACTGGAGAACGAGCAGATTCTCAGCGACTATGTCCGCACTGACAAGAAGAGACCATGGGAGCATTGATTGACCTTTGATGATTTCCTTTCCAGTTTTTATTCACTTTTCAGTATTTCCATTCTTGTAACACCCTGAGGGCATCAGTTGAACAATTTGAATTTTGAAATTTAAAATCTAATAAAGTGTGTTTCCTTTCTTGTTTAAAAATTTGAATCCCGATTGTCTTTGAAATCATAATCATACGCATTTCATCTCATGCACTTCATAAACAGGTACCCTTTATAGGTCTCTCATGTTCTCGCTGTTTATTTCAGCAATGGCTCTCCAATAAGACAACCAAGATCTTCGGGCTCAAAACGCCCAACTTCAAGAAATGTTCTTGAACCTATCCCAGGGGCAAGAAGAAATAAAAGCTCTCCTCACAAGGGGCTTGGTCCTAGGGAATCCAGGCGGCATCAGGAATGATCAGTTGGAAGGGTTACAAATCGAGTTAGCAACAATGAAGATCCAGATGATGGGACAGCTGGTGGGCCAGATGGCTCTCATTCAAGACTTAGCTCAAAGACAAGAAGAGCTCAGGGTCCTCGTCAACAAGCTGCTTCAAAATAACCAAGTGGGGCAAACAACTAGGGTTGAAGATCAAATCATCATTCAACCTCCTTTGAGACAAGAAGACAAAGGAAAAGCTCCCCAGCTTGCTTCAGGGTCACAAGCCCAGCAACAACCTCGCCAGCGTCAACGGGGTAATCGACGCAAGTAAAATGCATCTGGAAGACATTTCTCTGAGACTGATATACCATCATCTCTAATACTGAAACGCTTATTGGAGGTCAATCTGATTACTCTAAAGGATCCTCCCCGGAATCCCAACACCTCTGCTCCTGGCTATCGTCTCGATGCATTTTGTGTATACCACTCCCATAGTCCCGGACATGACACCAACGACTGTTGGACTTTGAAAAACAAGATCCAAGACTTGATTGACAGAGGAGTGCTGGAATTCATGCCGGATGGCGAGATGAAAATCTTCCGCTGATGTTTCTCCACTTGAGATGACTAGTTCAAACTAAGAGACTTTTGTTCATTTGAATTCTAAAGTTGTATTTTTCTTTGCTTATTCAAACAATTATTATCATGTCAAACTTTTTTATTTTAATAATGCATTACACATGTCTATTTTAAATTAATTGTTTTCACTATGCTTAAATTGCTTCATATTTCCTTTTTGTGATGTTCAACTCTCGATTAAAAAAAAACTCTAAGCCTTTAGAGGGAGGATGACGAAAACGATATCAAAATCTCTACAGTGTGCTTTTGAATATACCCCGTTGACGAGGTACAGGCATTGTTTCAAATCCTAAACAGTGGAGTTATAAGGAAGATAATCCCTAGTCAACCCCTTTGAGCCAAAGAAGTTGGAGTTTTTCTTTTCACAAATTAAAAACCCTTAATTATAACCTGGGGCAGGGTAGTTTTCTCAGTTGATCCAGGTGCACAATGAATGGCATCAAAGAAGTCCTTCCGAAACAAAAGACGGTGATGGTTCCATATAATCGTAAGGACAGGCAGTCATTATCTCTCGAAATGAAAGCCCATTAAGTCAAAACCTATGAAGGAAACTTACCCAAAAAAACTGGGGCATCCCACTGACTGTAATCACAAAAGAAACAGTTCAGGCAAAAAGACAGGGATAACGAAGTCAAAAAGAAAGAGGTCCTACAAACTCTTATAAAAATGACTGCCTGTTCAAAATAAACTGTCAGTATCCGAACCATCACCGGAATATCAGAGCAAATACTCAAACGGGATCTAAATGCACGATTAGCTGAGTTTAGGATCGAAGAACATCACGAAGAGCGGGTGAGTACAAATAAATTTTGAGCCTTTATCCTTTGTTTCTTAAACCGTGAACCAGGCCACGTTATAACCCTTAAAAGTCCTATCTGAAGCATGGGTTAGTTCGAAAGCATACTGTTACAAAAGATATCCTGACTCCTGTAGGGCTTGCTGTAAATCCTGAGTTGACGTCACATTTTACAAAAATTTCCTATCTTACTGAAAAAATGCATTTTCAAAAACTTCAAGACATACATAAGCTTTGAATTCTTAAAATAACATTGTGGCATATGACTATTTGTTCAAACAGTAGAGAAATTCGCACGACGAATATCTAGTGAACAAAAACCTTTTCCATAAAAAGGGTCACCTCAAGTGGAAGAAACGCTTCCAACCAAGGGGCAGACATGATCATTATCCATCATCTGGGGCAGTCAAGTTAAGATTCAAGGAATCTCTCAAAATGCCAAATAGCCAGGGGCAAATCTCCATTTGAATCAATTGGGGCATTGGACGTGAATTCCAACAACTAATCTTGCACGATCAAACGAAGATCTTCTGGTAGTATGGTAACACAACACTACCAACAATGGCACCTCCCTACATCCTGAGAGCATGGACATAGTCAAAAAAGTACTACGCATAGTCAAAGACCCGCTAGGTTGACTGGCCTAGGAAAAAATAAGGGCTTCCTGGCGAACCAAAAGGGTTCGGGCAAAAATAAGGGATGAAAATGAAAATTTTTACACCTGGCAAGTCGAAAACCTGAAAAGGCGGCTTGGGCAAAAAAGGGTATACCGGTGGACTGAAAACCCGAAAGGGCAGTCCAGGCAAAAATTAGGGATCAAAGCGTACGACCATGTCCCGTCATCTCGTCACTGGCCTACCAGAAGAAGACTTGTCGTTTTGACCAAAAGATACCAAGCACCTCATAGGTGGGGATAATACTCGATCCATAGGGCCTCCGCAGGCACCTTCTCCCGCAAAAATAGGGGCAAATAAGAATTGTCCGAACTGTACAAGTTGCTCTGTCCACCAGGTACCAAGGTATATATATCAGCTGAAGAATATGACCAAGATACCATCACTCCCTGCAGAGTAAAACAGTAAGGATAGATTTCCCAGCTGAGATTTGCAACTATGAACGAATCAGCAATGCTCTCCCCAAGTAGAGTTAGTCTACCATCATCCCTAAAAAGGTTAGGTATCCCCAAAAGGTCTTAATCTTCCCCAGTGGAGTATAAAGATATTCCCCAGCAAGTATAAGGGTATCTCCGGCAATCTTAATATTCTTCAACAGAGTATAAGAATATTCCCCGACAGAATGCAAGATACCCCAGTGGAGTCATTTCCCCAGCGCATTCTAAAAAAGGCTTCCCCGCCAGAGTTGAATCATCTTACCCAGTAGATTCTGGAAGCTTATCCCCTGCAGAGCACAAATAAATCTCCCCAGCCAAATTCAGAAGGTTATCCTCACAAGAGTCTAACTGGGTTATCCTCAGCAAGTTGCGACTGAAAGATCATCCCCAGCGAAGTTCTTTCTATCCCCAGCGGAGTTCATCATTAAAATCCCCAACAGAGCTTATCAAACAGAATCCCTAGCGGAGTTATCGTTAAAATCTTCAGCAGAACGTCTCTTCCCCACAGAGTAATTCCCCTCGGAGTAATATCTTTATCAATTTATTCCCCCAACGGAGTTTTTTCTCTCCTACAGGTTTATCATCTTCGTTCATCATCCCCAGCAGAAACGAAGAACTCAACTCTATTCTCCAGCAGCGCCGGGATTTATTTTCCCCAGCTAAAACATCATGCTTCCATACATCATGATACATGCATATACGCATCATACGAATACAACCTCATTTATTTTGAGAACATCATTTCCTGATCCATATCATGCATTGCATATGACTGACCTTTACTTTTCAGGAAAGATACAGTTAAAGTTCTCAGCTTAGTCGAAGACCTGACCAGTTCTTAAATCTCAATTGAATTATCCTCGGTTGAATTTCAGATAAGGTCCTCAATCTCGACAGTTTCCCTACGTCATAGTGTGGACGAGTACTATAACCTCAACGGTATACTCCATTGAGCACGAGTCAGTTCCTAGATCTTGATGTTTTCCTCCGTCATAGTGTGGACAAGTTCTATAACCTCAACGGTATACTCCATTGAGCACGAGATAGTTCCTAGATCTTGATGAAGATGTTTCCCTACGTCATAGTGTGGACAAGTTCTATAACCTCAACGGTATACTATGTTGAGCACGAGACAGTTCCTAGATCTTGATGAAGATGTTTCCCTACGTCATAGTGTGGATGAGTACTATAACCTCAACGGTATACTCCATTGAGCACGAGTCAGTTCCTAGATCTTGATGTTTTCCTCCGTCATAGTATGGACAATGTTATACCCCAAAATTTTCCCTCCCATATTCTTTAAAATTTGCCAAGAGCATGCTTCAAAATCTCCCCAAGGGTTGCACAGTCCAATGGCCTCCTAACAGTCAAAGACTAGGGTTTTGGTTCTGGCAAAGAAGTTGAAGCTTCCAAGGGTCCAAACAAGTCCCACATGCCCATAAACATTGTCAAGCATCCCTATGCCAAGTTTCAAGACTTACAACACAAAATTGCACAGTCAAAAACCCTAATTGCTCAACAGTCAACTGCAGGGGCAAAATGGTCATTTGACAGTCAAAAGTCAAAAATTTTGGTCAACATCTTATTTTGAAGCCACAAACATCATTTGATCAATTCTTGATCATGATTCTCAAGGCATGGCTCAAAAAGTCTCAAGACGCAAAAGTTTCTATATTTGGACAGTTGAAAAAGTCAACTGCAAATTGACCAGGGCATAACTTCCACATGGTTTATCAGAAAAATTCCATCCAAAGCTCATTTTGAAGAGAATGACATTTCCTACAACTCATCTTCATACTTCAAGTCCAAGAAATGCTCTCACAAAAAGATATCAATCTCAACATTATAGGTCATTTTCAAAAGTCAACAAAAAGGCACTTTAAGTCAAAGACCATAACTTGAGATTGGTAAATCAAAATGACATGGGACCAAAGACATTGGTTAGAGGACTTCAAGACCTTTCCAAAATGTCCAAGAACATGATCAAAGCTTAAAAATTGAGCAAGATATGCCTTGTGGAAGTTGGGAAATTTTTGGGAATTTTGAAAAGTCAACTTTGCTTCAAATGCCTCAAAATTGCTAATGGGCCACAATTTCTTCCAAGAATCATCACCCAAAAGCTATGCACGACCCATTGACCCAAAGGGGAGTTATTTTCTTATTTTTAATTTATTAGTTGAATTTTTAAATCCATTAATTCATTTAATTAAAATTAAATATAAGAAAAATATCAAATCATTGGTTTTAAATCTTTTTGTGCAGTAAATAGGTTTATCACATGCTCAATATTTCGTGTGCCAATCAACAAGGGCAAAATCTTCCAAACTTGGCATGTTCTTCATGAAAAAAGATTGAAAAAGATTATGCAAAATCAAGGATTCAAAATCATCAATGCAAAAGGTTTTTGGCTTGGATTTCTAACCTAATTCAGTCACACATATATACACATCACAACCCTAATCATAAGAACTCAGAAGCTGCGCCTCAAACCAAAGAACCACTTTGCATTTTTTGTCAAAAAATTTGGAAACTGAAAACACCCATAGAGCACGTTTCAAAGCCAAACAAGGATTCCATTACACTCCTGATGCATCAAGGAAGCTTTTCCAATCAAAATTACAACCCCTAACCTCAAGAACTGGTAGCACGAAGTCTCCCTGTTCAAAACTTTTCTCATAATCGTGTTTTCATTTATATGCATTATTTATGAGTTTTAACCATTGATTTACATTAACATGGACATCCTGAATCTATTGGTGTTATTTAATTGAATTACTATCACTTGTATGCAAAATTACCATGAGAGCTTTCTAGGGTTTCAGGGACTTTGAAAGAGGGCTTCGTTCCTTTGGAAAAATTGGCCAATCACGCCTATACCATTGGAATCAGGATCTTCTGATGATCCAAAACCACACCTCGTGCCCTTTTTCTTTTCAACTATGAGTTAATCGTTATTTTTGTGTGTTAGGGTTAGTGGGGGTTTAAAACCCCCGCTATCCATTCTATATTTTCCAGGCAAAAACGCAGAAGTGAAGAAGAAGATGAACATGTTGGACTATGGTTGGCTGATTCAAATAACTGGCGCCTTTTTTATTTGTTCCACTAACCCTTGTTTTCTCTCTCTTATTGATTATTGCCCACTAGTTTGACAAAGAAACGCGCTTGGTTGGGTGGTTGATGCGTTGTCCTTCAAGCATTGGGACCTGGGTTCGATTCCCAGGTCCCTCACTTCCTCAATATTATTTTGCTTAATATATTTCCATGCAGCGTCCCCTTCAGTGGTCTACCATGCACTCAATGCCTTGGCTTGCCAAATGTCCCAAAAGATGAATCTGAAGGTCAGGATGTGAGGCCCAACATACGCATCAGTCAACCACCAATACACAATCTCAGGAAAGTCAAAAAAGGCCAAGAATCAGTGGGCCTAATTGCTGCAAATATACCTCCAAAAGGGTCAACAAACCCCTTGTTTGTATTTCTTTCCTTTATTCTTTTTCCTTTTTATTTTGTTTTAATTATTTTCTTTTAATTCCTTAAAATATTTTTAAATAATACAAAAATACAAAAAAATCAGAAAGTCAAAAAAATAAAATATGTTTATTATTTAATTCACTAATATTTTATTTTGTAAAATAAATTTTGTTAATCAATTTAGTTTTAATCTAGGGTTTAAATTTTAATATTTTCTTAATAACTAAAAAATATAAAAATTAGGGTTTCTAGCATTTTTACTCTTTTTCTCAATAAAATAATTTCATCTTATTCTTATTATTAATAATTAATTATTTTTGTAAATGAACTTGTGATTAATTAATTAGGGTTAAATTAGGTCAAACTTAAACTTTTTTCTTTAATAATTAAAAATGCTTAGAATTAGGGTTTTAATTCCAATTAATTTTCTTCATTTCTATTAAACCCAAAAATATCAAAAATAAGTTCTTTTTCTCATTTAAATAATTAAATCATTAGTTCCAATTTAACTTCCTTAAAGGGTCCAACGCCCTCGCACTCGATTTTTAATTTCTTTTCGCATTTATTTTATTTTTCTTTTGTAGATATAATGTATTTGCCCCAAAGCCTTGTAATAGATAATTAGGATATTTATTTTCCGCACTTTTCTTTTCAAATTGGGTCTTGGTTTAATTTGGCGATGTAGACCCGCGCCTTTGTAATAGCGTAGGACCTTTATTTTTCCGCATTTTAATTCCCGCACCTTTTAACTGTTAATAATCACATGAAAGAATGTATGCAAAAATAAAATCAAAGCGTAGAACACTCAATGCATGACAAGACCAATAAATAACTGAAAATGACACACAATTCACACACCACTCTTAGGGTACGCCTCACTGTTGCCTTACCTTCGAAACGTGGTCGTCGAGTATAGGACGTTTTAGTAAGTCCTTATGTCCATGATCTATGGCATAGGGGTAGCTTCTAAGGTGTCCTACTGTTGCTCTGGTGACCACACTGTCCCTTAACTCGAATTGACCCGAACACCTCCAACGGTGGTGCTACCTACCTCTCAATGGTGGGATGGCACTAACTTAAGGACATTTACACAGCCTAATTCCTTAGGGTAGGTAGATGACTCATAGATACTTGCTTTATTCAAAAACAAATCAAAAACTCTTTTCACACCGACACTTTCGAAAAGCTTTCCAAAACAATTTTTCAAACACTCTTGAGGACTGATACAAGAGTCGAACTGAAATCTTTAAACGAAACTTTTTTCAAAACTCACTCACAATTGAAAAGCAAACCTTTTGAAAACACAAATGAGCAAGTACCTAAGAGCCCATGGATAACCATGGATAGAAAGGGTGCTAACACCTTCCCTTTCTATAAATCTACCTCCCGAACCGAGAAACTATCTCATAAGGAATTTTGCTGTGCTTTTGTCCTGTCCATGTTGGAGAAAATAAAAGACGGTGGCGACTCTTGCTTCCACGACATTTCGCGAACCAGCGTTAAACAGTCAGTTCCAGATCCACCGATCACAGACAAGTTCTATAACCTCAGCGGTATACTACGTTGAGCACGAGACAGTTCCTAGATCTTGATGAAGATGTTTCCCTACGTCATAGTGTGGACGAGTTCTATAACCTCAACGGTATACTCCATTAAGCACGAGACAGTTCCTAGATCTTGATGAAGATGTTTCCCTACGTCATAGTGTGGACGAGTACTATAACCTCAACGGTATACTCCATTAAGCACGAGTCAGTTCCTAGATCTTGATGTTTTCCTCTGTCATAGTGTGGACAAGTTTTATAACCTCAGCGGTATACTACGTTGAGCACGAGACAGTTCCTAGATCTTGATGAAGATGTTTCCCTACGTCATAGTATGGACGAGTACTATAACCTCAACGGTATACTTCATTGAGCACGAGTCAGTTCCTAGATCTTGATGTTTTCCTCCGTCATAGTATGGACAAGTTCTATAACCTCAGCGGTATACTACGTTGAGCACGAGACAGTTCCTAGATCTTGATGAAGATGTTCCACCCCAGTTGAATTATGGACAGGTTCTTAAGACTCAGCCGAGGCATTCTCTCAGTTGAAGTACAGGCCAGATTCCTAAATCTCAACAAAGGTTAGACTTCCCCAGCGGAATCTTTTACAACAACAGGTATGCAAGTTCTCGCTAAGGAATCTCTTACGCGTTCGACACTCCTGCAGATGGCATCTGTAAGCCCATCTTCCTACCAACAATCTCCAAATGGCATCTGTAAGCCCATTCTCGACATCACAATGCTGATACTACACCATGTGATTGCAAATTTCTGGGCACTCTAGTGTTCAATTATCTTCAACCTTTGGATCACGAAAGGCTCGAAAGCCAATCTATATCCTCAGGTTTAAGAAAATTGAACAGGGGCAACTGTTGTACCCCAAAATTTGCCCTCCCATATTTCTCAAGACATGTCAAGAATAACCTTCAAGTTGCTCAAGTTGGCTCAAGGGTTGGACAGTCAAATCACCTCCTAAGGCAGTTGTGATCGGTGGATCTGGAACTGACTGTTTAACGTTGGTTCGCGAAATATCGCGGAAGCAAGAGTCGCCACCGTCTTTTATTTTCTCCAACATGGACAGGACAAAAGCACAGCAAAATTCCTTATGAGATTGTTTCTCGGTTCGGGAGGTAGATTTATAGAAAGGGAAGGTGTTAGCGCCCTTTCTATCCGTGGTTATCCACGGGCTCTTAGATACTTGCTCATTGTGTTTTCAAAAGTGTTTGCTTTTCGAAATGTGCGTGGGTTTGAAAAAGTTTCGTTTAAGATTTCGGAATAACTCTTGTATCAGTCCTCAAGAGTGTTTGAAAAATTGTTTTGAAAGCTTTTTGAAAGTGTCGGTGTGAAAAGAGTTTTGATTTGTTTTTGAATAGAGCAAGTATCTATGAGTCATCCACCTACCCTAAGGAATTAGGCTGTGTAAATGTCCTTAAGGTAGTGCCATCCCACCATTGAGAGGTAGGTAGCACCACCGTTGGAGGTGTTCGGGTCAATTCGTTTGTAGGGACAGTGTGGTCACCAGAGCAACAGTAGGACACCTTAGAAGCTACCCTTATGCCATTGATCCTTTTTAATTCCGAGGCAATCGTTTCGAGGCAACTGGATCATGTCATGGACATAAGGACTTACTAAAACGTCCTATACTCGACGACCACGTTTCGAAGGTAAGGCAACAGTGAGGCGTACCCTAAGAGTGGTGTGTGAATTTGTGTGTTATTTTCATGTTAGCATTTATCTTGTACATGTATCATGGTGATCTATGCTTGCTTTTAATTTAGGCCATACATTCTTTCATGTCATTAGAATTTAAAAGTGCGGAAATTAAAGTGCGGAAAGATAAATCCTACGCTATTACAAGGCGCGGATCTATACATCGCCAAATTACAAAGACCCGTTTGATAAAAGAATGCGGAAAGTAAAACCTAGTTACTATTACATGGCTTGAGCAGTTACATAATATTCATAAGAAAATAAGAATAAATGCGCGAAAGAATTAAAGTTGCACGTTCGAGGGCGTTGGACGCTTTTGAAATTAAATGGAAATTAAAAAGTTAATTATTATTTAATTAAAAGAAAAGAAATGTTTTTTAGGTTTTTGGTATTTAATGGAATGAGAAAAGAATTTAAAATATTAGAAGGAAACCCTAGTTCTAAATATTTTTAATTATTAAAGAAAAGGTTAAAGTTTAAAACCTAATTTACACTAATTAATTATTTTACATATTAATTTACAAAAGTAGTAATTAATAATAATAATAATAATGATGAGAAAATTATTTATTAAAAAAAGGATGAGAATGTTAAAAAACCCTAATTCTACATATTTTAATTTATCAAGAAAAAGATTGAAGTTTTAAAACCTAAATTAACTAGTTAATTATTAAGGTTTATTTACAAAATAAATTAATAGTGAATTAAATATTATTAAAAAAAATAAACATTTTTAGTTTCTGATTTTTTATTGTGAAATTTATTTTATGGTGAAAAGAAATAATTAAAACAATTAATAGAATTAAGAAAGAAAAACAAATAAAAATTAAAAATTGATGCAAACCATGGGGGGTATCAGGCCCTTTTGGAGGTAAATTGAGAAATTCAGGCCCATTAGAAATCTAGCCACGTTGACTTTTCCAGTTTGAATGCTCATTCATTGACTGAGGTACATGGTAGACGTCTTTTGGTAGCCTTCAGATTGAAGCTCATGGGCGCGTGGCAGGCTAGCATTTGAGGATGCGTGGTAGGCCTTTGAAGGGATGCTGCATAGAAACACATTAAGGAAAAAGATATGAAATATGTGGGGGGGCCTGGGAATCGAACCCAGGTCCCAATACCTGCCAGACACCTCAACAACCATCCAGGCTAGCGCGTTTCTTTGTTAACATAGTGCATGGGAAATATAATATACAAAAATGTTAGTTAGTGGTATTAACAAAAATTTGCGCGCCAGCATTTGAATCCTCCACTCACGCTTGGACACATAGGCTTCTTCTTCATCTTTCTGCAAAAACACAAAACAAGTAGCGGGGGTTTTAAACCCCCACTAAACAAGACCTGTAAAAATAACGAATAGCCCATGCTGTAATATAAAAAGGGTGCGAGGTAATGATTGGACTCGTCTTGTTGTCACGAACTCAATGGTACCAGTTTGAAGGTCTAATTTTTCCATATGAAGAAACCCCTAATTTTGAGCTTCTGAAAACCTAATATCCATCAATGGTAGATTTTGATATAGGCATTGTTAGTTCAATTAAATGGTACCATTAGCTTCAGAACATCATTGTTAGTAAGAATCAACAACTAAAACTCATGAATAATGCATGTAAATTGAAGAACGATTATGGACATATTCAAGAAAAGTGTGATGTCGTTCTACCAATTCTTGAGGTCTGGAGACTGGTTCTTGATTGCATCACGTTCCTAGCAATGCCAGGAACGTAATGGACAAGCTTTTAGACCTTGAATCGCCTTGTAATTAGGATTTCAGTGTTCAAGTTTTTTTTGAAAAATTGCCAATTGGTATGCAGCTTGTGTGCAATTTTTCGTGTCCAATGGAATAGGGTTATGTTATGCCTTTGTAGGTGAATGGAATTAGGTCAAGAAACAAGCCCATAATCCATTGAATTAATGATTCCAATCTTTGATTTTTTTCACATCTTTTTTCAATCTTTTTCATGCCAATCCTTGCCAATTGTGGAAGATATTGCCTTGTTAATTGATGCACGAAATATTTAGCTCATAATGAGTGAACTTGCTGCACAAAAAGATTTGATAAGTGTTATTTGATATTTTTTCATATTTAAATTTAATTAAGTGAATTAATAATAATGAAAATTCAAATAATTAATCAAAAATAAGAAAATAAATCCCTTTGAGGTCAATGGGTCGTGCATATCCTTTGGGTAATGATTCATGGAGGAATTTGTGGCCCATTAGCATTTTTGAAGCCTTTTGTGCAAAGTTGACTTTTCAAAATTTCCCAAAATTTCCCAACTTCTACAAGGCATATCTTGCTCAATTTTGAAGCTATGATCATGTTCTTGGACATTTTGGAAAGGTATTGAAGTCCTCTAACCAATGCCTTTGGTCCCATGTCATTTTGATTCACCAATCTCAAGTTATGGTCTTTGACTTAAAGTGCCTTTTTGTTGACTTTTGAAAATGACCTATAATGTTGAAATTGATAACTTTTTGTGAGAGCATTTCTTGGACTTGAAGTGTGAAGATGAGTTGTAGGAAATGTCATTCTCTTCAAAATGAGCTTTGGATGGGATTTTTCTGATAAAACATGAAGAAGTTATGCCCTGGTCAATTTGCAGTTGACTTTTTCAGCTGTCCAAAAATAGAAACTTTTGCATCTTGAGACTTTTCGAGCCATGCTTTGAGAATCATGATCAAGAATTGATCAAATGATGTTTGTGGCTTCAAAATAAGATGTTGACCAAAAATTTTGACTTTTGACTGTCAAATGACCATTTTGCCCCTGCAGTTGACTGTGGAGCATTTAGGGTTTTTGACTGTGCAATTTGATGCTGTGAGTCTTGAAACTTGGCATATGGATGCTTGAAAATGTATGTAGGCATGTGGAGCTTGATTGGACCCTTGGAAACTTCAATTTCTTTGCCAAAACCAAAACCCTAATTTTGACTGTGTTAGGAGGCAATTGGACTGTGCAACCCTTGAGAGATTTTGAACCTTGATCTTGGCAAATCTTGAAGAATATGGGAGGGAAAATTTTGGGGTACAACAGTTTCCCCTGTTCAATCTTCTTAGACCTGAGGATGTAGATTGGCTTGCGTGCCTTTCGTAATCCAAAGGTGGAAGATGATTGAACACTAGAGTGCCCAGAAATTTGCACTCACATAGTAGAATGTCAGCAGCGTGATGACGGGAATGGGCTTACAGATGCCATTCGGAGACTGATGGATAGGAGAGATGGGATTATATATGCCATCGGGAGGTGTGACAGAACCTTGTCGGGAATGGGCTTATGGATGCCATCTGGAGACTGTTGGTATGTGGATGGGCTTACAGATGCCATCTAGGTGTCGATCGCGTAAGAGATTCCTTAGCGAGAACTTGCGTACCTGAGAAAGAAAGATAATTACCTGGCCTGTTACAGGAGTTGATCTTTAAACTCTTTATGTAGATGTGCCCTGGCTGGATACAGGAATCGAATCTTTAAACTCTTCAGACGTGCCCTGGCAAGATACAAGAATCGAGTCCGGAGAATATAGTCGTCAACAGATACACCCTGGCAAGATACAGGAATCGGATCTTCGAACTCTTCAGACGTGCCCTGGCAGGATACAGGAATCGAGTCTGGTAATGTTAGTTGTCAACAGATACACCCTGGCAAGATACAGGAATCGGATCTTCGAACTCTTCAGACGTGCCCTGGCAGGATACAGGAATCGAGTCTGGTAATGTTAGTCGTCAACAGATACACCCTGGCAAGATACAGGAATCGGATCTTCGAATTCTTCAGACGTACCCTAGCAAGATACAGGAATCGAGTCTGGTAATGTTAGTTGTCAACAGATACACCATGGCGAGATACAGGAATCAGATCTTCGAACTCTTCAGACGTGCCCTGGCAGGATACAGGAATCGAGTCTGGTAATGTTAGTCGTCAACAGATACACCCTGGCAAGATACAGGAATCGGATCTTCGAACTCTTCAGACGTGCCCTGGCAAGATACAGGAATCGAGTCTGGTAATGTTAGTCATCAACAGATACACCCTGGCAAGATACAGGAATCGGATCTTCGAACTCTTCAGATGTGCCTTGGCCGGATACAGGAATCGAGTCTGGTAATGTTAGTCGTCAACAGATACACCCTGGCAAGATACAGGAATCAGATCTTTAGTTGCGACCGTTGATAGTAATCATCTTTGTACTGACTTTTGTCCTGAAAAGACAAAACGTTAGTTGTATGCGATATCATGATGTATGACATGCGTGATGTTCTCAGAATAAGTGAGATTGTATGTTCATGATGCGTATATGCACGCTGTAATGTATGAAAATGTGATGTTTATGAATGTATGTTTTTGTCTAGGAAAGTGAATCCTTGACGGGTTCCGGGAAGTTAAATCCTGGGCTGATGTGGAATAGAGCTTCGTTGTTTCCGCTGGGGATGATGGTTGTAAGAATACCGGTGGGAGAAGATGACTCCGTTGGGGAATAAACTTGGCGAATGGATTACTCTGCGGGGAGTGAACTCTGTGGGGAAAGATGTACTTTGTTGAGATATTGATGATAACTTCGATGGGGATACCGTTGATATGTTATGTTGAAGGAATTGATGAACTCCGCTGGGGGATAGGAAGAACTTCGCTGAGGACGATCTTTCCGTGGTAATTAGCTGAGGATAACCCAGTTATATCTTGGTGGGGAAATAACCTTCTGAATAAAGGCGGGAGACGCGTTCGTGCTCTGCGGGTGACAAGCTTCCAGAATCTATCGGGGTTAAGCTTCCTGCTGGGGAGATGGATTCCACTTTCCTGGGGAAACTTTTGGACTGGACTCTCCTGGGGAGATTTTTGAGATGTACTGGGGAAGTAGCTCCACTGAAGTGTTTGGTAAACCGCCGGGGAACAATCTTAGATCAATACTGTCGGGGATGCTTGTTAGGAATGTCTGCATACTCTGCTGAGGAATGTTGAGCTCTGTTGGGGATACCCAATTTCCTTGAGGCTGACAGGATAACTCTGCTTGGGGAGAGTGTCGTTGACTTGCTGGCTCACTCTCTGGGGATTTAATGATATCTTGGTTACATTCTCAGCTGAATTTACCTTGGTACCTTGGTGGACAGAGCAATTAGATCGCTTAGACAACTCATTATTGCCCATGTTTCTAATGTTACCTGTAATTAATCCTTTTGTTTCGTATGCAAATATTTATGAGTTAGCAATTATCGTCAAATGCATATATCTCAAATTGAACCTTGGACGTTCTTCGCAAAACAAAACAGAAAAGGAAAAACAATTGGCAATTTTAGCTGAAAAGTGAATTTGTATTGATTTTTTGAATTTGCCTGTAAATAGGCGTTTATGTACAAGAGGTTGACGTCCTAGTAAGAGAACGCTACCGAACAACAGAGTTTATATAATTTTGTGAAAAGGAAAACAAAATAGATGTGTGAAAAGAATAATCCCACTGGGTTCCAACTCTGCTATCGCCTTTATATCTTCGAGCGTCTCATCACTTTGCTGCTCAGTTGACGATGAGGCTGATTGATCGATGCCGTTTAAACTTGAGGTTAATACCGGATTCTGGATGCAAGGTGATCCAATGAGACATAGTATTACGCTTTAATCTCTAACTTTTGCCTGGACCGCCCTTTCGGGTTTTCAGTCCACCGGGATACCCATTTTTTCCCAAGCCGCCTTTTCAGGTTTTCGACTTGCCGGGTGTACAGATTTTTTCATTTCATCCCTCATTTTGCCCGAACCCTTTTGGTTCGCCGGGAAGCCCTAATTTTTTCCTAGGTATGTCAACCTAGCGGGTCTTTTATTATGCGTAGTATTTTTTTACTATGTCTGCATTAGCGGGGTGAGGAAGGTTGTCACCATCCATGGTAGTTAGAATCATGGCTCCTCCTGAGAACACATGTTTAACCACAAATGACCCTTCGTACGTAGGGGTCCATTTGCCCCTGGGATCACTCTGAGGAAGGATGATGCGTTTGATTACCAGGTCCCCAACTTGATACTCTTGTGGTCTGACTTTCTTGTTAAATGCCCTGATCATCCGTTTTTGATACATTTGACCATGACATATGGCAGTGAGTCTCTTTTCGTCAATCAGGTTTAATTGATCAAGTTGAGTCTGGATCCAATCATCTTCGCTCAGATCTGCATCCTTCATTATCCAGAGAGAGGGTATTTGCACTTCAATCGGTAAGACTGCTTCCATGTCGTAGACCAAGGAAAAGGGAGTTGCCCCGGTTGATGTCCTTGCTGAGGTACGGTACCCGTGAAGAGCGAACGGTAACATCTCGTGCCAATCTTTATAGGTCACTGTCATCTTCTGCATAATCTTTTTGATATTCTTATTAGCTGCTTCGACAACCCCATTCATCTTCGGTCGGTAAGGAGAAGAGTTGTGGTGCTGTATCTTGAATTGCTCGCAGAGCTCAGTGATCATCTTGTTGTTAAGATTGGTACCATTATCCGTAATGATCCTCTCAGGTACACCGTATCGATAGATCAGGTTGTGCCGAATGAACCGTGCCACGACGTTCTTGGTTACAGTGGCATAGGAAGCTGCTTCCACCCACTTTGTGAAGTAATCGATCACCACCAGGATGAAGCGATGCCCGTTGGATGCCGTAGGTTTGATCTCGCCGATCATATCAACGCCCCACATTGCAAAGGGCCAAGGTGCAGTCAAGACATTCAGAGGAACTGGAGGAACGTGCACCTTATCTGCATAAATCTGGCACTTATGACATGTCCGAGAATGTTGGTAACAGTCAGCTTCCATTGTGGACCAGAAATATCCTGCCCGAAGGATTTTCTTTGCCATGGTGTGTCCACTGGAATGTGTTCCGAAGGTACCTTCATGCAGCTCTGCCATGATCCTTTCTGCTTCAGTCTTATCCATACAATGCAGTAAGGTTGAATCATGGTTTCTCTTGTACAGGATGTCGTTGCTAAGGAAGAACTTTGCTGCGAACCTTCTCAGAAACTTTTTATCATTGACAGATGCACCTTCAGGGTATTCTTGAGCTTCCAAGTACCTCTTCACCTCATGGTACCAGGGTTTTTCAGTCACTGTTTCAGCCTCAAGATCACAACAATATGCAGGTTCGTCCAGTTTCCAGATGATGATCCGGGGAGCCTCATTGTCCCACTTGACTTTGAACATAGAAGACATCGTAGCCAACGCGTCCGCCAACTGATTCTCCTCTCTTGGGAAGTGTTCAAAAGTTATCTCTGTGAAATGGGGGATCAATGTCAACATACATTCTCTGTAAGGAATAAGATTTGGATGTTTCGTATCCCACTCGCCTTTGATCTGATTGATCACGAGAGCGGAATCTCCGAAGACACTCAGAAACTTGATCCTTAAGTCGATTGCAGCTTGAAGACCCATGATGCATGCCTCATACTCCGCCATGTTGTTGGTGCAGTTGAAACATAGTCGGGCAGTGAGTGGAGTATGAGTGCCTTGAGGGGATATGATCATAGCTCCGATACCGTTACCCAAAGCGTTGGAGGCTCCGTCAAAGTGCATAGACCATCGGGATCCTTCCTCAGGTCCTTCATCCGGTCCAGGTACTTCACAATCAGTCACTATCATGATGCTCTCGTCCGGAAACTCAAAGTTCATTGATTGGTAGTCGTCTACTGCCTGATGTGCCAAATGGTCTGCCAATACACTCCCCTTGATAGCTTTCTGAGTCGTGTACTAGATGTCGTATTTTGTCAAGATCATCTGCCATCTCGCTATTCTTCTAGACAGAGCAGGCTTTTCGAATATGTACTTTATCGGATCCATCTTTGAAATCAACAAAGTAGTGTGAGTCAGCATATACTGTCTCAGCCGGCGAGCAGCCCATACCAAAGCGCAGCAAGTTTTCTCGAGCAGTGAGTATCGGGTCTCACAGTCGGTAAAAATTTTGCTAAGGTAATAAATGGCGTGCTCTTTTCGGCCAGACTCGTCATGCTGCCCCAGCACACACCCCATTGAGCTGTCAAGTACTGTTAGGTATAAGATTAGAGGTCTCTCTTCAACCGGTGGCATAAGAATGGGTGGTTCTTGGAGATACTCTTTGATTCTGTCAAAAGCGGCCTGGCATTCATCGTTCCAACGTACCACCTGATCTTTCTTCAGCAGCTTGAAGATCGGTTCATAGGTAGTAGTTAGATGCGAGATGAATCGAGCAATGTAATTCAGACGTCCTAGAAAGCCTCTGACTTCTTTCTCTATCTTAGGAACTGGCATCTCTTGTATGGCTTTAACCTTGGCAGGGTCCACTTGAATACCTTTGTCACTTACGACGAAGCCTAGCAACTTTCCAGATCTTACCCCAAATGTGCACTTGTTCGGGTTCAACCTCAGCTTGTACAACTTCAGACGGTCAAACAACTTCTGTAGATGGTCAAGGTGTTCCTCCTTAGTTTGGGACCTTGCAATCATGTCGTCGACATATACTTCAATCTCATGATGGATCATGTCATGAAATAAAGCAACCATGGCACGTTGGTAGGTTGCCCCAGCATTTTTCAACCCAAAAGGCATGACCTTGTAGCAAAAGGTGCCCCACTGAGTAACAAAGGTAGTCTTTTCCATATCTTCAGGAGCCATCTTGATCTGATTATAACCTGAAAAACCATCCATGAAGGAGAACACCTTGTGCTGAGCAGTATTATCAACCAGAACGTCGATGTGAGGTAGAGGAAAGTCATCATTGGGGTTGGCCCTATTCAAATTCCTGTAGTCAACGCACATTCTGACTTTACCATCTTTCTTTGGTACCGGCACCACATTGGCGACCCATTGAGGGTAAGAAGTCACTGCTAGAAACCCGGCGTCAAATTGCTTCATAACCTCAGCTTTGATCTTCTCACACATCTCTGGACGCATACGGCGGACCTTTTGTTTTACCGGAGGGCAGTCTTCCTTGGTAGGCAAGTGATGGACCACAATGTCAGTATCCAACCCAGGCATGTCTTCGTAGGACCAGGCAAAGATCTCCACATAATCATGTAACATCTGAACCAACCGTTGTTTCACGCTGAGCTCCAGATTGGCACCAATCTTAACTTCCTTTCTGTCTGTCTCAGTACCCAGATTTACCGTTTCCACTGGCTCTTCATGTGGCTGAATGGCCCTCTCTTCCTGGAGTAATAGTCTTGCAAGCTCGCCAGGCACTTCGCAATCATCTTCACCTTCGTCTTCGGCTAAGTTGATCGGATTTTCGAAGTCATAATCGGCGGTAGCAGAGTCGTTACCAGTGAGATCCATAGTGGATTGAAACCTGTATGAGTGAGTGTGTGTAAATATAGCTGTTTTGCAATATATAAAGAAAGAAAGAAAGAAAGGGAGCACAAGATTTGAAATGCGAAAAACGTCCAATGTTTTTATTCATGATATGTGGAAATGACAAGTAATAAGCCCTCACAAATGAAGCCACGGTGCCCCGGGTAAGACACCGGGCCATAAAGTCTCAATTTATTGTTTATTACAAATTAAAGAAACAAAGGAATTCATTACTGCGTAACAAAAGTAACAGGTATGTGATCTTTTGCGGTCCAATTGGTCAGTCCACCATCAGTCGTCGGGTAGATCCAGCTATCAAACTCTGATTCCTCTGTGTCGCTCTCAATAGCATTCACTCTCGGGTTGGTGATGATCACGGGAGGTCTTCCGATCCTTGCTTTGCGCACAACCCTCTGAGCCTCTGCAGTAAAACCCAGCCCAAACTTGTCAGTCTTAGGAGTAAAATCAGGGAGCCTGCCCCAGTTAGCACATTCACCTTTCTCAATTACAGCCCGGGCATCCTTCAAGGAAGCCATCTTCAAAGGAAAGTCTTCTTCAATCATTGTTTCTGCTGACGCCAATGTTGGAGGTACCTTTTCAAAATGTTGAAAGGGGGTTTCAATAAACTCCCCGTCCATCTCAATATACCGGAATGAATTCAGATGACTAACCATGTATTCTTCCTCCCCCTGCACAGTAACAATCTTCCCTCGGACAGGGTACTTGAGCTTCTGGTGTAGAGTGGAAGTCACTGCCCCAGCTTTGTGAATCCAAGGTCGACCCAGCAAACAGGAATAAGATGGACGGATGTCCATCACATAGAACGTTGAGTCAAATACTTGAGAACCCACACGAATAGGAATGTTTACCTCCCCATGAACCATCCTCTTCGACCCGTCAAAGGCTCGGACAATGATGTTACTAGGCTTCAACTCCAGGCCCTCACAATCCAACCGGTCTAAGGCCTTTTTGGGCAATACATTTAGGGAAGAACCGGTGTCCACCAACACGTGCGCGAGAGTAGTGCCCCTGCATTCTATGGAGACATGCAGGGCATCATTGTGGTTCTTTCCCTTAGCAGTAAGATCAGCATCCGAGAAACCCAAACCATTGTCAGCTGTCAGATTGGCCATACAGTCAGTGAATTGATCTGCAGATGTCTCTTGTGGCACATGGGCCGTCTTCAGAAATGAAATCAGGGCCTTGGCATGGGCCTCTGAGCACAGCAGCAATGATAGCATAGAGATCTTGGAGGGGGTATGCCCCAGCTGTTCAACGACGTTGAAATCACTCTTCTTAATGATTTTAAGGATTTCCTCCATCTCTTGCTGGGAGGCTTCAACATTGACAGTCTTCGGCGCCTCCATCCGGGCAGGCTCATCATCAATCCCTTTGCCCCGAGTGTCAGATGACTCGACAGCAGGGGTAGAAATTGGATTAGAAGTGGAAACAGGCGCACTTGCATGCGTAATTATGAGAGGTCTTCGAATAACAGGTGGCGCAATGTCAGGCGAGAAGAGCCTGCCACTGCGGGTAACTTTAGCTGGACCGGTGATATTGCTAATATCGGTATTGGTGTTGAACTCCTGCTTTACTCCAAGTACATACACATCTGCCCCATAGTGCCATGGGACAACCTTGTCAGATTCATAGGGGAGGGGCCCCGGAACAGTAATAATGATGGGTGCAACAGACATGATCTTGACTGGCTTCCTCGGGGGAGCCTTGGTAGGATTATTGAAGATTGTGACGACAGATACTTCTTCAGCGGGAACAAAAGGAACAACGGTCTTCTTGAACAAAATTTCTTTGTTATCCATCAGGCTTTGGACGCCTGACTTCAGCAACGGACAACCAGTAGGGGAAACAGCACACAAAAGGCAACCCTTGCTACAACCCGGAAATAAACCGGCTAGCAACAGGTTCCTCTTAACAGTCAACAGAGGAGTAGCAACATCATCCACAAAAACGGCATACAAGTCTTCATCAACAGCATTTACTCCATGCTGGGGCATAGGAGCAGTCACAACGTTGGGCCTCTCGGGCGCTTCAAATTGTATTTCCTTGGCGTCGATAAGGTCCTGAACTTTATTTCTTAGGGCCCAACAATCATCAGTAGAGTGCCCCGGGCTATCAGAGTGATACGCACAGCGGGCATTGGGATTATACTTCGGAGATGTAGTATTTACCACCTTCGGAGCCTCTCTGACGGTCACCAAGTTGGTCGATAGTAGTTGCGGCAAGATTTGTGACAAGGTCATAATAAGCCAAGTATATTATCTTCTGGGTCTTTCGGCCCTTGGTTGGTTGGGTTGCCGAGGAGCGGCAGCAGGCTTAGCAATTACCACCGCGTTGACAGCTTGGCGGCGTTCTGGTTTATTCTGCCTTCTAGGCCCATACACAGCACTAGCCTCCTTTTTGAAAGGCTTCTTCTCAGAACTTGAGGATGCACCTTTTTGAATTTTCCCTGATTTCATTCCAGCCTCTATCCTTTCCCCAGTCAGAATGAGATCTGTGAACCCTGCAGATGAATTGCCAATGAGATGATTGAAGAATGGCCCGGATAGGGTCCCCAAGAACATATCCACTAATTCACGGTCGGTTAACGGTGGCTGCACCCTGCCAGCCAGGTCCCTCCACTTCTGCGCATACTCTTTAAAACCTTCTCCCGATCCTAGCGACATACCCTGGAGTTGGGTACGTGTAGGAGCGAGGTCGGCATTATATTGATACTTCTTGTAAAAAGCAGTAGCCAACTCCTCCCAGTTACGAACCTTGGTTCCATCCAGCTGATAGAACCATTCAAGATGAGTCCCTAAAAGACTCTCCTGGAAGAAGTGGATCCACAAGTTCTTGTCCACAGTATACGGCTGAATCTTCCGCACATAAGATCTGAGATGTAGCTTAGGGCAGGACACCCCGTCATACTTTGCGAAAGATGGTGCTTTGAACTTGTGTGGGATGACCACACCAGAAGATAAACCCAAGTCTCCGAAATCCAAACCAGGCACTTGTTGAATTTCCATGGCATTCAGACGGTCTTCCAACTGCTTATACCTGTCTTCAGCTGGAGGATACTGCTCCTCATTGAAATCAGTCTCGTTGTCAGAGACCACCGGACTAGGAACTCTTCCCCCCTGGGGACTGCCTTTTCCCACAGAAGAACCATCTTGATCAACCTCATTCTGTAGTGTGTTACCAAACCTCCGGCCTGTGTTGAATAGTACAGTTCTCTTCTTCTTAACCAGCAGAACCTTTAACTCCTCTTGTCCTTGGGCCAAACTCATGATCAGCTCTTGGAATTGGGCGTTCTGAGCCTGAAGGGCCTTGATAGACTGCTCGGTAGATGATTCAGGGTTCATGATGCTGAAATAAACAGCGAAGAACATTAAGCAACCTGAAAAGAAAAGTACCTGCTATGTACATGATGAATGGGAATGCGTATGATTTATGTTTTCAAAGACAATCGGGAATCAACTTTGTAAACAAAAAGAACACACTTCATTAGATTCAACTTTGAGATTTAAATTGTTCAACAGATTGCCCTTAGGCGTTACATAAAAATGGAAATACTGAAAAGGGAAATAAAACTGTAAAAGAAAATCCAAAGCTCATCATTGATCCCAGGGTCTCCTCTTCTCAGTACGGATGTAGTCATTCAGAGCTCGCTCATTCTCCAACTGCTTTGTTAGTTTCTGGATCTTCAATTCCTACTCGTTGAACTTTTCCCGATAAGAATCTCGTTCTTCTCGCAGTTGCGCCCAAGACCTCTTTAGTGTATCAATATCAGTAGGTATCTGAGGAGGGAGAACAGTTGGAGGAGCCCCATCTCTATCAGGATATTCAAGAATGATGGGTCTGACAGCTTCATACGGCATACCTAACTTCTGAGCACGGATGCGGACCCATTTGCAATAGGCTTCCATAGGTAGAGAAGTCTTTGGTCCCAACTCTTGTGGGTCAGCTTTGTGAATTCTGTCCCAAGCCTTGATGAACCTACGACGCATCTCGTCACTATCTACCTGAAACTCAAAGCTGATGTGAGGCACCAACATCTCATGAGGCCCTGCTCTTCTGGCCCTTCCAAACTGACGGAGAGATAGACATGGATTATAAGAGATTCCTCCTTGGGTACCAATCAAAGGAACATTAGGATATTCTCCGCAACGATCAATAACAGCTACTTCATCCAAACCTCTGAGAGTCCAAGTGATGTCATTATCAGTGAGAGACATTAATCTATGAGCCCAACCTCTTCCTTCTTTGTTCTTCAGCACGAACTTAGGGAGGTGCGAGATAAACCACCTCACTAACAAAGGCATACAACACCACAGAGTTCCTCGTCTTCGGGCAGTACGAGCATAAAGTTGTTGCAGGATGTCACCCAAGAGAGTGGGCACAGGGTTCCGAGACATGAAGATCCTTATGGCAGTGACGTTAATGAAGTTATCAGGATTAGGAAACAAGACTAGACCATAGATTAAGAGATCCAGAATGTCTTCATACGCCCTAAAGTCCAAGTCATTCCAGAAACTGTTAGCCTTACCAATCAGAAACTTGGCCAAGAAACCCTTAACTTTGCTTCTAGTCACCCAGTTGTCCATTACTTCTTTGTGGGTCAAAGGAAGAGCTGAAGCAATCTCCTCAAGCCTAAGAGTCTTTTCCCAACCAGTGTAGGGAGTTTGATCCAAGACAGGGATGCCAAGCAAATCAGAGAACTCTTCCAGGGTAGGGACCAGCTGGAAGTCTTGAAAGGTGAAGCACTGGTACAGAGGGTCATAAAACTATGTCAGGACACTCATCAGTTGTTGGTCCCACTTTGCCGTGACTAAACTGAGAAGAGAACCATGCCTCTAGATGAAGGAAGTAGTATTTGGAATTCTGCTAACCAATTCTTCAAGCAACTCAGGTGGGTGAACAAAATTGAACCGAATAGTGTTCCTTCGTATAGGCATCATGATGTCCTACAAAACAGAGCAAAGGTGAAACCCTCTTGTCTTTGAAATGGTCAGTCCTTATGCAGGATGCATGCAATGTTTATGATGGCATGATGTTATGATAAAGCACACCACAAATATTCACAAAGGCAAACATGATAAGGCACACAAGTCACACAAGACAAGCCCTTAGAGTTTAGGCCAGCATGGGGTCTAGGTATTACCCTCTTTCAGTTTGTTGGTTAAGACCTGTCCTATCAGAAGTAACCGGGTTCTAGAGGATCCCAATATCACTGACTACCCTCAATCATTCATAACTCCAGCATCGCAATCTTTTCTTGCGGCCAGAACCATCACGAGAGTTTAGCCTCAATGGGCGTAGCATACTGCTACTGTTCTATTGGCCAAGTTGGGTCATTTAAGGTTCTAAGGTCGGTTGGTGCTTAATGACTCCTCAGAAGACCCATATTCTCCTCGTTGCGACACAAGGGATATCGGTACAGACCAAGGTGCCACACCAACGTAGCCACTGCTTCACCCATGTCGGTCTACGCCGGACAGGTCCCTCACAGCTTATGCTACCTAACAGGGTATCCCCGGATCTGGGTTAGGATCTATGTAACTCCGATGCAGCCCACAGTAATAAAGCAAACAAGCACAACAATTGAAAACACAAGTGATCTTAGTCCTAAGGTACACCTCACTTTATAAGAGTCCCCAGCAGAGTCGCCAGTTCTGTGATCGGTGGATCTGGAACTGACTGTTTAACGCTGGTTCGCGAAATGTCGCGGAAGCAAGAGTCGCCACCGTCTTTTATTTTCTCCAACATGGACAGGACAAAAGCACAGCAAAATTCCTTATGAGATTGTTTCTCGGTTCGGGAGGTAGATTTATAGAAAGGGAAGGTGTTAGCGCCCTTTCTATCCGTGGTTATCCACGGGCTCTTAGATACTTGCTCATTGTGTTTTCAAAAGTGTTTGCTTTTCAAAATGTGTGTGGGTTTGAAAAAGTTTCGTTTAAGATTTCGGAATAACTCTTGTATCAGTCCTCAAGAGTGTTTGAAAAATTGTTTTGAAAGCTTTTTGAAAGTGTCGGTGTGAAAAGAGTTTTGATTTTTTTTTAATAGAGCAAGTATCTATGAGTCATCCACCTACCCTAAGGAATTAGGCTGTGTAAATGTCCTTAAGGTAGTGCCATCCCACCATTGAGAGGTAGGTAGCACCACCGTTGGAGGTGTTCGGGTCAATTCGTTTGTAGGGACAGTGTGGTCACCAGAGCAACAGTAGGACACCTTAGAAGCTACCCTTATGCCATTGATCCTTTTTAATTCCGAGGCAACCGTTTCGAGGCAACTGGATCATGTCATAGACATAAGGACTTACTAAAACGTCCTATACTCGACGACCACGTTTCAAAGGTAAGGCAACAGTGAGGTGTACCCTAAGAGTGGTGTGTGAATTTGTGTGTTATTTTCATGTTAGCATTTATCTTGTACATGTATCATGGTGATCTACGCTTGCTTTTAATTTAGGCCATACATTCTTTCATGTTATTAGAATTTAAAAGTGCGGAAATTAAAGTGCGGAAAGATAAATCCTACGCTATTACAAGGCGCGGGTCTATACATCGCCAAATTACAAAGACCCGTTTGATAAAAGAATGCGGAAAGTAAAACCTAGTTACTATTACATGGCTTAAGCAGTTACATAATATTCACAAGAAAATAAGAATAAATGCGCGAAAGAATTAAAGTTGCACGTTCGAGGGCGTTGGACCCTTTTGAAATTAAATGGAAATTAAAAAGTTAATTATTATTTAATTAAAAGAAAAGAAATGTTTTTTAGGTTTTTGGTATTTAATGGAATGAGAAAAGAATTTAAAATATTAGAAGGAAACCCTAGTTCTAAATATTTTTAATTATTAAAGAAAAGGTTAAAGTTTAAAACCTAATTTACACTAATTAATTATTTTACATATTAATTTACAAAAGTAGTAATTAATAATAATAATAATAATGAGAAAATTATTTATTAAAAAAAGGATGAGAATGTTAAAAAACCCTAATTCTACATATTTTAATTTATCAAGAAAAAGATTGAAGTTTTAAAACCTAAATTAACTAGTTAATTATTAAGGTCTATTTACAAAATAAATTAATAGTGAATTAAATATTATTAAAAAAAATAAACATTTTTAGTTTCTGATTTTTTATTGTGAAATTTATTTTATGGTGAAAAGAAATAATTAAAACAATTAATAGAATTAAGAAATAAAAACAAATAAAAATTAAAAATTGATGCAAACCATGGGGGTATCAGGCCCTTTTAGAGGTAAATTGAGAAATTCAGGCCCATTAGAAATCTAGCCACATTGATTTTTCCAGTTTGAATGCTCATCCATTGACTGAGGTACATGGTAGACGTCTTTTGGTAGCCTTCAGATTGAAGCTCATGGGCGTGTGGCAGGCTAGCATTTGAGGATGCGTGGTAGGCCTTTGAAGGGATGCTGCATAGAAACACATTAAGGAAAAAGATATGAAATATGTGGGGGGACCTGGGAATCGAACCCAGGTCCCAATACCTGCCAGACACCTCAACAACCATCCAGGCTAGCGCGTTTCTTTGTTAACATAGTGCATGGGAAATATAATATACAAAAAATGTTAGTTAGTGGTATTAACAAAAATTTGCGCGCCAGCATTTGAATCCTCCACTCACGCTTGGACACATAGGCTTCTTCTTCATCTTTCTGCAAAAACACAAAACAAGTAGCGGGGGTTTTAAACCCCCACTAAACAAGACCTGTAAAAATAGCGAATAGCCCATGCTGTAATATAAAAAGGGCGCGAGGTAATGATTAGACTCGTCTTGTTGTCACGAACTCAATGGTACCAGTTTGAAGGTCTAATTTTTCCATATGAAGAAACCCCTAATTTTGAGCTTCTGAAAACCTAATATCCATCAATGGTAGATTTTGATATAGGCATTGTTAGTTCAATTAAATGGTACCATTAGCTTCAAAACATCATTGTTAGTAAGAATCAACAATTAAAACTCATGAATAATGCATGTAAATTGAAGAACGATTATGGACATATTCAAGAAAAGTGTGATGTCGTTCTACCAATTCTTGAGGTCTGGAGACTGGTTCTTGATTGCAACACGTTCCTAGCAATGTCAGGAACGTAATGGACAAGCTTTTAGACCTTGAATCGCCTTGTAATTAGGATTTCAGTGTTCAAGTTTTTTTTGAAAAATTGCCAATTGGTATGCAGCTTGTGTGCAGTTTTTCGTGTCCAATGGAATAGGGTTATGTTATGCCTTTGTAGGTGAATGGAATTAGGTCAAGAAACAAGCCCATAATCCATTGAATTAATGATTCCAATCTTTGATTTTTTTCACATCTTTTTTCAATCTTTTTCATGCCAATCCTTTCCAATTGTGGAAGATATTGCCTTGTTAATTGATGCACGAAATATTTAGCTCATAATGAGTGAACTTGCTGCACAAAAAGATTTGATAAGTGTTATTTGATATTTTTTCATATTTAAATTTAATTAAGTGAATTAATAATAATGAAAATTCAAATAATTAATCAAAAATAAGAAAATAAATCCCTTTGAGGTCAATGGGTCGTGCATAGCCTTTGGGTAATGATTCATGGAAGAATTTGTGGCCCATTAGCATTTTTTAAGCCTTTTGTGCAAAGTTGACTTTTCAAAATTCCCAAAAATTTCCCAACTTCTACAAGGCATATCTTGCTCAATTTTGAAGCTATGATCATGTTCTTGGACATTTTGGAAAGGTATTGAAGTCCTCTAACCAATGCCTTTGGTCCCATGTCATTTTGATTCACCAATCTCAAGTTATGGTCTTTGACTTAAAGTGCCTTTTTGTTGACTTTTGAAAATGACTTATAATGTTGAAATTGATAACTTTTTGTGAGAGAATTTCTTGGACTTGAAGTGTGAAGATGAGTTGTAGGAAATGTCATTATCTTCAAAATGAGATTTGTATTGGATTTTTCTGATAAACCATGAAGAAGTTATGCCCTGGTCAATTTGCAGTTGACTTTTTCAGCTGTCCAAAAATAGAAACTTTTGCATCTTGAGACTTTTCGAGCCATGCTTTGAGAATCATGATCAAGAATTGATCAAATGATGTTTGTGGCTTCAAAATAAGATGTTGACCAAAAATTTTGACTTTTGACTGTCAAATGACCATTTTGCCCCTGCAGTTGACTGTGGAGCATTTAGGGTTTTTGACTGTGCAATTTGATGCTGTGAGTCTTGAAACTTGGCATATGGATGCTTGACAATGTATGTAGGCATGTGGGGCTTGATTGGACCCTTGGAAACTTCAATTTCTTTGCCAGAACCAAAACCCTAATTTTGACTGTGTTAGGAGGCAATTGGACTGTGCAACCCTTGAGAGATTTTGAACCTTGATCTTGGCAAATCTTGAAGAATATGGGAGGGCAAATTTTGGGGTACAACAGCAGTCAAGTCAAAATTAGGGTTTTGTGTTGCATTAAGGTCCTCATATCCAAATGACCTCAAGTGCTCCCCAATGTCCTAATATGTTCTCAAGTTCATCCATGTCAAATTTTAAGCCTTTCAGAGGAAGTTTGGTCAGTCAACTACTCAAGAGGTCCAAAAATCGACTGTGCTAGGGCAAAAGTCAACTGTGACCTACAGACAGTCAAACCTCAAGATTTTTTGTCAACATTCTCAGTTTGAAGGATAATTCATCATTTGATCAAGGGTTGATCATGAATCATGATTCATCAAGGATTGCTCAAGATTCATCAAGATTCAAAAGTTGCTAAATTAGAGTTTTGTAGGAAAAGTCAACTCAACTTTGACCAAGCATAACATTCTCATACTTTATTAGAAATAACCCATCCAAAGCTCATTTTGAAGAGGATTCAATTTCCTACAATCCATATTCACACCCCAAGATCAAGAAATGCTCACATAAAAAGTTACTAATTTGGACATTATAGGTCATTTTTGAAAGTCAACAAAAACATCTTTTTTTACAAAGCTTATAACTTGAGCATAGAACATCAAAATGAGATGAGACAAAAAGGGGTTGATTAGAGGACATCTCAAGGTTTCTAAAAAGTCAAATAACACCTCCAAAAGTTCAAAATTGAAGAAGTTATGCATTGTTGAAGTTGGGCATTTTCCAAATTTGTCAAAAGTCAACTATCCTCAAAACTCAAATTTTTGACAAAAGGGCCCACTTTTTCCACTTGATATAGTCTTGTCATGCCACACACGTGTCCCATATTTGGTTTCATGGCCATTCATTTGTTTTTCTATTTTATTTAATTTTTATTGATTTAATTCATTTTAAATCAATATTAAATCAAATAAAATCTAAAAATTGATGTAAGGGGATTCTTGTGATCATTACAGCTTGCAAATATCATGTGATACTCAATCAAACTCGTGCCAAGTCAAAACAAGCACAAAATCTCAGATTTGATGCAAATATGGCAACTTGATTATGGTGATCAAAAGCAAATCCTGATTCTTCAATGCATATGGTTTAATGCCCAAGTTTTGACCTAAACACATTCTATTATATGCACACAAGAGAGGCAGACCAAAAACACGCACATGACATTGCTGAAACGCCCAGAACAAGTTTGTGAAAAAGCTTGAAAAGTGGGAGATCAAAAACAACATTGGAGCACGATTCAGTCCAAGAGCTTGACATAGCTCTCTTCCCTGACATCCAGTGAAGCCAAAGGGATCAAAATCCAGCCCTAAGACAGCCTGAAACTCACTGTAAGTATCCACGAACCAAGCCCTGAACATGGAATCTGAATCTCCAATTCTTGCATCTTTTCTTGAAAATCTTGGCATATTTGTGTTTGTTGTGTGATTTGGAACGTTTTGGCATCATTCAATTTTATTTTTAGGACCTGTATCATGATGCCCGAACCTAGGGTTCTTACTTTTGTTTTTTAGGCATTTTTTATGCAGGATAAATTGAGGCTAATGATGGGTATAGGAATGATCAGGGGGGAGAGACGAATGCAATGATGGTTTCCATAAGCATTTATATGGCTTGTAGCTCCTGATAGGATGATGCCATGGATTTAGTTGTGGACTAAAATCCGCAGGTAAACGAATCAGTCTTTGTTGAAGAAGACGAAGACGTGGCTTAGCGTGATTGGTCCATTCAAACAAATTGCGCGTTTTTTTATTTTGCCAGACATAATTAATTGTTTATCATATAATATTTGTTTTCCATTCCATTAACAACTAAGCAGCGTGGATGAGTTGGCCAAGGGAGCGTGTCAATGAGCATTGGGACCTGGGTTCGAATCCCAGGTCCCCCAAAACTTTATTTGATTTTTTTCTTCAGGTATTCATGTGCAACGCTTGGAGTGTGGTGCATCATATGCCTCTAGATCTCAATTGCCAAGTGGCCCACCAGGCAGATCCAATGATCCAGATTGAAGGTTCATCATGAACCCTGGTCAACATGTGCCTATGGAATCACCAAGGTCAAACAGGTTGGTGTTAATGGGCCAAGAATTGCTGATCATACTCCCAGATCAGGCCCACACCCCCCCTGAGTATTTCTTTTTACATTTTATTTCTTTTTCATTATTTTCCTATTTTTATTTTATTATTATTATTATCTTAATTAATTAATTAACCAATTAACTTTTTCATAAAAAATCAGAAACAACAAAAATAATATTTTTATTAATTCCATTAATTTTATTATTTATTTTTTGTAAATAGCAATTAATTAATTTATTTAGTTTAAATAGGTTTAACATTAACATCTTTTTGCAATAAATTAAAATTAATTTAGAATTAGATTTTTAATATTTTTAACCATTCTTATTTTATTTCCTTAATTAAAATAAAACCCAAAAATATTTTCATTTAATTAATTAATTCAATTATTAACTTAGACTAATTTTTAATTCAAAAAATAACAAAAAATATGTCTTATTTAATAAAAAGGGTCAAAACCCTAAGACACTCCGATTTTAATTTTCTCGCGCGCGTATTATTTTTTGATCCATATTTCAATATTGTAACTGCTCCGGGAATGTAATAGTTTTTAACTTAGGACTTTATTTATTTATTTATCGCTTTTATTTACTTTTCGCAATTTAATTTTAAAGGGTTTGTCTTTGGCGATGTAAATACCTGACGCCTTGTAATAGCTTAGATTTATTTTCCGCAATTTAATTTCCGCAACCATTAACTGTTAGATGTTTGATAAATAGGCAATGCATGACAAGATTAATCTTTAATTTAAAATCAACAGTAGCTCACCATTAACATGTACAAAGATAAATAACTGAAAAACAATACACTCGCACATGCCACTCTTAGGGTACACCTCACTTGGTTTCCTCGAACGTGGTCATTGAGTATAGGAAGTTTTAGAGGTCGCCCTCTTGTCCAAAGATCATAAGTTGCCTCGAAACGGTCGCCTCGGATAAAATGATCTAAGACATTAGGGTTACCACTAAGGCGTCCTAACATTGCTTTAGTGACCACACGTCCCTTAATCGAATTGACCCTAAAACTCCAACGATGGTGCTACCTACTCCTTAATAGTGGGATAGCACTGTCTAAAGGACATTTGCACAGTCTAATTCCTTTTTGAGTAGGTAGATGTTCTTATGTACTTGCTCCTTTTAAAACAAAAACAAAACTTTTCGCACTTACACCCCTTTCAAAACAAAAACTCTTCTCAAATCCACAAACACAAAGAAAAGCAAACTTTTGAAAACACTTTGAGCAAGTACCTAAGAGCCCGTGGATAACCACGGATAGAAAGGGTGCTAACACCTTCCCTTTCTATAATCTACCTCCCGAACCCGAGAAATATCTAAAAAAGGAATTTTTCTGTGCTTTTGTCCTTTCCTTGTTGGATAAAATAAAAGACGGTGGCGACTCTTGCTTACCGCAACATTTTACGAAAACAAACGCGAAACGCGGACCAGCATTCCAAAACAGCCAGTTCTCGTTCCCACCGATCACAATTGCAAATAGGATTACCTAGAAAATTTAAACAATTAATGAGATGCGAGAATCGCTTTTGAATTTGAGCAATCGTTTCACCATGCTTCATGCGAAAGAGTTCAAACTCTTGATTAAGTGTACTAATTCCACTTCCGTCCTCGCGTGTGGGTACGTCTGTGCCCAATTCCAATGGAATTAGGATAATTCTTACTATGCAAAAAATTTGATACAAGAGAAGTGTTCAAGAGCAACTCCATAAACCCCAATGCTTATTGTTGATTCAACCCCTTACCTTTCTTTGATCTTGAGAAAGACCAAGATATAATAAGTCCCAATTCACATATCGATATTTCTACTCCTTTGCATTCTTTATCTCCAAAGCTTTCGTGCACGATCAATTATACTTATTGCAACACAAGACTTCAATTTGATTCATTGTTCTCTCGCAACTTCCTTTGTTTTCTTTATCTCCAAAGGATTCTTTGTATTCTTTATCTCTAAAGGACTTCACTAGGCCGTAATCCTTTATTGAATGTCTTGCACGAAAACCCCCAAATCAATCAATGATCTTGGAGGATAAACTCGTGGTTTTTCTGGATGAAGACCCCTGCAAATCTCAACCCAATATTCTCGGCTACACAAGAACCTAATTGGATGTTATCAAATCTTGTCTAGATGGCACCCCAATAAAATATCGTTACAATGGTTTGTCAGTGTGTATGTATAGGTTGAAGGTGAAGAGCAATTACAGGAAATTTTTATTGTATCATTGAGTTGGAATTATGCATGAAAGATTAGTTTATAGTTATGGGAATATTAGGGCAAAAGAGGAAAATTCAGAATTAAAAGAAAATATAAAATTTTCCTCTTGAAATAGTATGAGCCGGCCTGTAGCTTGGATGAGTTGACTCATAATGTTAATTTTAACAGCATGAGCCGACCTAAAATGGCCTATGAGTTGGCCTAACCGAAACAGAAGAAAACAACTTATTCAGGACATTACATGAGCCAACCTGAAATGTCTTATGAGCCATCCTGACTAAAACAAAATAAACCGCTTATCCAAGACAATATAGGAGCCGACCTGAAATGGCTTATGAGCCGACCTGTAAATGCATTTTTAGTGCGAAAAATGATTTTTTGAGATAAGGTCTGTTTTGGCTATGTTTCCAATGATTTATAAGACCTCTAAATGCATAGGGTGCTACCCAAACTCAGATGCCTCACAATATATAAAAATGAAATATTCTTGTAGTTTTGACATTGTGCAAAACACATCTTGAGGAAAGTTGCACTCACATAACTCTTGCCAAATAAACCTATCTCGATAAAAGTTAGCTTCCTTAAATTCATTTATAATAATTCTTACCTCCCTCTTATATACTTTAAAATTTTTAGGCGACTCTTCCAAAGTAAGTCCCGGATCACGCGACCAACATGCAGGATATACATGTGGCAATGTATCAAAATAACACATGACTACAAAACTCAGAGACTTTATTAGTGCAAAAGTATAGAAGAATTCATGAAGCAAAAATAATCAGACATTTTTTTATATTAAAATAAAATTCAAACAAAAAAAATCTGAAATCAACATTTTAGTTGCAAAGCAACAAAATTTTAATTGAACTCAAATTAAAACTCTATATTTTGGCAGTCCCCGACAATGGAGCCAAAAACTTGATCAGTAAAATAGCAAGTGTACTATTTTTCCTCTGTAGTAATAATGAGGAAAGTTCCCCAAATATCAATCTCAAGGATTGTGTGTAAATATGGAGTTCGAATTGTTTCTCAATTAAACAAAAACTAGTGTTCTCCCCCTTTTTGTCAGGTATCAAAAAGCAATATAATCATAGTCAAAAAGATGATTTGTATTGAAAACAGAATGCAATGATATTTTTCAGAAACAAAGAGGATAAGATGAAGAATACAGAAAATAAGTTAAAGAAAATCTAAGAAGGAGGGGGAAGTCGTGTGAACAACGCTTCCAGCAAGCTCTTAATCTAAGTGATTGATTCTTCCTGCTTTCCCAGAATGCCTTTGATTTCTTTTGTTGTATCTTCTTGTTTGTCCAATATATCCCTTATCTCTTTGTTTGTGTATTCTTGCTTATCCAGCCTTGCGTGGATTAGAGCATTCTCCTTCTTCAACTCTTCCAGAGTTTGCATCACTAGAGACGGAGTCGGTGTATCTTCAGGGGTTGCATGTCGTTTAGAACACTTTGCAGCCTCTTCTGATTGAACAACTTCTTCTGTTGTAATTTCCTTTTCTGGAGCAGTAGTCAGAGGGTGACTATCAGAATTTGGTTCAGTGGCTTCTGAAGGTTAGTGCTCTTTCCAGGGAGCATTTTCCAGCAGAAGAATTTCTTTCTTGTCCCAGTGACTTAGAACTTGATCTTTGAAGGCTTTCAGCTGATCACTGAAGTTTTGATGAGCCATATCATAACTCAATTCTTTCAGCTTTTGGGATTCAGAGTTGAACCATTTTATGAATTTATCCCACAGAGAATCAGAAGCAGTGGGATTTGAATTCTCTTGACTTGCTTGCTTCAAAGAAGTAACCCATTCTTGTATTTCTGTTTCAAAAATCAACAAGTTCTTACCAACATCTGATTTGGTTAAGGTTGTTTTGGTTTTGGGAATGGAAATTTTATTTGAGGTGGAAGCTAGATGGTCCAGCACTTCTAGATCAATGATAGTTCTGAGATTATCATCTGGACGGTTAATTGGTGAAGGAGTAGAAGAATCAGAAATCAGGATTGGTGAGTGAGGAGTGTTTGGTGGTATGGATTCATATGGTGAAGGTATTTCTAGAATATCATGAATGGAGAGAGGTAAACGAACCGTAAGAGGTTTTGTTATTCCAAGAATTGGTGTAGTGGTATCAGAGTCTGAAAGGGAGTCTTCTAATTGGTTTGCGGTAGCGTGTTGAATTTCTGGTTCAGGTGTTTCAGAAGTTGGATTTTCAGATTGAGGAGTGAGAGGGTTTTCATTTTATGGTTGGGGTGAGTTGAGGTTTTGATGTTCTGGTTGAGGAGAGTGTGGTTGTGGATTTTCTGGTTGTTGAAACTGAGTATTTGGATTTTCTAGGATTGGTGAGTGAAAGTCTTGATCAAACAGTTCAATATCAGAGAGAACTCTTGCAAGTTCTGGTTGATTTTGTTCTGGATTTGAATTGGGGGAGTGAGGTTCATTTAAGAAATTTCCAAGAGTTACAAATGGGTCAAACTCAATGTCAAAATCCTCAAATGTTTGTGGTGAAGGATTTTATGTTGGTTGAGGGGGAATGGTCTCAGATGTTGGAGCAACTATTGATTCTACAACAGAAATAAAAGATGTGTTACCTTTCTTTTTCGCAGCTTTGGGTGTCCTCTGAGAGGATCCTTCTCCTGCTGCCTTCCTCTTTATGGATTTCTTTAGCACAACCTCTGGAGCTGGCTTGTGCAGGTCACGGATGTTGATTTCTGGAATAGTCCCATCTTCCTTGTAGGCTTCAAGGTATCTGACTACAATCTCTAGAGAAGAATCTATCTCAGAGAATAGTGGAAAATCCTTCAGAGGGATTCTCCTAGAAGTGATGACCTCATGAGAAGCAATTGTTGGTTCCTTCTTAATGCTTTCAATAATCTTCATTTTCTTCAAATTCTTGGCATTCAGTGGTTTCCCAGCAGTTGCTTCCATAGTGTTGATTTCTTGAGCCTCTGTCAGATGTTCTATCAACCTGTTTTCTGTCAGAATATCTGAAATCAGTCTTCCCAGAGGAATCCAGTCCCTCTTAGTTCTTTCTTCTTCTCTTATCTCTTTCACACTTGTTCTCAGATGGTTGAAGAGCAAATGTGGAAGATTTATTTTGGTCTTATTTGCAATGGAGTATAACAGAATCTATTGATCAATGTTGATGTAATCAAGAGAGCTTGTAGGCTTCTTGTGATTGATACATCCCAGAATGATTCTAGCCCAGATTTTGTAATGATCTTTTAAGTCTCTGATCTTGTTGGATGGCTGTCCAGAAGTGAAAATGACCATAGCAATGGATTTTAGGTCAGAACACTTATCAGCCATATCAATGCATCTGACTCTGCCGCCATTGTATCCAATGAGTTTCCCAATCAATTCTTTTGTAATCACTATCTTCTTCCCCATAACATATGACGTGACCTGGTGGTTGGATGAAGTAACATGAATCCAAAACTCTTTAACAAGAATGGGAAAAGTTGGACCCAACAGACGATCAAAGTATTTGTTCCATCCATGTGCAGTTACATCTTCATACATATCAAACCCATTATCCTGTAAGCTCTCAAAGTCGATGATCAATTCACATAGAACTTCAAGGTTGTCGACCAGAGTGAGCAGTGTTCTAATGGGCTTCTCATACTGTTTTGTTGACGAAGAACCAGGAGCACTGTTGATATTCTTGAGGCTTGATGAGGATGTCATTGTTCACACTGATTCTTTGAAGAAAACTAATAGAAAGGGTTTTTGAAAAACTAGAGCAAGAGAGAATATTGAAGGTGGTAAAACGTGAATGAATGAAATAGTAAATTAAGTTTTATAAGCACTTTTGAAAACGTAATCAGTAAGAAAGAGAAAATAAGTAATGATTATACTGAATTAATGAAACCTGAAATTAGGGGATTTAGTGAGATATTGAACAGTTACCAATGACAAGTGTCTCAATGCATCCAATCAGAGCCTTGGACCCTTCAGAATTTGAACGCGTGTTTAGCCTCATAAGGTAGCTTGTGAGAGGATGACAGATGTTTGATGGTGTGAATTGCACGCCTCTATCCTTGAAATGAAATGTTCAGATCTTCATAGATAGATTCTGAGGCAACTGTACTCCTAACTTATGAAGACAAGTTGATCAGATGTTCACAGAAAACAATAAAATTATGAGGGTTAGAATATGCAAATAAAACATTTTATTCTAGAAACAATTTCATGCTGAGATGTTTCAGAATGAAATTGAATCTATCTTCAGAAAGGGGTTTTGTAAACACATCAGCCCATTGATGGTCTGTGTCAATAAATTTTAAAGTGAGAATTCCTTTATGAATATAATCCCTAATAAAATGATGTTTTATTTCTATATGCTTAGCCCTAGAATGCAAAATGGGATTTCTGGATAGACAGATGGCAGAAGTGTTATCACAGAAGATAGGGATGTTACTCTCAAATATGTTGAAGTCTTCAAGTTGACTTTTCATCCAGAGCATTTGTGTGCTACATCCAGCAGCTGCTATGTCTTCAGCTTCTGCTGTAGACAATGCTATTGTAGATTGTCTCTTGCTGGTCCATGAGATCAGATTGTCTCCCAGAAACTGGCAGCTTCCAGAAGTGCTTTTAAGCTCTACTCTGTCTCCAGCAAAGTCAGCATTGCAGTATCCTACTAAGTTGTATTCATTGGATTTTCTATAAAACAAACCCAGGTTAGTAGTGCCTTTCAGATACTTGAAAATTCGCTTAACTGCTGTTAAGTGAGATTCTCTAAGATCTGATTGGAATCTAGCACATAAGCAAACACTGAATAAAATATCAGGCCTTGAAGCCGTCAGATAAAGGAGAGATCTAATCACACCTCTGTAGATCTTCTGTTCTACCTTTTTACTTACCTCTTCCTTTTCGAGAATGCACGTGGGATGCATTGGAGTCTTTGAGGGCTTACATTCTGAGAGGTCAAATTTCTTCAGAAGTTCTCTGACATATTTGCTCTGGTGAATGTAAGTTCCTTCTGGAGTCTGGTTTATCTGAATGCCCAGAAAGAATTTTAGTTCCCCCATTAAGCTCATCTCAAACTCTGCCTGCATGCACTTAGCAAATTCGCTTCCTAGAGAAGGTTTAGTAGATCCAAAAATAATATCATCTACGTAAATCTAACAAACTAAAATTTCATTCTTAAATGTCTTACAGAACAAGGTTGTGTCCACTTTCCCTCTGGTGAATTCCTTTTCTAACAGAAAGTTACTTAGTCTTTCATACCAAGCTCTGGGAGCTTGTTTCAGACCATAAAGTGACTTCTTTAGTTTGAAAACATATTTTGGGTGTTTGGAATTTTCAAACCCAGGGGGTTGGTGCACATATACCTTTTCATCAATGTAACATTTTAAGAATGCACTTTTGACATCCATCTGATACAGAGTGATGCCATTATTTACAGCAAAAGAGATTAAGAGTCTGATAGATTCTAACCTAGCGATTGGAGAAAAGGTTTATGTATAGTCTATCCCCTTTTTCTAACTATAACCTTGTGCCACCAGTCGTGCCTTGTTTCTGATGACTTCTCCTTGCTCATTCAGTTTGTTTCTGAACACCCACTTTGTTCCAATGACGTTGAATCCTTTTGGTTTGGGAACCAGATCCCATACATCATTTCTGGTGAACTGGTTTAACTCCTCCTGCATTTCCAGAATCCAGTCATTTTCCAGAAGAGGTTCATCAATTATTGTTGGTTCAATTAGAGATATCAATCCCATGAGGGATTCTTTAGAGTTTCTGAATGTTAATCTTGTTCTGATTGGATCATCCTTCTTTCCCAGAATCTTATCTTCTGGGTGAGCTATGCTGCTTCTGAATAACCTTTTATGGAGTTGATCAACAGAAGGTACTGGAACACTTGTGACATTTCCTTCTGAAGTTGTTGGAGCGTCTCTGTTAGGAACTTCTGATGAGTTGTCTTCAACACCTGTGAACTCAACTTCTATATTTGAAAAAGATTCATTCTGCTTTAACTTTTGAGGGTCAAGCTTATCATCAAATCTAACACTGATTGACTCTTCAACAATCTGTGTTTCTATATTGTATACTATATACCCTCTTGAGCGTTCAGAGTATCCTAACATAATACACTTTTGTGCTTTAGAGTCAAACTTGTTCAAATGATCTTTAGTATTCAGAATAAAACATGTGCATCCAAAAGGATGAAAATAAGAAATGTTGGGCTTTCTGTTCTTCCACAATTCATATGGAGTATTTTCCAGAATAGGTCTGATAGAGATTCTAATCTGAATATAACACGCTGTGTTAATTGCTTCTGCCCAGAAGATCTTAGCAATGTTAGTCTCATTGATCATGGTTCTGGCTATTTCTTGAAATGTTTTGTTCTTTCGTTCTACAACTCCATTTTGTTGGGGAGTTCTAGGACAAGAGAAGTCATGCGAAATGCCTTTTTCATTAAAAAATGTTTCAAATTTTTTATTTTCAAATTCTCCACCATGATCACTTCTGACTTTGACAATTCTAAGATCTTTTTCATTATGAACTTGGTTACAGAAGGCAACGAACACATAATGTGACTCGTCCCTGTGTCTTAAGAACTTTACCCATGTCCATCTGCTATAGTCATCTATGATCACTAACCCATAATTCTTTCCACTAACAGACGCAGTTTTCACTGGTCCAAATAAGTCTATGTGCAGAATTTCTAATGGCCTAGAGGTGGAAACAACATTTTTAGATTTAAAAGCAGGTTTTACAAATTTTCCTTTCTGACATGCTTCACACAGAGCATCTGATATGAACTTCAGATTAGGAAGTCCTCTGACCAGATTGAGTTTGTTAATCTGAGATATTCTTCTCATACTAACATGCCCCAATCTTCTGTGCCAGACCCATTGCTCGTTGTTAACAGAAAGAAGGCATTTTACATTCTGACTTTTTAGTTCAGAAAGTTTTATCTTATAAATGTTGTTTTTCCTCTTTCCATTAAACATGATAGTTCCATCTTTCTGACTAATAGCTTTGCATGAATTTTGATTAAAGATTATATCATAACCGTTATCACTTAATTGACTTATGGATAACAGGTTATGCATCAGTCCATCAACTAAAAGCACATTATTAATAAAAGGAAGATTACCATTACCTACTATTCCAGAGCCAATGATCTTCCCTCTTTGGTTTCCTCCAAAGCCCATGTAGCCTCCAGGTTTAAGTTCCAGGCTTTGGAATATATGCTTTCTTCCCGTCATGTGTCGAGAGCATCCAGAGTCTAGGTACCATGACTTGTGTTTTAGCCTTGCTGCTAAAGATATCTGCTACATATATAATTTTGTCCTTAGGTACCCATATCTTTTTGGGTCCTGGTTTGTTAGTTTTACCAAAATTCTGTTAGAATTTTGGTTTGGCAGAATAATCATTGCTAGTGTATTTCAGGTTATATGTGTGCCCATATGTGAAGTGTGATTTTAGTGGTGTGCGTTTTATTACTAGGTCCATGACTTTATTAGGTGGAGATACCTTACCTTGGTATCCTATTCCTTTTCTTCCATTCCTGCTAACTCCATAGATCATTGAAGCCATCTTGCTTCTATCTATGTTTTTAGCCAGAAACTTCTGAAAGCTATGATCATATTCTTTTATGATTTTAACAGCGCTACTGGGAGCCTCTGAGATTATTTCTTTCTGAGAGTTTTGTAAATTAGTTTCTAGTTTTGAAATCTTTTCTTTTAGCTCAGAATTTTCTAATCTTAGACTCACAGTTTCTTCAGAGTCAGAGACAAGATCCCTTTTTAGGTTCTTGAATTTGACTCTGATGTGCTGATATCTTTCCAGAATCTCATTCAGGCTTTCTTCTAGTTCGGCTTTAGTGAAATTAACAGTAAAATCAGGAAATACCTCTTCTGTGTCTGATTCTGAGTCTGACTGAGATGCTTCGCTGTCTTCTGTCATATTAGCCATAAGAGCAATGTTGGCTCTTTCATCATCTGATTTTGAGTCTGCGTCAGAAGTGTATGAACCATCCCATGTAGCCATGAGGCTTTTCTTCTTCTCCTTAAAGAACTTATTTTTGGGTTTCTCCTTCTGAAGCCTTGGATAATCACTTTTGTAGTGCCCCTGTTCATTGCACTCATAGCAGATGATGTCTCTGTTGTTTGACTTCCTTTGACCAAATGAAGCTTCAGATCTTCTGTGTCCAGAGGAGGACTCAAACTTTCTGTATCCGGAGGAGGATTCATTCCGATTCCATGACCTTCTGGAATTCTTTAATTTTCTTTGCCTCTGCTTCCACAGCTGATTTACCCTACTGGAGAGAAGAGACAGTTCGTCTTCTTCTGATGAGGATCCATCAGAGATTTCTTCCATAGCCTGCAAAACCTTAGAATCAAGTTTTTTGTTAGATTTTAATGCTAAAGGATTACCTTGCTTTTGAGGCTCGTCATCTTCTATCTCTATCTCATGGCTTCTGAGGGAGCTAACAAGTTCCTCCAAAGATATCTTGTTGAGATATTTATCCAGCTTAAGCGCAGTGACCATTGGTCTCCGTTGCTTTGGTAGAATTCTGATGATCTTCTTTACGTGATCAGTAGTAGAATACCCTTTTTCAAGAACTCTCAGCCCAGCAACAAGATTCTGGAATCTTGAGAACATAGCTTCTATGGATTCACTGTCTTCTATCTTGAAGGCTTCATATTTTTGAATGAGCGCAAGGGCCTTGGTTTCTTTAACTTATATGTTGCCTTGATGCGTCATTCTCATGGAGTCAAACATGTTTTTGGCTATCTCTCTGTTTGAGATCTTCTCATATTCTGAGTATGAGATGACACTGAGAAGTATTATTCTGGCTTTACGATGGTTTCTGAAATCACGCTTTTACTGGTCAGACATTCTTTTTATATCTATCTTCTGACAACTTTCATCCACTGGATGTGTGTATCCATCAATTACCATGTCCCATAAATCAACATCATGATCCATAAAGAAGCTCTCAATTTTGTCTTTCCAGTAGTCAAAATTTTCTCCATCAAGGACTGGAGGTTTTCCGCTGATTCTATCCTTGTCATCAGGATAGTCATTGTTGATGTTTTGGCTTGGTCCCACCATAGTGTTTTTCTAAAGCTTGGATCTTGTACTGACACGGTTAAGTGTATAAACTCAGAACCAGGCGCTCCGATGCCAATTGAAGAAGTGAAAAACACAAGAAGGGGGGTGAGGGTTGAATTGAAACATAAAAATCAAATGCAATAAACTCAAGATTTTTATCCTAGTTCGCTTGATCTCAAACTACTCCAGTCCATCCGCCAAGGTGATTTCGCCTCTCTCCAACGAGGACTTAATCCACTAATCAAACAGATTACAAAACTACTTTGACAACTGTCAAAGTCTTCTTGAGTAAGACCACAACCTGGTTTATCTCAAGGAACAATATCTTAATCAAAGAACAATTGATTGTGTACTATATGTTTTTCGTTACAAAAACTGTATCACTACTGTGATGTATTATACAATTTGAGTATATGAGAGAATATGAATATTTGCAGCGTTTTGAGATGTATGAGCAGTAGTTGGTTAAATCGTAAATGATTTGTCCTTTAAGCTTGTTTATATAGGCGTGGAAATCTGTCCAAAATAAAACGTGATAATGGACACTCAATGCACTTTCCATACTGAGAAGATTCTTGTCTGAATGAAGTCGTTGCATATGATACTGTCTTAATTGAAAAGTAACGCTTCAGAACTATAGAATCTTGCATGCTGCTTTTACTTCAGAACTTTGATGATTGAGAGATATGAGGATCTGTTGGCGTATTAGACTTCTGTTCAGAATCAGAGTATCTTTTACTTTAGCGTAGATTCTGATCATCATTCTTCAGAACGTTTTGATTATCTCAGCTTGAAAGCTTATGTGGCTTAACTTCTGATGATGTTTCAGTCAAAACTTATGTATAAAAAAAAACAACACAAATTTAGAGTGCATATTTGTTATTTGTGTTTGTTATCATCAAAACTCTAATTAAGGGTTGTAGAATCAAACTATGTTCTAACAGCTAGGGTAGGTGTGTGAATTATCCTTGCAATAACACTAAATTCAATATTGCAACAACTTATTTTACATAATTAATTATCGGTTCTTAGGGTGTTTACTCTAAAGTCCTTAGTGAGAAAACCTTTAATCATTCATCCTAAGCCCTAAGTCCAAAGAAACTTATCGATGAAATTAAGCATTATTAAATCAAGAATTATTTGGTTCCTATAGGGTATCCTTAGTCCTAGGTGATATCTACTATAGAATGTTATCAAGAAAGAATTACCAACGACGGTCCAACCTAATCGATAATCATACATCTATCTCAATTTGTTCGAAAGAGAAGGCATTAAAAATATCAATAGAACAAATTGATAATGAAAAACATTGTTATTGCAAATATAAAATCAATTCATAACATAGTCAAATCAAGGACACCCCCTAGCATTGGGGGGTTTATCTACTCATAATATTCAAAGAAAACAAAAGATAAATTGTAGACATTACAAGTATTGGGGAGAAATTTAATCTTCAATCGCTTGTGTTCATGAAAATATTCTTCCCACTGAAAACCTTGTCTTCTCCAATCTTTTCTCGTGTAATTCTTTGTTTCCAAAAAGTCCTCTAATCCTTATCTAAAACTTGCTTAAATAAAAAATGTTTCCTTTTTAGGCAAAACATTCAGAGACGAACCAGTGTCAACCAAGACATGAGCCAGAGTCGTGCCCATGCATTCGACTGAGACATACAAAGCCTCATTATGCTTCCTCCCCCTTAGCGTTAAATCAGCATCTGAAAAACCTAAACCATTGCCTGCAGTCAAGCTGGCTACGTAGTCTTGGAACTGATCGGCAGATGTTTTTTGGGGTACATGGGCAGTTTTCAGGAATTTTACCAAGGCCTTTGCATGAGCCTCGGAACATAGTAATAAAGCCAACATGGAAATTTTTGATGGAGTTTGCCCCAGTTGCTCAACTACATTGTAGTCGCTTCTTTGTATGATCTTTAGAATTTCCTCCATCTCTTTACGGGAGGTCTCAGGGATAGCAACTGATTGTGCCTTCGTCCGGACATGCTCAATCAGAATACTTTTGTAACACCCCAATTCTATCCCGAAATTATATAAATAAATCAGAGTCATAAAATCATTCACACAAACAAATCGGGATGCCACAAATTCTTCTTTCAAAACACATTGCATTCATCGTGGATATATAACACTTTTAAAACATCGGATGAATCTGTTGGCTCCCAAATTTGACAGTTACTATATTTGGTCTCTTTGACCAAACAACTAGAAATGAACTAAGCCAGGAAGTATAATTTGACGCATGAGATAACTTAAGGAAAAGGATCCAAGGTATGATAAGAAGCTTCGGCCAAAGGTTCATTCGACTAAAGCAGATGTAGGTTGTTCGACTGAAGGAAATTGTTCGCGCCTTGGCACATGGGACGAAGACCATTTTGAAATTTGAATTATTGGAGGGAAAGGTGGTTTTTCATCAGCGTCTAAGGGAAGAGAACGTGGCAAAAAGCTATGGGTCGAGAGGCATGCAGAAGACACTTGTCTTCATCCTAGCGCAGAATGTCCCCTCGACGGTTACCTACTTTTAGTATAAATTAAGAAGTTTGTGTAATTTTTAAGTGTGTTCAACTTATGGTACTAAACCTCTCAAATATTATCCAAGTAACTACTGCATGAGAAAGGATAAAAAGCAGAGCAATGTACGTTAGAAACACCTTTTTTACTTAATAAAAGTCTTTTTACTTTACTTTTCCATTATCCTGCAAAGTTACCTTTTTACTTCTTTCACTTGTATTTTTATGCTTTTATTTATTGTTCAACAATCTTAAACATCTCTCCCCTGGGTCGAACGTGCGTTCTTCCTTCTTACTCATTTTACATAAAGATTAGCATATGTTCTGGGATTAGTTTGGTCGATCCCGCAAGTAAACCAAAAACTTACCTTTTTTGGAGACCATCGGTTGTTTACCAAAAACAACGGTAAACAAATTGGCACGCCCAGTGGGACGTTGCTAATTGTCTATGTTATTGTGTTTTTCCTGTACAGTTATAACATTGCATGTTATTACGAAGTGGTAGAATAACCAACAAATATACTGTTAGGAAAGAAAACGGAGAGAGTAGTATGGCTAACGAGCCAAACCATGGAGAAATACCTCCACCGATCACAGGAACGGCAGTTACTACTGTTGTCGAAGGGAATATCCCAACTTCTGTTGGATCCATACTAGCGTTAACCATGAATCAAACTGGACCCTTACTTACGTATGTGGGTCCAATATGTCCTTTAGGAACACCCCCACCAAGGATGAACCTAGGGTCTCGATCAACTGTACCCCCAGGCTTTTCGACAACCTGGATGGGTCGAGAACAGCTATATGGCATGCCAACTATTGAAATGGCTAGCCTTATGAACGCTGCGTCTACTTTTTCAGAACCTTTGGTAAATGCAACATCACCATTACAGGGATCTGGAGCCAGTAGAAACCAATTTTTGGGAGGACCATCCCATATGATACCAAGTCTCACAAATGCTTCTATAGCAATTTTGAGACAACAAATGGACGAAAGTAACCATGAAATGGTACAAATCTTAGTACAAACTCTAAGTACAGTACTAAATCCCCTCATTCAGACTGCCACACAGTAGAATCAACAGATGACAGCGCAAATAACACGCATGGCTGAATTTTTTGGGGTGCCTCATGTTGCTCAACTACCCCAAGTTGTTCGACAGCCCCAGAGGGTACCTATAAGATTAAATCAAGGGGTAATCATGGAAGAAGATTTGACCATTAATCCAAACCCCCAGGTCCCAAGGGTCGAGGTAGAACAACCAAGAATAGAGATACCTCGAAACCATCGAGAAATCGATTAGGGCGTTATTCTGGCTAATAGAAACCAAAATGCTGACGAATTAATACAACAAGTTCGCCACCAGAACTATGGGGCGGATAATAATTTAACCGCTATGATTGAGAGAATCATGCTTCAAAACGGGATGAATGTTGGTTTCCATCGACCAAACTTTACATCCCCATTATCAGAATATATTCTGCAAACGGATTTACCACCTAGGGGAAAAGTCCCAAAATTCACTAAATTCTCAGGGGATACGACAGAGTCGACTGTCGAACATGTGGCTAGATATTTGATAGAGGCATGAGAAATAGAAAATAATGAAAACCTTAGAATCAAATACTTCCCAAGTTCTTTAACGAAAAAAGCATTTACTTGGTTCACTACCCTCCCAGCCAATTCGATCCACAATTGGAACCAGTTAGAGAGATTGTTCCATGAACAATTTTACATGGGTCAAACCAAGATAAGTCTAAAGGAATTGTTAGTGTAAAAAGAAGGTTCACAGAGCCAATCGATGAATATCTAAATAGATTTCGACTACTCAAAGCCAGATGCTTTACCCAAGTGCCTGAGCATGAATTAGTTGAAATAGCAGCAGGTGGCCTGGATTATTCGATTAGGAAAAAGTTGGATACACAATACCTAAGGGATATGGCCCAACTTGCTGATAGGGTTCGACAAGTAGAGCGCCTTAAATATGAAAAGGCTAAAACTGCTAAAACTCTTCGACGAGAAAGGGTAGCTTATGTCGAAATGGATGATGACGATCCAGAGACGTACAACGATCCTATAGATATCGAAGAAGGCGAAGTTGATTTAGCTGAACTAAAACATGGACCACCATATTCTTGTAAATTGTTGGTGCCATCAAATGGAAAAAATCCTGTGGAATCTGAAAAAAACAGTGACAAATTTCCTAAGAAAACTTATAGTTTCGACATATCCAAGTGTGACGAAATATTCGATCTATTAGTTAAAGATGGACAGATGATAGTGCCCCTAGGGGCCAAATTGCCTCCTTTAGGACAGAGAAAGAAAAGAGGTTTTTGTAAATATCATAATTTTTTGGGACATAAAACCTCACAATGTTTCCTATTCAGGGATCTCGTTCAACATGCACTGAATGAAGGAAGGCTGAAATTTGCTGATAAACCAGCAATGAAAATCGACACAAACCCACTGCAAGCAGAGGCTCATTATGTCGAACCAGTTGGCATTCATATGGTAGAAGTGTCTGAAGATTTGATCACAAAACCCATCTTCGGAAGTTTCACTGGGAACATCTCCAGGAAAACAATCGAAGGGGTGAGAAAGGCTACTGAAGGCCTGGATTCAAAAAAAGAAGTTGACCAAGCGTCAAACAAGAAGGCTGCTGTTGGCATGAAACTGATCAAAGGAGTTGCTGAAAGCTCCAGCAAAAGAACCACCACCGGTTCTTATTTGGATGCTGCAAAGGGTTCGACAGAAGCCTTGGAGGCCAAAATGCAAAAGATGAACCTGACTGCCAAAAGCAACATGCAGGTTAATATGGTCGAAGTCTCTGGAACTAGAGTTTCAGAGGAAACCCTTCGACAAGAGGAAGTAAACAAAACTGCATTCCCAAAGGAGGATGAAAATTTGGCAAATTTTTTGCGTAGATGCCAAAAGAAGAAATCAGAAGTTATGCTATGCCCTAGGTGTAGCTCTATTTTTGATAAAAAGGCCGCTGAACATATACAGGTGATGCGGACTGTAAAAGCAAAACAGGGCACCAATGCCCAATAAAGAGTGGGTCCAGAAATTCGATTTGACCCCAGAAGGGGACCTCAACAAAGAGCCATGACTCAGGAAAGGAGGCCACCAACTTTTAGGCCTCCAACTAATGTTCCTACTGATACCTGGCTGAATACCATGGGAAGGAAACGACCAAATGAAGAAAGGTGGCAGACATTCGACGTACCAAGAGATTCCTCTCTAGATTACAGAAAGGAATACCATGCTTCTGCGTCGAACAAAATGACCCATGTGTCGAGCAACTATAAAGGAAAGAATCCTATGTCTCGTTCACAGTGGAGGAGGTATCAGAGACGGCGAAAGGCTGAAAAAGAGGCAATTGGGCCTCATCCAGAAGTTAGTACTAATGTGCAGAAAAGACAAAGGAAACCTCTGGAGAGAAATCCTATGCCCTGGGCGGAAGAGTGTGGGTCGAATGATGATGACTCCGACTATAGTGACAGTTTGGACATCATGGTGAATGTCATATCTGTGCTGCCCAAAGAATATAACCGAGAGGTCAAAGTCGAAGAGATTGACCTAATGATTAAACAGGAACTGGCTAGACACAAGCCAATATGCTATTATATAATGAACAATGGATGCGTGGAAGAACAAAACGCATTCTTTGAACCCCCTACAGAGGCAATGAAGGGCCATCTGAAACCATTGTTCATTAGAGAAAAAGTTGGGGAAGTAACCATAAATGAAATTCTGGTTGATTGTGGGGCAACCATTAATATCATACCACAATTCATGTTGGAAAAGTTAGGCAAAGGAGATGCTGACATAAAGCCACACAACATGGTTTTATCCAACTATGAAGGAGGCATTGGCACCACAATGGGTGTCATTCAACTCGACCTCAAAGTGGGTTCAATCCTTCGACCCACCATGTTCATGGTTATTTCAGCAAATCCCAACTACAATCTACTCCTTGGTCGAGAGTGGATACATGGCATTGGAGCAGTGCCATCTTTGATGCACCAAAGGGTCATAATGTGGCACCCAGATGGCATTGTGGAGAACATTGAAGCAGACCAGAGTTATTACCTGGGTGAAATAAATAGTGTCGGAAAGAATGATTTCAACAGAAATTTGGCTCACATAGGGTCTTGTAACCCACCAGAGTTTGATTTGACTCCAACTCCAAATGCGTTCTGCTCTCTATACCTGCACTCCGATTATGGTTTTCAGTGGGATAGAGAAGATTTATCCAACATAGACTTTGGAGGAGTCAGTGATATACAGCCAACAGGCTGGGGTAGCGAATTTGATGATGATGATTGAATCATCAACTCTCCAAAAGATTTCGGCTTATGTGGCCGAAAATAGAATGATAGCGGCCTTAGAGGCTGAAGTTAAATATGTGGCTTCCAGGGCCAATGAACAAGTTCTGTCGAAGACAGGACCTGGGAAAGATTTCGAACCTGAGCCTCCCAACTTGGGAACGAAAGACTCTATAGACCAGAGGTTAGACGCCATCTATGACGACGAACCTCTTGGTTTCGAAAAGGACCCGCTGGCGAACAATGTCATAATGTTGGCACAAGATCCTCTAGAAGAGGTAAATCTAGGCGAAGGTCCTGTGAACAGGCCCACATACATAAGCGCAAAAATGGATCCAGGACTCAAAGTCGAAATGATCAAATTATTGAAAGAGTTCAAGGGCTGCTTCGCGTGGGACTATGGCGAGATGCTTGGTCTCGACAGAGGATTGGTCGAGCTGCAGTTACCAATAAATCCTGGGAAGAAACCCGTTAAGCAGACTCCAAGACGGTTTGCACCAAAGATTTTGTCAAAAATCAAAATGGAAGTCAAAAGGCTAATGAAGTGCAAGTTCATTAGAACGACCAGGGAAAGCTCATATGGATCATCTTCGACAATCCTTTGAGAGGATGAGACGTTATGGCCTGAAGATGAATCCTCTGAAATGCGCTTTTGGTGTAAAAGCAGAAGATTTCTTAGGTTTTGTGGTCCACAAGAAAGGTATTGAGATAAACTAAAACAAGACCAAAGCTATCTTACAAGCCAAAGCGCCAACTAACAAAAAGGAATTGCAATCGTTGCTTGGGAAAATAAATTTCCTAAGGAGATTTATATCCAACCTTAGTGGGAAAACGCAAGCCTTTTCGCCATTACTTTGACTCAACAAAGGAGGATTTGAATGGAAGGAAGAACATCAAGAGGCCTTCGACAAAATCAAAGAATACCTCATTAAACTACCCATTTTGGTGCCTCCTTGTCAAAGTAGGAGTATGAGATTGTACATAGCTGCGCCAGATAAGACTTTAGGGAGCATGCTGGCTCAAGAGGACGAACATGGTGTCGAAAGGCCCATATACTACCTCAGTAGAGTTTTAAATGATGCAGAAACTAGATATAACGAAGTTGAAAAACTGTGTTTATGTCTATATTTTTCATGTACAAAACTTAAGCAATATATAAAGCCAGTTAATGTTTATGTTTCGTCTCATTTTGACGTTTTCAAGTATATGTTGTCAAAACTCATTCTGCATAGTAGAGTTGGCAAATGGGCACTTGCATTGACTGAATATTCATTAACTTTCATGCCTCTTAAGGCTGTAAAAGGCCAAGTGGTTGCAGACTTTATAGTCGACCACTCTGTACAAGAAAGATCACTAAATTATTTGGAGATCGAACCATGGAAACTTTACTTCGATGGATCTCGTTATAAAGATGGAGTTGGAGTCGGAGTCCTTATTATTTCTCCAAATAAAATTCCAACAACATTTAAGTACAAATTAGATGGAGATTGTTCGAATAATGAGGCTGAATATGAAGCATTAATTGTAGGCCTCGAAATCTTGTTGGAATTGGGGGCAACTCAAGTCGAAATAATGGGAGACTCGGAGTTAGTCCTAAAACAAATTACGAAAGAATATAAATGCATAAAAGAAAACCTTATTATGTATTTCGTAATAGCCAGGCGGTTGTTAAAAAAATTTGAGGCAGTTAAAATTCGACACATACCCAGATTGGAAAATCAAGCAGCCAACGATTTGGCACAGATTGCTTCTGGGTATAAAGTTTCGAAAGAGAGGCTGAAACAGGCAATCGAAGTTAGGGGAAGAGTAACTGCCACCAAATTATTTCCATCAGATTTAAAGACCACAAGGTTAGGATATACTGATCATGAAAATTTTGAAATATCATTCATAGACAACCTAACAGAGCAAGATTGGAGAAAGCCTGTAGTGGACTACTTATAAAATCCAGCAGCTTCGACAGAACGAAAGATAAAGTACAGAGCGCTGAGTTATGTGTTGATGGGAAACGAACTATTCAAGAAAACTCTAGAAGGTGTACTTTTGAAATGCTTAAGTGAAACAGAAGCATATGTGGCCCTTTCTACCACACACGCTGGGGCATGTGGAGCACACCAAGTAGGCCAAAAAATGAAATGGTTATTGTTTCGACAAGGCTTATATTGTCCCACTATGCTAAAAGATTGTGTTGAGTTTGCCAAAGGATGCCAAGAATGCCAAAAACATACAGGCATTCAACATGTGCCAGCGAATGAACTTCACTCTGTGATCGGTGGTAATAGAACTGACTGTTTTAGAATGCTGGTTCGCGAAATGTCGCGGTAAGCAAGAGTCGCCACCATCTTTTATTTTCTCCAACAAGGAAAGGACAAAAGCACAGCAAAATTCCTTTTCGAGATGTTTCTCGGTTCGGGAGGTAGATTATAGAAAGGGAAGGTGTTAGCACCCTTTCTATCCGTGGTTATCCATGGGCTCTTAGGTACTTGCTCACTATGTTTTCAAAATGTTTTGCTTTTCTTGTGTTTATGGGTTTTGAAAAAGTTTGTTTTGAAAACTTCGATTTAACTCTTGTATCTGTCCTCAAGAGTGTATGAAGTGTTTGTTTGAAAACTTTTGTCAGAAAAGTGTAGGTGCGAAAAGTTGTTTTATTTTGAAAGAGCAAGTATCTAAGAACCTCTACCTACTCAAAAGAAATTAAGTTGTGTAAATGTCCTTTAGACAGTACTATCCCACTATTGAGAAGTAGGTAGCACCATCGTTGAAGTTTATTCGGGTCAATTCGATTATAGGGACAGGTGGTCACCAAGGCAATAGTAGGACGCCTTAGCGGTAACCCTAATGTCCTAGATCCTTTTTATCTGAGGCAACCGTTTCTAGGCAACTTGGATCTTTAGACAAGAGGGCGACCTCTAAAACACCCTATACTCAATGACCACGTCGAGGCAACCAAGTGAGACGTACCCTAGGAGTGGCATGTGCGAGTGTGTCAGGTTTCATGTTAAGTTTATCTTTGCACATGTTACGGTGAGCTACGTTTTGATTTTCAGGCAAGTCTTGTCATGCATAGCCTAATTAACATACATCTAACAGTTTATAGTGCGGAAAATAAATCTACGCTATTACAAGGCGTCGGGTATTTTACATCGCCAAAAACAAACCCTTTGAAAAGTAAATTGCGAGAAATTAAAGAAAAGCGATAAAAGAGTCCTAATTAAAGCTATTACATCCTCGGAGCAAATACATAAATATGATCAAAAATAATAATAAAAAAGAATATGCGCGCGAGAGAAAATTGAATCGGAAAAGTCCTTAGGGTTTTGACCCTTTTTTGAGAAAGAATGAGTTTTTTGTCCTTTTTTGTATTTAATTAAATTAATCCTAAAACTTAATTAATTAATTAAAAGAAAAAGTATTTTTTTAGTTTTTTATGTTTTAATGAAAATAAAATAAAAAAACTTAAAATTGTCAAGAAAATCCTAATTCTATGTTGATTTTAAATTATTGAGAAAAAGTTAAAATTAACCTTAATTAACTAAATAGATTAATTATGTATTTATTTACAAAAATAATAAACTAAGGGTGAAATTAATAAATATTAATAATAATAAAAAAATATTACATTTTTAGTTTTCTGATTTTATTATAAAAATAATTAATTTGGTTAATTGAATAGTAATAATAATAATTATAATAAATAATTAATGAAATAAATAAAAAACATAAAGAAAGAAAGAAAAAGAACCCAGGGGGGTGTTGGCCCATTTAGGAGGTGTTCCTGGCAATTTGTGGCCCATTAACCTCAAGCCTGCTTGACTTTCCCAGGATTGTACACACGCGCGTTGACTGGGACCATGGTAGTCATCATCTCATGACCCTTGGATCGGTGCTTGACGCCACATGGCGCGTTGATGATTGAAGGTATATGGTGTTTATCCTTTAGAGATCTGCACAAGAACATGTAAAGAAAAATAACATAAGCGTTTGGGGGGACCTGGGATTCGAACCCAGGTCCCAACGCCTATTGGATGCTTGGCCAACCACTCCAACTAACGCGCTTCAATTGATCTTATAATAGCCAACAATTAATATATTGATAAAACAAATAATATGCAATAAGATAAAAACACGCGCGCCTTTTTTTGAACTGACCAATGATGTATCAACACCTAGTCATCTTCCTCGCTGAACCTGCAGAAACAATGTTAGATAGCGGGGGTTTTTAACCCCCACTAAACAGTGTGACGAAAAATAGCGATTAGGGCTGTGTTTTATATAAATATTTCGTGATGGTCCCTTTGTTTTCGTCTGGTCTCAACGAGTTCAATCATGGGTCTCACAAGGCTTAATTTTTCTTGTATTGCAAAGCCCCAATTTGAAAGCTTATGAACCCTAGAATTCGCCCATGGTAACTGGTGATTCTGTACACTATAATTCAATTAACTTATGCCATTAGCTTCATATGGATTCAAGCAATGCAAAACAAACAATAAATCATGGTAAATGCGCATGAAATAGCCAATACGATTCTGAAAATAAGAAGCAACCCGCGGTTCTATTCTTAGTGATTCTTTGAGCTTCAGCGTGTGATTTCAATTGTAAATCACTCCTGACACTTCCAGCAACGTGTTTGAATCAATATAAGGCCTTGAATTGGCTTGGAACATAATAATCAGTTTTGACTTTTCTTTGAATTTTCTTGAATTGGTTATGGCTTTTTCTGCAGCTCTCTCACGTGTGCATGATCAGGGTTTGCTTGTGTATATATAGGAGAATGAAATTAGGTCAGAATCTTGCACAAAAATCCATTGGAATGATGATTGAATATTTGATTGAAAATCAAATCTTTTGCATTTTCATATTGAAGAAAGTTGCCAATTTTGGAGATTCTTGCATATTTGATTTGTGCACGAAATTGCCAGCCTTTTTAGGTCATACTTGCTTCACAAAAAGATTGAAAAATCAAATCTTTGTATTTTCCTACAATTTAAATTAATTAAATGAATTAATATTGATTAAAATCCAATTAATTAATAAAAATAAGAAAATAAATTCAATTAAGCTTGATGGGTCGTGCATAGGCCATGGATGAAGTTTCAAGAAGAGATTTGAGGCCCAATAGCAAAAATAAGGTGTTTTGAGAAAAGTTGACTTTTGCAAATTCACAAAAATTTCCCAACTTCTCCAATGCATATCTTGCTCAATTTTGATCATATGAACATGTTCTTGGACATTTTGGAAAGGTCTTGAAGTCCTCTAACCAATTCCTTTGGTCCCATGTCATTTGGATTTACCAATCTCAAGTTATGGTCTTTGACTTAAAGTGCATTTTTGTTGACTTTTGAATTTGACCTATAATGTAGAAATTGATAACTCTTTGTGAGAGCATTTCTTGAACTTGGAATGTGAATATGGTTTGTAGGAAATGTCATCCCCTTAAAAATGAGAATTGGATGGAATTTTTCTGATGAACCATGAAAAAGTTATGCCCTGGTCAAGATACAGTTGACTTTTCTACTGTCCAAAAATAGTAACTTTTTGCATCTTGATGATTTTTGAGCTATCCTTGTGGAATCATGATCAAGGGTTGATCAAATGATGATGGTGATCTCAAAATAAGATGTTGATCAAAAATTCTGACTTTTGACTGCAAAATGACCATTTTACCTCTGTAGTTGATTGTAGGTCAAATGGGGCTTTTGACTGTGCAAATTGGCATTGTGAGTCTTGAAACTTGGCATGTAGATGCTTGAGGATGTCTATAGGCCTATGAGACTTGATTTAACCATTAGAAACCCCAAATTCCTTGAAAGAACCAAAACCCTAATTTCCGCTGTCTTAGGAGATGGTTTGACTGTTTAGCTCTTGAGCAATCTTGAACAATTTGAAGATCATTCTTGACATATCTTGAGAAATATGAGAGAGCAAATTTTGGGGTACAACAGTTGCCCCTGTTCAATCTTCTTAAACCTGAGGATGTAGATTGGATTGCGTGCCTTTCGTGATCCGAAGGTGGAAGATGATTGAACACTAAAGTGCCCAGAAATTTGCACTCGCATGGTGTAGTATCAGCGATGTGATGTTGGGAATGGGCTTATAGATGCCATTTGGAGGGATGATGGATAGGAGGATGGACTTATAGATGTCATCTGGAGATGTGACAGAATCTTGTCGGGGATGGGCTTATAGATGCCATCTGGAAATGTAATGGATAGTTGTGGAGATAGGCTTAAAGATGCCATCTGGAGATTGTTCGTTTGAATTGTAACTTGGTAGGTTGAAAGAAGGAACCTGTATAGGGTTGCCTGTTGATGAGTCCGTGTAAAACTACATCTTGGAAGAGAAGGAACCGGTGTAGGCTTCATTATGGTCAAGTAGATAGTTGTCCTGTCTGGTTTTAGGTATTAATCTACAATCCGTCGTCCACAGATATTTCCTGGCTAGTTTCAGGTATTACTCTCTGACCTGAGAAAGAAAGATGATTTCCTGGCTTGCTACAGGTATTGATCTTCAATCTCTTCATGTAGATAACTTTCCTGGCTAGATACAGGTATAGATCTACAATCAATCGCTCACAGATATTTCCTGGCTAGATACAGGTGTTGATCTGGAACTTAAGAAAGGTTGGTCGAGATAGCTTTCCTGGCTGGATTCAGGTATTACTCTCTGACCTGAGAAAGAAAGATGATTTCCTGGCTTGCTACAGGTATTGATCTTCAATCTCTTCATGTAGATAACTTTCCTGGCTAGATACAGGTATAGATCTACAATCAATCGCTCACAGATATTTCCTGGCTAGATACAGGTGTTAATCTGGAACTTAAGAAAGGTTGGTCGAGATAGCTTTCCTGGCTGGATTCAGGTATTAATCTCTGACCTGAGAAAGAAAGATGACTTCCTAGCTTGCTACAGGTATTGATCTTCAATCTCTTCATGTAGATAACTTTCCTGGCTAGATACAGGTATAGATCTACAATCAATCGCTCACAGATATTTCCTGGCTAGATACAGGTGTTGATCTGGAACTGAAGAAGTTTGGTTGAGATAGTTTTCCTGGCTGGATACAGGTATTAATCTCTGACCTGAGAAAGAAAGATGACTTCCTGGCTTGCTACAGGTATTGATCTTCAATCTCTTCATGTAGATAACTTTCCTGGCTAGATATAGGTATAGATCTACAATCAATCGCTCACAGATATTTCCTGGCTAGATACAGGTGTTGATCTGGAACTGCAAAAGTTGATAGTAATCATCTTTTGATTGACCTTTTCCTGAAAAGGCAACACATTAGTGGTATGCAATGTCATGATGTCATGATGTTCTCAAAAATAAATGAGATTGTGTTGTATACACTTTATCATGTATGTAAATAGGAGGTATGAGATGTGATATGTTTATGAATGTATTTTCGTCCGGGAAGATAAATCCTTGACAAATGCTGGGAGCTTGTTAAATCCTGGGATGATGTTGAAGAGTAGAGTTCTTCGTCTCCGCTGGGGATGATGAACGAAGCTGATTGCACGAATAAACCTGTAGGAGAGGATGACTCCGTTGGGGAATAAACTTGGTGAAGAGATTACTCTGCGGGGATTTACTCTGTGGGAAGAGATGCTTTGCTGAGATTTGAACGATAACTCCGCTGGGGATTCCGTTGATAAGCTATGTTGGGGAATTTGATGAACTCCGCTGGGGATAGGAAGAACTTCGCTGAGGACGATCTTTCCGTTGTAATTTGATGAGGATAACCCAGTTAGACTCTGGTGGGGAATAACCTTCTGAATATGGCTAGGGAGAGATATTTGTACTCTACAGGGGACAAGCTTCCAGAATCTACTGGGGAGATGATTCAACTCTCCTGGGGAAACTTTTGAGGAAATGGCTCCACTGGGGATATCTTGTATTCCGCCGGGGAACAATCTTATATTTCTGTCGAGGAATATTAAGACTGTCGGGGATACCCAACTTTTTCAGGACTGATGGTAGACCAACTCTGCTTGGGGGAGAGTATTGCTGACTTGCTGGGGATACTGTGCCTTTTTAGGGCTGATGGGAGACCAACTCTGCTTGGGGAGAGTATGGCTGATTCATCCGTAGTTGCAAGTCTCAGTGGGGAGAGCTACCATTACTATCTTACTCTCGGGGAGTGAAGGTATCTCGGTCATACTCTTCAACTGAATCCACCTTGTACCTGGAGGACAGCGCAGCTTGTACAGTTCGGACAATTCTTATTGCCCCAGCTTCTGTGGGAGAAGGTACCTGTGGAGGTGCTTGATAATTGTCGATTGACAAATCTTCTTCTGGTAGGCAAGTGACGAGATGACAGGACATAGTCGTACGCTTTAATCCCTAACTTTTGCCTGGACCGCCCTTTCGGGTTTTCAGTCCATCGGGATACCCTTTTTTGCCCAAGCCGCCTTTTCAGGTTTTCGACTTGCCGGGTGTACATATTTTTTCATTTTCATCCCTTATTTTTGCCCAAACCCTTTTGGTTCACCGGGAAGCCCTTATTTTTGCTTAGGCCAGTCGACCCAGTGGGTCTTTGATTATGCATAGTATTTTTTTGACTATGTCCACGCTCTCAGGATGTAGGGAGTTGTCACTGTCAGTAGTATTGTGTTTCCGTACCACCCGAAGATCTTCGTTTGATCATGCAAGATTCGTTGCTGGAATTCATGTCCAATGCTCCAATTGATTCAGGCGGAGATTTGCCCCTGGCTATTTGGCATCTTGAGATATTCCTTGAATCTTGACTTGACTGCCCCAGATGATGGACAATGCTCATGGATTCCCCTTGATTGGAAGTGCTTTTTCCATTTGATGTGATCCTTTTTATTGAAAAGGTTTTTGTTCATTTAGATATTCGTCGTGCGAATTTCTCTGCTGTTCGAACAAATAGTCATATGCAAACAATGTTATTTTAAGAATGTAAAGCTTATGTCTGTTTCGAAGTTTTTGAAAATGCATTTTTCAGTAAAACAAGTGAATTTTTTGTAAAATGTGATGTCAACTCAGGATTTTACAGCAAGCCTTACAGGAGTCAGGATACCTTTTGTAACAGTATGCTTTCGAACTAACCCATGCTTCAGCTAGGACTTTTTAAAGGTTATAACGTGGCCTGGTTCACGGTTTAAGAAACAAAGGATAAAGGCTCAAAATTTATTTGTACCCACCAGCTCTTCGTGATGTTCTTCGATCCTAAACTCAGCTAATCGTGCATTAGATCTTGTTCGAGTCTTTACTCTGATATTCTGGTGATGGTTCAGATACTGACAATTTATTTTGAATAGGCAGTCATTCTTTTTTGTTGAGGGTTTGTAGGACCTCTTTCTTTTCGATTTCGTTATCCCTGTTGTGATCGGTGGAAATAGAACTGACTGTTTTCGAATGCTGGTTCGCGAAAGGTCGCAGTAAGCAAGAGTCGCCACCGTCTTTTATTTTCTCCAACAAGGAAAGGACAAAAGCACAGCAAAATTCCTTTTCGAGATGTTTCTCGGTTCAGGAGGTAGATTATAGAAAGGGAAGGTGTTAGCACCCTTTCTATCCGTGGTTATCCACGGGCTCTTAGGTACTTGCTCACTATGTTTTCAAAAATGTTTGCTTTTCTTGTGTTTGTGGTTTTTGAAAAAAGTTTGTTTGAAAACTTCGTTTTAACTCTTGTATCTATCCTCAAGAGTGTATGAAGTGTTTGTTTGAAAACTTTTGTAAGAAAAGTGTAAGTGCGAAAAGTATTTTTGTTTTTTGAAAGAGCAAGTACCCAGGAGAAATCTACCTACTCAAAAGAAATTAAGTTGTGTAAATGTCCTTTAGACAGTACTATCCCACTATTGAGAAGTAGGTAGCACCGTCGTTGGAGTTATCCGGGTCAATTAGATTATAGGGGCATGTGGTCACCAAAGCAATAGTAGGACGCCTTAGCGGTAACCCTAATGTCCTAGATCCTTTTTATCTGAGGCAACCGTTTCGAGGCAACTTGGATCTTTAGACAGGAGGGCGACCTCTAAAACACCCTATACTCAATGACCACGTCGAGGCAACCAAGTGAGGCGTACCCTAGGAGTGGCATGTGCGAGTGTGTCAGGATTCAATTTAATTATCTTTGCACATGTCATGGTGAGCTACGTTTTGATTTTATTTTGAGAACAAGTCTTGTCATGCATAGCAGTTAATAATTGCGGAAAGTAAATTGCGGAAAGTAAATCTACGCTATTACAAGGCGTCGGGTATTTACATCGCCAAAAACAACCCTTGGAAAATAAATGCGGGAATTTAAAGGAAAGCGATAAAAAGTCATAATTAACGCTATTACATCCTCGGAGCAATTACATAAATATGATCAAAAATAATATGCGCGAATAAGAAATTGCATCGGAGAAGTCCTTAGGGTTTTGACCCTTTTTGAGAAATAAAGAAATTTGGTCCTTTTTGCATTTTATTAAATTAAACCTAAAACTAATTAATTAAATAAAAGAAATATTTTTTTTTGAGTTTTTTAATGTTTTAATGAAATAAAAGAAAAGAAATTGAAATTGTCAAGAAAACCCTAATTCTAATTTATTTGATTTGTTATGAAAATAATTAAAGTTAACCTAATTAAAACAACTAAATTAATTAATTACATTTATTTACAAAAATAATAAATTAAAGGTGAAATTAATAATAATAATAAAAATATTATAGTTTTCTGATTTTATTATGAAAATAATTAATTATGTTAATTAAATAATAATAATAATAATTAATAAAAGAATTAAGTAAATAAATAGAAAATGTAAAGAGAAAAAAGGAAAAGAAACCAGGGGGGTGTTGGCCAGCTTTGGAGGTTTGTTAGCAATTCTGGCCCATTAATCTCTCAAGCCTGTTTGACTTTTGGGATCGTCCAGGGCGTTGGTTGACTGGGAGTACCATGGTCAGCATCTCATGGCCATTGGATTTGTGTTGGCAGCCACATGGCGCGTGGGTGATTGAGACACATGGTGGAATGCTTCCTGAAGCCTGCATGTAATCATGTTAAGAAAAATATTATAAGAATTTTGGGGGACCTGGGATTCGAACCCAGGTCCCAACGCCTATTGAACACTTGGCCAACCACTCCACCAACTTGCACACTTTGATATCATAATACTACACAATCATTATATTCATAAACCAAACAATATGCTATAAAAACAAATAAAACACGCGTATTTTGAATTGTCCAACCACGTATCACCACCTCATCATCGTCTTCGCTGTGCCTGTAAAAAACAAATTAGATAGCAGGGGTTTTTAACCCCCACAACCTACAGTGACCAAAAATAGCGATTAGCTCTAGGATTTACATAAATGTTTCGCGAGGGTTGCATTGTGTTCGTCTAGATTCAACGATTCTAACCATGGGTCTTAAAGGTTCCAATTTTTACTGGACTATAAAGCCCCAATTTTAGAGCTCAAGAACCCTAGAATTCATCAATGGCGTTTTATGATTCTATGCATTATAACTCAATTAAACTACGCCAATAGCTTCATGTGGTCTCTAGCAATGCAAAACAAACAAAAAATCACGTTAATGATGCATGAATTAAGCTATTCGATTTTCAAAATAACAAGCAAACCGTGGTTCTGTTCTTGATGATTTCTTGAGCTTCAACGCTTGGTTTTGATTCCTACACGTTCCTGGGGACCCCTGCAATGTGTTAGAATCAATAAAACACCTTGAATTGGCCTGGAATATAGAAAACAATTTTCAAGTTTTCTTGAATTTTTTTGAATTAGTTATGGCTTTCTTGCAGCAGCTTTCACGTCTGCATGATTAGGGTTGGCTTGTGTATTTATAGAGGAATGAGATTAGGTCAGAATCTTGCAAAGAAATCCATGGAATGATGATTTGAATATTTAATTGAAAATCAAATATTTTTGAATCTTCATGATTGGAAAAAGTTGCCATCTTGGGAGATATTGCATCTTTGACTTGGTGCACGAAATTGCCAGCCTTTTTAGGTCATACTTGCTTCACAAAAAGATTGAAAAACCATATCTTTATATTTTCCTACAATTTAAATTAATTAAATGAATTAATATTGATTAAAAATCCAATTAATTAATAAAAAATAAGAAAATAATTCAATTAAGCTTGATGGGTCGTGCATAGGCCTTGGATAAAGTTTCAAGAAGAAATTTGAGGCCCATTAGCAAAATAAGGTGTTTTGAGCAAAGTTGACTTTTGCAAATTCATGAAAATTTCTCAACTTCTCCAATGCATATCTTGCTCAATTTTGATCATATGAACATTTTCTTGGACATTTTGGAAAGGTATTGAAGTCCTCTAACCAATGCCTTTGGTCCCATGTCATTTGGATTTACCAATCTCAAGTTATGGTCTTTGACTTAAAGTGCATTTTTGTTGACTTTTGAAATTAACCTATAATGTAGAAATTGATAACTTTTTATGAGAGCATTTCTTGGACTTGGAATGTGAAGATGGATTGTAGGAAATGTAATCCCCTTCAAAATGATCATTGGATGAAATTTTTCTGATGAACCATGAAAAAGTTATGCCCTGGTCAAGATACAGTTGACTTTTCTGCTGTCCAAAAATAATAACTTCTTGCATCTTGATGATTTTTGAGCCATTCTTGTGGAATCATGATCAAGACTTGATAAAATGATGATTGTGGACTCAAAATAAGATGTTGACCAAAAATTATGACTTTTGACTGTAAAATGACCATTTTGCCCTTGCAGTTGACTATGGATCAAATAGGGCTTTTGACTGTACAAATTGGCATTGTGAGTCTTGAAACTTGGCATGTAGATGCTTGGGAATGCATATAGGCTTATGAGACTTGATTGAGCCATTGAAAACCTCCAATTCTTTGAAAGAACCAAAACCCTAATTTCAGCTGGCTTAGGAGGTGGTTTGGACTGTGCAATCCTTGAGCAATCTTGACCAATTTGAGGATCATTCTTGACAAACCTTGAGGAATATGGGAGGGTAAATTTTGGGGTACAACAGTTTCCCCTATTAAATCTTATTAAACCTGAGGATGTAGATTGGCTTACGTGCCTTTCGTGATCCGAAGGTGGAAGATGATTGAACACTAAAGTGCCCAGAAATTTGCACTCGCATGGTGTAGTATCAGCAATGTGATGTCGGGAATGGGATTACAGATGCCATTTGGAGAGGTGATGGATAGGAGGATGGGCTTATAGATGCCATCCGGAAATGTGACAGAATCTTGTCGGGGGATGGGCTTATAGATGCTATCTGGAAATGTAATGGATAGTGGTGGAGATGGGCTTAAAGATGCCATCCAGGGGTGTCGATCGCGTAATAGATTCCTTAGCGAGAACTTGCATACTTGAGAAAGAAAGATAGTTTCCTGTCTGGTTTCAGGTATTAATCTTCAATCTCTTCAATGTAGATAACTTTCCTGTCTGGTTTCAGGTATAGATCTACAATCAGTCATCCACAGATACTTCCTGGCTAGATACATGTATTAATCTGGAACTTAAAAAGGGTTGGTCAAGATAGCTTTCCTGGCTGGATACAGGTATTACTCTCTAACCTGAGAAAGAAAGATGACTTCCTGTCTAGATACAGGTATTGATCTTCAATCTCTTCAATGTAGATAACTTTCCTGGCTAGTTACAGGTATAGATCTACAATCAGTCGTCCACAGATACTTCCTGGCTAGATACAGGTATTAATCTGGAACTAATCGTCCACAGATACTTCCTGGCTAGATACAGGTATTAATCTGGAACTTAAAAAGGGTTGGTCAAGATAGCTTTTCTGGCTGGATACAGGTATTACTCTCTGACCTGAGAAAGAAAGATGACTTCCTGGCTTGCTACAGGTATTGATCTTCAATCTCTTCATGTAGATACTTTCCTAGCTAGATACAGGTGTAGATCTACAATCAATCGTCCACAGATACTTTCTGGCTAGATACAGGTGTTGATCCGGAACTCAAAAAAGTTGATGGTAATCATCTCTGGATTGACCTTTTTCCTGAAAAGGCAAAACATTAGTCGTATGCAATGTCATGATTTATGAAATGCATGCTTTCATGATGTTCTCAAAAATAAATGAGATTGTACGATATGATGCGTATATGCATGTATCATGATGTATGAAAATGTGATGTTTTTAGCTGGGGAAAATAAATCCCGGATAGCTGCTGGAGAATAGTGTTGAGTTCTTCGTTTCCGCCGGGGATGGTGAACGAAGATGATTGCGTGAATAAACCGGTAGGAGAAGATGACTTCGTTGGGGAATAAACCTGTTGAAGAGATTACTCTGCAGGAAATTACTCTGTGGGAAGAGATGCTTCACTGAGATTTGAACAATAACTCCGCTGGGGATTCCGTTGATAAGCTCTATTGGGATTTTGATGACGAACTCCGCTGGGGATAGAAAGAACTTCGTTGGGACGATCTTTCCGTTGCAATTTGCTGAGGATAACCCAGATAGACTCTGGTGGGGAATAAACTTCTAAATAAGGCTGGGGAGAGATATTTGCACTCTGCAGGGGACAAGCTTCCAGGATCTACTGGGGAGGATGGTTCAACTCTCCTGGGGAAACTTTTTGGACTGTATTTGGGAAATGGCTCCACTAGGGGTATCTTGTATTCCGTCGGGGAACAATCTTATACTTCTGTCGAGGAATATTAAGACTGTCGGGGATGCTTGCTGAGGAATATTTGTATACTCTGCTGGAGAATATTAAGATCTTCTGGGGATACTCAACTTTTCCAGGATTGATTGTGGACTAACTCTGCTCGGGGAGAGTGTTGCTGATTTGCTGGGGATACTGTGCCTTTTTAGGGCTGATGGGAGACCAACTCTGCTTGGGGAGAGTATTGTTGAATCTTGTCTTACTCTGTGGGGAGTGAAGGTATCTTGGTCATATTCTTCAGCTGAAATTACCTTGTACCTGGTGAACAGAGCAGCTTGTACAGTTCGGACAATTCTTATTGCCCCAGTTTCTGCGGGAGAAGAAGGCCTATGAGGTGCTTGATAACTACTGACTGACAAATCTTCTTCTGGTAGGCAAGTGACGAGATGATGGGACATAGTCGTACGCTTTGATCCCTAATTTTTGCCTGGACCGCCCTTTCGGGTTTTCAGTCCACCGGGATACCCATTTTTGCCCAAGCCGCCTTTTCAGGTTTTCGACTTGCCGGGTGTACAGATTTTTTTTTCATTTTCGTCCCTTATTTTTGCCCGAACCCTTTTGGTTCGCCGGGAAGCCCTTATTTTTGCTTAGGCCAGTCGACCTAGCGGGTCTTTGATTATGCATAGTATTTTTTTGACTATGTCCACGCTCTCAGAGTGTAGGGAGTTGTGACTGTCAGTAGTGTTGTGTTGCCATACTACCAGAAGATGTCTGATCATGCATGATTCGTCGCTGGAATTCATCTCCAATGCCCCAATTGATTCAGACAGAGATCTGCCCCTGGCTATTTGGCATATTGAGAGATTCCCTGAATCTTGACTGGACTGCCCCAGATGATGAACAATGATCATGCCGTCCCCCTTGATTGGAAGTGTTTTTTCCACTTGATATGATCCTCTTTTGTTGAGAAGATTTTTGTTCACCGGATATTCGTCGTGCGAATTTCTCTGCTGTTGAACAAATAGTCATATGCAAACAATGTTATTTAAAAAATGCAAAGCTTATGTCTGTTTTGAAGTTTTTGAAAATGCATTTTTCAATAAGACAAGTGATTTTTTGTAAAATATGATGTCAACTCAAGATTTTACAACAAGCCTTAAGGAGTCAGGATACCTTTTGTAACAGTATGCTTTCGAACTAACCCATGCTTCAGCTAGGACTTTTTAAGGGTTATAACGTGGCCTGGTTCACGGTTTAAGAACAAAGGATAAAGGCTCAAATTTTATTTGTACCCACCCGCTCTTCGTGATGTTCTTCGGTCCTAAACTCAGCTAATCGTGCATTAGATCTTTTTTGAATCTTTGCTCTAATATTCCGGTGATGGTTCGGATACTGATAGTTTATTTTGAATAGGCAGTCATTTCTTTTTTTTTGTTGTTTTGTTGAGGGTTTGCAATACCTCTTTTTGATTTTATTGTCCCTGTCTTTTTGCCTGAGCTGTTTCTTTTGTGATTACAGTCAGCGGGATGCCCCAGTTTTGTAAGTCTTCTTCATAGGTTTTGACTTGTTGGGCTTTTGTTTTTGAGAGATAACGACTGCCTGTCTTGACGATTATAGGGAACCATCACCGTTTCTTATTTGGAAGGACTTCTTTGATGCCATTCATTGTGCACCGGGATCAACTGAGAGAACTACCCTGCCCCAGGTTATGATTAAGGGTTTTAATTTTTGCGAAAAGAAAAACTCCAACTTCTTTGGCTCAAAGGGGTTGATGAGGGATTATCTTCCTTATAAATCCACTGTTTAGGATTTGAAACAATGCATGTACTTCATCAGCGGGGTCTGTTCAAAAGCATACTGTAAAGATTGTGGTATCGTTTTCGTCATCCTCCCTCAAGAGGCTTAGAATTTTTTTTTTAATCGAGAGTTGAACATCACCAGAAATGAAAGCAATTTGAATATAGTGAATACGAATGGATTGATTCAAAACAGACATATGCGATGCATTGATAAAGTAATAAAGTTTTGACATGAATAAATGTTTGAACAATCAAAAGAAAATTACAAATTGAAAATTCCAATGAACAAAAAGTCTTCTCGTCTCAGGGCTTGTCACTTCAAATGGTGAACCTTTGAGGGATAGTAGAAGAACTCAGCCTGACCATCTTGGGCGAACTCCAATGCTCCTTCATCAATCAGGTTTTGGATTTTGTACCTCAACTTCCAACAGTCGTCAGTATCATGCCCCGGGCTGTTAGAGTGGTATGCACACCTGGCATTGGGATTGTAGTTGGGTGAAGAAGTCTTAGGATTCAGATGAGGTTCTACCAACGTCACCAGATTCAAATTCAACAGGTGTTGCAAAGCTTGGGACAGCGGCATGTTGAGCTTGGTAAACGGCCTCGGAGTAGCCCGTTGCTTTTGGTCAGGCTGTTGTTGGACCTGTGAGGTAGTGGCGCCCTGGAGAGGTCCCTTCTTCATCAAACCAAACATTTGACTTCTCAGAAATTGATTAATGACTTGATCCTCAGCCTTGACTATCTGCTTCATACTGTTGTATCTGTCTTGATGAAGTTGGTTGATCACGGTCCTCAACTCTTCTTGCTCCCGAGCTAGGCCTTGGATAAGGGTCGTCTGCCCCAGCATCTGGGTTTTCATTGCATCTACCTCAGCCTGCAGATGTTTCAGCCGTTCGTCCTTATTGTCTTCAGGGCTCTTCTTGACCAAATTCCCCATGAGGAGTGTTCTCAACTCTTTCTGCCCCTTGGATAGGTTTAGGAGGATTTCCCTGAACTGAGTCTCTTGAGCATGAAGATCCTGGTTATTTTGTTGGAAAGCCATTGCTGGAATAAACAGCGAGAATATGAGAGACCTGTAAAGGGTGACCTGTTATGCAATGATATGTATGTATGCAATGTTTTCAAGGATCTCGCAGGGTAAACAAGAAAATTGTTAGAATTTGAATTTTGCAGCTTGATTGAAGGAACTTCATGTTATTGAGAGTCCTTCTTCAAGAGTCAAGGCTCACCATATCGAGTGGGTCATAGCCCCTGACTCAAGTTATCATGTTTTGATCCACGAACAACCTTGGCTAGAGGAAAATAAATCCTCTTTGCCCCTTGCTAGACATTTGGTTCATCCTGACCTGCATCACAAACCCTTGAGATCCTTGAAATGGGTTAGTCCTTATGCAGGATGTATGCAATGTTATGATGCGTATGATGTTATGTACGTGGAAGCAAAGGTGTGACGTGTAAGTAAGCCCTGTAATAAGTCCAGATTAAGGACCGTAACCAAAACCTGCAAGGAACTCATGTTGTCTGATAACAAGAATGTGCAAGTAGTTCAGATTTGAAGGCACACAAGTCACACAAAAGAGCCCTTAGATTTTAGGCCAGCATGAAGTTTAGGTACTACCCTCTTGAAGTTGGTTGGCTCAAAACCTGTCCTATGAATAGTAATCGGGTTCTAAGGAGCTCAATATCATTGGATTATTTTCTATGTTCATTGTTTTGATTTAGCCACTTAACTGGCGACCAAAATATTCCAAGAAAACAACCCTCAATGAGTGTAGTATCGAGTATCTACCAACTTCGGATTGCACCAAAGTTGGTCATCTCACTACCCCTAAAGAGGCCAGGATGGTCAAGTAAGGTTCTAAGGTCAGTTGATGCTTCACGACACCACGCGGCGGCCCCGTACTCTCCTTGACTTGACTCAAGGGTTACCGGTACTCACTAAAGTGCCACATCAACGTAGCAACTACTTCAACCATGTCGGTATACCCCGCACAGTTCCCTCACAGTTTGTTGCTACTTCTAAAAGGGTATCCCCCAGATCCGGGTTAGGATCTATAAAACTCCGATGCAAGCCCACAATATTAAAGCAAACAAGGCATACAATTGAAAACAAGAGTGGTCTAATCCTAAGGTACACCTCACTTATTAATTATAACTCCCCAGCAGAGTCGTCAGTTCTGTGATCGGTGGAAATAGAACTGACTGTTTTGGAATGCTGGTTCGCGAAAGGTCGCGGTAAGCAAGAGTCGCCACCGTCTTTTATTTTCTCCAACAAGGAAAGGACAAAAGCACAACAAAATTCCTTTTCGAGATGTTTCTCGGTTCGGGAGGTAGATTATAGAAAGGGAAAGTGTTAGCACCCTTTCTATCTGTGGTTATCCACGGGCTCTTAGGTACTTGCTCACTATGTTTTCAAAAATGTTTGTTTTTCTTGTGTTTGTGGTTTTTGAAAAAAGTTTGTTTGAAAACTTTGTTTTAACTCTTGTATCTGTCCTCAAGAGTGTATGAAGTGTTTGTTTGAAAACTTTTGTCAGAAAAGTGTAAGTGCGAAAAGTATTTTTGTTTTTTGAAAGAGCAAGTACCCAGGAGAAATCTACCTACTCAAAAGAAATTAAGCTGTGTAAATGTCCTTTAGACAGTACTATCCCATTATTGAGAAGTAGGTAGCACCGTCGTTGGAGTTATTCAGGTCAATTCGATTATAGGGGCATGTGGTCACCAAAGCAATAGTAGGACGCCTTAGCGGTAACCCTAATGTCCTAGATCCTTTTTATCCGAGGCAACCGTTTCGAGGCAATTTGGATCTTTAGACAGGAGGGCGACCTCTAAAACACCCTATACTCAATGACCACGTCGAGGCAACCAAGTGAGGCGTACCCTATGAGTGGCATGTGCGAGTGTGTCAGGATTCAATTAAATTATCTTTGCACATGTCATGGTGAGCTACGTTTTGATTTTATTTTGAGAATAAGTCTTGTCATGCATAGCAGTTAATAATTGCGGAAAGTAAATTGCGGAAAGTAAATTGCGGAAAGTAAATCTACGCTATTACAAGGCGTCGGGTATTTATATCGCCAAAAACAACCCTTGGAAAATAAATGCGGGAATTTAAAGGAAAGCGATAAAAAGTCCTAATTAACGCTATTACATCCTCGGAGCAATTACATAAATATGATCAAAAATAATATGCGCGAATAAGAAATTGCATCGGAGAAGTCCTTAGGGTTTTGACCCTTTTTGAGAAATAAAGAAATTTGGTCCTTTTTGCATTTTATTAAATTAAACCTAAAACTAATTAATTAAATAAAAGAAATTTTTTTTTTGAGTTTTTTTTAATGTTTTAATGAAATAAAAGAAAAGAAATTGAAATTGTCAAGAAAACCCTAATTCTAATTTATTTGATTTGTTATGAAAATAATTAAAGTTAACCTAATTAAAACAACTAAATTAATTAATTACATTTATTTACAAAAATAATAAATTAAATGTGAAATTAATAATATTAATAATAGTAATAAAAATATTATAGTTTTCTGATTTTATTATGAAAGTAATTAATTATGTTAATTAAATAATAATAATAATAATTAATAAAAGAATTAAGTAAATAAATAGAAAATGTAAAGAGAAAAAAGGAAAAGAACCCAGGGGGGTGTTGGCCAGCTTTGGAGGTTTGTTTGCAATTCTGGCCCATTAATCTCTCAAGCCTGTTTGACTTCTGGGATCGTCTAGGGCGTTGGTTGACTGGGAGTACCATGGTCAGCATCTCATGGCCATTAGATTTGTGCTGGCAGCCACATGGCGCGTGGGTGATTGAGGCACATGGTGGAACGCTTCCTGAAGCCTGCATGTAATCATGTTAAGAAAAATATTATAAGAATTTTGGGGGACCTGGGATTCGAACCCAGGTCCCAACGCCTATTGAACACTTGGCCAACCACTCCACCAACTTGCACGCTTTGATATCATAATACTACACAATCATTATATTCAGAAACCAAACAATATGCTATAAAAACAAATAAAACGCGCGTATTTTGAATTGTCCAACCACGTATCACCACCTCATCATCGTCTTCGCTGTGCCTGTAAAAAACAAATTAGATAGCGGGGGTTTTTAACCCCCACAACCTACATTGACCAAAAATAGCGATTAGCTCTAGGATTTACATAAATGTTTCGCGAGGGTTGCATTGTGTTCGTCCAGATTCAACGATTCTAACCATGGGTCTTAAAGGTTCCAATTTTTACTGGACTGTAAAGCCCCAATTTTAAAGCTCAAGAACCCTAGAATTCATCAATGGCGTTTTATGATTCTGTGCATTATAACTCAATTAAACTACGCCAATAGCTTCATGTGGTCTCTAGCAATGCAAAACAAAAAAAATCACGTTAATGATGCATGAATTAAGCTATTCGATTTTCAAAATAACAAGCAAACCGTGGTTCTGTTCTTGATGATTTTTTGAGCTTCAACGCTTGGTTTTGATTCCTACACGTTCCTGGGGACCCCTGCAATGTGTTAGAATCAATAAAACGCCTTGAATTGGCCTGGAATATAGAAAACAGTTTTCAAGTTTTCTTGAATTTTTTTGAATTGGTTATGGCTTTCTTGCAGCAGCTTTCACGTGTGCATGATTAGGGTTGGCTTGTGTATTTATAGAGGAATGAGATTAGGTCGGAATCTTGCAAAGAAATCCATGGAATGATGATTTGAATATTTGATTGAAAATCAAATATTTTTTAATCTTCATGATTGGAAAAAGTTGCCATCTTGGGAGATATTGCATCTTTGACTTGGTGCACGAAATTGCCAGCCTTTTTAGGTCATACTTGCTTCACAAAAAGATTGAAAAACCATATCTTTATATTTTCCTACAATTTAAATTAATTAAATGAATTAATATTGATTAAAAATCCAATTAATTAATAAAAAAAAGAAAATAATTCAATTAAGCTTGATGGGTCGTGCATAGGCCTTGGATAAAGTTTCAAGAAGAAATTTGAGGCCCATTAGCAAAAATAAGGTGTTTTGAGCAAAGTTGACTTTTGCAAATTCATGAAAATTTCCCAACTTCTCCAATGCATATCTTGCTCAATTTTGATCATATGAACATGTTCTTGGACATTTTGGAAAGGTCTTGAAGTCCTCTAACCAATTACTTTGGTTCCATGTCATTTGGATTTACCAATCTCAAGTTATGGTCTTTGACTTAAAGTGCATTTTTGTTGACTTTTGAATTTGACCTATAATGTAGAAATTGATAACTCTTTGTGAGAGCATTTCTTGAACTTGGAATGTGAATATGGTTTTTAGGAAATGTCATCCCCTTAAAAATGAGAATTGGATGGAATTTTTCTGATGAACCATGAAAAAGTTATGCCCTGGTCAAGATACAGTTGACTTTTCTACTGTCCAAAAATAGTAACTTTTTGCATCTTGATGATTTTTGAGCTATCCTTGTGGAATCATGATCAAGGGTTGATCAAATGATTATGGTGATCTCAAAATAAGATGTTGATCAAAAATTCTGACTTTTGACTGCAAAATGACCATTTTACCTCTGTAGTTGATTGTAGGTCAAATGGGGCTTTTGACTGTGCAAATTGGCATTGTGAGTCTTGAAACTTGGCATGTAGATGCTTGAGGATGTCTATAGGCCTATGAGACTTGATTGAACCATTAGAAACCCCAAATTCCTTGAAAGAACCAAAACCCTAATTTCCGCTGTCTTAGGAGATGGTTTGACTGTTTAGCTCTTGAGCAATCTTGAACAATTTGAAGATCATTCTTGACATATCTTGAGAAATATGAGAGGGAAAATTTTGGGGTACAACAGTTGCCCCTGTTCAATCTTCTTAAACCTGAGGATGTAGATTGGATTGCGTGCCTTTCGTGATCCGAAGGTGGAAGATGATTGAACACTAAAGTGCCCAGAAATTTGCACTCGCATGGTGTAGTATCAGCGATGTGATGTCGGGAATGGGCTTATAGATGCCATTTGGAGGGATGATGGATAGGAGGGTGGACTTATAGATGTCATCTGGAGATGTGACAGAATCTTGTCGGGGATGGGCTTATAGATGCCATCTGAAAATGTAATGGATAGTTGTGGAGATAGGCTTAAAGATGCCATCTGGAGATTGTTCGTTTGAATTGTAACTTGGTAGGTTGAAAGAAGGAACCTGTATAGGGTTGCCTGTTGATGAGTCCGTGTAAAACTACATCTTGGAAGAGAAGGAACCGGTGTAGGCTTCATTATGGTCAAGTAGATAGTTGTCCTGTCTGGTTTTAGGTATTAATCTACAATCCGTCGTCCACAGATATTTCCTGGCTAGTTTCAGGTATTACTCTCTGACCTGAGAAAGAAAGATGATTTCCTGGCTTGCTACAGGTATTGATCTTCAATCTCTTCATGTAGATAACTTTCCTGGCTAGATACAGGTATAGATCTACAATCAATCGCTCACAGATATTTCCTGGCTAGATACAGGTGTTGATCTGGAACTTAAGAAAGGTTGGTCGAGATAGCTTTCCTGGCTGGATTCAGGTATTACTCTCTGACCTGAGAAAGAAAGATGATTTCTTGGCTTGCTACAGGTATTGATCTTCAATCTCTTCATGTAGATAACTTTCCTGGCTAGATACAGGTATAGATCTACAATCAATCGCTCACAGATATTTCCTGGCTAGATACAGGTGTTAATCTGGAACTTAAGAAAGGTTGGTCGAGATAGCTTTCCTGGCTGGATTCAGGTATTAATCTCTGACCTGAGAAAGAAAGATGACTTCCTAGCTTGCTACAGGTATTGATCTTCAATCTCTTCATGTAGATAACTTTCCTGGCTAGATACAGGTATAGATCTACAATCAATCGCTCACAGATATTTCCTGGCTAGATACAGGTGTTGATCTGGAACTGAAGAAGTTTGGTTGAGATAGTTTTCCTGGCTGGATACAGGTATTAATCTCTGACCTGAGAAAGAAAGATGACTTCCTGGCTTGCTACAGGTATTGATCTTCAATCTCTTCATGTAGATAACTTTCCTGGCTAGATATAGGTATAGATCTACAATCAATCGCTCACAGATATTTCCTGGCTAGATACAGGTGTTGATCTGGAACTGCAAAAGTTGATAGTAATCATCTTTTGATTGACCTTTTCCTGAAAAGGCAACACATTAGTGGTATGCAATGTCATGATGTATGAAATGCATGATGTCATGATGTTCTCAAAAATAAATGAGATTGTGTTGTATACACTTTATCATGTATGTAAATAGGAGGTATGAGATGTGATATGTTTATGAATGTATTTTCGTCCGGGAAGATAAATCCTTGACAAATGCCGGGAGCTTGTTAAATCCTGGGATGATGTTGAAGAGTAGAGTTCTTCGTCTCCGCTGGGGATGATGAACGAAGCTGATTGCACGAATAAACCTGTAGGAGAGGATGACTCCGTTGGGGAATAAACTTGGTGAAGAGATTACTCTGCGGGGATTTACTCTGTGGGAAGAGATGCTTTGCTGAGATTTGAACGATAACTCCGCTGGGGATTCCGTTGATAAGCTATGTTGGGGAATTTGATGAACTCCGCTGGGGATAGGAAGAACTTCGCTGAGGACGATCTTTCCGTTGTAATTTGATGAGGATAACCCAGTTAGACTCTGGTGGGGGATAACCTTCTGAATATGGCTAGGGAGAGATATTTGTACTCTGCAGGGGACAAGCTTCCAGAATCTACTGGGGAGATGATTCAACTCTCCTGGGGAAACTTTTGAGGAAATGGCTCCACTGGGGATATCTTGTATTCCGCCGGGGAACAATCTTATATTTCTGTCGAGGAATATTAAGACTGTCGGGGATACCCAACTTTTTCAGGACTGATGGTAGACCAACTCTGCTTGGGGGAGAGTATTGCTGACTTGCTGGGGATACTGTGCCTTTTTAGGGCTGATGGGAGACCAACTCTGCTTGGGGAGAGTATGGCTGATTCATCCGTAGTTGCAAGTCTCAGTGGGGAGAGCTACCATTACTATCTTACTCTCGGGGAGTGAAGGTATCTCGGTCATACTCTTCAACTGAATCCACCTTGTACCTGGAGGACAGCGCAGCTTGTACAGTTCGGACAATTCTTATTGCCCCAGCTTCTGTGGGAGAAGGTACCTGTGGAGGTGCTTGATAATTGTCGATTGACAAATCTTCTTCTGGTAGGCAAGTGACGAGATGACAGGACATAGTCGTACGCTTTAATCCCTAACTTTTGCCTGGACCGCCCTTTCGGGTTTTTAGTCCATCGGGATACCCTTTTTTGCCCAAGCCGCCTTTTCAGGTTTTCGACTTGCCGGGTGTACATATTTTTTCATTTTCATCCCTTATTTTTGCCCGAACCCTTTTGGTTCACCGGGAAGCCCTTATTTTTGCTTAGGCCAGTCGACCCAGTGGGTCTTTGATTATGCATAGTATTTTTTTGACTATGTCCACGCTCTCAGGATGTAGGGAGTTGTCACTGTCAGTAGTATTGTGTTGCCGTACCACCCGAAGATCTTCGTTTGATCATGCAAGATTCGTTGCTGGAATTCATGTCCAATGCTCCAATTGATTCAGGCGGAGATTTGCCCCTGGCTATTTGGCATCTTGAGATATTCCTTGAATCTTGACTTGACTGCCCCAGATGATGGACAATGCTCATGGCTTCCCCTTGATTGGAAGTGCTTTTTCCATTTGATGTGATCCTTTTTATTGAAAAGGTTTTTGTTCATTTAGATATTCGTCGTGCGAATTTCTCTGCTGTTCGAACAAATAGTCATATGCAAACAATGTTATTTTAAGAATGTAAAGCTTATGTCTGTTTCGAAGTTTTTGAAAATGCATTTTTCAGTAAAACAAGTGAATTTTTTGTAAAATGTGATGTCAACTCAGGATTTTACAGCAAGCCTTACAGGAGTCAGGATACCTTTTGTAACAGTATGCTTTCGAACTAACCCATGCTTCAGCTAGGACTTTTTAAAGGTTATAACGTGGCCTGGTTCACGGTTTAAGAAACAAAGGATAAAGGCTCAAAATTTATTTGTACCCACCAGCTCTTCGTGATGTTCTTCGATCCTAAACTCAGCTAATCGTGCATTAGATCTTGTTCGAGTCTTTACTCTGATATTCTGGTGATGGTTCAGATACTGAAAATTTATTTTGAATAGGCAGTCATTCTTTTTTGTTGAGGGTTTGTAGGACCTCTTTCTTTTCGATTTCGTTATCCCTGTTGTGATCGGTGGAAATAGAACTGACTGTTTTCGAATGCTGGTTCGCGAAAGGTCGCAGTAAGCAAGAGTCGCCACCGTCTTTTATTTTCTCCAACAAGGAAAGGACAAAAGCACAGCAAAATTCCTTTTCGAGATGTTTCTCGATTCAGGAGGTAGATTATAGAAAGGGAAGGTGTTAGCACCCTTTCTATCCGTGGTTATCCACGGGCTCTTAGGTACTTGCTCACTATGTTTTCAAAAATGTTTGCTTTTCTTGTGTTTGTGGTTTTTGAAAAAAGTTTGTTTGAAAACTTCGTTTTAACTCTTGTATCTATCCTCAAGAGTGTATGAAGTGTTTGTTTGAAAACTTTTATAAGAAAAGTGTAAGTGCGAAAAGTATTTTTGTTTTTTGAAAGAGCAAGTACCCAGGAGAAATCTACCTACTCAAAAGAAATTAAGTTGTGTAAATGTCCTTTAGACAGTACTATCCCACTATTGAGAAGTAGGTAGCACCGTCGTTGGAGTTATCCGGGTCAATTAGATTATAGGGGCATGTGGTCACCAAAGCAATAGTAGGACGCCTTAGCGGTAACCCTAATGTCCTAGATCCTTTTTATCTGAGGCAACCGTTTCGAGGCAACTTGGATCTTTAGACAGGAGGGCGACCTCTAAAACACCCTATACTCAATGACCACGTCGAGGCAACCAAGTGAGGCGTACCCTAGGAGTGGGATGTGCGAGTGTGTCAGGATTCAATTAAATTATCTTTGCACATGTCATGGTGAGCTACGTTTTGATTTTATTTTGAGAACAAGTCTTGTCATGCATAGCAGTTAATAATTGCGGAAAGTAAATTGCGGAAAGTAAATCTACGCTATTACAAGGCGTCGGGTATTTACATCGCCAAAAACAACCCTTGGAAAATAAATGCGGGAATTTAAAGGAAAGCGATAAAAAGTCATAATTAACGCTATTACATCCTCGGAGCAATTACATAAATATGATCAAAAATAATATGCGCGAATAAGAAATTGCATCGGAGAAGTCCTTAGGGTTTTGACCCTTTTTGAGAAATAAAGAAATTTGGTCCTTTTTGCATTTTATTAAATTAAACCTAAAACTAATTAATTAAATAAAAGAAATATTTTTTTTGAGTTTTTTAATGTTTTAATGAAATAAAAGAAAAGAAATTGAAATTGTCAAGAAAACCCTAATTCTAATTTATTTGATTTGTTATGAAAATAATTAAAGTTAACCTAATTAAAACAACTAAATTAATTAATTACATTTATTTACAAAAATAATAAATTAAAGGTGAAATTAATAATAATAATAAAAATATTATAGTTTTCTGATTTTATTATGAAAATAATTAATTATGTTAATTAAATAATAATAATAATAATTAATAAAAGAATTAAGTAAATAAATAGAAAATGTAAAGAGAAAAAAGGAAAAGAAACCAGGGGGGTGTTGGCCAGCTTTGGAGGTTTGTTAGCAATTCTGGCCCATTAACCTCTCAAGCCTGTTTGACTTTTGGGATCGTCCATGGCGTTGGTTGACTGGGAGTACCATGGTCAGCATCTCATGGCCATTGGATTTGTGTTGGCAGCCACATGGCGCGTGGGTGATTGAGACACATGGTGGAATGCTTCCTGAAGCCTGCATGTAATCATGTTAAGAAAAATATTATAAGAATTTTGGGGGACCTGGGATTCGAACCCAGGTCCCAACGCCTATTGAACACTTGGCCAACCACTCCACCAACTTGCACACTTTGATATCATAATACTACACAATCATTATATTCATAAACCAAACAATATGCTATAAAAACAAATAAAACGCGCGTATTTTGAATTGTCCAACCACGTATCACCACCTCATCATCGTCTTCGCTGTGCCTGTAAAAAACAAATTAGATAGCACGGGTTTTTAACCCCCACAACCTACAGTGACCAAAAATAGCGATTAGCTCTAGGATTTACATAAATGTTTCGCGAGGGTTGCATTGTGTTCGTCTAGATTCAACGATTCTAACCATGGGTCTTAAAGGTTCCAATTTTTACTGGACTGTAAAGCCCCAATTTTAGAGCTCAAGAACCCTAGAATTCATCAATGGCGTTTTATGATTCTATGCATTATAACTCAATTAAACTACGCCAATAGCTTCATGTGGTCTCTAGCAATGCAAAACAAACAAAAAATCACGTTAATGATGCATGAATTAAGCTATTCGATTTTCAAAATAACAAGCAAACCGTGGTTCTGTTCTTGATGATTTCTTGAGCTTCAACGCTTGGTTTTGATTCCTACACGTTCCTGGGGACCCCTGCAATGTGTTAGAATCAATAAAACACCTTGAATTGGCCTGGAATATAGAAAACAATTTTCAAGTTTTCTTGAATTTTTTTGAATTAGTTATGGCTTTCTTGCAGCAGCTTTCACGTCTGCATGATTAGGGTTGGCTTGTGTATTTATAGAGGAATGAGATTAGGTCAGAATCTTGCAAAGAAATCCATGGAATGATGATTTGAATATTTAATTGAAAATCAAATATTTTTGAATCTTCATGATTGGAAAAAGTTGCCATCTTGGGAGATATTACATCTTTGACTTGGTGCACGAAATTGCCAGCCTTTTTAGGTCATACCTGCTTCACAAAAAGATTGAAAAACCATATCTTTATATTTTCCTACAATTTAAATTAATTAAATGAATTAATATTGATTAAAAATTCAATTAATTAATAAAAAATAAGAAAATAATTCAATTAATCTTGATGGGTCGTGCATAGGCCTTGGATAAAGTTTCAAGAAGAAATTTGAGGCCCATTAGCAAAATAAGGTGTTTTGAGCAAAGTTGACTTTTGCAAATTCATGAAAATTTCCCAACTTCTCCAATGCATATCTTGCTCAATTTTGATCATATGAACATTTTCTTGGACATTTTGGAAAGGTATTGAAGTCCTCTAACCAATGCCTTTGGTCCCATGTCATTTGGATTTACCAATCTCAAGTTATGGTCTTTGACTTAAAGTGCATTTTTGTTGACTTTTGAAATTAACCTATAATGTAGAAATTGATAACTTTTTATGAGAGCATTTCTTGGACTTGGAATGTGAAGATGGATTGTAGGAAATGTAATCCCCTTCAAAATGATCATTGGATGGAATTTTTCTGATGAACCATGAAAAAGTTATGCCCTGGTCAAGATACAGTTGACTTTTCTGCTGTCCAAAAATAATAACTTCTTGCATCTTGATGATTTTTGAGCCATTCTTGTGGAATCATGATCAAGACTTGATAAAATGATGATTGTGGACTCAAAATAAGATGTTGACCAAAAATTATGACTTTTGACTGTAAAATGACCATTTTGCCCTTGCAGTTGACTATGGATCAAATAGGGCTTTTGACTGTACAAATTGGCATTGTGAGTCTTGAAACTTGGCATGTAGATGCTTGGGAATGCATATAGGATTATGAGACTTGATTGAGCCATTGAAAACCTCCAATTCTTTGAAAGAACCAAAACCCTAATTTCAGCTGGCTTAGGAGGTGGTTTGGACTGTGCAATCCTTGAGCAATCTTGACCAATTTGAGGATCATTCTTGACAAACCTTGAGGAATATGGGAGGGCAAATTTTGGGGTACAACAGTTTCCCCTATTAAATCTTATTAAACCTGAGGATGTAGATTGGCTTACGTGCCTTTCGTGATCCGAAGGTGGAAGATGATTGAACACTAAAGTGCCCAGAAATTTGCACTCGCATGGTGTAGTATCAACAATGTGATGTCAGGAATGGGATTACAGATGCCATTTAGAGAGGTGATGGATAGGAGGATGGGCTTATAGATGCCATCCGGAAATGTGACAGAATCTTGTCGGGGGATGGGCTTATAGATGCTATCTGGAAATGTAATGGATAGTGGTGGAGATGGGCTTAAAGATGCCATCCAGGGGTGTCGATCGCGTAATAGATTCCTTAGCAAGAACTTGCACACTTGAGAAAGAAAGATAGTTTCCTGTCTGGTTTCAGGTATTAATCTTCAATCTCTTCAATGTAGATAACTTTCCTGTCTGGTTTCAGGTATAGATCTACAATCAGTCATCCACAGATACTTCCTGGCTAGATACAGGTATTAATCTGGAACTTAAAAAGGGTTGGTCAAGATAGCTTTCCTGGCTGGATACAGGTATTACTCTCTAACCTGAGAAAGAAAGATAACTTCCTGTCTAGATACAGGTATTGATCTTCAATCTCTTCAATGTAGATAACTTTCCTGGCTAGTTACAGGTATAGATCTACAATCAGTCGTCCACAGATACTTCCTGGCTAGATACAGGTATTAATCTGGAACTAATCGTCCACAGATACTTCCTGGCTAGATACAGGTATTAATCTGGAACTTAAAAAGGGTTGGTCAAGATAGCTTTTCTGGCTGGATACAGGTATTACTCTCTGACCTGAGAAAGAAAGATGACTTCCTGGCTTGCTACAGGTATTGATCTTCAATCTCTTCATGTAGATACTTTCCTAGCTAGATACAGGTGTAGATCTACAATCAATCGTCCACAGATACTTCCTGGCTAGATACAGGTGTTGATCCGGAACTCAAAAAAGTTGATGGTAATCATCTCTGGATTGACCTTTTTCCTGAAAAGGCAAAACATTAGTCGTATGCAATGTCATGATGTATGAAATGCATGCTTTCATGATGTTCTCAAAAATAAATGAGATTGTACGATATGATTCGTATATGCATGTATCATGATGTATGAAAATGTGATGTTTTTAGCTAGGGAAAATAAATCCCGGATAGCTGCTGGAGAATAGTGTTGAGTTCTTCGTTTCCGTCGGGGATGGTGAATGAAGATGATTGCGTGAATAAACCGGTAGGAGAAGATGACTTCGTTGGGGAATAAACCTGTTGAAGAGATTACTCTGCAGGAAATTACTCTGGGAAGAGATGCTTCACTGAGATTTGAACAATAACTCCGCTGGGGATTCCGTTGATAAGCTCTATTGGGATTTTGATGACGAACTCCGCTGGGGATAGAAAGAACTTCGCTGGGACGATCTTTCCGTTGCAATTTGCTGAGGATAACCCAGATAGACTCTGGTGGGGAATAAACTTCTAAATAAGGCTGGGGAGAGATATTTGCACTCTGCAGGGGACAAGCTTCCAGGATCTACTGGGGAGGATGGTTCAACTCTCCTGGGGAAACTTTTTGGACTGTATTTGGGAAATGGCTCCACTGGGGGTATCTTGTATTCCGTCGGGGAACAATCTTATACTTCTGTCGAGGAATATTAAGACTGCCGGGGATGCTTGCTGAGGAATATCTGTATACTCTTCTGGAGAATATTAAGATCTTCTGGGGATACTCAACTTTTCCAGGATTGATTGTGGACTAACTCTGCTCGGGGAGAGTGTTGCTGATTTGCTGGGGATACTGTGCCTTTTTAGGGCTGATGGGAGACCAACTCTGCTTGGGGAGAGTATTGTTGAATCTTGTCTTACTCTGCGGGGAGTGAAGGTATCTTGGTCATATTCTTCAGCTGAAATTACCTTGTACCTGGTGAACAGAGCAGCTTGTACAGTTCGGACAATTCTTATTGCCCCAGTTTCTGCGGGAGAAGAAGGCCTATGAGGTGCTTGATAACTGCTGACTGACAAATCTTCTTCTGGTAGGCAAGTGACGAGATGATGGGACATAGTCGTACGCTTTGATCCCTAATTTTTGCCTGGACCGCCCTTTCGGGTTTTTAGTCCACCGGGATACCCATTTTTGCACAAGCCGCCTTTTCAGGTTTTCGACTTGCCGGGTGTATAGATTTTTTTTTCATTTTCGTCCCTTATTTTTGCCCGAACCCTTTTGGTTCGCCGGGAAGCCCTTATTTTTGCTTAGGCCAGTCGACCTAGCGGGTCTTTGATTATGCATAGTATTTTTTTGACTATGTCCACGCTCTCAGAGTGTAGGGAGTTGTGACTGTCAGTAGTGTTGTGTTGCCATACTACCAGAAGATGTCTGATCATGCAGGATTCGTCGCTGGAATTCATCTCCAATGCCCCAATTGATTCAGACGGAGATCTGCCCCTGGCTATTTGGCATATTGAGAGATTCCCTGAATCTTGACTGGACTGCCCCAGATGATGAACAATGATCATGCCGTCCCCCTTGATTGGAAGTGTTTTTTCCACTTGATATGATCCTCTTTTGTTGAGAAGATTTTTGTTCACCGGATATTCGTCGTGCGAATTTCTCTGCTGTTGAACAAATAGTCATATGCAAACAATGTTATTTAAAAAATGCAAAGCTTATGTCTGTTTTGAAGTTTTTGAAAATGCATTTTTCAATAAGACAAGTGATTTTTTGTAAAATATGATGTCAACTCAAGATTTTACAGCAAGCCTTAAGGAGTCAGGATACCTTTTGTAACAGTACGCTTTCGAACTAACCCATGCTTCAGCTAGGACTTTTTAAGGGTTATAACGTGGCCTGGTTCACGGTTTAAGAACAAAGGATAAAGGCTCAAATTTTATTTGTACCCACCCGCTCTTCGTGATGTTCTTCGGTGCTAAACTCAGCTAATCGTGCATTAGATCTTTTTTGAATCTTTGCTCTAATATTCCGGTGATGGTTCGGATACTGATAGTTTATTTTGAATAGGCAGTCATTTCTTTTTTTTTTGTTTTTTTGTTGAGGGTTTGCAATACCTCTTTTTGATTTTATTGTCCCTGTCTTTTTGCCTGAGCTGTTTCTTTTGTGATTACAGTCAGCGGGGTGCCCCAGTTTTGTAAGTCTTCTTCATAGGTTTTGACTTGTTGGGCTTTTGTTTTTGAGAGATAACGACTGCCTGTCTTGACGATTATAGGGAACCATCACCGTTTCTTGTTTGGAAGGACTTCTTTGATGCCATTCATTGTGCACCGGGATCAACTGAGAGAACTAACCTGCCCCAGGTTATGATTAAGGGTTTTAATTTTTGCGAAAAGAAAAACTCCAACTTCTTTGGCTCAAAGGGGTTGATGAGGGATTATCTTCCTTATAAATCCACTGTTTAGGATTTGAAACAATGCCTGTACTTCATCAGCGGGGTCTGTTCAAAAGCATACTGTAAAGATTGTGGTATCGTTTTCGTCATCCTCCCTCAAGAGGCTTAGAATTTTTTTTTTAATCGAGAGTTGAACATCACCAGAAATGAAAGCAATTTGAATATAGTGAATACGAATGGATTGATTCAAAACAGACATATGCGATGCATTGATAAAGTAATAAAGTTTTGACATGAATAAATGTTTGAACAATCAAAAGAAAATTACAAATTGAAAATTCCAATGAACAAAAAGTCTTCTCGTCTCAGGGCTTGTCACTTCAAATGGTGAACCTTTGAGGGATAGTAGAAGAACTCAGCCTGACCATCTTGGGCGAACTCCAATGCTCCTTCATCAATCAGGTTTTGGATTTTGTACCTCAACTTCCAACAGTCGTCAGTATCATGCCCCGGGCTGTTAGAGTGGTATGCACACCTGGCATTGGGATTGTAGTTGGGTGAAGAAGTCTTAGGATTCAGATGAGGTTCTACCAACGTCACCAGATTCAAATTCAACAGGTGTTGCAAAGCTTGGGACAGCGGCATGTTGAGCTTGGTAAACGGCCTCGGAGTAGCCCGTTGCTTTTGGTCAGGCTGTTGTTGGACCTGTGAGGTAGTGGCGCCCTGGAGAGGTCCCTTCTTCATCAAACCAAACATTTGACTTCTCGGAAATTGATTAATGACTTGATCCTCAGCCTTGACTATCTGCTTCATACTATTGTATCTGTCTTGATGAAGTTGGTTGATCACGGTCCTCAACTCTTCTTGCTCCCGAGCTAGGCCTTGGATAAGGGTCGTCTGCCCCAGCATCTGGGTTTTCATTGCATCTACCTCAGCCTGCAGATGTTTCAGCCGTTCGTCCTTATTGTCTTCAGGGCTCTTCTTGACCAAATTCCCCATGAGGAGTGTTCTCAACTCTTTCTGCCCCTTGGATAGGTTTAGGAGGATTTCCCTGAACTGAGTCTCTTGAGCATGAAGATCCTGGTTGTTTTGTTGGAAAGCCATTGCTGGAATAAACAGCGAGAATATGAGAGACCTGTAAAGGGTGACCTGTTATGCAATGATATGTATGTATGCAATGTTTTCAAGGATCTCGCAGGGTAAACAAGAAAATTGTTAGAATTTGAATTTTGCAGCTTGATTGAAGGAACTTCATGTTATTGAGAGTCCTTCTTCAAGAGTCAAGGCTCACCATATCGAGTGGGTCATAGCCCCTGACTCAAGTTATCATGTTTTGATCCCCGAACAACCTTGGCTAGAGGAAAATAAATCCTCTTTGCCCCTTGCTAGACATTTAGTTCATCCTGACCTGCATCACAAACCCTTGAGATCCTTGAAATGGGTTAGTCCTTATGCAGGATGTATGCAATGTTATGATGCGTATAATGTTATGTACGTGGAAGCAAAGGTGTGAGGTGTAAGTAAGCCCTGTAATAAGTCCAGATTAAGGACCGTAACCAAAACCTGCAAGGAACTCATGTTGTCTGATAACAAGAATGTGCAAGTAGTTCAGATTTGAAGGCACACAAGTCACACAAAAGAGCCCTTAGATTTTAGGCCAGCATGAAGTTTAGGTACTACCCTCTTGAAGTTGGTTGGCTCAAAACCTGTCCTATGAATAGTAATCGGGTTCTAAGGAGCTCAATATCATTGGATTGTTTTCTATGTTCATTGTTTTGATTTAGCCACTTAACTGGCGACCAAAATATTCCAAGAAAACAACCCTCAATGAGTGTAGTATCGAGTATCTACCAACTTCGGATTGCACCAAAGTTGGTCATCTCACTACCCCTAAAGAGGCCAGGATGGTCAAGTAAGGTTCTAAGGTCAGTTGATGCTTCACGACACCACGCGGCGGCCCCGTACTCTCCTTGACTTGACTCAAGGGTTACCGGTACTCACTAAAGTGCCACATCAACGTAGCAACTACTTCAACCATGTCGGTATACCCCGCACAGTTCCCTCACAGTTTGTTGCTACTTCTAAAAGGGTATCCCCCAGATCCGGGTTAGGATCTATAAAACTCCGATGCAAGCCCACAATATTAAAGCAAACAAGGCATACAATTGAAAACAAGAGTGGTCTAATCCTAAGGTACACCTCACTTATTAATTATAACTCCCCAGCAGAGTCGCCAGTTCTGTGATCGGTGGAAATAGAACTGACTGTTTTGGAATGCTGGTTCGCGAAAGGTCGCAGTAAGCAAGAGTCGCCACCGTCTTTTATTTTCTCCAACAAGGAAAGGACAAAAGCACAACAAAATTCCTTTTCGAGATGTTTCTCGGTTCGGGAGGTAGATTATAGAAAGGGAAAGTGTTAGCACCCTTTCTATCTGTGGTTATCCACGGGCTCTTAGGTACTTGCTCACTATGTTTTCAAAAATGTTTGTTTTTCTTGTGTTTGTGGTTTTTGAAAAAAGTTTGTTTGAAAACTTCGTTTTAACTCTTGTATCTGTCCTCAAGAGTGTATGAAGTGTTTGTTTGAAAACTTTTGTCAGAAAAGTGTAAGTGCGAAAAGTATTTTTGTTTTTTGAAAGAGCAAGTACCCAGGAGAAATCTACCTACTCAAAAGAAATTAAGTTGTGTAAATGTCCTTTAGACAGTACTATCCCATTATTGAGAAGTAGGTAGCACCGTCGTTGGAGTTATTCGGGTCAATTCGATTATAGGGGCATGTGGTCACCAAAGCAATAGTAGGACGCCTTAGCGGTAACCCTAATGTCCTAGATCCTTTTTATCCGAGGCAACCGTTTCGAGGCAACTTGGATCTTTAGACAGGAGGGCGACCTCTAAAACACCCTATACTCAATGACCACGTCGAGGCAACCAAGTGAGGCGTACCCTAGGAGTGGCATGTGCGAGTGTGTCAGGATTCAATTAAATCATCTTTGCACATGTCATGGTGAGCTACGTTTTGATTTTATTTTGAGAATAAGTCTTGTCATGCATAGCAGTTAATAATTGTGGAAAGTAAATTGCGGAAAGTAAATCTACGCTATTACAAGGCGTCGGGTATTTATATCGCCAAAAACAACCCTTGGAAAATAAATGCGGGAATTTAAAGGAAAGCGATAAAAAGTCCTAATTAACGCTATTACATCCTCGGAGCAATTACATAAATATGATCAAAAATAATATGCGCGAATAAGAAATTGCATCGGAGAAGTCCTTAGGGTTTTGACCCTTTTTGAGAAATAAAGAAATTTGGTCCTTTTTGCATTTTATTAAATTAAACCTAAAACTAATTAATTAAATAAAAGAAATATTTTTTTTGAGTTTTTTTTAATGTTTTAATGAAATAAAAGAAAAGAAATTGAAATTGTCAAGAAAACCCTAATTCTAATTTATTTGATTTGTTATGAAAATAATTAAAGTTAACCTAATTAAAACAACTAAATTAATTAATTACATTTATTTACAAAAATAATAAATTAAATGTGAAATTAATAATATTAATAATAGTAATAAAAATATTATAGTTTTCTGATTTTATTATGAAAGTAATTAATTATGTTAATTAAATAATAATAATAATAATTAATAAAAGAATTAAGTAAATAAATAGAAAATGTAAAGAGAAAAAAGGAAAAGAACCCAGGGGGGTGTTGGCCAGCTTTGGAGGTTTGTTTGCAATTCTGGCCCATTAATCTCTCAAGCCTGTTTGACTTCTGGGATCGTCTAGGGCGTTGGTTGACTGGGAGTACCATGGTCAGCATCTCATGGCCATTAGATTTGTGCTGGCAGCCACATGGCGCGTGGGTGATTGAGGCACATGGTGGAACGCTTCCTGAAGCCTGCATGTAATCATGTTAAGAAAAATATTATAAGAATTTTGGGGGACCTGGGATTCGAACCCAGGTCCCAACGCCTATTGAACACTTGGCCAACCACTCCACCAACTTGCACGCTTTGATATCATAATACTACACAATCATTATATTCAGAAACCAAACAATATGCTATAAAAACAATAAAACGCGCGTATTTTGAATTGTCCAACCACGTATCACCACCTCATCATCGTCTTCGCTGTGCCTGTAAAAAACAAATTAGATAGCGGGGGTTTTTAACCCTCACAACCTACATTGACCAAAAATAGCGATTAGCTCTAGGATTTACATAAATGTTTCGCGAGGGTTGCATTGTGTTCGTCCAGATTCAACGATTCTAACCATGGGTCTTAAAGGTTCCAATTTTTACTGGACTGTAAAGCCCCAATTTTAAAGCTCAATAACCCTAGAATTCATCAATGGCGTTTTATGATTCTGTGCATTATAACTCAATTAAACTACGCCAATAGCTTCATGTGGTCTCTAGCAATGCAATACAAATAAAAAATCACGTTAATGATGCATGAATTAAGCTATTCGATTTTCAAAATAACAAGCAAACCGTGGTTCTGTTCTTGATGATTTTTTGAGCTTCAACGCTTGGTTTTGATTCCTACACGTTACTGGGGACCCCTGCAATGTGTTAGAATCAATAAAACGCCTTGAATTGGCCTGGAATATAGAAAACAGTTTTCAAGTTTTCTTGAATTTTTTTGAATTGGTTATGGCTTTCTTGCAGCAGCTTTCACGTGTGCATGATTAGGGTTGGCTTGTGTATTTATAGAGGAATGAGATTAGGTCGGAATCTTGCAAAGAAATCCATGGAATGATGATTTGAATATTTGATTGAAAATCAAATATTTTTGAATCTTCATGATTGGAAAAAGTTGCCATCTTGGGAGATATTGCATCTTTGACTTGGTGCACGAAATTGCCAGCCTTTTTAGGTCATACTTGCTTCACAAAAAGATTGAAAAACCATATCTTTATATTTTCCTACAATTTAAATTAATTAAATGAATTAATATTGATTAAAAATCCAATTAATTAATAAAAAAAGAAAATAATTCAATTAAGCTTGATGGGTCGTGCATAGGCCTTGGATAAAGTTTCAAGAAGAAATTTGAGGCCCATTAGCAAAAATAAGGTGTTTTGAGCAAAATTGACTTTTGCAAATTCATGAAAATTTCCCAACTTCTCCAATGCATATCTTGCTCAATTTTGATCATATGAACATGTTCTTGGACATTTTGGAAAGGTCTTGAAGTCCTCTAACCAATTACTTTGGTTCCATGTCATTTGGATTTACCAATCTCAAGTTATGGTCTTTTACTTAAAGTGCATTTTTGTTGACTTTTGAAATTGACCTATAATGTAGAAATTGATAACTTTTTATGAGAGCATTTCTTGGACTTGGAATGTGAAGATGGATTGTAGTAAATGTCATTCCCTTCAAAATGAGCATTGGATGGAATTTTTCTGATGAACCATGAAAAAGATATGCCCTGGTCAAGATACAGTTGACTTTTCTACTGTCCAAAAATAGTAACTTCTTGCATCTTGATGATTTTTGAGCCATTCTTGTGGAATCATGATCAAGACTTGATAAAATGATGATTGTGGACTCAAAATAAGATGTTGACCAAAAATTCTGACTTTTGATTGTAAAATGACCATTTTGCCCTTGAAGTTGACTATGGATCAAATAGGGCTTTTGACTGTGCAAATTGGCATTGTGAGTCTTGAAACTTGGCATGTAGATGCTTGGGAATTCATATAGGCTTATGAGACTTGATTGAGCCATTGAAAACCTCCAATTCTTTGAAAGAACCAAAACCCTAATTTCAGCTGGCTTAGGAGGTGGTTTGGACTGTGCAATCCTTGAGCAATCTTGACCAATTTGAGGATCATTCTTGACAAACCTTGAGGAATATGGGAGGGAAAATTTTGGGGTACAACACCTGTCTTTTTGCCTGAACTGTTTCTTTTGTGATTACAGTTAGCGGGATGCCCCAGTTTTGTAAGTCTCCTTCATAGGTTTTGACTTATTGGGCTTTTATTTCGAGAGATAATGACTGCCTGTCTTGACGATTATAGGGAACCATCACCGTCTTTTGTTTCGGAAGGACTCTTTTGATGCCATTCGTTGTGCATCTGGATCAACTGAGAGAACTACCCTGCCCCATGTTATAGTTAAGGGTCTTAATTTGTAAAAAGAAAAAACTCCAACTTCTTTGGCTCAAAGGGGTTGACTAGGGATTATCTTCCTTATAACTCCACTATTTAGGATTTGAAACAATGCCTGTACTTCATCAGCGGGGTCTATTCAAAATCATATTGTAAAGATCGTGGTATCATTTTTGTCATCCTCCCTTAAAAGGTTTAGAATTTTTAATCGAGAGTTGATCATCACAAAAAATGAAAGCAATTTGAATATAGTGAATATGAATGGATTGATTCAAAACAGACATATGCGATGCATTGATAAAGTAATAAAGTTTGACATGAATAAATGTTTGGACAATCAAAAGAAAATTACAAATTGAAAATTCCAATGAACAAAAAGTCTTCTCGTCTCAGGACTTGTCACTTCAAATGGTGAACCTTTGAGGGATAGTAGAAGAACTCAGCCTGACCATCTTATACGAACTCCAATGCTCCTTCATCAATCAGGTTTTGGATTTTGTACCTTAACTTCCAACAGTCGTCAGTATCATGCCCCAGGCTGTTAGAATGGTATGCACACCTGGCATCAGGATTGTAGTTGGGTGAAGAAGTCTTAGGATTCCGATGAGGTCCTACCAACGTCACCAGATTCAGATTCAATAGGTGTTGCAAAGCTTGGGACAGCGGCATGTTGAGCTTGGTAAACGGCCTCGGAGTAACCCGTTGCTTATGGTCAGGTTGTTGTTGGACCTGTGAGGTAGTGGCACCCTGGAGAGGTCCATTCTTCATCAAACCAAACCTTTGACTTCTCGGAAGTTGATTAATGACTTGATCCTTAGCTTTGACTATTTGCTTCATACTGTTGTATCTGTCTTGGTGAAGCTGGTTGATCATGGCTCGTAACTCTTCTTGTTCCCGAGCTAAGCCTTGGATAAGAGCCATCTGCCCCAGCATCTAAGTTCTCATTGTGTCTACCTCAGCTTGCAGGTGTTTCAGCCGTTCGTCCTTACTGTCTTCAGGACTTTTCTTGACCAAATTCCCCATGAGGAGTGTTCTCAACTCTTCCTGCCCCTTGGATAGGCTTAGGAAGATTTCCCTAAACTGAGTCTCTTGAGTATGAAGATCCTGGTTGTCTTGTTGGAAAGCCATTGCTGAAATAAACAGCGAGAACATGAGAGACCGGTAAAGGGTGACCTATGATGCAATGATATGTATGATATATGTATGCAATGTTTTCAAGGATCTCGCGGGGTAGACAAGAAAATTGTTAGAATTTGAATTTTGCAGCTTGATTGAAGGAACTTCATGTTGCTGAGGGTCCTTCTTCAAGAGTTAAGGCTCACCATATCGAGTGGGTCATAGCCCCTGACTCAAGTTATCGTGTTTTGATCTCCAAACAACCTTGGCTAGAGGAAAATAAATCCCCTTTGCCCCTTGCTAGACATTTGGTTCATCATGACCTGCATCACAAACCCTTGAGATCCTTGAAATGGGTTAGTCCTTATGCAGGATGCATGCAATGTTATGATGGTATGATGTTATGATAAAGGCACACCACAAGTATTCACAAAAGGCAAACATGGTAAGGCACACAAGTCACACAAAAGAGCCCTTAGATTTCAGGCTGGCATGAAGTTTAGGTACTACCCTCTTTCAGTTTCAGTTGGTTAAAACTTGTCCTAAAAATAGTAACCGGGTTCTAGAGGATCTCAATATCATTGACTACCCTCGATCGGTCATAATTCCAGTTTGGCAACCTTTTCTTGCGGCCGGAACCATCGCGAGAGTTTAGCCTCAATGAGCGTAGCATGCTGCTACTGTTCTATGGCCAAGTTGGTCAGTTTAAGGTGCTAAGGTCAGTTGGTGCTTAATGACTCCTCAAAAGACACATATTCTCCTCGTTCCAACACAAGGGATATCGGTACAGACTAAGGTGTCACACCAACGTAGCTACTGCTTCACCCGTGTCGGTCTACGCCGGACAGGTCCCTCATAGTTTATTGCTACTTACCTAAAGGGTATTCCCCAGATCCGGGTTAGGATCTATGAAACCCTGATACAAGTTCACAAAATTAAAGCATTCAAAGCAAGCAATTGAAAACACAATGATCTAATTCTAAGGTACACCTCGCTTATAAGTATTTCTCAGCAGAGTCGCCAGTTATATGATCGGTGGAAATAGAACTGACTGTTTTGGAATGTTGGTTCGCGAAATGTCGCGTTAAGCAAGAGTCGCCACCGTCTTTTATTTTCTCCAACAAGGAAAGGACAAAAGCACAGCAAAATTCCTTTTCGAGATGTTTCTCGGTTCGGGAGGTAGATTATAGAAACGGAAGGTGTTAGCACCCTTTCTATCCGTGGTTATCCACAGGCTCTTAGGTACTTGCTCACTATGTTTTCAAAATGTTTTGCTTTTCTTGTGTTTGTGGGTTTTGAAAAAGTTTGTTTTGAAAACTTCGATTTAACTCTTGTATCTGTCCTCAAGAGTGTATGAAGTGTTTGTTTGAAAACTTTTGTCAGAAAAGTGTAGGTGGGAAAAGTTGTTTTGTTTTGAAAGAGCAAGTACCTAAGAACCTCTACCTACTCAAAAGAAATTAAGATGTGTAAATGTCCTTTAGACAGTACTATCCCACTATTGAGAAGTAGCTGGCACCGTCGTTGGAGTTTATTCGGGTCAATTCGATTATAGGGACAGGTGGTCACCAAAGCAATAGTAGGACGCCTTAGCGGTAACCCTAATTTCCTAGATCCTTTTTATCTGAGGCAACCGTTTCGAGGCAACTTGGATCTTTAGACAAGAGGGCGACCTCTAAAACACCCTATACTCAATGACCACGTCGAGGCAACCAAGTGAGGCGTACCCTAGGAGTGGCATGTGTGAGTGTGTCAGGTTTGATGTTAAGTTTATCTTTGCACATGTTATGGTGAGCTACGTTTTGATTTTCAGGCAAGTCTTGTCATGCATAGCCTAATTAACATACATCTAACAGTTTATAGTGCGGAAAATAAATCTACGCTATTACAAGGCGTCGGGTATTTTACATCGCCAAAAACAAACCCTTTGAAAAGTAAATTGCGAGAAATTAAAGAAAAGCGATAAAAGAGTCCTAATTAAAGCTATTACATCCTCGGAGCAAATACATAAATATGATCAAAAATAATAATAAAAAAGAATATGCGCGCGAGAGAAAATTGAATCGGAAAAGTCCTTAGGGTTTTGACCCTTTTTTGAGAAAGAATGAGTTTTTTGTCCTTTTTTGTATTTAATTAAATAAATCCTAAAACTTAATTAATTAATTAAAAGAAAAAAAGTATTTTTTAGTTTTTTATGTTTTAATGAAAATAAAATAAAAGAACTTAAAATTGTCAAGAAAATCCTAATTCTATGTTGATTTTAAATTATTGAGAAAAAGTTAAAATTAACCCTAATTAACTAAATAGATTAATTATGTATTTATTTACAAAAATAATAAACTAAGGGTGAAATTAATAAATATTAATAATAATAAAAATATATTACATTTTTAGTTTTCTGATTTTATTATAAAAATAATTAATTTGGTTAATTGAATAGTAATAATAATAATTATAATAAATAATTAATGAAATAAATAAAAAATATAAAGAAATAAAGAAAAAGAACCCAGGGGGGTGTTGGCCCATTTAGGAAGTGTTCCTGGCAATTTGTGGCCCATTAACCTCAAGCCTGCTTGACTTTCCCAGGATTGTACACACGCGCGTTGACTGGGACCATGGTAGTCATCATCTCATGACCCTTGGATTGGTGCTTGACGCCACATGGCGCATTGATGATTGAAGGTATATGGTGTTTATCCTTTAGAGATCTACACAAGAACATGTAAATAAAAATAACATAAGCGTTTGGGGGACCTGGGATTCGAACCCAGGTCCCAACGCCTATTGGATGCTTGGCCAACCACTCCAACCAACGCGCTTCAATTGATCTTATAATAGCCAACAATTAATATATTGATAAAACAAATAATATGCAATAAGACAAAAACATGCGCGCCTTTTTTTGAACTGATCAATGATGTATCAACACCTAGTCATCTTCCTCGCTGAACCTGCAGAAACAATGTTAGATAGCGGGGGTTTTTAACCCCCACTAAACAGTGTGACGAAAAATAGCGATTAGGGTTGTGTTTTATATAAATATTTCGCGATGGTCCCTTTATTTTCGTCTGGTCTCAACGAGTTCAATCATGGATCTCACAAGGCTTAATTTTTCTTGTATTGCAAAGCCCCAATTTGAAAGCTTATGAACCCTAGAATTCGCCCATGGTAACTGGTGATTCTGTACACTATAATTCAATTAACTTATGCCATTAGCTTCATATGGATTCAAGCAATGCAAAACAAATAATAAATCATGGTAAATGCGCATGAAATAGCCAATACGATTCTGAAAATAAGAAGCAAACTGTGGTTCTATTCTTAGTGATTCTTTGAGCTTCAGCGTGTGATTTCAATTGTAAATCACTCCTGACACTTCCAACAACGTGTTTGAATCAATATAAGGCCTTGAATTGGCTTGGAACACAAGAATCAGTTTTGAATTTTCTTTGAATTTTCTTGAATTGGTTATGGCTTTTTCTGCAGCTCTTTCACGTGTGCATGATCAGGGTTTGCTTGTGTATATATAGGAGAATGAAATTAGGTCAGAATCTTGCACAAAAATCCATTGGAATGATGATTGAATATTTGATTGAAAATCAAATCTTTTGCATTTTCATGATTGAAGAAAGTTGTCAATTTTGGAGATTCTTGCATATTTGATTTGTGCACGAAATTGCCAGCCTTTTTAGGTCATATTTGCTTCACAAAAAGATTGAAAAATCAAATCTTTGTATTTTCCTACAATTTAAATTAATTAAATGAATTAATATTGATTAAAAATCCAATTAATTAATAAAAATAAGAAAATAAATTCAATTAAGCTTGATGGGTCGTGCATAGGCCATGGATGAAGTTTCAAGAAGAGATTTGAGGCCCATTAGCAAAAATAAGGTGTTTTGAGCAAAGTTGACTTTTGCAAATTCACAAAAATTTCCCAACTTCTCCAATGCATATCTTGCTCAATTTTGATCATATGAACATGTTCTTGGACATTTTGGAAAGGTCTTGAAGTCCTCTAACCAATTCCTTTGGTCCCATGTCATTTGGATTTACCAATCTCAAGTTATGGTCTTTGACTTAAAGTGCATTTTTGTTGACTTTTGAATTTGACCTATAATGTAGAAATTGATAACTTTTTGTGAGAGAATTTCTTGAACTTGGAATGTGAAGATGGTTTGTAGGAAATGTCATCCCATTCAAAATGAGAATTGGATGGAATTTTTCTGATGAACCATGAAAAAGTTATGCCCTGGTCAAGATACAGTTGACTTTTCTACTGTCCAAAAATAGTAACTTTTTGCATCTTGATGATTTTTGAGCTATCCTTGTGGAATCATGATCAAGGCTTGATCAAATGATGATGGTGAACTCAAAATAAGATGTTGATCAAAAATTCTGACTTTTGACTGCAAAATGACCATTTTACTCCTGCAGTTGATTGTAGGTCAAGTGGGGCTTTTGACTGTGCAAATTGGCATTGTGAGTCTTGAAACTTGGCATGTAGATGCTTGAGGACGTCTATAGGCCTATGAGACTTGATTGAACCATTAGAAATCCCAAATTCCTTGAAAGAACCAAAACCCTAATTTCAGCTGTCTTAGGAGATGGTTTGACTGTTTAGCTCTTGAGCAATCTTGAACAATTTGAAGATCATTCTTGACATATCTTGAGAAATATGGGAGGGAAAATTTTGGGGTACAACACACTCGATTGTGAAACCTTGGCCATTTAGAGGATGGGCTTTGGATCTCATTGGAGAAATTCGACCAGCATCTTCTAAAGGTCAGAAGTATATATTGGTGGGCATTGATTATTTTACTAAATGGATCGAAGCAATTCCTTTAGTCAATGTAGACCAGGAGAATGTCATTTAATTCATTCAAAAGTACATCATATACAGGTTTGGGATCCTTGAAACAATAACTACAGACCAAGGATCAGTCTTCACTGGTCGAAAAATGCAAGATTTCGCTGCAGAAGTGGGGTTTAAATTGTTAACATCTACGCCTTATTATGCATAAGCTAATGGTCAGGTCGAAGCAGCAAACAAAGTGGTGATCATTTTAATAAAGAAACATGTGGGAAAGAAACCCAAAAACTAGCACAAAACACTAGATCAAGTCCTGTGGGCATGTCGAACGTGTCCAAAAGAAGCTACAGGGACAACACCATTTCGCCTAACCTATGGTCATGATGCAGTGTTACCAGTGGAAATCCACTTGCAAGAAACAAGGATTCAAATACATCACGAGATCCCTTCCGAAGTCTATTGGAACATGATATTGGATGAACAAGTAGACTTAGACGAAGAAAGGTTGAAAACTTTGGATCTTTTGAGACTACAAAAGAAGCGAGTCGAGAAATCCTACAATCGAAGGGTAAAGTCCAAGACGTTTCAGCCTGAAGATCTAGTTTGGAAAGTAATACTCCCAATGGATCGAAAGGACCGAAGCTTGGGAAAATGGTCCCCTAAGTGGGAAGGACCTTTTAAGATTGTGCAAGCTTTCTCAGGTGGAGCCTATGAGATCGAAGAGTTAAGCGAAGATCGAAGACTTTTGAAGGTAAATGGCAAATACTTGAAAACGTATAAACCTATGCTTCAAGAGGTAAAAATAAATAATATATAATCACTAATTATAAAGAATTCCAAAATGGAAACTTAAATGATTTCGTTAAAGGTGCCAAAATGGCTTTGGAATTGTTACAGAAAGTGATTACATAATGGAGAGAAACAAGATTCAGAAGGGAAGATTGGCTTTAATCTGGAGGTACTTGATCCTTTGCAATTCTAGCCTTCGATCACATAAAGCTTTTGATTGGTGAAGGGTTTCGAGCTTAGCATCCAAAGATTGAGCTCGATCGACATGTCTTAACCCTTCAGCCAATTCTTCTTGGCTTTCTAACTCAATGTTCACAGCAAGAAGCTCCTCTTTCTTTTTGTTGTTGGCAGCGAGTTTTGCTTCCAACTCTGCAATCTGTGCCCTCAACTGAACATTGTTTTGATCAATCTCCTCGACTTCCTTTTGCCTAGCCTCTTGGGCCTTCGACAAGTCCTTTACTCTAGAAGTGGATTCAGTGGCAGCATGCCAGGCAGCAGCCACTTGGCCATTGGCTTCCTCAATATCAATATTAATGATTCTTTGACGATTGAAATCTGCTGATACTTGCTCGACAATAGAGAGTAAATCCAGGATTATACTAGCTACATCTGGAGGGGCAACAAGAAGGTCGACAACTTTCAAGATAGTCTTCAGATAGGAAGGCGCTGTTGGTTCCCCCTCTAAGGTTAACATCAAATCTCTTTTAAAGATTTGTGCTTTAACCTTTTGAAGAGCCTCGTCGAGAGGGAAAGTCGAGGTAGATCTGCCAGATGCAGTTGAGGCATTGCGATCAGAGGAGCTCTCTCGACCCTCCAAGATTGCAGTCAGATAACCTAACGGATTTTGTTGCTTCAGTAAAGCCAAATCTTCTTTGGTTCTGGATCCCGTCGAAGGGATGCTTGTGTTGGTTGTAGTAGCCACGTTAGGTACTTGAGTAGGAATTGTCTCAGTACCTGGAGGATTTTTGTTTCCTTCAGCAAAAACTTCTTCACCCTCAGCTTCTGGGATCTCCACGTGTTCCCTCTTTGTTTCAGTTTCGACGTCAGGGATACCTTCCTCCTCAGTCTCTTGCACTTCGACCAGAGGAATCCTAACCTCCTCTTGATTTCCTTCAGCTTCCTCTTCATCAGCTTCTTCTATGGTTTCGTGCTGGGGTTCAGAAGTCTGATTTACTTCGTCAGCTGAACTCATAAAGGAGTCTTTCTCTAAAGAGGGTCTGTAGGTAGGAATCCCGTCACTATTCAAGCAAGTGGTTGAATCCTCAACCTGAGTGAGATTTCGTGTCGAAGTTCCAGCAGTGTCCTGGAAAATAGAAAGAGTTTATTGCTTTTAAAAGCATCACGAAATAAAAGAAAGTGAGAGAAGTACATAACAAGCAGTCGAAGTAGATACCTGTACTGGATTTCAGCACCAGGACTAGAGTTGTCACTTTCACTAGGATTATTTAATCTGGAGATTACCACCTGTTCAGTGGGTTCATTGATGATGACAGGAGGTAGCCTCCCAGCCGTAGTTTTAATCCTGATTTTTGGGCGGGTTTTGACGATAGGAGTTAGTTTTTTCAATCTTCGTCTCTGCAAAGGAACAGGTGGAGACTCCTCTTCCTCATCGCTAGAGATTTGGATCTCTTGAACCTTTCGCTTTTTGGGGGTTGATTTCTAAGCATGTAGAAAACCAAGTCGAGAAGATCAATAACTACGTCAGATAAAACTAAGGGTAAAAAGGAAAGGTAAGTACCTTAGGAGAGGGATTGACAGCAGAATCTCCCCCTTTTGTACTCTCAGCGGTTTTCTTCGAAGCAACCCTCTTGACAGCTAAACGGAAGGTAAAACAGCTATAGTTAATTAGGTGTTGGAAATCAAATCTAAGACGAAGGGATGGGAAAAGGAATACCTTTTTTGACTCTGTCAAGAACCAGTTTGAACACCTCACGCAGATGGTGGGCGAAGTCCTTCTCGTTGAAGAACTCTTCCTCATAATAATGTCTCCACCACGTCTCAGAAGTGGCAGAGTTTAGAAAATGAAGGTTAAAGTCGAACAGGGTCAGTGTAGTTCGACCAGAATACCTACCAATATGCTTGGTAGCGGCATCCTCTGAGTAATCTGCATTATAAAAGAGTAGCAGTTTCTCTCGAGGGTATATAGGTGAAGGAAGCGATTGAGCAATGCCAAACTGTCGAGAGACAAGATTGGGTTGATAAGCAATTAAGCTCAATTGGTTCTTCGAGCTCTTAAATCTTAAAGGCATGATCCTGGGGCGGAGAAACGCTTCCCACATGCCCACGAACTCATCAACCACATCATCTTCTTCTGAAGGATATGGTCTAGTGAACCATTTCGGGCCAACTTTTCGACTGGCAAAGGGAGCCATAGTCGAAACAAAGCTTTTTCGCTCTGCAAACATCATTACGAAGCTTGTAAAGGCCTTTTGAAACTGTTGGCCTTCATCAGTGGGAGTTAGCAATGCCAACCTGGTGCCTTCGACTCTCCTGTTTAAGATTTCAGGAGCATCTTAATTGATCTTGTTCTTTTGAGGGAGGAAGGATTCGAAGGTGGCGTTAAGCCACAGTTGCAGAAGCCAGAAGGGATCAGATAGCAGCAAACTTCCTCTGTCTCCTAGAACCTTAAGTTGAGTCACACCATTACTGATGGACTCATATAAGTTGGCCAGAATCAATTCGGCCAAGCAAAGAGGGTATTTGTGATAGAGCTGTGTTGCAAGCGTCAACATCTTTTTCGTCACCTGCAATGATTTAATGCAGAAAACAAATCGAGACAGCCACATGGCCAAGAAGGCTATGTGCTCCACCTCCGACACGGTATTTGAAGCCTTGTCATGAAAGTGGTTTATGAAGGTGGTATAAGTGGATTTGGTAGCAGCAAACCCAATAGGATCCTCAGACAAGTCTTCAGGGTCGAAATAGTCACCAGTGGGTCGAAGACCAGTGATGGCAGCTATGTCGAACAAAGTAGGGGTCATCATCCCACAAGGAAGATGGAAAGTGAAATGTGCACTATCCCAAAAGTACAATAAGGATACCAGCATAAGAGGGCAATAAGGTAACCCTGTCTTCGACAGCATCACTAAGTCATAGATGCCCATCTCCTTCCAGACAGAAGCTTGCACCCTCTCCATTTTATTCAACCAGTCGGAGTATTCAGAATAAAGGTTAGGGCTTGATCGAAAGATTCGATTCCCTTTGTTCATGAACTGGAGGTTGATATCATCAGTAGTTTGAGGATGTTGCTGGTTAGCCGGTGTAGCATCTTCAGAATCTGCCCTAGGTTTTTTGGCACAACCTATAGGTTTAAGCCTTGGGTGTGTAGGAAAAAAGGCACGGTTTTTTAAGGGATTTTCGACACATGAAGATAATGGGTCGGACATAGCATACATCTTTCCGCCATATCTGACGGGAATAAGGAGTTGAGAATCATAGGCTTCTCGCCATTCTCTCATAGGTTCAGCAATGTACCTGTTAGTCGAGGAAGAAGGAGGGTTGGTAGATAAAATCTATGGTGGTTTCTGAACATCATTAGCATTCTTTGGTTGTGGGTTGTTTGGGGCATTAGAGAAAAAGGCCATTGTTAAAGACTTAAGAGAAAGAGAGAAGGTGACAGTACAGTGTTGTGAGAATGCAAGGGGTTTGGAAAAGCTGGAGATGATGAAAGTTCTAAATAGAGAAGCTTGGAAGTATTTATAGCCTTCAGAAGTGGGAAATGTCTCGTCAAAGGCATTTAATGTTTCGCAGGTTGTGGGGCACGTGGCAAGGCAGGAAACGATTACCGTGCAGGCGTTGGGAAATGTTGGGACATGCTTGCCTAGATTATAGGAATGAGGCCATCATGGCAAGCGTGGTAACGACAGTTTTGAAGAGACATTTTGGAAAAAGTGATGATGGTTTTACCAGGTGTAGCAGCTGTCGGAAGGCGAAAAGCACACGTCAAAGCTCAGTGGACAACTGGGAAGACAGGTGTCGAATGGGAAGTTCAAAGAATGGCTATTTCTTTGAGTGTCGAAATAGACATTCTTGGGGGGCAATTTGTTGGCTCCCAAATTCAACACTTACTATATTTGGTCTCTTTGACCAAACAACTGGAAATGAACTAAGCCAGGAAGTATAATTCGACGCATGAGATAACTTAAGGAAAAGGATCCAAGGTATGATAAGAAGCTTCGACCAAAGGTTCATTCGACTGAAGCAGATGTAGGTTGTTCGACTGAAGGAAATTCTTCGCGCCTTGGCACATGGGACGAAGACCATTTTGAAATTTGAATTATTGGAGGGAAAGGTGGTTTTTCATCAGCGTCTAAGGGAAGAGAACGTGGCAAAAAGCTATGGGTCGAGAGGCATGCAGAAGACACTTGTCTTCATCCTAGCGCAGAATGTCCCCTCGACGGTTACCTACTTTTAGTATAAATTAAGAAGTTTGTGTAATTTTTAAGTGTGTTCAACTTATGGTACTAAACCTCTCAAATATTATCCAAGTAACTACTGCGTGAGAAAGGAAAAAGCAGAGTAATGTACGTTAGAAACACCTTTTTTACTTAATAAAAGCCTTTTTACATTACTTTACCACTATCCTGCAAAGTTACCTTTTTACTTCTTTCACTTGTATTTTTATGCTTTTATTTATTGTTCAACAATCTTAAACATCTCTCCCCTGGGTCGAACGTGCGTTCTTCCTTCTTACTCATTTTACATAAAGATTAGCGTATGTTCTGGGATTAGTTTGGTCGATCGCGCAAGTAAACCAAAAACTTACCTTTTTTGGAGACCAGCGGTTGTTTACCAAAAACAACGGAAAACAGAACCATCATCATAACATCTTTAATTAAATAATTCAACATCTACGGAGCGGAATTCTTAATAACATCTTTATCATCATTACAACAACTTCAAACCAACAAATACTTAATAATAATCAACTTAAAGTTTAACGACTGAATAATCAACAATAAAAAGCAACTAGCGTTCATCCCCCCGAGTGTTACATATCAGAGCAATGACACCGACTCGAACTATTGAAGGTATACAACCTTCACTCTCGATTACTTGCACGTTACCAACGTAAGGGCAACATTCAAACAGAAGAGGTGAGATATCTAACAATATAATAAAGCGCATGATAATTAATATATTAAATTAGATCATATAACATCACCACTTCTCATCTCATAATCAACAATAATCACAACAATAATACACATTCACCATATCAAAACACACTTCTCTATGCACTCATATAATGCGACTCAATACTATGCAAATGCATGTGGTACCATTGGAGCAGAACTTCCATCTCAAAAATTTGCCAATTAATAGAGGCATCAACAAGGCATAAGCCTTCATCTCAATATTCGCCAATACAAGCCATCTCAACGAGCATAAGCTCCATCTCAAAATGCAATGTATATGACACAATCATGAATGTAATAACAATATCTCAATTAACAACATCTCAATACAACACCATCGTTGGCCAAAGGCCTACATCTCAAAAGCATCTCAACATCTCTTCATCAACATCTCATATCATTCATAATAATTCATCAAACATCATTTATTCATCAGACAAAACTTCATTAATAACATCTCATCAACAACTCAGATGTGCTTTAATAAGACAGTAACTCATCGATTTCACAACGTTGGCCATAGGCCTATACAAGATATTGCCTATAATTAATTAATCAACTAAGTCTTGCTTATAAATCACCAAATCCCCACGTCCTACTATTCTGTAATATTACATCATCATTATCATTACTCCTACTGTTACAAACCAAACAGCAGTCTCTAAACATCTCATCTTCGCCACTCTTCACAAAAATCAACGTAACAATTGATACGAGAATTAACTCTAGTCATAAATTGGCTACTAGGATTACACTTCCTATTCTTCATTTTAATCCTCAAGAATAAAGCTCATCACGTTAGCTATTCAACGCTTCGAACGACACCTCAAACAGAGTCCGAAAACTCAAGTTACAGCATTCTCAAACCGAATCTGCAAAAAACCAGACAATATGGATCGATGCAAAACGTCTTGGATCGACGCGTACTGCACTAAACTCGCAACATGAGTCAACGCATCCTCTCTTGGATCGACTCATCCTGAGTCTAACACACATCATGTATCGATACATGCATCCTACATATCGACTCATCCTGAGTCTAAAAGTCCTCATGGATCGACGCAAACCTCTTTGTGTCGACTTATCCTGAGTCTCTAAACCTTCTTGTATCGACACATCATGTTTGGGGTCGACGCATACTGCTCCATCCTGCATAAATTCTGTGATTTTCTATGCATTTTCACTACGGGTTCCATACTTTAAGCCCTAAAAACTTAATCTAATCATAGATAATCATCACTTACAATTATCCTATAATTCTACATCAATTACACATCATCAGAACGTCATTATTCATCTATAATTCATCAATTTTTCATCATACAACATCATAAACATTTAATTCATGAACAAGACAACAATCACCTCTAACCCCACATACCAATTATCATGAACCCAATTATAGAGTCATAACTTCATCCTTACCTTGGATTGAAGGTCGCTCTATAATCTTCCGGTCGAAACCTCGTTCTGCGGTTTTTCCTTTTCTTCCAGCAGCTTCACATTCTTCTTCTCAATCCTTATTCTTCTACTGCCTCTTCTTTCTATTCTTTCTAACAATAATAAAATAACCTATTATTCCCTTTATTCCTTGTTGGGCTTAAAACTAATACACCCCCTTATTACTTCTATTCTTTTAAAACAAGTCCACATTAATAATATTATACTTCTAATATTATTTCTCCGCTTAATAAAATAAACAAATCCAATTAATCACAACACAACTTATCAAATATTCCAAAAAATAATTTAATTAAATTAAGGGCGTTACAACTCTCCCCCACTTAGAATATTTTCGTCCTCGAAAATTTACCTCAATCAAGCAACTCAGGGTAGGAGTCTCGCATCTTGCTCTCCAACTCCCAAGTCATACTTTCTCCGACAGCTCCTAGCCAAACCACTTTGACCAAAACAATCTCTTTGCCCCTAAGAGTCTTTATTTCACAATCCGCGATCCGTACAGGCATCGTCTCCACCATAATATTATCCCGTACTTGCACATCATCCATATGAATCACATGAGATGGATCTGAAATATACTTCCGGAGTTGCGACACATGAAACACATCATGAAAATTCGAAAGATTAGGCGGTAAAGCCACTCTATAAGCAACATTCCCCACTCTCTCTGAAATATGATATGGTCCAATAAAACGAGAAGTGAGCTTCTTAGACTTTAATGCTCGCCCAACACCAGTCACAGGTGTAACTCTAAAAAACACATGGTCACCAGCTTGAAATTCTAAGTCTTTCCTTCGCTTGCCATGATAACTCTTTTGTCTACTTTAGGAAGCTTTCATATTTTCTCGATCAACTTCACCTTCTCAGTAGTCTCACGAACAAGTTCAGGCCCAAGTACTACACTTTCACCAGATTCATGCCAACATAACGAAGTTCTACATCTCCGACCATACAACGCTTCAAAAAGTTCCATCCCAATAATAGAATGGTAATTATTATTATAGGTGAACTCTATCAACAGAAGATAAGTGTCCCATGAACCTCCCTGCTCAAGAACACATGCCCTCAACAAATATTCCAATGATTGAATCGTCCGTTCAATCTAGCCATCTGTCTGAGGATGATACGCTGAACTCAATCTCAACTTAGAACCCAACGCTTCTTGCAAACCCTTCCAAAAATCAGAAGTAAATATTGGATCTCTATCTGACACAATGCACAAAGGAACACCATGCAACTTCACAATCACACTAGTGTAAATCTCAGCCAACTTCGACACTGGAAAACTGATGTTAATAGGAATAAAATGAGCTGACTTCGTAAGCCTATCAATAATCACCCAAATCGAATCATGTCCTCTTAAATTACTAGGTAACCCCGTCACAAAGTCCATTAAAATGCTATCTCATTTCCATTCTGGAACTTCTAACGGTTGCATCAATCATGCAAGCTTCTGATGTTCAACTTTTGACTTATGACAAGTCAAACATGCATACACAAACCAAGCCACATCACTCTTAATTCCAGGACACAAAAACAAACCTTTCAAATCTTGATACATCTTAGTAGCTCCTGGATGAATACTTAACTTACTTCTATGACTCTCTTCAAGTATCACTTTCTTCGTCTCAGCATCATCAGGAATACAAATCTGGTTACGAAATCTTAACACACCTTGCACATCTAGCTTAAAATAATTATTCTCAAACTGATCGATCCCAACCATCGAATCTACCAGTTTAACATCCAACTTTTGAGCTTCTCTGATACTGTCTAAAAATTCATTATTAATCTTCAACATACCCAACATAACACTATGCAGTGTAACTTCGCAAACTAAGCTTATATCTCTGAACTGCTCAATTAATTCCAACTCTTTAACCATCATTGTCGACATATGTAAATTCTTTCGACTCAACGCATCAACTACCACATTCGCTTTTCCTGGGTGATAATTCAAACCAAAATTATAATCCTTTAACAATTCCAACCATCTTCGTTGCCTCATATTCAACTCTTTCTGATAAAAAAGAAACTTCAAACTCTTATGGTCACTAAACACTTCAAATCTAGAACCATAAAAATAATGCCTCCAAATCTTCAACACAAAAACAACTGCAGCAAGCTCTAAATCATGCGTAGGATAGTTCTTCTCATGATTCCTTAACTGCCTTGATGCATAAGCAACTACCTTACCATTCTGCATAAGCACACCTCCTAAACCCATCTTAGAAGCATCACAATACACCACAAAAGGCTCTCCCGGATTAGGCAATGTCAAAATCGGAGCCGACGTTAACCTCTTCTTAAATTCTGTAAAACTTTCTTCGCACTGAAGATCCCACACAAAAGCTCTACCTTTACAAGTCAACTTAGTCAACGAAAGTGCCAGCTTAGAAAAATCTTTGATAAACCTTCTATAATAACCAGCTAATCCCAAAAAGCTTCTAATCTCAGTAGCCGACCTCAGAGTTTCCCATTGCAACACAACATCAATCTTTGATGGATCTACAGCAATGCCACTACCTGAAATCACATGACCAAGAAAACTAACCTCCTTCAACCAGAATTCAAACTTGGACAGCTTTGCATACAACTTCTTCTCTTTCAAAACTTGCAACACTACTCTTAAATGTTCTGCATGATCTTCTTCTGACTTAGAGTAAATCAAAATATCATCAATGAACACCACTACAAACTGATCCAAATAAGTATGAAAGATACGATTCATATATTCCATGAATACTCCTGGTGCATTAGTAACACCAAAAGGCATCACCGAATACTCGTAATGTCCATAACGCATTCTGAAATCCGTCTTATGGATATCTTCATCCTTCACCTTAATCTGATGGTAACCCGGTCTCAAATCAATCTTACTAAACACATGAGCATCCACAAATTGGTCCATCAAGTCATCTATCCTTGGAAGCGGATACTTGTTCTTAATCGTCACTTTATTCAGCTGTCTATAATCAACACAAAGCCTCATACTTCCATCTTTCTTCTTTACTAACAACACTGGAACTCCCCACGATGATACACTTGGCCTTACAAACTTATTCTCAAGTAACTCTTCCAATTGATTCTTTAACTATGACAATTCAGATGCAGACATCTTGTATGGTGCCATAGACACTGGTCTGGTACCAGGTACAAGATCAATTGCAAATTCAACTTCCCTCTCTGGCAGTACATCAGGAATTTCATCAGGGAAAACTTCAGGAAATTCACACACCACCTGCAATTCCTTAATTATAGCTTGAGTCTCTACAGATAGCGACACCATCAACGAGAACAACTTCACTTCTTCTTGCATCAACTTCCTCAACTGTTTAGTAGACAACAAACCATTTTCCTCTACTTCAGGAGTAGAAAAATTCACAAAATTGTCATAACAGTTAATATGAACACAATTATGCTCTAACCAGTTCATACCCAAAATCACATCCAAACCTCTTAACGGTAAACAAACCAAATCAACGGCAAAGTCTCTGTCGAAGATCGACAAGGGACACTTAACACACACAAAAGAAGTAGTCACCGACCCCTTGGCTGGAGTATCGACGACCATTTCTCCATTCAAAGAATACAACACAAGACCCAATCTTTCAACACAATTAGTAGCAATAAAACAATGCGTAGCATCGGTATCAATAATAGTAATTAAAGGAGTACTATTAATGAAACATGTACCTCTAATAAGTCTGTCCTCAACAACTGTCTGATCCTCAACCAAAGCAAACACTTTACCACTTGACTGAGCCCTCTTCGGTTTTAGACACTGACTACCAATATGCCCTTCTTCTCTACAATTGAAACAAATCACATCCTTATATTCACACTCAGATACAACATGTCTGTTCTTACCACAATAAAAACACCTCTTCACTTCAGTAGTACACACATTACTCTTGTGCCCAGGTTTTCCAGACTTAAAGCAAGCCACACTAGCAGGAGCATCTCCCCCACTAGTTCTCTGACTCTGAGCAACTTTCTGTTTACCTTTACCAGTTGGGGCATCATAAGGCTTACCACGATTCTGTTGATGCTTACCCCTCTTATCACTGATAATCTTGTAATGAGCATTATTATCCTCCTCATAAATCCTACAACTATTAATTAAATTAGCAAAGACACGGATCTTCTGGTATCCAAGTGCCTTCTTGATCTCCGAGCGCAACCCGTTCTCAAACTTGATACACTTTGAAAACTCAGCATCTGCCTCAGTGTAATGCGGATAAAACTTAGCCAACTCAGAAAAATTGGCAGCATACTCAACAACCGACATATTTCCTTGCTTCAGCTCAAGGAACTCAATCTCCTTCTTACAACAGACATCTTCAGGAAAGTACTTTCTCAAAAATTCCCTACGGAACACGGCCCAAGTGACATTCTCACTTGCAACTTCCAGTCTTTGACAATTCTCTAACCACTAGTCATTAGCTTCGACTACTAGCATATGAGTCCCATACCGAACCTTCTGCGCTGGGGTGCGGTCCATCACACAGAAGATTCTCTTAATCTCCTTCAACCAGTCCAATGCTCCATCAGGATCATACTTTCCCTTGAACATAGGTGGATTCTCTCTCTAGAAGGTCGCCAAGCTACGAGATCCAGCATTCCTATCAGCATTCAGCTGATTCTTCATCGCATGAGCCATTACTTTTAAAGCAGCAACAAGTGCATCATCATTCCTTCCAGCCATCTCAACTTATCACTACAACATAAACAACAGTTAGAACTCAAATTAACAATACTCGATTGTTAGACAACTACGACTCGATGACAAGGTCAGACCAACCTCTTGCTCTGATACCAACTTTATAACACCCCAATTCTATCCCGAAAATTATATAAATAAATCAGAGTCATAAAATCATTCACGCAAACAAATCGGGATGCCACAAATTCTTCTTTCAAAACACTTTGCATTCATCGTGGATATATAACACTTTTAAAACATCAGATGAACCATCATCATAACATCTTTAATTAAATAATTCAACATCTACGCAGCGGAATTTAATAATATCTTTATCATCATTACAACAACTTCAAACCAACAAATACTTAATAATAATCAACTTAAAGTTTAACGACTGAATAATCAACAATCAAAAGCAACTAGCGTTCATCCCCCCGAGTGTTACATATCAAAGCAATGACACCGACTCGAACTATTGAAGGTATACAACCTTCACTCTCGATTACCTGCACGTTACCAACGTAAGGGCAACATTCAAACAGAAGGGGTGGGATATCTAACAATATAATAAAGCGCATGATAATTAATATATTAAATTAGATCACATAACATCACCACTTCTCATCTCATAATCAACAATAATCACAACAATAATACACATTCACCACATCAAAACACACTTCTCTATGCAATCATATAATGTGACTCAATACTATAAAAATGTATGTGGTACCATTGGAGCAGAACTCCCATCTAAAAAATTTGCCAATTAATAGAGGCATCAACAAGGCATAAGCCTTCATCTCAATATTCGCCAATACAGGCCATCTCAACGAGCATAAGCTCCATCTCAAAATGCAATGTGTGCGACACAATCATAAAGGTAATAACAACATCACAATTAACAACATCTCAATACAACACCATCATTGGCCAAAGGACTACATCTCAAAAGCATCTCAACATCTCTTCATCAACATCTCATATCATTCATAGTAATTCATCAAACATCATTTATTCATCAGACACGACTTCATTAATAACATCTCATCAATAACTCAGTTGTGCTTTAATACGACAATAACTCATCGATTTCACAACATTGGCCACAAGCCTATACAAGATATTGCCTATAATTAGTTAATAAACTAAGTCTTGCTTCTAAATCAACAAATCCCCACGTCCTACTATTCTGTAATATTACATCATCATTATCATTACTCCTACTGTTACAAACCAAACAACAACCTCTAATCATCTCATCTTCGTCACTCTTCACAAAATCAACGTAACAATTGATATGGGAACTAACTATAGTCTTAAAATGGCTACTAGTATTACACTTCTTATTCTTCATTTTAATCCTCAAGAATAAAGCTCATCGCGTTAGCTATTCAATGCTTCGAACGACACCTCAAACGGAGTCTGAAAACTCAAGTTACAACACTCTCAAACTAAATATGCCAAAAACCAGACAATATGGATCGATGCAAAACGTCTTAGATCGACGTGTACTGCACTGAACTCACAACATGAGTCGACGCGTCCTCTCTTGGATCGACTCATCCCGAGTCTAACACACAACATGTATCGACACATGCATCCTACGTATCGACTCATCCCGAGTCTAAAAGTCCTCATGGATCGATGCAAAACCTCTTTGTGTCGACTTATCTTGAGTCTCTAAACCTTCTTGTATCGACACATAATGTTTGGGGTCGACACATACTACTCCATCCTGCATAAATTCTGTGATTTTCTCTGCATTTTCACTACGGGTTCCATACTTTAAGCCCTAAAAACTTAATCTAATCATAGATAATCATCACTTACAATTATCCTATAATTCTACATCAATTACACAGCATCGGAACATTATTATTCATCTATAATTCATCGATATTTCATTATACAACATCATAAACATTCAATTCATAAACAAGACAGCAATCACCTCTAACCCCACATACCAATTATCATGAACCCGATTATAGAGTCAGAACCCCACCCTTACCTTGGATGGAAGGTCGCTCTATAATCTTCCGGTTGAAACCTTGTTCTGCCGTTTTTCCTTTTCTTCCAGCAACTTCACGTTCTTCTTCTCAATCATTATTCTTCTACTGCCTCTTCTTTCCATTCTTTCTAACAATAATAAAATAACCTATTATTCCCTTTATTCCTTGTTGGACTTAAAACTAATACACCCCCTTATTACTTTTATTCCTTTAAAACAAGCCCACATCAATAATATTATACTTCTAATATTATTTCTCCGCTTAATAAAATAAATAAATCCAATTAATCACAACACAACTTCTCAAATATTCCAAAAAATAATTTAATTAAATAATTAATTAAATTATGGGCGTTACAACTTTTACCTCGAGTCTCGGTTGACTCGGCAGCAGGAATATCAGTAGGGGTGATAACAGGGATTGTAACAGTTTTGTCAACAGGAGTATTAGCATAGGTGATTGTAGGACTGGGAACAATCTTTGGAGGAGCAACAACAACAGGAATTATTACGGGTCCAAAAACAACCTTTGGAGGAGCGATTTCTGGAGAGAGAACCCTACCACTTCGGGTTATCTTTCTAGTCCCTGCAATATTACTGACATCGGAGTCAACTTTCTCAGAACTTAAATTTTTAGCAGCTGGCCAATCTTGCTTGATACTGTGGTAGTAGACATCACCTCCATAATTCCATGGTACGGTTTTGTCTGACGAATACGGAATTATTCCAGGCATTATAATTATCAAAGAGCTACTTTAGGAACTGATGTAATTCTAATGGGTCTTTTGGTGGAGACCCTGGAAGAATTGTCGGAAATGGTCACGATGGAAACATAATTATAAGAAACAGTTGGAACAGAAGTCTTTTCGAACAAAATTTCCTTATTATCTATTAGGCATTGAACGCCTGCTTTTAACAAAGGACAGCTGGTTGGTGAGGACAAACAGAAATGACAGTTTTCATCACAGCCTGGGAACACACCGACATTCAACAAGTTCTTTTTGATAGTCAGGAGTGGGGTCATAAGTTCATAAACTGAAGTAACAAACATATCTTCCTCAATGGCGTTGGCATTATGGTCGTGTTTGGGCATAGGGGGCGTGATGACATTTGGAATTTTTGGCGCATTGAATTCAATCTTCTTGGCTTCAAGAAGGTCTTGTACTTTGTTCTTCAGAGCCCAACAGTTGTTGGTGTCATGGCCGGGGCTCTCGGAATGGTATGCATAGCAGGCATTAGGATGATAGTGAGGAGAGGTTGTGTTAGGGTTCTTTGTATCTTCTTTCAAAGTCACTAGATTTGACCTTAACAAATGTGGTAGTACCTGGGATAGGGTCATGTTAATTCTGGTGAACTGTCTGACTGGCCTTTCCATTCTTGGCTGGTTGCTTCTTTGCTGAGCATGCGCGAGTTTAGGAATCATGACAGCCCCCACCATTGGACGACGTTCAGCCCTATCTTGATTTCTCTGAGGATATACAACAACCACTTCTTTCTTTCCGTTGAATGGTTTCCTTACAGCAGCAGAGGATACATCTTTTTGAATCTTCCCATTCTTTATCCCGACTTCTACCCTTTCTCCAGTCAATATCAACTCGGTAAAACCTGCTGATGAACTCCCAATTAAGTGATTGAAGAAAGGACCGGACAAGGTGCCCAAGAACATGTCTACTAATTCTCTTTCAGATAGGGGAGGTTGGACTCTTCCTGCTAAGTCCCTCAATTTTTGCGTATAGTCCTTGAAGCCTTTACTTGAAACCATGGCCATACTCTGGAGTTGAGTACAGGTGGGCGCAAGATCAGCGTAGTATTGGTATTGTTTGTAAAAGGAAGCGACCAGATCTTCCCAGTTATGAACATTGGCTCTTTCTAACTGATAAAATCAATCAAGTTGAGTTCTAGACAGACTGTCTTGAAATAAGTGTACCCATAAATCCTTGTCAGCGGTATGAGGCTGGATTTTCCTCACATAGGACCGAAGATGCATCTTGGGACATGAAACTCCGTCATATTTGGCGAACACAGGTGCTTTGAATTCTGGAGGAATGACAATCCTCGATAATAATCCCAACTCCTCAAAGTCCAATCCAGGCACTTTTTGGATTTCCATTGAGCTCAACCGCTCTTCTAGATGCTTATACTTGTCATCGGCTGGAGGATATTGTTCTTCAGAATAATCTTCTTCTTCCTCTTCCTCTTCTGACTCTGACTGGACAACTGTTTCTTTGCCCTTCCCGTCTTGATTGTCTTTCTCACTGGATGTCGTTGTAAAGTCTAGGGTCCTTCTTGTCTTCCCTTGGAATCTTCTTCCCATGTTTAGAACTCCGGTTATCTTTTTCGTCTTCTTTTTCTTCTCTTCAACCAGCAAGGTCTTCGACTCTTCTTATCCTTTGGCTAGAGTTAAGAACATTTGTTGAAACTGTGCCTTCTGAGCTTGGAGGTCCTTCACCGTTTGCTCGAGATCCATCTTACTGAAATAAACAGTAGAAAGATGAGGAGACTTGTTGCAAGAAACCTGCTTATGTTATGATGAATGGTAAATGCATATGCAATGATTTCAAGGATTTTAAAGATTCAAATTTGTTTTAGACAAAAAGGAAACACACGTTATATTAGTAAGTTAAAGCTTGAGTACATCAATGCCTCTTTGGGCAACAAAAGATACAAAAAATCTAAGATAAAAAGGTTGTACGCAACCTCTTTGGTGCGATGTAGGCATTTAGGTTCCGTTCCTCATGGAGTTGCTTAGTGAGTTCCAAAACCTTCTTCTCGATAGCGTAGAATTGGGCCTCGAAAGTATCTCGCTCCCCCTTGAGTTGTATCAAATCCCTTTGTAAGTCTTCAAGAGAGGCGGGCATGTCAGGATGTAGGAAAGTGTATGGAACATCTCCTTCCATGACAGGCTCAATGATTACCGGGAGAATGGAGGGATAAGGCATCATAAGACTTTGAGCGCGAGTTCGTACCCATTTGAGGTAAGGCTCAAGAGGGATGGAATTCTTATGCCCCAATGTCTTACTATCTACCTTGTTCAACATCCTCTAAGCTCGGATAAATCTATGGCGAAGACGTTGATCGTCGTTCTCGTAGTCAAATACCAAGCCTTGAATAAGCATCTCATACGGGCCATCCCTTAGGGCGTAACCAAATTGTGTTAAGGCTAAGCAGGGGTTGTAGGTGATACCTCCCCTAATGCCAAGTAAGGGGACATTAGGGAACTCTTTACAACGGTCGACAATAGTAACATTCTCTATGGATCGGGAGTACCAATGAATGTCTGAATGTTTGAGCATCATCAACCTTTGTGACCACCTTGAACCTTGCTCGTTCTTTAATACAGATTGGAGAAGATGCAAAATAAACCATATTTCCAAGAGAGGAGTGCAACACATAAGGAAACCTCTTTTCCTCATAGTGCGAGTGTGAAAAGAATGTAGGATGTCCCCTAGCAATGTAGGCACCGGGTTGTGGGATATGAAGATTTTGACGGTGTTCACATCTATGAGTTCGTCAAGATTTGGAAACAAAACCATCCTATAGGTGAGGAGAGCCACAATTTCCTCAAAAGCTTGCAGGTCCAAAGAATTCCAACTGTTTTGGGCTTTCTCAAACAAGAACTTTTCTAGGAAACCTTTGACACCACTCCTTGTTTCCCAATTAGTTGTGACATTAGATGATTGCAAGTGTAGAGTTTGAGCAATATGTTCTGGCTTTGGGTCTCTTTCCGTACTGTTGAAAGGTAGTTGATTGAGAATGGGAATCCTCAAGAGTCGGGAGAATTCTTCCAAAGTAGGCACAGGTTGATAATCGGGGAATATGAAGCAATGGTGTAAGGGATCAAAGAAATGAAAGAGCACCTTCATCATGTCCTCATCAGTGTTAAAGGTGACCAAGTTGAGTAGGTGACCATGTCTCTTGGTGAATGGAGAGTTTTCAGGAATCCTTGAAGCTAGCTCCTTAAGTTGTGGAGGGATCCTTACAAGATTGACTTGAATGGTTTTCCTGCGAATAAAGTCCATATCCTACAAAACAGAACAAAGATAAATCCCAAGATCCTTGAAATGGTTAGTGAATGAGTATGATGTTATAATGTTCATGATGTTATGTACAAGTATGTATATACAAACAAAGCAAAACAAGTCCTTAGGTTTAGGATTGCATGTAGTCTCATAGGTAAGTACCCTCTTGAAGTTTAGTTGGCTCAAACCTGTCCTAGTAATAGTAACCGGGTTCTAAGGAGCTCAATATCACTGGTTTGTTTCCTTGGTCATTGTTTCAGCACAAGCCTTTTTAATGGCGACCAAAATATCCCAAAAAACCAAACCTCAATGAGTGTAGTATTGAGTATCTACCAACTTCAGACTGCACCAAATTCGGTCATCTCACTACGTCCTAAAGGCCAAGTTGGTCAAGTAAAGGTTCTTAAAGTTCATTAGTGTTTCATGACATCACTCAGCGGCCCCGTATTCTCCTTGATTAACTCAAAGGCTACCGGTACCCACAAATATGTCGCACTAACGTAGCCATTGCTTAGACCATGTCGGTATACCCTACACAGTTTCCACAACGTATTGCTACTTACCTATAATGTATCCCAAAATCCAGGTAGAGGATTCAATCCCAAACAAAGAACCAAAATGTAAATCATACAAGTCAAACAAAGAAAGCAATTAAATATGATCTAACCCTAAGGTAACCCTACTTTTAGAATTCTCCCCAGCAGAGTCGCCAGTTCTGTGATATGGTGGGAGAACTGACTTGAGGGTTTTACGTTTGATCGCAAATGTTGCGGTTAGCAAGAGTCGCCACCAACTTTTCTTTTATCCAAAAGGAAAGGTGAAAAAGCACATGAAAAACCTTTAAGATTATTTCTTGAGTTCGGGGGGTAGATTATGAAAAGGGAAGGTATTAACACCCTTTTCATCCATGGTTTTCCATGGGCTCTTAGTTACTTGCTAGATCACTTGCTTTTGTTTGAAATTGTGCTTTGTGTGATTTTTGAAAGTATTCTGTAAAGAGGCCATTGTTTAGGCAAACTTTGTAATGATTCTCGTTCGTAAGAATGTATACAAAGTGTTTGATCTTTTGAAAGTGTTTTAAAGTTTGTAAGATGTTTTGAAAGTGTATGTGTTTATTTTTGAAAATAGCAAGGATGTTTTGTTTGAAATTGATCAAGTAATTAGGAGCATTCTACCTACTCAAAAGTCTTTCTTGTTCATTTTCTTTTTCTTTGACATTGTTATCTTACCATTGCTTTGGTAAGTAACCCTATCTTTGGATGTGAATGGGACGGGCGTGGATCATCGTATAACCATGATTAGCAATATTTTCAAAGTATCTTAGCATTCTCTTTAGGTACTAAGATCATTTGAAAGGCAACATAGATAGCGTCATCGAGGGACTATGATCTTATACTTTTTGCTTGTTTTTGCTAAGATACCTCACATGCGTTATATGACTATTTTGTAAAGGCAACCAAGTGGATTTACCCTAGGGGTGCTTGTGTGCAAGTGTATTGTTTTCATGCTTGATTTTGTCTTGAATTAGGGTTTTCTAAGTATTGGTTTTAGTCTTTCCATACAAACCCTAATTACTAACATTTGTATATAAAGCGATAAACTGCGGAATTTAAAGTTACTACGCTATTACAATACTCGTGGGAGGGGGGTATATAAATTGTAAATGGGGATTTCAAGAATATAAACCTAATTAATCTATTACAACCAAATTGAATTTGTACAAGAATTGAAATAAATAATGTACAAGATGAATAAATGTATAAGAATGCAAATGTGAAGAAAATGGATATTCTTGGATTTTTTAGGAAAAGAGATTTTGTTTTAACCTAATTAATTAAAAGAAAATAATTAATTAAAATAATAAAAGTGAACCTAATTTAATAAGAAAAGATTTTAAATAAAACCCTAAGTCTATTAATTGATTAAAAGGAATTAAGTTTAAGAAAAGTATTTTTGGTATTTTTGTCTTGAAAATAATTTATAGTATTATAAAATATTTTTGGCCTTTTTTATATTAAAATAATATATTTTAATTGGTGTAAAAGAAAATAAATAATATCCTAGTTTTAATTAAATTTACAAGATAATAAGTAAAAATAAATAAAGTATGATTAATAAAATAATTTTTTGTGTGAGAAAAATAAATAAACTATGTCAAAATGTAAATCTATTATTTTTGTATTTTTTATGTTTTTTTAGTATTAGAAAAAATAATTAAGAAAACAAATAAAAAGAATATAAGAAAATAAAATAAAAGTGGGCCAGGGGTGCTAATAGCCTGCAAGGGGGTTAGAAAGTAAAAACAAAAAAACAACAAAAGCCCAACAAGGCCCAACGCCTGCAAAAAGGTCATAATGCAAAGAAAATGTAAAAAAAATTAAAATGGTACAACTGAGGCTCGAACCCAGGTCCCAAATGTTACAGGCGCGCACTTCTACCATTGGGGTGACTATACATCCGTTAACATAAGTAAAACAATAAATATATGATACAAAACGCGCCCTGATTTACACTTCATCTTCAACCTCCAGCCAGACCGACTGTAACTTGTTCATTTCTCAACAAAAATGAAAACTGTAAACATGAAACTTGTAGCAAATTTCCTCACGGTTTCAGAAATGTAAAGCATTAAAACTATAGATCAAAGATAAGCATGAATTTCATTGGCCCTAATCTGAACCCTAAAAATCTCAGAAACTTCAATCTTAAAATTCTCTAAGCTCAAGCAAAATTAATGGAAACTATGGACATGGTTAGCTTTAGGGCAATGATATCTACATGTTTTGTTCACAAATAAATCATTAATGATGCCTGTATGAAAAGTTCAAAAGTTAGAAAACTTACCTTGCAAGAGGGTATCGGGTTTGGAGTTTGAGCAGCTTTCAAGGAGTTCCAATGGTTGTGTTAGCTTCCTCAAGTTCCCAGGAAGCTAATGGGATGCTAGGCTTTAGCTGGAAGTGGCTGAGGAGTTCTGGAGAAGTCCAAGTGCAAAGCTCTATTTTTGAAAATGGAGAATGGTTTTAATGGTGTTACAGTTTTGTAACAGGGTGTGGGATCAGTTCTAAATGATGTTTAGAAGCTTTAGGAACCAAAAGGCTTGAAAACGCACGAGGGAGTTATGAGTTTCAAGTTTTTGGTCAGTTTATGTGAAAATGGAGGTATGGGATGTGATTCTGAGTTCTAGGTGTTTTCAGGGCTTGAGAATTCGTGTATTTGTTGCAAATAGTTTGTATATCTATAAGCAAAAGGATTGAAGTGCATTGGCAAGTCATAAGTACAAGTTACAAGCTTTTGGCTAGGTTACTTAATTTTGAAGAAAAGAGGGAAACCAATTTTCAATGTGTAGTACAAGCATGGGCTGGGTGATTGTAAGTGTCTAAACCATTTATCATGTAATGTAAGACATGTATGATCATAAGATAACAAGTGCAAGGCTCAAGAACAAGTTTTGTGCAAAAAAGCACTTTATCAAAATGGCAATGTACATTTTCTTCCAAAAATGGATATAAAGCATGTCCATGCATTGAATGCTTGAAGTGAGACCTCTAACAGCTGTGCAAACCATTAATTATGGAGTGCCTAACGAGTTTGAGGCCTGAAAAGTAGAGTTTATGCATCATAGTTTGAAATTTGAATTTGGTTCATCACAAAATGACTTGTAATTCAAGTGATAAAATCCTAACTTCATCTCTTCGATTCTCCCTGCTCAAGAATGATCTCAAGGAGTTATTGGACATTTTGGAAATCTTGTAATATTCTCTAAAACCTATATTTGAATTTCTTTTGAATATTACCCTTGAAACTATATGAAAAAGTTCCATGAAGTTGAGTCAAAATCCTGACCAAATTAGGGCAAAATTTCACTAAGTGTTTTATTTCATGACCACATGTTCTTAAAATTATAACTTGAGATGCAAGCACTTTTGGAAGGAGTTGTATAAAGAAAAGTTGTATATTTCATGGATATCTATAACTTTCATATTGGAAGTTTCTCTTGAATCATCTTGTATCATGGTGAAAAATTTGTTCAAAGTTATGAAAAAATATGAAATTTCCAACACTTAGAAAAATTTCTAAGTTTAGAAATTTTGACTTTTCAAAATGAAATCTTGAATTTTTGATTTCTTGATGAATAAGTTTCATACTTTGACATGTTTTGATGAATTGTGATCTTTGGCATTTGAATTTGACCAAAAAGTCAAAGTTTGACTTTTTAGTATACAATTGACTTTTGATCAGTTGATTGAAAAATTCATCTGTCAATCCAATGGACTTGCAATGTCTTGGACCATGTAATTAGGTAAAAATGATGCAATTTGAATCTTGAGATCAAGACTTAAACCAATTGATCATTTTCTAGGTCAAAAATCAGAAATTTCCCTTTCCCAGTCAAAACCCTAATTTTGACCATTTTGCCCTTTTGGAGATTTGATCATTTTTCTTGAGGAATTATGGTCCAAACTTGATCAAATGATACATATGAGCTTAAAATGTTTATGTGGATCCAAAATTATGAAGTTTGACTGTAAATTGGCCATAGTTGACTTTTTCCCCATACAGCTGATTTTTAGGTCAACTGCTCAATTGATTGAGCAAAAGTGTGATTCAAAGCTTGAAACTTGACATGAGTAATCTTGGGGGTCCATAATGATCCATGAAAACCATATGGGGCCATGGAAGTTCAAAAATACTTGTGCAAACTCAAACCCTAATTTTGGTCATCAGTGCTTAAGGAGGTGTCTTGAGCTGATCAAACCCTAGTGCAGTCTTGAGCTAAGGAGATCTTGTGAGCAAATTCTTGATAAGTGAGAGGGAAAATTTTGGGGTACAACAAAACCCACAAGGACCAATTATCAATCCTATCATTTCCTATTAATGCAATGTAAATGTAAGGCTAATTAAAATAGAGGTTTTATGCAATCCAGAGCCTTCCTATTGGACTTGATACTTCACACATAATATGCAGTGAATTGTGTGGTTTCTAAAAAGATGGTCTTGAAAACTTTTTCAAATATTAAAAACATAGTTTGAAAAACATTTTCTAAAACCTAAGATCTATCAGAGTTTAATTTTTTTTTTATAACTTAGCATCGGAAAAATAATTTTGAAATAAAATGCAGAAAATAAAAAGTTAAGGGATAAGAAGAACATCGCGATATATAGAGGTTCTGTAAAATCTGAAGGACCTAATCCTCTCCCAAATAACTAGTCTTGATTGTTTCCATTAAGTAATTGAGAGCTTTTAGTATGTGAGGCTCATGAACCCCCTTATACAAGAAAATGTTGGTTGTCATACAACCATGATAATACAAGACAAAATATATAAACGTTTGCGTCTTCTCCATTATTGAGATAGAAGTGGACAAACTCCTATATCAACTTGTAGAATTAAGTTCCATCACTTCTCTCTACTAAAAATATTTGAGCTCAATATGGTTTAACATGATTACCATTAACCTCTTGTGATTTTAACAGGCTGATCAACTTAACCTATGGTTTTATAACGGACTAACCATGAACCTATCACGAAGTTCATTAATATTGATGATCTTCAACCTTCAAAATAAAAAAATCTTTATAATAGCCTTGAGGTAAGCTCATCAACATTAACAATCTTCAACCTCAAGAACATGGGACTTATCACTCAAATCCCCAACCAAAGCTTTTAATGGGTTTAGCTTCAAACCATATAATTTTCCCTAAACATGGATGATATTCATCGAGGTGAAACAATAACAACCTTGGAGAACTTTATCAATTTCTACCTAACCAAAAATATATAAACCTCTCCTCACAAAATAACTTTCCTCAGAAAGAAAGAGTGTGCGTGTCAATACACATTTCATCTTTGGGATGATTTGAACCGAGAAATGAGACCTATATTTATAGAGTTCAAATCCTCAAAAAGAGGAAATGTAATAAATTCATTTTTGACCATTACCAATCGATTGGAGCAATAGATTAAATCATTTAAATGTAATGACTAAGTTTTCAAAAAAGGAAGGAAGAGATATCTAGTCGTTGCTTAATCATTTGGGTTCATTCAAATAACGTTTATCTTTAACAGCACACTAATCTAACCGATTGGGCTAACAAATTAAATTCAGTTAAAATGTATTTTTTTGGCTTTTTGAATGTTCATATTTCTTTCTAAGCAACTCATACATATTTCTTCAAGACATTTTATTTCAAAAACATTTCATAAAAAGGTTTAAGTGTGTGTGTGAGACTATAGCCAATTGCTTTAAAGGGAAAAAAACTTTTGCTTACATTGATTCACTCAGTTGTTAAATTTGGGAAACTTCCTTAAGCTTGTGTGTGATTTTTTCATTGTATTTGACCTTTGCTTGATATGTTATGAGGCTTTTGACATAGTCTGTTTGTTTGCCTTTTGTCTGAGCAACTATTGTTGATGTCTGAAGCTTTATCTAAGATCGTTGTCAATCCTTATCAAACCCATGATTTGCATATTTGACTTCTTTAAGTACACTGGTTGATTTTATTTATGTTTGTATCTGCACTATGTTGAATGTTGACTTTATGATCCTTTACAGTTTGTCAATATATTACGTTTCTATCATGCTGAGTATTTGTTCTGTAATTTTATAGTTAAAGACTTGTTGCATCTATCATGCTGATCTATTCATTATGATCTTTTATAGTTGAGGCAAAACTCAATTGCATCTTCAATATGCTGAGTGTTTGATATGTACTTCAAAGTTGTCATCATAAAAAAAGAGGTTATCTAATACCTGCAAAACAAGTGTGATCGGTGGATCTGGAACTGACTGTTTAACGCTGGTTCGCAAAATGTCGCGGAAGCAAGAGTCACCACCGTCTTTTATTTTCTCCAAATGGAAAGGACAAAAGCACAGAAAAATTCCTTAAAGAGATTGCTCTCGGTTCGGGAGGTAGGTTATAGAAACGGAAGGTGTTAGCACCCTTTCTATCCATGGTTATCCATGGGCTCTTAGATACTTGCTCATTGTGTTTTCAAAAATGGTTTGTTTGCTTTTCAACTGTGGGTTTTAAAAAGTTTCTTTGAAAATTTCAGTTCGGCTCTTGTATCAGTCCTCAAGAGTGTTTGAAAAATTGCTTTCGAAAGCTTTTTGAAAATGTGTTGGTGTGAAAAGTATTTTTAAATTTGTTTTGAAATTTAGAGCAAGTATCTAGAGTCGTCTACCTACCCTAAGGAATTCGTCTGTGTAGATGTCCTTTAAAGTAGTGTCATCCCACCATTGAGAGGTAGGTAGCACCACCGTTGGAGGTGTTCGGGTCAATTCGAGGTTCGAGACATGGTGATCACCAGAGCAATGGGAAGACACCTTAGAAGCTACCCTCATGCCAGGTTCTCGGATCATGAGGACTTACTAAGACATCCTCTACTCGACAATCACCTTTCGAGGCAAGGCAACAGTGAGGCGTACCCTAGGGGTGGTGTGTGATTTGTGTGTCATGTTCAGTTATTTTGTCTTGTCATGTCATAGGTGATCTACGCGTTTGTTTTTATTTATACATTCATTCTTGCATGCATTTATTAACAGTTAAAAAGATGCGGAAATTAAAATTTCTAAACTATTACAAAGGCGCGGGTCCACATCGCCAAATTAAAATCCAGGACCCGATTTGACAGAAAGTAAATAAAGTGCGAGAAATAAAATGTCCGAGTTTACAAGGCTTTGGGAGAATTACATTAATATTTACAAGAAATAAATAAAATGCGCGAATATGAATTAAAATTGGAAACGAGGGCGTTGGACCCTTTTTAATGAAATTAAATTATGATTATTAAATTAATGAAATTAAAATGAAAAAGAAATTATTTTTGAGGTTTTTTGTATTTATGGTTTTTTATGTGAATTAAATGAAATTAAGAAATTAATTAGTTAACCCTAATTCTAGTTTTTTTTTATTTGTTAAGAAAACATGAAAATTACCTAAAATTAAACCTAATTTAATTAATGCAATTTGATTTATAAAAATAAATAATTAATTATGGTGAAAAAAGGAAAAGAGATAAAAAATGCTTGAAACCCTAATTCTACCAATTTTTTTAAGTTTATTGAAAAATATTAAGTTTAAGAATAAGACTAAATTAATTAATGATTTTTATTTACAAAATATTAAAACAAAATATATTTTTTATTTTTTTATGACTTTTCTGATTTTTTTGTTATTTTTATATTTTTATGAAAATAATTAATTTAAGGAATAAAAAAGGAAATAATTGAAATAAATAAAATAAAGAAAAGAAAAGAAATACAATACCTTGGGGGGTTCTGTCCCCAATTGGAGGTATACTTTAGTATTGTTGGCCCAAGGTTTTAAGGCCTTATTTGACTTTTCTTGCCAGCGTATAGCTCCATTGACTAACGCCCAGGGTGTTCTTCCAACCAATGCCCTTGGATTGAGGTAATAGGCCATGTGGCACGCTGGATATTGTGGATGTATGATGCACCCTTGTAGTGAAACTGCACAGAAGCGTTATTAGCAAAATAATATGGAATAGAAAGGGGGACCTGGGATTCGAACCCAGGTCCCAGGGATTACCATACACATGCCTTGCCACTGGAGCTCTTGACGCGCTTTGGTTATATAATGGCAAACAAATAACATAAAGTAAAACAAGCGTTAGTGGCTGATTTAGCGCGAAAATTCAAATAACCCAATCACTGCCTTACACATCACCGTCTTCTTCCTTATTGCGCTTTTAACCTGAAACATAAAAAGACTTAGCGGGGGTTTTAAACCCCCCCAAAATATGCCGTTTTTCAAAATAGCGATTAGGCTATGGTATCACATAAATTAGGCGCGAGGGGTGTGTTGTATTCGTCCAAGCTCCCTGATTTCAACTATGGTATTAAGGAGTCTCAATTTTACAGTATGTGAAAGTTCCCAAATTGAAACTTGAAGAACCCTAATAATCGTTCATGGTGATTTCGCGTATGAGTGATGAAAGCTTAATTAAACAACACAGTTAGCTTCAGAATGATGAGAGCATTACAAAACAAGCATTAGATTTGAAAATTATGGCATAAATGATCAGATGCGATTATGTAAAAAAAGTGATGCAGTCTGAATTATAACTACCAATTCTTGATGTTTCAAGCTATGATTTTGATTCAGACTCCTTCCTTGAAGCTTCAGGAACACAATGGAATAAGTATTTGGCCTTGAATCGCACTGTAACCTAGTTTTCAGTTTTTGAATTTTTGTCAAAAAACTCCAACTTGGTTATTGATGTATGGCGCAACTTTTTTGAGTATCAGCACTAGGGTTAGGTTTACACTTGTATAGAGAACGAATTTGATCAATAATCCAAGCCCATAGCCTTACTTTTAATGATTTTCAAGATTTGATTTTCAAGAATCTTTTCCAATATTTCTTCATGCATATTTGATACAAATCATGGCCAATCACTTTAATTCCTTCCATATCTGATCATGCACGAAATCTTGAGCTTATTCCATGCATAAAAAGATTTAAAAAGTTAGGTTTAGTATTTTCCACATATTTATTTTAATTAAATGAATTATTAGTCATTAAAAATCCAAATAAATAAATAAAAATGATGAAAAACTTCCCTTTGGGCCAAATGGTCGTGCACATGCCTTGGATGATGGATTTTGGAAGAAAAAGAGGCCCATTAGCATTTTTAAGACATTTGAAGCAATGTTGACTTTTCAAAATATCCAAAAATTTCCCAACTTCCACAAGGCATATCTTGCTCAATTTTTAAGCTTTGCTCATGTTCTTGGACATTTTGGAAAGGTCTTTGAGTCCTCTAACCAATGTCTTTGGTCCCATGTCATTTTGATTTACCAATCTCAAGTTATGGCCTTTGACTTAAAGTCCCTTTTTGTTGACTTTTGAAAATGACCTATAATGTTGAAAATGATAACTTTTTGTGAGAGCATTTTTTGGACTTGAAGTGTGAAGAGGGGTTGTAGGAAATTTCTTTCTCTTCAAAATGAGATTTGGATGGAATTTTTCTGATAATCCATGTGGAAGTTATGCCTTGGTCAAGTTACAGTTGACTTTTTCAACTGTCCAAATATGGAAACTTTTGCATCTTGAGACTTTTTGAGCCAAGCTTTGAGAATCATGATCAAGCATTGATCAAATGATGTTTGTGGCTTCAAAATGAGATGTTGACCAAAAATTTGGACTTTTGACTGTCAAATGACTATTTTGCCCCTACAGTTGACTGTAGTGCAATTAGGTTTTTTGATTGTGCAATTTTGTGTTATAAGTCTTGAAACTGGGTATGAGGATGCTTGACCATGTTTATAGGCATGTGGGACTTGATTGGACCCTTGGAAACTTCATTTTCTTTGTCATAACCAAAACCCTAATTTTTGATTGTTAGGAGGCCCTTGAACTGTGCAACCCTTGGGGAGATTTTGAAGCATGCTCTTTGCAATTCTTGAAGAATATGGGAGGGAAAATTTTGGGGTACAACAGTTGCCCCTGTTCAATCTTCTTAGACCTGAGGATGCAGATTGGCTGACGTGCCTTTCGTAATCCAAAGGTGGAAGATGATTGAACACTAGAGTGCCCAGAAATTTGCGCTCACATAGTAGTGTGATGATGGAATGGGCTTATAGATGCCATTTGGAGATTTGATGAATAGGATGATGGGCTTATAGATGCCATGCTAATAGATGGTGGAAGGTGGATGGGCTTATAGATGCCATCTGGATGTTGATCACGTAAGAGATTCCTTAGCGAGAACTTGCGTACCTGAAAAAGAAAGAGATTACCTGACCCGTTACAGGAGCTGGTCTTCAGATTCTTTGTATAGATGTGTCCTGACTGGTTACAGGAACTGGATCTGGATCTTCAAAAGGTGATGAACCAGGGATGGTTACTACCTCAACAGGAACGCCGAGAGAACCTTGGACGACTTCAACCTCAACAGTAACGCTGAGAGAATCTGGGGACGATTACTACCTCCGCAGTAACGGGGAGAGAACCATAGGCGACTTCAACCTCAACAATAACGCTGAGAGAATCTGGGGACGATTACTACCTCAACAGTAATCATTGAGAGAATCTTGGGCGACTTCAACCTCAACAGTATCATTGAGAGAAACTTGGGCGACTTCAACCTCAACAGTAACGCTGAGAGAATCTTGGGGCGATTACTACCTCCGCAGTAACGGGGAGAGAACCACAGGCGACTACAACCTCAACAGTATCATTGAGAGAATCTTGGGCGACTTCAACCTCAACAGTAATGCTGAGAGAATCTTGGGGCGATTACTACCTCCGCAGTAACGGGGAGAGAACCATAGGCGACTACAACCTCAACAGTAATCATTGAGAGAATCTTGGATATCTTCTACTGAGTCTTTATCAGAAAAATCTGTTAGGGGTCGATTTAGCTGGACTAGAGAAGGCCTTTGACTGGATAAGAAACAGAAAAATCTTAGGGTCGATTTAACTGAACCGGTCTAGGTCTTGAAATCTTCAACTGGATAAGAAACAGGGAGATCTTAGGGTCGATCTGACTGAACCAGAGAAGGCCTTGGACTGGATAAGAAACAGAAAAATCTTAGGGTCGATTTAACTGAACCGGTCTAGGTCTTGAAATCTTCAACTGGATAAGAAACAGGGAGATCTTAGGGTCGATCTGACTGAACCAGAGAAGGCCTTGAAACATAGCTGAGAACTTAACTGGATCTTTCCTGAAAGGTAAAGGTCAGTCATATGTGATGCATGATATGGATCAAGCAATGATGTTCTCAACATAAATGAGATTTGTAGGATATGATGCGTATATGCATGCTATAATGTATGAAAATATGATGTTTATGAATGTATATTTTCGTCTAGGAAAGTAAATCCTTGACGGGTGCCGGGAAGTCAATCCTGGGCTGATGTTTGAAGAATAGATTTTGCTTCCGCTGGGGATGATAGTTGCAAGAATACCGATAGGAGAAGATAACTCCGTTGGGGGATAAACTTGGCGAATGGAATATTCTGCGGGGAGAAAAGTACTCTAGCGATCTTGCTGGGAAGCAATACTCTGTGGGGAGAGAGGTACTTTGTTGAGTTGCTGATAATAACTTGCTGGGGATATCATTGTTGTGTTGGAAGTTTTAATAGACTTCACTGGGGATAAGAAGACTTCGTCGAGGACGCTCTTTCCATGGCTTTTGGCTGAGGATAACCCAGTTATATCCTGGTAAGGAAATAACTCTTTGAATAAAGCCGGGCGACGCGTTCGTGCTCTGCGAGGGATAAGCTTCCAGAATCTACTGGGGATAAGCTTACTGCTTGGGGAGATGGATTCCCACTTTCCTGGGGAAACTGGATTGGATTCTCCTGGGGAAATTTTGAACTGTACTGGGGAAGTGACTCCTTTGAATGTTTGATGTACCGTCGGGGAACAATCTTTAGACCAAGACTGCCGGGGATGCTTGTTAAGAATGCATGTATATTGCTGGGGAATGTTGAGGTCTGCGGGGGGCACCCAACTTCCTTAAGGTTGGTTGTAACTTTGCTTGGAGAGAGTGTATTGATTTGCTGGCTCACTCTCTGGGGACTTAAGATATCCTAGTTGTTCTTCAGCCGAACCTACCTTGGTACATTGGAGGACAGAACCATTAGGTTGCTTAGACAACTCTTTATTTCCCCTGTTTCTAATGTTACCTGTAATTAATCCTTTGTTTTGTATGCGAATATTCATGTATTAGCAAATTATTGTCAATGCATATATCACAAATTGAACCTTGAACGTTCTTCGCAAAACAAAACAGGAAAGGAAAAATAATTGGCAATTTTAACTGAAAAGTATATTTGTATTGATTTTGAATTTGCCTGTAAATAGGCGTTTGTGTACAAGAGGCTGACGTCCTAGTAAGAGAACGCCGCCGAAAAAAAGAGTTTATACAAATTTTGTACAAGAGAAAATAAAACAGCTGTGTGAAATGAATGATCCCACTGGGTTTCAACTCTGCTATTGCCTTTATATCTCCGAGCGTCTCATCACTTGATGACCTTAGTTGAAGATGAAGCTGACTGATCGATGCCGTCTGAACTTGATGTAGATACTGGATTCTGGATGCAAGGTGATCCAATGAGACATAGTATTACGCTTTATCCCTAACTTTTGCCTGGACCGCCCTTTTGGGTTTTCAGTCCACCGGGATACCCATTTTTGCCCAAGCCGCCTTTTCAGGTTTTCGACTTGTCGGGTGTACATATTTTTTTCATTTCATCCCTTCATTTTGCCCGAACCCTTTTGGTTCACCGGGAAGCCCTAATTTTTGCCTAGGCATGTCAGCCTAGTGGGTCTTTTTTATGCGTAGTATCTTTTTACTATGTCTGCATTGGCGGGGTGAGGAAGGTCGTCACCATCCATGTTGGTTAAAATCATGGCTCCTCCTGAGAACACATGTTTAACCACAAATGACCCTTCATACGTAGGGGTCCATTTGCCCCTTGGATCACTCTGAGGAAGGATGATTCGCTTGATTACCAGATCCCCAACTTGATATTCCTATGGTCTGATCTTTTTGTTAAATGCCCTGATCATCCGTTTCTGATACGTCTGACCATGACAGATAGCAGCAAGTCTCTTTTCATCAATAAGGTTTAACTGATCAAGTCGTGTATGGATCCAATCATCTTCGTTCAGATTTGCATCCTTCATTATCCGGAGAGAGGGTATTTGCACTTCGATTGGTAAGACTGCCTCCATACCATAAACCAAGGAGAAAGGAGTTGCCCCGGTTGATGTCCTGACTGAGGTACGGTACCCATGTAGAGCGAACGGTAACATCTCGTGCCAATCTTTATAAGTCACTGTCATCTTCTGCACGATTTTCTTAATGTTCTTATTTGCTGCTTCTACAACCACATTCATCTTCGGTCTGTAAGGAGAAGAGTTATGGTGCTGTATCTTAAACTGCTCGCAGAGCTCAGTGATCATCTTGTTATTGAGATTGGTACCGTTGTCTGTAATAATTCTTTCTGGGACGCCGTATCGACAGATCAGATTGTGCTGAATGAACCGTGCCACAACAGTCTTGGTTTACGTAGCATAGGGAGCTGCTTCAACCCACTTCGTGAAGTAATCAATTGCTACCAGGATGAAGCGATGCCCGTTAGATGCCGTAGGTTTAATCTCACCGATCATGTCTATGCCCCACATTGCAAACGGCCAAGGCGCAGTCAGAACATTCAGAGGAACTGGAGGAACATGCACCTTGTCTGCATAAATCTGGCATTTATGGCATGTCCGAGAATGTTGGTAGCAGTCTGCTTCTATTGTGGACCAGAAATACCCTGCTCGAAGGATCTTCTTTTCCATAGTGTGTCCACTGGAATGTGTTCCGAAGGTTCCTTCGTGTAGCTCTTCCATGATCCTTTCTGCTTCAGTCTTATCCACACAACGCAGCAAGGTCGAATCATGGTTTCGCTTATACAGGATGCCGTTGCTAAGGAAGAACTTCGCTGCGAACCTTCTCAGAAACTTTTTATCATTGACAGAGGAACCTTCAGGGTATTCCTGAGCTTCCAGATATCTCTTCACCTCATGGTACCAAGGCTTCTCAGTTACCAATTCAGTCTCGAGATCACAACAGTATGCCGGTTCGTCCAGTTTCCAGATGATGATCCGGGGAGCCTCATTGTCCCATTTGACCTTGAACATAGAAGACATTGTAGCCAACGCGTCCGCCAGCTGATTCTCCTCTCTCGGGAAGTGTTAAAAGGTTATCTCTGAAGTGAGGGATCAATGTCAACACACATTCTCTGTAAGGAATAAGATTCGGATGTTTCGTATCCCACTCTCCTTTGATCTGATTGATCACAAGAGCGGAATCTCCGAAGACACTCAGAAACTTGATCCTTAGATCGATCGCAGCTTGAAGACCCATGATGCATGCCTCATACTCTGCCATGTTGTTGGTACAGTTGAAACATAGCCGGGCAGTGAGTGGAGTATGAGTGCCTTGAGGGGATATGATTACAGCGCCGATACCGTTACCCAAAGCATTGGAGGCTCCGTCAAAGTGCATAGACCATCGGGATCCTTCCTCAGGTCCTTCATCCGGTCCAGGTACTTCACAATCAGTCACTATCATGATGCTCTCGTCCGGAAACTCGAAGTTCATTGACTGATAGTCGTCTACTGCCTGATGTGCCAAGTGGTCTGCCAATACACTTCCCTTGATGGCTTTCTGGGTAGTGTACTGAATGTCGTATTCTGTCAAGATCATTTGCCATCTCGCTATTCTCCCAGACAGAGCAGGCTTTTCAAATATGTACTTTATAGGATCCATCTTTGAGATCAACAAGGTAGTGTGAGTCAGCATATACTGTCTCAACCGGCGAGCAGCCCATACCAAAGCGCAACAAGTTTTCTCAAGCAGTGAGTATCGGGTCTCACAGTCGGTAAACTTTTTGCTAAGGTAATAAATGGCATGCTCTTTTCGGCCAGACTCGTCATGCTGCCCCAGCACACACCCCATTGAGTTGTCAAGTACTGTCAGGTATAGTATCAGAGGTCTCCCTTCAACCGGTGGCATAAGGATGGGTGGTTCTTGGAGATACTCTTTGATTCTGTCAAAAGCAGCCTGACATTCATCATTCCAACGTACTACCTGATCTTTCTTCAGCAGCTTGAAGATTGGCTCACAGGTAGCAGTCAAGTGTGAGATGAACCGAGCAATGTAATTCAGGCGTCCTAAAAAGCCTCTGACCTCTTTCTCTGTCCTAGGAACTGGCATCTCTTGAATAGCTTTAACTTTGGCTGGGTCCACTTGAATACCCTTATCACTTACAACGAAGCCTGGCAACTTTCTAGATCTTACCCCGAAGGTGCACTTGTTCGGGTTCAACCTCAGCTTGTACAACTTCAACCGGTCAAACAACTTCTGCAGATGATCAAGGTGTTCTTCCTCAGTATGGGACCTTGCGATCATGTCGTCAACATACACTTCTATCTCATGATGTTTCATGTCATGAAATAAAGCAACCATGGCACGTTGGTAGGTTGCCCCAGCGTTCTTCAGTCCAAAAGGAATGACCTTGTAGCAGAAGGTGCCCCACTGAGTAACAAAGGTAGTTTTTTCCATGTCTTCAGGTGCCATCTTGATCTGATTGTAACCTGAAAAACCATCCATGAAAGAGAACACCTTATGCTGAGCTGTATTGTCAACAAGGACATCAATGTGAGGTAGAGGGAAGTCATCTTTGGGGCTGGCCCTGTTCAGATCCCGGTAGTCGACACACATTCTGACCTTACCGTCCTTTTTTGGTACCGACACCACATTAGCAACCCACTGAGGGTAAGAAGTCACTGCAAGGAACCCAGCATCAAACTGTTTCATAACCTCGACTTTAATCTTCTCTAACATCTCTGGACGCATACGGCAGACCTTTTGCTTAACCGGAGGGCAGTCTTCCTTAGTAGGCAAGTGATGGACCACAATATCGGTATCCAACCCGGGCATGTCTTCGTAGGACCAGGCAAAGATCTCCATATAATCATGTAGCATCTTAGTCAACCGTTGCTTCACGCTGAGCTCTAGGTTGGCACCAATCTTTACCTCTTTCCTATCTGCTTCAGTACCCAAGTTTATTGTTTCCACTGGCTCTTCATGTGGTTGAATCGCCCTCTCTTCCTGAAGTAACAGTCTTGCAAGCTCGCCAGGCACTTCGCAATCATCTTCACCTTCGTCTTCGGCTAAGTTGATCGCATTTTCGAAGTCATAACTGGCAGTAGCAGAGTCGTTACCAGTGAGATCCAGAGTGGATTGAAACCTGTATGAGTGAGTGTGTGTAAATACAGCTGTTTTGAAATATATAAAAGAAGGAAAGAGGGAAAAGGAGCATAAGATTTGAAATGCGAGAAAACGTCCAAGATTTTTATTTATGATATATGAAATGACAATTTATATGCCCTCACAAATGAAGCCAACGGTGCCCCGGGTAAGACACCGGGCCATGAAGTTCAATTTATTGTTTATTACAAATAACGAAACAAAGAAGTTTATTACTGCGTAACAAAAGTAACAGGAGTATGGTCTTTGGCAATCCAATTGGTCAACCTGCCATCAGTTGTCGGGTAGATCCAGCTATTGAACTCTGCTTCATCCACTTCATTATCCTCCCCAACAGCATTCACTCCTGGATTGGTAATGAGCACATGAGGTCTTCTGGTCTTTGCCTTCCGCATAGCTTTCTGTCCTTCTGCAGTAAAACCCAGTCCGAACTTGTCAGTTTTCTGTTTAAAATCAGGGAGCCTGCCCCAGTTAGTACATTCACCTTTCTGAACCACAGCCCAGGCATCCTTCAGGGAAGCCATCTTCAAAGGAACATCCTCTTCGACCGTTGTTTCTGCTGCTGCTGAAATTGGAAGTACCTCCTCGAAATGCTGACAGGGGGTTTCAATAAACTCCCTGTCCATCTCAATATATCTGAAGGAATTCAAATGGCTCACCATATACTCCTCCTCTCCTTGTACAGTGACGATCTTCCCTCTGACAGGGTACTTTAGCTTCTGGTGCAAGGTAGAGGTCACTGCCCCAGCTTTATGGATCCAAGGTCGACCCAGTAGACAAGAATAAGATGGACGGATATCCATCACATAAAAGGTAGAGTCAAATACTTGAGAGCCCACACGAATAGGAATGTCAACCTCTTCATGAACCGTCCTCTTGGAACCGTCGAAGGCTCTGACGATAATATTGCTAGGTTTTAGTTCCAGGCCTTCACAATCCAAACGGTCCAAGGCTTTCTTGGGTAGCACATTTAAGGAAGAGCCAGTGTCCACCAACACGTGCGCCAGAGTAGTGCCCCTGCATTCAATAGAGACATGCAGAGCATCATTGTGGTCTCTTCCCTTGGCAGTAAGGTCAGCATCTGAGAAACCCAAGCCATTGTCTGCTGTCAGATTTGCTACGCAATCAGTAAACTGGACTGCAGATGTCTCCTGTGGCACATGGGCCGTCTTGAGAAATGAGATCAAGGCCTTAGCATGGGCCTCTGAGCACAGTAATAAGGAGAGCATGGAGATCTTGGAGGGCGTGTGCCCCAGCTGCTCGACAACATTAAAGTCGCTCTTCTTGATTATTTTTAGAATTTCCTCCATCTCTTGTTGGGAGGCCTCAGCAGTTACAGGTCTTGGTGCCTCCATCCGGGCAGGCTCGTCTTCAATTCCTTCGCCCCGAGCATTGGATGACTCGGCCGCAGGGGAAACAACTTGATCAGAAACAGGAGCAGGTATGCTTGCAGGCGTTATAGTAAGGGGTCTTCGAATAGCTGGCGGTGCAATGTCAGGCGAGAAGAGCCTGCCACTGCGGGTAACCTTTGCTGGACCAGTGATATTGTTGATACTGGTGCCAGTGTTAAATTCTTGCTTGATTCCATTCACATACACATCTGCCCCATAGTGCCAGGGGATAGCCTTATCAGATTCGTAGGGGAGAGGCCCCGGAACAGTAATAACAACAGGTGCGACAGACATGATTTGAACAGGCTTCCTTGGGAGAGCCTTGATTGGATTATTGAAGATTGTAACAACAACAACTTCTTCTACCGGAACCAATTGAACAGCGGACTTCTTGAATAGAATCTCTTTGCTGTCCATTAGGCTTTGGATGCCCAACTTCAGCAAAGGACAACCAGATAGGGAAACAACACAGAACAGGCAACCCTCACTGCAACCCGGAAATAAACCGGCCAACAGTAGGTTCTTCTTGACAGTCATTAAGGGAGTAGCCACATCATCCATAGAAACAGCGTATACATCTTCATCAACAACATTTACTTCATGCTGGGGCATAGGAGCAGTCACCACATTCGACCTCTCAGGCGCTTCAAACTGTATCTCTTTTGCATCGATAAGGTCTTGCACCTTATTCCTCAAGGCCCAACAGTCATCAGTGGAATGCCCCGGGCTATCGGAGTGATAAGCACAGCGGGCATTTGGATTGTATTTGGGAGAGGCAGTGTTCACAACTTTTGGGGCCTCTCTGACAGTCACTAGGTTGGTGGACAGCAACTGCGGCAAGATCTGCGATAAGGTCATGCTCAAACGGGTAAAATCTCTCCGGGGTCTTTCAGCCCTTTGAGGATTGGTTTGCCGAGGAGCGGCAGCAGGCTTAGCAATCATTACCACACTGACAGATTGGCGGCGCTCAGACTTCTCTTGTCTTCTAGAGCCGTATACAGCACTAGCCTCCTTCTTGAAGGGTTTCTTCTCAGAGCTTGATGATGCACCCTTCTGAATTTTACCAGACTTCAACCCAGCCTCAATTCTCTCTCCCGTCAGAATAAGATCAGTAAACCCTGCAGATGAGTTACCGATAAGATGGTTGAAAAATGGCCCAGATAGGGTCCCCAAGAACATGTCTACCAACTCCCGATCAGTCAACGGAGGCTGCACCCTGCCAGCCAGATCCCTCCACTTCTGTGCGTACTCTTTAAAACCTTCACTTGAACCTAACGACATACCCTGGAGTTGGGTACGTGTATGGGCAAGGTCGGCATTATATTGATACTACTTATAGAAAGCAGTAGCCAACTCCTCCCAGTTACGAACCTTGGTCCCATCCAGCTGATAGAACCATTCGAGATGAGTCCCTGAAAGACTCTCCTGGAAGAAGTGGATCCACAAGTTCTTATCCACTGAGTACGACTGAATCTTCCGCACATAAGACCTGAGGTGTAGCTTGGGATAAGATGCCCCGTCATATTTGGTGAAAGATGGTGCTTTGAACTTATGAGGAATGATCACACCAGTAGACAAACCCAAATCTCCGAAATCCAGCCCAAGCACTTGTTGGATCTCCATAGCATTCAATCTGTCTTCCAACTGCTTATATCTGTCTTCTGCAGGAGGATACTGTTCCTCATCAAAATCAGTCTCGTTGTCGGAGACTACCGGACTAGGACCTTTTCCCTCTTGAGGACCACCCTTGCCTATAGAAGAACCAGCCTCTTCATTTTGCAGAGTGTTGCCAAACCTTCGGCCCGAGTTGAAAAGGACAGTTCTCCTCTTCTTCTTCTTCTCTTTCTTCAGGAGTAGAGCCTTCAGCTCTTCTTGGCCCTGAGCCAAACCCATGATTAGTTCCTGAAATTGCACATTCTGCGCCTGAAGAGCCTTGATGGACATCTCAGTTGATGATGAGTCAGGATTCATGATGCTGAAATAAACAGCGAAGAACGGTAAGCAACCTGAAAAGGAGAAAACCTGCTATGCACATGATGAATGATATGTGTTTATGCAATGCATTCAAGGGTTCGAAAGTTCAAATTTGTTGTAGACAAAAAAGAACACACGTTATCATTAAGGACATAATTGTTCAGTACATCAAAGCCTCATGGGCACAAATAATACAAAGCAAATCAATCCCAAAAGACACTACGCATCCTCTTTGGAGCTATGTAGGTGTTGCGATTCCTCTCCTCATGCAATAGGCAGGTGAGCTCCAAGACCTTCTTTTCACTAGCATGTAGACTGGTCTCAAGAGAATTCCGTTCTTCCTTAAGCTGGATCCAGCTCTTCTGCATCTCTTCCCAGGATGTGGGCATATCAGGATGCTGAATGGTGTAGGACACTTCTCCTTCCAAGACTGGTTCTTTGATCACAGGGAGCATATGAGGATAAGGCATTACTAACTTCTGGGAGCGGGCGCGTACCCACTTGAGATAAGGTTCCAACGGGATGGAGTTCCTGTGCCCCAGTGTCTTGCTGTCTATCCTACTTGGCATCCTCCAAGCTCTGATAAATCTCTGGCGAAGTCCTTGTGCATCGTTGTCGAAGTCAAAAACTATGTCCGGAATTAACATGTCATGAGGGCCATCCCTCCGAGCATAACCAAACTGTCTCCAAGCCAAACATGGGTTGTAAGTGATACCTCCTCTGATTCCAAGTAAAGGAACATTAGGGTACTCCCCGCAACGATCAATGATAGTGACATCCTCTCTGGACCGAGGGCACCAATGTATATCTGCATGTGTAAGAGTCATCAGCCGTTGTGACCATCTCAAACCCCGCTCGTTCTTCAAAACTGATTGTGGAAGGTGCGAAATAAACCACCTTCCCAGGAGAGGAGTGCAACACATAAGGACACCTCTTTTTCTCATGGTTCGAGTCTAACATGAGTAAAGGATGTCCCCCAGCAACGTAGGTATAGGATTCCTGGACATGAAGATCTGGACAGCACTAATATCTATAAGCTGATCTGGGTTAGGAAACAACACCAAACCATAGACAAGGAGGGCCACAACTTCTTCAAAAGCTCGTAAGTTAAGGGAGTTCCAACATTCATGGGCCTTTTCAAACAGAAACCTGGCTAAGAACCCTTTGATACCACTTCTAACTTCCCAATGTCCCTTGAGGTCAGATGACTGTAGGTGCAAGGCTTTAGCAATCTCTTCAAGCTTGGGTTCCTTTTCCGTACCGTTGTAAGGTAGTTGATCAAGGATAGGGATCTTCAGGAGCCGGGAGAACTCCTCCAATGTAGGTACCAGCTGATAATCCAAGAAGGTGAAACAGTGATGTAGAGGGTCAAAGAACTGGAACAGGACCTTTATCATGTCTTCCTCAATGTTGGTATTGACCAAGCTGATGAGAATTCCATGTCTTTCACTGAATGAAGAGCTCTCGGGAATCCTGGATATAAGTTCCTTAAGCTGAGGAGGGACCCTTACAAGACTGATTTGAATTGTCTTTCTGCGAACAGTTTCCATGTCCTACAAAACAAGAACAAAGATGAAGATTCGAACCCCTGAAATGGTTAGTCAATGCATATGATGCTGGATGATGTCATGATGCTATGATTAAACACACCACAGATATATACAAGGACAAACATGTAAGGCACACAAGGCACACAAGACAAGCCCTTAGAGTTTAAGGCCAGCATGGGGTATGGGTAGTACCCTCTTGAAGTTGGTGGGTTCAACCTGTCCTATCAGAAGTAACTGGGTTCTAAGGGTCCCAATATCACCAGATTGCTTTCATTGTTCATCGTTTCGATTTAGCCACTGAACTGGCGACCGAAATATTCCAAGAAAGTAACCCTCAATTGAGTGTAGTATCGAGTATCAACCAACCTCGGACTGCACCAAAGTCAGTTATCTCACTACCCTAAAGAGGCCAAGATAGTTCAATTAAGGTTCCTAAGGTCTGTTGATGCTTCATGACACCACGCGGAGGCCCCGTACTCTCCTTGACTGAACTCAAGGGTTACCGGTACACACCAAAGTGCCACATCAACGTAGCAGATTGTTTCAACCATGTCGGTATACCCCGCACAGTTCCCTCACAGCCTTGTTGCTACTTTCTAAGAAGGTATCCCCCAGATCCGGGTTAGGATCTATAGAATTCCCAAGACAGTCCCACAATTTAAAGCAAGCAAAGAAAGCAATTGAAAACACAGTTATGAACTAACCCTAAGGTACACCTCACTTTATAAGTATTATCCCCAGCAGAGTAGCCAGTTCTGTGATCGGTGGATCTGGAACTGACTGTTTAACGCTGGTTCGCGAAATGTCGCGGAAGCAAGAGTCGCCACCGTCTTTTATTTTCTCCAAATGGAAAGGACAAAAGCACAGAAAAATTCCTTAAAGAGATTGCTCTCGGTTCGGGAGGTAGGTTATAGAAAGGGAAGGTGTTAGCACCCTTTCTATCCATGGTTATCCATGGGCTCTTAGATACTTGCTCATTGTGTTTTCAAAAATGGTTTGTTTGCTTTTCAACTGTGGGTTTTAAAAAGTTTCTTTGAAAATTCCAGTTCGACTCTTGTATCAGTCCTCAAGAGTGTTTGAAAAATTGCTTTCGAAAGCTTTTTGAAAATGTGTTGGTGTGAAAAGTATTTTTGAATTTGTTTTGAAATTTAGAGCAAGTATCTAGAGTCATCTACCTACCCTAAGGAATTCGTCTGTGTAGATGTCCTTTAAAGTAGTGCCATCCCACCATTGAGAGGTAGGTAGCACCACCGTTGGAGGTGTTCGGGTCAATTCGAGGTTCGGGACATGGTGATCACCAGAGCAATGGGAAGACACCTTAGAAGCTACCCTCATGCCAGGTTCCCGGATCATGAGGACTTACTAAGACATCCTCTACTCGACGATCACCTTTCGAGGCAAGGCAACAGTGAGGCGTACCCTAGGGGTGGTGTGTGATTTGTGTGTCATGTTCAGTTATTTTGTCTTGTCATGTCATAGGTGATCTACGCGTTTGTTTTTATTTATACATTCATTCTTGCATGCATTTATTAACAGTTAAAAAGATGCGGAAATTAAAAGTTCTAAACTATTACAAAGGCGCGGGTCCACATCGCCAAATTAAAATCCAGGACCCGATTTGACAGAAAGTAAATAAAGTGCGAGAAAGAAAATGTCCGAGTTTACAAGGCTTTGGGAGAATTACATTAATATTTACAAGAAATAAATAAAATGCGCGAATATGAATTAAAATTGGAAACGAGGGCGTTGGACCCTTTTTAATGAAATTAAATTATGATTATTAAATTAATGAAATTAAAATGAAAAAGAAATTATTTTTGAGGTTTTTTGTATTTATGGTTTTTTATGTGAATTAAATGAAATTAAGAAATTAATTAGTTAACTCTAATTCTAGTTTTTTTTATTTGTTAAGAAAACATGAAAATTACCTAAAATTAAACCTAATTTAATTAATGCAATTTGATTTATAAAAATAAATAATTAATTATGGTGAAAAAAGGAAAAGAGATAAAAAATGCTTGAAACCCTAATTCTACCAATTTTTTTAAGTTTATTGAAAAATATTAAGTTTAAGAATAAGACTAAATTAATTAATGATTTTTATTTACAAAATATTAAAACAAAATATATTTTTTGATTTTTTATGACTTTTCTGATTTTTTTGTTATTTTTATATTTTTATGAAAATAATTAATTTAAGGAATAAAAAAGGAAATAATTGAAATAAATAAAATAAAGAAAAGAAAAGAAATACAATACCTTGGGGGGTTCTGTCCCCAATTGGAGGTATACTTTAGTATTGTTGGCCCAAGGTTTTAAGGCCTTATTTGACTTTTCTTGCCAGCGTATAGCTCCATTGACTAACGCCCAGGGTGTTCTTCCAACCAATGCCCTTGGATTGAGGTAATAGGCCATGTGGCACGCTGGATATTGTGGATGTATGATGCACCCTTGTAGTGAAACTGCACAGAAGCGTTATTAGCAAAATAATATGGAATAGAAAGGGGGACCTGGGATTCGAACCCAGGTCCCAGGGATTACCATACACATGCCTTGCCACTGGAGCTCTTGACGCGCTTTGGTTATATAATGGCAAACAAATAACATAAAGTAAAACAAGCGTTAGTGGCTGATTTAGCGCGAAAATTCAAATAACTCAATCACTGCCTTACACATCACCGTCTTCTTCCTTATTGCGCTTTTAACCTGAAACATAAAAAGACTTAGCGGGGGTTTTAAACCCCCCCAAAATATGCCGTTTTTCAAAATAGCGATTAGGCTATGGTATCACATAAATTAGGCGCGAGGGGTGTGTTGTATTCGTCCAAGCTCCCTGATTTCAACTATGGTATTAAGGAGTCTCAATTTTACAGTATGTGAAAGTTCCCAAATTGAAACTTGAAGAACCCTAATAATCGTTCATGGTGATTTCGCGTATGAGTGATGAAAGCTTAATTAAACAACACAGTTAGCTTCAGAATGATGAGAGCATTACAAAACAAGCATTAGATTTGAAAATTATGGCATAAATGATCAGATGCGATTATGTAAAAAAAGTGATGCAGTCTGAATTATAACTACCAATTCTTGATGTTTCAAGCTATGATTTTGATTCAGACTCCTTCCTTGAAGCTTCAGGAACACAATGGAATAAGTATTTGGCCTTGAATCGCACTGTAACCTAGTTTTCAGTTTTTGAATTTTTGTCAAAAAACTCCAACTTGGTTATTGATGTATGGCGCAACTTTTTTGAGTATCAGCACTAGGGTTAGGTTTACACTTGTATAGAGAACGAATTTGATCAATAATCCAAGCCCATAGCCTTACTTTTAATGATTTTCAAGATTTGATTTTCAAGAATCTTTTCCAATATTTCTTCATGCATATTTGATACAAATCATGGCCAATCACTTTAATTCCTTCCATATCTGATCATGCACGAAATCTTGAGCTTATTCCATGCATAAAAAGATTTAAAAAGTTAGGTTTAGTATTTTCCACATATTTATTTTAATTAAATGAATTATTAGTCATTAAAAATCCAAATAAATAAATAAAAATGATGAAAAACTTCCCTTTGGGCCAAATGGTCGTGCACATGCCTTGGATGATGGATTTTGGAAGAAAAAGAGGCCCATTAGCATTTTTAAGACATTTGAAGCAATGTTGACTTTTCAAAATATCCAAAAATTTCCCAACTTCCACAAGGCATATCTTGCTCAATTTTTAAGCTTTGCTCATGTTCTTGGACATTCTGGAAAGGTCTTTGAGTCCTATAACCAATGTCTTTGGTCCCATGTCATTTTGATTTACCAATCTTAAGTTATGGCCTTTGACTTAAAGTCCCTTTTTGTTGACTTTTGAAAATGACCTATAATGTTGAAAATGATAACTTTTTATGAGAGAATTTTTTGGACTTGAAGTGTGAAGAGGGGTTGTAGGAAATGTCTTTATCTTCAAAATGAGATTTGGATGGAATTTTTCTGATAATCCATGTGGAAGTTATGCCTTGGTCAAGTTACAGTTGACTTTTTCAACTGTCCAAATATGGAAACTTTTGCATCTTGAGACTTTTTGAGCCAAGCTTTGAGAATCATGATCAAGCATTGATCAAATGATGTTTGTGGCTTCAAAATGAGATGTTGACCAAAAATTTGGACTTTTGACTGTCAAATGACTATTTTGCCCCTACAGTTGACTGTAGTGCAATTAGGTTTTTTGACTGTGCAATTTTGTGTTGTAAGTCTTGAAACTGGGTATGAGGATGCTTGACCATGTTTATAGGCATGTGGGACTTGATTGGACCCTTGGAAACTTCATTTTCTTTGTCAGAACCAAAACCCTAATTTTTGACTGTTAGGAGGCCCTTGAACTGTGCAACCCTTGGGGAGATTTTGAAGCATGCTCTTTGCAATTCTTGAAGAATATGGGAGGGCAAATTTTGGGGTACAACAACAAGGTTCCACACTTCCAAGCAAACAACTGTAGCTTGTATTAATGTCCATAACCTAAGAGGTTATCTTGAAAAATATATGGGCCAATTTTCATTGGTAAGTCCACCTCTCCAATCACAGTCCTTCTTGACACATCAAAAGCTTTTACCACTAAGGTACCAGGTCACATTGGTGTCCCCTCATAAGAGAGTTTTGCCAATGTGGATCTAGGCATAACATTTAATGATGATTCAGTATCCACTAAAACTTAGGAAAGACTATAGTATAGACAATTTATAGAGATATGTAATGCTCGATTATGGTCTCTTCCTTATGTCAGAAGTTCTTCATCATTGAAGCTCAAACTATTGCATATAGTAATATTAGCCACAATTTCGTTGAATTGGTCTATAGTTATGTTGTGTGCCACATGGGTTTGTTCAAGTACTTTTATAAGTGCTTCCCTATGTGCTTCTAAACTCAGAAGTAAAGGTAAATTGGGAAATTTTTATAGTTGCTTCTTCTGATAAGCTTAGAAAACTCAGCAACATGATTGTATGGAGCAACATTATTTACAAGATTTGGCTTCTTGTCGGGATTTACCACTTCTTTTCCATTTTTTTGGCCCTTGGGATACTTAAATGGTCACCCTTGGTTTAGGTGCAAAAAATCGACCACTCTGAATCATTCTTCTAGTTCCAGCAATGTTAGTGACATAAGCTTTTGAAAATTCCTTTGGCTCCTCTTCAATATGCTCCTCTTTTCCATTCACAAGGGTAGTCACGTCATATCGCTAAGGGATGACTTTTATAATTTCAAAAGGAAAAGGTGACGACATATAGATAACGAGTGATGATACAAGACTCACTTCTAGTTGGAAAATTGTCTGTTCTTTGGTAGACAATCTCTACAGGTGTGGATAAATCAAAATGGGGTTTTATCACTGAGACATATTTATCATTTTCAACGCGTCTGATTTGTAGGATCCCTTGATTCATCAAAAGTTGCACATTCCCCTGAGCAATATGACAACCTTATGGGTGCATAACATACTCAATGCATTCATCATGCTTTCCTTGGACTAGGCTAGATTCCACCTATCGTGCATGGAGATCTGCCAATGGAGTCTTCACATATCTAACATATCTTATCAACTGGTTGTCCATAACTTCTTCAATAGTATTAGTTGTAGGGCCCCCATGTGTTGGTAAAGGGTTATCCTTGACATTCGGTCGTGTCTCCTTAAAGGACAAGATAATATCAAACCCTACTGAAGCAATGGCATATACAATTGGCTACAAGGCATAAGAATAAGATCAAATTTGGTTCTATCCCTTTTGTTGTGATTCTGTTAGTGAGGAGCATTACCATGTTGTGAAGCCAGAGTTGTAGGCTCATAATAAACAGGTGCTTGTTGGTAAGTGGGCATAACAACTGCATTTTGATAATGTTGGAGTTGTAGAAACCATTCGATAAGTTGGGGCACCCGCTGCTACGTATGGTTGTGCATAATACGACATAACAAGTTGTTTATACACCACAGACTGTCGAGGTTTCCCTCGGCGGGACCTTCCTCTACAAGTAAAAACAACATTGGTTTCTCATTCTTTCTTTTTTTAGGAAATTTTTTGGGAATTTATTTACAACACTGGACGCTCTAACGACACTAACAATCTTGCCGTTAGCTAACAATTTCAAGATTTAACAAAAAAGATTAAGTTGATTAATATAACTCTTTTTAAGAGATTAATCTATAACGTTTAGATTAGAGAGTAGATTCGAAATTAAAGTGAAATATGAAATTAAGTTTATTCCAATTAAGTCAAATATTTAACTCTATAGAAACTATTTTCTAAAAAAACTCAAATAAACACATTTTTTATTAAATTTAAAATAAAATAACAACCGTGAAATTAGGGGTAAACAGAAACGTCCAAACCGTATTAATCTGATGAAACAGACCGATTTCTGATCAAACGAACGGGTCAAATGGGTTGTGCGGGTGATCGGATGTGCAAAATCGATTTTAGATGAGTCTAAGCAGGCATGTGCAAATCCAATTTTTAGACGCAGTGGTACCTAACCTAACCAGTATCTTGGCAATAATTACACCATAAAATATTATATTATTTAAATATAAATCATACTAATATTTTCTGATAGAATCGTTTGAAAACGTTAGTCTACCACTTCCATCAATAATAATACTAGTTTATTTACATGATAAGACTTTATCTTTATTTAATTTTTAATCTATTTATTTTATTGATGGTCTAGTACTAAAACCATTGCCAAATTCATTAATAATACTACTATATTTTCGAAACAATGCTAACAATAAAATAAAATAGTAATAGAAGTTTATAAAAACGCATTTAAAACTAATTTTAAATATTTATTTATAACATAATAAACGGAAACGAGTTTCTAAATATCACCCACAATTTAAAAGGGTTTAATGTTTTAAACCCGAACCAATCCGAACCGTCCTTTGTCCATCCCTTAATGGCAAAATAATATGGCACGCCTCGCCCAAAACTTAAAGAACAGTTTCCCGCAATGAAAATAGGAATGCCACGCTGGCAATCCGTGTCTCACGTTTTCAACCAATCAGCGCAGAGTGTTGGTTCCTATATAATAAAATTCCACCAAACAATTTATGAATCCGTACTCTTCAAATCAAATCTCAATTCAAAGGTTTTTAGGGTTTCTCTTTTTTCCATCAATTGAAAATGAGTTCCACTGCAACCACCAAGGGCGGAAGAGGCAAGGCAAAGGCTACAAAATCTGTTTCAAGATCATCGAAGGCTGGACTTCAATTTCCAGTTGGTAGAATTGCAAGATTCTTGAAGGCGGGAAAATACGCCGAACGCGTCGGTGCCGGTGCTCCCGTCTACCTCTCCGCCGTTCTCGAATATCTCGCTGCTGAGGTATGGTTCCTTCTGGTTTAATTTTACAGAACTTGATGAATTTCTGTTTTGAGTTTTAGGTTTTATTTGAAGATTTTGATAATCGGAATATCTAATTTTCAATTGTTCGTCATATAGGTTTTGGAATTGGCTGGGAATGCTGCGAGGGATAACAAGAAGACTCGCATTGTTCCAAGGCACATTCAACTCGCTGTTAGGAATGATGAAGAACTTAGCAAGCTTTTGGGAACTGTAACCATTGCCAATGGAGGTGTTTTGCCTAGTATTCACAACACTTTGCTCCCTAAGAAAGCTGGAAAGGGACAAGGAGAAATTGGATCTGCTTCTCAAGAATTTTAGGGTTTCTACGCTCGTCGTTGGGTAGTCTTATTCTGTTTTTGGCCCTAAATCATATGTAATTTACCAAAATACCCTTATTCTTAAAGTAAAATTTTGATTATTCTAAATTGTTACGTATGTTGATTTAAGATCATAGCTCAAGTTGGATTAACTTTGGTGGGCGTTCATTTGATTAGAAATCAGTTACATTTCAATCACTCAAATACTCCCTGCGTATTTTCTAAAAGTCACAGGAATAGTTGGAGTTTACGGAATTACCCTAGTAAAATTAGACTGCTACTATTAACCATAGCTTTTTGTTAAGCAAAGACAAAAACTATCAAAGAACAGCGTTAAGAAATTGCTGGTTGCCCTCTTTTATGTTTTAAACTGGACACCTATTGAAAACATTTGATTCTTGTCCTTTATAAATTTAAGTTTTACAAAATCACTTCGTATAAAATATGTAATAAGATTGAAATATATAATAACATTAAATGTATTTTTGGTTTCTATTTTATGTCTTTTAAGTCATTCAACTTTAATACCCAACTTTTAGATCTCTAATTTTTTTTTATTGTGTTCAATATATTACTAATTTAATATAAATTGTATGGTTTGGTATCAAATTGTGCTAAGTTAAATTTTAGTTAGACTTAAGTAAGTTTTTGATCCCGATAAATATCTCAATTTTTGTTAATTTTTGTTTTTAGTTTCTTAAATATTTTTCTTTAAAGATTGTTCATTTCAAATTTTTTTGTCTAGACTATTGGTCCCAACAAAGATTAGGTAAGTCTCACTTGTTATAGTTTATTCATTTTGAGCATTACTTGCATGCCCCATGGCTTGGTTCCAATTTCTAGGGTTTTTCATTTTTAATCTATCTGTTGGTAATGTCTGAGTTACCTTTTTTTTTTATTTAAAAAATGTGTAGGCAATGAGGTCATTTAAGATTGTCTTTTATACCAAAGGGTCATTTGTAAAGAATGAAGGGTTAAAATACGAAAGGGATGGTGTTTACGCCGTATGTGGACATGATCTTGATTTCTAGTCATTCTTTGAAGCCTGCGACTTAATTATGGGTATGGATTCATCATTTAAAACTAAAGATGTGAAAATATGGTGGAAGTCTGAACATGATCTAAAACCCCTTGTTAATGACGAGGATGCAACAATGTTAGCTAAGTGTGCCGAGGAGAGTAAGTGTGATGTTGAGATATATCAAAGGCAAAATTATCTAGTGGTGAGAAGACTTATATGGAGAGGTTAAAAGAGAAAGAAAAATGCCACATTAATGTTGAGGAAAATGAAGACGTCGAGGATAATGAATCATCTGAAGACTCATTGAATGAAATACACTTTGAAGACAGTGAAGAAGAAAGGATGCACGATTTTGATAAAGACATGGGCGAAGATGCTAATACATGTGGAGTGGGTAATAGTGATGGTACATGTCAAATGGATAATGGTCAAGGGATACCTAAAGGTTGACTACAACTGAGATGCAAAGGGAACATGTAATTGAGGATGATTACATCACATATGAACTTGATAGTGGGGCAAATGATGATAATGATAATGGTAGGCCTCCAGTGATAAGGTTTAATGAATATGAAAACCTTAGAAAATAATTTAAATTCATGGTGGGAATGGAATTTTCTACTCTGAAGCAATTTAAAAAGGCTGCATTGGAACACAATGTGTTGAGTGGTAGGGATGTCAGGTTTGCCAAAAATGATGGGACAAG